>CM056591.1:23717500-24955000 GCA_029721435.1 Gymnothorax reevesii | reverse complement strand
ACTTATTCCAGGCTGTTAGATAATTTTTCATTTTCTAAACAATAGTACCATATGGACCTCCCCTGTGACTAAGGCTGTAGCAAGCCCCACCGGTGCCGTGTAAGTGCAATCTCAGTGCCACCGGTTCCACATGGATTTAAGCAATTTTAACGACCAAAAGCTTGTATCCTTCATCCACTTATTGCAGCACAGAGGCCCTGAAATTCCATCCGACCAAGGCTGCGTAATTTTTCAATCAGATACCACCAACACCATGTGGACCTACCCGGTGACTAAGGCCGTAGCAAGCCCAACTGGTGCCGTGTAAGTGCTATCTCAGTGCCACCGGTTCCACATGGATTTGCGTAACACTACACCAGTGCCATATGGACCTCCCCGGTGACTAAGGCTGTAACAAGCCCCACTGGCACTGTTAATGCATGCTCAGTGCCACCGGTTCCACATGGATTTGCTTAACAGTACCTCAGTACCATATGGACCTCCCCAGTGACTAAGGCTGTAGCAAGCCCAACTGGCACCGTTAATGCATGCTCAGTACCACCGGTTCCACATGGATTTACATAACACTGGCTTCCAATACCGTGAACATATCATAAATCAAGGTTGTAGTTAGTCCCACCAGAGCCAACACATAACTAATCATAAACTAATCATAGGCTTGACTAAAAAGATAAGTTTTCAGCCTACTCTTGAAGATAGTGTGTCTGAAGCCCGAATTTGTCTTGGGAGATTGTTCCATAAAATTGGTGCCTTGTAAGAGAATGCTCTGCCTCCAAGTGTAATTCTCGATATATTTGGAATTTTCAAGTAGTCAGCACCTTGTGAACGAAGTAATCTTGGTGGGGAGTAAGGAATAAGTAGACTGCAAAGATATTCCGGGGCCAAGTCATTTAAAGCTTTGTAAGTTAGTAATAATATTTTGTACTCAATTCTAAATTTTACAGGCAGCCAATGAAGATTTTTGAGCACCGGGCTAATGTGATCATATTTCTTAGTCCTAGTCAGAACCCTAGCTGCAGCATTCTGCACTAATTGAAGACGTTTCAGGGCTGAGCCAGTGCAACCAGACAGTAAGACATTGCAATAGTCCAGCCGAGAAGACACAAATGCGTGAACCAATTTTAGTATATAGAATAGAATATAGAAGCCTCTGTCCTATATCTGCATGATGCGTTAATGTTGCATTTTACTTTGCTGCTTCAGGCATGTTTTCTGCACCACTTACGTGTCTATTAAGCATTGCGAATATGAGTTAGCTGGCTAACAAGGGCATTTGCAAATTATTACCATTAGCGAACTGGAATGGAATTTCAAAACGCAACTACGTCAGATCATTCAAACTTAAGAAGTTGGAATGAAATACGATGGTTGCTCATTTATTTCTTCTGCCTGCATCACTGGGAAGAGAAACGATGGAAAGCGTGTTCCAATTATTACACCCTGTTGCTGCTTAAAATTTTGGGATTAACATTCATGGACAACAATGCAAGACATGTTACACATTTATTTTCAATATGTGATCTTAAAGGTATAGTTGGTAATCTTGTTCAGAAACACTTTTTGTTATACTGTATGAAATGGTCCATCTATCCTGAGAGTAGTAAATACATTATGCATTCGGAAAAAGGGACGTAAAAAATCAGACCTCTGTGTTGGCTGCAGGACTGTAAAAACTCTGACAAATCCCTGCCATTCGGTCCGAATGGAAAGAATCAATCAGATACCTTCTGCTGCCCATGCCACCCTCTGTCCCTCCCTCCTCCCCGAGTGCTTGCTCATCACAATTCACCATTGCCGAAAATATTCAGCCAGTAGTTGACGGTAATACACCTTAAGCATTGAAATCGCCATAAAGCTCCAAAAAAGAAGACGAAGAAAAAGAAGAGGGAAACTTTTTCGTGACTAAGAACTTTGCCGATTGGAGCGGGGGCATTGTTTACACACGTAGTCAGTTGATTGCTCAGCACAGTGTAAGCCTGTGCTGTTGCCCGGAGACAGACCTCTGGTACCGCAGGAGTTATGGAGGAGACGCCGGGGTTGCAGATCGGGAGTCAGGCAGAAGGAGAAAAGGAGAAGACAGAAGCTAGCGGTCCCGGCGATTATAATGGGAAACGTGAGTTCTTTGGGGAACAAGACGGATGAGCGTGCGGCACTGGTGAAGACCCAGAGGGAATGCCGTGAGTGTAGCATTTTTTTACTTTCGTGAAACATGGCTAAACTCGCTCAAGAAGGGAGGTGAGTTTGCACTTTATGTGAGTGAGAGGTAATGTAATCATGGACATGTGAATGTTAAGAAGCGCCTCTGTACCCCAGACATTGAACTGCTTGCTGTGGAAATGCACCTGTATTATTTACCAAAGGAGTTAACATTCACCATTGTGATTGCCGTTTACTTTTCTCTGTCAGCTGATACAGCGGTGGCCTAAATGCGTGTATTCGCGTCTTTGCATCGACTACGAATGAAATTTGTTGTGTGAAAATTTCGTTCCGCGTCCAGTGTGAAAGCGGCTAAAGCCGGTCGTCCTGACCTCCGGCGGCATACAATACAAAACGTCTGAGGTTAGTATATATATATATATATATATATATATATATATATATACATATATATATATTAGGGCTGTCGTAATAATTAATCGCGATTAATTTAAGCGCAATAAAAGTAACTGCCACTATGAGGCAGACAGACGTGATTGCTTATTACCTTTTCTATGACACATACCTAATGCGGTCATTTAAAATGCTTCTGGGAAGAAAACTGTGATTTGAAGTCCAGTCAGTCCACTAATTACCAGCCAGGTTGGACAGCCTCCATCGCCTTGGCATAATTAGCTCTCCTTAATTCAATTCCCGTGTACTTTGCCTAACTTGCAATCAAGTCATTTATCCAGCCAACTGACTAATCAAAATCAAAATGTGGCCTATAATGATTAAGAAGTGATAATGAGAAGCAGACGGACCTAACCAGGTTGCCGTGTTAGATTGAAAAAATTTCAAAAATCTGAATAAAGAGCAGACCTCTGAATTCCACCTTTCATCAAGGAATTTTGTATGCATTATTAAAGATATTTCTAAAAAAAAATTTGGACAGTTATTCAAAGATGGCCCTGGTTTTAAGAGCTTAAAAAATGTAGGCTACGTGAAGTGGAAAACATTTTGTGAAGCATACCGAACATGAATGTGAGAGAGAATACGTTTGCATTGCAGGCAATAGTCAAATGCACCGAAGATTTGGCAGTTATTAACGTTCAGGCGAATCTTTGCCGCAAATTTGAGGCATTTTTTATTAGGTAGTTGAGCGAGAGTAATTTAAAATAATGTAACTCATAGCATTTGATTTTATTTACTTTTGAGCATCTAAATAACCAACAGTGAAGGTGGAAAACATTTTGTTTAAGTGTTTAGAACGTGACATGTAAATTGTTAACAAATTTGAAAATCTTTTAATATAACGCGGCAGCCTGGTTAGGTCTGTCTGGTTCTCATTCTCTCTTCTTAATCATTATAGCCTACATTTTGGTTTTGATTTGTCAGTTGGCTGAATAAATGGCTTGATTGCAAGTCAGGCAAAGTACAAGGGAATTGAATTAAGGAGAGCTAATTATGCCAAGGCGATGGAGACTGTCCAACCTGGCTGGTAATTAGTGGACTTCAAACCAAAGTTTTCTTACCGGAAGCATTTCAAATGACTGCATTAGGTATGTGTCATAGAAAAGGTAATAAGCAATCACGTCTGTCTGCCTCATAGTGGCAGTTACTTTTATTGCGCTTAAATTAATCGCGATTAATTATTACGACAGCCCTAATATATATATATGTATATATATATATATATATATATATATATATATATATATATATATATATATATATATATATGTGTATATATAATTATGCAGTTTGTGGTTGGCTGAGAAAGATGTGAAATCGTTAGTTTGCATCATAGATTCAGCTTCATTGATTAAGCCAGGTGGAGTTTCCATTACGCGTGCCAACCGCTTTTAATCTGACATCAGGACAATCGATATAGATACTATAATTTATGTCCTGATTCAGATAGTTACATTAAATAGTGGTTGCTGTAATTATTTATTGCATTGAAATGTGCCTGACATTCTGGAAACCTGCCTGTGAGGTTTCGGTGACGTGTGCGCACTGTGTGCCCATCAGCCAAATTACCACTGCACAGAAAGTAAACCAGGTTGGAGGTGGCAAGCTTTCTGCGCAACTTCAGCAAAGACTTTTTCAAAGAAATAGTCCCTGCATCTTGATATGTGATACCTCCCCCTACTACGCCACCATACCATCTCGGCGCACATCCGTCTGCCAAATTGCCAAAGTGGCTGTGCACGGTGTTGCACCGCACGAAATTACCACTGCGTGGGCTGTGCCACGCTGTGCCACTCTGCGTTGCGCCAAGAAATCAGAGCCCTTTGTGTTCACAGAGATTACTGAACCTGTTAAGTCTTATACAGCTATACATGCCATGACAAATAACAGTTATATAATCATATAGTGTTACACTGAAAATGGCTGTTCACCCTACAAAGAGGGAAAAATAATGGGCTACATGATGAACTGTCTACCAGTGGAAAAACTGGTAGAAATGTGTACACATAGGGGTCTATTCTCCCATTAGCGCGTAAGTCCTTTTTTACGCGATTCGAGTTAAGCGCTTTTGAGTTACGTGTATTCTCCCCTACGCGCTTCGATCACGCCCACAGCGCTTAACTTCAGAATGTAGGCGGCCTTATGAAAGAGGTGTGACTAATGCAAAAGAGAGGCAGACTCTGTACAAAGCTCATTGATTATGGCAATCAAGAAAACAAGGAACAAGGATTTTCTGATTAACCATGAAAATGCATTTGTGGTCCATGGAAAACGCAAACCAGACTTTAAATTTGATTATCGTCGGCCTGCTGATAAAACCTCATATCTCCAAACTGATAAGAAACGAAAATCCGTATGTCCACTATTCTTACATGTAAAATTAAACAAAATTTTTATTTTAAACTATATTTATCCATTTAGATTATTTTATTATTATTATTTAATTTTATATTCATTTTTAATTTTCCTGTGAAGTTTGTCATTTTGAAGATACGAGGTTTTATATGCCACTGTAATAGTACGCCTATCCCAGATAGCAAGCTCCTCAGCTCCGGATCTGAAGCGGAGGAGCTTGCTATCGGGGATATATGTCTGTACCAATTACAAGAAGTAATTCAGACATCTCTTTTTTATCCCCCGCTGCCCGATTAGCGCGAAGCGAGGGATATAGCATTGGGCTTCGTCCGTAAGGACACATAAAATTGAGGCGGCGGGGGATATTGCCATGTTAGTGGCAAACTCTTGACACCATGGCATTAAAGCTATGCAAACAAACAAATTGCCACGATAATGAAATAATAAATTAAGAATTTACAGCTTCGCAACCAGCGCAATCAGATCATCGAAAATGTGCCCCTCCTACACCAGCCTGTTTGTCTTCTTCCCTGTCTTCCACGGAACAAAGAGAACATTCTAGTCACACAAAAAAAGACAAAGACAGTTTATATGATCTCATTTAGAAATTGCGCACTTGAAATCTCAAACTACTCCGATGTCAAGTTTGCTACTGAAGGACTTGGAAACGCTTTAACAAGGATTCTTACCCTGCACGCGGTCATCTCCCCGCCCCAAAACAGCCTCAGCAATGACGGAATTCCATATCCATAGCCTATCATATCCTATTTGATTTGAGCGACACATTCAATTGAACTTGTGCCTAATACTTTATTATAATCAATTATCCCATTTACTGATAATGATTCCTTCCATGTCGGCTATTCTTTATGGGATAAAATTGATTAACAAATGGGTAGTGCTTTGGTATTGGCCAGGGTAGGGCTCAATCTAGAGTAGCCTATTTAATACTATCTTTATTCACACATTAAAATACACAGTATTATCAATGGTAAAAAAAAAATTACAAAGACATGAGTTAGTTAATACAGATATCCTCAGTTAGAAGATCAATCTCCTCACTCGTGAGAATATCACAACTTTTTAGATTATCATGAACATATGGGGCAGTCGCATTTGTTAATAGAACACGAAGACAATGATGGTGACGTCGAGCCAAAGCCGAAAACCAAATTTCACAGATGTTGGTGTTGTATGGCAAGCGGGCACTGAAGGCTGATCGGAGGAATTAAGCTGCGAATCGTTCTGGGTGTGGCTTCGATGGGGAGATGTAAGCGCAGTATCCCCAATTGCGGGGCGCTGTAAAAGCCAGGCTCTCTGCACACCGGAGAAGTGTACACGCAACAGGTATTAGGCAACTGTCATCCCCTGTGCATTTCACTGCACAGGAGGAGGGGATGGCATCCACTGGCATTTTGGTTTTAGATTTTGAGGGCATGGTAGAATGATGGTGTAGAACCTGAATATTTGATTTTGCTCAAAACATGGGTCAAAAATCCTAGGAGCGAGCAGTTAACTTTTACAATCTTACAGCCTGCCGGTGAGAGTGGCATCCTTTGTTCCCCACGGCGGGGGGTGGGAGCCATCAAGTCTAGCAGGCCCAGCATCTCTGGAACTCAAATCCACTGGTTTCATTGAAGTTAAAGCGCAGCTACTTCAATTGGCTTAAAACAACTTAAACCTCTATCAAATTCATATTTGGTTTATGTTCAATATCCTAAAAGGAACCTCTCATATATTTATCACACTATTGGGCTATAATATTCCATTTTAAGGCTTTTCCATGACAACTGCATCATTTTAGCACACATTCCTATCATGTTTGGTCTCTTTATTCTCGGGGGAGTCCAAGGAGTTGAATGGAACATGTTTCATTTCCCTTGGAATTATGGTTCGTTTGTAAGATTCATTCAAGCAACTACCCTAGTCTCCCTGTGCAAATTATCTTATCACCTAGGCCAGTAAAACTCTGATTCGGCCAACCTTCCCTCTACCTTGTTCGGAGGTGTGGTTTGGAGTCTTTAAAGGTACGAGATCCTGAGGGGGCGGGCTCTTCTTTTCTTGGTTCTCTTCTCTTCTTTCTTCGCTCTTCTTCCTGTCCTGGCTTTTCTTGGTCAACTTCTGACGTGCGAATAGGTAAGTGGGGAGAGGTCACGTGCTGCCTTGTTCCGGAGCGGGGGAACATGTGAGTTCTCCCCGACCACGTGGAGCGATTTTAGCTCCGTGTGGTCATTCATCTTTTCCAGGTATGAAAATACTCCAAATCCTTCTAAATTATATGTAACGGTAATTGGCCTATCATTGATTTGTTTGATTCAAGTTGTGCCTACCTGGTAAATTAAATTATTGTTATTCCTTTTCCAGCCTGCGTGTTCTCATTGTAAATTCTTTCTGGCCTTGTTGCGATTGGGACTTAAGGGGAGACTCCTACCAAGACATGTGTAGGTAGCAGTACTTCTAAGTTAGATTGAGATTGGGTTCTACCTATTAAGGGGTTATGAAATTATCGGCTCTTAAGATTTAGCTATTGGTTAATCTTTCTAAGGGGCCCTTTGATATACATAAACCTAGGTTCGTGGTACGTTCATACTCAGAGCTATTTGCCTGATGTTGCTACCGTGCCAGTCTCCTCTATTCAATGGATTTATCGTCGAATTAGACCAGGCAGAGACGCCTATTTTAATCCTAGGGGGTGTTCTGCTTAGTGACAATGGTTTTCGCAGACCGAGTTTGGGTGCGTAACTGCCCTGAGATTCACGCATGCTGTTTCAAAATTATCAATTCTAATTCTAATTTGGAGTCAGATTTTTAACGAGGTTATAGCTAAATTTTGTATTCTAACTGTTATATGGAGTCAGATAAATCGTAACCATTGCGCTTTCATGCCCCGTCCTCGGACGGTGAAAAAATATTCATTATATTGTGATTCACACCAGCCAGAAGAATGCTCTAATTCAAGTTAGACTAATAGAACACGTAAGGCCTTCAACCCGGGCAATATCCGCCTTTTGGTTATTGCTTTTTTGGGGTTTTACAATGGTCTTATGTATACTCGTATTGATTGTTTTGCGTTTGTAATTGAACTGATTGGAGAAGAGGCTGATGCATGTGATGATGCATGTGATGATTTCGTTTGATAAATTATTATGGCTTTGAGGAATGTCGTTTAGAAATAAGGAAGAACAATCGAATACTAAATGTCTCAACCTTTACCGTGTTAAATAAGATAAAATTAATGTTAAAATTCGGCCGATAACTGACATAAAACGCAATATTCCATTTCACCTTATGTTGGCGCTTGACCTTAATACAGCCCTCAAAAGCGCTTTACAGAAAAAGCGCGTAGGCCAGGGGGAGAATACGCGTAAGTGTTATTTGCATGAGAAACGCCGGGAAACGCCCCTATTTTGGCCTTGCTCCGCCCCAAGCGCGTAACTGTTTTCGGGGCGCGTAATGCACAGACTTAAGTCGAGGGGAGAATACGCGTGGGCTGAAAATTCATATTTATTGGGAACTTAGTTAGCAGCTTCTTGATCCACCAAAGTCTTCAAGTTAATTTGTTAAAGAGTACTGATAACACGTACAGATTATGGCCAAAATTAGCAGGTATTATACCCAATTCAACTAAAATTAGATTTACCAAAGATTTAGATTTAGATTTCAGCAAAAGATGCACGGACGGCATACAACAATGGGCAAATTTCACAGTACGCAGCCAGACCTGTCTTTGTGGTATACTGTTTTTTTAAAATGCTGCATGGTCAATGGCAAAGTCCCAGCCAAACCTAGGTTATCTTTGTAGCTAAGCGATCATGTAACAGCTCAGTTTTTGACAGGAGTATCATCACATACTGATGAATACACTGCATACTAATATGAAAAGTAGCATGTGATATCCAGCTGAAGCAGGAACTATGGTTTACAATTGTAAATAATTCCCCTAAACACAAAAGGCAACTAATTAAGAAAAATAAACAGTTAAATGAAATTTTGGGATTGCAATTGTGGTTGCAAAGAAAGCCAGCTCACTCCCTGGGCCCCCAATGAGTACTAGTCAACACCTGCAACCGGTTACAACGAAAATACATATGCAGCACAGATATGTTTTTATGGTCGGAGATAATGAGCTTTTAATTAATTCAAAAACCATTCTTGATATGATATAAATGATCTAATTTATATTTTATTCCTGAGAGTTCCTAAGAAACTAAGTTTTATGCACTTAACATACAAAAAAGGTAGACTTGCTTCAGTTGGTAGTAAATGGTTTGAAGACTCATCAGAACATCATGGTTTGGTCTGACGACTTGTATTCCTATTGTCACCCAGAATAAGAGCCCAGTTAAAGTGGTAACTTTCTGTGAAAATGGTGGCCTAATGCCATTTCATTTTTACCACTTGGCCGACTCCGGCCCGGAGGGGTCTGATTGTCACCTGCGTGTCTGTCTGTCGTCCGTCGTCTGTCCATGAATTGTCTGGGCCAGTACTCGGCAACCAATGATCGCAGCTTCACCAAATTTGGTATGGTAACTCACTATGACCCATAGATGTGCAAAGTCAGGTTTTTTGCTGGATTTGACCTTTGACCTTAGCTCTGTGACCTTGAACCTGGAAATTTTGTCCGGGTCAGTGCTCGGCAACTAATTCTCACAGCTTCACCAAATTTGATATGGTAACTCACTATAACCCATCGATGTGCATAGTCAGATTTTTTGCTGGATTTGACCTTTGATCTTAGCTCTGTGACCTTGACGCTGGAAATCTTTTTCAGGTCAGTACTCGGCAATCGCAGCTTCACAAAATTTGGTGTGGTAACTTACTGTGACACATAGATGTGCAATGTTGCCTTTTTTGCTGGATTTGACCTTTGACCGTAACACTGTGAGGTTGAGGCAGGAAATCGTGTCCGGGCCGAGGGGTATTCAGCAACGCGTTATGTTTTCTTTATCTTGGGTTTATTTTTTTTATTTCAGCATTTTTAGATCGGCTGTCACTGGATGAGAGTATGGGAAATACCATCTCCAGGATTCCCATATTTCACGTTCATTTCAAAGGCTCCAGCATGGGCACTACATTCAATAATTCACAGTCTTGCTGGAAGACCTGAGAAATATAATGGTGGGGAGATGGGGGTCACCGACACCCCCAACCCCCGCCCCCATTGTTGACGCATATTGTAATGCTTGCACGGCAGTAAAATGTCCAGATCTCTGTCAACTCTTACAGATCCTGTTTGATCGTATGGACTGAAATGGACTCTCTGAGTACTAATTTAAGGCCCTATAAAAACATATTAGTTTATCATCTCATAATCTGAAAAGCGTGATGGGGGCGGGCAGATTTTTAAAATTTATTAATTAGTGAAAATATTTTTTTTTACAGGAGTTTACTTATGTGTTCGTACATGTTTTTCTATGTTTTCTGTACCCGTTTATTTCCCAGCGTTCGCCTGCAAACAACACAGGAGCATAACTTTTTCAAATAAACGGCTATGGATTGGTACTATCACGCTACTCGCTAAGAGAATTAAGCTAATTGCGTTTTATTCAAAGCTTTAAAAAAATGATGTGGCCATGAATTCCGATGCAGGCGAGGAGGATAAAGTAATATTTTTTATGGGGCCCAACTCTAAATATTTTATTGCAGGTCACTGTGGTCAGAATGCACTGAACCAGGGTTGGGTTCAAGTACTTTCAGGTACTTTCAAGAATTGGATGAAGGTATGTTTTTTTTAAATACCGAAGGGCTTGCTCTTGTATCAGAGTACTTCCTATTAATGCCTAAAGTACTTGTACTTGTATTCAAGTACTTTTCAAAGTTCTTGACCAATCTGTCTCCTAAGTGCTGACATAGATTGGTCAAGTATTTGAAAAGTACTTGGATACAAGTACATATACTTATTATTAGGTATTATAAGGCCTAATGCTTAATATTAGGCATAATTAGGTAGTACTCAGATACAGAAACCAGCACTATGATAAGTAAAAAAAAAAAATGCTTGCATACAATTCTCAAAAGTACTTGGCCCCAACTCTGCACTGAACATCGGAATCTATT
This sequence comes from Gymnothorax reevesii, assembly GCA_029721435.1. Lineage (NCBI taxonomy): Eukaryota > Metazoa > Chordata > Actinopteri > Anguilliformes > Muraenidae > Gymnothorax > Gymnothorax reevesii. Next base: position 24,943,978 of record CM056591.1, on the reverse strand, counting down.
CAAAGTACCAGTAAACTATATTCGTCAAATTATGAGAGTCCTGCTAAAACTGATTACTTCATCACCTGTCAGATTTAGTGGGAGGGAGGGGATTAATGGAGCGAGTGGCATTTATTCTTGTGTTCAGGCTGCGGGGTACAGGGCAGCTACTGGGGGAGTGTCAGGTGTCAACAATCAATTACATATAACGCAGCAGACAGGCGATCATTTTGCCTGGGTCTGATGCCTCTATAAAAAGCCTTTGATAAACATGAATGCATCATCAACTGACTCGGCAGCAAGGACACACTCCACAGCATCTCTTTGTTAAAAGCAGAGATGTGAGGAGAATGGGAATGTGAACACAAGACAATAAATACATCAGGCTCAAATAATTGTTTTCTCTCCTATGGAGCACTATAATTTTCTGCAAAAGACAAAAATCAAAGTTTAAAACGCTGTTAGAATCACCGTCCCAAGATAACTCTCATCTTCCTGTGGGTTAGCATATATAAGAAGACTGAGGAAGATTTCTTTCAGGTGATGCATTTTTATCAATAGCCGTAGACACACCAGTGTTCAGTCTCTCCTGATATGATATCACCATGTATCTGTTTCACTCAATGTTTTGGAAAGCGGAAATACTGCAAGTCTATGTGGAAGACTAGTGTGACATCATGACTTAATTATCACCATGCAGATGTGCCACATTGGCCATAAACAAACCGGTCGCTGTGTAGAATGCTGTATGCGAGAAGAAACTCACAATAACATCGTAACTTCAATCATATACGCTCGCATTTGTGCTTTCAGTGTTGAGAGTTCCCATTCGTTCTGCATCCTCACCATGTGTCCAGATCTGATTGCATTTTCACCTCAGTTAATAAGCCTCGGCTCCTCTTAATAGAATAACACTACGCCGAACGAGGTAACGGCCACCATTTAGCATTTTTGTTTGAACCCATCCAAGGGCTGTTGCTACCAAGTGACATTACATTGGCGCAGAAGTATTAAAATTACTAATCTTCCCCATTGTGCATAAGCTGTTTGGATCTACGTAATGACTAAAGAAAGATCCATGGCAAGGTGCTGAATTTGTAAAAAGTGAAGACATGTCGCATGTAAACAGCATTTGTCGACTGTTAAAACACAGTCACACATTCTGTGGCTCTGACGGATGATTTCCTGTAATGTGTCAATTTTGTTTTCTTGTATCAAGGTTTTCTTCCTCAATTTTGTTTTCGGTTTATCCAGAATTCCTTCAGCACAGTTATTGGATTGGAGGGATATTGGGTCACGTGTGCTCAGCATTATACTGACTTTGAATTATCAATTGAGACCAGTAGTAGCGCATTCCTCTTCGTACAACCAGGGTTTGATAATGCCCTCCCTGTTGTGCTTTTAAAAAAAGTGGGAAATCACCCACCGGGTAATTGTTTTGATCCTTCTGTCAATCGTGATAGTGCGCAATTAGGTACTGCAATTAGACACTGACCTTTTCAGAATCTCCTAGGTCCTCTTCTAAGTTAAGAAGGCTGAACGACTCTACTTTGCTTCCTTCTGAAGCAAGAGGCCTGATAGAATCCATGAGCCACCCAAACGGGAATGCAGCCTGAAGCCTGACCCACAGCAGCAGATTCCTGTGGTCTGAACCGATGTGTGAATGTGAGAGGTACCACATACAGTATAAAGACATGAAGTCATACATTTCATGGACCTCTGGCATGTGGAGAGTAGCTACACTCACTAAACAATTTGGTCCCCACATCACCCTAAATCAGATCGTAATGTTTAATAGCTCCGACTTGAAATCTGTGCGGCCCCCGCGAGCTTTCTTTACACACCTTGTGCCATTGAGGAATCCAGAAAGATGATCTGCTGAGCCATTTAAAACATCGAGCTTTGTTCAAGAATGTTGAAAGGTGGGAATTAGGCTTAAAATCAGCTGAATTATCCTTTGATTTGGACCCAGCTTGAGTGGTTTGTCAAGCTTTTGAGAAAAAGGCTTGCACTCAGATTTGAATTCTTTATAGGTAGGTCACCTGCTTGAGGATTGCTAGCAGGGTCATGTATCGCACGATCTCTCAGCTTCCCTAATTTCTGGCCAGGCCCTACAACCTCTATTTCATTTAAACAACAAAATCTCCAGGGGGAAAGTATGGAGACACAGTAAATGCTTCAGTTTTCTTACATCTGAAGACACATTTGCTAAATCTATTTGAAGAGACATTTCAACTGCTGTCAGGCATCCTGAAATCCCCTTTTTTATTTAATTTTGTGGTTTGGAATGGGTTCTCATTCATCCTGATCAGCTGAGGTTTCAAACTTCAGAACTTGCTCAGAGATCTAGCACAGGCACAGACTTCAACATATTCTTAGGCCTACAGTGTGCAGCATGAGGTACATGTCCCAGTACTAAGATTGCAAAAGAACCTTAGTGCTGGTAGAACCCTTCTTTGACCAGAAGCCTTTGGTGTATTTTTATTATCAACATATGCCCCCCAAAATTTATATTTGGCCCAACTATAGATTGAAATTAAAATGATGACTTCCTAGCCACTTGCTATACTGAAAGAGCGAAAATTTGGATACACTATAAAACTGGATCCATGGAGTTGACTAAGCTTTGCCTCAGGTTTGGTAGAGTTGGACCAAAAGGAAGAGTGGGACACATGAGACACATATTTTTATGTGAACAAAAACATAAATGAACAGGAAATTCCCAAAATTGAACATTCCTTGCCCTGTGAAGATATTTGGGTCAGGCTCATTGGCAAACACGAGACAGGTTTAAACCTAGGAGTATGCTATCGACCACCAGCTTTGGACAGTACGGTTAATGAAATGCTTTTTAACAGGATTACGCAAACTTGTAGAGGTGGAGGGACCATTACTATGGGAGACTAAAATTATCCTGGTATCGATTGGGAAATGGTGAAAGGACAGGTTAGGGGGGAGGAAGAATTTCCAGATGTTGTAAATGATAATTTTTTTGGTGCAGTATGTTAATAAACCTACAAGAGAGAAGGCAATTTTGGGCATAGTGCTCTGTAATGAGTCAGATAGAATTAACATTGTTGAGGTACTGGAGCCGCTTGGGACAAGTGATCACTCTGCTGTTAATTTTGATGTTTCATGGGAAGTTAAAAAAGTGTATTCAAAAACAAAAATTTTCAATTTTAGGTGAGCAAACTCATATCTATTTGCTCATATCTAAGTGAAATAAAATGAGAGACACTTCTGGACTGTGAGTCTGTAAATGAGATGTGGGAAAGATTTAAGGGGGTTTTACTTGATTCAAAATGCAAATAACATTCCAAAGGGGTCCAAAAGTAAGCTGAAAAACGGAAAAATCCTCAGTATGACCAAAAGTTTTCGTAGGATTTTGAGGGAATCTTATGAATCTTTATAAGATATACATAAAGGATAACAATGAGAACACTAAGGCTGAATACTGTAAAATGCGAGCTGTGGTCAAAAAAGAGCTGAGGAATGCTAGTAGACTGTGTGGGGGATTTCCCCTTCTGCGTTGTGTATTTTAAGATTTGTAAGCAATAAGTAATAACACACTCAGTCAAAGGCAGTTGATATTAGTTTATACGTGCACGGGAAGCCACACTAGTACAGACTAAAGTCCTAGGTGGAGACCTCCTAGAAACGGGGGTGACCACAGATCTTATTCACAATAGGAGGGGAGGAGTTACAGTGAACAAAGAGAAAGGGCCGGAAGGTTACAGTAAGTAAATCCCTACATAAACAGCGACACCTACAGTTCAGGAGGTACACACTATGAAATAAGAATTTCCACCACAATTGTATGAAGGACAAATTGCAGAAGAGGCAAAAACTAACTATAAACTGCTTACAGTACTGTAGCAGAAAAAGGTAAGTCAAAGAGCAGGTTAAGTGCATAGAATAAAAATGGATCGCTGCTATATGATAACAAGGATTCACCTTCACAGGCTCTAGCTATTGTGCCGTAGCAGTTAAAAAAGCCAATGGGATGCTGGGATACATTGCCAAAAGTATTGAGTACAAATCTAAGGAGGAGATGTTTTTTTGTACAACACATTTGTCAGACATCTGGAGTATTGTGTACAGTTCTAGGGAACATACTTTAAGGAAGATATAGAGGCTCTAGAGAAAGTTCACAGAAGAGCCACTAAGCTAATTCCAGGTATAAAAGATGAAAGCGATGAGAAGAGGCTGAAGATCCTTAATCTTTTTAGTCTTAGGGAAAGGAGACTAAGGGGTGATTTGATTGAGGTCTTTAAATGTGTTAAAGGGATTGACAAAGTGAATTATGTTGGATTCCTTCAACCAAGTGTTGTTAGTAGAACTCGGGGTCACAAATGGAAGTTGACTAAAGGTAAATTTAGCACTGATATTTGGAAATATTTCTTCACCCAAAGAGTAATTTCCATGTGGAACGGCTTGCCTGACCATATTGTTGAGGCAGAAACCTTGGGGGTTTTCAAGGCCAGACTTGACTTAAAGCCAGATACCATTGAGTCATTGAGTATCTGAAGGGATATATTCACAATAGTATAAAGAAACTGGCGAGCCTAGTGGGGCTGAAAGGCCTGTTCTCGCCATTCATCTTATCTTATCTTATCTTATCTTATACATAGCACAGTTCAGCACTAAGTGAACCAGAATTCCAAGTTGGGCAGTTACTGTTGCATTCACTGAGATTGATCTCATCTCCTGCAGAGCAGTAAGCCATCCAGCTCACCGGACTGCACTTCATTCATTATTATATAATCAATCGCACCTGCGTCTCATTGCCACTGGGTGGTAGCAGTGTGCATATAAGACCGAGCTTCTTTCAGTCTCATTGTGAAGACTGGTATAGACATGCCTGTTCAGCACTGTAGTCTTGTATAGGCACTTCTCTCCGTGTTCATTAATTTGTACTAAACCTAGAAACTCCTGCTGTTCATATTTTTTCTAGCACTTTATTATTTTAGGAACCTTGTTTCCTTTCTGTTTTCCTATTTTTAATAAAATGTTACTGTAGCCATAGTGCAGACTCTGTATTACTCATTGTGCTTATTTTAGGAACCTCAGTTCCGTACTGTTTGCTTTGCTGTGTCTGTGCCTTCTGCAGTGCAGTTGGCAAAATAAATTCAACCAAGTCCATCCTTGCACCTGAGTCCAGTTCTCAATTTCCTGTTCTCTGTGCATCTGCACCGTGCACGCGGCGCAAACGCTACAGGAGCACTATTCAGCACTCAGTCAACCTGCATTCCAAACTGGACAGTATCCCTAACATGCACTTAGAAATACAGATTTTCAAGGTTAAACTGTATCTGGCCTTTTATATCTTTCAAGTGATTTATTAATCATTGTGAACATCAGTGAAGCAATATGAATAACATGCAAAAGCACGGACACTTTTTACGATGTACCGAAGTTAATTGATAATTGAAGATAATTGAAGATAATTGATGCTTTTGCTGCTTTCATTTTATCCTTCTTTGGCGAGAATCAAAACTCAAACATCTACAAAAACATTTCTTGTACAGATACCCACAGTCTCCCCAGAGGAAGCCCTTTTTAATTCTTTATGGAACTGCGAAAGAATGAAACCAGCCAGACAAAGAACCATTTTGCCCAACAGTGCATCCTTAAACTTGTTAGAGTTACTCTATGCAATCCCCTGGTTCTTCCTGGCACTACTTTTTCTGGGAGTGCATGGTAACTCGCAACGGTAAATTAATGCTTGGGTTGGGAGCTGAATTGTCTGTGAAAGTACATTTAGTTCAGAACAAGAAATAAAGTGGATTAATGTGGGCTTTGGCACAAGTTTTGAGATCATTTTTTTGCTGCCAATGGCAGAGACGACCAGCCCTGCATCATTTGTTATAAAAGCTGCTCAAGCTATAAATTCAGTCCTCTTTCGGGAAAGGCACAGCACTCTGACAAATTGTTAATTTTTAGAGGAGCTCTGCATCACTCTGTCTGAAATACTTGTGTTCAGTAAACATGTTTGTTATTCCAATATTTTTAATATCCTCCAATTTTTGCTGAGTTTAGCTTGATTTAATATTTCCCCCCATTATATCTAATAGATTGTGCATTTATTTTTATGCCCAATGGGAAGCACTCAGCATATCTGTAAAATAAAATAGATTTAGAACCAGTGATAAAGCATGCTAATGGATTTTTAAAGGATCGCCAAAAGGAAATGGTTTAACAGAGCCTAGGCTATTTGTGCACACTTTGGAAAAAGTTTCATTGAATAAAAGTGCAATTTGCACAGTGACATAAAATCAGTATAATTGAAAATGGAATATTTTTATGTATTTTCAATAGTTCTGCAACATATTTCTGCTTGTGAATGGATTTCATAATCATTTGTGTTTTACAGATCCACCCTTGAATAGTTAGAAACAATCAAACACTCGAGGATCAAGCTTGTGAAAGTCAATTCCGGCTTTCTTTCCAGGTTACGCTGTATTATTTTTGGTATCTGGTATTTGGTATTTGGTATATATTTTATTTATGTCGTTTCTGGGAAGGCTTTCTCTGTAAATAAAATTTCCTTGTGTAACAAACTGTCTCCTTTTCCATGGATTAGCATTGTAATTTACACGTCACGTATTTCCTGGGTATGTACATTAAGCTCATGGTTAAACAGCGTCTGTCCCATATTGTTTGTTTGCTAATTGGTGTAGTATTTAATAAAGGCATCAGACTTGGGCTTGTTCTTTGTGCAACATGCAATTACCCGCAGAGAAATGTTGTCAGTCATTCTATAAACACAATGAAGATAGAAAGAAACTATGGTTCTGAGCTTGTTTGAAGTAAAAATGACCATTGCACTTGCAGTATTTTGTGACGGAATACATAGATGTTACACTGTTAACCATGAAGAAGCAACTGATGATGACCTTTGAGTATGCAACTGACACATAACAAAAGGAATGGGAGTGTTGAAATTTTAACTATGTCAGGAACATTTGAAGTCTGGTTAACTTGAAAAGAGTAACTCCTGCACTGCAGAAATCCAAAGAGCAATTAAAATGCTGAGTTGTGTGGGATTCTTGGTTGGAAAAACTGACACAAGAAACAGCAGAGAGCCTTCTAAAGACACTGACAGAACAGATAGGGAGCCATCCCGCTCAGAACATCATTAATATCTCACTCGTCACAAATACATGCCACGTGTATAGAAATATATTAACCCCTGAGGGCACCCTTGACATGGATATGCGGGGAATGAACCCTGAGATGCTGTTAGGCTGCATAAAAGGCCCTGATCATCTGGAAGTGAAAGAACTGTCATGAATTATAAAGCAGAGAGAGGATAATAGCGAACTCTCGGGTTTTGGCTGTGTGAAACAGTGATGAAATGGAATAGCTCGCTCTCACTGCAGCTTCAGTTTCCTCTGGTTCTTAGCTCTTCTTCAGTCCTGATTTAAAACATCTGACCAACTTTATGGTTTTAAAGGGGACCTGCAGTGCCCTCCATAATTATTGGCAGCCCTGGTTAAGATGTGTTAAAAGCCTTAAAATAAATTCAATTTTTATTGCAGAAGCATACTCTCATACTGAAAATTGTAGAAAAATGTAGCCTTCAACTCAAGTGAATTTTAAGGGGAAAAAAATCCCTGACAAAGAAATAATTATTTTCATAAAATCAACTGTTCCACAATTATTGGCACCCCTAACAATTCCTATGAATTAAATGTAATTGAAGTATTTCTGTCATTTCTACAGTAGATTAAAAAGTTGATCAGAGTATCTAGGAATACTTAATTAGTAAATCATCAGTTCCTGTTTCCCTGGGTTATAAATATGACATAACACAGAGGCCATTTCTCTTATCCACTCTTCAACATGGGAAAGACAAAGGAACACACTATTCAAGTGAGGCACATGTGTGTCGACCTTCACAAGTCAGGCATAGGCTTCAAGAAAATAGCCACTCGCCTGCACCTGCCCATATCTACTGTCAGAGGAATCATTAAGAAGTTTAAAACAACTGGAACAGTGGTATACAAGCCTAGATGAGGACGCAAGGTTATTTTGTCACCACGCACGTGAGGAGGATGGTAAGAGAAATAAAAAGTTCTCTAAAGCTCACTGTTTAAGAATTGCAGCCAATGGTAGCATCTTCGGGTCACAAAGTTTCCGAAACAACCACCAGGCGCTATCTACATGCCAACAAAACCTTTTATCACTCACAATCATAAACGCAAACATCTGGAGTTTGCTAAGCGGTGCTGGGACTTCAACTAGGACCGTGTGCTTCGGTCAGATGAGAGCAAAATAGAGCTTTTTGGCAACAAACACTTTAAGTGGATCTGGTGGAACACAAAAGATGAGTATGCAGAAAAGCGCCTCATTCCCACTGTGAAGTATGGGGGAGGATCGGTGATGCTGTGGGCCTGTTTCTCTTCTAGAGGCCCTGGGAACCTTGTTAGGGTGCATGGCATCATGAATGCTTTGAAATACCAGGGCATTTTAAATCAAAATCCGGTGGCCTCTGTCCAAAAGCTGAAGATGGGTCGTCACTGGGTCTTCCAGCAAGATAATGACCCTAAACATGTGGCCAAATCTGCACAGAAACGGTTCACCAGACACAGAATCAAGCTCCTCCCATGGCAATCTCAGTCTCCAGACCTCAACCCCATTGAAAACCTGTGGAGTGAGCTGAAGTGGAAAGTGCAGAGGAGAGGACCCAGGTCGCTGGATGATTTAGAGAGATTGTGTAAAGAGGAATGGTTGAAGATCCCTCTTTCTGTATTCTCCCATCTTGTGAAACATAATAGGAGAAAATTAGGTGCTGTTTTGTTGGCAAAAGGGGGTTGTACAAAGTATTAACATCAGGGGTACTAATAATTGTCATACACATGATTTGATGTAAAATAATTATTTCTTAATGTGGGATTTTTTCCCCACTGAATAAATGCACTTGAATTAAAGGTTGGATTTTCCTCTTTTTATTCATTTTGGTCCTATATTATTTAAAAAAAATTGAATTTATTAGAAGCTAAAGAACACATCTTAACCAGGGGTGCCAATAATTATGGAGGGCACTGTATTATACAACATTTCCAAATTTATATTTTGATCTGGACTCCCCTAGAGTAATCCTGATCATTCAAAGTCCAAAACGTGGTCCTTATTTGGCTCATACTGCCATCCTCAAAAAACCCCATTTGTAGTCCATTGCAGTCTCTGCCTGAAACGCCTCGTTTGGGCAGCTCTTCTGTTATTGCCCCCCCTCCCCGCGTGCACAATTTCTTCTGTGGAGGGCTTAGCTGGGCGGGACTCGGCAGAAGGTAGTTTTCCAGGTCCGCCTCTGTAGTGTGAAACGTGAGACGCATCCCAGGTGAAAAAGTATTACACTTAATTATATTAAAAGTATATTTGTTGCATACAAAAGTTATTACAAATATACTTTTACTTTTTGTGCTTAATTTGCAATATATTTAATATATACTTTTAGAAAGTGTACACTTTAAGTGTACTGAAGTGGCACACAAGTAGTATTCAATGACTACTTGAGCACACTTAATTACACATAAAGGGGGCGAAAAAAACATACACCATACTTAATACAGTCTGTTAAAGTAAAATTCAAGTATAGTATTTTTTCACCTGGGATGTGCCATCTGAGCTCAGGAATTTCTCAATCAAATGACATGTGTTTAGATCTAATGAAATGAACTTGTTTTAATAAATGCAGCGGCAAAAGTGGAGGATGCAGTGCGAAAGTCTGGCAGCTCAAGCTTGAATTTTCTATGATGAATACACCGGTATTTCCACTCTATAGCTAGGATTTAGGGCAAGCTAGAATCCACCTCATTCAGACACATTTGTAGAACGGGTCGACATACTCAAGTGTAGACCGGAGTCCGTAGGAATCCGGTGGGTCTGAGTTTAGAGGGAAACATGGACAGTGAGGAGGAGAAAAAAGTGGACCAACAACTCATGGACTGCTTAGGTGTGTAATCTAAGGACCTGCTGGTCCATGTGCATGATGTGTCGTTAGTGTGGAGTAACAAACAGCTTCTGCACTGGTATATGACGGAGGGGTGAAAGCTCCAGGCTGAATGGCCTTTTCAGAAATTGCCCTTGGTAATGGTTTACTTACTGCATTGGAATGACCAGCGTTTGCTCGCATAAAATAGGCTCGTCAAGCCGCTTTCACACTGGACGCGAAATAAATTTTTCACGCGAGAGATTACATTCAATGTCAATGCACTGCCTTTGCGTTGACTATGAATGTAATCTGTTGCGCAAATATTTGTTTTGCGTCCAGCGTGTAAGTGGATTAACGCAGTCGTAACGTGTGCATTTGCGTCTTTGCATTGACTTTGAATTTAATCTGTTGCGCGAAAAATTTGTTTCGTGTTCGGTATGAAAGCAGCTTTAGTACGCGATAGTACGCGACAGCTAGAGAGAGCTCTGGTTATGTTATCAACAAAATACATGTTTTACAGACCGTAAGCTCCGTTAGCGAGGACAGTTACTTATGTGGAGGTAGCAAATCGATAATTTCGATTACAAATCGATAACTAATCGACAGGAAAGAATTTCCTATTTAATTTCTTTTTTGGCTTTTTTTAGCCCAGAACAATTTCTAAAGGGGGATGAAATTACCACGGCAGTGCAGAGAAATCGTTTGTCATACCAGATACCTTAGAGTTTGTGCATTTCTTGATTGCTATCACTGGTAGCATCAGAGAGCTAGCCCAGATATTGGTGAAGTATCCGGCTGACCCTGGTCATGGATAAGTAAAACGATCGTTTCGCAAGCATTCAAACTTGTACCCCAAGCTCTGCAAAACCTACGTCAGGTCTAACTGCAGCCTTTTACAGCACTTCTCCAGTTAGCTTCAACTGTGGTGGCTACAATTAGGCAACGTTATGATGAAACTGCCACATTGATGCTTACCGAAGTAACACAAGCATACCGATCAGAATTACTGCATATAAGTTAACCAGGAGCATTTTTAAGTAGCACAGCATGCAAAGTAATATGCAGTAGCTGGTAACTGAGCATTCACAACAACCACAGAGACAAACCCTTGCAATACAGGTTTTACAAACAACAAGTTCCGTTACCGTGGACAGTTGTACCAAGAATCCAAATTACAAACAAGTAGCTATAAAAAGTTAGCTTCAAATGAGGTTTATGTTCACACACATTCTGTTGAATTTCCCCTGATTTTACTCTTGTCCATTTAGGACACAAACATTACCAACAGTAACTTGGCTATGTTAGCCGCAGTGCTACAGCCACAATTAACAGGCCATCACCTTAGGTAGGCTAATGCAGTAAAAGCAACTATCAGCTTAAGCGTCTGTGAGTCACGGGCAGTCGCTACCGATCCAGGCTTTATCTTCAAATATTTTACAAAGACCAGTTGTTAGTGCTAACTATCGTTAGCGGTCCTCGCTAGCCACCCATAACACATTAGCTTCTCTTGCATTATTTGCTGTTATATCGTTACTGACAGCTTGTGGCTCCGGGCGCTTCATCAATGCAACTGCTCCAGGTTTGAGAAGCAGCTGAGACGCTCATCCAGTGTCGATTTATCCTTTGTTGACAAAGCTGTCTTTGGTGAAATGCTGAGTACATCAGCTAACGTTCCCTTTGGCCGTGGCTGTTTGCTGCCAGCAAACAAAAAAGCTACCCACTGATTTCTGGTGGCATCATCTTTTGGAATAGAAATAGGTGCTTTTCTTTGCGTCCAAAAATAAACGGACAAGCAGCTTTGGGAGAGATACTGACAAAACTACACCTCAAATGATCTGTGGTTCTTCTTTTGTATTTCCAAAAGTGTAGACGCCTCTAAGACATAGTACGATCCAAGGTTGTTTGTGCCTACTAGAATAGTTTCCGGTGTGGGCAGGTCCAGCACCGTGAATGGCTCTGGCTATGTCTGTATTAGTTGGACGGCACAACCTGACATCAGGTTATGCCCAGATCTCGTGAAGACCTTGGGACGTGCTGTTGAGGGAGGAAATCACATTCACAAAATCATGTTCTTGGATTATGGCAAAACCCCGGTATCTTACGTTTAGAAACTTTGCAGAGGTTGAGTATGGACATCCAAAATTACATTACTTAAATTTATTAAAAGAAGGATCAGCATAATAAGTCCCCTTTAAGGTCTGCTCTGTTGTACAGTGGCAGCCTCCATGTTAACCTTGTCATAAATTCCATAGAGCAGCGGTAACCTACCCTGCTTCTGGAGATCCTCCACTTATCCCAGCTGATCTGTAGCTCTAACTGTTTATTGAAGTGTTTTGCTAGGTTTTAAGTGACAGGACAAATCTAGCTCTCATGCCATTAGCCTTTTCACTAATTCTTTGATCCTTGTGCACACTCTTATGAGTCTGAAAGATTAGCTTTTGGGTAGGGTGGAAACTATTTGCCAACAAGAGTTTCCTTTCAGTAGTAGATGAGGTACCATTTTTTTTATAACCCACATATTAACAAAATGAACCATTTCCCAGCTGAAATTTAACATTGCCATTAAAACTATTCAATGGGGTAAAAAGCTGTGCAATTCCTCAGTGTCACCTCAATACAGCCAAAACACTGTAAATCTGACCATACCATTTTAAAATTTTGGGCAAATGTTTGTGTTTTTTTTTCAGAGTTCAGAACTAATTTTCTCTGAAAAAACCAAAAGATTTGCATAATTGAGCGCAAGAATAGGTAATCCAGCCCTTTTGTCCAGCACATTCTGAATGAACAAATACGTCGCATATTTGCAATCAATTCAATCAAAGTGATGCTTTCATTTTCCATTCAATTGTTTGCAAAACAAAAAGGTTGATTGCGCATCTTCCCGATATCTTGCACTCAGTGCTCTTTGGTCCAAAAAGGTTAGGAGAAACTCTGATGTCTTTATTAATTTTTCTCCATAGTTTTGGAGAAAAACTGTCTCAGTTTAATCTGTCTAAAACATTAAATCACTTCACTTGCAAGCCAAAGGGATACACACCACAGGTGGGCACAAATGCCAAACCCTTGAACAAGAGGGAGACCTGGTCATTCGATAATTCCTCAGAGGAAATATTCATTACCATCTCCTTTTGAAGCTGTGCATCCAAGGTCGATCCATACTTTGATGATCGCTGGCCTTTCTTACATTTCCTTGGGCTTTTCTGTCGCTCTCTCCCTCTGAAAAACGGCCAGTCTGAGAAGGACCTGTAGCCGTACATTTCAATGAAACCAAACATGACTTTTCAGCTTTACGGTTTCGTGGCATTGAAAAGTCAGCCTCCTACTTAAAGAGAGCGATCTTGACTTGCAAAAAAGACATGAGGCTTTGTCGCTCCAGGGTTTAAATGATGAGCCATGTGATTTCATTTTTTACACATACATACATATATATATATATTTCCAATCCTGTCTTCTCTTTTATGTTGTCTAGGGACAGATTCTGAGAGATGTTTTTTCAAGGTTATTTTTTATTCTTATCATGGTATTATAGCTTATCTAAAACCAGGTATAATGCATATTTTGTATATTTTTGGGTTATTCCTTTCATATTGTTAGCCTATGGTATCAGGTATTTCATTTGACTGTATGAATAATGTCAGTTTTCTTGACTGGTGCACGTGGATCAACCATCCTATTTAAGAAGGTCTCTCTTCTTGCTGCATAAAATTATCTAATGAAGGTCTTTGTACCAAAATGTCAATCCCAATAATTGTTCCCAATAAAACATTTTTTAATTGCAAGTGGAGTAGACAGGATGGGGGAATTCTTTGTTTTACTTGCACATTGGGAAAGAAGGATCGGGGTTATCAATCATGGATAGCAGCTTGTTTAAGATTGCATTGTCCTGTACTGTTGTAGGGGAGTAGATTGCCATGCCAATCATGGAACTGGCTCTCCCCACCTTTTTGTCCAGTTGTTTGCATTCTTTTCCTTACTTCTGCCTCCCAGCACACAAAACCACAGAACAAGATGCTGGCCTCCACAGAATGGTGCTACATCTGTAGCATTTTACTGGAGACATTGAAGACCTTTACCTCTGTTGAATGGTAAACTGGCTCTGGTTCCCCTGAATAGAGTAACAGTCGGTATGTTTATATACACAATAAAGTCAAGCTACGATAATAGCTCGATTAGGCCATGCAATCGGACTACTGTCCTTGTCCCAGTATACATGATCAGGACGAAATTCAATTTATTAGCCAAAGCATGTCCGTCTCCACTATGATAGGTGGTGAAATGCCCCCTTTCAGCTTGTTCACGTGAATCTTTTTCTGATTGACCTAGCATGTCACAGACCAAGCATTTGACAAACAAGTTAGCTGGCGGCAAACTAGTTACATGTTGAGTGCATTGACTGTGTGAAGTCGACTGGCGAGAACATGGACATCTTTACGGCTCTGTACATTTAATATGGTCCGCTCGCTGTGCTGTTCAGCACAAACTTGCTTGTTGGGCAGAGCTCAGAGTTGTCGCTAAGTTTGGTGTTTACATGTCCATAAGACCTCCAGGTCAAAGCCCTTCACGAAAAGGAGCATGCTCAGAGCGCGAAGTCCAGTTCGGTTCAGTTGAAATGTATACATGCAGGAATAATGCGACTATTTATCACATTATCTGGGTGTGTTAGTCGGACTAGGAGAAATTCAATTTAGCGCGTTTCCAGTCGAACTAAAATGTTTACATACATTTTAAAAGCCTGCTTATAGTCAGACTAACACAATAATTTGATGTTCTCTAATGTCCTGTAAACGCACAGTGTTCTGTGACCAATTCAGCTTGACATTCAGATGTACCCCAAGGTACTTTGATGTCCAAACCACTTCTAAATCTACCCTTCAATGGAGAATAGCCATGTGAAACTCCCCTGCTTCCTTAGGTCTCGGAGATGGTCTGTTGGAAGTGGTTCCTCTTATTTCAACAAACCCTAATCAGGCTCCTGTACTCGATGGTAGCCATTGCACACCATCAGATTGATTTTCACTTGACTGCTCCTGCATGGATCTTGATGCTTCTTCCCGGTCGCAGACCTGCTAAAAATCCTTATATACAATCAAGTTCCTCACATCAAGACAACCAGATTTCCTTTCAGAGTTTCCAAGCAATTGGTGGAATTCATGCCTCCAAACATGCCTCTAAAAATCAACGGCCCGCCCAAATATTTCACTATCTGCAAAGTATTGCTTGTATGGGTTTTGTTGCCAGTCATGTCATTAGTGTATTTTACCATAATTGTCAGTTTTGGCCTGAACTGACCACTTCAATCCCTTTCAGTAGAAGTTCCAATGATGTTTGGCAAACTCCAGATAGTCTTATTTGTTGAGGTCAGTAAGGACTGCTTTCTTTCAACTCCTCAAAAAGGTTGACTGTTATTATGTTGGAATGTTATGGTTGTTTTCAGACTTGGTAACTGTGAGAGGCTACCTTTCCCTAAAGCTCTAAAACCATATTCTTTGGGTTATTAATTTCCCTGCATCACTGCCTATGGGGACAACATGCACTAGCATCATTTTCAGTTAGTTCTCTGGATGCTTCCATTCAACAGGTTTTACATTTTTAGTATTGCCCTTACAGTGCTAAGTGCTTCTTCTTTTCTTTCTTTTAAATCTGTTTATTTATTCCCTGGAAACTCACTTGTGAAGGTCAATCACCATCTGTCTCCTTTGTTATCTCATTTCTTCCAGTTTTTCCATGGTGGTGAAAGTCAAAGGGAATCTGATTGCATTTTACTTCATTTTTATGTCTCAACCAAGAAAAACAATGACACATAGTTCCTTAAGGCTCAGATGAACTGAATTTTGAAAAAAAATCACTTTATACTGTATGTTCTATTTCCAATAAACATTTGAGGATTGAAATTGGAACTTAGGGTTTTCCTTCACGGTTAGGAAGCAGTGTAACATAAGAAAAAAAATATTACGATGAAAGTGTATAGATTGCCTTCATACTTGAACTTAACAGCAGTTTATTGATAATGTTTTTAAATCTCCACCTTTTTTTGCCTTTATATTCTGTCTTCCATTTTTCGAGGGCCAATAATTCTGCATATGACATAAAATGGCACTGGTCAGTTGACATTTTATTGCCAGGAGTGTACTCATGAAGTTTGGTCGCTGGTTCATTTTGATGACACAGTCTTTCAATGAGTAGATGGTTCCTGGAGTTTTATTACAGGATTCAGACCTTGTCACAGGTTAACTCTCGCATCATCCATGGATGGAATGAGTTCTGTCAGCCTGGAAGACAGAGGCCATGAGCAATATATAAACCATCACCCCTGCCTTTACTCCACTGGAGTTTGAACTTGTGACTGCGGTGTGGCAGTGGTATTGGATGTTGCATGATCTGTAGGAGAGTCCATGCTCTCTGCAGAACTGAAGAAAGGGGTCTGTAAAGATGTTGGCACCATGACTGCCTTGCATTGGAAATTCCTATTCATGGAGAAATCAGTTAGGGGGGTGCTACCTATTGGTAGTGGGTGAAGTGAGATTCAATTATAAAGAAAAACACTATGTTAGTTAGTTAGTTCATTTATTCATTCATGCATTCAGAAAAATCTTGTCATCAAGATTACAGGAGAATTGGTGATAAGCTTGGTTGAATACCCAGTCAGAATTTTCAACAACAATGGGTGCAGGCACTCAGTCAAGACAATGTGCCCTCAAAGTCCCAGTCTCTGGCCTTGAGGCAAACACAGTCGCTTCTGAAAAAAATGGAAAATAACGGCCATTGTGACGAAATTAGTGCCACGTCATCTCATTCACAAGACAAAATACAGGAAACTCAATCTGTGTTTTTGTTCTGTTTTTCAGACGGTAATTTTGCATCAAAAGGGGAGCAAAAAAATGGAAGTGACCCTCTAAAGTTCCTTACAGAGACACCTGTGAGTACCTACTTGTGCTGAAAACACAAGCACTAAAATCTCACCCAGTCAGGACCAGTTTTATTTAAACTTTTTTCACTTATAAAAACCTTTCCTCACATGAAAAAACCAATATCATAACCACCGATTGGTGCAAAAAAAAAAAAGATAAAATAATAAAATATAATAACCCTGCCAATAATTGGCCGTGTTATTGGTTTTGCATGCGCAAATAGTGTTAGTAAGTCTCTGCTTCAGAGTACTGATGGGAATGTATCATTAAAATGCCCACAGTAACAGCCTGCCTCCCTCCTGAGCCAAATTGCAGGGATTCTGCTTCCTTCAACATTGATTGCTGTGGTCACTCTTTCATAAGCAGTGGACTACTGCCTGTGCACTCAAGCAAGAAACCAGTGTAAGCAGAGGACTGCATCTTTCAGAACTGTAAGACAGTTATGCCACGGGTGTGTATGTACAGGGATTGTGTGTCTGTTCGAATTTATCCCCTATTCAACTACAATTGAATGCAGACATTTTGGCTCTTTAAAATGTGAACAGCTCAAGCACTGTGGTAGACGCTAACGTTTGCTCCATCATTCTCTTCAATCTAGGGTAGCATATTGCCTGCTTTATGCTGATAGTGGAATGTCTGTTCTGTCATAATAAGGGATATTTCAGATATTTTGAGTTAGTGAATTATACTTGTTCCTTATAAGGTGTGGAAAGTTTTTATATAAGCTCAAAAGTGGGAACTGCTAACTTTTCACTGCCGGGTGAATGTTCTGACCATTAAATAAGCAGTTCCTATAATGAGTATGTGTGCTGGTTTGTGGGACTCTGAGGAAAAATTCTAAACTTCATCATGGATAAAAGGCATGTTTTGTGTTTGGAGAGATCACTGGTGACCACTGATGTCCAACTACACCTATAATGATAAACTCATGCTAAATTCTACTGGAAAATCATTAATTCATTAAATTTCATGTGTAAAAAGTTGATTTGTGTAAAATTATTATTTTGATTTGAGTGCGCCATTTTGAGGGATCTGAAGATTTTGGGGAGGCGCCTGGAGAGCTGGCTTATTTGGCTCCTAAAGATGAGATCATTAAGAATTTCATGCTCAGATAAATTATATTTTTGGTCAAGGAGTTCATAATCCCAGAAATGTATAATTTAAACCCTCAGTCATTTTTCAATTCTAAGTATAATTTGTTTTTACATTTTCAATAATAAAATTTCATGCAATTTTTTTTGAATGTTTGCAGTCTCTTTTTTCTAAACCAAAGTCATGAACAAACTCAAATATGATGGAATTCTAAATGCTTGAGGTGTCTTGACTCAGCCACTCCCTTCCTCTCTGTGAATTGCAATCTTGAATTAAAAAGCCTTAATTAAGGAAACACATAAATAGCCAGGTTTGGCTTCTGCGCAGAGGGTTTAAGGATAGGGTGCAGTTAAAGTTAGGATTAAGGTTAGGATTTGATGTGTAGAATGAATTGAATTCAATTGTATGTCCTCATTGGGATGGAAATGCAAGGATATGTGTGTGCGCGCGCACGCGTGTGTGTTTGTGTGTGTGCATGCGTGCATGCATACGTGTGTGTGTGCGCGTGCATATGAGTGTAGTAATGGTTGCCTCACAGTCAAGTGTAATTCTCGCTATCTGGGATAATTTGAAAGCCTGCTTGCTAATTGAAATTAGGCACAAAAGCCTGCCTCTCTTACTTCTTACTCTTCCCATACTTCTCTGGGGTAAATAGATGATGGACAGTGAATGAGGGATTATTAGTCATCCTCACGCCGCAGGAAAATGCTTTCATCAAGGGCAACCCATCAAGGAAAACAAGATTCTCTAGTGCCACTGGGAACAGCTCCAAGAACAGACACAAATCAACAGAGAGAGGTGTGCTCTGACAGTATGATATACAACAGGATCAGGTGCGGAGCAGCGCTGTCTGCATGTGCTGATGTAAGAGTAATGCTAGGGTCCAGTGCATGGAGAGAGTCAGCTGTATTCGTCTGTTTGGGTGTGTCTACTACCATGATAATATACAGTAGAATCCTAATCATCTTGAAATAATCGGAAATATATGAACACCTATCAATGTAAACAGTTGCTACTGTCATGTGTTCCTCTACAACCCAAGCGAGTTTCCTGCATATTTCACAACAACAAATAATTATTTGGATCTGCGGGGATAACAGTCTCGAAAAGAAAAATGTGTGCAAAAAATTTCTCGAACTGGACCTGCACATGTTAACTTGAGTGTGTAAGACGGGATAGTCCTTCACCGCGTATGTATGAGCACTGACCCTTACAAATGTACATGGAAACTTTGGTGGTGTGTCTGTAGCAAAACATGATCTGAGGTAATATCATTTGTAATAGACTAGTGCTTTATAGAAGCTTCTGGCATCTTCCTGCCTGGAGGGAGTAGGATTACCCAGGAATCCTGTAGATCAGTGATTCCCAAAGTGTGGGCCGCGGCCCCCTGGTGGGCCATGGTGGTACTGCAGGTGGGCCGTGAGAAGTCATTAAAAATATGATTCATTTTTGCAAATGTGTTTTTTTTAAATAATTTATTGTAAAATATTTATTGCACGATTTAAAAAAAATATTTAGAACTAATAACCTATTGAGTGTTATAGACCTCACAATATTTTAGGAACCTTATATAGTTTATGATCAGAACGTAGGTTTCTGGTCATCATGACCGGGGGTCATAATCGGAGGAGCATGTACTGTGCTTGATAATTAATTCTGTCTTGTGTGTACACCACAGATTAAAAGTTTGGGCTTCCTTTATCCCCCTGCTTTTATTTCAATCCTGAATCTTTGTAATAAATAAAAGACAACAACAATTATTGTTTTTTTTTAATTTATTTTATTTTCTCAACAACAACAATTATTGTTGCTGTTAAGTGTTTTGAGAATGCATATGTATTCATCTATGTACTATTTATAGGACAAAGGTGGGCCGCGGACATTTTTTAGATTTTCAAGTGGGCCCTGATTTGGAAAAGTTTGGGAACTCCAGCTGTAGATCTTTCCAGAATATTGCTAGTCTATATAAATGCTGTGATTTTGGTCACCAAGAGCAGAGCAGAGGCAGAGTTTTTGTTTTGGCAACAGAGTTACATAGTGGCATTTGAGTGTTATTTCAGGATTGAACAGTGGATTATTTGTAGAGGTTTTTTTTTTATTTAGTGAAGAACAAATTTGTTTACTTTTTCATTGCTGGGTTCTTTGTTGTGATTTTCATGTCATAACAGTATATATCTTTCATTACCTTTTTATCACACTTTGGTTTTGTCAGGACGACGCAACTAGGCAACAGTAGACCTGATGTTTGCCATGAGATATTTACTGGCATGACATAGTAAATAATCATTAAGTATACCGTATGTGCTAACTCATGCAGTGAGAAACACTTATCCCCCATGCGCTAATGTATTCAAATGGATTCCCTGGCATATGGAGGCACCACAGAATTTCACATTTACAGACAAAGGAACTTAAAAGTCTGTAATTAGTACAACCAAAAACTATTCGGGAAATGGGTTTGCCATCTGCCAAAAGTCAATGCAGCGTGTCATTCTCTCTGCTTACTGTGTACAGATAGGCCCATTTCTCGTTTCCTGTGGACAAAATCGAAACTCTCAAGTAAACTTCATGTAAAACCTTCCACTCTGTCATTGGTCCTTATTTAGTAAATGCGTAAAACTGTCATACAAATTTACACTGCCTCTTAATAAATAATGCCTTACAAGTTACCGCAAGAGATATAAGCAGTATATAGCCAAATGTATTCTAGTTGCCTGTGAGCGTGTAGAGTGTTGTTGGGTAATCTGGCAGTGTCAATCAACAGAATCATGAAAAACGTACACGTGTGAGCTCAGTGGGCTGTGACAAGGCCAGCAGTAACCCATAGCCAAGGGCATAAATTTTAAGTATTTGGTTCAGATGCATAGACCCTGTCCCCAGTGGTAAATACCCTCATGTAAAATAATGTAAATTATGCCCTGACTTGCACCTATCAGCTACACAGCTCAGCCCGTGCTCTGTTCACATGCTTGCTCTGGATAAGCCAGTGGGCAGCCCAACCAAGTTACATGAATGATAATCCACAACAAGGTGGTCTGTTATTGAAAAATAATGTCCAAGGCAGAAGTGAAAAACCCCTTATGCAGAGCAATATATTTTCAAAAGTCAAAGTTAATAAAACGCAGATTACATGGTAAATTAGCTTATGAGAAATACCTATCAATCACTTGACAGAGAGAATTGACGTGAAGTGATATTATCGGTCCGAAAGAATTTAAATTAATGAATCTCAGCGTAATATATCAGTATGATCAAAAAAAGTCACATTTGAATGAAAGTCATTTTGCAAAATGGTGCGGTTCTTTTTAAGTAGCAGGACAGCAAATTATCTCAGCCCAGGGAATATCATTAATTGAGTTTGATGTCTTGACTGTGATGAATGGACAAGAAAACCATTCATTGCCTCAGAAGAGCTGAAAAGAGCATCGCTTGAAATTTTATTGAAATGCTGTTGTTTACATATGTTCGATACACAGTTTGTAAAATGGCTTCTTGATCTACAGTTGAATATAGGCAGGGAGTAAAATCCGATGTAAACTAGAGGATGACTAGTGAAGCTGAAAACATAAGGAGGTCTGTTACGTTTTTTTAAATTTTTATTACCAGCCGACGGAGGGTCATTCCTTGCGGCGCTTATTGCACTAGCCAGTAGCTGACAAAGTTTCCTTGGAGGGTGAGCGAGGTTATGCATGCGGGAAAAGTGAAGCAAGAGTAACTTTGAGGCAGGGGATGGACGGAGAAGTTGCAGAATAAAAGGCGCAATGTGACTCCAGAACAGAGAGACGCCTGCCAAACTGAAAATGAACAGCGCTTGGAGCAGGCCTATTTTCATTTATTTGTGTCTTTTGTGGAGCCTCTTTTTGGAGCTCCAGGACATAGCTGTGAAATAATGATGGGTCCCTTCGGTCCAAGCTCACAGAGGAAGAGAGGTCGCCCAGAACTCATCAGGCTTCAATTACCCTGCTACGCCTCAGCGTCCTCTAGTTCATCTATTTCCTCCCACATTGAAAAGATGAGCAGATTTTGGCTGAATGTCAGAATGGAAACTGCCCACAGGTGTGGCTGTTGTGTATCAGTGATTGCTGGTCAGCTGAAATTAGAGAAAGCACAAAAAAATACTTTTCACTGATATGTAAGTAGTCTTTACACTGTGTGCACAATTATTGGGAAAATTTTATTTTTCAGGATTAATTTTATTTTTGAACAAACACAATGCTCTCAGTCAATCCAAAATGTTATTGAACCTCAAACCTGAATGTTTATGTAAGGAAAAGTGAGTTTTCTCTTTCTCACTTTATTTTTTAATAGCAAAAATAATTTTTCCCAATTCACTTTGTTATTCTCAGTTTTTTAGAGTAGAGTAACACATAAGTAACACAAAATGACAGTTAGATAACATTTTTAGCCTTTAAAAAATATTTAATAACCAATATAGCCACTTTTCTTTTCAAAAAAATGTCATGAACCTTCCATCCATGGAGTCATAGGCGCCTAGTCCGTGGGTGCTTCGAGGCCTGAGCACCCACGGAAAGGGCGCAAGCACCCACAGAAAAGGCTGAGCACTGACGTGCGCCAGAGGCATGTTCAAGATCTAAGGGTCTCAGAAGGGAAGACTGTAGTTTTGAACGACTCCTGAGTTCTTGCGAGTTTTCCAACATGGCTGCCAACTGAGGTTTGCATCAAATTCCATTGCATAAGCTGTGACGATACTGTAAAAGTGTAAAAGTGTAAAAGTAAAAGTGCGAATAAAATCGGCCTTAATAAATTCAATTTATAGAGCCATGATATTTCATGTAATAAAGCCTACATAATTGATGATCCAAATGCTTTACATGTAGATTAAAAAAAGTGGTCCGAGTTTAAGATCGCCACCAAAAAACGGGTTGTGGCGCTTAGGCTCAGCAGCACACGGACCGGTGGAGGCCAACCAGACTCCAACCTCCACTGGTCCGTTCGAGGAGCGGATGAGTCCTCACTGCCTCGATCAGAGCTGCATGAGGGTAACTGTTAAAGTACAGTCTGCAGAGATCACTCTTCATTATACTTTTAATAGTATTACTCCATGACATTTTATTGGGTACTACACAAAACGAGCCGCCACTCGTCATGTTTCCGGAGATCTTCTCTGTGCCGACAGTCCCTCTCATGTTGGACAGAAGCTGATTCCTCTAGCAACAGAAGATCGGCCATTGTGAAAATGTGATCTTGGTCAAATTATTCGTTAGCCGATATATATCTGATTGGATGAGTATCTGACCCATCACACTACATATCTGTGAAGCCACGCATTGCGCTTAATCAAATTGATTGTAATTGCTAGCCTTCTGGCCTGACAAGCAGGTCGTTTCCAAATAAGTGTAATTAATTTCTCAACACAGGTGCAATTTATTTATTTATTGAATAAATTTATTAATTAAATAAATAAATGACATCTGTGTAGAGAAATTAATTACACTTATGTTTGGAAACAACCTTATTTTTTCATGTATTTATTCATTCATTTATTGAGCATATTTATTTATTTTACTAATAAGAACAACAACAGCATGACGCCCGCATCGCTGCATATAGTTTATTACTCATTTTGACAGTTTGTTCGCTGTTTTCAGATTTGCATACACCTGGTCAGGGCTGGCGTTTTTGCAGACCGCTCGCTCACGTTCAGATTGATAAATACCGATTATTGCGGGAGATTTAGCGTACACCCATTTTTTTGATGTACGGAAGTTTGAAAAATGAGGGCAAATAAATCTCCCATTTGAGAAGGGCCCACAAGTTCTCAATAGTATTTAAGCCAGGTGGGGAAGGGGGCCCGGTCATAATCCCATTATCTTTCAGGCCTTTGCCGGCTAGCCAAGCAGTGGAGTACTTGGATGAATGTGATGAAGCATTGTTCAGCTCAAAGATCATGGTCCTCTTGAATGCAGTGGACTTCTTTCTGTACCACTGCTTGAAGAAAGTATCTTCCAGAAACTGGCAGTAGGTTTGGGAGTTGATTTTCAGTCCATCTTCAACCCGAAAAGGTCCAACTAGCTCATCCTCAATGGTAGCATGCCATACCAGTACCTCCACCTTGCCGGCGCCTGATCTGAAGGGTTGCCTTGTGTCCAATAGTGACCCAGCCACGGGCCCATCCATCTGGTCCATCAAGAGTCACTCTAAATTCATCGGTCTATAAATTTGAAAAATCAGTCTTCAGGCATTTCATTGCCCGATCTTGAAGCTTCAACTTGTGAATCTCATTCAGTGGCGATCATGATTCAACCATCTTTACCGTAGCCATGTCTCTAAGCACTTGACACCTTGTACTTCTTGACACTACAGGTTGGTACAAAAAATAGAGATTAAATACTCTGTTAACTTCCATGAATGCACATTGATGGCATTGCATGGGGATCTAAACCACACTTCATCTTTAAAGTACAACGAAGAAAATCAAGATTGGAGATAAGGATCCAGAATTAAGATGATGATCATGATGATACCAAGATTATTCAAATGGACCTAGTAATTGCAGAGGTATCCTCATTTCATTTTGGGCATGTAATTTTTGAGGCAGAGGCTCAGAGCATAAAAAGTTTTAAACACTAGGGAAAACGAAAACGTGGCACTCAGGCCAAAACAAATCACCGTGCCACGCACTGAACGGGGAGAACTGAGGAAGTCGGGACTCAGGGAAAAAAACAAACTCAGGAAGGGAAACATGGCATGCAGGCCGAAACAAACCACCATGCTAAGCACTGAATAGGGTAAAACTCAGGAAACTAGAAAGGCAAAGCCAAAAACTGGGGCACTCGGGAACACTAGAAGGGGAGCACGGCAGGAAAGGTTAATTCAGATGACTCAGGTGACGTAGATAGCTCAGAAGGGGCTGATGGCTAGGAAGAAACGGACAACACGTAAGAAACAGAAGGCTCGGAAGACACAAAAGGCTCGGAGGACGAAGACAGCTTGGGGAACGCAGACAGCTCAGGAGGATCAGATGACTCGGATGGAATGGCTGGCTAGGAAGGCTCGGGAGGCACAGCTGGCGCAGATGGCTCGGGGGGGCACAGCTGGCGCAGATGGCTTGCGAGGCACAGCTGGTGCAGATGGCTCGGGAGGCACAGCTGGCGCAGATGGCTTGCGAGGCACAGCTGGCACAGATGGCTCGGGAGGCACAGCTGGCGCAGAAGGCTTGGGAGGCTTGGGTGGCCCGCGCAGCGTCCAGGCCCCAGAACGAACACGTGAGTGAGAATCAGTGAGTAAAGTCCCGTCTGCCTTCTGCACCTGCTTCCCGGAATATAATGCAGAGAATTTGCAAGAAACACAGCGAAGCAGATTTAGCGAAAGCGAGAGGCGGTGACTAGAACAGGGCGAATGCGGAGAGGTCGTTAGTCAATTAGTAAGTGCAGCTGTACAATCCCGAGTGCTCGTTAGCACGTTAGTCTTATATACAAAGTTAGTATTGGTTAGTAAATTCTAGAAAAACAACAAACTGTTAGTAGGGTTAGTAAGATAGAAAAGTAAGGTGAAGTAAGCAAACGAGATCGGATAGAAAGGCTGAAATCCAGAACCCATTAAATCACCCGAAATAGTGACACGATCTACTGGGACTGAAAAGCGGTGACGAAACTAATGACACGACAAGGGAAGAACAAAATACCATACATGGGAAAGACGTGGACCGGAATAATATGGGAGAGATACAAAATGTGGAAACATAAAACCATAAAACAAATCCAAATCACAATAAATATATCAAAGAATAAACAGACATGACAATAACTCAATTATCAATAAAACCTAATATTAAAAAGGGAACACAAACCTAACCTAAACACGAAAAACCACGGAACACAACATGTAATGCTGATTTAAATTTTAAAAATTGAAAATAGGTCTCAAGACCAATCATCAGACCAAACAGATGGTCTGTGCCTCATGTATTTTCAGCTCACCGGCTGCCACTGATATGTCAGGGTAAGGTGTGTATATGTGTTTAACTGCCGTTATCTTTGCACTTCATGGCTGCAGAAGACCCAGTCTTTATATCAGTGAAGTTTGATTTTGCATAACATAAATATTGATTGCAGACTTTCACAGCCCCTCCAAATAAATACATAAATAAATAAAACAAAAACCAATACAACTTCTCAGTGAGCAGGCTTGCCAGCTTGTGTCCGTTGATCTGTGTAACACAGTGCTCTGCTCAGCTATTCTGTCACAATGGTAGAAAAGCCAAAGAACTGAGAATGACTTGGAGAGTAGCTTCCTCATTCCTGTGGGCCACGCATATTTCTGCAAGCAATGCAAGACCAGAGAAAAGTTTATCAAAAACTCATTCCACAATGAACTCATGAGTCAGCAGGCTGGCCAGATGAATATAAATGTCTCCTCTGAAATGTGCTAACTGTCACTTTTCTCAGTTCATCACATAGTCAAGTCAGACTTAAGGAAATTTTTTTCCTTAAAGTCGTGGCGCTCATAACATAGATGTAATTCATAAGGTGATGTTACCAATCTCGGACCGTACAATGGCACTGGTCATAGAATTTATATTTGATTAGCATGTCATTTTAGGAACTTTTTTAAATAGCATTACACGACTTAAACGTCCTAAATGATGCAGTTTTTAGGCAAGTATATATATATTTATGGATTCCAAAAACCCAATAAAAATTCACAATGTCATTGCCTGCTCTTCTCTCAATTCAGAAGAACAAACAATTTTAAGAGTGGTGTGCCCATGGACAGTATATAAAGATGAACAATGTGTCTTCACTTCTTAGGCTGTGCAAAAATACACCCAAACTATCCTTCTTAAAGGTGACCTAACATGCAACTTTTCCAAGTTTATATTTTGGTCTTTGACTCCCCTAGAGTACTCCAAAGTGAAATGAGGGTACTTATTTCGCTCATACTGTCATCCTCAAACAACCCAATTTGTAGTCCATAGTAGTCTCTGCATGAAAACCTCATTGGGGTGGCTCTTCCGCTATGGTCCCCACTCCCCGTGTGCCCACTTTCTTCTGACTGGCCAGCTCTGTGGAGGGCAGATCTAGGCGGGATGAGGCAGCAGAACGCAGTTTTCCTGGTCCGGCTCTAGAGTGAAACTGATTAGTCTCCCGAAGGAATCGACGGGCATATTCTGCAATCTAATGCAGTAAATGTTTATAGATCTAATGAAATTAACCTGTTCTAATAAACGCAAAGGCAAAAGTGGAGGATGCAGTGCGAAAGTCTGGCAGCTCAAGCACAAATTTGCTATCGGCTACAATTTGCTACGGCAACAGTTGGTGAGTGCAGCAGTTTTTCTACTCCGTAGCTAGGATGCAGGAAAAGCTAGAATCCACCCCATATAGACACATTTTTCGAACGCGTCGACATGCCCAAGTGTAGACCGGAGACCGTAGAAATCCAGTGGGTCTGAGTTTAGAGGGAAACATGGACAGTGAGGAGCAGCTAAAAGTGGACCAACAGCTTATGGACTGCTTCGGTGTGTGTTAGGACCTGCTGGTTTGTGTGCATAGCTGTGGTGTGTTGTTAGCGCGGAGAAACAGCTTCCACGCTGGTATATGATGCCGATGTCGCATCCACTAACATGGAGGGGGGGGCTCATAATATGCACTATAGCCAGCCATTAGATGGCGATCAAGACGTTTTGGCTTCACTTTTGGGGAGCTGTTAAGATTTTTCCTCTATATCAGGGGTGTCAAACTCACCCGTAAACGGGCCAAGAGGCTGCAGGTTTTCACTCCAACTAATCAGTTGTGCAGGCCAAGATCAGTTGATTAAATCAGTGCTTTCAGGTGAGCTTCTGCTTGGTAGGATTGAAGACCTACAGCCTCTTGGCTCAGTTTGACACCCCTGCTCTATATATACAATCAGTGGGTATACCTTAATGATAATGAGCTTGTTGTGATTCTGGTCCTGTCTTGTTTTCTATGTTTTTGCCATGTCTTTCTTCATTTTGCTCATTATACATCCTGGTCTTTCTTTTCATGCCATTTCTGAATTCATTGCACTTTCGTTTCCCCCGTCTTGTGACGTATGGTACGTATGGTACAGTATGGTACGTTCCGTCTCCCCAGTCTGCGTGCCTACCTTGCTTTGGGTGATTTAATTGGTTTCTGTTTTTTCATATAATTACTTCAATTCTCGTTTACTTCCTTCACTCTGCTTTTCTTGATTACTAATAATACTAACATTTATATTTTGTAGTATACTTTCTAACCAAACTAATATACTGACTCAAAAAAAAAACTTCACACTCATAAATTTGTCAATATTTTCTTGAAACTTTTAATAAAAGAGTTTTTATTATCACAAGGGGTAAATGCGTTGTCAAAGACATCATGACACACATCAACTTCGACGTGCACATGTACGTAGCACGTGCGAGCGTACTTTAAGCTAAGACTATGTTTTCTCGTGTTCCTAGACACGTGGCCATATGAGAGATGTGCAACTGAGCTCATGTTAATACGTTACAGTGACATCTCGGAAAAACAAGTTTTTACGGTTAATTATTCCTTGATTTTCAATGCCATGGCTGTCAAACATTCAGCGTGAACGTGCCATTGGCATGCTGAATACGGAAACGTCCGTCACTAACGTTGCAAGGGTTATAGGATGCAGTCGACAGACTATCCATGATCTCCGGACATGTCTCCAACAAACTGGCACCACAGCTGACCGACTTTGTTCTGGTAGCCCACGTGTGACTTCAAAAGCAGAAGACCGACAAATTGTCTTACGTCATTTGCATTATAGATTTGTCACTGCAACGTCCTCTAGAGGTCGTGTGACTGCCCAAACCAAACGTAATCGCCTACACACAGCTCTTATTCAAGTTGTAACTTACCATTTTTACTCTTGGACATTTCCGTAGCATTTCCGGTGGAACTGGTTACATTATGGACATTATTTTTATGATACACCATCTGTGATGAGAACAGAATTAAATAAAATCATTATTTAAAACCTCATTTCTTGTATGTTCAACTTATCGACCTCCAAACGAGTACGAAGTTTTTATTTTGGCTGAATATATTATAGATACTACTAACTGACAAACAAGCACTTGGGTAATTGTAAAGCTGCACTGCTACTAATTACCACTAACACGATCCCAGCACTCGCCCGGTTCTAGTTTCCGTCCCTTGCTTTACTGTCTCTGTATCTCCCTGTGATTCCGCAGAATCTTTCGCACATGCTTAATTGCTGTCCTGCACTCCTTGTTTTGTGCACTTAGAACTCTCTGACCGGAGGCGCTTATTTGTCATTGGTTGTCAATGTGATTCTGTCTGTGTCTTGGCTTTTGCCTATCATTATATTAAGGACTTCCCCATGAATTCCCCCCTGAGTAATTAGCTCTCATCCCATTCACCTGTTCATTGATGGCATGTGACTTCCCTCTTGTCTACTTAAGGTCTTTCACTGCAGTGCATTCTTGTCAGAACGTTGATCCTTTCTTTCAGTGCCAAGTTCCTTGTTTGCCTGTCTGATTGATTCTTCTTCTACACCCTTTGCCTGACTTCGAGTTTGCCTGAGCCCTTTTGGAATTGTTTGCCTGTTTTTGTTTTCGACCCATTTTCTGTACAACCATTCTACCAGTCTGCTGCTCTGTGTATGACCATTAGCTTTCATATTCTGACTAGCGATTCCTGGATTGATTCTGTACTGTGCTCTGTGATTTACTGGACACCAACGCCTGCTGTCATTTTTGGATTTTGATTTTTGGCTCACGTATCTACTGTTACAAACTCCCTCTTCCTGGCTTTGAACTTGGACTGAAAAAAACTGTTTTCGGATCACGTCTTGGTTTGCAATTATTTCCTGTACCAGATCGTTACAGAGCTCTGCTGTGATTGGCTGGAGAGCAAAACAACAAGCCCCTTAATCCTTGCGTCAGCCGAAGACAAATACATCAAAATCAACTAGTTAAACTTGCCACAGTCTCGGAATACACAACTGATTTACTTGTAAACTGCAAAATGAGTATGGGAAGATAATGAGTGCAGGTGTGCCCCCTCAGATATGAGAAAGGGCTTGGCTCCAAAGTGCTTGACTACGCCACCTGGGGCCGTTCACACCAGGATATAATACAAGGGTAGGCCGCTTCACACATTTGAGACAAGCGGGTTCACCCACAGATACAAGTTAAGACAGAGACGTGATTTCAATTATAAAAAGATGAACAAAATTTATTGATAAATAAATTCAGTAAAAGACAAATTGATCATTTAAATTATTTGAGCCCTGGCAAAAAGAGGAAGGGGTAATAGCTGTCCCCAGAAGAACAAAACTAGTGGCACAGCAATGGTATGGCAAAAACCATTGAGGGAGAAGGGGCGGTTACCTGTCTTGGAAACTGACCGACACCACTCGTGCGCTCGTTGCCAGTGCCTAACCACACACACGCACACATAGGCACGGCAAAATATGGATATCACAGCAATAGTGGATAAAAGCATGCATAAGCACAATGGACAACCAAATGTGAATAATCACAGCAAATGGTGAGTAAGTGCAAATTACCACTATAGTAAAGACCTACAGTGCGTGAAGACTCAGAATCCAGCACCCTGTCCCGCAATCAGCTGCACTAATTTCTGGAGGAGGAAAGGGACAAGAGCTAATTAGTTAACTCAGGCAGCCAAATGCTAGGACAGCCAGTACCCCACGACCTTAATGCCACAAGGGAAAGATCAGCAAAAAAAAAGCAGTTATAAAGGCCAGATCCAATAGTAAAAAAAGGGAATATAAAAAAAAACAAACAAGGGCAAAAGCCCTAATATTATACAAAGCTTGCAGTAGGCAAAACAGCAGTGACAATTTCCTGGAAACACAAAACAGTCCAAATTAGACATACATAAACACACAGCTATAACACAGCCAGTGCCATAAATTACGGGGTTACAATATGCTATTATACCTCAGATATCACTCAGAATGCCAATGAACCCTGAGGAGCAATCACTATTAACATACGTACCGACACCGCTGCAAACACCTTTTAGCTAAACAGAGACAAATGCATAAATCACAGGCTACTCATGATAACTTGCAAGAGCTGTACAATAATCAAGCGGCAGTCATGTTCAACCGGACCGATACGAGTTCTAGGGTTACAGACAGCCCTTAATAGGGAGAAGTTACCTTTACTAATTATGTCTCCAGGCAATATTGCAGTTTCCTTTGCCAGGCGTCCTTTCACCCGAGACCTACGTTAAAACATGACTTAATTATACGTGCGAACCCTCTGAACAAGGCATCCCGATCTTAATCAATAAAAGTAGGCTGTAAATACCTTCAGTGGCGCTTTCAATGTAGCCGACTACTCGGAAGCGTCTGGCGACTGAAGAACGCCTATTGCCCACGACATCACATTAGACACAACCTTACACATATAAATAGCATAACAAAACAGATAAAACCATGACGTACCTTTTACCGACAAACCACCCGGAAACACAAGTGACCGCAAAGTAAGAGCAATCAATGTTTTCCAGCCTACTGGGGAGCTTCTTTTATAGAAAATGGCTAATCGATAACTTGCCACTACCCGGCTAACTAGAGGGCGTGACAAGGGGAAGTGGGGCTAAGGCACCCACAAGGAAACAAACCTCATGACAGCAGCCCTGCCGGTTAAACAGGCAAAGTAAATTTGAGGATGGCCCTCACATACAAAACCAAATCTGACGTGCAGTCACCATATAAACTTAGACTGGTAATTTAGTTTAATTGGTTACAAAATGGAAATAATCACCAAGAAATTCCAGGTTTGCAGTTTCTTCATGAAAGCTTTAAATGTCCTTCAGTAAAAACTTTCAGTGTTGAACTGCTCCTTATTCAAAAACAATATTAAAATAATATTAAATTATTTATTTATTAAAAATAGTATTATTATACTATTTTAATATCCAATATTAAATAATGAGTACACATTGGATGTGGGTTAACTTCAGCTAGACTGTTACTGACAAACATGTAAAATGTAATCTGAGTGCTTTGAGGTGGGTAGGAAGAGCAAGGTAGTGGGAGGAAGCTGGACAATATCTTCATTAATTGCATTATTAACAGATATATAATGATAGACTCTGACTACGACACACCCTACTGCCTACTGAGCTTAAAGAAAGCAGGTAATGTCAGGATATCTTTCCCCTCTGAGGGAAATTCAGAGCCCACAGGTAGACGCTGGGGTGGAGGTGGGATGTTTACTAGCAGCAGTCAAAGGTGATGCAGTCATAGACATTTTTGCTAGCGGTAGCAAAACACGATGCAGCAGGCAAATGCATTTTTTCTTTCGGGTTGGAGCAGGAGGGCAGCTTAAATAGTCCACCTGACAGAGGGAGGCAGAGCAGCAGCAGGCATGTATGGGATTGCTGATGAGAATGAGGGCATGTGTTGAGTTGTCTGTCTGAACTAGCCCCTCTAGCAATGCCCCATTTGTGTTAACCACAGCCATAACACTGGAAATATCTATAAAATCTTGATGTTTTGAACAACAGTATGCATTCATTTATCAATATTCAGCTCCCACCCTGTAATAATGTAAGGGTTGTGCTGTGAGCACTGGTGATGTGCACGGAGGACAGGAAGTTGAGGACTCAGGTGCAAAGAGGGACTTGGTTGGATTTATTATACCTTTGACACACCAAGAAGGCACATAGGATGCAATGCAAAAGAACATGCAATCAAGGTTCCTGGATAAAAAAACTATCAGTAATATAGACTCTGGGCGTTTGCAACAGTGACAATGTATCACAAAAAGAAAAAATGATCAAGGAATTGAGGTTCCTGGATAATATTAAAGTACTGAATTAAACTATAAACAGCATTAAGTTCAGGAGTTATATATATATATATACACACACACACACGATAAGCGGGAGATAAGTCTTTACAAGACAAGAGAGACATTCAGGCTTACGAGACTTTGCAAAGACAAAGCGTGACGCTCGGTCTTAAATGGCACAACACTACCACACAGAGGAAATTAACAACAGATGCTTGCAGTATTTGCAGCGCTGAAGAATGCGGTCTGGGTCTTAATAGACCGGGGAGTTGGAAGGCTGGAGGCGTGGCCTTACAAATAACAGTCTCATGCCGTTTCTCAGTTCAAAAACTTTTTAATTTGCAGAGTCAAGAAAGGTCAAGTCAACTTAAAATCCTCTGAGAAAATTACTGCTTGAGAAAATGACCAGTTCGATGATTTAAAACATGTTGAAATGACAAAAGGAACTGTTATGGCCCCAATTTGTTATTACATTTACAACACAACAGCAACAGCAACAGCAAGGGATGACAGACACAGTTTTTAAAACTTAAACACATTTAATGAACAGACAACTAAACAACTAACCACGCTACTGACCAAGATTGATTAACAAGACAAAAAAACAGAAATATTTACAGTCCCTTTTTGGTGGGGTGGCTTGGTGATGTCCTGGGTGAGGAAAATGCTCTATGGGGCAAAAATCCACAAAAGAAACTTCACAGGTCTTGAACATAATGACAGGTCTGGGCACATGTATCCTTCTTCTTGCAATTTCTCCTACCACTTTACTGTCTCAATTTTCCCCTTTATATACTCTTTTGCAGACCCCTCCCACCTTTTAGACTTTTTTTTTTCTTTTCTTTGGGAGTTGTTTCAGACATGCCCGAAACATGCCCAAACCTAGCTCCAGTCTGAGCTTAACAAAAAAAAAGGTAAATACTGCCATCCAGTGGCTAATATTCACATTACAGAACTAACAATAAATTGTGCATTTACACATTTTGTTCTTTTCAATATCTTAGCAGAAGAGACAGCCACACTTCCTGACATAATTAATAATACTGGTGTCTGCCCCACTTTGGAATGCTAAACAGCATTATAGTGGATGAAAGAGGACGTTTTTTTTCTGGCATGCAGTCAACAGCTTAAACAATTAATTACACTTAGGTTGTGGGCCAAAATCTGTAGCTCCCCCGGAAAATTAAGTCTGTGGTCACTGTCTGGTGGCAACTTGTTAAGAATGTATTTTACCTAATTCAAGGTCGCTGAATCTGAATCTACAAAGTTCCCACGGCTACTATTGTACATTAAAGCAGTAGGAGCCGTTAAAGATAGCATGTACCTACGCATCAACAGCCATCACGTTGTGAGTCATTATCACACTCATGAGGCTCGAGTGCGTTCAAAACTGGTGCCACTGTGTTCTCTTATCAGTATCTGTATTCTGTGATTGTATATTGGCTTTTAAAGGTACACATTCCACTTAAAGATAATGATAAAAATATTATAAATCTATCTATTATATACAGTATACTCTATAATTGAGATCGGTGCGCTCTAAAATAGTGGATAGAAACCGTATTACGTCTTCAAGTCCGGCCTGAATATCATTCACATGCTGAAGAATTCTGGCTGGCTTTCACAATTTATCAATATTGCCATAAACCATATTTTTTTAGGATCAAGCAGTGATGACGCCAAAGCATTATTCTCATTAATAACTGCGCTGTGGATGCATGGTGGTTACTTGTGGTCCACAATCCCCTTGAAGATAAGTGCTATTACACCCACAGACATGTTTACATGAAAAAGGATCATGTCATGGAAGGATATGCAACAGCCTTGCACAAATCACGCACTTCGCAGCGAAGCCACTATACATAAAATATTTTGAACCTGCAGTAGTCATTTAAAGTGGCATTTTGTGTTGAATTTGGAGAAGACACTAGTAACATTTGTTGTGTAGAGCTATTTATATAAATTGTTCTTGTTTGATTTGTTCATTGCAAACAGCTGAAAGTTTGTAAATTTTGCCAGTAAACCTAATTTGCAGGGAGGGTTGAATCATTTTGATTGCAACTGTATGTCAAATAAAGTTGAGACACTGTAGTATTTACCACTTTGTAATGTGGCCTCTCCTTTTCACAGCACTAAATAAACGTACAAGAATTGAAGACACAAAGTGATAAAAGTTTTTGTATTTTTGTCCCATTCATCCTGCAAAAAGTTTTACTGCGTGAGCACAGGATCTTTGCTGTTGCATTTTGGATTTCAAAATGTGCCTCATGTTCTTATAGGGAAAGTCTGGACTGCAAGTGGGCATCACCAGTCCAGCACCTGCACTCTCTTGTTACGCAGCCATACCTTTTTAATCCATGCAGAGTGCAATTTTGTGTTTTCTTGCCGAAAAAGGCAGACTATATTGCTGCAAAATTTCAGTATACTTATTAGCATTAATGGTGCCTTTGGAGTCGCATTTCAGCGCTGCCCAAAACTAATATTTTGCGCGTAAATTTCTCATTAATGTGCAAGTATGGACACGTTAACTTTTTTTGATTTAGCATCTATTCATAATACACTTCAAAAAATTGCTGAGTTCACGTTGCCACCAGAGAGTGGCCATGTAAATGTATGAAAAATTTATTACAGAGACTTTGAATACGTCATTCTCTTTGAAGGTCAATGTTTCAAGCCTGTTCATTTACCCTTCTGTAGGTGCTGTGCACAGGGAGTACCGAAATATATTCGGCTTGAACATATTTTTAGGCAACTTTGAGGTAAAGCAGAGGAGCTCCTGCATCTCTGATGACATATTTTAGGGAAAACATATGGTGGGGATCAGCAGTTGGTGCGCTAAATGCATTTAACTCACTCGCCAAATGTTTGACAAAGGCATAAGGGCTTTAATAACAGCCACCTGGATTTAGCACCTGGGCTGCAGTAAAGTCACTCAAGTCTGGAGGATTGGATTGTGTTGTTGTCTCCATGTTGCCTGAAGAAGGAGAAATGATTTATGACGGGCCTCATACCGCAACAATTTCACCGCCTGCAATGCACTGCAGGCCCTCGGCCGTTTTTTTCCCCTTCCTCATAAAAATAAGAAACATAAAGTCCAAAGCGATTATTGGAATATTTCTCCCTCTTGGTGGCACTGACCTTTTGGAAATATCAGAGATTAAATCTTTAATTATTGATGAAGTCCAGTGCCAGTGTTGGGAGGGAAAGACCAGTAGAGGAGGGTCATGTGACCCTTATAAGCACAAAGAGAGGGCGAGATGCGGTTAGGCGATTGCTTATATCTGAAAGAAATCACCAAAGCCTGAAAACGAAAAAGAAAAAAAAAAAATCTAATTATGCAGTATTAATGTGAGTGTATAAAATATGGATGAAAGCATAGGCGGTATGCTTTAACCAAAGAAGGCGGCTGCACATTCCGTCATGCATTGTACAACACTTCCATGCTTCCAGGTTTCAGACAGAAAAGCACAGTGCCTTGGACAGGGATAACCTCAGCATTAACATGTATTTTCTTTCAGAATGATTCCAAAAATTATTCAGTGTTAAAGGAACACCCACATTAGTTTCAGTTATTTTTTTATGTCCAGCAGGGATTCTAAATTGAGCTGCATTTATGACACAGCTGGTTACAGCTCGTCTGTCTCTGCCTACAGCTTATATCACCAGTCATAAGTGTTTTAAGGTTTGTAGAGTATAAGTGACCAAACAAGCTTGCTGAGCAGTGGTGTGCTGTCGGCAGTATGAAAGGTCCTGTGAGGTTTTACGAAATGAGCCAAGAGCGAGAACCAGATGAATGCAAAATGGAGGCTTTATTTCTGAAGGGGGAAACCCCCCAACAGAGCTGGCAACAGTACAATGTCCACAATCCACAAACAGAATCCAAAGGGCAAAGTCCAAAACTGTAACCAGGGCACCAATAACACAACTCAAGGTCAGGCAAAAATGGTTCGGTACACAGGCGTGGGTTTGGTGGAGAGACAAACTCATAAGCCGTAAACAGTCCGAATCCAAATACGAGGGCAGCAAAGACAATAGACGTGGTCGGGCAAAAAGTAGGTCAAAACTCACGAAGGCAATCAGATCCAAAAAGGGCAAACCAAAAAACAAGAGTCGGGCAATCCAGTCAGAAAGAAAATATCACAGTGAGCAAGGCGAGGAACGTAGCACAAGACAAAGGAGTAAAGACGATCTGACAAGGAACTAAAAGTGTAGACACCTTATATACATATCCGGGTTAAACACATGACTAGGGTAAACAGGTGTAGTCAATGACATGGGAGTGACACATGAGGAAAACTAATTACATGAATTTGGCGAATGCCGAAACGCAGACAGGGATAACGAGACATTCCTATGAACGAACAAACGGCTCCGGTTAAGGAGTACTAAAGTGTACAGTCTAAAGAAAAGGGAAAGCAAGAGATATAAGAGGAAACCGCAGTGGAGATAATTAGTGATAGACAAGGAGGGCGGAGATACAGATTGGGCGAATGCTGAGAGATCGTTAGTCTATTAGTATGTGCAGCTATACAATCCCGAGTGCAAGTTAGTTAGTTAGTATAAATGTACAATGTTAATCGGGGTTAGTAATTATCGAAAACAATAAACTGTTAGTAGGGTTAGTAGATAGCATAAAGAGAGAGGAAGGAAGAAAATGAGATATGAAGAAAGATTGAAATCCCAGAAACCAGGAAATCACCCGAATGAGTGGCACGTCAGACAAGGGACCGTGGGCAAAGACCTACACAAGACAAGACAGGGTAAACGAAGTGCAGGACTAGAAATCACAACAAGACTATGAAAGAAAGGCAAGGCTATGAAACATGGCAAGACTGTGAAACATGGCAAGACTATAAGACATGGCAAAGACATAAATAATACAAAACATGAAACATAATAAAACATGAAATCAAACAACAAAACACAATACATAATCATGGGGATGGTCAGGGGCAGGCAGTGGTCACTAAAACACAAAAGGCATACATGGCAAGCCAGGCACAAAACTTAAACATGGAACTAGAGGAAGCATGGCTGAAATGCAGATTCACAACAGAACCCCCCCCCAACGAACGCCTCCTGGCGTTCAATTCGAAGAACGTGATGCAGCATGATAGTCTCTTATTAAAGTCTTATCCAGAATGTGTCGAGCAGGAACCCAACTGCGGTGTTCCGGTCCGTAACCCTCCCAGTCGACGAGGTACTGTAGACCTCTGCCTCGTCGACGAGAGTCCAGGAGGGCACGGACCGTGTAGACTTCGCCTCCGTCGATGATCCGGGCGGGTGGAGGGGGATCAGGTCCAGAGGACAGGTGGTGGGTTACAGCAGGTTTTAACTGGGACACATGGAAAGTGGGGTGTATGCGTCGCATGGACAGGGGGAGACGGAGGCGAACGGCAGTGGGACTTAGGATCCTTTCAATGGTGAAAGGGCCCAGGAACTTGGGGAAAAGCTTACCCCCGTTACCTCTGAGGGGAATGTCCCTTGAAGAAAGCCAAACCCGTTGCCCAGGTCGGTACGTGGGAGCAGATGTGCGTCTCCTGTCGGCCTGCTCCTTCATCCTGGAGACTGACCTGAGCAGGGCCTGGCGGGTGGTAATCCAGGTGCGTCTACACCTGCGCACGAACTCACGAGCTGAAGGAACGGCTACTTCTTCCTCCTGAAACGGGAACAACGGGGGTTGGTAGCCTAGGCAGGCCCTGAAGGGGGAAACGCCGGAGGCAGCCGAGGTGTGGCTGTTCAGGGCATATTCCACCCACGGCAATTGATGGCTCCAGGAGGAGGGGTTCCTAACACATAAACACCTTAGAACATTTTCCACAGACTGGTTAGCTCGCTCGGTCTGGCCATTAGTTTGGGGGTGAAAACCTGATGACAAACTAACTGAAGTGCTAAGTGACTTACAAAATGCTTTCCAAAACAGAGCAGTGAATTGGGGGCCACGATCAGAAGTGATGTCGGTGGGGATTCCGTGAAGTCTAATAACGTGTTGAATGATGAGATTAGCGGTTTCTTGAGCGGAAGGGAGCTTGGTGAGGGGGACTAAATGAATGGCTTTGGAGAATCTATCAACTATCGTGAGAATGGTGGTGTGGTGATTGGAAGGAGGAAGGCCAGTGACAAAATCTAGTGCAATGTGGGACCAGGGGCGATGTGGTGTAGGAAGGGGCTGAAGCAAACCTTGAGGGGGCTGGTGTGATGTCTTAGCCTGGGCGCAGACCGAGCAAGCAGCTACAAAACCCTGAACATCCTGAGTTATCTCTGGCCACCAAAATCTTTGGAGAATAAAGTCCTTGGTGCGGCGTACCCCAGGATGGCAGGACAGCATGGAGGAGTGTCCCCACTCCAGGACCTTGGGGCGCAAAGCAGCTGGGACATATAGGCAATTAGTGGGGCAAGCACTAGGGGTAGCAGCATTAGCTTGGGCATCCTTGACCTCTCTTTCAATATTAAAACATAGAGCGTTAATGAACGCTTCCTTAGGGAGTACTGTATCATTGCAAGGACCTCCTTCTCTAATCTCAAAACAGCGTGAGAGGGCGTCAGGTTTAACATTCTTACTTCCTGGTCTGAAAGCGATGTGGAAATTGAAACGGGAAAAGAATAATGCCCACCTGGCTTGTCGTGGGTTGAGTCTCTTGGCCGTCTGAAGGTACTCCAAATTCTTATGGTCAGTCCAGACAATAAAGGGAACTTTGGATCCTTCCAGCCATTGC
This sequence comes from Gymnothorax reevesii, assembly GCA_029721435.1. Lineage (NCBI taxonomy): Eukaryota > Metazoa > Chordata > Actinopteri > Anguilliformes > Muraenidae > Gymnothorax > Gymnothorax reevesii. The sequence continues at coordinate 24,904,561 of CM056591.1, read as the reverse complement.
CTCCATTCCTCCAAGGCCAACTTCACTGCTAACAGCTCCCGGTTGCCGATGTCGTAGTTTCTCTCCGCTGAGCTGAGGCGGCGAGAGAAGAAGGCACATGGATGGATTTTCCCATCCTCCGTGGACCTCTGAGACAGGATGGCTCCAGCTCCAATATTGGAGGCATCCACCTCGATGATGAACTGGAGCTCTGGGTTGGGAATGGTGAGGATGGGTGCAGATGTGAATCTGGTCTTTAATTCCTTAAAGGCGTCCTCTGCTTTCTCCGACCAACGAAACTTGAATTTGGAGGAGGTGAGAGCAGTAAGAGGAGCCGCAACCGAACTATAGTTCCTGATGAACCGCCGGTAGAAGTTGGCAAATCCTAGGAAACGTTGGAGTGACTTACGGTCCTCAGGTCGGGGCCACTTGGTAACCGCCTCCACCTTTACTGGGTCCATGCGAATGGTGCTTGGAGAAATAATGTAACCCAAAAAGGTGGTGGTTTCAACAAAAAACTCACACTTCTCGGCCTTCACGAAAAGGCGGTTCTCCAAGAGGCGACGGAGCACTTGGCGAACATGCTTAACATGGTCCTCCTGGGATTCAGAAAAAATTAGAATATCGTCAAGATAGACAAAAACAAACTTGTTTATCATGTCTCTTAAGACATCATTGACGAGGTTTTGAAATACTGCTGGAGCGTTGGTAAGCCCGAAAGGAAGAACCAAATATTCCCAGTGCCCCGTGGGAGTGTTAAAGGCGGTCTTCCATTCGTCCCCCTCTCTGATTCGCACTAAGTGGTACGCATTCCGGAGGTCGAGCTTAGTAAAGATCTTGGCTCCTTGCAGGAGATCAAAAGCGGTGTTCATGAGGGGAAGTGGGTAGCGGTTCTTAATAGTTATCTCATTGAGGCCACGGTAATCAATACAGGGTCTTAATGATCCATCCTTCTTAGCTACGAAGAAAAACCCCGCACCAGCAGGTGATGAAGACGGGCGTATAATGCCTGCAGCGAGAGACTCTGAGAGATACTTCTCCATAGCTTGGTTCTCTGGTCTGGAGAGTGAATAGAGTCGGCCTCTAGGGGGCAAAGTACCTGGCTTCAGGTCTATGGTGCAGTCATAGGGTCGGTGAGGTGGTAAGCTGGTGGCCCGAGACTTTGAGAAAACCTCCTTGAGGTCATGGAATTCTAGAGGAACCTTTTCCAGGTCTGGAATCTCCTCCGGAGATGGGTTGTGTAGAGGATCGAGGGCGTTGCGGAGGCATGTCAGGGAGCAGTTGGGGCTCCATCCCTTAATCTCATTCTTGCGCCAGTCGATCTCAGGTAGGTGTTTGGCCATCCATGGATGGCCCAGAACGATAGGAGCATGGGGAGAGTGTAACAGGAGGAACTGAATGGTTTCGTGGTGGTTCCCTGACACCTTGAGTCTGATGGGGCTGGTTGTATGGGTTATTTGAGCGATCCTCTGGCCGCTGAGCGAATTGGCCACTCGATCAGGGAAGATCTTCTCTGTGGGAACCCCCCATTTCCGGGCCAGCTCCACATCAATTAAATTTTCCTCCGCTCCGGTGTCCACGAGAGCCTCGGTGGATCTGCTCTCGCCCCCCCATTCCAAAGTTACAGGAACGCATGTGCGGTTGTTAGTTTCCTGTCCCGGCGTCACCCCTATTACTGTAGCTATGCGGGCACCAGGAGGACCTCTTCTCTTCTTTTCTTTTTCTCTGTTAGGGCACTGAGCGATAAGGTGTCCTCCCTTGCCACAGTAAAAGCAGGCCCCATCACGGCGGCGGCGATCCCTCTCCTCTACAGGAATGCGCGTATGTCCCAATTGCATGGGTTCTGGCTCAGGGGGGCGGCTGCTAGTAGGGGGTGATCGAGGCGGAGTACTCTGGGGAGCTGGATATGGTCGTCTGCGAGAAGCGAGGCGTCGGCGCTCCTCCAATCGCGAATCCACGCGAATAGCCAGGTCGACAAGGTCGTCCAAGTTCTCCGGCAATTCCCGCGACACTAGCTCATCTTTAAGAGCTTCGGATAATCCGTCAAAGAAGGCATCATAAAGAGCTCTCTGTCCCCATCTGCTGTTGGTGGCCAACGTCTGAAAATCAATGGCGTAGTCGGCTACAGGACGCCCACCTTGTCGCATGCGTAGGATCTCTCGTCCTGCCTCGTGACCCAACTTGGTGCGATCGAAGATCCGCCTCATCTCTTCACCCAGTAGACGAAAAGTCTGTACACATGGGAGATCAGCTTCCCAAGCCGCTGTAGCCCACTGCTTAGCTCTTCCCGTCAGTTGTGTGATGATAAAAGCAACTCGCGCTCTTTCGGTGGGGAAGGACGAAGGCTGCAGGCTGAAGATGAGCTCACACTGGGTGAGAAACGCCCGACATGCTCCCGGGTTCCCGTCGTACCTCTCCGGCGGTGGTAGACGTGGTTCGCAGCTGGGTAGGGGCGGGGCGGAAGCGGGAGCAGGAGGAGTATAGACGGTAGGCTGGGGTGACTGAAGTTGCTGCGCTCCCTGTACTAAGCGAGTAAGATCCGCCATCTGGAGGCTCATGGTTTGCATGTGCTGCATTAAAGCACGGAGCTGACGTTCCTGAAACTCCAACTGAGTGCCCTGCTGGTGCACTGCCTCCTGCAGAGACTGGTCTGACGCTGGCTCCGTCATGGTCAGATCGTAATGTGAGGTTTTACGAAATGAGCCAAGAGCGAGAACCAGATGAATGCAAAATGGAGGCTTTATTTCTGAAGGGGGAAACCCCCCAACAGAGCTGGCAACAGTACAATGTCCACAATCCACAAACAGAATCCAAAGGGCAAAGTCCAAAACTGTAACCAGGGCACCAATAACACAACTCAAGGTCAGGCAAAAATGGTTCGGTACACAGGCGTGGGTTTGGTGGAGAGACAAACTCATAAGCCGTAAACAGTCCGAATCCAAATACGAGGGCAGCAAAGACAATAGACGTGGTCGGGCAAAAAGTAGGTCAAAACTCACGAAGGCAATCAGATCCAAAAAGGGCAAACCAAAAAACAAGAGTCGGGCAATCCAGTCAGAAAGAAAATATCACAGTGAGCAAGGCGAGGAACGTAGCACAAGACAAAGGAGTAAAGACGATCTGACAAGGAACTAAAAGTGTTGACACCTTATATACATATCCGGGTTAAACACATGACTAGGGTAAACAGGTGTAGTCAATGACATGGGAGTGACACATGAGGAAAACTAATTACATGAATTTGGCGAATGCCGAAACGCAGACAGGGATAACGAGACATTCCTATGAACGAACAAACGGCTCCGGTTAAGGAGTACTAAAGTGTACAGTCTAAAGAAAAGGGAAAGCAAGAGATATAAGAGGAAACCGCAGTGGAGATAATTAGTGATAGACAAGGAGGGCGGAGATACAGATTGGGCGAATGCTGAGAGATCGTTAGTCTATTAGTATGTGCAGCTATACAATCCCGAGTGCAAGTTAGTTAGTTAGTATAAATGTACAATGTTAATCGGGGTTAGTAATTATCGAAAACAATAAACTGTTAGTAGGGTTAGTAGATAGCATAAAGAGAGAGGAAGGAAGAAAATGAGATATGAAGAAAGATTGAAATCCCAGAAACCAGGAAATCACCCGAATGAGTGGCACGTCAGACAAGGGACCGTGGGCAAAGACCTACACAAGACAAGACAGGGTAAACGAAGTGCAGGACTAGAAATCACAACAAGACGATGAAAGAAAGGCAAGGCTATGAAACATGGCAAGACTGTGAAACATGGCAAGACTATAAGACATGGCAAAGACATAAATAATACAAAACATGAAACATAATAAAACATGAAATCAAACAACAAAACACAATACATAATCATGGGGATGGTCAGGGGCAGGCAGTGGTCACTAAAACACAAAAGGCATACATGGCAAGCCAGGCACAAAACTTAAACATGGAACTAGAGGAAGCATGGCTGAAATGCAGATTCACAACAGGTCCTTGGAGACTTCACCTTTCAAAGCCTAATTACTATAAACCTGTCGCAGTTTACTTTGCTTAATCAGCGATGAAATATTGATTTGCTCAGCTGCTAAGACTAATCTGTAGAATGGCTGGCCAATTTGTCTTTGATAGGATTATTGTGTATTGCATCACAGGGTTATGAGCTATGTTCCTATGCACATAAATGATGGCACTGGAATGTCTTTTGACCAATCTGCAGTCAGATAGTTATATATGAAACAACACAGTGTAAATTAACTCACAAAGCTTTTAAATTAATGTCTTTTTTTTAAGTTTGGCATTGTTCCATATGCATATTTTTTCCTCCTCAGATATACAGGATTTTTTTGAGTGCTTATAACATTCTGATGAAATGATGCCTCATCTTATGATACATTTTGCTGCTGATAAATGGTAAAATGAGAGATGGAAGTCAGAGAAGATCGCAGATTTTTTACATTTTGTTGGATTATTGTCATCCTCACAATATGTCATTCATTATAGCATAAATTCAGCCAATAAGCAATCACTTAGTAATTATCATTCCTCAATCATTATAGACCTCATATTGTAGTAGATTAGTCAAGCAAATAATTTTTTACCAGGTGAACAAGCATGGGAGTACTCAATCATTAAAGGTGAAGTTACTGCAAGCCGTTCATACCTCTGACACCAGGCCACTGTTTTTGGCCATCGGTGTTTCGTACTTTGCTAGTGAACAGTTGGCTAACCTGCTGTTAAGTGTCAAAAAAGCAAAGGCCAGTTTAAGATGGAATTTACCACAACATTATGAGAAAATATAAGGATGCTGAAATAGATGAGACTAAATGACAGTCGCATAAAAAATCTGAATGTGTGGTATAAATACGCTAGCCTGGCACCACCAGCCTTCGTACTTCCGCTCAATTTCATTTCGCTTCACCACTCAGTCTGATCACTCAGAGCTCTGCCTCCTTTATCATGGCAGAAAATGCGCCGGACCAACCAGCGAACAGAAGGCGTGGCCGAGAGCCATGACGTAGCAGCTGCGCCGAGTTTGAAATTGTAGTCTCAAATCAATAATGGCTACGGACATAGATGCACTGGAGGCCATTTGCTCTGTCGTGGAGAAAATCCCAGGTATTAGTGACTTATAGCCACAACAAGATGAATGTTTTTTGAGTGGAAATGATGTTATAGCGCTACTCCCTACAGATTGTCATATCTATTTAATAGCCATCATGAAATAGGCACCCTGTTCTTCTCTGTGAGAGACACCCAAAGCACCTAAGCAAGCTTGTGGCTTCTAGTGTTACATTGCCCGCGATTTTAACGCAACAAGTTAGCAGCGAACTTTTTAAAAGCCGTGTTTTTGTTCGTGTCACAAGACCTATTCACTGTCTCAGTGTTATGATATTATCCATGAATGAAATGCCTGCTTACAGCCAAACTATATATATGCTATAAAGTTAGTGAGCGCAGTATGATGTTAGCGCAAGTATGGCGAACAGTTCAGTTTTCGTGTCAACGCAGATTTCGTCCGGATGTAAATAATGCGTTATTCTCACCGATTCTGCTGTTGGTTCGGGTCGCTTACATTTTGCTTAACAGCAGCAGTATCTACGGGAAAAACGATAGCTCAACAGTTTGTTTCTTGTAAGGAGAACAGAAAGAACACCTTTGGTTAATTTAAGTGAATAAGTGAAGGCTAAAATTTGGTAGATGGGCATTTGTATGGGTACAGTTTAAACTTCATTGAACTGATCAGTCTTTTTTTGTTGTATTCCGGGTAGGACTGTGTTAACAGCAGAAGTACTTGGCGGCTGAGCCAGCGTATAACATACGTCATCGCCAAATGTTAGTGATTAGTTTACTGGTACACCAATGATTTTAAACTTTAGACAACCGCCCACCCACCAGGAAGTAAACACTTGTCCATGACGACTGGCCAGACTCTGTGTACGAAACAAAGCGAAGTAGCAGAGTCTGGTTTTACCAGGCTATAAATACGCAGGCCCACTCATAGCATTTCTGTTCTAAAAACTTTTTGTCATTAAAATTAAAAATCATGGAGCATGTGCAAAAGACATTTTATGGCAGACTTGAGTTAACAAAACTTAGATAAAACTTACGATGTGGAATTAAAATTCTTCTTGACCAGAATAATAAACTTGAGAAACATTCCTAGACTTAATTTTTTGTGATGTAAAACCATATTTAACAGATATTTAACAGTTCTCTACTCAAGAAGACCTAGTCCATACTGGTTAGCTAGTGTTCCTGTTATGCAAAGGCACGCACACAGGCACCCACTGACACACACACACATACACACACATTTACTTTCTATCCATACAGCCTACCCTTTTTTTTGTGCATATAGATGCCATTTGTCGAAGGTCATCCAGTCTGTCTGCGCCGAGGCCTCTCCTAATGGTAAGGCATCATAAAACCTCTTTAGTTCAGAAGAAATCAATCGTAGGAAACCCTCTCGTGTCATCTGTCCTACTTCTTGGCACCTATGGGGATTTCAGTTAGAACATGGCATTTGTATTTTAGAGGAACAGAGTATCAGCATTCCTCATTAGTTCCACACTAATGTTACTGGGGTCACCCTCTTACATTATTTTCAATGGGTGCCTAACACAGGGCTGTGACTGCACATCCATCCCTTATCTGCCCTGCTTAGACTTAACCCGGGTCATGGAGAAACCTGAGTTTATCCTAGCACATACAATTAGCCAAAGACAGACTGTTCCAATCCATCACATCATAATATTCATACACCATTTACTCACACATTCTTATTTGAGGGCAATTCAGAGTTTTCAATTAGCCGAGTGGCGCCTAGTCTCATCCCGATTCATCGTATTGTGACGCTACCTGACCCAGCATTGACATATGATGAGAAAGGAGGCATTAGGCGTCCTATTTTGATGCTAGTGTTAAAAATAACCTACCTCCTAACCCTGAACGCAAACCAAATCCCGAAAACTAAACGTCAAATAAGGACACCAAAAGCCTCCCTTCCTTGTATAATGACACTTGGTTTGGTGAGGTCATCATATGATGAGTCCGGCGAGACTGCATTGCCTGTCATTCTTGTCATTGGACTGAGAGGACACCATCAGATCTGTAGGAAAACCACACAAACATGGGGAAAGACATGCAAACTCCACACGAAAAGCCCCCAGAAAGGATTCAAAACCACAACCTTCTTGCTGTTAGGCAATGGTGCTGCCCTCTGTGTCATCCTCAACACTTCACATTCAGAACACTTCAAAATAGTCAACCTAAAAATACTTACTGAAAAGGTTTTCAAGTACAGTTCAAAGTACGTTCATGCATTCGTACTGCATCCACATGCCACATTATTTATATCAAAATAATATAAAGTTAGTAAAATTTCACAAATATTTAAGTGAACCAGCAGTACAGCTGTCAGGGGACACTCAGAGAAGATAACGAGAGACTGGCAATACAGGAAGTTAGTGCATGGAAAAGGTACTTTAATTTCACAATAATGGTATAATAAATACAAGTTCATATGCCAGGGAAGATGCACATCCTAGACAACTGTGGAAACAATGACACTGCGGGTTGTGACAATAATATGAAAATCAAAGTATAATAAAGGAACACTCAGAAGATACTAGTAGATATAATCACATAAAGAAAACAGGAACATTAAACAAATCCCCCAAAGTAACAACAAAAAGCATAAACAAAGTAGCAACAAAAAGTACTCAAAAATGGTAAAAAACGGAAAAAGCCAAAAATGCCTACATACAGCAAGTGCGCAAAGTAACAACAGAATACAACATAACAATGTTGGGTACAAGGAGCTTAAAAAGGCGAGGGCACAGATCTAACCGGGAAGCGCAGGAGCCAGAGAACAAGAGTCTTCACAAGATGACGTCCGGGTACAAACTGAACAGAACACTGGGTTTAAATAAGACAGAATGCTGGTGAAAACACAAGTACTCGGGGGAGCTGGAGCGAGGAAGTGATGATTCAATTTGAGTTGTGGGCGTAGTCACCGGGCTGCCAGGCAAGAACGTGATAATGGCACTGTGACCTGTGTTTCACCACGTTCATTAACGCAGCTTAAATCAGTCATTTCTGAATGTGGCCTTTCTTCTCTCAGTTGGTTTCTTCAAATGCCACGTAATATGAGGGGGTGCAATAGACAGGGGATGCAATTCACGGCAAGACGAAAAAAAGGGCTGCCGTAAAATGCACCCCCTGGAATTTTATTTATTTATTGTTTGTTGATCCCAACTTCACGTGCTTTTACCAGTGTGCAAAAGGGGCAAATACATGTAACCCCAGTATATCTCATATATGCGGCACATTCCTGGTCTGAATTGGGGGGATGGAGGGGTGCAATGTGTAGTTAGCTGAAAACTAGGCCTCCGTGAAATGCATCTCCCTGGATTTTCTTGTTGACCTCAGCATCGAATGCTTTTGACAGTCTACAGAGGGTGTCAACACGTGTTACAAGATTCAGTTTCATGGATTTGGAACTTTCCTAATTTGATCCAGATCATTAATGGAATTACAGCAAAACTAGCCGCCCACCCCCCATAACCTGTAAAACCCTGAATTGGATACATTTTGTACTAATTAATCAATTAATACAATTTGTCTCAGATACAAGACACATTTTGATTTCTCAAGGAAAAAATTTGTGAGGAAATGTCATCTTATGTTTCTTTATTTGTAAGCTATGGGCCACAGTTTCAGGAAGTCTAATACCATGTTGTTGTCTTATGTTGTTATTCCATCCTCAATATCCATATGCTCACCCAGCATATACTTCTAAACCTAGATGATAGTAATGCAATATAGCTCAATGAAATGCATTGTGAAACACCCTCGTTCATATCATTTGAACTGCATTTTTGCCAAAATTAATTTTCATAGAATGCAATATTGTTCAGAAGCCTAGCAAGGTACAAGACTAATTAGTGTTTGTTGTTATTTTTATTGCTTGTCTTAAGCACAGTATGTTGCGAAGCAACGGAATTAGTTATTTACAGTCTGTAAAATAAATATTTGCCACGCAAGTAAATATTTTCCTGGCAAGGAGATTGAAACTAACTTTCAATGAGAATGACGTGTGTGTGTTCCCGCGAATGGGCACAAAAACTGTTACAGAATATAAAAAAGGGCTCTCTGTATATTTTCTGTTTGTGGTGTATTTAATTTTTCTTTTTAAAAATAGAAAATGAAAATCAAATCATTTTTTGAATTTCCCTCATTCCTTTTGGGGAATGAAAAAGAAACCAATTTTGGTTTTCCTGTTTCAAAATAAAAAATCAACTAATCATTTGCTTTTTTTTTATTTTTCAAAATCAATTTCTGACTGGAAAGTAGAATTGCCAAAAGCTACATGGACCGACCAGACATGGTGTTCAGCCTGGACTTTTACACACAGAAATTTGGCCAGACTCCTTCCATCTTTTAATCATATAAAATAAAACGTAGCCTGTCCAAAAAAAAAAAAAATATATGGATTTTAATTTGCAAATACTAAAGAGCCTATGACTGAATCATTATAGCAGAGATGAATATGTTTCAACTGGAAATAATTATTTTAATCCTGACTGATTCAGTACGTAACTTCTCTTTTCTTAAAGAACCATGTTGGAACATGTATCTAAAGTCCCTTTCAGATTGACAGTTCACTCCGTACCAGCACTGCAGCAGCTCCAGAGCAGCACCGGGTTAACATAACATAACATAACATGAATGGCAAGAAAAGCCATTCAGCCCAACTACGCTCGCCATTTTCTTTATACTATTGTGAATATATCCCTTCAGATACTCAATGACTCAATGGTCTCTAGCTTTAAGTCAAGCCTGCTCTTGCAACCCCCTAAGGTCTCTGCCTCAACAATATGGTCAGGCAAGCTATTCCACATCGTAATTACTCTTTAGGTGAAGAAATATTTCCAAATATCAGAGCTAAATTTACATTTGGTTAACTTCCATTTGTGACCTCGAGTTCTACTCACAACACTTAGTCGAAGGAATCCTACATAATTCACTTTGTTAATCCCTTTAACATATTTAAAGACCTCAATCAAATCTCCCCTTAGTCTCCTTTTCCTAAGACTAAAGAGATTAAGGATCTTCAGCCTCTTATAGCTTTCATCTTTTATACCAGGAATTAGCTTAGTGGCTCTTCTCTGAACTTTCTCAAGAGCATCTATATCTTTCTTTAAGTATGGTCCCCAGAACTGTACACAATACTCCAGATGTGGTCTGACGAATGTGTTGTACAAAAAGAAGCATCACCTCCTTACATTTGTATTCAATACTTTTGGCAATGTATGCCAGCATCTGATTGGCTTTTTTAACTGCTACAGCACAATGGCTAGAGCCTGTGAGGGTTTGGTCAACAATCACTCCCAGATCTTTCTCCTGTGGAGCACATTCCAGTTTTAAACCTCTCATGAAGGAATCCCGTCTAATGTTTTTATTACCTACATGTAAAACTTGTAGTTGTACATTTTGCTCCATTAAATTTCATTTGCCACATTTCTGCCCAATTCTGGATTCTATCCAAATCATCCTGAATCACTTTAGTGGACTCTAAACTATTTGCCAAACCCCCCAATTTAATATCATCTGCAAATTTAGCTAATCTGCTCTCAATATTCCCGTCAAGGTCATTAATGTAGATGAGGAACAGCAGGGGTCCCAACGCCGATCCCTGGGGGACGCCACTCCCCACCATACCTAGCTTAGATGAGATACCACTGACCACCACTCTTTGGTTCTGTCCAGTAACCAGTTTTGAATCCACTCCAGAATACCTCCTGTAACTCCAATGGAGCTCATTTTAAAAATTAGTCCCTTATGCGGTATTTTATCAGATGATTTCTGAAAATCCAAGTATATGATGTCATAAGCCCCGCTCTGATCATAAGTCTTGGTGGCCCCTCAATAAAATTCCAGAGGGTTTGTCAAGCATGACCTCCCCTTACCAATACCATGTTAGCTATCTCTCAAGATACTGTTATGTTCAAGAAATAAGTCCAGCTTATTTTTATGATAGATTCCAATATTTTGGACGCAATGCAAGTTAAACTGAAAATGGCTTGTCATTTGGTATTTCTCCAGTTTATAAAGACCGTCTGAAGATGGCGGACAGCAGTTTAAAGATGATCTCACCAACTTCCCCGAGCACTCTAGGATATAAGCCATCAGGACCCGCCGCCTTATCTGCCTTTAGTTTATGCAACTTGTATAATTCCTCATAATCCCTAACCTCAATGTCCGCTAAATGATCTTGAGCCCTCTGGCCGAATAAAGACCTACTCTGAGGTAAAATTCTCAACAAAGTAACTGTTTAAGGCATCCGCAATATCCTTGTTATCATATAGCAGATAGGCTCCAGCTCGCCCCGCGACCCTAGTGAGGAATAAGCGGGTATAGATGGATGGATCATATAGCAGCGATCCATTTTTATTCTTTATGCACTTAACCTGCTCTTTGACTTTCCTTTTTCTGCTACAGTACTGAAAGAAGCGCTTAGGGTTAGTTTTTGCCCCCTCTGCAATTTGTCTTTCATAGAGTCTACTAGCACCCCTCAGCTCTTTTTTGACCACAGCCCACATTGTACAGTATTCAGCCTTAGTGTTCTCACTGATATCCTTTATGTACATCTTATAAAGATTCCTCTTTTCCCTCAAAATCCTACCAATACTTTTGGTCATCCACTGAGGATTCTGCTTTTTCAGCTTACTTTTGGACACCTTTGGAAAGAATTTGCACTGATTCAAGTAAAACCCCCTTATATCTTTCCCATCTCATTTATGGACTCACAGTCCAGGAGTGTCTCCCACTTAGATATGAGTGTATCCTGTCAAAGTTTGCTCGCCTAAAATCGAAAATTTTTGTTTTTGAATACGCCTTTATAACTTCCCATGAAACATCAAAATTAACAGCAGATTAATCACTTGTCCCAAGTGTAATGGCTGGAAAGAGTGGAGTTTCAGATGCCGCGGCAGGCGAAGCTGCATCAAGCAGAGAGCCGGCACAGCTGAAAGTGAGCTCAATAAGAGCTCACTTTCAATAAGAGTGAAATAAGCTCGCGTTTCTGAATAAACGAAAGGCTTAAGTGCCAGAAAAGAAGCAAGCAACCAGATAGAAAAAGAAATCTCAATAAAAGAGAAAAAATGTAAGAGCATTAACATCCAAAAACACTATGAACAGTTTTTTTCCAAATTCATTCTGAATGACGTTGATTTAAATACAGCATATACGCGTCCAGATGAATGATTGTTGTCCCACAACAACAAGAACAAGGAACACCTGTTAATTGTGGAGTGCTCTCGGAGGGAACCTTCTGTTAATTATGAAAATGAGTGAGAACAGGTCAGGACTAATAATTGTTTTAAACGGAGGTTTTGTACAGGGGCGAAGCTAGAACCGGGAATTGGGGTGGCACAGACACGTCCCTTTATGACAATTAGGATAGTCCTGGCTAGTTCTCAATTATTTTTCTTTATTGACGCGTTTTCCAATTATCGTAATAGGCAACTGAAGACACGGTTTCTCATGCGATCTAACAGCGATGAAATCATGGGGTAAATTCCGTAAAACAGAATTGGGGTGGACGTAACATCTGTTTTAAAGAATTATTCGTCTTGACCTGTTCGCAGTCATTTTCATGATTAACAAAATGTTCACTCCGAGAGCGCTCCGCACTTAACAGGTGCTGCTTGTTCTCCCCGATTAGGTAAGACGACAATCATTCATCTGGAAACGTTTGCTTAATTTTTCGGTTGCCAATTACGATAATTACGTTGCACTCTGTCATACATCTTTTTCCTGCCCTCACGTTGTTCGTTCTCTCAGCTTCGTTTACAACCGTAAGTTTAAATTTCACATCATAACTTCTCCTCTGATTTTTATTCACCTTACCGATTTTGGAAGCGCTTTTTTCAAGTGGATCTTTGTGCCTTGGCTGCATCTTTCTGTCATTAAGTAGCTCATGCAAATGTAAGCTAACACACCCACTCCAGCCGACTTGTTTACAGGATCACGCTAGGGTCACACTGCTCTAAACACTGACAGAGAGAAAAGCGCTCATATGGCACCACATATTGTTTTACATGGGTAACCCCTTAGACCCCGAATATAAGACGAGGTGTCATTTTCAGGCATTTTTCAAGGAAAAAAATATCGTCTTATATTCGGATCAATACGGTACATCTATCCTTCCTAAAGAGCTTATAACCTTCTACAGAATATTATATTCATCTCCATCCTCTTCACTAAGCCATGTCTCTGTGATCCCAACGATGTCATAGCCCTCACTAATCATAACGGCCTCAAGCTCTGGAAATTTATTTTTTTAAATAAAAACATTTCAGGTTATTACTAATGCTCTTCCCCTTTGATTTCCCATGTAGCCGCTGCTTCAAGTTCCCCACTATGCTTTGTTGCTTTAAAAGTATATCTTCAATAGTGCATGTAACACCGTCAGCCTTTATTGGGGCAGTCTGCATTTCCCTATGGTTAACACTCACTAAACTCCCTGCCCCCCCCAAGTCCCTAGTTTAAATAATCCTGTGCTACCCTCAACATAAGCTGACCCAGTGCAAAGGTACCCCTCCGGTTCAGGTGCAGCCCGTCAGGCTTGAACAGGTCACCCCTGTCCCAGAAAAAGTTCCAGTGCCCCAAAAACCTGTACCCCTCTTTTCTACACCAGGTTCGTAGCCACGTGTTAAACCTCCAGATAAAATTCTGCTTTCCTCTGCTTGCACGTGGTACTGGTAGAATCCCGGAGAAAACTACCATTGAGGATCTGCTCCTAAGCTTCTCAGCTAATTCCACAAATTTGCCTTGCAGAACCTCAAACCTACCCTTACTTATGTAATTTGTCCCAACATGGACCATGACAACTGGATCCCTCCCCTCTCTGGCCAGGAGCTTGTCCGCACGCTCCAGGAGGCCTCCTACCTGGGCCCCAGGCAGGCAACACACCGTACGAGACTCTTTGTCGCGCGAACAGACTAAGCTATCTATTCCTCTAAGTATTGAGTCCCCCACTATCACTCACTCTCTTTTCTGAGGGGTAGAGGCCAACAGGGTGCCCTGCTGCTCATCAGTCCACTCACTCTCAGTGTCAGGGGCCAATTCGAGTTCCTGCAAGGGCCGGAATCGCTTGGACACCTCAACCACTGGAGGAGCTGTCGCTGTATGGCCTGCACGCCCTTCCCTGCGCTGTCGACCTACAGTCACCCAACTTTCTCTCCCTGCCTGCTCTGGGATCAATGGAGATGAAGGACCCAAATGCAGGGACATGGATTTTATTAGATAATAAGGTGCATAACAAAAACAAAATACAAGACTTCAAGGACAAGGAGAGCAGAGGAGAGTGCACTAAACAAAAAGAAGGAACAGACTAAGACTACATGAAGGGTAAAACTCGGCTTTAAATAGGAGAAGGGAATGATAATTAACAAAAGAAAAAAGGTGAAACCATTAACTTAGGGAACAGAGGTCTAATTGAATAATTGAGTAAGGGTAGGTAGCCGAGGTATTGGAATGTCAAAGGAGCTGGGCATTACACTAGAAATGGGTCATGAACCGTCCAACAATTTATTAAAACCTGGGAGGATAGTAGAGGACTCTCAACTTAATGGAAGAAAAGGGTTGGAGAAAAATCCTAACTGATCCTGATTAAAGATCACCAAAATGCTCAGTGAAATCTTATTATTAAAAAATCAATAATCGAACCTATTAATACTTAAGGTAAGAGCATTTCTAGGTGCATGATGCAACAAGAACATTAAGGATTGGGACTCAACAGTTACCTGGCCACAAGAAAGCCACTTGTTCGTGAAGTGAATTGGGAACAAAAATTAGTTCAATTTACCAGGGAGCATAAAGATCAGAATAAGGAGTGATGGAAAAAGGTCATGTGGTCTAATGACTCCAGATTTACCCAATTACAGAGTGATTAGCATGTCAGGGTAAGAAAGGAAGCCCATGAAGCAATGCACCTGTCATTCAAAATACCCTCTGTACAAGCCTCTGGAGGCAATGTTATGGTCTGGGGTTAGTCAGGTTTAGGCTCGGCACTGTTCTGCAGCAATATATTAATTCAGAAGACCACCTGAATATACTGAATGACCAGTAAGTTGTCAAAGGACTTTTAAGTCCCTCACGGCACAGGCATATTCCACGAAGACAGCCTCAAATTATGAAAGATTGGTTCATCAAGCATGAGGAATCGTTTTCACACAGGAATTGGCCACAATCTGGACCTTAACCAAGTGAAAATCTTTAGGACATGGTGAAGAGGGCTTGTCAATACAATATCTCGGTCAAAAAATGAATGCAAATCTGGTTGGTAATAAATGTTGTAACATTGTATAAGATTGTTGAAACAATACCACAAAGAATATGCGCCATGTTCAAAGCTAAAGGCGGCCCAACTACATTTTATAGTGTTTGACTTTTTTCTCTTTTTTTGGACAGGCAGTGCATGTTCACATCAGTCCTTTCTGAAATACCTTGCGATTTCTATAATGTGGTAGCTTTTGCAGACTTGGGCCTGCAGTTCGACAGACCAGCACTGGCCAGAGGTCAACATTGCACAGGGCTCACTAAACAGCCTTGTATGTCCAAGGTTGAAATGAAAACCGAATTCTGTGTACAGGATATGTGTGTTTCTGCTGGGCAGCGAAGCAGCGTGGATTTGGCTGGTTTTGGGATAAGTAAGTCTCAAGCTGGTACTGCTGCCTTCACAGCATAATCCGTTTGAATGGTGTGTGGGCTGTGGAGGGAAGCACAGCTCACATAAAAGGCCCAATTGCCCTCATCCTTCCAGACAGGCGCAGCTGGAGCATTAGAGTGCGGTTCAGTTAATCTAATCGGGAGATTAATGACACTGGTGAGAGGTCTGGAATCCAGCTCCAAACAGACACCACTGAGGCTTATCTTGGTGTTATCAGACAAAGCGACTGAACTGCCTTGCTGATCTGATGGCTGCAGTTCTGAAACCTTAAGGCATTCGTAAAGAGAGGCTGCCAGGAAATCCCAAACTGTGGCCAATTTTTTTAAAAACCAGTATCACATTCTCCATTTTAAGGTGCTCATTGTAATTTATTTGCTCAGAACATGTTAAAGAATGCTGTTGCTGAAATATTGGGCTGGTTTTTCCAGGGCTGAATTCCAGGCAATACATTGGTGCAGCCAATGGTGAGGTCCACAGGCAATGATTGCTCATCTCTCAGCACCGTGTCTGTGGGAAAGGTGTTTGACATTCTCAGTGGATGTGCTGTAGCTGCATGTATTCACGTTTAATGAAATGACCTCTTTTCATTACCTTTTTAGAGCCATTTGTTTTTGTTTTTTCCCCCAGCAAATCGCCATGTTCTGTGGTCCATTGCTGTAATGGAACATAAGGATATACATACTTCTCCTAAGAACTGTGAGGGAGCTCTTGCGCAGTTTTGGGCTCTGGCACATGAAAATCTATAATAAAAATTCCACCCTGCCAGTGAGATCATTCACCAAATATTCAACACACACTGGTGGGGAGAATAGAGACTGTCATGTGCATGTGCCTTATTCACATCATTTTTGATGACTGATTGGGTCAGAAGCATTGCATTTCTCAGAAGTTCTCATTTAGATATCCTCACTGCAAGGGCATCTTTTGTAAACTTTCAAAAAACCAAGAGCTAGAAAGATTGCAAATGAGTCCAAAATGTGCAGTTAGACTTTAATTACCTGTTTCACAGTCTTACATTGAATTGGATTATGGAATTGTCTGAAATAGGCTGTATTGCAGTCATGTGCATGCAATGACTATTGACAGCAAAGCGACATCACTTCTGAGTCCCTAAATGGCTCAAGAATACATTGGTAAACCAGTACCCCATCTGCATTGGCTGCTCTGTACTCCTGTCAAAAGTCAAAGTACAGAGGGGTGTTCATTTTGCATTTACAGTGGAATAGCTTTGTTATAGTGCTTATTTCTCATTGTAATTATTCTTGATCACAATGATAAGAGTAATGAAAAACGATCAATGCAAATGAGAACAGCGCTGAACATTATTGTCGCGCCTGTAATGCCTCCCTCCTTTGCTCCATCCTGCCGTCATTCAGCATCACTGTGAGTCTATACTAATCAACGCTCTACCCCATCCAATAGGGACCTGACACTCGTCCCTGCCACATCGCTACTTCCTATATCTTCCCCAGTGTCCAGTCACATGGTGGGTCACATTGACTAGACGGTCCCTATATTCTGTTGGTATCCCCCTGTGTTTTCAGGTACTCCAACCTATTACAGCTTGCATCTGTGTTGGAATGTATCAGTTAAACAACAATAATAATTATTATTATTATTATTAGTAGTAGCAGTAGTAGTAGTAGTGTTGGTAGTATTATTAGTATTATTATTATTGCAAAGCAAACTGTTGAGCCACATGAGTACACAGAAAAACAAATGTAAATGATAGTGAAAATAAATAAGTATGTTAATGTCTGGACTGGTTGGTTTAATCAGAGGCGTCTGAGCTCGTCCAGCAAGGGGGTTGGCTGGTGGCAAGGACGTCTCAGGTCACTGCCACCTTTCCGGAAAATTCCTCGCTTGTCTCCAGGGAGAAGCTGCGTGTTGGTGCAGACCAAATTATAAACAAAGCAATGAGAGGCACTCAGGGAACGGCTCGTAAGAGAACGGGGGAATTTTATTCCAGCATCTAAAAGTGTTGAGGCACATTTCATATCCAATAACCTTGAATGTGCTCTATTATACAGATAGCAAGCTTGACATTTGGCTGAGACTCCATATATGACAACACTTCTAAGGATACGCCTAAGAGCAGATGCCACTGAATACCAGTGGAAACATTCTAAATGTCATTAGTGTTATAGAATAACTTTACCTGCCTAAATAGAAATTTTATGATCTGTATGTGCAGGCCTCTTTTATAAATGTTGTTTATGTAGATATATATTTTTTGAACCACATGTAATTCACACTTTAATTTTCATCCCTATAACAGCAAACAACCTTGCATTCAAAGCTGCACAGTGATTTGGCCCTGTACATTTAATCCAGAAGTTAAAAACTGCACCTTATATTTTCAGAAAGTAAAACCCATCTGTCGCAAAAGATAAGGGCCAGTGGAATACAGTTTGAACAACGTTGATCTTGCCTTTATACCTTGTTCACACATATTAATTGTGCAGTGAATTCTATGCTTTGAGAGAAAAGACAGGTATAGGTGTGAAAGAGAAAAACTAATTAGCAGATGGCTCTGCCTGGTCCCTTGTCATTTCCTCTGGGATGACTTGAGTGGAGTCTCTATCTGCTTGCAGATTCCTCAACAAAAACTTTGTGTAATGGAGAAACTCATTAAATAGAACATTTCTCTGAATTACAGTACAGTGAGAAAGTATTTTCCCTCTTTCCGATTTCCTCTATTTTTGCTTTTCAAATTTAATTGTGTCAGATTGTCCAACGCATTTCATTTAAGACAAAGACAACGGGAGTAAAAACAAATTGTGGCTTTTAAATGATCATTTTGTCAATTGAAGGAAAAAGGACTTATTCTAAACCTATATCACCCATATGAAAAAAATAATTGCCCCTCCTAAACATAGGAGCTGCTTGTGTCAGTGGCGCAGATAGAACTAGGAACTGGGGGGGACACAGACATGTCCTTTATGACAACGATTAGTCCTGGCTAGTTCTCAATCATTTTCCTTTATTGACGGGTTTTCCAATTATCGTAACTGGCAACTGAAGACACGGTTTCTCTCCATATGCGATCTAACAGCGATGAAATCATGGGCTAAATTCAGTACAGAAATGGGCTACTTGCGTGAGGGTCGACAGGTTTGTAATTTTGAATAACGTTGATTTAAATACAGCAAATACGCGTCCAGATGAATGATTGCCATCTTACTTAATAGGAGAGAACAAGCAGCACCTGTTAAGTGTGGAGTGCTCTCGGAGCAAGCCTTCTCAGTTCTCAGTACTTTTCATGATTAACAAAAGGTTAGCCCATTTCTGTAGTAAGTTTAGCCCATGATTTCATCTATATTAGATCGCATATGGAGAGAAACCGTGTCTTCAGTTGCCAGTTACGATAATTGGAAAATTTTTTCACTGCCTTCACCATATTTGGCTGTTGATATGATGTAGTTATTGTGTAGTGCTTTTTTATCTTCACACCACATCTTCGAGAAGCTCCACTTTTGACTCATCAGTCCTCAGAATAATGTAAAATGAGCTTTTGTGCTCTTTTGGTCAGCGGTGATTTTCACCTTGCAGCTTCCACTGATGCCTTTTTCGCCCTGTCTCTTTCTTTTTGTGTAATCATGAACACTGACCTGAACTGAGGCAAGCAAGGCTACAAGCAAGGCTAGCAGCTCTTTTGGTGTTATTCTGGATTCTTTTGTGACCTCCTGGCTGGCTCATCAATGGAAAGAATTTTGAAGGCTGGCCAGTGTGGGGAAGGTTTATTTCTGTTCGAAGTTTTCACCATTTGTTGATAATGGCTGTCGCTGTGGTTCACTTGAGTCCAAGAGCCTTAGAAATAGTTGTGAAAACCTCTTCAGTATCATAGATGTCAACAACTTTCTCATCTTGAATGTCTTCAGATCGCGGCATCATGTGCTACTTTTTGCCTACCTCTGTTGTGTTCCGTGGTCTGAGTGTCTGGTTAGTCAATTTTAGGTTTCTATTATTTTTGGGTATGTCTGTTTTTAGTCCATGTCAGTGTTCACATTTCATTCCTCTCCCGTCTTAGTCCAGTCCACGTTCTACCCATGTACTGTCTTTGCTTTCTCCCCGGTCGCGTCATTGTTTGTAGCAGTTTCTGTGTTAATTGATCGTGACACTATTTCGGGTGATTTAATGGATTCTGGGTTTCATCCTTCTTTCTGTTCTCGTTTGCTAGTCTCCCCTTGCTTTTCTATACATACTAACATTACTAACAGTTTGTTGTTTTCTAAATTACTAACCAAACTAACCCTGTATATAATACTAATCTACTAATGAGCACCGGGATTGTATAGCTGCACTTAGTAATTGACTAATTATCTCTCAGTGGTCGTCCTGTTCTTGTCTCCGCCCCTTGCTTTTCTATTCACTGGCTTTGCTAAAATTTCTGCAGACCCTCTGCATTCTTATTATCTATTCTGGCTCTTATTCTGTACACTTAGGAGTCTTTTTATCCAGTTTATTTATCCCGTCTTTGGGATTGTCTTGTGATCCTTGTCTTTGTGTTAATGTTTATCTGTTTCCATGTAATTGGTTTCCCTCATGTTCCACCCTTTGTTAATTATATTAAATTTCAGCACCTGTGTCTGTGTGTGCCCCTGCCCTATATCAGTTCCCCTCTCCAGCAAGTCTTTCAGATCTGACTTCGCTGTCGCTTCGCTCGCTTCACACCACTCCCTGCCCTGTGCACCTCCCCTCTGGTCCCTGCATCTTCTCTGTGTTTCTCGTCAGCCGCATTACCCAGCCCAGCCTACCCTTCCTGCCGCCTTCAAGCCCCTGATGCCCCCTGTCGTCTTCTGAGCCCTGTGTGCCGCCTGTCTTCTGAGCCCTCGTGTGCCTGCCGCCTTCAAGCCCCAGGCGCCCTGCCTGTCCTGAGCGCCAGCGCCCTGCCTGCCCTGAGCCCCAGCGTTCCTGCCTGCCCTGAGCCCCAGCGTTCCTGCCTGCCCTGAGCCCTGTGTCCTGTCTGTCCCCCTCCTGATGTTCTCCCTGACCCTTCTCCTGGCCAGCTGTGCTACCCGAGTTAGCCATCTGCCAGCTGTGCCAACTGTCTTGTGAGTATTCCCTAGCATCCCGAGTCCCGTTCCCGAGTCTGCCCCCCTCGTGTTCTGTTCTCGAGTCTGCCCCCCTAATGTGTTGTTCCGAGTCTGCCCCCTGGTATTCGTTAGAGTTTTTAGATTCCTGAGTTCTCCCGTTTCAGAGCGAGGCACGGTGTTTTTGTTGGCCGGAGTGCCCCCTTTTCCCCCCTGGTTTATTCTGTGTTTATTTTAATAAATATTATTTTGGATCCCCGCTTCTGGCGTCTCACTCCCCTTTTTGTGTCTCCCTCCTGTTTCGAGGTTTTCCGAGTTTCTGAGTTTTCCGAGTTTCCCAGTGTGTCTCCCTCTCGTACCCATAACAACCTCACATTGCCAGACAAATTCTGATTAAGTAATGTTTAGATTCAGCGGGGCTGGTACTAATCATGGCTGGGTGTATCCTGCGAATTTGAACCCAATTTTCAATTAAATGTGTTCAGCTGGTGGATATAGTAACTATGGGGGCAATTACTTTTTTACATTGGGCCTGGTAGGGTTGGATAGCTTTTTTTACTTCAATAAAAAAATTAATGATGTAAAAACCTCATTTTCTGCTTACTCAGGTGAAATTTGTCTAATATAAAAATTAGCCTGATGATCTGAAACCTTTATGTGTGAAAAATGCATAAAATATTAGAAGGAAGGGGGAAAATTCTTTCCAATGCAATTAAATATACTGTATGTACTTAAATTAAAATATGTAAGCTTCAATGAACATATTCCAAGTTTGCCCACAATTCTGACTAATCTGTTCAATGCAACTTTTTAAAGCTGAGCAATTAGCTAATTTAACTTGCCAAGCTTTATTTATCAAGGACAAAATAACAGGAATTGAAGCCAAAAGCATGAAGAAATAATTTGATTGAACTGAAAGGATCGTATTTGATTGCACCAATAATGCTTCTGCTAAACAATTCAGCATGACCTCTCTCATTTATCTATGGATATCCAGCTTCAAGAGCACCAGGATTTTGTCCTTTATTTCAAAAAAAGCAAGATGTGAAGGACTGCTCAGCAGAATGATATTTGCTCTTGACTGAAAGTCATCATGCGATGGAAAAAATCGGAAAGCAGCTTTACTTTGGTGAAGACAAGAATTGCCTGAAAGTAAAAAAATCAAGCCGCATGCCTTACGCTGAGTTCTGTTTGTGTGGTGCCCTTGGAAAGAGTCTCGGCCAGATTATGGGATTTACGAACCAAATGGCCCTAATGGTGTCCTTCATGAAACAGTAATTTAATATGCAGTATGTTGGTTTATATAAAAGCGGTTAACTGCTCGCGTAACCTGCTGTACGACACACAGGGATGTCTAGAGTTTAAAAATGAAAAAGAAATGTGAGAGAGTAATTATCCACTTATGAAGATGTGAACTTTAAAGGACCAGCAGACTATCAGAATGACTTGGAGGGAGAAGGAATGTTGTGCTGAAGGATTTGAAGTGACCCAGATCTGTAGCACTTTGACTTAGGAAACAGTGAGAAGCACACAAGTCCTCTCACGGTCGTAACTCAGACGTCATCAACCCTCCATCAAGAACAAAAATGTGCCTTTGAATGAAAAAAAAAAAAACATCAAATGTGTAATGGGGTCTATTCTTCCATGCGCGTAAGTCAAAAAAAGCGCGTAGCTACACGCTTTTCAGCCTAAGCGTATTCTCCCCTCGACTTAAGTCTGAAGGCAGTTATGCACTTGGGGCGGAGCAGGGCCAAAGTCGGGGCATTTCCGGGCGTTTCTCATGCAAATAACACTTACGCGTATTCTCCCCCTGGCTTACGCGCTTTTCTGTTAAGCCCTTTTGAGGGCTGTAGTAAGGTCAAGCGCCAACATAAGGCGAAATGGAATTTTGCGTTTGATGTCGGTGATAGGCCGAATTTTAACATTAATTTTATTTTATTGATCATGGTAAAGGTTGAGACATTCAATATTCGATTGTGTATCCTTATTTCTAAACTACATTTCTCAGAACATTTCTCAAATTATCAAACGAAATCATCATAGGATATTACGCAACAGCCTGTTCTCCAATTAGTTCAATTACAAACGCATTACAAACAATTACAAACATACCGGTGGTCATCAAAGTCACAACTGCGCTGTCGGTCCTGGCATCTAGGTCGTTTCAGAGAGTGGCTGGTGATGTCATGCACATATCACAGGTGTCTGTGCCAAGGTGTGTAATGTGAAAAGAAGCCACTAAATGGCAGTATTGCCCCTTTTTTTTTGTTAAGCCCAGACTGGAGCTAGATTTGGGCATGTCCTGGACATGTCTGAGGCAGAAAGTCCCAGAGAATTAAAAAAAGTCTAAAAGGTGGGAGGGGTCTGCAAAAGAGTATATAATGAGGAAAATTGAGAGAGTATAGTAGCAGAAGAAATTGCAAGGAGAAGGATACATTTGACCAGACCTGTCACTCTGTTCAAGACCTGTGAAGTTTTTTTTCGTGGATTTTTGCCTGTGTTAGAGTATTTTCCTCACCCAGGACATCACCAAGCAACCCCACTAAAGGGACTGTAAACATTTTTGTTCTTGTATTTATCAATCTTGGTCCGTGGAGTAGATAGTAAATTAGTGTTAGTCTTTGTTTAATAAAAATCTGTTTGAGTTTTGAAATTTTGTCTGTCATCCCTTGCTGTCTTATGTCATAACAAATTGGGGCCATAACAGGTGTCTGACACGGTTGACGCTATGCTGCACCACGTCAGCCACTTTAAAATTCCCTGAAACACCAGCTGAAAGACGGATATTGGGGGGGGGTTCTACCGGGTCGCCAGGTTCCCCAGTGTTGTAGGAGCCATTGATTGTACTCACGTTGCAATCAGAACCCCTACCACAAATAAGAATACGTACAGAGACTGTAGACGTCGGCACAGCATTAAGCTATATTTCCATTTGTACGGCTGAAGTCAGGCGACGGTGCAGACACGGGTACGTCAAAAATCGCATATCATTGTCTTTATATGAAGTGTTCCCATCTACACGATTTTCATCCGACTCCTGGAGCGGAGCTGCATGCGTATTTTTCTGATCGGACCAGGGAGCAATTCCAGCTCCAGCGGACACGAATTGCACGAGGAATTCCATCTAGTTCAAAGAGGTTTCCCCACTTTATTTTGTTAACAAACAAGTACCTTTGAAGCAATGTGTATTTATTGCCCTGTTCAGAGCAGAGCCGAGGTTTCTGCAGCGACATACATGTATTTATCATTCTCAGTGAATCAAAAGCATACTGCCGCTTTATGATCTGAGCCTTGTAATGCCATGATACACCTTTGTGATTTCTGTTTATCAGAAGTGTTCCTGTGTATCACACGCTTTAATTTGTTACAAGATGATAACAGAATAGTGGTTTTCATGCGACATTTGTACGGAGTTTCAACATAATTTCATAATAATAACGGATTAATAGCGTAGTTAAGCCGTTTATATGGAAACACTGAGGACGCGCCATGGGACGCATGCAATGTCCCGTGTCTGCCCCGCAGCCTGACTTCAGCCGTATTAATGGAAACATAGCATGGAAACAATGTTCAGGTTGAGTGCAATCATGATATGCGCATGTTAAGCATCTGCGCCAAATTCCCTGGCTCAGCCCACGACGCCTATGTACTGCGCAACTGCTTGAAATGAAAAAATACAAGAAATATTTGAAACCATATTAAGCTTGTTTCCAGTATCTATCGCAGTGACACTTTGAGTAAAGGCAAATAAAAAATGACCATTTTACGTAACCCTCCTTCATCCGTATCCACTCCAAGTTCTTCTCCATGGACTTCCACTGCAGAAAGAGTGGATGCCACCTCCTCCTCCAGTGCAATGAAATGCACCGGGGATGATGGTTGCTCGCCACCTATTGCATGCACACTTCTCCGGTGTGCAGAGAGCCTGGCTTTTCCAGTGCCCCGCAGATTTTTCCGCGTGCGGGGTAAGAATCCTCTGTTTGTTGAAGCGTTGCCTTGTCCTGTAGTTGCCAATAGGAGTATTTTGAAATTTCAGCGCGCAATTTCTATATGAGATCATATAAACTGTCTTTGTTCATTATTTTTGTGTGACTAGAATGTTCTATTTACTTGTCTTCTTTCCTGTCTTCCACGGAACAAACAGGCTGGTGTAGGAGGGGCACATTTTCAATGATCTGATTACGCTGAGAAGCGCTAAATTCATTATTTATTATTTCATTACCACGGCAATTTGTTTGAATAGCTTTAATGCCATGGTGGCTAGAATAAGAAATAAAAAAGAGATGCCTGCATTACTTCTTGTAATTGCCACAGACATAGCCTACATAGGGCTACTATTACAGCGGCATATCGTCGGCCTGCTGATAAAACCTCGAATCTTCAAAACTTCACAGGAGGAAAAAAAAAAAAAAATATATATATATAAAATTAAAAAATAACAATAAAATAATATAAATTGATAAATATAATTTAAAATAAAAAATGTTTAATTCTGCATGTAAGAATAGTGGACATACGAGTTTTTGTTTCTTTTCAGTTTGGAGATACGAGGTTTTATCAGCAGGCCCATGATATTCAAATTTAAAGTCTGGTTTGCATTTTCCATGGACCACAACTGAATTTTCATGGTTAATCAGAAAATCCTTGTTCCTTGTTTTCCTGATAGCCATATTCAACGAGCTTTGTACAGAGTCTGCCTCTCTTTTGGATCAGTCACATCTCTTTCATTAGGCTGCCTGCATTCTGAAATTAAGCGCTGTGGGCTTGATTGAAGCGCGTAGGGGAGAATACCCGTAACTCAGAAGCGCTTAACTCGAATTGCCTTAAAAAGGTCTTACGCACTAATGGGAGAATAGACCCCAATGTGCATGTTGTTAGGATGTAGACTCCTGCTTATGTTGAAAGATTAAGAATAAAGAAAGGAAGGAATTTGGGGTACTTCTGATAGGAAACTGCTACATTCCCCCATCCTCCCCCCGTCAAGCTAGCTGTAGCCAAGGAAATGTTTTGCATAAAGAAAAGTGTGAGCAAGCTGCCAACGTGTACAACAGTGTGATCAAAGACAACACATCATCCGGTTTAATTGTGTCAGCTTGTCATTATGTTGACTGGAGCTTAATACTTATGTGAGGTATTGCTTGGAGGAAGTTAACATGGAGAGGACTGCTCCTACCACATTCAGGATGGATACAGCTGCTAATTAAAGGGAACATGGCCTCCTGTCATAATGTGAATTTCATTTGATTTTGGAAGCGGTGGAAAACATGGAAACATTTAATGAATGTAAAGACAAAAAGTACACTGACTTAAAATGTTCTTACTTCTAAATACTATATTTGCAGTTAGATTCATTGGTACAGGTGCTGATATTCTGTTGCATATTAATTATATTTTAAATGTTCTGATTTGGTTATTTGATTGACATAGAAAAGGCATAAATAAGAAATAATCTGTCAGTGAAAAGTCTTGCATTTTGACTGAGATGTGCGGCACAGCCTCGTCTGTAACTTGTGACATCTCCCAAAGAGTAAATATTCTCAGTTTGGTTTGTTTGCTGGTTTTTTTGGTCTGTTGTCAGTAGGATCACGGAAAACCTCCTGCCCTAATTTCATGAAACTTGGCGGAAGGGTGTCGCTTGGGCCAAGGACAAAACCATTAAATTTTGACATGGATTCGAGCCGTGGGGCAGATACAGGAATTATTTATCGCTTTTATTAACATTGCAAGATAGGACATTTGGCCTTGGTCTGCACTTTTCTAGTGCCCTTCTGGTTTATGTTATTCTTTATATTCAAGAAAGATATTGGGTACATTGGGCAACACGCAGGATAATTTAATGCAACAAAAACTGATTTAAATATTCAACAATGATTTAATTCCAGAATTAAATTACATTAAATAAGGCATTGACAAACACATCTTTACGTCATCCACCCAAGAAATGTGCTAGTTTATTAAGCTTATTACAGAATTTATTTATTTTTTTATTTAACTGCCCCCGGGGGCCATATTTTGTTGGGGAAACCCATAGGGAGGTAAAGATCACTCTAGGTAAACTTCAATTAAGAATAACAGCGGTAAACCCTTCGTAGTCATAGATTTTAATGAACATAAGCATATAATCACTTGATTTTGTCTTAAAATGAAAACTATGCACTCAGTTCTAAACCACCACTGTTGGGCTGAACAAATGCACACTACCCGTATATTGGCTTGATACCTGTGTTTTGAATAGCGACCATATATTGCCAAAAGTATGTTGCTACTGTACTGAAACCTAATTGACGTACATTGCATTTGAAAAAAAATTTTTTTTACTCTATATATCTGACATTTTAACTGAATTTGAAATTAAATGGTCAGGATGGCCTGATAAGGCAAACCTACAGCTTCCATTTGAGAGTATTTCAATTCAAATCTATTTCACCTTTAAGATTTTGTTGCCCTTAGCACACCCTTCACCCCCTGCTTCAATGAAGGCTCCACTGAAACTAAGTGGAGTTGAGAAAGAGGTGGGAGAAGGCACATACAACAAGGGTAAAAAAATTACAAATTGTGTGGCAGAATTGCATAAAAATACCCTCAAAAAAAGAAGAAATTAAAGAGCCAGACCCTTATAATTCAAAAATGTCTGTTTTCTAAGCATGTCAAATGAGAATTGAGTAAGGAGCCATACACTTTTGGCTATATAGTGTTGCTTGCTTTACACCGTGATCTTCCTGGGCAAGCTTCTAAAGCAGTGCCCTATTCAAGGTGCTCTACCATCACTGTCACGTGAGGAAACAAAATCCACCAAAATGCTGTTGTTGTAGAGGGAGTCGGTCGAGTTGCATGTGATGCCAGATGTGACACTGAGAATGTCACTTAGCTGACAATGTCACCCTTTATAGAATTTAGCCACAAGCTAAGTGACATTGTTGGTTATATGACATCTGGCATCACATGCTGAATAAGGATGTGTTATTTCACCCTTTACAAAGCGTGACATTTGATTATGTATGATTTATGAAGTCATTATGTCTCATTTATGAAGGCATTATGAATGCTGTATAAAGGCTTTATGAGCAATACTTCAACTGAAGTGTGACTCATAATTTTTAGAAACAGTTTTTCACAGGGCGGAGAACATCTGCCCACCTTTACTTCTGAGACTCTGTCTCTATAAAAATGCTCTTTTAATACCCAGTCATGCTACTGACCTGTTGCTAATTAATCTAATTTTTCTTTCTGTTTTTTTATTAGTACCACTTACTTTTCCAGCCTTTTGCTGCCCTTGTCCCAACTTTTTTGAGACATGGTGCTGCCATCAAATTCAAAATGAGCTAATATTTTTTCATGAAATGGTCAAATGTCTGACTTTTAACGTCCGATATTTTGTCTACGCTCTATTAAGTAATAAAATGTGGGTTTATGAGATTTGCGCATCATTGTGTTCTGTATTTATTTATGTTTTACACAAGATCTCAACTTCATTGGAATTGGGGTTTGTATTCAGCAAAGACCACCATAGCTGTGTGCAGACTACGTTCATCAGCCTACCCCAGATAGGCGTTGTAATGTACCGATCAGGAACCAGTCGCGAGAACCAGGAAATGCAGTAGAGCTTGTTTTATTGGTAAAGGGGGAGAACCCCCGCAGGGCAGAAAGCAACAGTACAGAGTCCACAATCCAAAAGTCAAAATCCAGATGGGCAAAAATAGTATCAAAAACCAGGGCAGCAATCACAGTAATCGTAGTCGGACAGAAATGGGTCTGGTACACAGGAATAGTTCTATCAGAGAAGCAAGCCAGAATCCACAGGATGTAATCCGAATCGTTACCAGGGCAGCAAACAGAGATCTCGTAGTCGGGCAGAAAAATGGTCAAAACACACAGATGCAACAATAATCCAAAATCACAAAGGCAAAAATCGAAGGTCAGGCAATCCAGTCAGAAAGATAAATCACTAAGAATCAAGGCGAGAACAAACGTGGCACAGGAAGCTAGGAAGTACGATCTGACACTGGAAGTGCTAGAAAAGACATCTTAAATACACATCCGGGGTGAACACATGACCAGGGAGAAACAGGTGCGATCAATGATACAATAATTAGGAGTGACACATGAGGAATAATCTAATTACATGAATCTGGCCAAAGCCAAAACGCAGACAGGGATCACAAGACAAACCTAAGTACAAAACAACAGCTCTGGTTAAGGAGTACTAAAGTGTGTAGTTTAAAGAAAAGGAAAGCATAAAGTATAAGTGGAGATCCACAGAAAACTGCAGCAGAGATAATTCGGGATAGGCAAGGAGGCGGAGATCGTTAGTCAATTAGTATGTGCAGCTATACAATCCCGAGTGCATGTTAGTAAGTTAGTAAAAATATACAAAGTTAATGTGTTAGTAATTATCGAAAACAACAAACTGAGTATGGATTAGTAGATAGTAAAAGAGAGAGGAACGAAGAACACGAGATAATGAAAGAAGGTTGAAACCCAGAAACCAATAAATCACCCGAATGAGTGGCATGCAAGACTAGGGACCGTGGCCAAAGACCTACATAAGACAAGACAATGTAGACGTAGTGCAATGCATGGAAATGAAAACATGGCATGATAACAATGGACTAAAGTATGAAAAAATAATAAAACAAGAAAATCTAAACTACCAGAAACACAATACATGATCCTAAGAATAGTCGGACATTGCGGAGGTCACTAAACACAGAAATCATACATGGCAAAGCCAGGCACAGAACTTAAACATAACATGACAGAAATGCAGATCACAACAGGCATGTTGATTGTGCTCCACATCCCTGTGAAAATGTAGAAATGCGGTCTTACTTTGTGGGGACCCCAAACTCACAATGGCTACTGTCAGCCATGTTAAAGATTATCTTTGCAATGATTTTGCCTACAATGCTGCAAGGCACATCAAATTGATGTCATTTTGATGGTGTTACTTATTTTTGACCTTCAAATCCAAGATGGCTGGTGACTTACAGCTCAGAAAGGTCAAAGTGGTCATTAAGCCCTTATATTAGGCTCAAATGAAACCTGTCATAACCAGTAAAACGACATGTATACATAGATCATCTCAGAAGTGGAAAAAGGTCAACAACTGTGGTTGATAGGAAACAAACCTTGGCTCTCCATGGTCACCGAATAACAAGAGATGACCGTCTTATTATTTGAATGAATTGAATTGAATAATAAAAGTATTTATTGGAATATATTTGGGGATTTCAGAATTCTGTGCTAGGCACTTGTACTTAGCTGTAAAGGTCGACACTGACACTGAACAGTTTCTGAAGCCGGCCAGCTGTGTTCGCTGCTTGCTGTCATCGTCTTTACCTCAGTGACCATGGTGATGAATTTAGATTACAATAACTGCATGTTGCGAGCTGGTTGCTGAGGTACAATGTTCTTATTGGTGGTCATTGATGCTGTCTTATGCTTAAGGGCTCTGGAATAATGGCAAATTGGCAAATAGGGGGCACTTCATTATTTTAGTTTGACAGCTCAGGTGTTTGTGCCAGGTTAAAAAATCTCTTGGTTTGCATGACTTCTGTAATAAAGCTGTGAAAAAAACATTAATCTGGTCTTACCCAGCTTGAGAAAACAAAATACCTCAACAAATGAAAGGCTTTCTAGTGTAAATTAAGCCCTTGACAGGATAAATTACCATGGCATTATTTGGCAGAAGACATTAGTAACTTTATACAAGGCTGAACCACCTACATTTTAACAAAAGAAATTGGATGGCTCTTTCCATAACAAATTGGATAATGCGTGGCAGGGAAGCTATGCTACCTGTCCAGGAAATCTCATTTATAAGTCAGTTCTTTCAGGCTGTAAGAGGGGATTTGAAATTCAGGCCACAGTTCTTTTAATGCTTCCCATGAAATTTTTACAGCTGGCATCATTACATCACAATGCTGTACGACTCGGCATTCTTTGTTTGAAACCTTTGAAATCAACAATAACAGAAAAAGACAGCAGATTTCAAAACCAAACTCAGGGACAGTATAAGCTGGGGTTTCGAATCAGGAACAGGTTAAGACTTATCCTGCATTTGAAGGTAACGTCTGTGGTTGTGTTAGAGTTCTATTTTTAAGTCAACAAAGTTTACAAGCAGACCTGAGTCAGCCAGTGTCATTAAAAAAAATAAATAATTGTTTTAATGCCATTCACACAATTGTCTTTTTCAGTGTTACAGGCCTCAGAGACATATCCAAGAGAACTAATATTTTTATTATTATTATTATTATTGTCATTTTTGTCCTCAGGAAATCTGTAAATCGAAGATGCATGTCTGCTTGAATGTGTGAATAAAAATATCTCAGACAGTTGAACGATCGTACATTTCAGGCAATTATAAATGACAGTCTAGAGCTCTTGGTTTTATTTTGAATGGCTGTTTTTCCTGGTGTCTCTGCTACAATAACACTGAATAATTTGCCCCGGATTATTCATACTCCCACAGGGAGTTAAAAACAAGGGTTGCAAAGATATGGAAATACAATGCAAAAAAGGCCTGAATTAACTTTATTCTTGGAAATTTATTTCCAACAGAAGGAGTATTTTGCCATGAGAGGGTCCAAAGAGGCCAACCAAGGTAAAATGAGACTTACTTCCAGTTTAGGTTCATTGATAACCTGTATGGCTGACCATGACATGAATTTGAGGTATGTTAGGACTGACAGTATCCTCTCCAACTGATCCTGTAGTACAATCCACCCTCATACTCTGATTAGCAATTGCAAAATAAATGACTCTAAAATCTAAAATCAATTTTGGTCACGTGACTGGCTGCCAAACATTTTAATAGTATTATTGTTTCGGCAATCTGAATTTGAAATTCACACTAAACAGCTCATATTTCCAAAATCTGAATTTGAAATGCACACTAAACAGCACATATTTCCACAATCTGAATATGAAATGCACACTAGACAGCACATATTTACGCAAATTTGTTTGCTGCTCTTAAAATATTTTTGCATGAATGGTAAATTTTTTTAACATCGCATTCAATGTTGGCTCAGGTTATTGCAAACCTGCAATTTCACACTGCACCTAAGTTATCTGTACATCATTATCACTTTCTTAATCATCTAACCTACATATTGGTCTTAGTCAGCAATATTTTGCCTGTGAATCAAGCAAGTACGCAGGAACAGGTTAAGAGTAATCCTACATTGAAAGGTGAGGATAGTGTTCAGCCGAAAAAGCATACTGTGCGACAAATTGACCTCTAAATCTCAAAGTGAGTCAGCCCTTAGATAAGCTGAATTGAACGCTTGCTCATTGTTGGCCGGTGTGAGAGCTGAAGTAAGTGCTATTGGGTATTTTTCTTGTAGCGTGGTAATTGCCAACATGCCAGGCTGTTGTAAATGTCCAGATTTGCGGAATAGGTCTCGACTCTATCTCAATCACTCCTGAGAGCTTTGAAAACTTGGTTCGTCCTGCAGAGGGAAGAAAAGCAAATGAAGTTTGAAAAAATAGAGGCTTGGCATGCTGCATATTCTTAGGATGTTGCGATTGAGTCGCAAAGAAAAGTAATGATAGGAGTGTAATAGAAGAGTCATGTCTTTTTAGTGTGAGTATATGTCCTCCCATCCCAAGTTTTAATACATTCCCCGGGCTGACAACGAATTTGCATTTTTTTTAACGAGCTGGCTGTGGATTTAATTGGGCGTTTTGGGAAATCTTAAAATAACACATATTTCAAAAGAATTTTTTCATTGCTCTGTTTATGTAACTTAAATCTAAATTCTTGCCCTTTTTTCTCTGTGTAAAATAAGATGCTGAGATGTCGCTGCATAAAGAACATTGTCTTTGCTCTCGAGAGGAAACCAAAGAAACACAATCAAGATAAAAACTGTTTACAGTCTTTTACAGAAGAACTAAGACTGCCAGAAACACACATCACTGCACAACTGAGAGAAATCAGATTCTGCCTCTGGTGTATGTGCATTTGTGTGTACACTGCCCTCCATAATTATTGGCACCCCTGGTTAAGATGTGTTCTTTAGCTTCTAATAAACTCAGTTTTTTTTTTCAAAATAATATAGGACCACAATGAAAAAAGAGGAAAATACAACCTTTAATTCAAGTGCATTTACTCAGAGGGAAAAAAATCCCACATTAAGAAAAAATTCCTTTACATCAAATCATGTGTGCCACAATTATTAGCACCCCTGATGTTAATACTTTGTATAACTCTCTTTTGGCAACAAAACAGCACTTAATATTCTCATAGAATGTTTCACAATACAGAAAGAGCGATCTTCAACCATTCCTCTTTGCGCAATCTCTCTAAATCATCCAGCGACCTGGGTCCTCTCCTCTGCACTCTCCTCTTCAGCTCTCTTCACAGGCTTTCAATGGGGTTGAGGTCAGGGGACTGAGATGGGTATGGGAGGAGCTTGATTCTGTGTCTGGTGAACCATTTCTGTGTAGATTTGGCCACATGTTTAGGGTCATTATCTTGCTAAAAGTCCAAGTGACGACTTATTTTCAGATTTCGGGCAGAGGCTGTCATGGTTTGAGAGCTTTGAGAGCTGTTTGTGGCTCTATCGTATCTATATCGTTTTGCTCCCTATCGGATTCCTGGACCAGCTGGCATTGATTGGGGGCGTGGCCCGGACTCTATTTAAGCTCCTATTTCCCCTCGCTCCCGTTGCTAAAGTGTCAGCTCATCTGAGGCGCTTTAGCCGGTAAGGTCTCTTGTGAGATTGTTGTTTAGGGACTTAGCTGCATAAGAGGATCAGTGCTAGTGAGTAAGGGAATCTTTGTTTTATTTCCCTTTTCTTTTGTTTTCCTCAAGCTCGCTTATTTTCTACCACGGACGGCGTCTGGTCTGTTGGTAGCGCGAGCCTCGTTATTTTTCTCTGTTTAGTTTCTCTCCACGCGTGAGGTTTGCCTTTTTTTAATATTTGGCCGCTGCCCTTGACGTCCGCCGTCAGCAGCTATCACAGAGGCCACCAGATTTGACTTAAAATATCCTGGTATTTCAAAGCGTTCATGATGCCATGCACCCAAACAAAATTCTCAGGGCCTCTGGAAGAGAAACAGGCCCACAGCATCACCGATCCTCCCCCATACTTCACAGTGGGCATGAGGTGCTTTTCTGCATACTCATCTTTTGTGTTCCACCAGACCCACTTGAGTGTTTGCTGCCAAAAAGCTCTATCTTGGTCTCATCTGACCAAAGCACATGGTCCCAGTTGAAGTCCCAGTACCGCTTAGCGAACTTGTTGACATGTAGATTGTGCCTTATTGTTGTTTTGGAGACTTTGTGACCCCAAGATGCTACCATTTGTTGCAATTCAAAAACAGTGAGCTTTGGAGGACTTTTTATTTCTCTTACCATCCTCCTTACTGTGCGTGGTGGCAAAATAACCTTGCGTCCTCGTCCAGGCTTGTTTACCAATAGTTGTTGTTCCAGTTGTTTTAAACTTCTTAATGATTCTTCTCACAGTAGATATGGGCAGGTGCAGGTGAGTGGCTATTTTCTTGTAGCCATTACCTGACTTGTGAAGGTCAGCACAAATCTGCCTAACTTGAGTGGTTTGTTCCTTTGTCTTTCCCATGTTGAGAGTGGATAAGAGAAATGGCCCCTGTGTCATGTCATATTTATACCCCAGGAAGTGATGAATTACTAATTAAATGTTCCTAGATACTCTGATCAACTTTCTAAACTACTGTAGAAATGACAGAAATACTTCAATTAAATTTATTTCCAAGGAATTGTTAGGGGTACTAATAATTTTTCCCTTTTTTTTCCCCTTAAAATTTACTTGAGTTGATGGTTACATTTTTCTGCAATATTCAGTGTAAGAGTATGCTTCTGCAATAAAAATTGAATTTATTTTAAGAGCTTAACCAGGGGTGCCAATAATTATGGAGGGTGCTGTATGTGTGTGCGCGTATGTGTGTTTGCATGCAAGCGTGTGTGTGTCTGCATTTGGGTGTGTGTGTCTCTGAGTGTATTTTTTGTTCCACATGTGTGGATGTGTGTGTGTGTGTGTGTGTGTGTGTGTGTGCTCACTTTCATTTTTCTGAACATTTCATATTATCCAAAAATGATGTATTTGGGCCTTCGGGTGGTGAACAGGCAATAAATTGTTTTTCTTTTTTATAACCCCCTTCCCAAAAAAGAAGATTTTTGAACCTTAAATTGATATTAGTTGGGAAGTTTACTTTACTTCTTTAGCTCGGTGAACACAATGTTCATTACTATCATCAGCAATTTGAAAGGTTGACTGGTCTGAAAACAGCACATGTTTAAACTGTGCATCAGTATAGACCAAATAAGTTCAAGCCCAGAAAAGATGGCAGCATTTTTGGATGATTTCAGTTCATGGCTTCCTCAGTGCATAGTCGTCACTTGCATTTTCGAATGCAACGATGAATGGTGTTTACTGGCAAAAATTCTCCAAAGTAGTCTCAGCTGATTTGACTATATCCAGCACAACCAGATTTCACTTTCCAATTCCATCTGAAGGATCAAAGATCAGCGGTAGGCAATGGTTATTGTCAACCTCAACCTTTATGTAGATTCCCTGAATCTATGACTAATACTGAATCAACCATTTGCATAATGGCACTGCCTGCTCAACATCTGTGTACACCCGTTATTTATGAATCTAACTCTTTCCAAGTCTTATATTGACCCTGTCTGAACTTTATTTGAATGTATGCAAGCATGAATTTCAGAAATAGAACAATTAAAACAAATTGATTTGGCAAAACTTTTTTTTGCTCCATTGTTGACTAACTGCTGGTTAACGGCTATGAACACATTCATCGCCATTATATAATGATGATTATATGATATTGTGAGGCCTCACCTCCAGCCCTCAGTCCACTAAAGCCTCATTCAGTTATCACCTGCACCTGTGGCTCATTCTCAATGAGTAGTGGCAGGGTGTAATTAAGACTGAGCTTCTCTCAGTCTCTTTGCAAAGTACTGTCTACACATGCTCCTGCTGTTCTTTTAGTCCTAGTAAGATGTATTTTCCACGTGACGCGTTTGGGTCCTTCAACTCTAACTTTTATTTAGTATGGTTTATATTCATACCAGCTCTTTGATTACAAGGAACCTCGCTTCCATTTTGCTTTCCTGTTGTATTTGTAGTGCAATGTTTCTGTAGCGCAGCACAGTCTTTGTATTTTCATAGTGTGCATATTTGGGAGCCTCAGTTCCTTTTTGTTTTTATTCCTACAACTGTGTCGTCTTCGGTACAGGTGGTTATTAATACAACCATGCATCTACACCTTGCACTAAGGACAAAACCTAACAGATATGATGGTGCATATGAGCGCATTCTCTGGATGCGGATGAGTTGCTGTAGACAGCTGGGAAAAAAAAAAGTTTCTCACAGCAGCTCTCATACCAGTTGAAGATGATTTAAAAATCATTACATTACTTTTTTTTTTTTTTTTTTTCAAAAAAATTGAGGTTTACCTCAATCTCTGTGTGGAGTGAGTTTCGGGTGCGAAACGTGAAGCAAACCTCCAACCCACCGCCATTTCGCCCCAGCCACGTCACATTTTAATAGCCTCACAGCCTTGTCTGTCTACTCTGGAAACATTAAAGACCACTGGTAGATGCTTACTGCGGTTCTCGAAGTCGCTCAGTGTGTGTTAATGCCATTCCGTCATGGAATTCAGCTCGCCGGCAAGAGACAAAGCCGGCGGGCGCTGGGACCATGTTCCCAAGAGGTAAGAGGGACCCAAACGCAAAGGCTGAGTAAAAATACTAAAATCTTTAATTAAAATGATAAAGATTAAAATAGTCATAGAGGGAAGCAGCAGCAAGACAAACCATGGCAGGGTTCAGGAGATAGACAAACAGTAAACTGCAGGACCAAGATAGGTGCAGCCAACCCTTAAATACTAATGCTTCACTCCACCTTAACGAGCAACAGTGGCTCGTTAAGGTGGAGGCAAAGAATGCAGCAGGGGGAAGGGCCTGCAGGCAACACCATGACACATTCAGCAGCCTCTGCAAGCCAAAGCCAGGAAAACAACCCCAGTTTTCACACTATAGATTCAGGAGCCCTCAGAGCATGCCACTAAGATCGAAGTGAATTGTTCAGAAACGGTTGTGCTTTAGGGTAAGGATACATGAATAAAGAGCCTAGTTTTATCCCGACGTGTCATATAGTGACTGACAAATCTTTGATGTACGATTCAAAAGGAGGCATTTGGTGTCCTTATTTATCGCCAGTTCAAAGCAAGCTCTACCCCCAAAGTCGTAAACTTAGACCCGAACCCTAACCCTAAGCGTCAAATACGGATGCCAAAGGCCGCCTTTTTCGTCGTATATCGAGGCTTGGTCGGGTAATGTCACTATATAACGAGTCAGGATGAGACTGTGTTGGAATAAAACAGTACTCTTGAGTGAGTTGTGTGGTACACAGAATTCCTCTGCAGTAGATCAAGGCAATCACTCGCTGTCCAGCAGATATAAAGGATCTGATGACATCAAATTACAGAATGATGGCAGAAATTCAAAACCAGATATGACACTAAAAATGTATTTCCACCAACTGCTTTTTACACTTATTGCATTTTTCGCATTGAATAGTTTTACATCTCAAGAGAAAATGTCATGACATTAGTAATCTAATTGCGAAAATGCATTTTTTATCAGAATTTAATTCCTTTTACTGAAGAAGCTGAAACATTTTCAGTCTGATTTCTGGTTCATTAGATTAGAGGTGAAATGCAGAGGCAGAAAAAGAAAATTCAAGAGCACAAGTCCCCATGTTCACAAGCTCACTGCTCTTCAGGCAGGAGTTAACCTCTCTGTCTGAGCTCACCATCGATTAAAGGGCAGGGTTTTTATATAACCTCAGAACTTTCCTCCCCTGATATAAAGGAAGCCATTCGCACCATAGCAGGGAGAACACCTTAGCAGGAAAATGTGCAAAACTGCCTCAAATGCACTTTTCTGTGTGTCTCTGTGGGTACATGAAATCATACCCCAACCCAGCAATTCTTTCGTAGAGATTAGTTTCCAAAAAGAGCATTATGACCCCTTTTGGTTAAATCTGGGAAAAGTGTTCTTGAAAAAATACATTTATACCACTATTTTACTGGTATTGTTACCTTCGCCAGCGACTTCGCTGACGAAGGTAATGTTTTGATCCCCGTGTATTTATTTGTTTGTGTGTCTGTCTGTCTGTGTGTATGTATGTGTATCGAATAACTCAAAAAGTACCAAACGGAATTTCATAAAATTTGGTGGGTTCATTTAGCATGACCTGAGGATCAATCGATTAGATTTTGGGAGTGATCGGGTCAAAGGTCAAGGTCAAGGCCACGAAAAGGTCAAAACCGACTTTCAGCCATATCTCGGTCAATTTTTATCCGATCGGCATGAAACCAACGCCAGTGGCGAGGGATTCAGTGGCATCGGCGAAGGTATGCGCTCTACCGAGTGCCCGTTCTAGTTGTGAATGTGCCTGCTGTCAGAGGAGAACATTTGCACCAAACCAGTAAGAATTTAGACGACCAGTAAATTTTGAGTGCTGGGCGTGAAGAGGTGAGGTCGAGAGAGGTTCGTTGCTTCTTCAGTTGAATCAAAGATATGCTGTAGTATGTCGAAAACTAATCACAGCGACACAGCAGATGCTAGCATCGGCTATTGCACTCATAAAAACGTATGTTATCAGTGGATTTTGTGTAATGCTTCTTCAAAGCTTGTTATTAGGAGAAAAAAAAGGAAGTCAGTTGGGAACATCATCAGGGCACAACTTTAATAGCGACAATTATTAATCTCTTATTCTGATTACTTCCTGATCTATGAAAACATTTCTTGCTCAACAGAGTTGCTAATCATTTAGCGTGATGATGAATATGCATCCAGCTAAAAACCCATTTTGGACACATTCAATTTGTGACACTGAAATATGCCGCACAAGGTATATGGCACATATTGTTGTAGTTCTGTCCATGCTAGCCATACTGACTGCGTTAGGCCTTTGCTTATTTTTTTTGTTCCTGTTGACATGTCTGTTATAATAGCTGTGCCTGCTAATACTGAGGAGGTAGCGGGACTGCAGTCGGGCTCCACTGATACACACCTTGGCTCTCTAAAAGTCCTCTATGAAGAAGTACCAAAACACAACACAGCTGCTGCTGGTGAGACAGTGGAAGGTGGAGTCCCAATCTCCCCCGCCTGTTACCCTATCCACCTGTTCCTGGTCTGTCTGCGCCCCCCTACACCATTACAGGCTTGATAAATCACTCCAGGTTTTTAATTGAATTTCACCCCATCTATTCCCTGCAAGGGGTCTGCCAGTTAGAAATTTAATTATACCTCTGAGTGATAACCAAATAAGCGTCCAACCTCAAAAACAAAAATAATGGCACGTGCTGGTGGCAGTCAAGGCTCAGGAGGAGTCGGTGAAAACACTTAGACTCTCGGAGTACAGACAGCAGTTTCTTTGCCAGTAAAACTAAAGTGCTGCAAATGAATTCATTTTCAGGATCTGACTGATGTTGGCATGAATGGGGAAAGCCTGCATTGTTACTGGGAAAGAATACTGGTGGGGTAGAGATGAGTTCACCAATGGAGATGCGCTGTGGGCAGATGGCTGTCACTCAGGTCCAGGTCCAGGCTGGGCAGTGATTTGCTTCCTCCTCTGCTGTATGAAGCAGAAAATCCTCACTAACTAAATCCCTGCCTGTGCTCAGTCTGTTGGTCTCTATGCTCTCAGTCTGCATTCTGTTTGCTGTTCTTAGTGCTTCCCGCTTGTAATCTTTCTGCTTGTCTCAGCGCTCCAAGCGTGTAATCTGTAAACTGGTCTCAGTTTTCCCTGCCTGCACTCTGGCAGTAGGTTTCAGTGCTCCCTGCCAGTAATCTATCCACTAGTCTCAGTGCTCTCTGCTTGTAACCTGTTTGCTGGTCATACTGCTACCTGGCCTATGTCTGTCGGCTGGTCATGGGGCTCCCAGCTTGTTCCCCATCAACTGGTCTCAGTGCTCCCTGCTTGTGCCCCATCAGCTAGTCTCAGTGCTCCTAGCTAGCGCCCCATCAGCTGGTCTCAGTGCTCCTAGCTAGTGCCCCATCAGCTGGTCTCAGTGCTCCTAGCTAGCGCCCCATCAGCTGGTCTCAGTGCTCCCAGCTCGTGCCCCATCAGCTGGTCTCAGTATGCCTAGCTAGCGCCCCATCAGCTGGTCTCAGTGCTCCCTGCTTGCACCCCATCAGCTGGTCTCATTGCTCCCAGCTTGTGCCCCATCAGCTGGTCTCAGTGCTCCCAGCTTGCACTCTGTGCCAGCTCAGCTTATCAGGCCCCTGCAAGGCGATGCCACCAGCAACTTTTT
This sequence comes from Gymnothorax reevesii, assembly GCA_029721435.1. Classification (NCBI taxonomy): domain Eukaryota; kingdom Metazoa; phylum Chordata; class Actinopteri; order Anguilliformes; family Muraenidae; genus Gymnothorax; species Gymnothorax reevesii. The sequence goes on along the minus strand of CM056591.1, from coordinate 24,864,486 downwards.
GTCTCTAGCAGACACCACTGCTCCCACATGTGAGGATATGAGAGGCTAAGCTCTGCCTGCCAAAAAAGAAACACGACCATTGTACTTGAGGGCTATCCGAGAGCAGCAAAAGGGGAGAGGTCGAGGGAGAGCAAGAAAGAAGAAGAGAGAGTGGGAGGTAGAGATGTAGAGAGCTATTCAACCATAGCATCAAAGACTGTTGGTTTTTACTGGAGGGATGAGAACTGTCTGTGGTGAGCTGGAGGGGGACAATGATATGAAGGGACTGGCTTCCTGCAGCGCTTTAAATTACTCTCCGCTGCAGAGACACAGAGCTCAAGCATGACAGACACAGGCACTGATATACATCTCCAACCGCTTCTGCAGGAGGTAACTGATCATCTACTACACTAACTCTCACTGGGAACTGCATTCAGTCAGGACTGTGATGAAAAGGACGGCCCCATGCAGAAATCTTGTAATCTTTGCACAGTATACGAACTATACCCAAGCCAACACGTGTAGGCCTATACATTAAGTCTACATTGGTTGTTTGTGCCCAGACTGATTTTTCAATCGCCCGCCGGGTGAAAGCTCAAAAGGGGGATTATGTTGAGACACAGTTTGTCTGTCTTCCTTCAGTCTGTCTGTATAAAAAGGAACTTGTCTGATAAAATCAACTCCTCCTACCATTTTCATACGACATCCCTGAAACTTTGCATATGTGCTGCAGATTGACAGGTATTATTCTTCTGCTATGATGCTATGATTGGCGGTTGGAAAACCAGCATACAGTCTTCATATGCGTTAGCTAAAGTGGTAAAATATTGGTTTGAATCCTCTAATTTCCATAGAAACTCCTTAATATAAAAGGCAAAATGCCTGAGTAACTGAAATATATTATGTGAAACGAAGACGGGTTTGCGAGGATGGAATCAGACTTCGACTTGCAGTCCAGCAGATACACTTTGTTTGGCTAACCATTTTTGAAGTTCTGAGCATGTGTAGTAATCATGACTCCGCTCCATTAAACATCCAGGTCATTCAGGAGCACTGAAGGACAAAAAACTTTTGCAATTATGCTAAATTGTTGAAAACAGTCTAATGTGGTAAACTGACTGCTATTATTTGGACAATGGGAAATCAATTTTTTTTTTTCAAAAAGACCTAACATTTTAGTAAAACCCTGTTTACACTGGACTTGCAAGCAGGTTGCGACCGAAAAATGGACAAAAATCGCCATCACTCTCGCTGAGTCTTGATGAGGTTGCAAGTAACTCTCAATAAACTCTCAATGGTCTCAAATTCAATCTCTCTGATCTCTTTCACTCTCTATCGATCTTGAAGGGGTTTACGATTGTTTTGAGCTCTTCAAAAAAATAGCATAACTTTTGTGAGTGTGTGCGAGTGGTCAGAAATAAATGCAGGTCTCAAAAACAATCGTAATGAGCTTGTAAAACCCCAACAAGACAATTCCAAACGGCGGATATTGCCTGGGTTGAAGGCCTTACGTGTTCTTAGTCTGACTTTAATTAGACCATTCTTCTGGCTGGGGTGAATCACAATAAAATGAATAATCTTTCACCGTCCGAGGACAGGCCATGAAAACGCAATGGTTACGATAAATCTGACTCCATAGAACAAGTAGAATACAAAATTTAGTTAGATCCTCGTTTAAATATCTGACTCCAAATTAGAATTAGAATTGATAATTTAGGGAACACCTGCGTGAATCTCGAAACAGTGATAACCAGTAACTTGGACTCTAAGGACTAACATGAAGTGACTATACCTTGAATTCCTAACAGACAACAACGCCGCTACATTAATGTTCTTGGGCATTAACACCATGTTCGAATCCTAGTTCGTTGGTTAGGTTAGCGGTTGGAAGTCAACCATCATTGCAATAGCCTCTGCTGGTATATTAAAATGAACCTAAGATTATATATTAGCCCAAGGGTTCGATAGGTTAAAACTCAAAACCAACATATACAAATCCTTACAATAGGTAGATCATGGTGCCTAAACCAACTTAACCAACCAATTCCCACACCGGGCCGCTGGCGAGTCGTTCCTCAGTGAGGATAAGCTATTCCCCTAGGTATTCGCCGAGACGGGGCTAAGCAGAATAAAAAGATTAAAAGACACGGAGACCATGCAAGCTAGAAAAGGAATAACAATAATTTAATTCACCAGGTAGGCACAACTTGAATCAAACAAATCAATGATAAGCCAATTACCGTTACATATAATTTAGAAGGATTTAGAATATTTTCATACCTGGAACAGATGAATGACCACGCGGAGCTTAAGTCGCTCCATGTGGTCGGGGAGAACTCAAATGCCCCCACGCTCCGCAGAGCAAGGAGCCATGTGACCCCTCCCCCAACTCACCTAAGCGCGTCAGATGTTGACAAAGAAGAGACAGGACAAGAAGAGAGAGTGCCCCCTTAGGATCTCGTACCTTTAAAGGCTCCAAACCACACCTCCGAACAAGGTAGAGGAAAGGTTGGCCGAATCAGATTTTTACTGGTGCAGGTCTCAAAAACAATCGTAATGAGCTCTCATAACTCTCAAGTCACTCTAAACTCGGTCTCACAGGTCTTGATGGACTCTTGATGGACTCTCAAACAGGTTGCATAAATAATCTCCAAATATCGGAATATTTTTCATTATGCGACTATGGCGATCGTTTTTGCGAGCTGAACAAGAGCCCAGTGCAATACCTTCAAGAGCAAAAAAGTCATGGCAAGTGAAATTGCGATAGCATCAGGGTTGGATGGGATCGAAATTTGACAATGGCGATCAGTGAGAGTGAAATTGCGACCAATTGCGAGCTTCCATGAGACTCTTTCTGAGAGTGGGTTTCCTATATAAAGCCATTGTTTTAATCTGTGCATCACTTGCTGCAACGATCGCATCAACAACACAAGACCAAGAGAGACCAAACAAGAGAAAGGAGAGTCATCGTAAATTATGTCGCATAGATCGCCTAATTTTTATTAATATATCTCAAATGTGGTCTCATTGGAAGCTTGGTGTGAACGCAAATTAGTGAATAGATTGGAGAGTATACAAGAGTATACAAGACTTAACATAACATAACATAACATAACATGAATGGCAAGAACAGGCCTTTCAGCCCAACTAAGCACGCCAGTTTCGTTATACTACTGTGAATATATCCCTTCAGATACTAAATGACTCAATGGTATCTAGCTTTAGGTCAAGCCTGCTCTTGAAAACCCCCAAGGTCTCTGCCTCAACAATATGGTCAGGTAAGCTATTCCACATTGAAATGACTCTTTGGGTGAAGAAATATTTCCGAAAATCAGTGCTAAATTTACGTTTGTTCAACTTCCATTTGTGACCCCGAGTTCTACTCACAACACTTGGTCGAAGGAATCCTACATGATTCACTTTGTTAATCCCTTTAACATATTTAAAGACCTCAAAATCAAATCCTTGTGATCTCACAAGTCGCAGCAGTCGCCATTTCAGTCGTATTTTGGTGTAAACAGGGCATTAGTTATTAAAAGCATCAGTTCTGATCAGACAAGAGCTAAACCCGGCCGGCTTGTTCTCAGCTCTGTTGTCTTTTTTACTACAAGTTTCACCAGTTAATGGAATTTCTTTTCCTCACGCCAATGATGAAGGAAAAATTGTCCCACTGTTATGCAGGAACATGTTTGTACCATAATGGAACAGATAAAACAAGAAACTGAAATTGTTAATCTTCACAAACAGTCTGGTTAACCAATTCTTTTTTTTTCTTGAAATGCTCACATTCCTTGGGCATAAGTGTTCAAAAATCTGAAAAAAAATATCCTCCAACAGGTTTCATTGGCCTACCCTGTAAAAAATGGAGAAATACTATGGCAATGAGGCCTGTAGGAGTCATGCTAAAGCGACTGACTTCTGCTGCATTAAACACAAGGGGAATATTTTTGGCTCAGCAGAATTAGTTTGGCAACAACAGTAAAGTGGCTGGTGGGATTGTTGCAAGAAGGCTGAAGAATTAGTGGAAAAATTGCAGAGTGTCCGTGAGGGTACTAATGAGGTGAAATTGCTCCAACGCAACGTCCTAACGCAGATCCACAAAAAATCCATACAGTCTGGCCATGGGCTTGACTCCAGAAATCAGGCTTCCATCCGGAGAGTTCTAGAAAAACTTTCTGCACACTGATTATTCCTCCTTAGTGAATAGTACAAGCTTTGATTAAGCAAAGGCTTACTTTTTTAATTGAAATAAAGTATGGGCCAATTTTGACTGAGGAAGGCATTCTATATTGTCAGGTTACATTTATCCTCTCCTGAAGGTTGTAAGTAGTCAGGTTGCTAAGGTGCGCATGCACACTGACATAGAAAAGCTGATCGTGAGCTTCTCGATTTCATTCATTCTTGCTAAACAAAATGTCATTCCCAATCTTTGTGGTGATGGAGAGGAAAAGTAAATGCGCAAATGAAGCTGTCAATGTGGAGAGAGTACCACTGTTTACAATCCACCTTTTATTTAACAGATTGCATGCCACAGTGTGCAATGTACCTTTTATTTTAACTCTCTTAAGCCCAACGTCCGCTTGGCTGCTTGTTGCTGTTTAAGATGTCACGGGTTGAAGACAGTGTTCTGGTTTTACGTAAGCAAACATATCATGCAGACGAGAATTGCAAGACCAAATTTTTAGAAACGTATGCTTAGGTGTATCAAGCCAATCGACCGCAGACTCTGAAAAAAATATATCATTTTTTTGAGCCGGAAGAATTCAGAAGCCTCGGAAGACATTAATGTTTTATGTTATCATTTATGTGGATAGGAAAATGCTTTATAATTATTACAATGAATAATATCGCAAGCTTAGGGGAAATGGATACGAATTGATCCTTGCAACTGAACAAACAAACAGTTGCTAATTAGGAAACCTAAATGGGAACGGTTTGGGAGATGTAATGCGTTTTAAGGCGAGGTGACAGCCTCGCCAAAGTCCCTCCGATGGCTGGAGTAGAAGAGGTTAAACTCTTAAACATGAATGCCCCTGGTACCGAGAGCATCATAAATAAAGCATGTTTCTGAACAGCAACATCATCATGTGGTATATCCACTTTACAGGAAGAAACTTGGCAAAAGCTCATGTTGAACTTTTTTGAACCATTTTTAAACCGAACACAAATCAAGTGTAACCGGTGGTAGCTAACGTTGTCTGCGTTGTGTTTAATGAAGAAGCCCAGACCAGGATTAACTTTGGAGGCGATCTCTGTTTAATCTGATGAAGAGTAATCGTAACATAAACGTTGGTCAGACATGCCCTCTACTCCAGCTCCTCTCACACATCGTGCAGTGACAAAAGGGGGCGCGTATCGAAAACACATGCATGGAAAACATACCTGATGAAGAGTAATCGTAACATAAACGTTGGTCAGACATGCCCTCTACTCCAGCTCCTATACAAATTTAATGACATAGAAACTTTTTAGCATACTTTCGGTAAGTTTATGTTAGCAGAGCAACTTTTACATGCATGTATTAGCGTGGTTGAAACACGGAAATGTCCGTCAACAAAGCTGCTTACCTCTCACACATCGTGCAGTGACAAAGGGGGAGAGGTTAGCGTGGAGGACATCGAATATAGGGGTGGAGACCCGCAAAAATAAAACAGAGGGGTACAGGAACCGAGTCCCAAACGTTCCACATAACTCTGGAGGGCTGGCATATCAGATTTTAATTATTAACAGAAGTTTTGTGTAATTATAATTATTTCAAACATTTGTTACTGCTGTATTTGACCATGTTACACAAGCACCAAGCATGTAAACAAGCATGTATCAAAACTTGGGATAAAATTATAGCAGCGCTCAGTCGCCAAAGTTTGAATTTGTGCTATGCATACAAACGATGCATCAACTGAAAGAGGAATGTCCACAGAATCCCATAATATAAGCCATGTCATTTTAAATGACACCACACTCAAAGAACAGCAGGCATACACACTACATCCTACAGAGATGAGCAAAAATGTTTTTCTTACCTTTGATATTTTGAAATAAAAAGTTATTTGAGGGTAAATCTGCGCTCACCATTGTTAACCTAATGTGTCTGTGTTATATCGAAACTAGATCTTCCAGTCTCCATGCATGTTTTTTTCCGGGGCATTGCTTCAAAGGATGTCAGCTCCAGAGCATTCCGCTTGCTCGCTAAGTATTTTCCATTCTGTGATCAGCTTTTGATGCTGTCTGTAAGACCTTTGCAGGTAAACATATGATTCTATGGGGTTTGTTGTTTCCAACAAGCCATTAACCACCTTAATAGCACAAACCAAGGCTGAAATAGAGCCTTGTGTTCCCCGTGCATCAAACTGAGTCTATAGGCCATTCACATGCACTTAAGTAGCGCAAAAAAAAGAAAATAAATAAACACTTAACTAGTTCATTTGTAGTATTTTTGGTATAATAGCTCTCTACATCTGATGTAGCCTAGTCAGTGGCGGGTCTAGAACTGGGAATTGGGGTAGCACAGACAGGTCCCTTTTCGTCCTGGCAAGTTCTCAATCACTTTCCTTCATTGATGCGTTTTCCAATTATCGTAATTGGCAGCTGAAGACACGGTTTCTCTCCATATGCAATCTAACAGTGATGAAATCATGGGCTTAATTCAGTACAGAAAAATAATTTACTTTTGAATAGGCTAATGCTTTGCATTAATTGAACTGGTTCGCATTCCAGTGAAGTATTTCCTTTCACTCTCGATATTGCATGAGTTGATAAAAAGAAAAAGTGGCACTCAGAAGTTTAACAGGCTATAAAAAGCCTGGGGCTCAAGCTATTTGCTTGAGAGTCGACAGGTATACAATTTTGAACAATGTTGATATAAAAACAGCAAATACGCATCCAGATGAATAATTGTCGTCTTACCTAATCAGGGATAACAAGCAGCACCTGTTAAGTGTGGAGTGCTCTCGGAGTGAACATTTGTTAATTATGAATATGACTGAGTACATGTCAGGACTAATAATTGTTTTATATGGATGTTTTATGCACCCAATTCTCAGTTCAGGCTTCGCCACCGTAGCTTACTGAATTTAGCCAATGATTTCATCGCTGTCAAATTGCATATGGAGAGAAACCGTGTCTTCGGATGCCAATTACGATAATTGGAAAACGTGTCAATAAAGGAAAATGATTGAGAACTTTGCAGGACTGAAAGGGATGTGTCTGTGCCACCCCAATTCCCCGTTCTAGACCTGCCACTGAGCATCATTATTAAGGTGATGTGCTTCACCCCAGGAATCCAGGGTTCAAATCCTGGATCGGTGTGCACCAATGACGGCTCGTGAACTGGCCATTGGGTAAGCTCAAACAGTCCCTTGAAATTAATGATTGAAAACTGGTCATGACCAGTCATTTAAATTACCATGACAGAAACTCAGAAAACTAAACATTAAAATATACAGATGTGGCTAGTTTTAATTTTTATGCATACTGATTACGACTCTGAACTTCTCACGCTTTTCTTTACTCAAGGGTGGGAAGCCATGCATGTGTTTTATGATCGTTTAAATGAAATTAGATTATTTGAAACGTATTTATGCATTTCCATTGCTTCCAAGCCCTCTTGTGCACAAGAACTTCAATTCTGCACGAGTTAACTGAATAATTGCTGACTACAAAAGAGGAACATAAATATGCCACTTAAACTCACATCAAATGGGTTGACAGGCATGCGTTATTAATGAAAACAAGCCACACCTGATAATGTTGAGAGTTTTTGGAATTTCTGTAATATCAATTTAAATAAATGATTGAAAACAGGTCATATCCAATCAATAATTTTAAGGGATTGTTTGAGCTTCCCCTGTTGCCAGTTGACGAGCCGCCACTGGTGTGCACGTATTTAGGCGATAATAGCATTTTTCTTGTGAAAATTATTGCTGGGGTTTTGTTCTTTTTACAAACCCAAAACCAGTGAAGTTGGCACGTTATGTAAATCGTAGATAAAAACAGAATACAATGATTTGCAAATCCTTTTCGACTTATATTCAATTGAAAACAAAGCAAAGACAAGGGGCACTAATTTTGTAGACCAGGTGCGGCGAATTGGGGGTGCGCCGCGCCAACGGGGTGTGTCCAGGCGTATGTGGCAATTTCGTGCCCGGCGTAGCCTGGCGCAAGTACTCCTCTGTCCCGCCTCTGTCCCTCCTTCCAGCACAAGTTGGCAAAGAAGGCATGTTTGGGTATAACACAGCTGAGTCAAATCTTGCTCACTGGCAAGAGAAACGATGGATAGCGTGTTCCTATTATTACAAACTGTTGCTGCTTTAAATTTTGGGATTAACATGCATGGGCAACAATGCAAGATACGTTACACATTTATTTTCAATATGTGATCTTAACTCAGTACGAGATCATAGCAATCAGGCTGTATTCCTTTCCCCCCTAAAAATGATAAAATCTAAGTGACAATAATAGTAGCATAGTATTAAGCCGCTTGCACACTGGACGCGAGAATAATTTTTCGCTCGACAGATTGCGTCTTGTGTCCAAAAGTCTGACAGGGTTTTAATAAATCTCCGAGTCTGACAATCTATTATTGTTTTTAATTTCTTCAAATCTACTGACTCTTTTAGATATTAAACGTGAATGTTTTGATAAGAGGGCTCAGTTCTTCAAGATGAGTACCGAGAATTTCAATCAATGTTTCTGTTTAAGCTCCGCTCAATAAAGTGAGTCGACACTGGTGCGAGACAATGTACAATGCCTCCGTGTCTGACAGCCAAAAAAAAAAGGATGATTAGAACAGATTGATAACGAAATAAAGAATAAAAAGAAACATTTTAACAACAGAGCATCCAATGAACACTGCGATTTATTTATTGGCGGGTCATCTTTGTTGGATATCCCGTTTGTTGCTGATATATTTTTATTCTTTATTTCGAAATAAATCTGTTCTCATATCAATACTTTTACTTTTGGCTGGCTGGTGGACATGGGTGTTTTTGCATTTTGTGTCGGACAGTCTTGATCGTGCATGCAATTTATTCACACTGTCAGTGGTTTTGGAATTGATTTGCTCACGTACTATTTTATCTCTGCTGTGGAAATAAAGCGTGAATCTGTTCAATCCATCTGACTAATTCTCAAAAGAAAGACCGAATAAAGACTGCTGTCTATCTTCAACGGAAGAAAACAGACCTAAAAAGACCAAGAAAAGTCAATAGCTATCAATTTGCATTTTGCGAAGGTCGAACACATAGCCAAGTTTGCACGTCTAATAAGTCCGGGAATACTCAGAAAAATTAGAACTTTTATGACTTTCGGACACGGAGCTATATTAATACCCTGTCCGACTATCGCGTCTTTGCATTGACTTTGTCTGTAATCAGTTGTGCGAAAAATTCGTCTCGCATCCAGTGTGCAAGCGGCTTTAATGAGCATAGAATGCAAGCATTCGATATATATATATATATATATATATATATATATATATATATATATATATATATATATATATATGTATTATACAGTTTGTGGTTGGCTGAGAAAGATGTGAAGTCGTTAGTTTGCATCACAGATTCAGCTGCGTTGATTAAGCCAGGTCAACATTCCATTACGCGTGGCAACCGCCTTTAATCTGACATCAGGACAATCGATATTGATACTAAAATGTATGTCCTTATTCAGATAGTTACATTAAATAGTGCTTCCTGTCATTATTTCTTGCATTGAAATGTACCTGACATTCTGGAAACCTGCCTGTGAGATTTCGGTGACGTGTGCGCACTGCGCGCGGTCAGCCAAATTACCACTGCACAGAAAGTTAACCAGGTTGGAGCTGGCGAGCTTTCTGCGCTACTCCAGCGGAGGCTTTTTCTACGAAATTGTCACTGCGTCTTGATGAATATGTGACACCTCCCCCTACTACGCCGCCACACCCATATTGGCGCACGTTCGTCTACCAAAGGCTGCGCACCTCACAAAATTACCACTGTGTGGGCTGCACCGGACGAAATTACCACTGCGCGGGCTACGCCACGCTACGCCACCTGCGCTGCGCCAGGAAATTAGAGCCCAAGATGTTCAATGTTCAAAATGAGAAACTTAATGATTATTTGCAAAAAAAAAAAATTAACTTAGAATTTGAAGGCAGCAACACATTGCAAAAAAGTTGGCACAGGGGCCTTTTTACCACAGTGTTATATCGCCTTTCCTTTTAACGACACTCAGTAAACGTTTGGGAACTGAGGAGACCAATTTTTGAAGCGTTTCAGGTGGAACTCTTCCCATTCTTGCTTGATGTACAGCTTACGTTGTTCGACAGTCTGGGGTCTCCGTTGTCGTATTTTACGCTTCACAATGCGCCACACATTTTCAATGGGAGACAGGTCTGGACTACAGGCAGGCCAGTCTAGTACCCACACTCTTTTACTACGGAGCCATGCTGTTGTAACACGTGCAGAATGTGGCTTAGCATTGTCTTGCTGAAATAAGCAGGGGCGTCCATGAAAAATACGTTGCTTGGATGGCAACATATGTTGCTCCAAAACCTGTATCTACCCTTCAGCATTAATGGTGCCTTCACATATGTGTAAGTTGCCCATGCCTTGGGCACTAATACACCCCCATACCATCACAGATGCTGGCTTTTGAACTTTGCGCCTATAACAGTCCGGATGGTTCTTTTCCTCTTTGGTCCGGAGGACACGACCTCCACAGTTTCCAAAAACAATTTGAAATGTGGACTCGTCTGACCACAGAACACTTTTCCACTTTGCATCAGTCCATCTTAGATGAGCTTGGGCCCAGCGAAGCCGGCGGAGTTTCTTGGTGCTGTTGATAAATGGCTTTCGCTTTGCATTGTAGAGTTTTAACTTGCACTTGCAGATGTAGCGACGAACTGTAGTTACTGACTGTGGTTTTCTGAAGTGTTCCTGAGCCCATGTGGTGATGTCCCTTACACACTGATGTCGGTTTTTGATGCAGTACCGCCTGAGGGATGGAAGGTCACGGGCATTCAGTGTTGGTTGTCGGCCTTGTCGCTTACGTGCAGTGATTTCTCCAGATTCTCCGAACCTTTTGACAATATTACGGACCGTAGATGATGAAATCCCTAAACTTCTTGCAATAGCTCGTTGAGGAATGTTGTTTTTAAACTGTTCGACAATCAGCTCACGCATTTGTTCACTAAGTGGTGACCCTCGCCCCATCCTTGTTTGTGAATGACTGAGCATTTCAGGGAAGCTGCTTTTATACCCAATCATGGCACCTGTTCCCAATTAGCCCGTTCACCTGAGGGATGTTCCAAATAAGTGTTTGATGAGCATTCCTCAACTCTCTGTCTTTTTGCCACTTGTGCCAGCTTTTTGTTGCAGGCATCAAATTCCAAATGAGCTAATATTTGCAAAAAATTACAAAGTTTACCTGTTCAGACATTAAGTAACTTGTCTTTGCAGTGAATTCAATTTAATATAGGTTGAAAAGGATTTGCAAATCATTGTATTCTGTTTTTATTCACGATTTACACAACGTGCCAACTTCGCTGGTTTGGTAGATTTTACCATTTTTTTTTTACCTTATCTTTGTTTTCATAATTTTGTCCCTTTCACTATTTTTCAAAATTAATCTGCTCCAGTGGAGTCAAACTTCATTTCTTTCTATGTATAGTCTTTGAATGGGAAATTTGGTGAGATTTTGTGCTGTCATTTTTTTGAGGTTTCAGATTGCAACTGAATAATTTCAGAAAGGATAAAAGTCAAACTTTGTTAGGCACACAAGATGTTTCATTTATGCTGTGTTCCATCGTCATTTACTCTAACTCAGTGACATACACGCTGATTCTTACACCATGACAATTGATTCAATACATTCATTTCATTTTCCAACCAGAGGCTCAAGGCTTAAGACGTATATGTAGTAGGATTAATCCCCCCCCCCCCCCAAAAAAAGAAAATCTATGATCTCAAACAGAAATATTTCCTACCAAACATTAAATATGACCCATTAAAAGTGTATCTCCAGAGACATTGCTGTCTGCCTGTATTTCGTAATTTTAATTTGCACAAAACGTTACAGGCAGTCAACATTTTTTTTTTTTTTTAAAATAAATTTGGCATCTCCAATCCCACCCGAATTTAGAATGCCCAATTGGGGAACTATGTACAAAGCTTGCTCGTATGCGACCCCTTGCTGCCAACTCAGGATAGTGAAGACAGTTCACGGCTCTCCTCCGAAGCACGTGCCTGTCAGCCACTGATTCTTATACACTCGCTGGTTGAATCTTCGCAAGTTCAGAGCGAGGGCGGAGGATACCCGGACATGAACCAAGCCGGAGTCTTCCTGACGAGCGCCCGTCTGGCCAACAGGAGGCGCTGGAGCAACGAACAAAGCTGTTATCGAATACCCAAATCCGGCAGTCCCTTCCCAATTTGAGGCAGTCAACATTTAAGCAGTGGGTTTGTAGCCAAGTTGGTGACCCACCTTCCAAGGTGGAAGTAACAACAGAAATAGGCATAGAGCAGAAAAAAGGATATACAGTGAGGCAAAACGCCGATCAAAAAATTCCACAAACGAGAGTTTCAAAATGAGTAAATCTGGCGTTTGCCTTCACCTGCGAGTGAGCACTGAAGGAGAAGACATGTATTAAGAACAACACACAATTGGCCTGTTTTCTGTTGGACAGGTAAGTGTCAGCAGTTAGCTTAGTTAACTTGCCAAAGAATCTGCTTTTCCTTCTCTGCAAATGTCACATTCCAAAACATTAGCAAACCAGTTGTGTAACTTTATATTCAAGCACTATATGTACACACTAGTGTCCTACTATTGTGATTCTGCCTTTTTGTCATGTTTATGTTCAGGTTCTGTGTTCCTGATTTTGTCTTTTATTTATTCTTTTTGCTTATTTTAATACTCAGGTTTTTAGTTCATCCCATTTCTCAGTTCCATTGCACTTTTCTCACCTGTCTTGTCATCTAGTTGTGATCCATCTTCCCTTTCTGCGTGCCCACTGACTTTGGGTGATTTAAATGAATTCTGGTGTTGAAAATATTCCTTTGATTCTTGTTTACTTCCTTCGTCTTTCTGTTCTGATTACTAACAAGACTAACATTTGTGTTTTGTATCATAGTCTACTAACTCAACTAATCCATGTACTGTATATAGATTACTAACTTACTAACGAGCACTCTAGTTGAATCTGTAAAGTTGCACCGCTACTAATTCCCCCTCAGCAATCGCCCTATTATAATCTCCGCCTCTTGCTAAGCTCTCCCTGTCTTCTCCTGAGTTTCAGCGAGATCTCTCGCACATGCTTAATTCTTTCCTGTGCTCATTATCTGTGCACGTAGAACTCCTGGACTGGAGCTGTTTTAATGTCATAGGCTGTTTGTGTGATTCCCATTTGTGTTTTGTCTTTCGCCAATTTTCGTGGTTAGGGCCTCCCTCATGTGATTCTCATTAGTCTGATTCACTACACATGATTCCTGTATAGCATGTGACCTTCCCTGTGTGTATTTTAGCAGTCATTTCACTCGCTGCTCGTCAGAACATTGATCAATATTTCTTTGTGCAGAGTGCCTCGTATGCCATTGAGTATTGTTTCTCTTCCACTGGATCTTCCGACTTTGATTTTTGCCGTCGCCCTTTTTCGTATTGTTTTTGTCTTTCTGGATTGTCTTACTGGTTCTGACCCCTGCCTGTCTAGTTGACACTGTTTTTGGATTGTGGCTTGGCAATTCCTGTGGACTCGGACTCTATTTAAAGGGATACGTTTTTTGGATTTCTGTCTCTCGCGAGTGGTTCCTGAACAGAACCTCACACCAACATTTAACCATTGCAAATAGCTTTGCATGCTGGTCACACAATCAGAAGCAAATCGTAAGTAAGCAAATCATGGGAGGCTCTCGACTGGCCTACGATAGCTAACATTACTCTCAACTATGTATTTTTAGCTACGACCAAGCAGCTCAACGCTTCTGTCTGTCTGTCTGTCTGTGACACCTTTTTCACCATGTTCCTGTCGTCGTATTATCATTAAATTTTCAGGACTTATTGACCTTCACCAAAGTGATGTCCATGCACAAGGTCGAGATCAAAGGTCAAAGGTCAAGTTCACAGAGGTCACGACCTTGTTTGCAGGTTTTCGCGCTGTAACTCCAGTTAGAATTATGGATCGCTCTGAAATTTTGGAAATAACTCTTAGGCATACAGGAGGTGTTCCTTATCGTTTTTCAAGGTCATACGTCAAATGCCAAGGTCACAAAGGTAAAAAAAGTGTCAATGTTGCCCTATTTGACAGTTTTCGCACCGTAACTCAAGTTTCATTCAATGAATAGCTATGAAATCTTACAACGAGCTTCTTGGTATAGAGGAGGGGTTACATATTGATTTTCAAGGTCATCTGTCGAATCCCAAGGTCACACCGGTCAAAAAAGTGTCAATTTTGCCCTGATTTCACAGTTTTCGCACCGTAACTCCACTTTATCTTGATGGATGGCTATTACATCTTAGAACAAGCTTCTTGGTACAGAGGAAGGGTCCCCTATTGATTTTCAAGGTCATTTGCCAATTTCGACATCACACTTGTACAAGAAACCACCAGTCATGGACACGAGGCCTCGTGACGGATGCTAGGCGAGGTCGCAGCTATTAGATCCTTCTGATCTACTTGTTTATTATGCTGTAGAACATTGTAGGTGTAGCAATGTTGTCATTCACAGAATTGGTCTACAGCCACATTACAGAGTAATTTTGATCTAATTGGCTGAAATTAAAATTGCTCTGACAACCTTAGGCTTGTACAGGGTGTGTGCGTGTGTGTGTGTGTGTGTGTGTGTGTGTGTGCGTGTGTGTGTGCGCGCTTACCTCTAAGCCAGTGCTTCTCAAACTCGGTCCTGGCACCCCACTGTGTATGCTTGTTTTTGTTTCGACCACAGTTGCAATCTTAGGATTTAAACAAGCTGTTGATTTGCCTTAGTTAGGTGCATTCAGGTTAGGTGCATAGCCGATGAAGATATAATGGTACAAAGTTCCTAATCTTTATGCGCCAACCAGAAGCATAAGGCTAATGTTCGGCTGCTAACTGCATATCCTTAAAATTATTAACCGCTGATGTAATCAGAATCAGTGCGCAGAAGAACACAGATGAGTCACAGATGTTATTTTTCATCTTCCAATTATTTAACTTCTTTTCCCCCCAAAAAGCCAATCAAATTCTACCTACATATAGAAAGACACCTGATTAATTCCTTTTCTTTAACACTAAGAATAATAGTTTGCGTAAACTGTAGGCTAAGCAACGGGGTCCCTTTTGGACGTAATATTGTTCCATTTCCAATAAACTTTCCCTTCCCAGGTGCTGAAGACGAAGTTTCAGAGAACAGCTTCAAAGCTACCAATGCACCAAGACTATATATATATAATTCTTAATATGTAGTGTAGTGGCACACCATCTCGATATACGCTGAAAAGTGCGAAATATTTTCATCAACAGGAGCATAAGAACTGCATGCTTATTAACAGGCTGTAATGTTCGTAACCAAAAAAATGTTAGTATACTGACCTTATTTATGCAGTAAGAAGGGTCTGTCGAAAAGGAAGGAAATTCGCCAGCCGCCGAATTAACGCAGAAGCAATGCGCTTGTCCTTTCTGCCATTTTGATCGATAATCAATAAGTAAACATATGTAGATTGAATTCGCGTGTTGAGTTGAACTAAATGGAAGTAGCCGTTCGATGTTACACGATGATTCGCACTATAACTTCGCGGCAATTTTCTCGACTAATGAAAATGTCTCATTTCCACATCGGCATTCTACGACGAGTGACGAACATAGCCGATACCGGAGAAAAATAATAGCGGGATTATCTGATGTGCTATTCTTTGTTCACACACGTGGTCATTGTCAGAAATTTTACAGAATGATAGACCACTCAGAAATCAAATACCTTTTTGTTTAAATGCCAAGGTAGGATTTTCCGTAGTATTTCACTGCTACGCCCGTAGTCGGATCCTGAGATCCTGGATCAACGCCAAAGCGAGGATTGCCATATCACAAGCAGCGCGTCGTTGGCTTAATTGATTGCACAAAGTCAACAGCGGGTGGAGAGGGATAGGCTAAGTGAAGCCCCGTGCTGCTGATCCTGCTGAGTGTGGGCACACTGCTACCTCAAACAGACCCCCGAGATCGATCACAGAATTGCTACTCATCACCATAAACACTAAGTAGCTGCAGCGGACGCATGCGCCAGCGACACTCAAAGACTACGTTCCGATAAAGGGGCGATGGGATCGCTGAAATGCTTCTGCTTGTTATTCCTTTAGTTTGTGTCTGAATGGTGCGAGACGTTTGAGAGGAGTATTAAAGTCAGCTAAACTCAAGTGACAGTAAACTCGGGAGGTGTTTCAGCGCCGTCAAAAAGGAGTAGCTGATGCACTTCGGCATTAACGTGAATGAGATAAGCCGTCCCTCTCAGACATATATAATATTGTACGAGAAAAGTAATAATTGTCCCCTGAAGTGAAATGTGAAAGATATGTAGGACGCTTTACTTAAATTATAAAGTTTTAGAAGTGTATCGATGCACATTAAATGCCTCACGATTTTGCGACAAGCCCTTTTTTGTCCTAAACGAATTGAATTGATAGTCCGATTTAGAAGATGTTTTCAGATTACTTGAGTTTACTCTCTGCTTTTAATCAACTCTGATAGAGGCATACTCAAATTAAAAATTAAAATGTTAACGTCAGAAAATAACATTGAGCAGACTCCTGAAAATGTTTCATTGTAGTAGTAGCCTATTGCGAAGCGAGCGACATTGCACTCGTGTCCAGCACTAAGTCAATGACTCTACCCGTCGCAGTCTGAATAAAGACGGAGAAAAGTAGCGGCAGTACTGTATGTAGGGGTTACCGCAGTGATTTAAGACCGCGCTGAAACACGGTAACCTACTTCATACAGTGCTGCTCATTTTCTACTCTGATGGAAGTCTCTACTTGGGGAATAAGGACAAATCAGATAATGACGGATTCTAAATATGGTTAAAATGTGACATGGAAGGGGGACTGATTGAACTGTGATGGTCACTGTCACATGCATACTTGAATATAATGATCGAATAGTGGCTAGTTTACTGACACCAATGGTCACAAGTTTCTAAGATAATTACTCTGGGCCTACTATAATTGAGATAGCAACGTGTAGTAGACAATTCAGAACGACTGTTAAGGACACTGATTTTCAATTTGGGTGACTGCTGAATAAGGTGAGGTGAAATTGGCTGGAGGCAGGAGCTTAGCTAGTCCGTAAGCTTGCTCCAGAACTGGCTAGCTCCACAGACTTTGTTTCCATAGTAACTAGTGCCATGGCTTAGCTCACACGCAATGTGCAACCGACATGGGGCTTGAGATCAGGCTAATCCAGTGCGGATCCTGGGCTAATCCCTTATCCCGCCTTCGTGCAATAGGCCCCTGCTGGAATGAGGGAAAACTAAGATATGAATACTTTAGGTAATCTAATAAACTGAAAGGAAAACAGGAGGGCATAATTAAGGTAGTGGACAATAGATAATTGATTAATTAGATGCAGGGCAGGTAGACAGGGAAATGTAATGCCAGAGGGGAGGAGCATTACAGCACTGCACCTTTTTAACAGATTGAATGCAATTTATTTTACAAATGGGCAAATATTTTCAGTATATTTGACATATAACTGGCATGATAGAATGCTCCTTATACTACAGTCACTGTATCCCTTTTCTGGCTGCTAATTAAATTCCTTCAAAAATTCAAATTATAAAAAGGTCAGTTTGCCAAGAAAAATGGTACTTTATAAATGTTTCATTTCTGTGGTGAAACATTCTGGGAAACACCTTTGAATATAATATAATATAATATAATACAATACAGTACAGTATAATACACATGTATTCCAGCGGCTCATTTTCTCTCATTCTCCATAAGGTAATAAAAATATAAATATGAATAAAATGTTGATAAAATGGGGACTAGGTTTAAAAGTCTCTTCTTTTGAAACAATTATTAATCAGCATCATACCACTAGGTTATCAATATGTTCTTCACTAAGCAGTAATAAGCACTATATTTGCAATCTTGCAATAGCAGTCACACAAACACCATGGCTCCCTCCTTGTCGTTTATTGAGCATGGTATTACAGCTATCTGCTGTAATGGGAAAGATTATTAGATTATTAAACAGGGATTACAGCAAAGCCTGACAATTATCTGGCTTTCTGTGATTGCAGCAGAGCGACAGTTATCTCTCAGTTACGACTGTTACACTGACAGTCATCACAGAGAATGCCCTGCCAGGGAAAAGCGCCTGATCGAATGCTCTTGAACTGTGAGCACCAAGGCTATGTGGGGAAAACGCATGAAGTATGTGATTGCCCCTAAACCTCCCTTTCCCAGTGCACCTCCTCACACCACATCAAATGCATTTATATATCTATATAAAATACTGCATGTATGTTAATCTTACTTTGAATCTTCCATAGTTATTCTATTTCTTTTATTGCTCATAAGCCATGGAATCACTGGAACACAAACGCATCCGCACACACTCACACGTGCACGTACACACAGACACACACACACACACGAGAATACTGTTTTCGTTCAGTTTCTGTCGCAATGGTGCTTATTGCTGGGGTCTGTAGGCCACATTTCAGCTGAATGATTCTCCTTTGCCAAACCTGTTCCTCAGTCGGGCTGCCCATGGCAGCACTGCTCAGGGCTTTACAGCGTCATTTCTCCTGGCCGCAGGAGTCCCATAAACCGAACCCTTTTTATTTCTTGTTTTTAAGTCAAGCAACAAAGGTGTTGGATCTCTCTCACACCACTGAAAGGAAATGCTGAGTGTGCTGTATTTGCAGATGGGGGGAGGGGTGGTGTCTGCCTAGTGCATGATAGCACGTTAGCACATTAGCGCATGAGTAATACCATGTTGCGGCATGCATTCAGATGACACTGGGAGCCCTTCTAATTTAAGGAACCCAAGTTACATTCTGACTTTATTTGAAAAAATTTAAGCTACATAAGCAAAACATTTCTCTATCACTTGCTATTAAGTGACATAATCGAAGGATTGCACAAGTGTTGCAGGTTAAGCATTTGAATGGCACAAAGTTGCAGGATCATAATTAGAAATACTGTTAGCAGTCAAATAATGAATAAATTGATTCATTTGAAAGAGAGAAAACACAATTTTTCAGAGGATCTGAACCATTTAGTATGGCTTGCTAAGAAATATTTGCGTATTGCAAACACCATGTGTGCACACCGACATAAAACGAAAACCTAATTTTTCATGTGTGGAGAAAATTCAGTCATGCTTACAACCACTAACTATTCATGTAATAGTGCTATGTTCAGCTAACGAGAGGCTTGAAGTGGTTATGTGAAACTAATGCATGAAAGCACACTTTTGACCCCAGAATGATTTCAGTCGCAGCCCAGTCATGCAACAAAGCAGATTATGGGCACTCAGCAACTGCCTCGGTGATAATGGGCTGCACTTAATGTGCCCTCAGTCTCTGTGCTTGGATCTTGTTAGCACCTTTGATGCAGATTAGATTAATTAGCTATAGGGCTTTGATTATCAGCTAAAGCACTAATGCATTCCACAGTTTATGGCAGCCATTTTAGGGATGAATCAGCTTTACTGCCGTAGGCTACTAGTCAGTCAATCTATGAATTCCCCTTGGGCCAAAATCCCATTTAATGCCACCTGCATTATGCTTTCACCAACCCCAAAATCTGAATTTACTGATTTTTTTTTCCTGCGGAAATCCATCCTCTTTCCTTCAATTTTAATTTTAGAGTAGTATCATGTAACACTTGAATTACGTGTGTCGTGTCCAGTCCAGTCAACGACTCATCTGCCTCTGTCCTCTAGCTGGTGACTTTTACAGAGCAAAGGCACCCATGTGTATTTCTTCACTGTACAGTCTTTCTCCTACTGCAGTGGAATTAAATTACTGGGGTGGACCGAGATATGTTATGCTGTTTATCGGAGCGTAGGTGTGACATTACACACACACACGCACACAGAGACACACATACACACTCACACACACACATTTTCAAGGCGTATTAATGGGCACAGAAAGTCAGACCCTTCTGGGGTCCAGTTGAGCAGTATTCTCTGATCGGAGAAGTAGACGGCCTGCCGTTCCACAAGGACGTCCTCTGCTGTCTGTCAGAAGACGATGACCCGCCCAATCCAGAGATAGAGACGCTGAACACGCTAATGCCGCTGCAGGGGTTCCGCTAAACGCGAGGCGACTGCTAATACACCGCTCTTCTCCACCCTTTTCCACAATCCACCCATCCCCCAGACTTCTCCGCAGTGGCCACCACCACCTCTCTTAAACCGTCCATCATTCAATCAACCCGCCCCCTCCTCACACACTCGCCAATCAGCTGCCTTGTGTTCCTAGCCGAGCCTCTCTAGCCGCATGGCTAACTGCGCAAGATAAAAGGCACCCGCACTGGTCAGAGAGGAGGAAAAGGATGTGGGATTGGCCCCCTATGTGTGGATTTACGACATTTCAAATTGATTTGGGTGATGTGCAGTGAAGCGGCCGGCCTCAGAACGGGAAGGATATTGTTTGGGTGTTTTTACGGGTGCCGGGGCAGCTGTTGAGGTGCTGTGGTATGCCCTCAACTGCGCGCCCTGAGTGGGCTCAACTGTCTCAAATTTGATTAGACGCTTTGGTGCATAAAATCAAAACCATTTTATCTGCCGTGTATGTAATGTAAATGGTGCTTCAAACTATTTTATGACATCTATTTGGTTGAAGCGATGCCTACTCGTGAAATTAGTTTGATGGTTCCTCCTGCTAAGTACACTGTGTATTCTCTGAGTGATATGGCCCAGTGTCTGGCCCTCACTTTGCCCAGGCTGAATGTAGAACAGGCTGTTCCCCTCACGAGAGACCCCTGCAACTAACCCTGCCCATTGGCACTGCTCAGTTCTGTGATTACACTGTATTTTATCACAAGATGTTGCATACAGAAAGCAGAGTTATGTTTTCGAAACTGAGG
Organism: Gymnothorax reevesii; assembly: GCA_029721435.1. Classification (NCBI taxonomy): domain Eukaryota; kingdom Metazoa; phylum Chordata; class Actinopteri; order Anguilliformes; family Muraenidae; genus Gymnothorax; species Gymnothorax reevesii. The sequence goes on along the minus strand of CM056591.1, from coordinate 24,843,459 downwards.
GAGGGAGGCGATGGTTGATGGAGAAAAAAAACTGCAAAAAGAATTAAATGTGAAGACTGCACTGCATGCAAAATATAGAGATGTACAATGAAGCAGTAAGTGATAAAAATGGTATACAGGCTAAAATTACCGTTGACGTTCGCTTGTACTCATGGTTTGTAATTGTATCTTAATCAGTCTCATCTGAGTTAATTACATTTCATCAGAATGCTATGCTTTCAATTGTGCTATGTTGTGCATTTCCGTTGATGTCTTTTGGTGTAAATAAAAAAAGGATAATGTGCATTTTTGATGGATTTCTAAGATATGACATATTCAGTTTTTTTTCCACAGAAATTCAGCAGCCGCTACAGCTGGGTATCGCTGCTGCATTGAGTTAGCTATGCACTCTTCTCCATTCTCTGCCAGATTCAATATAATCTACAAGTTTATTTAAAATCCAAAATTGACTGAAACGAGGACGGAAGTGTTTGGCTGAGGAAGTCCCGGCAGATGTGAATGTTAATGTTATGCGGTGGGTTTGACTGGATGTGCCTCATTACTCGACATCAGACAGAAAAAAATGAAGAAAAAAAAACCCATCAGTGATACATGGGTGATTGGCTCTTGGCAAAACTGCAAATAAATGGCCTCATGCTGAATCTCGTAAACATTATGTTTATTATTTAAAAAAAGCAAGCTACATTTTTTTTTTTCATTCTTCCTCTGTTGATATCTCTGTAGGGTAACGTTTGCTGACATTTCCATTGGTTAATGGCACCACTATAGTCGTCACAACCCTCATGTGAACTCTTTCTGTTTCCCTACCTATTTAGCACCTTAATATTCTGTAAGAAGTTATGTCACCTTTTATTGGTTTATGTCTTAAGTGTTTTCCTCTCCCCTGTCTCTTGTTTCATGGTTATTTCCTAATGGCTCTGTGACGTGTATTTAAACCACCTGCTTTAGGTTACAAGTTGCTGGATTTTAATTAGCCATTTGTGCTTAAAATCAGTCAGTATTCCAAACAGACACTCTTTGTCTTATTGAACGCAACATAATGTTTAATGACAGCAATTTTTGGAAGCTTTCCTCTTTACTCTGTGAACTCGAACAAGCTTCCAAGCCTATTCATGGTCCAGGATTAGGACCCCATTCAAATTAACCCAACTCAAGTCAGTTCCTCCATCCAGTTTAATAGGAACAAGCTTTCTAGCTAACCAGAGTAAAGGACTGGGACCATGTTCTGTGCGTACAACCCCAATTGCAAAAAAAGTCGGGATGCTTTGTAAATTGTAAATAAAAACGGAATGCAGTGATTTGCAAATCTCATATTTTATTCACACAATAGGACATAGACAACCATCAACTTCAAAATGAGCTAATATTTTTAATGAAATGGTAAAATGTCTCACTTTCAACATATGATATGTTGTTTATGTTGTGTTGTGAATAAAATGTCAGTTTATGAGATTGCAAATCATTGCATTCTTATTTACATTTTACACAGCATCCCAACTTTTTTTGAATTCAAGTTGTAGTTAAAACTTCCAAGCCTGTTCCTAGTTTCCAGTTTTAACGAAAAATGGTCCCAATCCTTCTATGGTCATCAGAATTAGGACCAAGCTCCCCTGAAGCTGCTCTATTCTCTTGTGGGACAGTTTGGCTCTGGTGACGTGTGGGTTCCACCTGCCCGTCATCTCGAAAGCCACTGGCCGGCAATTGGCAGCCCAGCTTTATCTATCACATATGTGCTGACCTGTGCTGCCTTTCTCTGGGGTTCCATCCCCAAATATTACCATACTGCTGTCAATAATTGTACCGATTGGATTGTACTCGGCCCTCGCACTTGATAGGAGAGGTAGTTGACGTCACAATGTCCTGGGTGTCAAATTGATATCATTCGCTGAGAACAATTTTGTTCATTAAAAACACAGATTTCGCTGACGCGTAATAAATTGCAGGAAAAAGATGAATAAATGTGCCATGGAATATATTGAAAGCTGATTCTTCCATAGAGGTGCACGGCATGACGGCAGTAAGCAGGAAACGTCGTGTCATGCTCCAAGGCATGTGTGAAAATCCTGAGCGGGCCCCGTTGACCTAGATTTTGGATCAAGATGGCAGGAGGAAAAGATCTAATTGACTTTGAAAGCTTGTTCATTGAGGTGTCTCGGATGGAAGGAGACTCAGTTAATGCTGATCAGGAGGCTTGTGTTTTGACAGGAAAAGTTACTAAAGTGATGTTTGCGTTTACATCTAAGGGGAAGGAGAGTGGGCTGGAAATTGTGGTCGCAAGCACAAATTCGATGACCTTGATGCCTGCGTATTTGCGCAGTGTATGAGGAAAAAGTGTGAATTTTCCAAGGTGACTGTGAATGCCTGTAATGGACATGATCCATCAGTGTCAGCAAGAGCTGTCCATTGACAACAACATAGAGAAGGATTGTATGAAAGGACAGAGGTCCATTAACCCTTCATTACAAAGGAGAATGCACATTTAAGAGTTTGGTGATACATTAACCATAGGTGTAAGCTTTTTGGGAGAGGGCATTTTCCTGGTGAGGTATGAGCCTGCTTTTCTGCTGACTGGGAATACAAAGTTAAATGAGGTTTATCCAATAATTAAACATTTGAAAACTTTGTGTCCTGAAGGGAGTGATAATAATAATAATGCATCAATTTTATATAGCGCTTTTCTGCTTTCTGGGCACTCAAAGACGCTTCACAAGGATACATTATTCATTCACTCACACATTCACGCTCTGATGGTGGCAAACTACGTTTCAGTAGCCACAGCTGCCCTGGGGCAGACTGACGGAAGCGTGGCTGCCAATATGCGCCTACGGCCCCTCCGACCACCACCAAACATTCACACACAGCCACACAGTGTTCCTATATTGCATGTTTTTGTGGGTGGGGGGAAACCTGGGTGCAAACTCCACACAGAAAGGCCCCAGGCCAGATTTGAACCCACAACCTTCTTGCTGTGAGGCAATAGTGCTAACCACTATGCCACCGTGCCGCCCAAGAGTGGTCTCTTCCAGAATGATAATGCCCCCCTATACTGGGGTCAAAGGGTCACTGACTGGTTTGACGAGTGTGGAGATCATTAAATTGTATGCAATGACCTTTCCAAATGCCTACACGAATGTCAACCCAACTGCATACCTGCAATACTGGAGATTTTGGTCCCGTGCAGCAATCTCCACCACCTCCATCATCAAAACACTAAATGAGGGGTTGTATTGTAGCCTTCCAAGAGAGTTACAAAAACTTGGAGAATATGTTTTAATATGCATTAAAAGTCTTCTGCTAGCTTGAGATACTTACTTTACGATTTATGTTTTTCTTAAGGCTTTTCCTTTCATTTGTTACTTATCTGTCAATCAGGCAGGATGCATTACTACACTCCTTCACAATTATTTTAAAGTCCGTGTAAAGTCATAATAGATATGTCTCCTGAGTTTCTCTTAACAGCAAAAAGTGTGTTATTAACCACTCAACAAAATTTGAATGATCAAAAAATTTGCCAAGTATTAAAAATTAGGTTTCAAAAACCTGAAAGATGAAGGCGTAATCTCTGCTCTAAGATGCTGGGGGCGTGTCTGCTGGGGGCCCTGAAACGACGCCCACTCTCCATTGTCACCTGTCAATCAAATACCACCACTACGAAGTGAAAAATGGATGCTAATGCATGTAGCAGCTTCATTGGGGTCACACAGCTCTACATGTTCGAACCACGAACCTGCTCAGTTTTTACTATTCGCCACTGCTCAATTTCTGAGGCGTCAACTAAATAGAAACGCATTTGTCTTGTAGGTTATTTAACTATTTCACCTTGTCATGGTTGGTGGCACACATTTAGCCGAAACCTCACATGCAGTTGTCAGAACCGATATGCTTGCTTTTTAACCTAGTCGCAGTTCTGAGAGGGAATCCTTTATTTTGCGAGCATTTAAGTTATCAAGCGATCTACAGTTAGTACCTAACTCAGGGTACACTGATAAGAACTTAACACTGCTAAGTTAGCTAGCTTGCCAATTCGCTGCGGGGTGAAGTAAAGTGAATCATAATAATAATTTACACGACGGCTAAATTTAGAAGGGAAATTATGCCTGTATACAACGTATAACGTTAGTGCATAGTAACTCGACCGTCGCACTTTGCCATCAATTAAAATGAGCTTGATCGGTGGGGTTTTTTTTTTCAAAATTAAACGTTGTCTTGTTGAATATATTGAGATTGACACTCATGGCTTCTCGGTCGTGTTGACAGCTGTCAATGTTGAAGCGGCTGACGCTTTCAGTGGGCGTTTAAAAGCGTCAAGGCAACATCTCGGAGTTCGACGCTACGCGACCAGTGGGCGTTGGGCTTAAATGTTGCGTCCCATTTTGAACCAATACGGGACGCGATTTATTCCGTATTTTCGTAAATGTCCAATACACGTCTGTCACTGAATCTAACAATAATGAACAAAATAAAACACAGGATACTAGGGCCAGCAAAATAGTCGTGGCGCTGATCTACGCAGCGCCTGCGTGTCTGTGCCTGGCTGCCTGTGTGTGTTTCTGTTACAGTTGCCGAGAGACAGACACCACAGACCGGCGCTGCTCGCAACACCCGTGCCTTTTAAAAATTCCTGATGCTGTCGTGCGTTGAAAACTTAAATAAACTGACAGAGCTACTACCCTGCACACTGTGGCATCCAGGAAAGATGCACGAACGTGGAGGAGATATGACTAGTTAGTTAGCTAGCTGCAAACTATCGTCAGCTCATGCCTGTCGAGACTCGAGAACAAGCAGGAACAGTACAGAGGCTAAAAGTATTTATACTGCTACAGCAGCAGGGGTGGGGTTCTACAAATCGGTGATTTTCAGACCCGCCTAAAAAATCCTGAACACAGAAACTTTGAAAACAGTTTGTGAAGCCTAGCACCAAAATTCAAATCGAAATGGTTGGAATGCTTTTTACACCTTTTAGAGAAATGCATTTATGACCTATTTAATGTGTTCAGAAGAAAATGGCTGAATTCTCTTTACACGCACTTTAATATTCCTTTAAACTCATTTTTTTGCATCGTCTATACTTTTCTGGTAACACTGACTTAATTGTAGCCTTTTTACAAATTGACTGTGCTAAATGTATTATTCTTAGCTGTGCATGAATGGGTTCAAAAAAGGGAAGATATTCATAATTTTTTAAACGCACCTGTTTTGAGACTATGAACACAGTCATACTCTCATGAGAAGCAGAGCACAAATGCAATTACCTGTTACTCTTTCTGTTTTATATTAACCGAGCTTTTACTCCTGACCCTCGTGAAAAGGTTTTCCTTAATGTCCCCAGACCCAAACTGCTCTCTAACTGCCTGACCATCTCTCACACCTGATCCTTCTTTAAGCATAATCTCAAGACATGAAGTGTGGGATGGAGGAAGGAGAAAGTTTTCGTTCTTTTAATTTCTCTTACTGACACAATGGCTACATTGCACAGGGAAGTCAGTTACCATAAACTGAGAAGTATTTCTCATATTCCTGTCCAAATTCTGCCTACACCCAGAATATAACAGTATCTGGGCATCAACTCAGAGACGATTCTACTCTCCTATGCGCTAGCCTATAGCACCTGGGCATTTAATAAAAATATATATTATACAGTGAGCACCATAATTCATTGGACAGTGACATATTTTTGTCATTTTGGTTCTGTTGGTCTGCTCCATCATCGCTTCTGAATCCAGTTAAAAACACATTTTACATGTCAAAAAGGATATTCAGGCCAAAAGTCCCTGAAGTAAGCAGGAACTGTCCTTCCCGAATATCTTCACTGCAGCATTTCTTTGTCAGCTGGGACACATTTATTGTAAATAATAAATAATAATAAAAAAAATATAAATACGTAAAAATGTGCAACTTTTTTTGCTAGGTCTCCAGAACAGATGCTGTAGCAAGCAGCGCATACACATCACTGAATGTAGTTACTGCGTGATGATGTGTAATCGGTGAGCAGTGCAAAATGCTTGTTGTCAGTGCTGTGTATTTAATTTGCACAGTTTGTACCTTCAGTGGATGTAAAATCATCACACAGCACAGGCTGGAGGTGTGAGGAGGAATATTACAGCGAATGTGGAGGAATGGAAGGAAAAAATTACCCATGAACCCCCTGATGATGAGATGCGGAAATACTGTGCCCCCCCCCCCACTCACACAAACATATGTCACCACTAAGTCATACACACAGAGATTAGCACGTGCATAACCAGAGATGTCTACAAACAAATACATGCAAAAGCTTTCACAGACACACACACACGCGCGCACACACACACATGCGCGCAAGCAAACAACTACAATGACAAGCTGACATTCTTCAGCAATAAAACAAAATACATACACTACTCTAAAAATACTCTCGCAGTGACATGCATGCGTAATGAAAAAATTAAGTACAATTTGGGCTGAAGCGTCTGGGCTGGTGCTTGTCAAGGCATGCGCCAGAAGTCTGGGAGTGAATCTGAATGAACAGAAACAAAAGAAACTGGAGTGCAAGTAATAATATGGATTCAGACATTTAAATGTCACTGATAAAGTTTGTATTTTCATTATTAGGTTATAAATAGCATAGGCCTTTAGTCCAAAACAAATAAAGGGAAGGATGCTAATTTTATGAGGAGGTTGGTATTTCTCCAAATGTTTTCTGGAGGAGGAGGGTTGTAGCCCCCCTAGACTCGATCCTCTAGACCCTGAGTGCAATCTCAGAAATAGGGGTACAGCGGGAGTTCATTTCTGTTCCCCAAGGTACATTCAGCACTTTTGTTCCTTTTAGGGCTAATTATAGGACCTCAAGGTACCTGTGTGAACCTTTTCAGGGTCTAAAAGGGTACTTTCATGGTCCAAAACAAATAAAAATCCCACTTCTAAGGTATAACAGCAGTACCTTTGAGGGTACTGCCCCAGTGACAAGCTTTGGTTGCCTAGTGTCTAGTGTTACCCAGATGGCAACCTTAAATGCACATCACCCAGTGGACTTGAGGTTTTCTCCCGAGAATGTAAAAAATAAAACCAAGGATTGAAAGAAAGGGAATTATCCTGATCAGCCTCACAGATTAACTGTGCTGCAGTTCGTCTGATTTAACGGATTTTATTGCAAGCGCCACCCACTAAAAGAGATTAATTACAGTGGTTGGAGAAGTGAGAGACTCTGCGCCATTAATTTATGATTTCTTTACTCTCGCTGCCAAAACCAAACTGCCCTCCTCTGACCCGATATCTCCAGGGATCATAATCCATAATATTCACCGGATTACATTTTTCAGCTCCCTGCTGCTTCACTCAAACTCGCAGGACAGAGAACAACCGGACGGCTTAATTTGTTCTGTTGGCAGTTAAAATGAGGACGAGAGTATGAGAGCTCCTGGTCCTCCGGTTCCAGCTCGCGGTGAGGAAGACGGGAGTCTGCGGGGTGTGAATGTGCGTGGGCCCAGGCACAGGGAGAGGAGTTTAAATTAACTGCAGGGGGGAGACTGGAGGGGCTGTTTAAGGTGCAAACTCAACCCCGGCTGACCCTGTTTGTGTGCATCTGGGGCACCGCTGGCCCTCAGTGATGCATCCAACAGGGCAAATGATACTTCAGGCTGGAGCCTGAAGTATATTCTAGAAGGTCAGGAAGGAGGGACTGACCTCCAGTTCTTAATTAGTGCTACTGTTGGGGAAACAAACTGTGAATATTGAATACTGTAATCGTTTCTGCGTGTTATTTATTTTATAAGGGCCTGTTTGTGTGTGAGTGCCTGTGTGAGTGTGTGCTTATATGTGTGCACTAGTGTGTGCGCGCATGTGTGTGTGTGTGTGAGAAAGCTTGCGCATATGAATTTGTTTGCAGACATCTCTGTGTGTGTATGTGTGTGTGTGTTTGTGTTCTTGTACTTGCTACATGGAGTGTGGACCGAAACACATTTTCAATCAAAAGAGTGGGGACATTTTTGGGAAGTGAGTGCATTTTTGCCAGTCACAACCAAAGAAGCAAATTATGGCTTATTGGTGAAGGTCAGGTTTGGAAAAATGTATGGGTTATGCATGCATTGGTTATGGTTAAAACAAGGGAAAAGCTGTAGAGACATACAAAGAATGAATGGATGTTAATATCTTTGTGAGTTGGGTTTGGGGGGGGGGGGGGTAGTATTAAGAAGTATATATGCATTTGAGGGTATACCCACATTTATTCACAGAATTACTCCTCCAATTTTTTTTTTTTCTCAATCAGATTCCGTCAAGCAGGTTGCATTTTCTTTACAACTTAAAGGCATGGATGATGTTCCAACCAAGGGTGAATTTAGATCACCTAATACTTTGAAATCACTCCTCTAAGCAGTTAACACCAGGCAATTGGACCCGAGTCATACGGACTTGGACTTGAGTCAACTCGACGACTTGCGACTCGACTCGGACTTGGATGACAGACTTGAGACTCGAGACGGACTTAGGAGACAATGACTCCAGACTCGACTCAAGGCAAGATGACTCAGACGAGTAGAATAATATCGACTCACGTTGATATTATTCTTTCTAGTATGACAAGAGCGGTCCGTTTGTGTGCGGTGCACGGCGCGCGCTCTAGCAGGTTGGTTCAGACAGGCTCTTGTGTCTGAAGTGGGAGCACGCACTTTTGATGATCAGTGCGCTTGATTGCATGGATAATAATGGCGATGCGAGTTCTAGGACGCCCAAAATAATTCGATTTGCTTTTAAAAACTTCTACTCTGATGGAAAACGAAGGTCTGCTCAATGTAAGACATGTTCAACAACCATTAGCAACAAAGAGGGAACCACTTCAAACTTTGTCCGTCACCTGAAGACCCAGACCCATGATAACAAATAAGTGAAACCTGATAGCTAGCAGCCGTGTGTGTGACATGAAGTGTGTGTGTCTGCGTGCAGGCGTGTGTTGGAATAGTCGGTCCTGTTTTGTTTATCCCAGCTCACGTCAGTTAACCTCACGTTAGCTAGTTATCGTTGGCTAGCTACATTGAGTCTGGAGAATAGTGGTGCACTGCTCGCTAGCTTTGTTTCCATCCACTTGTTAATCGAATTATTTGAAGTTCGCCAAAAATATTCATGCAGATAAATGCGGTGAAAATCCATTTCCATCAAACAGCATTAAAGCAAATAAAAACTTGTGCTTAATGACGGCACTTGCTGTTATGTGATCAAATCGGTGTATCGAATTGATATGACATTTTAAGCTGTTTCCATTCATTTTCGCACTGAACTGCAGAACTTTCGAGTGAACAAAAGTAGTGTGTTAGCCAAAGAATTTAGCTAATTAGCCAAAATGGATCTACCAAAAAATGATGATAATTGCACAAGTTGTAATTGTGTGTATGTCAGAAGGCAATGCCGACATCAGAACGCCGTCACGATGCTGTCGCAGATTTATTCGGCAAATAATGTTTCCATCAGCATTAATCGCATAAGCCTTTTACCAATCAAGAAAATATGCGATGAGATCAACCGTATAAACTTCATGTCGATATTCTTGAAATCAAGTCGAATTTCACCATTTCCATTAGGCATTTTTCTCTTTACATTAGCACTTTGCTTCTGATGAATTCTGATGAATTTTGATGTTTTTGCAAAATGTTCAAAATAAACCATTTTTTTGTATCAAACATGCCATTTCTTTCATGGAATGTAGCCTTTCCCATCTACCTAGGTCTTAATGATCAGACATGTAAAATTGTAATGGGTAAATTAACAGCTTTATGCTGGTTTAGCCATTCAGACTAGTTTGCACTATCTTTTTTGAGATTGACATTTGGTTTTTCTGGTTTGGTTTTGAGTGCTTTGTGGGTGGGCTGGGGGATAATAGTAAGGGACTTGACATAACTTGTGACTCGACTCGATTTGACTTGATTTAGCCTTGTGACTCGTCTTGACTTGACATGCCCCCCCCCCAAAAAAGACTTGTGGACTTGCTTGAGACTTTGACCAAATGACTTGAGACTCGCTTGGGACTCGGATCGGACTTAACCAATTGTCTGGTTGGCACCCTATTTCCACTACTGAGTGTGAATATGGCTTTAGTCAAGGTGTCATACAAAGGTCATACGTATCTAGATCTCTCGTTTTTAAGCACTGCTGCTCCTCAAATATGTCGGCCCTCCACTAGGCAAGTTTTCCCCAGGGTTTTGAGTTTGTTCATGGGTTCAGACAAGTCACTGTTTGGCAAAAAATCACAAGGCACAAGGAGGAGGGACAACGAAGAGACAGGTTCATGTTTATGAGAAATTGTGAGAAATTCTACGAGATTGTTATGCAAACAGGTGCATCCAAATGTTTGGCGCCCCTGGCTTAGTTACTGTGCACGAAGTCAACTTCTGATGTATTTCTGATGTAACTCAAAATTGTAGACTGCATTTTTGAGCGCCAAACTGACCTGCACTCTGAAAACTGTGATGGGATATCGTGGAAACTTATTCAATTTTGCACTTTACAATAAAAAAGTTACAATCACATTTGAGGAGACGTGTCACTTGATGAATTAAAAGCTGATAATAGTTACTTGATATCAGCTTTACATATATCTACAAATATCACTCTTCCATGAGTAAACAGGGAAATTAAAAAACAGTGACTGCTCAGTAACATTCTGTTCTTAATTTTTTATTTTCTGCATGTTCTGCCTGTTTTGGTTTTTTGTTTATTTCCACTTGGTTTATTAGTTCATGCGTTTTGTATTACCTGCCTTATGATTTGCCAGTTTTATGCACATTATTTTCTTCAGAGATTGGTGTGTGCGCCCTTCAATGGATTGGCAAGCTGTTCAGGGTGGGTCCCTGCCTTTGCCCGTAGTCAGCTGGGATAGGCTCCAGCTCGCCCCGTGACCCTAGTGGGGAATAAGCAGGTATAGAAAATGGGTGGATGGATTTTCCTCTGAGATGTCTTGCGTTTTCTATATTCTTTGCCAGTGCAGGCCCCTGTCTGCGAGCTGTCACTATTCTGGTGATTTTGGAAGTTTCCGGTGTTTCTTCACACTTTTACTTCCTTCAACTCTAAATTACTCATTAAATACTAACCCTTTTAACACTCAATGTTTTGTCTAGTTTAATTACTAATCCTCACTAATATGCTAATTCTGTCAATAACTAAAATACTAACTTGAACATTTGGGTAATATTAATACTGCACAGACTACTAACTCAACTAATTGATTCTCCCCACTTTCCACACCAATCCATAACTCCGCCTTCTCCTTGCTATCCTGGTTCTTTCTGGAGTTTCTGCAGAGACTTTGCAACTATCTCCTCTACTAATCTGTTTCTTCCATCTCTCCCCACTTAATGGAGCCGTTGTTGTTTAAGGTTGTCCTGCGAAAACTAGTCTTTGTCATTGTTTCCCATTTTGTATTGTTTAATTACTTCTTGTGTTTTCCCCTCTGTTAATATTTTGATTATTCCTCACACCTGTTGCCCCGCCTACCTCATTACCCCCTTTGTGTAGTCCCTCACTTCTGCTTAGCTCTTGTCAGACTGTTGATCAGCTTTTCTCTGCACTGAGCTCCTTGTATGCCAGTGATTTATTTGTGATTCTGTGACACCCTTCTGCTGAATTCCGATTTCTATCTGTGTCTGCCTGGATTTATCTGCCTTCTGATAATGAACCTTTTTCTGCCTGACCATGATTTCTGTGTATTGCTGCCCTGGCTTTTGAATTCGGATTTCGGACACTCTACTCTCTCAGTGTATTATAATTTGGTATTGTTACCTGTGCTTTTTGGCTTTTAAACCCCTGCTAGTCTTTGGACTTTGTTTTTTGGATTGCCCTTCAGTACCGTCACTGTGATTACCTTGCAGTTGGTTCCTTTCACCAGACATTACAGAAAATCTGTTACAGCCAATACAACTCTTTACATTAGACAACGGATGACGGTTTCAGGAGATAAGCTGACAAGATTCACCCTTCCCAGAGAAACTTTATTCAAAAAAATTCAAACTTTTATTTCCAAAGGGACTTGCCTCCTCAGCTGTAGTGGCAGTAGAACCTCTCCAGTATGCTGCACTTAACGTTAGCGTGTAATTACTTTCACCTCTTTCTTTGTTGACTGACCGCAGCCTTAATTCACTAATCGCCAGGCAGTTATTTATTCTAAGACCTGCTATTTATGTCAATAACATGGCTTGCCATTCCACATTAAACCCTCACCTACTTGGAGAGCATCCCACGTCGTTGTGACAATCTTCTGCCCAAAGATGTTAAAAGGGCACCAGGAGAGAGATGGAACATAGAAGGACCCAAGTGCAGGAATTTAGATTATTAAATTCACAATGTAAAGAAATAACACATGTACAAAACTTCAGAGGGATAACAGAAAGGGAGTGCTGTCAATTAAAGAGTGTCACATACTAAAGCTACTCGCCAGTGAGGGGAAACTAAGGCCCGTATTCAGAAACGACACCCAAACTCACCCTCCACTCACCATATAGTGAGTACGATTGAAATGTAATTGGAGTGTGAGAAAGAGATCGATCTTCCACTTACTGAGGGAGCGGTCCCACTCCTCGCCAGTTGCTATTCACAAACGCCACTCGAGCATAACTGACAGTAGCGGGCACTGGGTACCACAGGCGGTGCGTCGGCTGCTGCAGAGGGACGCTCAATCCTCACCCTTCAGTGCTGAATGACCTAAACCTGTCGCTGTTTACTTTTCTTGATTAGAAAAAGTTTCTCAGACTAATTGTAAAGTGACAATCAAATTTATTTTTGATAGCTTTGTTATACATTGCTTCACAAATTTGAGGCGTTTTGCAAAGAAATGACGACGTAAAATGTTGAGGATTTGGGGAGGGAAACACTAGGAGCACTGGGATAGCACAGCTCGCCAGGAGAAGGGTAAGAGAGAACATCAGGAGGGGGGCAGACAAGACGGCAGGAACGTTGGCTGGGAAGCCGGTGAAGGCAGCCGGCACACTGGGGACTGGAGACGACGAAGGAGACAGGCACACTGGGCTCTGGAGACGGCGAAGGAGACAGGCACACTGGGCTCTGGAGACGGCGAAGGAGACAGGCACACTGGGCTCTGGAGACGGCGAAGGAGACAGGCACACTGGGCTCTGGAGACGGCGAAGGAGACAGGCACACTGGGCTCTGGAGGTGGCGAAGGAGACAGGCACACTGGGCTCTGGAGATGGCGAAGGAGACAGGCACACTTGGCTCTGGAGGACAAGGGCACCAGGGGCTGAGCAGCAGGAAGGGTAGGCTGGGCTGGGTAAGCGGCTGACTGGAACACAGAGAAGAAGTGTGGGGACCAGAGGAAAGTGCACAGGGCCGGGAGTAGTGATGGGAGTGGGAGCGAAGTCAGATCTGGAGGCTTGCTGCAGAGGCTGACAGATATAAGGTAGGGGGCATGGACAGACACAGGTGCAGGAACTTAATATAATTAACAAGGGGTGGAACATAAGGGAAACCTAATTACTTGAAACAGATAAACGTTAACACACAGACGAGGATCACAAGACAATCCCAAAGACGGGATAAATAAACTGGGTAAAAAGACTCCTAAGTGTAATGAATAAGACCCAGAATAGATAAGAATGCAGAGGGTCTGCAGAAAATTTAGCAAAGCCAGTGAATAGAAAAGCAAGGGGTGGAGACAAGAACAGGGCGACCGCTGAGAGATAATTAGTCAATTAGTAAGTGCAGCTATACAATCCCGGGTGCTCGTTAGTAGATTAGTATTATATACAATATTAGTAGTGGTTAGTAATTTTACAGAAAACAACAAACTGTTAGTAATTGTTAGTAGATATAGGAAAGCAAGGGGAAACTAGTAAACGAGAGGGGAAGGAAGGATGAAACCCAGAATCCATTAAATCACCCGAAACAGTGCCACAATCAATTAAGACAGAAGCTGCTACCAACAATGACACGACTGGGGAGAAAGCAAAGACAGTGCATGGGTAAAACGTGGACTGGACTAACACGGGAGAGGAATGAAATGTGAACACTAAGACATGGACCAAAAACTGACATACCAAAATAATAAAAACCAAAAATTAACTAACCAGGCACACAGACCACGGAACACAACAGTAAAATATCAGCATGTCCTCATAAATTCTGTGGTCGAGTGGCTTGCAAAGGCGCAGGACCTTTCTAAGCAACAAGCTGTGAAACGTGCCGGACATTTCCTTCTACATTCAGCAATTAAGAATGTAGAAAAGAATGGATTCTCGTGACTTACAGCTACACGAGCCTCGCAGACCAATCCACACGGCACCCCACGAGCCAGCTGAGCGCAGAATTTTCCAACCCATCAGTAAAGAAAAGCACGAGAAATCTGAATGCGTGACAGTTGACAGATATGCGTCATTAATGAAAACTGGCCACACCTGATAATGTTGAGAGTTTTCGGAGTTTCTTCAATGGCAAATTAAATTAATTGCAAACCGGGCAAGAATTACCAATGCTCATTCTAACTTAATAAGTAGAACTGGCGACACATGATAATCCTTTGGATTTTTGGAGTTCAAGTAAATAAAATCTTATTAAATGATTGAAAAAGGTCATATCCAATCATTATTTTTAAGGGATAGTTTTGAGCTTCCCCTATTGCCAGTTCACCTGTAGCTACTGGTGGGTACACAAATGTTAACCTGGAGTTCACCACAGTGTAGTTCGTAAACACTGAAATCAGGTGGTCAGCTAGTAAGTTCGTTATCATCATTAGATTGAAAATTTGCATAGTTGTGACTGCGTCGAGCACATGGCTGTAAATAATCCAGTGTTTCTAATGTTTGTAACTACCTGAAAGCCATGACAACGAAATACCGGTGAAAGTTAGTGCGGCTGAAGGGAGGTGTTCCCTGGACTGAACCTTCACTCAGAAAGAGACACCATTTTCAGTGTGAATGAGGTCTCAGAAAGCAAATTAGTTTTAGGGCAACCTCTGACTCATTTAGTATAACCTGACACTAACTAAGTTTTAGTACTCACTCACAGTCAAATAGTGTGAGTGTAGTTTCTGAATACGGGCCTAAGGCTCCTATGGACAAGGGAATGTTACTCAACTGAGGAAATCCAGGTGTGATAATTAGGAGGGAGTACAGAGGAGTTTATTAAATAATTAGGCAAGGACAGTAGCCATGGGTCCGGAATGCCTAGTGGGAGGGGCATTACAGTCATGGTAGTCTCTTGTGCAATCTAAAGCAAGGCTTATCTATTCAATAAACAAATTGTGGTGAATAAGGGCCTCCCTCCCTGCCCCCATATCACAGCACCTTCGAACATAAATCTGCCCATGTCTAAAGCCGTATCTCCACGGTTTTGCACTTTGCATCTCATCTGTAAATGAAAAGGAGTGTGGATTCCAACTTAAGCATATATTCATGGCCATAAAAAGAATCTTTAAATATTTAATTTCATTTGGAGCAATGTGTAATGCCCCTCCCCTTAGGCATTCCAATGCCTGGCTGCCTGCCCTTAGCTAAGTATTCAATTATCGTCAGGTGCTATTAGTTAATGATCGTCACCTGTTTCTGTTTAGTTAATTATGTTCCCTATTCTATTTAAAGCTTAGTTTCCCCCTTCACGAGCAGGTAGCCACAATCTGTTTTGGATACAGGATCAGAAAAAATGACTGAACTTTTGATAAAACTGCAGCTGAAAGCATTCTTGCACCAAGAATATACTTTATCTCTTTCTTTACCTGCCTGGCATCCCAGAGATAAAGTGTAATAGAAACCTTGAAGTGTTAGTGAATTTGAGGGGTGGTTCACAATCTTACCTTGGAACATCATTCTTTAATCTGATGCTGCTTTGAACAGCAGCAACAAAGCTGTATAGCGTTGTTATGTAAAAAAAATTCCCCCTCACACGTAACCTTAACCTGTCACGGTGAGTAGTTAGGAAGTGAAACAAGCTTTTTTTTCTCTACCCTCACCACACAAAGGTATCTAACCTTCCAAAAGGCGGAATTCATTTATTTTATTCAGCAAAAATACATAATTCAAGGGCAGGTTTATAAAAGCTCACTTAGCTTTGTCTCGAAAGAGCCAAAGAGGGTGGAATATGCACCTCCATGCCAGAGGGTTTTAACTTTTAAAATGCTGTATTAAAGGAGGTGGCTCGATGGTACGATGGATAATGTTTTGCCTTGCAGCAAGAAGGTCATAGGTATCATCTCAACCTGAGGGGGTTTTAACTTCTGTGTGTAGTTCTCATGTTCTCCCCGCGTTTGCGAGGGTTCACTTAGGGTTCTCCGATTTCCTCCCACAGTCCAAACACTTGCAGGTCAGAAGAACTTGAGACTTTAAATAGCTCATATGTATGAGTGCGTGAGTGAACTGTGCACGATTACTACTCTTGCTTCCAAGAGAACAAAGAGTGGCACGTTACAGCCGTAAAGAAAAGTGCTGAAAGCCTCATCAGACAAGTATCTGGATTGAAGCCCTCTTTCATAACTTTTACCAAGTTAAATCACCTCATTGATGCGCGTGCAGAATCAGAGTGCTTGTACATCAGGAGAAGTGAGTCATTGTATATAATAGGTTAGAAACATCACCAGTGAGGGCACTTACCCCTGCCCTTATATACAAGAGAAAAAAGATTTTTTTATATTCCACTGAATTGTGAGAAAATCAAAGCGGAAAGCTCTGGAAGAGCTGTAATAGTTACATCATTGATTTCTGAGTAAGGCATCCACTTCCCGGGACAAGCACTAGGCCACACAATATTAATATCTCTGTTTGGGCTTTAATGATGGCAATTTTTATTCCAGACAAATAAAAAGCTTTGGCATCAAGCATATGAGACTTCATATCCCCTGCGTGATACAATTACTGATTTGAGAAAAGAAAAAAAAACTGCCAAGATTAATGGGAAACAATTAAGGCGTACTGTTAGCTCACGGAGAGATCGGGTTCGGAAAGGAAATTGTTGAACTTTTATGGTTGATCATTGAGACAAGCAATCAAAAACTAACAGGCAGTAATTGCATTTTTTTTTTTTTTTTACCCCAACTGATTTTCACTGCTTCTGCGGAGAGGTTTGAGCGTGAGGATTTACCTAGTCAGCCCACATGTGCCAATTTCCTGCCGTGTTTAAAGATTACCAGCAATTCTCTGTCAAATCTCCGCAGGTAGAGAGGAGTACTTACTTCAAAAATATGGAGGGTTCCCTTTGTTCTGCGGTTTGGGTGCAATTTTCAGTCTCCTTAGGAAGCAAGGTCAGCTTGACTTTGCACTGAGAGATAATCATCACTTTTAAAAGTGTTTCTGTCTTGCAAAGAGGGGTATCAATCAAATTGACAATCCCCCAGTCTACGGACCAAGAGTAGTGTCCCTGTTATTCAAAGCCTGACACCTGTGTTATTCTTATGTCATGACCTTTTCATTCACTACAGTTGAACCCAGTGAAGTACTGATAGGGCACTATGGGAAGGAATGGTTTTTCCTATTCTGTCAACCATTTGTCTGTCACAGCGAGTGACATCAGACTGAGCAAGCGTGTTCAGACAGGGAGACACAGAAAAATGACCATACATTGTAGCTTCTCATATATTGTCTGTGATTTTGTGATTACTTGAATCACTTTGTTCCCAGTCTGTTTCTGGCTCATCTTATGCCTATAATATACTTCATTGGTATGTATAATATCCAAAGTATATACAGTACTTGTAATATAAATTCAGTATTAAGCTGCTTTCACACCGGACGCAAAACAAATTTTTTGCACGACAGATTTCATTCAAAGTCAATGCAAAGTGTGTCTCACATGTAGTCGCGTCGTTGCATTGACTTTGAATGTAATCTGTTGCGCAAAAAATTTGTTTCACGTACGGTGTGAAAGCGGCTTTAAAATGTTCCAGTTTCATGACAGAAATACAGCCATTATCTTTTGACATTTGATTATGATTTAGGGTGCCATATTGCAGTAGAAATCGCAGTCTTAGAGCGTTCCGAATGATTGACTTGTTTGACTGGAATACAATCATGCTGCTCATTGAAAATGTCAATTACGTACCTAGAAGTATCACACCTGCTTCCTTGTGTTAGCACAACAGCTTTTGGAATTGTATTCATATTTTATGGTCTGATTCTGTGGCTACGCTGCCATGGCTCCAAGCAATGCCTGATAGATGCCGGTCGATGTTGGACCATGACTCAAAATACATTGGCTCTGTCAAATCGGTTACAGAAATGCAATGCAAACGAATGGAAATGCACTTCTCAATAACAGGCGCCATAAATAAAGTGATAAATTATTAAACCACCAAGACGCTCTGCCTTGGCTTATATCAATCAAATAGGCCAGATCTGTTTTCCTCCTGTGGCCTAATATGACCTGACGTAGCAATCAAAAATAAATGTTAGTGAAAGGATATAATACACTTACTATATAGAGTGTAACTGTCAGGAAAACAAAATACATGGCCGCGGACACACACACACTGCTGTGAAAAGTTATTTTCCCCCTTTCAGATTTCTTTTATTTTTCATACCTGCAAACTCATGAGGGTTAAAAAAGGTGCCAATCGTGGACCCCCCCCCCCCCCACCCATTATTTTATTTATTAAATTATTAATTTTTATTTTTGAGTTAGATTGGTGGTACAAGAGATCACAATCTACATCTGAAACATAAAATCCACTGAACTGGCTGGAAAGAAAGTCATTTTTTAGACCTTTTGGCCTGAACAAGCCGTTCAAGGGCACGTTTGCGCCGTTTTGCCATGTGCCTCTTTCGGGCCATCCTCTCCAGATGCTTTTATAACAGCCGACCAATGAAAGGCGAGAATGAAGTTCATCTTTAGAAAAAAAAAATGGCAACCTATAGATCAAAACCACACAAATGGTAATGTTCGTTGCTAGTGCTGGTGAAATGAAATTTCATGAAGCGTTGAAGCTTTCCGGCCAGATGTGTTGAAGTGTGGTTCATTTCTTGATGTTTCGAATGCACTCTAGAGACCCCTATTGGTCAATAAAAACACATACGAATTGCGATTCGCAGGAAATGGTAGTCAAGCATAAGCCTTCATCACGAAAGTGGCAGAATCAATAAATGCAAAACAAAAAACAAAAAACAAAACAAAACAGAAGTATTTTGACCACATGTTATGTCACAACGAAACTGAAAGATACTTTCGGGGACAGGACAGAGGCCAGTGAATGTGCATGTGAAACAAAGAGCCTTGTATTTTTGTTCAAAAATAATGAGCGATTCCCCTAATATTAAAAATGAAAAACTATCAAATTAAGGGAATTTATTATGTATTGGAAATTTTTTGAAAAGGTTTCAAAATATGACGTCACATAATAGTCGAACAATTTGGCCTAATAGCCTCACTAAGCTACCTTATTCAGTGAAATCAAATCAAAGTATTCCCGAACGGGAAACAACTTTCTCTTTCTCGCTGGCTCCATTGCAGGCAATGACAAACTCGCAAACCGCACTGACAAACCTCAACTACTGACAACCCACGAGCTGCAGAAGAGAACTGGGAGATTTTATAGTCGACTGACTGACGTCATTTCGCCGAGACGATACAAGCCTCGACACGGAGCTCCGTTAGGAGGTGCCTCACATCTTTGATACAGGCTCCGAAGCCTTGGTATCGACCGTAACAGCACTATTCGTTGCCATCTTCGTTGGCTTCTAACGCAAAAACAAGGGTTAATTCGCTCATCCTTGTCATGGTAAATAACAATAACAGTTACTACTTGACGCTGATAAAAGTTAGCCAACACCAAGAGAAAAAAAAACACTCGACGTCAGGGGCTTTTTTGTAGCCTGGTAAACCCGCCCCTCTTAATTCACTGGGGCGGGTTTACCAGGCTACAAAAAAGCCCCTGACGTCGAGTGTTTTTTTTTTCTTTTCTTGGTGTTGGCTAACTTTTATCAGCGTCAACTAATTTTTTTTATAGCAGACCATGAAGATAGTTAAGTTCCTCCAACACAAGAAAATGACAATCTACCGCACTCAGTTAATGAGATAAAAACACAAACAGTAGTTGTCATTCTCGCCAAAAACAAGGGCTAATCACTCGCCCTCGACGTGGTAAAGAACAATATTAGTTGCTAGTTCACGCTGATAAAAGTCTAGTTACCGTTTTTGACACGATAGCCTGCTTGTGCTCAACAACCGGAAACTGCTAGTAAAAGCGGTTGTCATGGAGATTTGAGAAGACACTAAGTGCGTATTTTAGAGAAAGACAAAAAAAAAAAAACCCTGTATGCTTTCTGTCTCTCAAAAAACGGTCTGATCGAGGGCTTTCTGTATTTGAAAAACATTCAATGTGACAAGGGAAATTCAGAGTCACACCACTGAGCTCATTAACTGTTCGTTTTCATATCTGTCGAGTCGGCTATCATCTTCAGACGTCTGGAGCTAGCTGACATATTATGTCTTAAACTTGATGTTTAGCACATATAAGGTTAAAATATCATTTATGCATATATTTCTGGCTCTATACAAGACTTACCTCAGCACACGTAACTGCAACAAAATCCTTTGTATTTCATCCCAGCACTCCAAAGTCGATCAAAAGGCGACTTTGCCGCAGAGACGTGAAAGTGACAGGGGTTTGTTTGTGGTCTGAGTCTGGAATATTCGTAAGCAACCAGAACTCCGATGGAAAGGAAGCGCGCGTTACTGCGCGAGACTAGGTTCTAACTTTATAACTGGCAGACATGGAACGACAGGCAGACCAACATCATAAAATGTTGCTTAACAATAACGTCTGTAGTCTGTCTGCCTGCCTGCCTACCCCCCCCCCCCCCCCCCCCCGAAAAAAAAAAACTCTTCGGATCTACACGATTCACGTAAGTGACCTATTTTGGGATCAAAACGGCGATTTTCGCCAGAAGGTGACTAGTTTGCAGGTATGATTTTTGCTTATTTTTTGTATTTAAATGTTTCAGATTATTCAGCTTATTTTAAATTAAGACCAAGACAACATCAGTAAGCACAAAATACAGCTTTAAAAGAAAATTTTTTTTTTAAAGGTAAATAATTATTCCAAACCTATATCAGCTATGTGAACAAATAATTGCCACCCCAAACCGTTCAACTGGTTATGCCACCCTCGGCTGCAACAACTTCAATCAAATCTTTGCAATAACTGGCTATGAGTCTTTTACATCCCTGTGGAGGAACCAAGGCCCACTTTTCTTTGCAGAATTGTTTTAATTGTGCCACAGTGAAGAGTTTTTGAGCGTGAACTGCCTATTTAAAGTCATGTCAGAGCATCTCGATCAAATTCAAGTCAGGACTTTGATTAGTCCACTCAAAACCTTCATTTTGTTTCCAGCAGTCCTTGCAGATGAGATCCATGAATAATTGTTGGTTGACTAATGTGGTCAGATTGAAATGAACTTTTCTTTTATGTTAGACTAGCTGCTACCCGCTACCCAGAGTGAAATTGCCATTTTTTGCATGCATGCATGACCGTTTTTCAAAAATCGGGCAAAGTCAGGTCCTTCCTGGTGTCCAAGTCGATATTCACACCAAATTTGGTGATAATCGGTTGAGAAATGTAGGAGAAAAACGTGTACATACACACAGACAGACAGACATCGACCTCAAGTACAAAACCCAAAACCAGTGAAGTTGGCACGTTATGGAAATCTTAGATAAAAACAGAATACAATGATTTGCAAATCCTTTTCAACTTATATTCAATTGAATACACTGCAAAGATAAGATGTTTAATGTTCAAACTGAGAAACTTTTTTTTTTTTGCAAATAATCATTAACTTAGAATTTAAAGGCAGCAACACATTGCAAAAAAGTTGGCACAGGGGCCTTTTTACCACTGTGTTACATCGCCTTTCCTTTTAACAACACACAGTAAACGTTTGGGAATTGAGGAGACCAATTTTTAAAGCTTTTCAGGTGGAACTCTTTCCCATTCTTGCTTGATGTACAGCTTAAGTTGTTCAACAGTCCGGGGTCTCCGTTGTTGTATTTTACGCTTCATAATGCGCCACATATTTTCAATGGGAGACAGGTCTGGACTACAGGCAGGCCAGTCTAGTACCCGCACTCTTTTACTACGGAGCCATGCTGTTGTAACGTGTAGAATGTGGCTTGGCATTGTCTTCCTGAAATAATGTCTTCCATGAAAAAGACGTTGCTTGGATGGCAACATATGTTGCTCCAAAACCTGTATGTACCTTTCAGCATTAATGGTGCCTTCACATATGTGTAAGTTGCCCATGCCTTGGGCACTAATACACCCCCATACCATCACAGATGCTGGCTTTTGAACTTTGCGCCTATAACAGTCCGGACGGTTCTTTTCCTCTTTGGTCCGGAGGACACAACGTCCACAGTTTCCAAAAACAATTTGAAATGTGGACTTGTCAGACCACAGAACACTTTTCCACTTTGCATCAGTCCATCTTAGATGAGCTTGGGCCCAGCGAAGCCGGCGGCGTTTCTGGGTGCTGTTGATAAATGGCTTTCGCTTTGCATTGTAGAGTTTTAACTTGCACTTGCAGATGTAGCGACGAACTGTAGTTACTGACAGTGGTTTTCTGAAGTGTTCCTGAGCCCATGTGGTGATGTCCTTTACACACTGATGTCGGTTTTTGATGCAGTACAGCCTGAGGGATCGAAGGTCACAGGCATTCAATGTTGGTTTTCTGCCTTGTCGCTTACGTGCAGTGATTTCTCCAGATTCTCTGAACCTTTTGATGATATTACGGACCGTAGATGTTGACATCCCTACATTTTTTGCAATAGCTCGTTGAGGAATGTTGTTTTTAAACTGTTGGACAATCAGCTCACGCATTTGTTCTCTAAGTGGTGAACCTCGCCCCATCCTTATTTGTGAATGACTGAGCATTTCAGGGATGCTGAATTAGCCCGTTCACCTGAGGGATGTTCCAAATAAGTGTTTGATGAGCATTCCTCAACTCTCTCAGTCTTTTTGCCACTATATACGATTTACAAAACGTGCCAACTTCACTGGTTTTGGGTTTTGTATATTATAGATTAGCTTATGTACAACGGCTTTACTGTGGCACAAGCACAAATTCTTTATTTCGTGAGATAGGAGGTTGTCACAACCCTCATGTGAATCCCTTTTGTGTCTTTTCCCATCCAGCAGCTTGCATGTCTTTTTTATAATTTGTCTCCTTTTCACTGGTTTGACATTCTGTCTGCTTCTTCTACCTGGTAATATGCATTTATGTTTCCCATTCCCTTAAGAGTGTGTGGGCATATACATACCCCTTATTTTCAGTGTGCTAGTGGCGTCCAAATGACGAGCCCAAAATGAAATTGAGTTTATCTCTGCAACTACAAAGACTACCATATTGACCCGAATATAAGACGACCCTGAATATAAGACAACCTCTCTTTTTCAAGACCCTTATTTGAAAAAAGCTTTTTATTTGAACAAAATCTAATTTGCATAAAAAAACATTTCATTGTTTTCCTTGTACATTTCAACATCTTGAGTGTTTCTCATGGGGGAAAATAAATCATAAAATTGTCTATACCCCCACAAATAGGCAAAGTGCAGAATGCACTTCACGGTTCTATGCCATGAAAACAGTGCAATAAAACGGGCATTGGCCTACTGGCCTAACTTGTGCAATAAACGGCGCATATTTGCTTGACAAACAGTGTCAGGACAGTCTACAAAATGTAAGAGCATTAACATCCAACAACGAACAGTTTTTTCCACATTCATTTTGAATGACGTTGATTTAAATACACCAAATACGCATCCAGATGAATGATTGTCGTCTTACTTAATCGGGATGAACAAGCAACACCTGTTAAGTGTGGAGTGCTCTCCGAATGAACCTTCTGTTAATTATGAAAATGACTGAGAACAGGTCAGGACTAATAATTGTTTTAAACGGAAGTTTTGTACAACCCAACTGTCTGTTCTTGTTCCGCAACTGTACTGAATTTAGCCCATGATTTCATCTCTGTTAGATCACATATGGAGAGAAACTGTGTCTTTGTCTGCCAATTATGATACTTATGTTGCATTCTGTCACATCATATCTTTTTCCTGCCCTCACGTTGTTCGTTCTCTCAGCATCGTTTACAACCATAAGTTGTTAACACTTTACAATAAGGGGACATGAATCACCTAGTTATCATGCATTACTTCATGCATAGTTTACTCATGAGTTCATCATGATTTCTGCATGATTTTATACATGAATTAACCATGACATATCATGAGTTAATATAAATTCATGCTTACTCATGTCTGAATTTATGCAATGATATCATATCAACTAAGGCATTACTTACTGTAATGAATTAATCATGAATCAAAAGTAATTAAGCATGATCATGATGAGTTCATGGTTCATTAAAGACAGTCGTTTCACTTTTGTCTGAATCGAAATAGGCGTTTTCATCCATTACTTCATTCTTACTTCATGTATCATGATTTGGCTGCTGAGCCTCGGCTAGGCTAGCCTACATTAAGATGACTCCTGGCATGCTGTTGTGGATCAATGAGTAGTAAGACTGATCTGAACTGTTAGTCCCCCATCACCTACCCATCTTTCTTTCTTTCTTTCTCTGGACTTTTTACATCATTTCACTACATGTTTTACGTGAGTGTATCTATGTATGTGACAAATAAATATCCTTGATCCTTGATTCTTTCCCAATAGCATTTCACAAATTTGTTGTAATGAAAGTGGTATGTCCACCACTTTAGTTGAGGGGGCACATATTTTCTCATGAATTCATTGTGTAGGCTTTGATTCATGACATTCAATGGTTCCTTAGCAATAGCATTTCACAAATATGCTGTAATGAAAGCCACCGTTTGTCCGTCACTTTAGTTGAGGGGGCACAAACACGATGAATTCATGAGAAAGTAAGATTTGATTCATGACATTCAATGGTTCCTTAGCGATAGCATTTCACACATCTGTTGTGATAAAAGCATGTATAGCCACCACTTTAGTTGAGGGGGCACAAACATGATGAATTCATAAGAAATTAAGCTTTAATTCATGGCATTCAATGACATAAAGGACAAGCTAATATTCCTAGCACTTTAGTTAAGGGGGCTCAAACATGATGGAAATGTCTATTTCGATTCTGCCAAAAGTGAAACGATTGTCTTTGTAGAACCCCACAAAACAATACCAAAATATGGACATTGCAGAGGGCTGAAGGTTTCACGTTTTCTTTTTGGCTGGTGTTAATTCTTCCTGGCTGGTGTGAATCACAATAAAATGGATATTTTTCTCCGTCCAAAGACGGGGCGCAAAAACACAATGATTACAATTAATCTGACTCCATAATGCATTTAGAATACCAAATTCAGTTATATCCTCGTTAAATATTTGACTCCAAATTAGAATTAGAATTGATAGTTTGGGGACAGCATGCATGAATCTCGAGGCAGCTACGCCATCAGACTCGTCTGTGAAAACCATTGATACTCGGCCAATGCCCCCAGGGTAATAAACGCCGCTGCCGGATCTTAGATCGGTGATAGTTCTAGAGGATGGAAGAAATTACCATGATTGCAGCATCTGAGCATAAACAAAGTAGCGCTGAGCATAAACATATCATGAACCCAGGTGTATGTACACCCAAGGGTCCCTTGAGAAGGTCAGTCAAATACCGGCTTCTCAGCCCAGGGATATTCTTCAGAATCCTCAGGACCTGTACCACATAAACCCTTTAGGGGTAGACCGTAATTTGCAATCTAACTTAAAACCCATCACTACCTAAAACATCAGCTAGCTAGTCTGGAATGATAAGAAATCGCGCCTAAGTACCGGTCGTAACATGGCTAGAGAGAATGTACAAGTGATAAGAGTCATGGAGATCTTGCAAGCTGAAAGGCATAACATTAATTTAATCACCAGGTAGGCACAAACTTGGATCAAACAAATCAACGTTAAGCCAATTACAAGTTACACACAATTTAGAAAGAGACAATAAATTCATACCTGGAAAAATGGAGGCCGCACCACATGCCTGGGGAGAACTCAGATTCCATCCCTCCCCGCCTACCTAGATTTACTACTTACGCGCAGACCCAAGCACGCAAAGCGAGGTGGCATGCGATTCTCCATAATTAAAAGACTACTCACGCCCTTCCGTATGTGGGGAGATCGAAATGTGATTCTCCAAAATTAAAAGACTACTCACGCCCCTCCACACGCAGGGAGATCGAAATGCTAGTCTCCCCCAATGGCTAGAATCTCTTGGTTTTAAGCCAAACCCACATCTTTGATCGGGGTGGTCGAATTTGGGTTCTTCACCATTTGGGGTAATAAAACCATCTAGCATAGAGAGGAGAGCGAAATCTGACCAATTTTTCAGGAGTTTCACCAAAGGGAAAGAATTATAATTTCAAGGGAAATGAAACATGCTCCATTCAACTCCTTGGATTCCCCCGAGAATAACAAGACCAAACATGATTGGAATATGTTCTGATATGATGCAGTAGTCATGAAAAAAGCCTTAAGATGGAGTGGTGTATTGCTTAATTGGATTATAAGTATATAAGTGGTTTCTTCACAGGATATTGAACATATAAACATATTATGAATCTCCCAGAGATTTAGATTAATTAGATTATAATTTAAACAGATTAATGTAACTGGACTTTGGGGACAGTGATATGACTCTCACAGGAGTTTTGGGGCAGCCAGGGCTTTGGGAATCCGCCCCCCGTTGAGCAAAGCCAGAGATACTACCCCCCACAGGCAGGCCGCAGGAACATCCTAGGGGAATGTCATAAAAGTTTTACTGCTGGCTCTGGATCGAGCTTATCAGCCATATGTTCAGATTCCACATCTTTAATAAACCATGAACTCATCATGATCATGCTTAATTACTTTTGATTCATGATCAATTCATTACAATAAGTAATGCCTTAGTTGATATTATGTCATTACATGAATTCAGACATGATTAAGCAGAAATTCATGTTAACTCATGATGTGTCATGGTGAATTTATGCATGAAATCATGCATGAATCATAATGAACTCATGAGTGAATCATGCATGAAGTAATGCCTGATAACAACATGATTCATGTCCAATTGTTATTAAGTGTTACCCATAAGTTTAAAATTTGCATCATAACTTTTTTACTAAAAACTTTCTGATTTTTATGCACCTGACCGACTTTGGAAGCACTTTTTTCAAGTGGATCTCTGTGCCTTGGCTGCATCTTTCTGTCATTCAGTAGCTTATGCAAATGCACGCTAACACACCCACTCCAGCCGACTTGTTTACAGGATCACGCTAGGGTCACACTGCTCTAAACACTGACAGAGACAAAAGCGCTCATATGGCGCCACGTATTGTGTTATATGGGTAACTCCTTTGACCCCGACAATAAGACGAGGCATCATTTTTAGGGATTTTTTAAGGGAAAAAATGTCGTCTTATATTCGAATCAATACAGTATTTGAATAATCTTGGTATCGTAATAAAGATAACACCTTGGAGATTTTTGTTGAGCTGCAGACATCAGTATACGCATCACGGGGTCAGAGTAAATAGAGATGGATCTCAGCATCAATTATATATTTTTTCACACATTACAAAATTTTGCATTTTTTGAGCATATGTGCCATTAGAATGATGCAGTTGCAGTCCAAAACCTTTAAAAATTAGCTCAACATTTAACATTACTTGCGCAAAGACTGATGCTAATGAACTGAAGCAGAGCAAAGTCAGAGAGGTTATTGTTGTGGCATGCATGGGGGCCATCTCCAAATTCACCATTTGGGCACATTGGGGGTACCTTCTGAGTCATTTGAAATTTCTAGGTATCAAACTAAAAAACTCATTTACAAAAGTAATTTAACTTATGCCATTATACTGTAGGTATTCATTCCATCTGAACACAAATGTTTTGGCTTTGTTCTTTTAAAATCAACCTAACATTTTCAGCTTTCCACTCTGGTAAAACCATTAAAAAGATTGGAATTTTTTCTCCAATTGGTGCAGACTTATTGACTAGGACACATGCAATAAAATTCAACTGTAGAAGCATAATTAAAAACATAGGCAGAAACAACAACCACGTTGAACTCAAATGGAAAAATATCAAGGTGATTTTGCACATACACTGCCCAGCCAAAAAAAAAGTCGCACACTCAAATATTTCGTTGGAACCCCTATAGCATTGATTACAGTGCATATTCGTCTTGTCATTATTTCGACAACCATATGTAATGTCAGAACATTTATTTTCGACCAGAAATGCCATAATTTTTGGCCGAGATCTTGTCCTCTCGACATAATGGTTGAACCAATCAGAAGTCTTTCATGAGCACATCCCAGCAGCTTTTAATGTGTTTAAGGTCAGGACTTTGTGGTGGCGAATTGTTTGAGAAAATGATTCCTCACGCTTGTTTTTATCATTCATGGTTTTCTTTGCTAAATACAGGCCAATAACTTGCCCGTTCTGAAATACTGTAACATCTTTTCCACTATCAGGGGATGTGCCTTCTGACATGATTTTTTAAGAAATAAGTAGCAACGCGCTGCATCAGTCAGGGTAAAAATGATTATTGCCAGCTGAAACATATTGATAACCGCAATAATGATCCAATTATAGAATCTGTTCATTAATTACCAAACGGTGACTTTTTTTTTGGCCGGGCAGTGGATATCAGGCAAACTGATGAAACTCAAGTGCTCCAGGAAATTAATTAGTGAATTGGTTTATTTTTCTTAATAATACAATGCTCAAAATTAATCCACTTCTTTGTTTTGATGAGATCTGAAGGCATATAAAATTTGAAAAGAATCTACACTACAGGCCAGAAGCTTGGAAGCAAGGCCAATACAGGTCAAAAATTTGGAAGCAACTTCAAGTTTCTGTTCACAATGCCTTTCTTCAAAACCAGCATGAAACCTCTGGATTTTGGGATGTATTTACTGCATGATTAAACTTTTCTTTCATTGATATGCACCATTTTCCTCTATTTACCTTTAGGTACTGTATACAGTGATGTTACCAGACCATCGCTGAATAAATGTTAACAAAAGAAAGGAGGGGCTTAGTTCTTGGGTTGAGAAGATTTGCAAGAATAACAACTTCAGTAAAGAAGTAAAAACCAAACCACTGTTTTCATTTTTAAGCATTATTACATGCGAGGGTGTGCTTGACCGTCATTCTTGTCACGACAGTGATGCGGCCAAGAACAATGTGCTTTTGCCGAGTTCCTTAGCATCACTGAAGTGACAAGAATAACAGATCAAGCACACCCTCACGTGTAATAAAGCGATTATACAACTATTACCAACAAAATAAAATGTATAATCAAAATTTATTCATACTGAGGGCATTTCGCTCTCAAAAAAATATGAAAGTTTTTTGCTAGTATTCTCTCCATTTCCGTGGAAACATGAGATCTGACGTTAACTAGTCCTTGTCAGCCAGCCAATTTGGGCATATATTTTCTAGACATCGTGATTTCCCAAAACTGAATAAATACTGCACATAGCAACACAAAACTGCTTTGAT
Source organism: Gymnothorax reevesii (assembly GCA_029721435.1). Taxonomy (NCBI): domain Eukaryota; kingdom Metazoa; phylum Chordata; class Actinopteri; order Anguilliformes; family Muraenidae; genus Gymnothorax; species Gymnothorax reevesii. Next base: position 24,813,991 of record CM056591.1, on the reverse strand, counting down.
ATCTCAATCATGTTGTAACTAGAATATCCGGTGAAAAAAAATTTTTTTTTGTCCACGGACTGAAAGTTATACTTCTGCCGAAATCTCAGTCATTTTTAAGCTAACAGGTACCGTGACAACGACTCAGCTGATCATTATCGAGCAAACTTACATTAACGGTTATATTTAAACATAGGCAACGGTTTTCCAGTGTCGGTTCCAGATCAAAAATCTGTCTTTAAATAAACTCACCAGCAGATGTTTCATTTCTGCTGGGGGTGTGTCACTCCAATTTAACGTTCGTTCTGATTAATGTGGCAAAGCATCGAAAGTAACAAAAGTAACCTGTAACATTAAGGCTGTACAGAGTTACATAATTTCAACCCCACGTTTCGGGGGCTTTCGCTAATCACCTTTCCAGGCCATTATCAATTTACCTCTGAAATAAAGATGACAGTTTACACAGATGTGTTGATTTATTAAATATTCATTTCAATGTACAAATGCAAAGAAATTGACAAATTAATTATATCAATGGTCCCGGCAACTAAGATAGGCAGGGTAATATTTTCAGTGATGAGGCATTTTTCATTTCAGCAGTCGCTACCCGTACTGTCTTGCTCATTTGAGAACATTCTAAACGTCTAATTGACCAATCAGATTGCTTGGTTGGATCTACTTGTTATATAATTCACTTTATGTCATAGATTACAGCCATGGGCCTAGTAATATGGGCCTGATAATTTGAGTAAAAATGTATTCTGAAAAGTGACTCTTTATATCATAATGATGTTTATTTTGTTGCAAGGTATGCCAATGAAACTATGATAATTTTTTTGTACAAATTTGATCTTGCTTCCAAAATTTTTGGATTGTAGTGTATATGTAAAAAAAGGTTTTTGAGTTGTCGCGATAATCATGAAGGAGGAGCAGTGGATGTGGACGCCGTGGCGATGATGGTTCCATAATATAGACAAAATGTAGTTTTGAAGATACGATTCGCCTGCTATTCTTCATGTCTGTTTTTTTACTTTTTCTTTAGACTTTCCCATGTTTTCTTGCACATAGTGAAGTTAACTGGCCTTCAGCCCCATCAATTTGATGATTTCCTGGTAAAACAACTTGAAGAAAAATATGGGTTTCAGGGCTGGAAACCAACTGCATTTGTTTTTATGCCTCAACTGGCCATGAGAGTATTATTATCCCCCGCCAACACGGAGTGGGAGGGGGATATAGGTTTGACCTCCGTCCGTCCGTCCATCCGTGCGTCCGTCCGTCCGAGATAAAGGGGACAGCTTTACTCAGAAACTACTACAGATACAGTAACCAAATTTGGTGTGTAGCTTCAGACCATAAAGGCCTTGATCGAGTTCGAAAATGAGAAGCGCCCGATTGGCGGGGGATGTTGTAGACCATGTCGACTTGTTATCCTCCGCCAACACGGAGTGGGAGGGGGATATAGGTTTGACCTCCGTCCGTCCGTCCGTGCGTCCGTCCGTCCGAGATAAAGGGGACAGCTTTACTCAGAAACTACTACAGATACAGTAACCAAATTTGGTGTGTAGCTTCAGACCATAAAGGCCTTGATCGAGTTCGAAAATGTGAAGCGCCCGATTGGCGGGGGATGTTGTAGACCATGTCGACTTGTTTACACATGGTTCCTGCTCTTAAAACTTTAATACCTGAAAAATGTTTGGATACCTTTGAATTCTTTCTGTATGTTCATGTCATATCCAATATAAGTCAAATGCTGTGACAACGTGTCACAACCCAACATGATAACTGACTCATCTGGTGGCGGAGGCATTCCTCAGCCTGGTGATATAGCTTTTCATTTCTTGACCTCAGTTTAATGAGGCTGAAAGTCAGTTGCTCCCTATTGACATGAGAGATAATTGGAAGATTTAACCAACGAATAATGTTCAGCAGTTGCACATCTGAGCTGCCATGCAGCGCAGCTTAATGCTGCACAACTAACGTTACAACAAACACACTAAAGCCTGGTACACACAAACTTTTGTAGCGTTCACAATCACAGAGACTATTTGCTTTAATTTAATTACTTTAGAATGCTATGACAGCTTGGTGGACCTCATTCCTGTGCTTTGACATTACAAGAAACAATATTGCCTAAAGCTCAATAATTTTTTTTTTCAAATAATGTTATGTGATTGAGAGAGAGATTTCATTACCTCTTGAGAATCACCTTCCTTTCTGTCTTTGCTGCAATCAAGTAAAACATGATGTTAACACTGGATTGTGGGTAAAATTCTTCAACAACTGGGGTCTCATGCAAAGTTGCAGGAGGGGTGGATCGGGGTGCCTTGGGGCCACTCGTGAACACCCCTGGAAAACAACACTGGTGAAATGGGGCATCCTGCAGATATGTGCACCTACTCTGGTATGGGCGCAAAGACAGAAGTGCGAGTATTGGGGACAGGGGTGCGTGTGCACGTTGAGAAGACAGCACTGTATGCTGTATGTTAGCGGCTACCTTTCTTGAGCTTTGTTTGTTTGGATGAATTTCATCACTCTTAAAGAAAAGAAAGAAGAAAATCAATCCCATAAAAGTTTAAATTGTCAATGAAACCCATATTGCAACCATTCTGCTGAAGCAATCGTCTCAGCCAGTGACGTGCGGTGGAGGTTAGTTTGGTGAGGCAGAAACCACCCCTTTGCCTGATCAGCAATCATACGATTAACTAGTTTAGTAAGACTATTCGGTTGAATGACGGGCCAGTTTAAGTTTCCGCGGCATTATTGCTCAGTACATCGAACCTGAAATGCTCAACAGCAGATTTGCGCGTACTTGCTTCCAGGAAGCTGAAGAAATGTCATCGAAAAATATTAACACAGTTTGACTTAAGCAGAGTTCAATGCTTAATCAATAGCCTATATTCTCCTTTAAATATGCGCGTTTACACACAAACAAAAAGCGGGCGTTTATTTTCAGTCTTCTTTCTTAATCCGATTAACAAAATGTTCGAAAAATATACAGAATTACCGAGAGAATTTTTCCTAATTGATAATTCCGATTTCCATCCTTGCAGTCTCGAATTGCTGCGTGTACTTGAATGAACTCTTTATCTTCTCCATCAGTATCAGGCTTCCTACAGGCTTGGTCTTAATTGTTTACATTGTCAATCAGGAATAGTACGTGGGAACAGGTTCACAAAATCCTGTGATAAAAGTTTGGGTCACTGCCTCACCTCACCATATGTCTTTGGCTTCCTGTAAGCAAATACTCGCAAATCTGCAGTTTCGTGAGCATATCAAGTTCGATGTAGCCTACTGAGTAATATCGTCACAGAAACTTAAACTGACCCGTTATTCTGCCAAATAGTCTTACTAAACTAGTTAATCATCTGATTGTTAATCAAGCAAAGGGGAGGTTTCTGCCTCACCAAACTAACCTCCGACTGCACGTCACTGGTATCAGCAGGCCATTGTGTGAATCAGCCCTGATATTAAAAATCAGATGTCCCAGATCGTTTTAAAAGTTTAAAGAGTAGTAAAATTTGATTTTGGTCAGCTCTTTGTGATGGTTCTGCCCTGCAGTCCCTCCCCCTCCTGCTGTCTTTGCCTCCACTTCAACGAGCCACATCTGTGGCTCGTTGAAGTGGAGGTGGAGAATAAAGTATTTAAGAGCTGCACTGCCAAATTGGCAGTTGCAGCTGCATTCTGGTTTTAGCCCCAGTGTTTTGTGTTGCTGTTGCTCCCCTGTGCTTTTGTGGAAGGTTTGTTTATTTTTGTAAATATTTATTAAAAACCTTTTACCTTTTTTTCAGCCTGTGCTAGTGGGTCCTTTTTCCTGCTTTTGGGCCCATGGTCCCAGTGCCCGCCGACTTGTAGTTTTCAGCCGACGGGGCCAATCCACGACACTCTCTGACTGAGTGTTTTTGTTCCCACATACGTAGATAGTAAGTGAAGTCAAGAAATCCTGGAGCCTTTCAGTGTGGGGCAGGGTGGAATAAAATGAAGAGTTTGTTTCCAAATATATATATATAACTCATTTTGAGTAAATCAGCTTTCTCTGCGTTGGCACCTACTGCACTTTATGGAAAAACATAAACTTTACTTAACCCTATAAGAGGAAGTTGGGGAGTGGTGGAAGGGATGGAGGTTTAGTGTTGACAGGACAAAACAGAGCACATTCAGTGACCACAAAATGCAGTGACGCTGCCATCTGTGGTTGGGTGGTCTGGAGTTTTGGGATGAGGAGATGGGGCTCGTCTCGGGATAATGGTCCTCTGGTCGCCCTGGGTGACGAAGATCCTGATCTCAGCCTCCCTCTGCATCCTGCAACAGGACAAGGAGGAGCTACCTCATTGTTTGTCCGGTTGTCCCAAAAAGGACTAACCAGCTGCCTGATCCATGCCAGGTGCTATGAGAAACAGTGGCACCGGCCATAGCTGGAGAAGAGTCCTGGTTCTGTGATGCCTGGATTGCGGGAGCATCTGTCAGAAGGACCAGAGCTTTTTCAGGTAGAGACGGGCAACGGACACCCTACAGCGTCTCCCTTACTGTCATGAATGACCTTAGTCCAGCACGGCTGAAACTTCTGGAGGGTCTGTTAGGCTGTGGAACTAAAAGCAACGTAAGTGACCACTGTGACATCAGATTGAATTCTGCCTTGTAAGTTGTGGTCAATGTGGCCACAACCTTGTGAGAGCAGCGCATACATTGTTACCAATTGACTGTAAAATGACAGTAAATTTACCTGGCAACAGCGGTGCAATTATGTTTTGCAACAAAATAATGAGAGACCGTGAATTTAATCTAACTGGAGAATTATGGGTTACCAAAACCTAAATTTAACCTCGTGTCCCATTTTATGATTTGGGGAATTAAAATTTGTAGGTGCTAAGCAGGTTGTGGCAGGGATATTTCGTCCGCGGTCCTTTCTTCCAATACATGCCGGGTGCAAAAAATGCTTGTTTGGGTAAATTAACTGTAAATTTCAGTGAAATGCACATGGGCTTCCAGAACTTTGCACTTACTGTGAATCTGCACCTGCAATGTACTGTAAAATTACAGCAATTTATAACAGTGTAATTGGTTCTGTGCCACTCAGGGATATAGGGAGGGTTACAGTCTGTTTGGGTTTGCATAGCTCATTTCTCAAGTGCCTCCAGCTGGTCATTTGGGCGCTCATCAGGTGCTCTCTAAGCATGTCATGTGCAAGTGCAGGGTTTCTTGCGTGTTTCAGAGGAGAAACGCACACTGTCTGGGCTGCTCTGAAGATAGCAGTGTGAGTTACATATGAGCAGAAATTTGTTTTGCAGCTGGATTTGTTAGGTGGCCATTCCCACCAAAGATTACTGTATTGCCCTTTTCTGCTAATAAATTCAGACTTTAAGAAAAATGGGCCCGCGTGAAATAGTTTTGAGCAGATGAACGGTGTGGCTACATTGCAAAAAAAAAAAAAAAGAAAATCAAGGAGTCAGACAGTTTGTCAACAGACTCATTTCAATGCAGTTTTTTTTTTATACTCATTTGACAAGCAAATAGCACCTGCTTTGAAATGAGCAAATGTTAAATTAGAATTAGCAAATGTGAAGACTTATCACATACATGACGAAAGCTCAAATGAAGACAGATTTGCAGTGTACAGATCACCCAGTACTGCCTTCAGTATTCTGCTCATCGCTGTCGGTGCTGGCTGATATTTCACAGGTGGATTCTTTCCTGACCTCAGGGAGCCCTACGGTGGGGGGCGGGGGGCTACTGGAATGGCTGATTGTTTTTGCTTCTCTCAAGAGACACAAGGCACCCCCAGCACCGTAAGCGGCCCGGTTCCGTTCTTAGAAATGCCAGCGGGATAACAATCAATCACTTGGGAGCTTCAAGCTGCTATCTTTCGGGAGGGAACAACATGGACACGTGCCGGCGCGTTGATTCATAATGGTTATCAATACTTTGCCAAGAGTTATTCACCCGAGCGTGATCAGATAGGAGTAAATACATTGTTTTCAATTTCTTCAAATATGCACTAGAGAGTTCTTGTGAAAGATGGATGGCTCTAATATGTTCTTTTGTGTCTGAGACCTGGTAATCATTTGTCCTTCATTTGACACATCGTTCACCAGTATGTTCATATTGATCTTGAAGAACCGCTGAACCTGATGAACTGTGATTACAAAAGAACAGGTTCGCTTGCATTTCTTTATGCAGACAATAAGGTTAGAGGACCGTGCTTCTCATCGATTGCATTGATTTAATTCAGAGCCTCCGCATAAAGAACCACAGTCTCACTGAGAACTCAGCACTTGTACAAATTCACTACTCCATTGACCTTAACGAGAGCTATAGGACCAAAAGATCCGGAACAACCCATCAGAGTTCAGCCATTATGATTTATTGTATTGTCTTCGAAGCCAGCACCCAACTTCTAAAGCTGGAGCCAAATTTTGGTCTGAGACAAGAACTCCCGTCATCAAACTATTGTTCAGCTTTGGAGATGGACGTTTTTGACGTGACAGGCTAAGGCACAGTAAAACTAATCCCCTACATTTTCTAGCAGCCACTTTTGCTCATGTTTATCATGGCCATGAAAACATTTGGCGGGGAACTACACATCAATTTGTTGGAAAAACGAACTTCAGGAGTTTTTACTCCTTTAATCTCACACAGTCACTGACAGCACTGTTCGTTTCAGTGGCCACCAAACTCTTAATGAACAATAAAAGCACACTTCCTTTTAATTATCAAGTTTACTACTAGCCCTGCAAGAGTTGGTTCAAACAGAGGGGTCCTACGATATTAAATATCCCCTGATTTCACTCTCTGCCTTCATCTGGGAGTAGTAGATTCCTGTCTTTGGGAGAAAAAGCAATGTTTCACTGCTAAACCTCATTAATTCCCTGTTGCTAATGAAGCACAATCAGCAAGAATGACCTGGCAATAGATCTTCATAATGCTTTAGACTCCCTGTAATAAATCCTTGTAACATGCTCACTCAGCTCCTGCTGTTATCGCTGAATAGTAAAGCAGCATTTACAGCGGCACCGCACCATATGAAAAACAGCATTCTTACAAACATGAAGCCTACTCCTCTGAGATAAGTCCTTGAGTGACAGCGGTTACTATTTAACAAGATTCTACTTCGCAAAATTGTATCAGGAAGTGTGTATTTTTTACCATGGGGTATCATTCTCCCTCTATGGCCAGCATGGTGGAGCAGTAAGTAGCAATGTCGCCGCACAGGAAGAAGCTTGTTGGTTCAAATCCAGCCATTTCTTTGTGTAGTTTGCATGTTCAACCTGTGGTTACCTGAATTTTCTCTGAGTACTCTGGTTCCTTCCCGGAGTCCAAAATGAAACATGCCAGGTTCTTTGGAAACCCTTTATTGTCCTTAGGTTGGAGCAGCGCATTTCAAACCTCTCTTGGAGAACCATTTGTCCTGGGGTGCGTTTCCTGAAGGCAGAGATGCTAACTTACATAGTTGGAACCTCTAACTGTGAATGGATGAACTGTGTAAGTTACTAACTTAGTTAGCAACTACGCTTTTGGGAAACGCACCCCTGGATCTTCTAGACTTCTACTTGCTCCGGCACAGGTGATTCAAACGATCTGCTCATTATGAATCAGCTTTTGGGGGTTGATAACGACCTGGGCCCGTATTCACAAAGCATCTTATCTTTCCGTTAGGAGTGCTCCTAAGTCGTGCTAAAACATTTTATGTTGGAGTAAAATCTTAAAAGTTATTCACAAAGCCGCTGAGAAACTGGTAACTCTTGGACTGAGAGTAGCGCTGAGATAGGTGGGAGTAGATCTCTGTTGCGATGGATGACGTCAATTCTCATGAACGAGTCTTGGGACAATGAGCACAGTGATTGGTTGTTTGGTGACAGAGCGGCACATTGAAAAAAATATCACACATACAAACCATGGAGGAAAAAAATGAGGAAATAGTCCAAGCGGCTGGTTTGTCCCATAAAATAATAGCATGTTGAGCACTCCTGAAAATGCACTATGCACAGTCCCCACATATCATACTCTAGGCAAATAAACATACATAGGAGAGAGATAGTTGTAAAAACGCCAATAGCATAAAACGAGGCAATAATAAAATGCGTCATTTGCCCCAATAATTAGCAACTAACAGCGCCCTCCATGATTATTGCCCCCCCCCGGTTCAAAATGTGTTAAAAGCCTTAAAATAAATTCAGTTTTTATTGCCGACGCATACCCTCACACTGAAAATTGTACAAAACTGTAACCTTCAACTCAAGTGAATTTTAAAGGCAAAAAAAAATCCCTGACTAAGAAATAATTATTTTTCATTAAATCACCTGTTCCACAACTATTGGCACCCCAGGGAAATAAATGTCATTGAAGTATTTCTGTCATTTCTACAGTAGTTTACAAAGTTGATCAGAGTGTCTAGGAACATTTAATTAGTAATTCATCACTTCCTGTTTCCCTGGGGTATAAATATGACGTGACACAGAGACAAGGTTTTATATGCCACTGTAATAGTAGGCCTTTGTATGTCTGTATGAATTACAAGAATTAATTCAGACCTCTCTTTTTTTTATCGATATAGCATTGGGCTCCATTCGTCCGTACGTCCGAACGGACACACAAAATTGAGACGGCGGGGGATATTGCCATGTTAGTGGCAAACACTGGACGCCATGGCATTAAAGCTATACAAACAAACAAATTGCCGCGATAATTAAATAATAAATAAAGAATTTAGCGCTTCTCAACCAGCGCAATCAGATCATTGAAAATGTGCCCCTCCTACACCAGCCTGTTTGTTCCGTCGAAGACAGGGAAGACAAAGGGAACATTCTAGTCACACAAAAAAAGACAATCGAAGACAGTTTATGTTATCTCAGTTAGAAATTGCGCACTTGAAATCTCAAACTGCTCCGATGTCAGGTTTGCAACTAAAGGACACGGAAATGCTTTAACAAGGATTCTTACCCCGCACGCGGTCATCTCCCCACCCCGAAACCGCCTCAGCAATGACTGAATTCCATATTCATAGCCTATCATATCCTATTTGATGTGAGCGACACATTCACTTTATTTTGTGCCTAATACTTTATTATAATCAATTATCCCATTTACTGATAATGATTCTTCCCATGTCGGCTATTCTTTATGGGCTAAAATTGATTAACAAACGGGTAGTCCTTTGGTATTTGCCAGGGTAGGGCTCAATCTAGAGTAGCCTATTTAATAATATCTTTATTAACTCATTAAAATACACAGTATTATCAATGGTAAAAAAATAATAAAGACATGAGTTAGCTAATACAGATATCCTCAATTAGAAAATCAATCTCGTCACTCATGAGAATATCACAACTTTTTAGATTATCACGAACATATAGGGCAGTCGCATTTGTTAATAGAACATGTAGACAATGATGGCGACGGCGAGTTAAAGCCGAAAACCAAATTTCACACATGTTGGTGTTGTATGGCAAGCGAGCACTGAAGGCTGATCCGAGGAATTAAGCAGCGAATCGTTCTGGATGTGGCTTCGGTGGGGAGATGTAAGCGCAGTATCCCCGATTTAAAACATAAATGGAGAGATCTGCGGGGCACTGTAAAAGCCAGGCTCTCTGCACACTGGAGAAGTGTACACGCAACAGGTGGTGGGCAACTGTCATCCCCTGTGCATTTCACTGCACTGGAGGAAGAGGTGGCATCCACTCTTTCTGCAGTGGAAGTGCATGGAGAAGAACTTGGAGCATCAACGAACTGTGTCAGACACCTTAACACAGACGCATGTGATATGTGCATGATATCACCAGCCACTCTCTGGAACGACCCAGATGCCAGGACCGATGGCGCAGTTGTAACCTTGATAACCACGTGTATGTTTTGTAGGTGATTGCTGCACCTGGGTGGCCGTTCATCCAAAAGTCGGCAAAGATAGACGATTGCCTCATGCACGGTCAAGACAAAAGCGCTGGATGCACTCAGTGTTTGTTAGTCCCGGAATGTCCAAACGAAGCTGATATATGCGTGGTCGCCTTCGCGCTCGGCGCGCTCCTCTTACTCTTTCCCAATCATGCAAGAGTGCAAGCAAATGCAGGACTGGCATTTTGGTTTTAGATTTTGAGGGCATGGTAGAATGATGGTCTTATATATACTTGTATTAATTGATTGCTATGCGTTTGTAATTGAACTAATTGGAGAAAAGGCTCTTGCGTAATATCATGTGATGATTTCGTTTGATAATTTATTATGGTTATGAGAAATGTAGTTTAGAAATAAGGATGAACAATCAAATATTGAATGTCTCAACCTTTACCATGTTAAATAAAATAAAATTAATGTTAAAGTTCAGCCTTTAACCGACATCGAACGCAATATTCCATTTTGCCTTATGTTGGCGCTTGACCTTAATACAGCCCTCAAAAGCGCTTAACAGAAAAAGCGCGTAAGCCAGCGGGAGAATACGCGTAAGTGTTTTTTGCATGAGAAACGCCTGGAAACGGCCCGATTTTGGCCTTGCTGCCTTCGGGGTGCGTAATGCACAGACTTAAGTCGAGGGGAGAATACGCATAGGCTGAAAAGCGCATAGCTACGCGCTTTTTTCGACTTACGGGGATGGGAGAATAGACCCCAAAGTCTCCAAAACAACCATCAGGCGCTATCTACATGCCAACAAGCTGTTTGGGAGGCATGCACGGAAAAAACCTTTTCTCACTCAAAATCATAAACGCAAACATCTGGAGTTCGCTACTGGTACTGGGACTTCAACTGGGACCATATGCTTTGGTCAGATGAGACCAAGATAGTTGCCAAAAAGCTCTAACACTCTAAGTGGGCCTGCCAGAACACAAAAGATGAGTATGCAGAAAAGCACCTCATGCTCACAGTGAAGTATGGGGGAGGATCGGTGATGCTGTGGGCCTGTTTCTCTTCCAGAGGACCTGGGAACCTTGTTAGGGTGCATGGCACCATGAACACTTTCAAATACCAGGACATTTTAAATCAAAATCTGGTGGCCTCTGCCCGAAAGCTGAAGATGGGTCGTCACTGGGTCTTTCAGCAAGATAATGACCCTAAACATGTGGCCAAATCTACACAGAAATGGTTCACCAGACACAGAATCAAGCTCCCTCTATGGCCATCTCAGTCCCCAGACCTCAACCCCATTGAAAACCTGTGAGGTGGGCTGAAGAGGAGAGTGCAGAGGAGAGGACCCAGGTTGCTGGATGATTTAGAGAAATTGTGCACAGAGGAACGGTCGAAGATCCCTCTTTCTGTATTCTCCCATCTTGTGAAACATTACAAGAGAAGATTAGGTGCTGTTTTGTTGGCAAAAAGGGGTTGTACAAAGTATCAAGATCAGGGGTGCTAATAATTGTGGCACACATGATCTGATGTAAAATAAATATTTCTTAATTTGGGTTTTTTTTTCCCACTGAATAAATGTACTTGAATTAAAGGTTGGATTTTCCTCTTTTTTTCATTGTGATCCTATATTCTTTAGAAAAAAACTGAATTTATTAGAAGCTAAAGAACACATCATAACCAGGGGTGCCAATACTTATGGGGGCGCTGTATTACCCAATGAAAATACGTTGTGATCATTTAAATGTCAGGCCGTACAAATTTGTTTGCCCTGAACTGTCATGGATGAAAGTTCAAAAAGAACGCGAAAGCCCAACTAGAGCCACGAGCTGTTACTGCCGCTGGCCCAGTTGGTGCTGGAGCGAAAGCGTGTAATCAAGAGGAAATTTTGCTTGGAGGTGAACAGCAAAATCCAAGCAGTATGCGTGGGATAATATCAGCCTACAGATCAATTCTGCGTTACCCTCGGTGTCTCGGACGGCTGCTAGAAGCGGTGGTTTGGGCTGCAATCGCAGGGTAGGTCAGAGATTGCAGCCTATAGGAAGGCATACTAAGCTTGGTTTGTAATTTATAGCCAATAATTTAAATATGCATACAAAATATGACATAGGCTGGTATTATTATGATGATCTATTAAATGTAACCCTCACTCAATAGCGTAATAGAATAATTAATGCATAGCAGGAGGAGGTACAGCATCCAAGCCACTGTCCCCGAGCAAGTGGCGTCCCACAAGCACATAATACCTGTCAAATAATTGGCATAAGCTGCTTTCCATTAAAATGTGAGTGTCGTGCATGGATACTGGCCATTTTGCAACAATGTCCAAAATATTGTATTCGGCATCAAATACTATCTGGTTTTTGATGGAATTAACTTTTTTTCTTTTTACAAATACCTCTTCATCTTGGAAAAATAATTTGAATATGGGTCCCGTCAACAGCACCGATGATACCAGACATATCAGAGATGTGCAAGAATTGAAGTATGATTCTGTGTTGTTGGCGAAAGTCCACTGGAAACCGGATAAACTGTCGGATGATATGGGGTTCACAGAGGGCATTGATTGTTTGTTGAATTGAGCGACTGACTGAATTGAGCGATTGTGAAATCCCTAAATTGTCCGCGTTGCAAAGTTGCATATTTCCGGTGGCCAAGTAACGAAGTGTTACCAAACATTTTATTTCAGGACTTATTGGGTTGTTTCTCATGGTTGGAGACATAATTCTCTCCCTCACCTAGTCAAAAAATAAAGAAAGTTTTTAGAGACATGGCAGTTTTTATGGGTACGGCAGTTGATTTCAAGGGATTAGGATAAAAATTCGGGATTATGGTTAGGGGAAGGGTTAGGAGTTGGGGTATGGGTTAGGGGTTTGTGAAAAGGTTTTAGCAAGTTAGGAGTCCTCTTGACTACTTTTAAGCTCTCCCAGACTTAGGAGGTACATTTAGGCCTAAAATGCTTTGTGAATAACACTTCGTAAAAATAATAGGAGTCCTAAATTAACGACTGACGCGCCCAATTTTTAAGGAGTTTTTCCTAAATCCGGCAGTTAGGACCTACTTTTAGTGCTCACATGCTTTGTGAATATGGGCTCAGATCATTTTAATCACCAGTGCTGGAACGAGGAGAGATCTAGAACACAATGGTGCCCCCAGAGCACTGACTGTATAAAAAATGGACGTAGCCTCCATGAGGTTACTCTCAGGTTTCTGACATGGCTCTGGTTTCTGAATATCCACTGTGAAGCTCATTTGGACACCAATTTCGCACTTACCAGACTCCGCTTACTTCCCCGTTAATCCAAAATGTGCAAAAAGGTGGACCATTGCTGAAGCTCAGGCGGGCCGAATGGCACCTGGTTGAAAAATTCACACCCGCGAGCTCAAGGCTTCCAAGCCGCTATTGCTTACGAACGAGGCTAAGAAGTCAACTGAGTTGATACTTCATAGTTCGCAATGGTCGAGATGCTGCCTGGGTCATGGCTGTCCTAGTAAAGGAAAGGATCATGCCAACTTCCTTGAGGTGGCGGATCGAACATTATATCCGTGAAGCGGTTGCGAGAGGAACGCTGTACACCGCTGGGAAGGTGGCTCACCCCAAGGAGTACGAGCGGTGCTCAGCTCAGATTTGACGCACCTTAGGCCATACCACAATTAATGTGACGTGGCTGTCAAATGTTGACACTGCATAACGTAAGGTTATTAGCAAGCCGGTGGACCTTTATTTTCCTTCCTCACACACGCACATTTTTGATCTATCACCCTACATTTTGAATTTGGTGAATGCCAAATTAATTGGCTTCTGTGGCTAACATACGCACTGGTTATCAATGATGGCACAGCTGGGCATCTGGCTCCAAGGCTGAACTATGGTTATTTCAGAAGCTACCCAGCTAATCTATGACCTTTGCATTAACTAACAATACCAATGTGACTTGCAACTTTTCTTTCGCATAGTCTAAATTAAGGTACTTCTGGAACTCAACAAAGAGGCATTGCTCTTAGCTTCACCTTTTTCACTTTGGTTTTTTTTCTCATGTAAATGTTGCGTTACAGCACACCAAATATAGCTGAATGTAGCCAGCAAGTGACACTGTTTTCCATTGCCATTTGGCTTATTAATTAGATTAATGTAGCAAGCGAGCTTGTGGATGATGGACATTATGAAGAAACTTATTTTGTGACGGCTAGCTAGCTTGCTAGATAACGTGGGATAGGTTTAATTAGCTATAAAGCTAGCTAGCCTCTCTATGTAGAATGATACCATACCGTATCGGTAATCGCACTAAAATATAGTAAGATAACATGAGAGAAGAAGAGACTCAGAGCCAGAACATGACTACATTTCTACAAGGGAGGAACAACAAGAGACAGAAGCTTTGAACTAAAGTGTGGAACAGACAGCAGCCTCAGTCACAGCCATAGAGACTGGTGAAGACTCAGCTAGATTTAGGCCAGCCACTACTAACCTGTCCCTAGGCCAACAGGTGAATTTATCAGTGTGTCCTTGGTAATGACATGAATGGCTACAGGGTAAAATCATTTGGTTATAGTGTGTCTACAGTGAGTGAGGAATTTTCATGGTAATCATATAAAACCTTCGATTTACCTTTGTCAGTAGTTGACACGAAGAATAGTCTGAATATACATTTTCATTGGCCAATATTACAAATGTAATTACAATGGAAAACACTTACTACTCATACTATTTGAATTATAATTATTATTGTTGTTGTTGCTAAAAAGAAAAAAATAGGCGAGCAATGCACGGAATACCCCTCAACCCGACGTCAAAGTTCTTGGAGACGCCTGGCCGCCCGCCCGCCCACCCAACCGCCCGCAGGATAGCAATACCCCGTCAGCTTTGAGGGCTGAGGGGTAAAAAGCTTTGTTGAAAAATACTAGAAATGTTTGTGTGTTTTTCTGAAACTGTAGGCAAATGTGTAGGATGCATATTGTCTTTTTAGTGAAAGGGAGTCAAGGACATTGCCTAGGAAACATCACATGTCTTCATTTTTTTGTGAGTGTTTATTGGATTCGGCTGTAGGTAGACGGGAAAGATATAAGAGAGTGGGGAATGGGCATGTAGTACGTGACCACGAGCTGGAACTGAAACCGGGGTACCCAAAGAGGACGGATTTGCTGTGTCACCCTAAGATTATCACTGGCCCCATCTGGCCACCCCTATGAAAATTTTCTGGGGGCGCCACTGCTAGAACATGTCGAACATGTGGTTCTCCAGGAGAGGTCTAAGAAGCACTGCACTGTCATAAATTGACTGAATTTAACAGTTAAATTGATGCATTGTGTCATTATTATTTTAACTATAAGTAGAGTCCTGCACGCATTGAACTGTGGTTTACAGTTAACATACTGTATATGAAACATCTTTTATAAAATGGTTGTAAAATTGCAGCTCACATAACTGGAAAAAAAAGGTGCCAGTTAAAATAACCGGCAAAAAAAGTGCCAGTTTATAACAGTGTGGTAAGAGTGTGTAAGTATGGAATGCAAACTCTGCAACAGATTGGGAAACCGCCCAGGGCGTGGCTCTGCCTGGTGTCCATTATATGCTGGTGTTCAATGCCATCAATATAATGATATTACAAGTTAATATGCAGAAAAACATAATGTGCACCCTTGGGACTTTGTTTTGCAATGAAGCCAGATTTGCAGTATAAGTGCTAACTATACCATGGATTTGGGGGAGGGCAGTTTTACGGGGGATTGGGTGGCGGGCGGTTGTTTGTGGATGCCTCAATGACAGGACTGACAGTAACTGCAAAGCATGTAAGCCTCCTATATGTTAGTAGATCAGATATATAACAATCGTAGTGCAATTAATCAGCTAATAACCACATTTAACTCTCAAGCTTTTCCATGTACACTAATGACCGAGTGGGGCCATTTATGACCCCATAAAATTTTATACAGGGGCAGGACTCATTTCTGTCTATAACACATGTACTGCTTTCTAAACAAATGGCACTCACACCAAAGCAGTCCAGTGTAATTACTTGTGGTTTTAAACTAATGTAAAATGCAAAAAACACTTACAGACCTCTATGAAAAAAAGCATGTATCCAGAAAATCTTTGTCTGTTGCCTACTCAAAAACAGAGATTCCTTTTTTCTCTGGATAACATGAGATGGAAGGAAATTTTTGCAAACTGAAGATGAAATTTGAGCTCAGTATATTTCACAGCATAACAGTATCACTATGAGATCAGAACATGAGAGAAGTAACGTCCATAATTTTGTCAATAATAAATCACCATTGGAAACTAGGGATGCACCGAAATGAAAATTTTTGGCCGAAACCGAAAACCGAAAATGAGAAACACTTGGCCGGAAACCGAAACACCGAAAGAAATTATGCCAATTTTTAGTACCATTGCATTTATGGCTATGACTGTGTACTTACCTAACTAAAGTCAAGGCACTGCAATGGCATAAATTAACATTCACGCTTCAAAAAATAAATCTATTACAAAATCATGAAAATATTTATTTAGCACTGGCATTCCAACAAAGCACAATATAAAATAAAATGAAATTATAAATAAAATGTTTAACTTGGCCCCACTCATGAATAACCTACAGGCCTATAATTGACTGGCCTATTACTGGCTGCTGAAAAATTGTAAAATATGTTAAGTGACAACAACAGCAGCCCACTGATTGGTCAGAGGGAATTGGCTGCGAGAGCCAACTCGCTTCCGCATTATCGCTAGGAAACAGGCTTCACTTTCCATCACTGAAACTGGTCTTCAGATTGTGGTTTTGAAACGTGTGTTGTTTTAGGCAGCTTGATAAATATACTGTGCGTTGCCTTACCTTTCAAACAAGGTTGCGTTTGTTCACCGGAAACAGGCTTCACTTTGCATCAGTGAAACGGGTCCTCAAATTTTGCTTTTGAAATGTGTGTTGTTTTAGGCAGCTTGATAAATATACTGTCCGTTGACTCTCCTTTCAAACGAAGGTTGCGTTTGCTCACCGAAGCTACTTCATTAATGAAATGCATTTCTTTGTCCGTGATCCTGTTCGTAGCGAAATTAGAAGCATCGGCGATGTGTCCAATTCTGTTTCCCCAATTCCCCTTGAAAAAGTTATTATGCTGCCCCTATTCTACGAAAATTGCGCCGAGAATAACTTTACGGGTGCTGATGAAGCATTTTGTTCTTAGGAAAGGGAAAGGTATCACAGATGAGATGACGCATCGTACAGCGATACTTTCTAATACTCTGCCATCTCCCGCAATTTGCGGGTTTGCCATGAGTTTTGCCTTCACTTTCAAAGTGAAATGTTGAATACGTCTGCATGTCAAGCTAATAAACAATAATTGTAATATCATATGTGTTATTTGCTTCTTTGTTATGAAGGGGAAAAAAGGGCAAATTAGCATCCGTGTGTGGTGATTCCATATTTTTCCAGGGTTGTAGTTACGTTATGGAATACTGATGTTACACAAATACCTTGAGAATATATTGCCATTGTCTACGAATACTCTGTGCCTTTTACTGATATCATTGCTTTGTGTTTTTATGTGGTACGTATTTAATGTGCAACCGAATCGGACACAAAACCAGCTGCTATCCTATGCATCAGGACAGTGTCAAACAGAAATTGCAATTCAGCACTCGCGGACTTTAATGCCATAACGTGGTGACGTGGGTGCGCGTCCCCCAATTTAAAACATACAGACAGGCGCGTGCTGGCCGCAGTTTTTGCTTGCGTCATCACAACATTCTGTTTTGGCCGTATTGTTTTGGTGTTAAAAGTCCTTCGGCCGAAAACTGAAAGTGCATTTTTTTGCCGTTTTCGGCCGATAATTTTGGGTGGCCGAAAATTCGGTGCGTCTGTATTGAAAACCTATTTTGTTTTCTCATCCATTGTTTTAAATACAGCTTGGGCGGCACTGCTGCCTCTCAGCGAGGAGGTCCTGGGTTTAAATTTTGCCTCGGGCCTTTCTGTGGGGAGTTTGCATTTTCTTCCTGTGTTTGCATGGCTTTCTTCCAGGTACTCCGTTTTCCTCCCACAGTCCAAAGACATGCATTTCAGGCTAATTGGAGACTCTAAATTGCCCATATGTGTGAGTGTGAGAGCGAATGGCGTGTGAATGGCGCATGCCCCCTGCAATGGATTGGAGAGCTGTCCAGGGTGGGTCCCTGAATGCCTTTCTGCCCAGAGTCAGCTGGGATAGGCTACAGCTCCCCCCACGACCCCAGTGAGAAAGAGGAAATATAGAGAATGGATGGATGGATGGATGGATGGATGGATGGATGGATAATAGTAAGAACAACAAAGAAATTGACTGGAAAACATAACCTCCTTAACTGTGGGCACATTCTTCATTCATATGCAAATGTGCATATTTTATTTCAGCAAGTAGCTTTGAATGCAGTGCTTCAGTTTGCTATGACTTTGTGGGTATTTCCACTTAAATTTGTGTTTTGTTCAGGACTATTGAGGGCAGAAAAGGAAGAACTGGAGGGGACAGTGTGATTCCCCCAAGGACAGACCTGCAGAGGCGAAAGGCTCAGAGAACATCACAGAATAACTTGCACCCTCACTGATGCTCAGAGAACATGACAGAATAACCTGCACCCTCACTGACGCTCAGAGAACATCACAGAATAATCTGGACCCTCACTGACACTCAGAGAATATCGCAGAATAACCAGCACCCTCACTGATGCTCAGAGAACATCGCAGAACAACCTGCACTCTCACTGATGCTCAGAGAACATCACAGAATAACCTGCACCCTCACTGATGCTCAGAGAACATCACAGAATAACCTGCACTGTCACTGAGGCTCAGAGAACATCACAGAATAATCTGGACCCTCACTGACGCTCAGAGAACATCACAGAATAACCTGCACCCTCACTGATGCTCAGAGAACATCACAGAATAACCTGCACCCTCACTGGCGCTCGGAGAACATCACAGAATAACCTGCACCCTCACTGACGCTTAGAGAACATCACAGAATAACCTGCACCCTCACTTACTGCACTGGGAAGCTGGTGACTGCTGTTGTGGAGGTATTATGATGCTGTATTGACATGCACAACACATTCTCATCCCAACTCGTCATATTGTGACGTTACCTGACGAAGCGTATATATGACGCAAAAGGAGGCTTTTGGCATCCTTATTTAAATGCTTAGGGTTAGGGTTCAGGTTAAGGGTTAAGGGTCGGGGCTGGGTTACTTTTAAACAAATAAGGTGTCAAATAAGGACGCCAAACCTCCTTTTGTGTCGTAGATAGATGCTTGGTCAGGGATGAGACTGGGCTCACATGCACAGTATATCACAACATACTTCTGTAAATTGCAGTGCTAACTCATGCCTTTTCCACACACATGGACATACAGATACCAACACACACATGCGTGCGCACACACACACGCACACACACACACACAAGCGTGCACATGCACACATACAGATACACACACACACACACACACACACACACACACACACACAAGCGTGCACACATTCAGATACACATACACACACGCACACAAGCGTGCACTCACACACACACACACACAGAAAGAGAAAACCATTCTCGAATACAATGCTAAGGTCATTTATCAATGCTTCGGGTACATTTTACCGAGGACAGGATTATCTTTTTTTCACTGCACCTCATCTCCACACTGACCCCCTGATTAATCCTCATCAGGCGGCAGCTGCCAGGTCTGCATGCAGGGGAGCAGGAAGGGCATTCAGGGACAGCAGCGTGCGTTCGCACCGAGGACAGGACTCAGACGCTGGGACCACAGACGGCGCGCGTGTCAGATCCTGTCGTCCAGCCAGGAGCCCTGCTACGGCCACTGCAGGGAGGACTGTAGGCTGAAGGGACTCAAGATGGACCAGGCTCATTAAAGCCAGGGCTTTCTGGCTTTTTTTCTCAAATTTGAGCTGATATTACAAAGATATAGGAGAGACATACAACAAAGATCAATAACCAGACACAAAACGCGGACGTTGAGGCTCACCGTGGGCATGTGGATGGTGTACTATAGGCTGCACTTGTCACGACCCGAGTCTCCTGTATAGTTCTCAGTCCTGTGCTCCAGCCCATACCAGTTTCATTTTGTTGATTGTTTTTTGCTTATCTAAAAGTTCCTGGTCTGTGTTCTTTCTGCGCTAGATTGTTCCACTTATGATATCCTTCCAGCCCTTCGGAAGACCTAAAAAGAAATGGTTAATCAGTTAATTTGTATCTTCCCCTGCAGTTTGACTCAAGCCTTTTGATGTGGCAGAATCCCCAACTCTTGGAGTTTTAGAATGCACTTCACTCAGCAAGTGCCATAGCCCTGGATTGCCTTCCTGGTTCTGACCCCAGACCAGTCTGTGACCACAGCTTGTTTGTCTGCACTGATCCCATTCACCCCTTCTGACCCAGACTGCTTCTTACCATTTGTCTGTTGAATCCTGTTTGAGTTCTTATCTTCTGTTGGTGCCATTAGCAGCAGTTACCATATATTAAAGATAGCCTCCTTCCCTGTTATTTATAACAGCACAACTGAGACACATAAAACACTTTTAAGCATTTACAATAAAATAAAGATGTATAGGTGAAAAATCAAAGAGGAACAGAGATTTTGAGAAGATAGATTGGAGCAGTGGAAGAATGATCGAAAAGGAATGGGGAGAAAGAGAAAGAGAGACAGAGAGAGAGAGAGAGATAGAGAGAGAGAGAGCGCACTCTGTCATTAATATCATTGCCATCAGGATTCCAGTAATTCACTTTTTGTGTTGAAAGCTTTCCCTTTCGAATGGTTATTTACTGCATATCCTGTCATGCTAAAAGAGGTTGAGCTCAATTTAAACTCGAAGAGATTCAGAGAGAGACAACAGGTGTATGCTATCTGTCAAATAAGGTAGTGAAAAATAAATTTCATTCTTACCCATTTACAGTATATTTAAGAGGCTTTTATTTTTGTAAATGCACATTCCATCTGCTTAGGATTTCAGATATGACAATATTGTTTTTCTTTTCTCATTGCATTAATCAGGTACACAAAAGTCTGGAAATATAACTATATTTTGGTCACACTTTAGATGAAGTGTTGCTCATAAAGGCTTTATACAGCATGTACTATAATGCCTTCATACATGAGACATAATGTCCTCATAAATCATACATAAGCAAATGGCATGCTTTATAAAAGATGAAATAACACATCCTTATTCATCATGTGATGCCAGATGTGACAATGACAATTTTACTTAGCTGACAATGTCACCCTTCATGGCATTTAGCCACTAGGTAAATCACATCTGGTATCACATGTTGAATAAGGATATGTTATTTACCCATTACAAAGCATGACATTTGCTTATGTATAATTTATGAAGGTATTATACATGCTGCATAAAGCCTTCATATGCAACACTTCATCTAAAGTGTGACCCAATATATTTATCAAAAAAGTGTTTTTAAAAAATCTGTTTAGTTTTCTCAGTTATGGACTTTCTGTGTGTGTGTTGAGTGAGGGGAACCTGTTGTCAAAGCAGCAGCACGTTCTGCACAGGTATTTTTAGTGTTCCATCCAGAGTGAGCCTGTGGCGTAGACCTTATGAGCTAATGATAGGGCTGCCATCCTTTCAAGAGTGGGAAGGAAAAATAAATACAATTTTTAACTTCTGCTACTACTTTTTAAATAATATTATTTCAAAATATCATAAAAACCCACAACATAAATACATTGCATAAAGAATTGCCTCGAGCTTTTCCCCCTGATTGTAGGGGACCAGATGCAGCCCTGACCAACTTGGAGCCCTGGGCAAGATTTTAGCTTGTGTCCATTGCATTGCAGTCAGTTCCATCACCTGTATTCATACTCTCACACAGAAACTGAATACAGTAATTTATGTCTTTGAAATGTAATTAAACTGAAATTAACCTTTCAATGGATAGTAAATTATATTCTGAGAGTTTATTGTGGTCTTTGAAGGTGTTACTTTAATTTACAGGAAGGTGTTACTTGTGTTGTAACAATTGACCTCATATGCTGTTACAATGGCCTCCACCTGTGGGGTAGATGTAACATTTGACTCATACAATTTCAATATTGACGATGGGCAAGGTATGTGAGGTATGTGAAGTACGAGTCACACTGACTGCAAAACATTTCTGAATGAGTCTATTAACATTAGTGGTCGAACCGGCTGCAATGCAAGGGCGATGAGATGAAATCGTGCCCGGGGCATCAAATTGGTCAGGTCCGGCTCTGGTGCCATCACAGTCCGGATATTCTGTTCCACCAGAGTTTGATCATAATTGTTGCGGTGGAATTCTTGCCAAAATGATGTCAGCCCATTTCGTCGCTACATCTTAACTGTAGTGACAGTTGGCACACGCTGTTTGACAGGGACACAATGCTGACTTCACTGCCAAGTGTAGCTTAGGGGGGGACTTTCTCTTGCTATTGATCCCCCCCAAAAAATCCTCTTCCTCCAAAGTCAAAGCCAGCTTGCTCTGCTTCTCCAAATTGAGTCATTGCCAACATGAGCCCGTCCACAGAAGATTGCCAAAATCCAGCAGTGCTTGGACATGCAGCTCTGTCCCCGAAACACAGACCTACAATAGTGCTGCCAATCAGACAGCTATTCTCTTCCAGTCCAAACCACATCTACATCTCCATGCAGGGACCCTAACTTCTGGTTAGGAACACAGAAAGAATAATTTATTTGGAAAAAAAGAATATAATTTTGTTCTCAACAGCAGAGATAGATCCCACACAATAAAGACATTATTGAGGTGAATGGAGGTCAGTAGATACTCATAGGGTGTGCTCAAATATTAGTATGTTACATTTAAAGAGATGTAAAAGTCAAAGTCACCTCTTTGAAATTTTTATTCAGCAAAAAAGTATTGCGTGACTAACATGCCAAATTTTATTTTCTATCATTTAAATGCTTAGTAAAATTTCTGTGTCCTTTCAACAACATTTCACGGTTCACATGCCCTCGGTCCTTGATTGCATTGGTTGTTTTTTCATGCGTTTCTCCTCACTAGCTTAGTGATTCAATGGATTAGTAGGGATCAGGAACAGCGGTCCATTCTGGGATTGTTCCTCCCTTTTCAGAGGATACAATTTCAAAGGACCACGTTTGACAGCTCTCATCTCATCTGGCGTCTGCTCAACATCACTATAAAATCTTTGAGTATTTTGTGGAAAAGAAATGATCGGAAAAAGAGAAGCTCACTGAAGAGACCAGGATGTGATACAACCATGAGGTACAAGTTGTCAATAAAGCTCTTCATTGTTGCATTGCGTAATTTGTCGTGTCAGGCTTGAGTGCAAGAGATGGAGAAGGCTGTCACTTTTCCTGCAATACACTGAGAGGCAGTGGGGCACGGGGTAAAACTTGCTTTCAAACAAAGACTAGGTTTAAATATCAGATTTCCAGATTATGCTCAATGGGTTTGTACGCAATTTAGTTGTTACAAAAGGTCTACAAATGTAAGAATATGTAACGGTTGTGCAGGGCACACTGATGATGTGCACGGAGGACAGGAAGTTGAGGACTGGACTCAGATGCATGGATGGACTTGGTTGTATTAATTATGCCTCCTGAGCAGCAGGAGCAATACAAAACAATAGGAAACAAGGTTCCTGAATTGCACTATTAGTAATACAGGCACTGGACTTTGGCACAATGTATTACAAATAGGAAACAAGGTTCCTTCAATAATTATGATAAAGTGCTGCTAAACAATAAATAGCACTGAATTCAAGAGTTAGAATAAATACAAGCGATACGTGGGGAGTCTATACAAGACTAGGGATACAGCACAGGCTTGTGGCTATGAGACTTCTGTGATGTATTGTTCAGGAACCAGTCACGAGAACCAAGCAGTGCAGTTAAACTGGATTTTATTACAGTTTTTTTCAGTTGCTAACAAGCGTTCGTCCACTCATTTGGCACATTTTCAAAACTCACTTTTCACACAATTTGCAGTCAGTAAACACATTTCCTCATTGCTTACATTTTCAAAACAGACAAGATATGCCTCTTAACAAAATGATAGACTATTGTTGTATTATTTACAATTGTTAACACACAACTTCCCAAAATAGCAAAAACAATATTCCAAACTACAGATACAGCATAAATACACTTCCCTCAGCAATGATATCAGTCTGACAAGAGCTGTGACTGAAATGACTGCTTAAAAACACATAGGGGAAGTCACATGCTACTAATGGGAGGCAGGTGATATGGATCAGGCTAATTATAAAGGAATGAACATGAGGAGGTTCCTGATTACAAGAAATTAGCAAAAGCCAAAACGTGGATAGGGATCACAGGGACAGCCTACTGACAAACATACGGCTCCGGTTAGGGAGTTCTACCGTGCACAGAGTGAGAGGCAGAACAGTGATTAACAAGATGCAGAAGATCTGCTTGAAGCACAGCAAAGTAAATTGAGTGAAGGCAGGGGGCGGAGACTTGAGCAGAGCGAGTGCTGAGAGCTTGTTAGTCAATTAGTGACGTGCAGCTATACAATCCCTACTGCTTGTATTGTGTTTTGGGATTCCATGCCATGTTTTGTTCTTGCCTTGTCTTTGTCCGTTTGCCTTTTTCCACCATTGCAGTTATATTCCTGTCCTTGTTTTGTGTCATACCATGCATTGCACTTTGTCTCCCCCTGTCTGGTCTTTTGTCATGTGATCGCTCGCTGCCCCAGTATTGTGTGCCTCACTTTCGGGTGATTTTATGGTTTCTGGGATTTCATCCATTCCTTCCAATCTCGTTTACTTCCTTCATCTTTTCTATATTACTAACAATACTAACAGTTTATTGTTTCAAGTAAACTTACTAATCAAGACTAACGTTGTTTATAGTACTAACTTACTAACAAAATACAGAGCATAGTCGGACAAGGCAGAATTCATAATCAAAACATGGTCAGGCAGATCAGGATGATAAGAACTTCCCATATACGAGTCTCGGTCTGAAATAGCACAACACTACCGCCTAGAGGAAATGACAAACAGGCACCGGTAACGATTATGGACCTGAGAATGCGGTCCGGGTCTTAACAGACCGGTGAGCTTGACGGCTGGAGGCGTGGCCTTAACACAATAACATACTTGTAGTAGTCAGTGCGACTGACACATTTAACATTAGCTAGCCAGTTAGCTACAAAACTTGAAAGCCAAAGTTAGCCAAAATGAGGTGCAAAGATAGAGAAATCATTGCTGCATCCAGTCACCTAAGTTCAAGTGAATGAAAATGAAGCGGTCGGTCTCTTTCGAGGAAGGCACTGTTATGATTCTGCCTTATGAGAGTTGTCTTTGTGATTATTTGTGCTTGCGCTTTACTTTTGTTTTATTTTTCAGCTTTTATTCAGCTGTCTGATGATCGATACCCTCTCTGCCAATCTCCAGTGATGTCGTGTGACAGCCCTCAGTTGCCTGCACCTCATTGTCCAATCACGTTTCTTCTTTCTGTATTTCATTCATTGCTTCCACATGTTTAATTCTGGGTCTCGCTAAACTCTGAGTAAATGCATTATCTGATAGGATAATTTTTTTAAATTTTTTTTTTTAATTAATTCACCAATAAGTGCATACAAACAAATATGTGACCAGACAAATAAATGGGTAGCGAGTTGATTTACAGAGTAATATACATACAATAATATTAGACAAAGACATCAACAAAAGGAATAGAAAAGAAGAGAGAATAAAACAAACAACAAAAAAAGGGGGGGAAGAAGGAAAAAAAAGGAGGAAAAAAATAAAAAAATCACAAAGGATGAAAAAAGGAGAGAAAACAAATGAATAAAATCAATAATAATACTAATAATTAAAATGAAATAGAGAGATAAGAGCCGAAAGAAAAGGGAAAAAGGGAAACAAGGCAAAACAGTGTAACAATCAAATGATCCGAAATGAAGCAGAGTTGTATTTTGGCAGTTATTTAACGATGTTTTTGTTCAAGAAGTTTCCTGATAGGATAATTATTAACCAGTACTAACTAGTACTTATTTTAGGGTGATTGTAAATATTTCGTCACGATGTGTTAACCTCAATTAACTCATTAGCAAGTGCGATCGTTTCTAGCTTTTGCATTTCTGCCTAAGCTTTCCCTTATTAACTGCGTTTAAAGCTGTGCTTTCCTTTGCTTCTCTCTTGGTGCTTTTTACTCGTCATGTGTAGATTACCTTAATCCAAACTGTCTAGTTTGATTGATGGTCTCAGCGTCTTGTCTCGAGTCATTATGGTTTACCCAGTCCTCGTCGATTTGTTTATTAATCCCATGTATTTCTGTTCCAGTCGAGATTGCTTTTCGAGTCCCCGCCTCCTCTCATGACTGTAAATGTGGCAGAGATGGGAGTGGCCATCAGACGGTACTTTGTTAGACTCTGCATGGTGAAATCTCATCTTCTTGTGCTTTCCAAGTATTTCCTTCATATGATTTTCGAGTCTTTTATTTTGCTGCGTCCTCGTCTTGCCTGCCCCTTGTCTAGTCTCCCAGTGTAATCCGTCAGTCTAGTAGGTCTAGTTTTAGTTTTTTTCTAGTTTAGCCACTCTTGGAGTGTGTACTTCTGTTTCCCCCCGCCTTGGGCAGTGTACCTTAGTTTTCCCATTTGTTCAGTGCATGTGTACGGTGTTTTATTTCTGGCTTGTCTGCCAATTTTTTCCTGGTGTTTTGTGCTCTAATAAACACTTCAGTTCCTGCATCTGGTGTTCCCCTGACCCCTTAACAGGCACATGATTGTGCCCTTTTCTGCCTATCTGTGAACTCGGGTTTCTCCTCAGGTGCATTTAACTTCCATGTTAAGACACACAGAAATAACGTGCCAGGTGAAAACAGACCATTCAGCCCAACTAGACTCGCCATTTTCCAATCAATAAAGCGGACCTTACACTTCAGATACTCAAGGATGGTATCCAGCACTATATAAAGCCTGGACTGGAAAATGCCTAAATTTTCTATCAACAATGTAGACAAGGTAAGCTATCCCACTGTCTCGTGATTTAGTTGGTTCAGTCCATTTCCCCAGTCTGTGAGCTCACCTGCTTCGGGTTATTTCAATGGTTTCTGGTGTTTCATATAATTACTTCGATTCTCATTGACTTCCTTCACCTTTCTGTTCACTAACAAGACTGACATTTGTATTTTATATCATAGTCTACTAACAAAACTAATCCATGTATATATTAATAACTCACTAACGGGTACTCTAGTTTAATCTGTAAAGTTGCACCGCTACTAATTAGTTCTAATTCAGTCTCAGCAATCGCCCTGTTCTAGTCTCCGCCTCTTGCTTAGCTTTCCCTGTCTCTCCCTGCATTTCTGTGAGATCCTATACAGGGTATTTAAAAAAAAAGTATACCCAAATAAAATCATCACAGGAAGAAGTCACAGGGGGTAAGATCTGGGGATTCCTGTGGGGTTATCTGAAAGATAAGGTTTTCACCTCACCTCCAGCAAATCTGGATGATTTAAGGCAGAAGATCATACAGGCAGTTGAATACTTGCGCCATGATCACCAAATGATCCAACGAGCTGTCCGCCACATGGTCAGACGATACCAGCTATGCATTGATAGCGAGGATGGTCATGTTGAAGGGCCAGGACCATGAATTTACTCTGGGGAACATTTCACTGAATAAATGAATAATCTTCATCAACCTTTTAGTTTGATTTCTCTTTCCAATTCTTCGTAATGAAGAACACAACATTTGGTACGGTAAGGATCTGGGTGCCCTTCAAACGATGCATTGCTGCTCATTCACCTGTGGATATGAATGCATGTTATAGACATCATTGGAAAGAGCTCAGTTAGCCCTTTCCAACGACATATTACACTTCAAAAAATGTTAAGTTTTTTCATAAAAAATGATGATTTTATTTGGGTATACTTTTTTTTTAAACACCCTGTATTGCTTTCCTATACTCATTGTCTGTGCACTTAGAACTCCTTGACCGTAGCTGTTTAATTGTCATAGGAGGTCTGCGTGAATCCCGTCCGTTTCTTGGCTTTCGCCAGTTGTTGTGGTTTAGGATTCTCCCATATGTACCTGCCTTTGTAATTAGTTCTCATCCCATTCACCTGTTCCCTGCATAGCATGCGACTTCCCTTCTGTCTATTTAGAGTCCTCACTGCTGTTCTGACTTTCTCAGAACGTTGATCAATATTTCTTTATGCAGAGTCTTGTGTATGCCATTGATTATTGTTTATCTTCAACTGTTTTGTCCAACCAAGATTCTTGCCATTGCAGTTTTTGTATTGTTTTTGTCTTTCTGGATTTTGACCCATTTTTTATGACCACGTTTTCGGTGTTTAGATGCCCTGTGTATGACCCATTGCATTGGATTTCGACAACGACTTTTTGCCTGCTGTCTATGTACCGTTGTACCTCTGTTTTTCTGGTGCTGACCCCGGCCTGTCAAGTCGACTTTGTTTTTGGATTTTGTTTTGTGGCTTGACAATTCTTGTGTCTATTGGTACTGACCCGGCATTCATTAAAGGCATGCATTTTTTAGATTTCGCGAGTGGTTCCTGAACGCACCTTCACTCAGTGTTTGTCCAAATGCAAAATCTTATTGAAATGCGTCTTACCTACTGTGCTGTGGAAGGCTGTAGCAAAAGAAAACAGGTCAGCAAATTGACATAACTTCATAAAACAACAAATAAAGAGCATCTTTCAAAAAAAATCATCATTTTCGGACAGCTGTTCAGCAGACAATGAAAACACTACATGCATAAATCTGACAATCTCACAAAATACTTTGAATATTTTGAAATGTAGGTTGAATAAAATTGAGCTAAATGTATTTTACAGAAATAATTTAGAATGTTTCTGATTGAAATCATTGTGTATGTGTACAGCAAGTGATGAAGGAAACAAAATGAACACCAATGAGATGCTAAAACAGAAGGAAATTTGCTAACTGCCCGCATATATCTGCCGGTTTTTAAGATGACTTGTTGTGAATATCCTCATGCCCCGTTTTCTAGAATTGTTTTTACTGGATGACTTGCGTAACAGTTTCTGCTTTTAAATTCGCTACTTTGACCCCTTACCCTGTTCGTGTTTGTACCTATTATGTTCATATGTTTTGCATCATTGTTTGTACTTGTGCCTGTACTTGCGTTACGCTTGTGCCTGCGGTGCGCTGCTCTATTTCAAGTCATATATTTTGTTTGTATTTGTGCTCACTTGTACTTGCTTTGCATTGTATTGTATTGTTTCTTTCCTCTTCTTCCCATTCCCATTGCCCTGTGTCTTTTCTTTTTTAGGGTTCCTTATTGTCAGCTGGCTGGGAACAACAGCTGGAAATTAGCCATGTTGGCTAAAGCTGCCCTGTTTACTGTTTTCACAGTTAATTGATGGGGACTGTCCTCGTGATAATAAGTTAATAAATAAAAAAAATAATTTGTCTGGGAAGATCCATCTGATGTGGTAGCGCAATGAGGAGATGCAAGAGAGGGACTGGTGAAACTGGAGCCAGTGGCAATTTACCGTCATTGGTGGGTGATGTGATATCACTTTCTCATGCCCTAGCCTTGGGGTTGCTCCTATTCTAGGTAATGATGGGGACAGGTTTTCTGCCATCATTGGTAGCTTTTTCCCAGATCTCTGGGTTATTAATATGAGTGCTCGCCGTCCTTTGGGTTCTGCTCACGGTGGAGGATTCTTCTAACGTATAAGTGTCGAGATGGAATAAAAGGTAGGTATGGATGCAGCAGGACATTACGTAGTCGAGCCCCAAGACTGATTTAAAATCATCAGTGTATCAATTTTTAACTGTAAAAAATCAATATTTAATCTCTGAAAGTCTAGTTGTATTTGCTGAGGTGGGCCTAAAAGCAAAGCGTTTTGGCATTCCAAGAGACCTCCACTAGACCCCCCCAACACATCTCACTGCATCTCCCACCCTCTAAGTGGCAGGCAGAACGAGTGAGGCAAAAATCCGTGGTGTGAAGAAAAGGGAAGAATTAACGCAGACTCTTTCTGAAGGGTGGCAGACGAGTTACTTTCTTAATGTTTACTTTTCATTGTGTCTTTGGGTGCATGTATGCACACCTGTGTGTGTATGTGTGTGTGTGCGCGCATGTGTGCCCATGCCCATGTGTGGTGCGCGTATGTGCACATGTGTGTGTGTTTGCTCGTATGCACTTGTCTGAATGTGTGAGAAAGCACATGTGTGTGTGTGAGCAAATGTGTGTGTGGTGTGTGAATGTGCGCATGTGTGAGTGCGTGTTTGCACATATGCACTGAATGAATGTGTGAGAATGCACACCCATGTGGGCGTGAGCAAATGTGTGCGTGTGTGGTGTGTGTATGTGCACGTGTGAGTACGTGTTTGGAAATATACACTGAATGTGTGAGAATGCAAGTGTGTGTGTGTGTGTGTGTGTGTGCGTGTGCACGCGAGTGTGTGCATGTGTGAACGTATTTGAGCATATGCACTTGCCTGCTTGCGTGAGAATGCATATGTTTGTGTGCGCGTGGGAGCAAATGTGTGTGTGTGTGAGTGTGTTCGCAGGAGCATATGCACTTGTGTGGCTGGATTAGCGATGTAGTCTCCAGCTGCTAGAAACTTACCGCTCCTGCGCCTCCGACCCCAAAAGGCTGCAATTTACTGAGGCTGCAGCTATTTACTGATGGAGAAAAACATCCCTCTCTCCGTCTCTCACTCTCTTCAGCTTGACAGGAGGAAAGTGGCTGAGTCTGTTGGCCCAAGAAGAGCCGGCGTGGAGCTGAGGAACAATCCTCTTACTGCAGCTGATAAGGCAGGCCAGGCTCCTCCAGCCAGCCGCCCTGGAGAAAGGCTTAACCACGGTCAGCCTCTTTGCTGGGCCCCGCAGATCATTTCAGGGGGAATTAGGCTTGGGAAAGAGCTGTGTGTTTGAGAAGAATGATGCTGGCAACTCCCCCTCTTCTCTTCCATATAACCCCTGCTCCCACGGCCATGTACATTTGTATTTATGTGAGTGCATCAAGGAAAAGATTCACATTTCATGACACTTGTACTTTTTTACTTTTTGCCATAGTTTGTTGCATGTATCTGTGAAGCATTTGATGTAAACAAAAAATCAGAGTGATTCATCCATTAGTTCCAATGGAATCATGTAAGAAGTGAACAGCAGTCACAGGTCAAATAAAAAGGGCCCAACTTCAACAGCATTTATCTCAAAATCTCAGTGTCATGAAATGTCAATTTTTGGTCACACTTTAGATGAAGTGTTGCTCATAAAGGCTTTATACACCATAAACGAGACATTTTGTGTTCATAAATCATACTTAAGCAAATATCATGCTTTGTAAAGGGTGAAATAATGCATCCTTTTTGAGCCTGTGATGCCAGATGTGACAATGACAATGTCACTTAGCTGATAATGTCACCCTTTATAGCATTTAGCAACTAGCTAGGTGACATTGTCAGTTATATCACATTTATTATTTTACCCAAAGCATGGCAATTGCTTATGTGTGACCCAATTTTTACTTGATACCTTCACAAAATACACTTTTCCTTCTCAATGGCAATGCACAAGCCTCATTATTAAAATGGGCCCCAAAATTACTGGCTCCCCTGAGTGGCAATGCACAAACAATACAAAAAAAATGGAATCCTCTGTAATTTTTGGCAAGGATGAGGCACACATTTGGGAGGATTTTGGCTCATTCCTCTAAGCAGGTCCTTTCAAGATCCTTCACATTCTTGGGTTTGCATTTATCAACTGCCCTCTTCAACTTGAGCTCTGGGGACTGAGATGGCCACTGCAGAACAATGATTTTGTTGTTACTGAACCTCTTGCGGTATGCTTTGTCTTGTTAGAGAGTCCAGCTATGGCCAAGTTGCAGCCTTCTGGCGGAGGCAACCAGATCGTCGGCCAAAATATCCGTATACTAGGTGGAATGCATTATGCCATTAATCTTAACCAGTGCCCCAGGACCTCTTGAGATAAACAGCCCCAAAACCCGACCTACCCACCATCATATTTTACTGTATGAGGTGCTTCTTCTTGTATGCATCTCTGCCAAACATGCTGAAACTATATCTGACTGAAACATATCTGACTGAAACATGCAATTTTGGTCTCATCTGACCAAAGCACATTGTTCCAGTTATAATTTAAATGATGTGACAAACTCCAAGTGCTTGCTTCTGTGTCTTCTGGAAAGAGAAGGCTTTCTTCTGGCAACCCTTCCAAAGAGCCTGTGGTTGTGGAAGTCACGCCTTATGGTTGTTTTTGAAACCTGGTGACCCCAAGATGGCAACAAGGCCTGCAATTCCCTCACAGTGATTCTTTGGGATTTTGTTGCTTCTCTCTCCATCCTCCTCAGTATCCTGGTGGGCAAAATTCAGTTGCTTCCTCTATCCTTGAGGTTTTCAACAGTAACATATCTTTGGAATTTTTTTAACAATTGCTCTTCCAGTGCTCAGTGGCATATTCAATTGTTTGAGAATCCTTTTGCAGTCATGACCAGATTTATGATGCCTCTTTTGAACACACATTTGTTTTGTTTTCTTCATGGTGTTGGATGACAAAGTGATATTGCATGTATGTTACCTCATTTTTATACCCAAGCGAAACATGAAGTGATGTAATTGCTCATTATAGTTACTTTACACTTAGATAAAAATTAAATACGTGGAAATTAATACCTGGTTTAACCTCTCAAACCAAAACGAAATCATTACACACCATAAATACAGCATGTATTAACCAAAGACAAATCAAGCACTAAGCAAGTAAAAAAGCATGTGGCAAAACATAGGATACAATAATATCAGTACCTGATCGCTAGCATTTCTACTGAATTTGTGCTATGTACACAAACATTTCATCAAATGACAGAGGAAAGTCCACAGAATCCAACGACATCAGCCTTACCACACTCAAAGAATAGCAGGCACACACTTCGCATTCTACAGCGATGAGCAAAAAAAAATTTTTACCTTTGATATTTTGTGATAAAAAACTATGTTCAAGGTAAATCAGTGCTTGCTATTATTAGCACAATGTGTTCTTGTTATATTGAAACTAGATCTTCCAGTCTTGATGCATGTTTTTGATTTTCCGGGGCACTGCTTCAAAGAATATGAGGTCCTTTGCATTCCGCTTGCACACAATGTATTTTCCTCTCTGTAATCGGCTTGTGATGCTATCAGTAAGACTTTGCAGGTGGCTATTTGATTCTATGGGCTCTGATGTTTCCAACGAGCTCTAAACTACCTTCATCGCACAAACACAGCCTGAGAGAGAGCCTTGCATTCCAGGTGCCTTGGACTGAGGAGTCCATGCGCAACAATATAAATGCTTAACTGGTTTGTTTGTCATATTTTTGGTATAAATTACCTGCTAAATATTCATAAGTTGTTTTCAAAGTCTTTCCTGAGAATCCTTGTGTGTTTTACACACAAGCACTAAGACGTACAACAGTGCATGCACTAAATCCGGCAGCATGACATGTTCTGCTGACTCACTCTTGGAATGTACAATGCGGCAATAGTGGTACCATCCATTTAGGTAACATAGTGGCTAGGGTGCTGTTTTCATAGGTGTGAGGTCAGAGGTTCAAATCTAGATTTGTTGTTTTTACTTTTCACCATTTTTGACCTTATCTTTGTATTAATGAGTTTGATTATTTGCTTGTTTTTTTTTTTTAAATAAATCTGCTCCAGTGGAGTCAAACTGCATATCCTTTGTAGGTACAGTATTTGAATGAATACAGGGCTGGTTGCAAAAAAAAAAAAAAAAGAAAAAAATTTTTAGAAATTAGATGCCTGTAGTGACATATAAGTGAAATTAAATGTGTTTCACAGTTTAGTACCTGAGAAATATGAAATGGCACACAGTGTCTATTTGGAGAGGTCACCTAGACATTCCCGAACTAATACCTCTCTAATTTTGCTCTGACTTACTTGACTAGAATAAGCTTTGGCACAGATAATGGTGAGATTCTGCGCTGTAATTTTTTAAAAGTTTCAGACTGCAACAAAAAAATTTCAAAAGTGATATAAAAGTAAAAATATTGTTAAGCGCAAATGTGATCACTCATTTTGCAGTGTTCCATCTTAATTTACTGACTCAGTGACATATACACTGACTCTTACACCATGACAAAACCCCCCCCAAGGTGTTACCTTTCTGATGATACCAAGATTATTCAAGTGGACCAAGTAGTTGCAAAGATATACTCATTTAACTACATGGGCATGTCATTTTCGAGGCAGTGGCTCAGGGATTAAGAGTTTGATTTTGATAGATGTTACGTACAGTAATCGTTAAGGGTGCCATGAATTGTGAAACCTTCATTTAGAGGATATTGATTTTTTACTAAATCAGTTGAGAATTTTAGTTGATTGCACCGGAAGATTTATATTGAACTGTATTTTTTCCCTGTTGTTATTTGGTTTCAATATAAAAATATATTATATATTTTTTCAAATTTTTTTTTATTATTGTTTTTGCATTGCCAGTAAGGGGCGCCAGTTATTTTGGAGCCCAATGTATATGTATAGTTTATTATCATTATTATTATATTAATATTATCACGACTAGGAATGTAAGGATGTTGAATTGCAGTTGTTTAAA
This sequence comes from Gymnothorax reevesii, assembly GCA_029721435.1. Classification (NCBI taxonomy): domain Eukaryota; kingdom Metazoa; phylum Chordata; class Actinopteri; order Anguilliformes; family Muraenidae; genus Gymnothorax; species Gymnothorax reevesii. The sequence goes on along the minus strand of CM056591.1, from coordinate 24,779,587 downwards.
ACTTAACAAGGCTAAATGCCTCAATGTGCACCATTTCTATGTCTTGAAATGTACCTTCATACCTGCAGCTGTCTTCAACAAACAGACCCAAACATCAGAGGCTAAGTGAAATGGTTCCAGTGAAAAGGCTGTCATGAAGTCACCTAATTACCAGTTAGTTTGTGCATCTAGTCGCTATTAAATGCATGATTACCCCCCACCTGTTCCTGTGTCCTTTGCCTACATAAAAATTAAGCTATTTATTTACTGACAAATTAAAACCAATGTGTTAACATCACTGTGTAAAGATTAAGAAGTGTTATCAGGAAGCAGGTATGCCCAATTACACTAAAATGTGAGATTGTAGGAGTGGCAATAATACATTTTATCATAGAAATAATCTGTACTTCATGCATCCCCCATTGTGGATTTTTTTTCCTGAGAAATTTTGAAACATTCATTGGAATTAATGATTTATTTTATGATGGCACATCAATTTATTGTAAGCTTTCAAAAATTTACATTTTAGTGGAAAACATTTTCAGCACATTGAATTGTTGTGACATAGGCCTATATCTTCACATTTGCACAAAATTACCAAACTTACTCAAAGCCAAGCAAAGACTTTACACAAATTTTTGCTGTTTCATTAGCATTTAAAGGTGTAGTCAGTGATGTGGGAGAAAGCGAGTGGAGAGGTTGTTAATATTTGAAGTGTAAATGAATACAGACCCACCCCTCCCTTCATACTTCGCCCCGGGGTCCACCCCCAAAGGTCATGGATTTATTGCTTTGAAAGTACATGTGATGAGTTAAGTAGTATTGGAGCAAAGGTGATAATACGCCTGTCATATAAAGAACTATGAAAGCATGCTTGTCAGCGCAATGCCTCAAATAGGAGTCTGTGTCCACCAACAGACTATGGTCAAGAATGCATTTAAAAATCTTTCCGGCTAATTACAAGCTGAAAAAGTGGAAAATGGATTCGAAATTTTTCCCGGTACAAGTTATCGATTTGCAAGCTCCACAGAAGCAACGCTTTGTTTGCGTGTTTCTGCTATGAACTCATTTAGTAGCTTGCTGTCGGAATTGTTTCGTTTTGGTAGAAATGGTTATCAGGAGCTTATAGCAAAATTTCTTCCTGAACTTTAGGTATATAACAGTACAGCTACAACTGCATGCATGCAAAGCGAGACAGTACAAGCAAAACAATAAGTTGATACAAAGGCGATTAATTTCATTCTATCTAATCACAAATATGTACTGCGTTTGATTGCGCAATTCCCCGTTGATTCCTTACATAAGATGTCAGACATTCACAGGAACTCGTAGCCACAAGTTCAATTTGCAAAGCTGAGGTTAGCTGACCCGTCAGACAACTGTACCCACAACTCGACTGCTATTATAAACAGATAACATCACATCAATGGTCCATTTTGGCAGATTAGACAATATGATGAATGTCTGACGGTTGCTACTGTTGTGTGAAGCACCGCAAAGCTAATGTTGCTCACCTGTCCAGCAGAAAGACGGCTACCTCTGCGTCTGTTTTTATACCCTTCAATTCGCGGAGTTCCCTCCACCGTCGGAAAGCCACACCAATGTTGACCCGGGTCTTCGCCCTTTCATGGTCGTAGCCCTTCTTTTTTAATTTATGTTCCTCCGACCGTTTTCTCTTTGGCTGTTGTTCAACCATCGCAAATGCTGCAATGCCATGTCTCTCTCTCTCTACTCTAACTGCGCACGCTACGCGACCTGCTACTCCCCCTGTGTGTGACCTGTGCACGAGTATGAACCCGCCCCTGTGGGTAGAGGGGTGGACCCATGTCCTGCATAATGCAGATTTATGCAGATTTACCTGCATAAATTCAGAGCCCAGCCCAGAAATATGGTGACTTTGACAAAAAGTGCGTGTATTATGATCGCTAACTATACCTTTAAAGTCCAGAAAGCAACCAACAGTAATGCTGCCTAAGTATTCTTTGTTGTTGTGATTGAGTGAATCAATTGTTTGCTAATGAAGCTAAATAAATTGAAGCAGGTTGAGAGCAATTGTTGGTGAGAAGATGACGATTCTGCCAACAATAATTTATTCCCGTCGATCAGCATGTCACTGATAGATACTGATAGATGGTTTTTTCCCCAGAAGCTTCTCACTTGATCTGTCTTTTGCTGTTTTTGTGAGGATCTCATCTGGCATGAAGGTATAGTTCAAGAAGAGTATACCTATATGCTCACCGTGGCAGTTAATCTTAGTACGCTTTATGAAATATAATGATTCTTCATCGTAACCTCATACTTTCAGTCGAATCTATAGTTAGATGATGCTAAAATTTAGCTCTTTAGCTATAAATACCAGAGGTGGGTTTGACATTAAAAAAAGATAACCGATTCCTAAAGAACTCCACCCTCACTTGGAAGTATGTGTAATGCCCCTCCCCTTTGGCATCCCAATTTCTGGCTACCTGAGCCTCACCAATAAATTAATTACTCTCAGTTTTTGCACTTTATTTATGTTCACCTGTTTCCTTTTAGTTAATTAACATTTCTTAGTATTTATAGCTTAGTTCCTCGCCACCAGGGCAGGTGTACTTAATCAGTTCCCTTTTTTGTTGTGTGCCCTCCCTTTTCTGTTATCCTGAAGTTTTATATTTGTTTGGTTTTCCCCTCACCTGTATTATTTAATAAAATCCACCTCCCTGCACTTGGGTCCTCAGCTCCATTCCTTGCCCTGGTGCCCTTTTTAGCTCGCCAGGACGAATGTCCGGAGAGCAATTGTCGTACCCCCGGCGTCCGCGTCCGCGTCCGTCCGTGGGCAGAAAAACTTTAACCTTGCCTATAACTTTTGAACCGTGAGAGATAGGGCTTTCATACTTTGCATGTGTACTCCTTGATGCCAGACCTACCTACCGATGCCAAAATTTCTGACCTCTTGACCTTGACCTTTGACTGACCTTTAGAAAACTTTAACCTTGCCCATAACTTTTGAACTGTGAGATACAGGGCTTTCATACTTTGCATGTGTACTCCTTGGAGCAAGTCCTACCTACTGATGCCGAAGTTTGACCTGATGACCTTGACCTTTACCCGACCTTTAAAAAACTTTAACCTTGCCCATAACAAAAACTTTAACCTTGTCTATAACTTTTAAACCGTGAGAGATAGGGCTTTCATACTTTGCATGTATACTCCTTGGTGCAAGACATACGTACTGATGCCGAAATTGATGCCGACCCGGTGACCTTGACCATGACCTTTACCTGACCTTTTTTACAGTTGAATAAGCAAAGATACTGCATTTCTCAGCAGATTCTGCATGAAAAGAGTGTTAACTAACAAAACACATGTTGTTTTCTAGACACTGTATACAGCAATAATTATGGGTGAAATTTGTCTTTTCACCTAACAGTTCTTTTGCCTTGTTTTTTTCACATTTTTTTTGCATTGGCTCAACAATGACTTGTCTGATAGTTTGAAAATAAATTTGAATTACAATCTCAGTAATCAAAAACTGAGCCTGGAATACATCTATGTCATAACTAAAAAAAATCAACTTTACAATATTCCATACGAAGTAGTATCCTTTTTAAAGCACAGGTAGTAAAACAGTAAATAATGATGGTTGCCCCCCGGCGAGCTTTGTTGTCTTTCTGACAACTCTTGTTACCATCTGTGGGTGCCAGGGTGTGACAGTATGGTAAAAAATCTTTGATGTTATGGAGCTATTTCTCTATAGACAACAATTTAGGATCCAACAAGCATCAACAGATGTTAATTGAAAATTGACCCCTACCAGGAAGCTTAAATGGGGCTGTGCTTAGATCTTCCATCAGGACCATGATCAAAAGAAAAATCAAATCAAAAGCAACACAAAAATGATTCACAGACCACTAATCAAGGTTTTGCCATCCCAGTCCCATGACCTAACTACAATAGGAAATCTGTGGGGCGAGCTGAGCTGTAGAGTCCATACACATGGACCAGGGAATTTCAAGGATCTGAAGAGATTCGAAATGCAGTAATAGTCCCAGATCCTTTGCTATGTCTTCTCCACCCTCATTGTTGAGAAGACCCAAAGCTAGTGTCTAGGCCAGAGGTGGGCAGCGAGGGCTGTATCTGTCCCTGGTTTTCACACCAACGTCTGGTCTTTAATTAGTTGATTGTCTCAATTAGCCAAACCATTTATGAAATCTGACGTTTCATGTGCATTTCTTTAAATTATCATGAAACTACAAAGACTAGTCTTGTCTCCCTTCATAAAACATTTTCCTTCAATCGAATCATTGCGAAAATCTATATTTGTGCATGCAATCAATTAACTCAATTAGTCAGGGTAATTGATAGGAATAAAAACCTGCATACACACCGGCCCTCCAGGACCGTGATTGCCCACCCCTGGTCTAGGCAAAGGAAGGGTGCCCAAAGTTTTAAAAAAAAAAAAAAGGAAGGCAGCCCAACAATCGTGTTGCTTGTTTTTGAGATAATATTTTTTCATGATGGCTAGTAATTAATTTCTTCAGTACCAGTAATTATATTTAAGGGTTATATTATGAAATAATTATCCTAGGAATTCATAAATTCTATTAAATTTTTCCTATGGTGCCAATACTAGTGGAAGACATTGTAGGTTTTAAATATTAAGATACATTCAGATTTAGAAGGTTTCTGCTTCTCGCACATCAGGAGTGAAAAAACCATTAGCATGGAATCTTATTTTCCAGCATGTTGTGCCGCACTTATGCTCAGTAACACAGCCCTCTAGCCCCCATAACAGTGTAAGACACACATCTTCCTAATGACCACTTCTGGGATCATTGTAGCCTGCATTGCACTGGGTATACTTACACAGAGTGTTTGAGAACACTAGTCCTAGAGGCATGACGGACCCTTACTGCTCCAGACTCAAAGCACTAGCAAAGCACATTAGATATGATCCCTTAGTTTGCCAGGCTGACAGTTCATGCGGGTCTTTGCAGTGTAGATGTAATCACAGAGGGCAGATACTTTTGCTGTGGTTTTCACTAACATAATGAAGCAAGTTCAATTGTGCCAGGACCTCTCAATATAATGAGGCCTCACTGACACCTTATTCTACTTACATACCAGTGGCGTGCCATCAGATGTCAGGAAGGCCTCCAGCAACATCACCCAGTCCCGCATAATAGCTCTAAAACTTTTTGCGATCAAGTTTGCCTGATTGACAATCAAACAATTTATTAACTGAACAACCACCACCAATGCATGACACATAATGATAAAGAAATGCTAATTACAAAGCAATTGCCTATTGGCCATGTTGATAGAATTGATGTGCAAGGATGACAATCAGGAAGTAAATCAGAAACATTTGCAGACTTCGCAGCAATTATTTTCGGCATCACTCAGCTGTGCTTCGTACCTACCTACCCACTTTAGCTTTTACTACATTCAGAGAATAGAACTGATTCTCATGGCTTATGGCTCAATGACCCTCTCAAACTAATTTACGCAAACCTGTGGTTTCACATGCTACATGAGTGTAGACATTATAAAGACTAATTGATATCTTTCGGAGTAATTGATGTGCGGAAGAAAACTCTGTAAAATTTCCTAGTGCAATGTATAACAAGGCTTTCAAAAGTAAATTAGACTATCATCGGTTCTACCTGTCAGTCTGAGCAACTGTTGCTAATTGGGAGAGGTAAACTGCGAGAGGTGTAGGTCATTAAGTAGTGAAAGACGAGGTTATTGCTGGCCCTGTGTTTCTGCCGACGGACAGTGGTGCTGTTACATACTACCTGAGGGGGCTCCGATTGCTAACCCCAGATAAAAGAATGTTAAATATTTCTATTTGGCTACTCAATAAATATACTAAAAGGATAATATTAAAAAACAACATCATTGCCAGTCTCATTAGAATTTGAATTCTTCTTAACATCTATGGACCATTTTCCATGGTTGAACTACTGGATCAAACTTCTGGAAAAATATAACCCAAAAATGGCAAGTTAATTACCTCAGTTGTTTAGGCAAGTGTGTGAACTTGTTCTCAAATAGTGCTGGCTAGTCATTGGCTGCAATGATGAAGTTACCAACTACATAAATTGACATTGAGAATCAAGGAGAGGCAGCATCATTATCAGCTGCCTTCTTTGAGGATATATGTCTGTCTTCCCATTTGGGCTCTAAAACATCAAGCATGATGTTTAAAAAAAAAAAAAACAGCAACATTTCAAGTATGGCATCCACTTTCCTTACATGCGGAAACACGCTGTTGTGGCATTTCATTGTCTTTCCTGAAGTTCATTGAACATGAGTTGCAGACTCAAAGAGCATAAACTAGCTGCGCAGTCTATGAAGAATGTTTGACGTAGTGCTTGTTTGCAAGGCTCCCAAAGGCGGTGTTTGCTGTGTCTACAGTCAAATTGGGGCTATTATTTCAGCTTCACCCTTGGAGTCAATTCACAAAGTGGTTTTGCTAAAGTTGGTTATTTCTGGGAACGCTTACATTCACAAAATAACATAAAACTTGTGCACCAGTTTATCGTACATGAGTTTATCATACATGTGTAACTTAATTTAATACTGAGAAGCATTAGTATGCTCGCTAGCCAGGGGTACATTTCCCGAAAGCATAGTTGGTAACTAAGTTGGCAACAAACATAGTGCATCCATTGAAAGACAATGCTTCCAATCTATGTTCGTTAACATCTGTAATTTTGGGAAACACACCTCAGCTGTACAATCTGGGCCTAATTTGACCTGCATGGGCCTTATGTTCCGTGTGCACTGTGGAATCAGACTTAATAGACTCTGAAGGTCTCGTGTTGTCATCATGTACGTAGGCTACCGATTTTTGGACACCTTTCCTCGTCATGGTCAAATAAAATTCTTAGGGTGCTTTCACACCGGCCTGATTTGGTTTGGTTGACTTGCAGCAGAGTTCTATTTCCTTCTTGGTACGGTTCATTTGGTTCGGTCTGAAATCAGCAATCATACCAGGAATAGCACCAAAAGCATACCAAAACAAGCGTCTCGGTACGCTTTCAAACGAACTCTGGTGCGGTTTGTTTCGGTGAGTATGCAAACAGACCTAGATCAGACCCAAGCTCTAAAATGGGTATTTCGGGCGCAGTGCATTTTGGGATGAAGATGCAAGTTACCTGCCTGTTCTGACCAATTGAAGACAACCTCAGGAAATACTGTACGCTCTGAGGCATATCTGGCCAATGGGTGATAAAAATGTACTCGCATGACTTGTTTTACGAACTCATCAATCAATTTGCACCAAAATAAAAAAATTATGTGTGAAAAGGGACCCAAACAGCTAGCAAATATACACTCAACAAAAATATAAACGCAACACTTTTGTTTTTGCTCCCATTTGCCATGAGATGGACTCAAAGATCCAAAATTCATTCCAGATACACAATATTACCATTTCTCTCAAACATTGTTCACAAATCTGTCTAAATGTGTGATAGTGAGCACTTTTGCTTTGCTGAGACAATCCATCCCACCTCACAGGTGTGCCACATCAAGATGCTCATCAGGCACCATGATTAGTGCACAGGTGTACCTTAGACTGTCCACAATAAAAGGCCACCCTGAAATGTGCAGTTTTGTCTCACAGCAAAATGCCACAGATGGCGCAAGCATTGAGGGAGCGTGCAATTGGCATGCTGACAGCAGGAATGTCAACCAGATCTGTTGCTCGGGCATTGAATGTTCATTTCTCCACCATAAGCCGTCTCCAAAGGCGTTTCAGAGAATATGGCAGTACATCCAACCGGCCTCACAACCGCAGACCACGTGTAACCACACCAGCCCAGGACCTCCACATCAGCAGGTTCACCTCCAAGATCGTCTGAGACCAGCTACTCAGACAGCTGCTGAAACAATTGGTTTGCATAACCAAAGAATTTCTGCACAAACTGTCAGAAACCGTCTCAGGGAAGCTCAACTGCATGCTCGTCGTCCTCATCGGGGTCTTAACCTGACTCCAGATCGTCGCCGTCACAGACTTGAGTGGGCAAATGCTCACATTCGATGGCGTCTGGCATGTTGGAGAGATGTTCTCTTCACGGATGAATCTCAGTTTACATTGTTCAGGGCAGATGGCAGACAGCGTGTGTGGCGTTGTGTGGGTGAGCGCTTTGCTGATGTCAATGTTGTGGATCGAGTGGCCCATGGTGGTGGTGGGGTTATGGTATGGGCAGACATCTGTTATGGACGAAGAACACAGGTGCATTTTATTGATGGCATTTTGAATTCACAACCATACCGTGATGAGATCCTGAGGCCCATTGTTGTGCCATACATCCATGAACATCACCTCATGTTTCAGCAAGATAATGCATGGCACCATGTTGCAAGGATCTGTACACAATTCTTGGAAGCTGAAAATGTCCCAGTTCTTGCCTGGCCAGCATACTCACCGGACATGTCACCCATTGAGCATGTTTGGGATGTGCTTGACCGGCGTATACGACAGCGCATACCAGTTCCCTCTAATATCCAGCAACTTCGCACAGCCATTGAAGAGGAGTGGACCAACATTCCACAGGCCACAATTGACAATCTGATAAACTCTATGCGAAGAAGATGTGTTGCACTGCATGAGACAAATGGTGGTCACACCAGATACTGACTGGTTCTGAGTCCCCAGACCCCCAATAAAGCAAAAACTGCACATTTCAGGGTGGCCTTTTATTGTGGACAGTCTAAGGTACACCTGTGCACTAATCATGGTGTCTGATGAGCATCTTGATGTGGCATACCTGTGAGGTGGGATGGATTGTCTCAGCAAAGCAAAAGTGCTCACTATCATACATTTAGACAGATTTGTGAACAATGTTTGAGAGAAATGGTAATATTGTGTATCTGGAATGAATTTTAGATCTTTGAGTCCATATCATAACAAATGGGAGCAAAAACAAAAGTGTTGCGTTTATATTTTTGTTGAGTGTAATTATATGTTTTTGCACTTAGTTCGGACCTACTTAACCAAACTTACGGGGTGAAAGCGCCCTCAGTAAGTAGTTTCCGTGCATCACACCTACAGGCTGATTGTCACTGTTGCTTTTCCCCCTGTGATGTGGAAAATTTGTTTTCATCAACTCATGGAAATAATATTCTTTTACAAAATCTTGTTTCCTGTTTTCAGCTTGAAATTCTGGATTTGGAACACTTCCCATGACATCAAATTTACTTAGTGGCTAATTTGGTTCAATATTCATGTTGTCTTCAGAAATCTCCACACAGATCTCAATGAAAGGCTCATTTTTGAGAAAAAGCAACCAATTTGCAGCATCTATAGGGCACTTTGAAATCTGTTTTATTTTTTCAAAATTCCGTTTTAATTTTTTCCCAAATTGCGTTCTTTTTGTTTGTTTTTTGGAATTCTGTTTTTTACCAATTACACCAATTTTACCATCAGAGAGAGTGTGCTATTTACAGCGCCCTCCATAATTATTGGCACCCCAGGTTAAGATGTGTTCTTTAGCTTCTAATAAATTCAGTTTTTTTCTCAATAATATAGGACCACAATGAAAAAATGAGGAAAATCCAACCTTTAATTCAAGTGAATTTTTTCAGTGGGGAAAAAAATCCCACATTGAGAAATAATTACTATCCATGAAATTGTGGTACCCCTGATGTTAATACTTTGTACAACCCCCTTATGCCAACAATACAGCACCTAATCTTCTCCTATAATGTTTCACAAGATGGGAGAATACAGAAAGAGGGATCTTTGACCATTTCTCTTAGCATAATCTCTCCAAATTATCCAGCGACCTGGGTCCTCTCCTCTGCACTCTCCTCTTCAGCTCACTACACAGGTTTTCAATGGGGTTGAGGTCTGGGGACTGAGACGGCCATGGGAGGAGCTTGATTCTGTGTCTGGTGAACCATTTCTGTGTAGATTTGGCCACATATCTTGCTTAGGGTCATTATCTTGCTGAAAGACCCAGTGACAACCCATCTTCAGCTTTCCGGCAGAGGCCACCAGATTTTGATTTAAAATGTCCTGGTATTTCAAAGCATTCATTATGCCATGCACCCTAGCAAGGTTCCCAGAGCCTCTGGAAGAGAAACAGGCCCACAGCATCACCGATCCTCCCCCATACTTCACAGTGGGCATGAGGTGCTTTTCTCCATGCTCATCTTTTGTGTTCTGCCAAACCCACTTTGAGTGTTTGTTGCCAAAAAGCTCTATCTTGGTCTCATCTGACCAAAGCACATTGTCCCAGTTGAAGTCCAAGTACCGCTTAGCGAACTCCAGACGTTTATGATTGTAGGTGAGAAAACGTTTTTTCCATGCATGCCTCCCAAACAGCTTATTGGCTTGTAGATAGCGCCTGATGGTTGTTTTTGAGACTTTGCGACCCCAAGATGCTACCATTTGTTGAAATTTTTTAACAGTGAGCTTTGGAGAACTTTTTATTTTTCTTACCATCCTCCTCACCGTGCGTTGTGGCAAAATAACCTTGCGTCCTCGTCCAGGCTTGTTTACCACTGTTCCAGTTGTTTTAATCTTTTAATGATTCCTCTGACAGTAGATATGGGCAGGTGCAGGCGAGTGGCTATTTTCTTGTAGCCATTGCCTGACTTGTGAAGGTCGACACACATCTGCCTTACTTGAATGGTGTGTTCCTTTGTCTTTCCCATGTTTAAGAGTGGATAAGAGAAATGGCCTCTTTTTCATGTCATATTTATACCCCCAGGGAAACAGGAAGTGATGAATTACTAATTAAATGTTCCTAGATACTCTGATCCACTTTGTTAACTACTGTAGAAATGACAGAAATACTTCAATTACATTTATTTCCTAGGAATTTTTAGGGGTGCCAATAATTGTATAATAATTGTATAATAATTTATTTTAAGGCTTTTAACACATCTTAACCTGGGATGGCAATAATTAGGGAGGGCGCTGTATTAAAATAAATAAAATGTCCACTTATTCAATAGAAATAACCCTTAGTTGATGCAACGCTGAATTTTCCTCAGTACTTAAAGACAGAAAAATTACTGCACAATGATATAGTATAACATGGCACTGTGATGAAAGAAAAAAAAATTTTTTTAACCTAAAATAATGCTGTAAAATAAAATTGTCTCAAAACGAAGTGTAAGCTACAGTCAAAAAGGCAGACAATTGCTGTACTGACAAGCCATATTCTGGCTGCCCCTTTTTAATCATTTATAATCTTATTGTGTGTGTTTGTGTGTGTGTGTATATATATATATATATATATATATATATATATATGTGTGAGAGCAGCAGTTATGACACTCAGTTTCCCCCAAAGATCAACAGTTGTCTGATTCCGATGCTGTCATGGTTTTGGAGGTTGGCAGTGGCTTTGGGAGCTTTCTTTGTTGCTCTCGTCCGGGACGATATTGTTTTGCCCACAATCAGATTCTTGGGCCAGTTGCCATTAGTTGGGGGCGGCCCCCGGACTCTATTTAAGCCCAAGTTCCGCCTCGCTGCCCTTGCTAGAATGTCAGTGTTTTGTTTGCACTATAGCCGGTAAGGTCTCTAGTAAGAGAGTGGTTGAGGAATTAGCTGCAAAGAGGAAAGTGCTAGTTAGCAAGGGAATCTTTCTCTTTTTTCCTCTTTCTGGGCACCATCTGGTGCTAAATCTTTTTTATCTCGGTTTCTGTGATTTTTCCCTGTCATTTTGTTCTGTCGAGCTCGCGTTGCTTCCTTATTGTTACTCGGACTGGATGTAGGTCCTTTGGTAGCGTGAGTCTCCCTCTCTAATTTTGTCTGTGTTTGTCTCTTATTTTGCAATACATACTTTCGTTCCGGTGTTCCAAGATATACGGCTCCTCGAATTCTGAGCTGCCATGGGCGGGGATTAAGTGAATATTCATTACGGAGATTGTCATACACGCGCGCGTGTTAGGCAGTCATTCATGGCAAGTGAAGCGAGAGGAGCTGAAACTGGTGTAGCTCAGTTGTTAAACACAGTGGTCGTCAAATTGCTTAATGTTACACTTCCTCTCGCACCTGCTGTTGTCCAAATAGTCACAGTCCCCCACATTAACACACATCCACATCTAAAAAGCTTTAAAAGCAGTCCTACGCATGACAACCTCTGTAATGAATATTCACCAAATCCCCGCCCATGGCAGCTCAGAATTCAAGGAGCCGTATATCTCGGAACACCAGCCAGAGCATTTGGCATCTTGAAAAACCAACCATCACAGATGCATCAGCTATATTTAATTTCTTTTTTATTTCTAAGAAACTTTTGCTCAGTAATCCCAATACTATGTATTACATACTACGACAAAATGCTCTACAGTAATGAATAAACATGAACAAACTGACAAAGATGCATCAGCTATTATTTCACCTCTGGGGGACGACATTACGTCATAATTTGCTTGCACTAATGTAGGCTATTTAATGGCTATATAAGTTTTTAAGTTAACATAAGATGACCAATGACGATGTTTAGGACTCCCTGGCATCAGTGGTCTCATCTAAAACAACGAAAAACTTCTTTCCACAGATCTTCTGTAGCACCGAAGAGATGTATTGTTCAAACACTTGGGACAGGTGAATTTGACAAAGGCTTCTCACATTTTCGCGTGCATTCGCATATTTTCAGTGCCTGGTCACACAAATATTTTGTTTAGCGTTCGGTGGAAACGTGGCTTTACACATTTCGGTCAATATGCCGATTTCCGCGAAATTCTGCGTTTAACAATAGATTCCGTATTTATTGGCCAATTCCACGAGTCCATGATCGCGGCTCTACATTTAATTAGCAGGATACTGTTCATGAATTGTTTGGTCAAATGTACACCAGATTAGTTTTAATTGGAGAAAATTTGATGAATTTGCACTTTAAGAATGTACTGCATTTTGAATCAATTAACCCTTTAAGTGCCAAATATATTTTCAAGGAATTAAAAATGCAGTTATCCTGAGCTGTTGAAAACCAATCATGTGGCAACTTGTTTGTGCGGGAGCTCATTTAAACAAGTTGCCACATGATAGGTTTTCAACAGCATCTGACTTTGATATCTTACATCATTGGGCGACTATAGTTGCCCACAGTGCTGAAAGTAGTCAAGCACAGCCCAACCTCTCTTGCTGCTAATTCTACTCACACTAGTAGGACCTGCAAATCATTCCAATTCTCTGGAATTAATACTAAATTATCAGCAAAGTCTGTGTCAATAATCTTGTGTGCTGGACAGCGACCACCTCTTCTGCCGCAAAGAGTAAACTGGATCGGTGCTGCAGATCCCAAGCTGTAATCTAAAGTCACAATGAATGAGAATGAAACCAATATTTGTGGGACACCCCCAAAAATCAATCGTGCCATTCGTGGACAAAATGAGCTTCCGTCCCTCGGGACATTAGACCCAGAGTCACAAATTCCTCCCTGTTGATGGTGTCAAATGCTTTCTTGAATTCCACAGACATAAAGATTGCAGTAAGATTCTTAGCTTTAATTTCCTCAACCATTCAATTGGTAATATTACATTACAAATTTCAAGTCTTACTTGTTTCTAATTTTATGAGCTTAATGTAACACCAAAATACTTAGTTTGCAGTGACCATGCTTCATTTATTTATTTGATGTAAATGCTTGTTTATGTTTAAATAAGTTGGTGTAATCAAACATCACTCTATATAAACAAATTATGGTGCAATTAATGTTGACAAAATCGTGATGTAAGGTCAAATATTTAATTGAAGTCCTGTATGTGGAAGCTTTAATGCAATTTTCATTTGATGCAATGCTTACAGATCTGAGAATATGTGAAAAGAAATTTGCACATTGCTGATAAATGTTTAATATTGAGGTTTTTCTGTATCACAGCAGGGGTGAGAACCCAAAGTTCTTGGTTGGACTCAAGCCGTGCCCAGTCTTAACATAACATGCTGACACTTCCAGATGCTAAAACTACTAAAGACACTATGCTGGCTAATGGATATTTTATATTGAGGGTGCACAGGGTGGAATATTGGTTGAGTTAAAATAGAAATAGAACCTTCTAAATCTATACAGGATCTTTGAGCAAAAACTCTTCCCAGAATCACTTCTCCATACCGTACTGTATACTATCAGCAGTTTTATTACTTTTGCGCTCAATAGTAAAACACCATTTTCTTGCACCAGGACATCTTTAATATTGAATAAGTTCAAATTTTGCATGACAATAGCCCAACCCACAACCTCAAAACCCAGTCTGATTCCTGCCCACCCACCTTCTCATCACGAATTCACCCGGCACGAATCCCGGCGTACGAATGTTCGTCAGAGGCGGAAGGCCCATTAAAAATCCATCCAGCCTCTTTCCTGTTTCCACCGCACTTTCATTTGCATGTTTCAGAAGTTCTCCAATTACCCAAGTGCACCCCCAACCACTTCACTTCCTGCCAGAGGGCGGTTCTCTGCAGGCTTTTAGCACAGCTACTTGCGGTTAATTAAGTAGCAGTTCTGCCCTTCTCAGGGACTGCGCTGCCGGGCAGTGCTGTAATAAGTGAGGGAAAGCTCTCAAATGGACGTTTTCACATCTCCCTGCCAGCGCACTGCCTGTATGAGACGGCGGGAGCCCAGGTCTCATGTTTCTTAAGGGTCTTTTTCAGCAACCCTTGAAAATCGGAGGGATCCAACAGTAAAAACAACCCTCAACACCCACCCAGTACTGGCAAACACACCAACAATGAATCCACGAGAAAAATGCACTGTTATAAACTGGCACCTTTTCTGTCAGTTATTTTAAATGAAGCTCAGCGAAAGTTCAATCAGGAAGACTCTCGCGCACTTCAACTCTTATCATTCACACTTCAATCTCAGCAGTCAATGTCTGGGGCCATCAAGTAGTCAGCTGGTGTAACCACCCAACTATGTTACACCACAGTTGCATTGCCAGCCAATCCTTCTGCAGCTTTTTACAAAATGTCATTTCTCTGCCCCAGTTCGCTCATGCTGCCGTTCGCTGACCCTCGTCCTCCCTAACGCCACCCTGGTCTCGTCAGACCTTTCCGTACTGCCACTCCAGCTGTGTCAGCCTTCAGCCATCACCGCCACCAGCGTCTGGACTCTGCGGGGGATTTTCCTGCTCTGCTGCTCTGAGCCGTGCTCCTGCTCTACAAGTCTTCCAAAAGAGTCCAAGCGCCAAAGACGTGTTTAATTCTAAATATGTTACTTCCACTTATGCTCAACGCATAATTAATATTTCCTGGTTTCACTTGAGTCTCTCCTGATTGAACTGTAATTCTGTCTCCCCCAGGAGACATATTTTTGTATGGTTTGCCGTCAGCGTTCCCACTGTTTCTGGGCTGTAACTTGGAAAGCTTTTAAGGTATTTACATTGAACCTTGTGCACGTGACTGAGTCACTGAGTGTGAGGTTTTACGAAATGGACCACTCGCGAGAACCAGTAAAATGCAAAATGGAGGCTTTATTTCTGAAAAGGGAAACCCCCAAACAAAGCAGGCAACAGTACAGAGTCCACAATCCAAAACCAGAATCCAATAGGCGAAATCCAGAATTGTAAACAGGGCACCAATCACAAAAATCACGGTCAGACGAAAAAGATTCAAAACACAAGAAGGCGGCAAAGTACAGGGAGAATGCAAAAAATCGATTGTCAAGGACGGTCCAGTCAGAAAGATAATCACAATGGGTACGAGGCAAAATAAACGTGGCACAAGGAAGCATGAGAGAACAATCTGACAAAGCAGTGCTGTGAAGAGACATCTAATATACACTTCAGGGAGGTCACATGATAACAGAACACAGGAGGAAGCGGTGAGACTGATTACAAGGGAGCAACACATTGGGAGGAACCTAATCACATGAAATTGGCAGAAGCCAAAACGCGGACAGGGATCACAGGACAAACCTATTTACAATGATACAGCTCCAGTCAAGGAGTTCTACCGTGCACAGATACTTAAGAGAAAGGAAAGCCAAAGAAGGTGTGGAGATTCCACTGAAATGCAGCAACGAAGATTAGGGAGAGACAAGGGGCAGAGATTCGCAAGTGCTGAGAGCTTGTCAATCAATTAGTAAGTGCAGCTATACAATCCCAAATGCTCTTTAGTAAGTTAGTCTTATATACAATGTTAGTCATGTTTAGTAAATTAACAAAAACAGCAAACTGCTATTATGTGTTAGTAATATAGAAAAAGCAAGGGGAAGGAAGTAAACGAGATGGGGAGGAAGATTGAAACCAGAAAACAATAAATCACCCGAAGGTGTGGCGCGCATTACTGGGGCTGTGAGCAAAGACTAGATAGGGGGAGACAAAGTGCGATGCATGAAAAATCAAAACATGGACTGGAATAAGACTGTGGCTAAAAGTAAAACATGGAAAAATCAAAACTAAGACAATGCATGAAAAGAAAAGCAACCAAATACACAATACATAATTCTAAGAATGGTTAGACATGGCAATGATCAAAATACACATACGGCAGACAGAACATGGCAAGGCAAGGCAAAACCAGAATCACAACACTGAGGGGTGGCTGCGTTACAAGGTTACAAGGACGAGCTTTCAATTACTGGTATATCAACTGTTTAGTGAAAATCAATTGTTTTTCCACAGATTCTCTAAAGACCTTGCCAGTAATGTACATATGTGCTGGAAAACAGTGGCTGAAGTTCTGTCTCGGCTGCTGTGCAGTGACACTCCCCCTATCCCGTCTCCACTGGCTGTTCTGCACATTCAGCTAAAAGAGAGGGGACACTTTTCTTGCTGCTGAGTCTGACCGCAGAGGTGAAATCTGTGAGTAATAAGTTCCGTCTGTAAAAATGTGCTGCCAATGTATCAGGGCTCGCTCTGTCCCTTTCATCAGCGCTCAGGGATAAGAGCCTGATCATGTTTCCTTGGCCTTCATTAACCTCCCAGAGCAGATTTGCATGTTTCCCTCTGAATATCGCCATTCAGGCTCAATCTACACATTCCATCATTTCTGACAGCTCCGGTCCTGGCAATGACAGTTTTCTGTAAAAAGTCGTGAGTCGAGCAGCACAGATGTAAATTGGGTAATTTACTGCCAGTGGTCAGGAGGTAGAGCCATGAGTGGGAAGGACTATAGCTCCAAAGAATACGCAGCGCGAGGTTTTAAATCTCAGGTTTCGCGTTTCCAATGGAAATTGTCCCCTGGTTTGATATGGGCTTGTCTAAAATGGGTCTTCTGAGGGACATTTTGCCTACATAAGAGGCAATGTTATTTTCAGTGGATAATTTTTCATGCAACAAGTTTTCAAAAGCAAATGAATAGCAGTAGAAAATCACACGCTGACTGTAAATCAAGTTTCTTTCGCAAAAGGTGTGTGAGTAACATTTTGGGCCAATATGCTCTTCATGAGTTCAAATTACAGTTGTGGTAAAAGTCACAAGAAAACGTACCATTCTTGACTGTATTGAGATAAATAGCAATAACCTAAGAACTTGTCTTGAAAACTTTGTCTTTGTGGGAAAAATGGGTTTCATGCACCTAAGCCTTCTGTGTACTGAATGATGCATTTTGGGTCATGCCGCGAGAGCACAGCTGAGCATAAAAATAACAGAAAGAAATCAATATATACAGCGATTCAAAAGTTATTTTTCTCCTGTTAAATTTTTCTCCTTCAAATACACATATTGGAAAAAGTTTGTTGCAAACTTGACGCACAGCACCAAGAAAACTCTATGTGACGCTTTCAGTGCACAAAGTGTTGTGCATTGATAGAAAGCGGAGGCGAGAGGATCCAAGAGCGAAGATAATTAGTATTTCCATTTATGTCTTCAGACACACAAAAATGTGAAAGGGAATAACAATCACAAGATACAAAAAGCTATATAAGTAGTCTAGAAGTTTTAATGAGTAGAACGCAATGTCTGCAACAAGAGAGGATTTACAAGACTTAGCGAGGAGACAAGGGAGCAGAGGGGTTTATGAAGGTTAAATTGGATAATTGGTTATCTGCGCAGATGAGAGTAATTGGAGCTGGAGCAGGCCGATAATCAGTACTCCGGTGATGCAGACCATTGTGAGCAAGCCATGACACTCTAAAAGTGGTGTAGCAGTGAAGTCACCCATTCGAGCAGTAGTTCAGGAGGAGGACCCAGTATCACATGCAGTTTTGGGCATGGTTTACATCCTTTCACCGTCTGTCAAATACTAGTCCCCCTTCTGGCAGCAGGTGCTGGACTGACGTCAGAGGGGTGATGGATCAATCCTGCTGCAGGCAGAATAAGATCTCTACAGATAGTGGGTTCTTCATCCCATACCGCACCGGGGGAATCAGTCCTTCATCCGTCTAAGCTTTTGGTGAAAGTGTCAGCTGAATTACTGACAGATAATGCGCGGTTGATGAAGCACTGCAGCCTAGATGTCCTTGCTGTCACTGTTAAGACACATGGGCAGTGGAAGGTCCACTAGCAACATCATATCACCATTAGCTCAAGCTTTTCACTGCCTTCCATAGGTCTCTTTCAGTTTCCAGTAAGTTATTTGCCCTCATTCCCTCAGCCGAGGAGGTCATGTTTTTGCCGGCATTTGTTTGTCTGTCTGTCTATTTGTGTACAAGATAACTCAAAGTTATGAACGGATATCTCTGAAATTTTGCGGGTGGGTTGCTATTACATCAGGGAGGGACACTATTGATTTTGACAACGATCAGTCAAACAATATGATTGCCATGGCAGCCATCTTGAAATCCTATGTTGCAGATTCCTTAAATTTAAAGATTATAACTATGCTGCCTTGGCGGAGGTATGCACTCTTGGACTGCCTCTAGTTTGATGAATTGTTCCTCATTTTTTCATCGTCAAAGTGGAATAAATGACTTTTACCCCAAAAATATTCACCGGTATCACACTCTGTCGTCACCGAGCCATTTCGGCGGTCAGCGGGACGAGACAACCCCTTGCCCTGCTGCTGAACTGCTGAAGGGGAGACGAATGGGAGGAGGAGAGAGGAGAACTTCCTCTCCGCACACTGGATTAACAAAGCAACATATTAACCTTCAGGAGCCTCTAATTGGTGGGAAATTGAATGCAGTCCTGATGCTGGGAATCAATATATTGAGCCTGGCTGGATACGGACTCTAATCGTATAAGTCTTGCGCGGGTTTGCGGAGCGCTCTGCGGAATACCTATAATTTATGTAATGCATCTGCCTGCGTCAGGTTTCATTCTATTAAAAAGCCCACCGGATCCATACGACAAACTTGCCTGTTTCCCATCACAAAAACTGCTGCTGCAGCAGGCGTAGCAAGCGAAATGTCAAACACTACAGCTATGGCTCTGTCAAGGACAGTGGGGCTTCGCTGGACTGTGAAGCCTTCTAGCTGAAAGATCTAGCTGCACTGAGAATAGCAGTATCAAAATTATACTCAGAATTGATGTAAGTAGCGCAGACATTAAAAGGAATAATTATAGAACAATCGGGTGCATATCAGTTCTGAAATGCGCATGAAATATGGACTGCAGCCCTCTTATCTTGTTAGGTGTATGTGCCAATTTTAAATGTGGGACGGCACTGGGAGATTACAGGGACTACTGATGAAAAATCATCTGCTGGCCAAATCTGCCATTTTTACCTTGTGCTTTATTAATTTCCACTGTACCAAAACAGAGAAAAAAAAAAAAAAAGACAGAGGGTAATATCTGACCCCAACTACTCTGAAACTCATACCACGCACATGCCCTCATATACAGTATGTACGCATACACACACACGCACACAATGCACGCACATGTTGTGTTTTCGTGTTTTGTGGGGGCATCCCTTTGACTTACATTTATTCCCAAACCCTTTTCGTTGACCTTAACCATGAAAACTACATCCCTAACCCTGACTGTAACCTTAACCAAACCTTAACCTTGACCCTTAACCCTAAAATAGCACAATTTCCTCATGGGGACCTGAGGGCAAGAAAATGTCCTCATAAAGCCGCTTGCACACCGGACATGAAACGTTTTTTTCACACAACAGATGAATAGAATCTGTCGTACGAAAAATTCCTTTTGTGTCTGGTATGAAAGCAGCTTTAGGATAACAACATCTGGTATTGAATCTCTTGTGGGGATATTTTGTCACTGACACACTGATACACTGACCTCCAACACACACACACACACACACACGCACACATAGGAAGTCTGAAACCATCATATGTTTCAAAAATATGATTTAGCCATTAATTAAGAGCAGCAACTCATTTTATGTTATAAACTGATTGACTGGCCAACATTATTATCAAAGTAAGGGTGACAGATTTCCATCAGTGGGTCTCTGAGAAGGACACAGTGGTTGAAATGGGTTTTGTAGGGTCCATTAAACCTCACTGTGTTTTCATTTGACCTGCTCTACCGTTCAGGTGAAACTTACCTTTATAGGGCGTCCCAGGTGGTCTCTGCGAGCATTCTCCCCTCAATTCATCTCCAGCGGAACGTGATTGCACCTCGACAGCACTGAGAACTCAGGTCATTCAGAGCTTGTCAAATATATATAATAAAAATGCAAATATTTTAGAAATTAACACCCCTTTAAGAATTGCAGTCAGTCGACACATGCAGGCATTACTGCACCCTGATTTCAAATGGGCGAATAAATTAGTGCAAACCATTGTCAAAATTGATTTATCATTGAACTCATACAACTAGTAAAGGCACATTCACTTTATGTCATTATTCATTTTACATTATTTATTAGTTCCCTTTCAGATTGATGTATTTTCTTTTCAGTGACCTTCCATGTTGATATTTTTCTTATCTTGTGTCATGGTTATGGTTTTTGTTCAGGTTTATTGTTCATGATTTTGTGTTTTATTTAGGCCTATTCCTTTTGGTCATTGTTATTCTCTAGTTTTTAGTTCAGTCCATTCTTCAGTTCCATTGCACTTGTCTCCCCTGTCTTGTGATCAAATTGGTTCAGTCCGTCTTCCCGGTCTGTGTGCTCACATGTGTCAGGTGATTTCAATGATTTCTGGTGTTTAATAATATTCCATCAATCCTTGTTTACTTCCTTCGCCTTACTGTTCTGATGACTTACATTTGTATTTTATATCATAGTCTGCTAACCCAACTAATCCATGTATATATATTACTAACTTACTAACGAGCACTCTAGTTAAATCTGTAAAGTTGCACTGCTGGTAATTAATACTAGTTCCCTCTCAGCAATCGTCCTGTTAAAGTCTCCGCCTCTTGCTCAGCTTTACCGGTCTCCCCCTGCATTTCTGCGAGATCTCTCGCACAAGCTTAATTACTTTCCTGCACTCATTATCTGTGCACTTAGAACTCCTTGACCGGAGCTGTTTAAATGTCATAGGCTGTTTTTGTGATTCCCATCCGTGTCTTGGCTTTCGCCAATTTTCGTGGTTAGGGTTTCCCTGATTTCTCCCATTGTAATTGGTCTGATCCAGCTCACCTGTTTCCTGCATAGCATGTGACTCCCCTCCTGTCTATTTAAGAGTCCTCACTGCTGTTCTGACTTTGTCAGAATTTAGATCAATATTTCTTTGTCCAGAGCCTCTTGTATGCCATTGAGTATCATTTTCCTTTGACTATTTGGCCCAACTATGATTATTGCCATAGCCATTTTTGTATTGTTTTGTCTTCCTGGATTTCAACCTATTTTTTGTATGACCTGTGTTTGGATGCCCTGTGTATGACCCACTACTTTGTTCATCGACTACGACTTTTTGCCAACCGTCTACGTACCTTTGCTCATCTGTTTTTCTAGTTCTGACCCCTGCCTGTCTAGTTGACTCTGTTTTTGGAATTTGTATTGTGGCTTGGCAATTCTTGTGTTTTTTGGCATTGACCCCGGATCTCATTAAAGGCGTACGTTTTTTTTTTTTTTTGGATTCCCATCTTTTGCGTGTGGTTCCTGAACGCTACGTCACATCTTGCTTTTATGGTTGTTTTTCAAAGTTCTCAGTCACTGTAGCCATTGATCTACGGCAGTGGTAGAAAATGCTGTTCCTGGAAAGCCATTACACTGCATGATTTTGGTTTCTCTCATCTCTAAAACATCTGATTCCTTATCTAAGGCATGTGACTTTGAGTAATTTGGATTGTGACCTTTTTTCAGCTGAGTGACACTGCAGGTTTTCATAGAGCAGATTAATTCTCCATTAGATTGTCAGTTTGGTTGGGTTTACATATCCAATGTCTTAGTCATTTTGATGAGAATGAAAAATTTTCCTCCCAATTAATCCTACAGTTTCAGTGCTGTGAGCCAGCTCAGGATTAGCTCAGAGGGGCATTATTGACTGCCTGTGATTTTCATGGGCTCTGTTGGAGCCAACGTTGTTTTGGTCTTTGGTATGACAGCCCACAAGTGTTCTCAGAATCTAAAGGATCTGGAGAAATTCTGTACAGAGGAATGGACTCAAATTCCATGCCATGTGTTCTCTAAACTCATTACACAATACGGGCCTCAGATGTCTTGGTTTTCTCCTAGGCGAGGGGCTGCAGACGATTATATTGAGGGGTTTCAGCGACAGTGGAACACAACTGAGAGTAATATTTCATTTTTTCTTTATTTTTTCCCATTGAAAATGCTAATATTTTAAGACCATGAGGATAAACATTTAAGACAAACATTTTTCATGACCATTGATATTTACCAAGGGTGCCAATATTTGTAGGGGGCACAATGTTTGTCGAGATTGTTAGCTTGCTAAAGCAAAGTCTGTACAGATTCTAAGCAAATCAAGTGAGTAAACCGTGATAAACATCCTTAGATTTAAAGGGGAACACAGGGATCAATCATAATGCTGTTTTATACAAACATAATTAGTAAATGTAGTAAAATACAAAAATGTGCAATTTTTGTTTTCAAAGATGAGAGAAATGAGGTTTTATTCCCCCTAATTAGTTGTCTGCTTCAATGGTCACGTGATAATGATGTAATGTTGCTCAAGAATGACGAAATGTCGCCCTTCGCCCAGAGGTATGCACTGTTGTGTTGGATAGTGTGATTGTCCCAGTCCATTATTTTATGACAAAAGATCGTTCAATATGGCCCATTGGCTAGTTGGACGAGATGGTGTGAAGTACTTTCTGAAATACGCAGGGTTGCTTCAACATTAACAGTTTGCTTCCAGTATATCATCCCGGATATGTGATTTCAGCTATAGTTGATATTCCAGGATTTGGCTTAATTTTTTCAGTTTTATGGTGAATTTACTTTTTCTGATGCAACGACCTTGCTAATTCTGCTACATCATTATGGTTTTCTTAGATGTACTCCGCTAACCATGGTTGTGATGGTCCTGAGAGTGCAACTGAAGGTAAAGGAAGTATTGACGATTTTAAAATATACGTCGATCGAATGTTAGATTTATGAAACGCCATTTCAACGTTATGGTATATTTACAGATTAATAACCAGATATTTTCACATTTGTTGTCTGTCGCTTTAAGTCAGTTCATCTGTGAGAACGGCTGGAAATGTGATGCTAGTTAAACCCACTCATTTCTCAGTGGAGCAGCTGATGTCTCGTTAAGAGTGCCAACTAACAAACATCAGTCTCACGTAATTGAGCCAAATCTTGCGAACATCATTCGTGGTTAATTAAGCCAAATCCTGGCAATATCATCGATAGCTAAAATCGCATATCCGGAATGATATACATGTCATTTGCTCAGCATCTGATATAGACTGATAAGTGACAGAAGCAAACCGTGAATGTTGAAGCAATCCTGCGTATTTCATTAAGTGCTTAACACCATCTCGTGCAACTACCCAATGGGCCATATTGAATAATCTTCTGTCGTAAAATAATGGACTGGGACAATCACACTATCCAACACAATAATCGCGCATACCTCTGAGCGAACGGTGACGTTTCGTCATTCTTTGGAGACGTTACGTCATTATCATGTGACCGTTGAAGCAGACGAATTAGGGGGTATAAAATCTCATTTATCTCGTTTCTAAAAACAAAAATTCAACATTTTTCTATTTTACAGTATTTATTTACTTATTATGTTTGTATATAACAGCATGAAGATTTATACCTGAGTTCCCTATTAAAAATTAAATGTGATTTGGATATCTACTGTAAATAATATTAATAGAAAATTTCTAAGATCTGAATGAGCTCTAGAAGGCTAAATGTACAATGAGGTGGGAGCAGATGGCAAATTGGCAACGTAGAGAATGTGAACATTTGTTATAACAATAATCAACAATGCGCAGGCAGCGCATCAAGAGAAAATGTCCGAGAGAAGCAGTGCTAAAACTAGTGCTGCATGAGTTGTCTTTGCACGACTTACGACACCCACACCAGTGTTGCCAAATTAGAAATAAATCGCGCCATTGTGAACTGTGGTGTGATTTGTGCACTCCTCATCTCTAGGTAGATCTGGAAACACTGTCCAATAGGTTTTTAAAATGAAATCAGGATGAAGGGGTAGGGGAATCCAGCGAATTTGGAGATTAGTTGTTAGTTGTAGCTGGTATGCTTATCGTTGAGAGAGAAAAAAAAAAACCCTTATGTGCCAAGTTTTTTTCTGTGGTGCAGCAATGAATACTGTTTGTAGATTCTTTTGTTACAGCTAATGCTAATAACCTTCCCTCACCACCTACGCTACACATTTAAACTTAACCAGTTTATTGACAAACCGTATATGCTCATATTGCTTCCTTATCTCATTTCATCGGTTGCCAATTACGGCTTAAATCATGTTAGCAATCCTGTTCCTACCCTAAACGGCTGTTAAAGAATCAGAATAACCAGACCATCAATCAATCTTCACACCTTGCACCTCTGCCAGGTACATAAATACTTGAGAAGAATTTAGCCTTCTGGTTCATTCCTATGAGAACTGCTCAAGGGCACAAGATGCTAATTGATGGAGACTGGAGCATCCACATGGGGGACTCACACTTGGGGTTTTTATCAGCACCAAAGCATGTGGGAAGAGATGAATAGGAATGAGAACTGAATCAGTCTTCTTTTGTGCCACTAAAATAATTCAGTCCGTGGAGAGTATTGAGTTCAGTGCAAAGCAAATACAGAATCGAAAAGTATACTCAAAAATAGAATAACTTTGTCGCAGTAATGTAGTCTTGAATGAAGTTCTATGGGTGCATTTGCTTTTTAGAGCCAGAAGCTTAAACCGCAATATCTACTGGGGTTTGACCATATTTTGGGTAATGTCAGCCTCTGGTCCCTGGTCACATCTCTCCGCCCATCAGATGGCCTGGCCCCTCTCTCCACAGTCTTTCTAACCAATAAAAATGTCAATCAGTGCTGGCCTCTTCCCTGAGTAAACATTCCCTAGAAAGTAGTCCTGGGCCACCTGTATCTGTAATAAATATTGTTGGCATGTACTAGTGAAGTCAATATACGCTGATAAGTCAAAACATGACTGCTTAAAATGCAGCTGGTCCTCCTTGTGCTCCAAAGACAGCTCTGTCAGACTGATGTCCACATGAATGCCTTCTAAACATTTATCAGAGCATCGCACAACCGCAACCACCTGGTCTTCTTCCCGCAGTGCATCCTGGTGCCATCTGTTCCCCAGGTGAAAGGGGCACATGCACCAGTTGATGTGCACAATATAAAAGAAAACCACACTCATTGGTCAAGGCGACCTTGAGGTTGTGAGCCCATTTTAGATGTTTTTGAAATTGGGCCGCTCCCAACCCCCCCACCCCACGCGAAATGTTGACAGCAAGAACTGACTTTTTGCTTACCACTCTGTCTGTTCTCAGACGTGTGCTGTTACGATAATATGCAATTATTGACTTAAATCGTCTGATTCACCTCAATTTATCTATCTTGGACAAGTTATATACTCCGAGGCGCACATCGGATTGTTATATTCACCTCTCGCGCACTTTCTCGTGGCGAATATCACCGTTTACAGTGACTTGCAGATCTCGCCTCAACCAATCAGCAACACCGGCCCTGCATGAAATTAGCTGAGTAAAAGCGGATACCTGATTTTAAGTAATTTTGGGGCGCTGAATCCAAACATCACATGAGTTTTTGGCTATCACGTTATGTTTTATTACAAATCACTGCCCTTGGTATAAGGAAAATCTGGTTCAAGCACAGTAAGTCCTTGCTGTTTCTCATAAATTAAACGCCCCAAAATCAGCACCATGAAGTATTGCATCATCATGGAAAATAACCACACCCCAGAAGCCTAGCCAATCCCTTTTTCGCCTTTTGCCTGTTGCATGATGGCTGATACTGTTGGTGCCTACAGAGAGACTGCCCCAAACAAAATTATCCCCGTAAATCAAAGGAAAAAAAAATTTAATCCTTAGGTAAGCAGGATTTTGTTTTATTACTTCTTGCAGAATGCTTAAAATCAAACTGTGTCATTCTGCTTTCATTTATCATTGTGCATTCTTAGACATATCAATATGAAGAAAAGAATTTGCTATTTGTCAAAAAACCTGACGTGATACACAAATATTTAGGGCAAATTTGAAATCGACGCCTTCAGATTATATAAAATCAACACAGTTTATCAAATCAACAGAGAAAAAGTTTCAAAATGCTGGGTGGTATGATCAATGTTATTCACTTCATCTGTGAGTGGTTATACTGCTTTGGTTCATTGGTGTAAATACTCACTGAAGTGGCAATGCTCTTTATTAAAACTCACTGTATTACTCATATGGATGAAATTGTGAATGGATGTTTTATGACACACTGCATCACTCTATCTAAGAACATCTGTTAAATTAATGTAAGGTTGTTAAATCATTTAGAGAAATCTAACACACAGGGTACATCACTGCACTGCATATTGGCCATTTGAGAACCCCTTGCTTTATAATGATATGCCTGCAGGCATTTCAATTTAGTCTTTTTTCTTCAGAATGTGAACAGTGGATTTTTTTTCAGATTGTACTGCATTATGCAATCACTGCGTCCTCAAACTGAGATCATGGTTTAGTTTTGTGAAAAGGTAAGAGTACTTATCAAAGCAGCTTGATTATAGCATGCATATACATAGATTGTATTGTAGATTTTCTTGGATTATTTTTCCCGTGATAAATAATTCATCATAAAAATGTAATCTTTATGCAGTTTTTAATGTATACACCGTTTTTTGATGGGTAAGCTTGCTAAAAGAAAAGCTAGCGATTTAAATATTGTTTAATCACTCAGCTTCAAATAAATGCATAAAAGGTCTGTGACACTTTAACCCCCCCCCCCCCCCATCCATTACCACCCTATTATAAAGCTGTCCGGATTGATATGTGAAGTACATACGTATGATGCATTTGAGATAATGAATGATTCAAAAAGACATGTAAACATCATTCAATTTCATTCACGATAATGTTAATGCGCGAGGGAGGTTTAACTGGTGTAGGGGTCAAACAGGAAAGTCAATAACGGGTGTGACCGCCATTTGCATTGACACATGTGGTGCATCATCGTCGCATGGAGTTGATCAGTTTCTGGATAGTGTTCTGAGGGATAGCATTCCATTCCTGAACAAGAGCAACCTCAAGTTCTCGGATGTTGTCCATCTGGCGTCGACGTGAAAGATGTCGTCCAATTTCATCCCATAAGTGCTCGATAGGGGAGAGGTCGAGTGACAGAGCTGGCCACTGAAGCACGGGGATGTTCTGCTGTGCAAGGTACTGCATGGACACCCTTGCAGTGGGTGCCCTAGCGTTGTCCTGTCGGAACGTGTGGAAATCGTGGTGTTAGTTGAAGAACGGCACAACATGGTTCTGCAGCACCTGGTCTCGGTAGTAGACGCCGTTCACCCTTCCTCTGCAGATATGGAGAGGGGTTCTGTGACGGTAGCTTATTTCACCCCACACCATAACGCTGCCACCACCCCAACGGTCCATTTGAACGACACAATCGGCGTTATAACGCTCACCACATCTACGCCAAACACGTATACGGCCATCTGCGTTCCTTAAGTGAAATCGTGACTCATCAGAAAAGATGACACCGTGCCATTGTTGTAGTCGCCAATTCTGGTGCCCTTTTGCCCACTGTAGATGCTGGTTTCAGTGATGATCCGTCAATATGGGCCTGAAATAAGGACGTCCTGCACGCAGGCCTGCAGCTCGCAGACGGTTCCGTAAGGTGTTGGGGTGAATGAATCCACGTCGTCCTTGGACTTGAGCAGCCGTTCTTGTCGCTGGTAGTGCTCGGTCTCGGACATGATCCCGTACAATCTGACGGTCCTGACATGCCGTTGTCTTGCGATCGTTGTGTGTGCGCAGTGTAGTCGTATGGCAATTTCCCTGGTGCTGGCGCCAATTTGAAGCATGCCTATGGCACATTCCCGTTCAGGGGCTGTAAGTCGCGGCATAGTGTCGACGTTTCACAAGTGTCAGTGAAGAAGTGAAATTTTATTCGGATTCACATGCTTTTAAAGGCAATGTGTGCACAAATTCAGAGTGAAATTCATTTTTCCCGTGGTGTGCGTGCAAGATGTTGTGTTTTTGCAAAAAATTGCCTAGCGTTACAGTTAACTTGAAATTCTCGCATTTCTTGCACCTGGCATTTCGGGTGACGTCACTGTAGTGTTGTTGTTGTATAAAAATTATATTGAAGTTCATTTGAACTTCAATATTGACTTTTTTCAAGTGGTGCATTTTCATTTGTACTCAGTATATTAAGAAGAAAGAAGAAATATTCTTCCCTTGTCAAAAAATTAAACCCAACTACATCTTCTAAATTGCTCCACTGACCTCTACACAACAGGCATTGACTTCCAAGGAAACGGTTGTAATGATAACACCAGACTGCGGTGAGCTTGTCAAATCAAAAAGGTTTCCCACCTGAGAATTTGACAGTTAGCTGCTCTCACGGTCATGGATAGCAATCATTTCATAAGCACGAGAAATCGTTTGGTAAACCAAACACGTTATAGCCTGTGCGCTTCCCTATTGCTTTCACCGGTAGTATCAGAGAGCTTGCCCAGACATTAGAGATGTATCAGGCTGACCCCGGTCATGGATAAGTAAAGCGATCGTTTCAAAAGCACCCAAAAACGCACCCCAAGCTCTGCAAAGTCTATGTCTGGTCTAACTGCAGCCCAACTCGGCAGACACATACAGCACCTCTCCGGTTAGCTTCAACTGTAGTGGCTACAATCAGGCAACGTTATGATGAAACTGCCACATTGATGCTTACCGAAGTAACACAAGCATACAGATCATAATTGCTGCATATAAGTTAACCAGGAGCATTTTTAATTAGCAGAGCATGCAAACTAACATACAGTAGCTGATAAGTGGTCATGACTTTGAATGTAATCTGTCGCGCAAAAAATTTGTTTCACGTCCGGTGAGAAAGCTGCTTAACGCGCCCATAACGCCTGTATTCGCGTCTTTGCATTGACTTTGAATGTAGCTAATCTGTCGTGCCAAAAATTTGTTTCGCGTCTGATGTGAAAGCAGCTTTATGGATAGTTCGCAACAACTAGAGAGAGCTCGATTATACTATGAACATAATGCAGGTTTTGCAGACCGTAAGTTTTGTTAGCGCGGACAAGTTGCTTATGTGGAGTTAACGAATTGATCACTTCTACAGGAAATAATTACCTATTTAATCTCCGCCTTTTTCGGCTTTTTATAAGCCACAAAAATTCCTAAAGGGGGATGAAATTATGTCAACGTAGCGCAGAAAAATCATTTGTAAACCAGTAGAGCTTCTGCGTTTCGCATTGATTTCATCGTAGCACCAGAGAGATTGCTCAGACATTTGTGAAGTATTCGGCTGATCCCGGTCATGGATAACTGAAGTGATCACTAACAGTAGTGGCTACAATCGGGCAACGTTATGATGAAACTGCCACATTGATGCTTACCGGGGTAACACAAGTATATCGATTAGAATTACTGCATATAAGTTAACCAAGAGCATTTTTAATTAGCACAACACGCAAACTAATATGCAGTAGCTGCTAAATGAACAGTCATAACCACAGAGACAAACCCTTGCAATACAGGTTTTACAGACATCAAGTTCTGTTACTGTGAACAGTTGTACCAAGCATCCAAATTACAAACAAGTATTAAAATTTAGCTTCAAGTGAGGTTTATGTTCACACACCTTCTGTAGAATTTCCCCTGATATCACTCATGCATATTTAGGACAAGTAGCTTTGGGATACTGACAAAATTGCACCTCAAATGATCTGCGGTTCTTCTTTTGTATTTCCAAAAGTGCAGACGCTACTAAGGCATAGTATGATCTGCCGTTGTTAGTGCCTGCTAGAATAGTTTCTGGTGTGGGCAGGTCAAGCGCAGTGGTTGGCTCTGGCTAGGTCTGTACTAATTAGACGGCACAACCTGACGTCAGGTTTTGCCCAGATCTCGGGAGGAGCTGTTCAGAGAGGAAATCACGCTCACGAAATCACGTCCTTGGATTACGGCAAAATCCCTGTATCTTATGTTTTGAAACTTTTCAGAGGTTGAGCAAGGACAACCAACATTATAACATTACTAATATGTATAAAATAAGGATCAGCATATCAGGTCCCCTTTAAGCAATAAAAAGAAGAAAACATAAAAATATTGTTAAAATATTGTTGGAATTCAATGTCATTTTTTTAATAAGCATAGCCCCTGATTGAGCAATATCTCATTCTGTGGTGCCACACATTATATTTCTATCTTGAATATTAATCTGTTTCATGCAAAGGAATGAGAATTGCTTGGTTGTTCCTCCCGCATCTTAGGCTTTCCTTCCCATAAGAATGCTAGAGATAATGTCGCCTGCAGCCAGCCTTCTCAAGAGGAGAGAAAATCCTGATCTGCATGGGTGCATTAAAACCCGCACATTAAATATTCACATCTCCACATGGTGCAAGATCCGTGAAGCTAATCATTACACAGCAATTAGCTTCATAATGATTTCACACGAGGGAGAGGGCGAGGTACTGCGGTGGTGATCGAGATCAGGTTTAGGGTATGGCTACTCTTCGGCCTCACCTTTCCGTTTTTCGTAATCGGTTTTTAAGGACTCTTGTATCCCCTGAGAAGCAAGAATGATGGGCGGATCCTTGGGGCGGGTTTAAATAATGAAGAAGACTGTGACAGACTCAGTGGCGTGGAAAACTCCAGCTGCAGGACTGCAGTTGTTTCAGAAGACAGATGGGCTACGGGAGCGGAGTGGGGTGAGAAGGTAAAGCCTTTGCTCGGGCGCGTCTCGTGCCCTCGGTTGCCATACCGACCGCAAACCGCAATTTATTCCAGCCAATTAGACCGAAGCAGCAGCCGACTCCACGCTCTGTTCACCTGCACTCCTGTTCCTCGCCATTTCTGGCTGGATGAAAACAGGACTGTCTCCATTAATGGCCGAGCTTGCACAAACCATTCGCTCCCTTATTTGAGACACTCCCACTTAAACATTCAATAGCCTACACACAGTCCGCAGCCCCAAATCTCCTCTTCCCACCAGATATGATACCGCGGCTGATGTGACATCAATCAGCAAATGGAATGGCCTCAGGCCAACTAATAGAACAAGGGTCTGCTGGTGCCTTAAGGGCTTATTCTGTCCTATCAGAGCCTGGGCTGAGACTCCATTGTGATTGTGCAGGAGACATTAGGTGCCGACGTTTCTCTTCCTGTTTTAATGACCCTCCCATAGCAGCAGTCTTACTGCAGGTTTATATACCCGTAAATCTTTTTCCCCGCAGAGCGCCAGTGAAAATAAATAAAGGATTGCGGTCTGGATAGGTGTTCCTGCAGCACCTCCATGATTCTCTTTCGTGCACAAGGACACAGGAGACTGCGATCTAGATCTCTTCTCTGTTTGTGGAGGAGTTTTTGTAATTTTTTGGTAATTTATTTTTACAGCACTCACCAAAAGTGATAATTTAATCATCATAAAAAATGATTAAAATCTGTTAAGGAAAAAAAATCAGCCGTTTTCCTGTCGGTTGTCAGTTCAGCCCTTACAAAGGAAATTTCGTTCAGTGATTGAAGATGAATGCTGAACTGCGAACTGGTGGTCAGATGTGCCAAACTGAGTGGGAGTGAGACCATTCGGAATAGCAAATCTCCAAAATCTGTGTTACTCATGCCTAGCATGTGTCATTTTATCTGAAAAAGAAGCAAAAGAAGATGGTTTTGCCAGTAGAAATCCCAAGGTGTTAATTGATTTTTTATAAGTGTGAGAATTGTGCGAGCAGGCATCTTCCAGTAAACTCGTCCCCATGGAAATACAGTATGCCAGTCACATTCTCCGCTCAGATATGAGTACTTTCGCTTACTGAGTTTTTTATTGGCCCGCTGACACGCTTTGCATGCGGCATGATATTAAAATCTAAAATAGACCTGGAAAAGGGCAGTTGCTTTTTTTCATCCCTCACTGCATTAAAATCAGTCTGCACAATGACTGTGTTGATTTTACAAACCAGGCAATGGTGTGCAGCAAGGCTAGCCCACTTAACATTTAACCAGAGACCAAATTCAGGAGCACGGTACAGAACACTGTTGACTGTCCAATTAACAGGATGTGCTCCAATTCAGGTAAGGGTGCGAAGAGGTGAGTAATCATTGGCTACTGCACTAGAGATAAGGGAGCATATCCTCACACATGCTCACATTTCATAAATAATTGGCCCATGTACAATTTGCACTGAATATAAGCAACATATTAAGGCCTTTGTGTGTCGCCTGAACTGATTCTCTCATTCTCTGCTAATGACCTCACCTCTGCTTGTTACTGGCGCACGGTGCTGAATGAGCCGCTATTGTCTTCTGCGCTAATTAACACTTCTAGAGGCCGAATCAGTGGCGTGACCGCTGTCAAAGGCCAGCCTTTGGGAGCGTTTGTGACGACGGTGACACGTAGAAAATGTCTCAGGGAGAGGAAGCGCAGTGTTCACGTCTGACGGAATGGCTGAGCTGTTGCCTGTGTGAGGCGAACCAGGAGCAGACAGCTCTCATTTGTCTCCACCCTACTGCCATGTTAATTCCTCTCACATTCGCCACAATGCAACCTTCATTCCGCAGGACAAGGGAAGAGAGGAGCATTGAGGAGCTAAAGAGAGAACCAATCTGGGAGGGGGTGGTGTTAGGGAGAGGTTTTGACAGTTTTAGCAGCAGGACATACTGCCCACCAGCAAAGTGCAACGCGGCTGTGAGATTAGAAATTTTCTTTCCTCCTCATCCGAAATCAAGAGATTATGGTCACCGTGTGGCAAGACAGAGTCTATGTATCTAATGCGGGGCAAGTGATTCTATTGAATTCAATTCCGTTTAATTTGTGTAGAGCTTTTCACAGACAGACTGTCACAAAGACGCTTTACAGTGCATCCACAAAATAACAAATGAGGCAAAATAAACTCCCTGCAGGGAGAAAAATCCTCAAACAGTGGTGAGAAAAAACTCCCCAGTGGGAAGAAATCTCAGGTAGGAGCCCATCCTCTCCTGGCTAACTAATTAATAATAAAATAAAATAGAAACAAAGTTCATCTACTGTCTACAAAAAAAAAAAAAACCACAACTCTTTAAACATCTAAGCAGTAGCATCAGTAGCTCCAGGAAGTGGCGAGGCAGGGATGGGGTAGAACTGGATCAGAACTGGATCAGGACTGCAGCAGCCAGCGCTTTTGGTGAGGGACAGGGCTCGGATGGTCCGGGGAATCAGTGTTCTGGAGGGAAGAGATACCCCGAGGAGGCACGGGATAAATCTACGGCATAGT
Organism: Gymnothorax reevesii; assembly: GCA_029721435.1. Classification (NCBI taxonomy): domain Eukaryota; kingdom Metazoa; phylum Chordata; class Actinopteri; order Anguilliformes; family Muraenidae; genus Gymnothorax; species Gymnothorax reevesii. The sequence continues at coordinate 24,745,985 of CM056591.1, read as the reverse complement.
CAATAAAATGCTGTTCTGTGTCAGATTCCAATAGGCTCTTAAGAGTTACAACTATTCTGGAAACAGTCAACACAGTCCTCCATCCAGTCATTGCAGCACAGAGGCCCTGCACTTACACCAGGCTATAAGACTTATGTGCCTCTAGCTTTCTTTTGCACAAAAACCAGCGCTGTGAACTTAACATGAGCTACCAGCGCTAATACCATGTGGGCCTCCCTGGTGACTAAGGCTGAAGCTAGCCCCACTGGCACTATTAACGCAAACTCAGTGCCACAGGTTCCACATGGATTTACTTAATACTAGTCACCAGTACCATGCGGACCTTCCCAGTGACTAAGACAGAAGCTTGCTCCACTAGCACTGTTAATGCATGCTCAATACCACCGGCTCCAAACGGATTTACAGTGCGTAATATTGGCTACCAATAACTTGACCCTACCCAGAGACTAGGCTGTAGTCAGTCTCACCAGAACCAAAAAAGTATACAAATGAAGACATAAGTGGCAGTAATGACTAGAACAGGCTCACCTGGGTCTTGCGTGATGACAAGCTGTGATTATTCAACTTTAATGTGCTACCCTTAAGTTTCAAAAGGTGTTTTTAAGGTACGTCATCTATAAAATCAAATGTTTGATAAACGTCTGATAGACACATTATCAGTGCAGACTGAGCGAGTATTTTGTGCACCAGAAGAGATGTGAAAATGTTGTCGCCTCGACTGGGCCAAGAAAAACCATCGTTCACATCAAGATCACAGACAGGATATCAGAAAATGATCCGCTTGGTTGGATTTCAGATGTGTTTGCAACAGTATTTTACAATTCTATCATTCCATGAAAGTGACTTAAAAAGTACATGTCACGTGGTTAACCAAAAACCAAGAAATTCTGGAACGCTTTCATACATGCCTGTCGACCCACAGGGTAAAGCAAGAGAGGGCCGAGTGGGTTCACCCGACAGCATGATGTACTATTTGATGCCATATCCGCAGAGGACTTACGGAAGGGATATTAGCAGAAGCAGAATAAATGCTACTGTAATTTGATAGGCCTAAACAGTATGGATTTTTATGTCAAGTCACAGAATGAGAAAGCAGAACAAAAGCAGGGAGCTAGGAGTCCAATTTCATTTATTTATTTATTTATTTTTACTTCAGAGAGGACACTTGCAAAGGACAGGTACACCTCCCAGAGGCAGGGCAGGTTCCTCGGTGAATAAACATGCAGTTACTCGTAATAATTTGAAAGAACATAATAACTGTGCACAATGCAATTAAAAAGTGCGATAAAACCGTAATGCTGTAACCTCCCTATAACAAAATTAAAGTGTTGAAATAAAGCCATGAAATAAGTAATTATGTCCTCATAAAAGTTTTGATTTTCGTGGCAAATGTATAGTGTAAAACACATGTAAAATTATATACGAAATTACTTTGTACATTTTTATTTACATTTTAGTTTTTATCACTTTTTAATTGCATTAAATAGTTATTACATGATATGAATTTATGGCATTATGAGTCGCTACAGCACGGAAGACGCAGAACAGCCTGTTTTGAGCATCTCAGAGTCATCATGGCGTATTAGAGTCAGGCTACATTAGACTCAGCAGGGTGACTGTCCACCTCTCAGGGTCAGTTAGCAGTTACCATGTGAGAGAGACTGAATACACCAAAGGGCCAGTGGCGGCTCGTGAATTGGCAACAGGGGAAGCCCAAACAATCCCTTAATGTTAATGATTGTTCATCACCTGTTTTCTATCATTCATTTAAACAGTGGAGGGTCGTCGGCCGTAACAAAGTTAAGCCAAAACCTCGCCCTTCAAAGCTTAATGACTTAAGCCTTTCGCAGTTTACTTTTCTTGATCAGAAGTTGCTCATACGAATTGTTAGAAGAACAGTCAGTTGAGTCAGATTTATTTTCGATAGCATTGTTATACATTGCACCACGAAATTGAGGGGTTTTCTTTCACACATAAATTACGACATAAATTACCATAGGCCTACGCTATAAATTCCGCGCTCAAGAAGCTCACGAAACGGCATAGATGCGCAAATTGATTAGTGAGGCTCATTAAGCAATAAGCTGTGCAACATTGCATTCTTTTCTTTTATAATAAGATTGTAGAAAATGGACTGTCGTGGCTTCTTGTGAAAGAAGCCTCGCAAACGAATTTATAAAGACGTGTTGATAATTTGCGTCGTCATTTGCAATCGAAAATAAATTTGATTGTCCTTCAACCAATTCGTATGAGCAACTGCTGATAAAGAAAAGTGAAGTACGAAATGTTGAAGTCATCAAGCTTTGAAGGGCGAGGTTCTGGCTTCCCTTTGTTACGGCCGACGAGCCGCCGCTGCAAAGGGCAAACGTGCTGGTAAGGTATTGCTTCTGCTTGGGATGTTACATCTCTGCCCATTCAAATACCTGCACTGGAGAATAAAAGAACTACGCAAAGACACTGACTCTGGAGAATAAAAGGACACTGAAGTGTGCGCAATGGGAAATTGTGCCTGGTGTCCTTAATGTGGGAGGGGTGGTGGGAGAGGGTGTACCAAAAACAAGTATTCAGCAAATACACAATTTCTCCATGAAATCCACGTGGGAGGACCAAAATACTGCATTATTGCAGTATTGTCCAATTGTGCTGACTCTAACTGTGAGTGATAATGTTCTGGTTCCCCCTCCTACAGACATAAAGGCAGTTTATTGTGAGTCCCTTTGATGATCAGAAGAAACCCTTTACGGCACTCAGTTGGATGTAACTTGAATGAATAACAATAATTATGAAATGAGAAATAAGAAATAATCGTTCTTTGAAGACAACTTCAGGTTTTTTTTTTTTTTTAATTCAGGCTGATTAGTACTCTTCAACGAAAGTGAATCAGACACCTAACTTAAATGTTCACTTTAAAATTCCTTTAGCAAAAAATTGTGGTTAGCAGTGGACCATAGAGCATGACAACTACCTATTAATCAGACTTTGAGCTTTCAAAATTTATTTTGAACTGACACATAAAATATTTAACATAGGAAGAGAAGTCATATGGCACAAAAATGTTCTCTTAATTAGCAAGCAGCACTTGGTGTCTGATTAGTCTGTTTTCTATACTTATAATAAAGAGAGACTTTAATTGGAATTCTATTCATCAGGAAATGAATTTCAGTCAGTGCACCAACTTCGCTGAATTCTAATTATACTGACTTTGACCCTGTCCTTAAGACTTTTGTGGTCAAGGACTCCACCATGACTGCTTTGGAAAAAGACCAATGTAAAAACTCTGATTAAATAAATCAGGTAAACCTTTCTGACCTACTGGATGGAAGGTTGAGAGGTGATTAATTTGCAGTTATATTATTATGCAATATGATAATACTTATCAATAATTACTAATAGATACAAAAACTGTAGGTATTTGAATAGGTGTAAATAGATAAGTAAAAAATAGGACGATGTTTAGAGTACAAGGCAAACTTTGCAACTGCTATGATGATGACAGGGCGAATTTATATTCTTAATAAAACTTGATTATATATATAAAAAAATCACATTTCTTGATTCTACCGTATGAACTGTTTACGACTGCATATATTATGTCTCTGCAGTCTCTATAACTGTCGAGTTATATTCAGCAGTACACAGACGCTGCCCCTCCAAATATCATTACATAAATTCCATGCCAATAGAAGTCATGATTCAGTTGGGCACATGGCCTGACTGCCGCGCGGAATACCTAACATGTTGATCTATTTGCCTTTCAGCGCGGAAATAACCAGGCTAATCTGACATAAAAGCCATCTACGTAAATAAGATGAGTGTGCTGAAACGATTTAGCAGTGCCTCATAGCGCTGAATAAATAAATAGAGGAAAAGCAATCATTATCTCTTGCTCGCCTGGGGGGAAAAATCTCGGAGACTTAGAAATTATTCTGGAGGAATATCCCCCTTATTGAGGGCTCACTGTACGTTGCTCCACCCTGGAGCACGAGCAACTGTTCGCTGCGTGTTATCGAGCTAGTCACGGCGATGATGAAGAGGCCTGGGACACGATCGCTCACGCTGCTGTCCGCTTCGCGTCTCAGGCCGCCCCCGCAGTCTTGACCTGCGAGGTGCTTTGCCATTTGCAGATATGATTAATTGCGCCCATCAGCACCGCAGAGGCCCCGGTGATAACGATCGCGGCTTGGTCTGCCCTTCGATGCCGGCCGCTCCTTGCCAACTTTGGCCCTGAGGGTCCTGTTCGGCTGCAGGTACAATAATAGCCAGGGAAGCAACTGCCTTTATTGTTATCAGGTGCACAACATGCTCTAAAACAGCCAGTAAGGTTTAACCCCAGAAGAAGGCAGTCGTATTGTATTTGCGAATGCTATCATTCAAGAATAATGTTTTTCTCATGAATTATAGACACCCCTTGACGATAAATTTCATAGATGCCTTGTAAAATTGCAGAGCTTTGCAATCCACAGTAATTAAATGGGGACATTTTGGCCGCAGTGTTACTGTGTGCAAGGTGAAAGATCTGTTTATCAGCAAACTAGGAGTGTATATATATAAGCAATATATAAAGAAGACAAAATGAAATGAAGTATGAAGAAATATATCCTTGGAGGGCCCAGTAATTCATTTCTGTCCTCTGTGTGGGACATGAGTCTCTGGTCTTAATATCAAGAACAATATATTTTACTGTACTGAAGCTCATGATGCCAAGATCATGTGCTCCTATGTGCTGTTGTTCAATCTTGCAGTTTTGCTGTCATTGACATGTTCTGTTTTTATGTGAAATCAGAACTCATTTCCATCACCTATTAGCCTCTACAGAACAGCGACTCTTGAACCTTGCTGGATAGTGGCACTATTGGCTTATAATAAGAATACTAATATGTAATACGAATAATAATAATCATCATCATCATAGCATGATCCAAATATACTATTCTAGCAGAATGCTCTTTCTGTGGACTGCATGAAAATAAAATTTAAAGAGTATTAAAAAAAATTAAGCAGTTTAGGGTCTCGTAAATAGTAACAATTTGTTGGCAATCATAAATGATACTGCAGTTCTATAGAGTAGCAGAAGGATGCAAACAGTAATGATTGCAATAAGAGAGGCTAATTACACAATGCATCACTTTTATGTTTTTATAAAGCTAGAGAGGTCGAAGACATGAGCCACGTCTTCATTACCAAAGTAGAGCAGGCTTATTATGCGGGTCTAATGAATGGCCTATTGTGCCAAAAAGGAGAGGAAAAAATATACAGTTGTTATGTCACACACATTACCCGAAAACAAAGAGGTCAATGTCAAGTCACGAGTTAAAGAGTTTATGATTGAGTCAGAATTTAATGATGCATATACAACAATTCCAAGTTCATTTCCAAAATTAAATATCATGCATCAGACATTGCATAGTAGCTCAATAATATCAAAATTGGTTAGTTGGAAGTAAAGAATGTTTTAACCCTTAGAGCGCTGAAATAATTTAAAAAAATATATGAATTTAATTATCTTATGCTCTTGAAAACCTATGATGTGGAAACTTCTTTACAAGAGTTCCCCTTTAGGAGCTTTTTTAAACAAGTCGCCACATGATTTTGATACTTTAAATCATTGAGCAAAAATAGCTGCATTTAGCACTCGAAGGGTTCGTTCAGTTCTAGGTCCTGAATTTTTACTTGAGTCGGAATTATTTTACATGGGCAGTTAGCTCATTAATTTTAACCAGGGTTAGGCTGGATGAGAAGATTCTTTGCTGCTGTGTCCCACGTTCAAACAAAATTTCTATCTGTTTTTCCCTATTTGATTTAAGGTGAAACCCAATTAGCCTTGAATGGACAGGTCATTCTCTTGTGTCTAGCCAGTACATTTAGGTGAAGCAAGAAAGCCTGAGGAACGGAACAGTGCTGTTCTGATGTCCTGTACTTCTTTATTGTCAGTGCATTTGCAGCTTGAATGGACAGTTAAAAATACACATTTCAAATCAAAAATATAAATTTTTCCACTTACCTATTTATCCATCTATAATTTGGTGCGAGTTGGCGAATTTTGCAGGTATTTCCTGTAGAGATTTCCGCCTCGTCTCGAATATAATTGAACAAAACAATACTTTGCTTGTGGTGCTCGAAGCGCCAAATAAAAAGGTATTTGAAAAACTCACTAGCTATTCCTCTGTCTTGAAATCATGACGCACTTACTGAAGATAATCCACAGACATTGTTTGAGCAGTTTAACAGACTATTTTATTTCTATGAAATGGTCTAAAAAACTGTTTTCTTTCTACTGAATTACACCTGTTAATCATATCTCTTTGCAGAAGGAAGTGTTCAGCAACTCTTAGAAGGCATGATATTTTCCATAATATTAAGAGAAAATATGGCACTAACTGTTGTCAATTAAATAAAAAAAAAAAAAACTGTTATGATTTTAAATCAGTGGTTCTCAGACTTGTTCCTGGCGCCCCACTGTGCATGCTGATTTTTTAACAACCACAACTGCAATCTTAGATTTTTACAAGGTGTCGATTTATCTTAATTAGCTGGATTCCATGTTTAACGCAGTTGTTTACCACCTTTAGTAGCTTTTTAATGGACATATCCACTGTGCCATGAAGAATGAAAACCCTCACCCATGTTATAGTTATTTTTCCATATTTGTGAGTACGTCAGGTAAAAATATTTTAAACAGATCTAATTAGACTCTGAGAAAATCAGTAAGATCCAAATTGGGTTGCTGAACACAGGTGTTTTGAATTCTTTCAAAATAATTTGCCTGAACTTAATTAAATGAACATGAAACAAAACAGGAGTGACTTAATTGTTTGCCAAATGAACTACCAGTTACCTGGATGTAACTCCAATTCTATGAGTATGTGCATAGCCCTCCTACGGGCTTTGCTATTGGTTTACCCCTCCGAGGCTCCGCCTCAGTGCCTGAGAAGAAAATTGAACCCACCTGCTCCGTAGGAGTGGGTAGCATACTCACCTCCTATAAAGCCCCGGTGCTGCCAATGCTCGTCTCCCTTTGAAACTCAGCATCTCACACTCGGGGCCAGCTGAGCAGGCTGTTAGAGGGCTAGGCATGTATTCATAGAACTGGAGTTACACCCAGGTAACAGGTAGTTCTCCGCCCTCTGACGGGCTTCGCTATTTGTTTACACCTAAGGCGAAGGCCGATAGGGATGAATGTACTTCCAGGTGGCCCCGGACCCCAGAGTCCCATCCAGAAACCTGAGAAATCCATACACTCCCTGGGGCGAGTACCGCCAGGCTGCGTACCCCGACCCAGGTCATAACACACTTAAATCACACCAGACCTAAGCTGGTGCCAGAAGTCCCGTCCTGATTGGGCCCCTTCTTGAATGAAAGAACAAATGCATTGGGGGGGGGCGCTAGTAGCTGACATGTCCCGCCAGCAAGCCCCCAAGCCCCCCCTCCCGCGCCTGCTGGTGGGGCGCCTCCAGAGCGCATCGCCTCTGGGTGTGGCATCACACTAGTTAGCATCAGAGGGGAACCCTGCAGATAGGGCTCCCAGGACTGAATGTTCGACCGAACTGGCAGTCATATTCCTCAGATACAATTGCGCGAACGTTGATGCGGAAGACCAAGAGGCCGCCTTGCAAATCTCCTCCACGGATACGCCCTTAAATAGCGCTGTGTAGGTTGCAATGCCCCAGGTAGAATGTGCGGTTTGCCCCGCCGGGGCGACAAGACCCACTGCCGAAAAGGCTGTGTTTATAGCATCACAAATCCAGTGGGTGGGGCGCTGTGGTGACAGAGCGGCCCCTTGAGCTCGTCCACCATAGCCCACAAAAAGCTGATCCGCTTTCTTAAGGCTTGCAGTGTGTTCCAAGTGCAGGCTGAGCGCGCGTACTGGGCCCAGACTGTGCATCCATTCCTGTTTGCTGGTGGCATGAGGCGGTGGCTAAAAAGCCTGTAATCGGATCACAGACTATTTGAAGGCTGTGGTGATGACCTTTGGCTGGAAGGATGGATTAGGATGAAGCTCCATTGACCCCTTGTCCTCACTTAGGGTCACATATGACGGGTGCACGGAGAGGCCGCCCAGCTCGCTTACTCTCCTGGCAGATGCTAAGGCCAGAAGGAGGGCCGTCTTGATTGTTAAAATATGCAGGTCTGCCTGATCCAGGGGTTCAAATGATAGTTCTGCCAGGCCGCTCAACACTGTCTGCAGATCCCATTGTGGAACCACATGCTGCGTCGGGGGTCATATCCTGCGGTCTCCCCTCAAAAAACGCTTTACCAGGGGGTGACTTCTGGCTGTGAAGCAGTGAAGGGGCCTCTCGCCTGACACCAGCTAATAAAAATCGAGTCGCATAAGCTTTGGATGTGGCCGGAGCACGCGCACACTGAATTGTGTACACCACCGCCTCGAGTAGGCCTAACTCAGGGGGAGGTCCGGAATCTCCCATGGGCTCCCCAACACCAGCGGGATGAGATCCGGAAACCTTCTGGCACAGTGGTGCTACCACAATTATGGACAGGTGCTGCTCCCTTACTCTGAGGAACAGTGGCATTAATAACCACGGAGGCGGGAATGCATACAGCAGGCCGACTGGCCAAGCTGGATGGGCCAATGCATCCACCCCCAAGGGAGGATTGTCTGTAGGCCTCAGGGAGAACCTCAGTGGGCATAGAGCATTCTCTCTGTTCGCAAACAGATCCACCTTCAGTCGCCCCAACAGCCTCCAGATCTGTGCAGCTATTGCCGGTGGGAGGCTCCAATCCTCCTCGAGCAGCGCCCCCCTGGACAGCCCATCTGCCCGAGTGTGGAGGATGCCAGGAACATGCTGGGCCTTCAGGGAGCAGAGATGACAATCTGCCCATATCAGGATAGAAGCAGCAAACTTGTGTAGGACCACTGATCTGACCCCCCACCCCCCCCCCCCCCCGCCCCCCCTGTTGAGATAGGCTACCACCGTTGTGTTGTCCGATCTCGCTAGGACGTGCCTCCCTACCAACCGTGGGGAAAAATGGTGCTGCACCCTCTGAACTGCCATGAGTTCTAGTAGTTTGATGTGCCGCTGGGGCCCCTGCCATGTACCAGCGACAGAAGCAGGGCCACAAGTTCTGCCCCACCAGGCATCCACAAATACATGGGTATGGTGAGCCACGCACTCCATCCAAACTTCTTCGTGGAGCCAGCTGCGTGAGCCCCTAATCGCCAACTTCTGCCGTCCTTGCATTGCTATGTGGAGCATGCGCTGCTGGTCTCACTGAAGGCGTATGAACCAGTGCTGCAGATCTCTCATGTGCAGTAGCTCTAAGCGGACTACTAGATGGGCAGCAGCCATCATCCCCAGTAGTGACATGACTTCTATTGCCGGCTCCGAGACTGCGTCCCATAATCCCTGGGCATAAGACAGGATCGCTTCCGCTCTCTCCACAGACTGGTGTACGGTCATAGTTCAAGAGTCCAACAGCATCCCTAAGTACCGTGCTGTCTGGCTGGGCTGCAGGGTGCTTTTGTCGTAGTTGATAGCCCAGCCCAGCTGCGCATCATGTTGCATCACTAACCTCGTATGAGCGGTTGCCATCTGTTCGGAAGGGGCCAGGATCAGCTAATTGTCAAGATAGGTCAGAATCCGTATCCCTCTCCGCCGGAGTGGCGCTAGCGCTGTGGTGCCAGGGAATATCCAAACAGGAGGAGGGAAAACTGAAAGATCTGGCCCTTTTTCGTAGAAGCAAGCTCACCTCCTCCTTCAAGACCATCATTTGGGCGGAATTGGGGGGCTTCGTTTGGACACTGCCTTTGAATGGGGGAGGACGGCGGCGAAACTGCAACGCGTATCCCTTCTGCAGCGTTCTGTCCAGCTAGACTGGGAGGGGGGCGCACAAGCTCATCCATGACTGATAGCGGCTCTTGAGTGGTGAAGCAGTCGATTCTATGGTTTCCGCTAGTTCGGGCCCTCCCATGACGCCCCGCCCTGTGTGGGAGGGTTCGACTGTGGGGCCCTGCCCGAAAGGGCTGAGAGGCCAATGACAACAGCGCTTCCGCTGCAACCCTAAGCACGTCAACTGGTGACTCTCTCATCATGGGTGATGGGGGCCCAGCTGTTTGTGAGTCAAGCGAGAGCCCTTCCTGACGTTTACCCCTAGAGACATTGGCATCCAAAAACACCTCGGGCTGCAGGGCAGAACAAGTGACAACTTCTTCTGGACAAGATAAGTTCCTCGTTTTTAGAGATTCCTTTTGAACAATCCCAGCACTGAAAGTTAGGGGGTTATCAATTTTTGGTTTATCCACCAAGTTTGGTCGTGTGCTATCACCATGAGTAGCGCGATGCAAACCAAGCCAGTACCTCATAAACAGGCTATTGGCTGGTGAAGCCCCAGGTTTAATAGAGGCGGTGAGGATACACGAGCTTCACGCCTTGCGTCCTTAGTAACCACATCCACGGAAGGCAGAGCTACCAATCTGTCTCTGGTAGGTTTTTGACCCAATTTACCCTGACTGCTACCACCTGAAACAGCCAGCGTGTCATTGTGTGCAATGTGGGAATAGAAAGACTCAGAGGCCAAATACTGAAAATGCCTTTTATTTGCCATTTCTCCAAGGCTGACTGCCGAGGGCCCCCACCCCTGGTGCGGACTTGGCAAAACCGAGGCTGTGGTCGGCGTGGCTCCGGGCTTGGCTGGCTGGGGCTGACTAGCGACCGATCATCTGACCTGCCGCTGCAGCGGCTGGGCGGAGTTTGAGAATAGCGGGGCCCGCTGGTGGACTGCTGCGGGAGTAGGTGGGAGCCCAGCTGTTCAGCTGCCTTCCGGGCCGCCTCCAAACAATCCACCATGGTCTGGACGTCCGGCCCAAATAGTGATGTGGTAGAAATGGGCGCTTTAATTAGCGCCCACTTTTCCTGCTCCTTCAAGGAGGACAGCCCAAGCTACAGGTGCCGGTGACCCACCTGGGCTGCACAAACGCTCCTTCCTCAGGTGATGGCAAATGCCTGTGACATCCGGAGCATCGTTGCGGCCGTGGTTTGGATCTCTTTGATCTCCTGTGGCACCAGCTCTGCCTTTCGGTGAGTGAGTCGATACAAGGAGCCAGCCAGAAAAGCCAGATTGTTAGCCAATGTGACCCCCTGGGCAGCGTTGGCATAACAGTGATCGAGCAGGCTTGCTGCCATCTTGTCCCTCTCGGACGGATGCAGCGGCCGACTGCCTAACCACATGGAGGAGATGGGGACCAAGCAGCACCTCACCGCGTCTTCAATGGGCGGGACGCCCGTATCCCACTCCCAGCCCTCAATGGTAGAATATGGCACATACGTGATTGCTGGAGATTTGGCGGCGGCCGGATTCCCCCAGTCACGTTGGATGTAGCAAATGATGGGTGGCATCTGGGGGCAAACTACCTTAGGCCGCGGCTTGGATTTCGGCTGAGCCAGTACATGCTGTCATGTATAGATTTTATTCTCCGTAGTTTGCAAGCGGAAAACTCTAACCTTGAGCCAGTGCTGTGAAGCTTTCATGCCAGCAATTTACTTTCTTAAAGGAACCTCATTTCCTGTCTTACTTTCCTATTTTGCAATATATTATTACTAAAGTGTGCAACATTGGAATCTCAGTTCCTTTTCTTGTTTTGATTGTAAACAATCATTAAACTACAACTAAGTCCAGTCCTCTACTTTCTGCCTGCCGTGCACCTGAACACGCACGACAGATGAACCTTTACAGGACTGTACATATTTGTATGAATATTATACATAGCCTGATCAAATACTTTTTTTTGTCACCATGAACGAGATTTTTTTGGCCTTGGTGCTGTTTATAATTCAACAATGCTCAATGAATACTTAAACATATTGCTGTCCTCTGGTCACAACATTGCCATAAGTGCTGTAGATGCATAACTGCATGAATCTGATCGATTAATAGTGTAGTGTCCCAGTGGACACAAGGAGTGTGAGTTGTGAGAATTGTTCTTAAGGTGTTATTATGTGAGTGTTCCTTTAAGGAGAGCAGAAGGGTAAGGCTAGTTCTTTCAATGTTTCCGGAGGTTGTTATGGTTTCCAGTGGCGCTAGAAAAAAGGGAGTTTGTTACTATCGATTTGCCCTTGTTTTATCGGTTGTCGAGTTACGTCCAGAAAAAAAGTATAAAGTGCCTCTTTACAGTGAGAAGGTCGTCATGCCTCATAAGAATAACCCTAGCCATCATGACATTGGTGTCAGAAGTGGGATTGATGAGGAGGACATTGGCGAAGCCTTCCAGCGGCTGACTGTACAGGTAACGGATCAGCCGGTTGTTGTGGCGAGCCGTGCATCAACTACGTTGCAGCAGGATAGCAGCATGGATAGCACTAGAGTTAAGCCCCGGGTGACGGCACCGGTTTATGCCGCCGAAAATAGCGGGAATCCGTTTCTGACGCCGCGCGTTTTTGGCAAAGATAGAACCAAATACCGGGTAGCGGCACCGGGTTATGCCGCTGAAGAGAGGGACGATTCTGCACTGGGGACTATGCTACTGACCCCTGTGTTTTACAGTAACCGTCTAGGTCCCATTGCTGGTGACTCCCGGGGCGAGGATTGTGTCTCTCCGCGGGACCGCCTGTTCGACTTCACCCCACCATGTTACCAAACCGACGTGGTGTCACCACAGACAGCAGCACGGGGGCTGTCAACAACCACCTCACACCACTGCCTGGCCCCACCAGCAGCGTGCGGACACCACCTAAAGCCCATGTTAAGCTACCGCAGTACAGTGGAGAGGAGCCTATCGAAAGTTACCGTATCCAGGTGGAACTGGCTGCACAACTCAATGGCTGGTCTGATGAAGAAACTGCGATGGGACTGGCGGTGGCGTTGAAAGGGCGGGCGGCACAGGTACTGACAAGCCTCCGCAGAGAGGAACGCTTGAATTATAACATTCTGATGAGAACTCTGGAGCAGAGATTTGACTGCCCTCATCTCAATGGATGTAGCAATTACCAAGTTTTTTGTGAGAGTGAGGGGTGAAAAAGAGAGCATAGGAGCATATGCAGCGGAGGTGCAGGAGTTAACACTACGTAGCTACCCCAGCTATCCCTGTGAACTCCAGGAAGATTTTGCACGCACTGCCTTTGTGCATGGCCTCCGCCCATTTCGTCTGAAGGAGCACGTCAGCGTGTTTTGCCCGCGGACCTTCCGTGAGGCACTGCGAGAGGCAGAACGTGTAGAGTCAATGTTGTGGACCCCCAATCGGGCCCCAGCGACACCAGGCCACGTGAGACGTGCGGTGTGGGTGGAGAACCAGTGTGAGGAGGAGGAGGAGGCCGCCCGGAGTGCAACTACAGCTTCCCCCACGCCACGCCAGGGGAAGAAAACCCCCACACAGGCACCGGTCAAGTGGTCATCTTCAACCGGTTGTTTCCGCTGTGGAGAACCTGGCCACATTGCGAGCAACTGCCCTGCCTCGGCACCTCTGAACCTTTCCCCCCGTCCAGCGTTAAACAGAAAGAGGGCGGCACAGTGAGGGAACTGTTGCCCTATTGTGTCCCCCCTCAGAAAATCGCTTAGGCGATTGCTGGCCAAACAATGGGACTTTATTTGGGCTGCAAGCTGAACGGTGTTGACTGCTGGGCCCTGGTCGACACTGGGTCCTCACTATCCTTGATTCGCAGAGGAATACTGCCGGTTGACCATGACGCAACAGCACTGTGGTCATCTACAGCAATGCAAGTCAGGACGGTGACAGGAGACCTAGCACCGATGCAAGGCTATGGGCGGCTCCAGATCACCATAGCCAGCAAAAGCCTACGCCATGGGTTCTGGCTAGCAGACATCCAGGAGGACTGTATTATTGGGGTGGATTTACTGGAAAAACTCGAGGCAGTGGTTGACATTCCACGGGCCCGCTCACCAGCGTCTGAACAGAGAGACGCCGAACACCAGTACCACCATCAGTGCCTCTGCTAGTTCTGCCACCGGGCGACCGACGTATGCTAGCGTCGCTGCCAGAGGGACAACGAATGCCGCCAGGTGCACCGCCGTCAGCCGCGCCACCACCAGAGGGGTAGCGAATGCCACCATCAGCACTGCTGCCAGCCGCACCGCCGCCAGAACGTCAGTGAATGATGCGAGCACCGCCCTGGCAATGCCGACACCGCCCTCAGTAACACCAACACCACCCCCAGCGATGCTGGCTCCACCCCCGGCGACGCCGGCACCGTCCCCAGCAACACTAGCACCATCCCCAGCGATGCCGGCACCGCCCGCAGCAACGCCGGTACCGCCCCAAGCAACGCCGGCCGCGCCCCCAGCAACGCTGGCCCCCGCCCCCAGCAACGCCGGCACCGTCCCCAGCAACGCTGGCACCGCCTTCAGAGACACCAGCACCGCCTCCAGCAACGCCGGCACCGCCCCCAGCAACGCCGGCATGGCCTCCAGCACTGCCCACAGCAACGCCGGCCCCCGCCCCCAGCAATGCCGGCACCGTCCCCAGCAATGCCAGCGCTGCCCCCAGCAACGCTAGCACCGCCCCCAGCAATGCCAGCACCGCCCCCAGCAATGCCGGCACCGCCCCCAGAGACGCCGGCACTGCCTCCAGCAATGCCGTCACCGCCCCAGCAATGTCAGGACAGCCTTACCAACATTGGCAGCACCCAGGGCGAGGTGACCGCCAATGTGTCCGCCGCCATGCTGAAACCATCAGAGGAGACTCGGGCAGCCATGGGGGAGCTCTTCCAGTGCAGCAGCAAGGGTCTCTCCTCCTCCGAAAAGCAGCAGTTACGACACCTACTAGACGAGTCACTCGACATCTTTGCTGCCCGTGATGAGGACTGTACTCGGACCACCCTGGTCCAGCACAAAATCGACACTGGAGGGAGCCAGGCCATTCGTATTTGACCACAACGGCTGGCTCTGGCCAAGAGAGCCGCAGCGGAGCAGAAGGTGCGGGAGATGGCAGAAGCAGGTATTATTGAACCCTCGAGTAGCCCCTGGGCTGCCCCAGTCGTATTGGTTCCCAAGAAGGACGGAACCTGGTGGTTTTGTGTGGACTATCGGCGGCTGAATGACATAACCCTCAAGGACTCATAGCCGTTACCCCGCATCGACAACACCATGGACTACATCACAGTCTCCAGCTGGTTCACTTCTCTAGACCTCTGGTGTGGGTACTGGCAAGTCAAGCTGGCGCCTGATGCCCGACCCAAGACTGTGTTCTCAATCGAGCAGGGGCTATGGCAGTTCCGTGCAATGCCCTTCGGGCTTTGCAACGCCCCGGCCACTTTCGAGCCCTTAATGAAGAGAGTGCTGTCTGGGGTTCCACGGAACTGCTGCATGGTTTACCTCGATAATCTCTTGTCACATGCTGCAGACTTCCAAGGGGCACTGGCAGGCCTGCAGGAGGTTTTCCAGGCCATCCGAGAGGCGGGGCTCCGTTTGAACCCCTCAAAGTGCCATCTTCTGCGGCAAGAGACTTCATTCCTGGGTCACGTGATCAGCGGGGAAGGGGTGGCCACTGACCCAAACAAAGTTGCTGCCGTGAAGGAGTGGCCTACACCACGGAACGTGGAGGAAGTACAGAGCTTTTAGGGACTGACTTCCTACTACAGGCGCTTCGTGCGGGGGTTCTCTGAAATTGCCAGCCCACACAAAAGGGAGAGACATTCCAATGGGACGAGGCTTGCCACACTGCATTCCAGCAGCTACGTGAGGCTCTCACTACAGCCCCTGTTCTGGCCTACCCAGACCCAGGCAAACCGTTTATTGTTGTGTTGGGGTCTCACATGGAGGAAAACTTTCATATGTGTGGAAATTCAAAATGGATCCCTGGATTTCTCATGACCACTCTCTGCCTGCAAGCCCCTCCCGCCAGCAGGCCAGGTACATAAAAGCAGTGGTCAACCATTTTATCTCTCTCTTGGAGCTCCCCTCTCTCTTGGCTCTTGGATTCAGCTCTGGACTCTCTCTCTCTCCCTTGGAGAGGCTCCTGGACCCCTGTGGACTGCTCAGGCTGGGGAACCCCTTCCCCACCTCTTAGGCCCAGCATAGACTGGCCATGCTGAAGAATCTGCCAGGCTACCAGGAGTACGGCAAGAGTTGAAGAAACAGCTTGCCTTTGAGGAGCGGCCAGCTTCCCTCCTCTCCCCACAGCAAAGACACGGACAGCACCAGAACCGCTCTTCCAGCCGGATCAACATCACCCGTGATTGGATCCTCCAGCAACCTCCAAACCTCTTTCCTCAACTAAAGACTGGTAACAACTGGGCATTCACAAACCTTCCTTTAAGACTAAAAATGACTGTGTGTATTTGTTAAATGATAGTTGTTGTGATTGTTTTTAGGATTGTGTTTTAGTTGGACAGGGTGGTATTAATGTATAGCAGACAAGCTCTTGCATGCAAAATATCCCCAAAATATCAAATAAGGCGAAAAAAAAAACACCTAGTAGGAGGTCAAAGTCCTCAAAAAGTGGTAAAAAAAAAACTCCCTAGTGGGAAGAAATCTCTGGTAGAACCTGGCTACAGTGGGGGAGCCCATCCTATGCTGGTAAGCTAATTAATAAAGTTGGATTATAGTCAATAAACAATTCTTTGAAACATCCAAACAGTGACATCTGTAGCTCCAGGTAGTGGCGAGGCAAGGATGGGTTTGAACTGGATCAGGATTGGCTCAAAATATCAGGACAGCAGTACACAGCAACCACATGGTGAGTAACAGGTCTTGAGTGTTCTGGAGGGAAAAGGTCCCCAGAAAAAAGAAACAAAAGAGGGTAAAAAAAGAGGGCACTGGATAAATCTACTGCATACTAAATAAAATAATGTTCTGTGTCTGGTTTCGAGTTACACTTAAAAGTTATAACTCTGAAGCAATTAGTCATAAGTAAGTAATCTGGAAACAGTCAACTCTCCTCCATCCACTAGATGCTTGACAGAGGCCCTGCATTTACACCATGCTGTAAGGCCGATGCGTCTCAAGTTTACTTTTGCACAAAAAGCCAGCACTGTGATCGTAACACGAGCCACCAATACTAATGCCAATACCAATACCCTGTGGACCTCTCCATTGACTTAAGCTGTAGCTAGCCCCACTATCACTGTTGATGCATGCTCAGTGCCACCAGTTAGGCATAGATTTACTGAACACCAGCTACCAATACCAGGTGGACCAACCCAGAGACTTGGCTGCAGTCAGTTTCAAAACCTCAACACTGGAAAACTATTTGCTAGAGATGTATATTGTTTGTACCTTGATAAAGTCTGATAATCTCCACAATGTATACTTCAGTCAGGAAAACTCACGTTTGAATAAAATAGAACAATTTATTCATGGGTATAAGCATTACATTGTATTTTGGCGGCGATTCTGCTCTGGAGGAATGTCCTACCTTGGCACAGCAAACTTATAAACATAGCCATGAACAGAAATCAAAATCCCCCCGATGTGAGCAGAACCAAACAGGTGGAGGCTGGGGTGGAGGTGGCAAGCAAAACAACCAAATAGCATGTTGCATAGCATGAAAAGTCATTGCAAACAGCAGCAGAAGAAAGTGAGCTTAACGTCTTTCAAATAGACCGCTGTATGACCTCGTGATGTGTATCCTCCAATTGTGTGCCTGCTGATGCTGACGTGGCTGGTAGCTTACCAGGCTGCTGTCAGCTGATATAGCTCTTCTCGAGTTTCCTGCCTGAACTAGTTACACTCATTTCTGAAATATTTATACCTGGTGAAAATATTGCATATTTGATCGAGCTCTGAAGTTAATAGTTCCTTGACTTTGATCATTCTTTTATTGTAAATCATCAATATCCCAAAAGGTCAAAGCAATACATTAACAAAAAGTGACTATTATCTTGCAGAAAAACACAGCTAATTGGTTACCCAAGGTCACGTGACTTGACCCTGCTCATTCTTCCAGTGTTTTGCAATGCCATTGATTGTTTTGTCCTTGCACACAAATATTTAAAAACTGCATATTTCTGATGACTTTATCAGAGTTCTGATAATCTTCAGTGAAACCACCTAGAGTCTGAATATATACTCAAAGGCAATGAAAACGCAACACTTTAAATTTTGGTTTATTTTTGCTCAGGACCTGAGTTGTCCAATTTGAGTTCTTAAGTGACCATTGGGGTCACAATGTGTACCTCATTACACATGAATTATCATCATGTAACTCAACAGTGTGAGTTGGACTCTCATCAATCCATATTGAGTACAACATATGGGATTAGGAGTTGTGCAAGTACAGTGGTTGAAATGGAGGAGGGGTTGTCTTCCCTATATAAAGGCATGATATAAGCCACACAAAAAACATTTTTAAGTGTCATAATGCCACGTCTGTCAACTGAACAAAGAAACAGGGCCCTGGGTATGCTAGAGGCGAGAGTAAGAGCCCGGCAAATGGCTCACCGTTTTGGGTGTAGTACATCCAACTGGGACGAGATCTTTCATCAAGAATACCCAGACCTCAAACCAGGCAGCAACTCCATAATGCACTTCAGGCAGAATGGCGACAACTTTCCCAAGATTACCTAAGACGCTTAGTCAAGTCCATGAGGAGACATTGTACTGCCTGTGTGGATGTTCGTGGGGGTCGGTCCTGATACTGATTGTTCTTTGTAAATTTGTAAATGTGTGTTCTGTTCAGTCTTGTTGTGATTTTTCATTTTTAACTTGTGCTCGTTATGTTTAATTCATCTGTTTATTATTTTCCAAATTGGCCCATTAACACATTTAATTAATCAAAGTCAACCCACCCAACATATTTGAATTGTTAAAATAAGAAAATAAATTTCAGTCACAAAAACATTTGAATCCAAACTGGTGTTGCGTTTTCATTACCTCTGAGTATAGATGGTAGGCCTAGCTTTAAATCTCTAAAAATCAACCTTGATCGTTTTTCCAGTGGACCCTTCTTATACATAACTATTGATATTTTAATTAATGAGCGGACTCATTCAAACATGACATTTGGTCTGTTGCAGGTTTTTCTTGGTGCCTGGACCACACACACACACACACACACACAATCACACACGCACAAACCAATTAATGGCAAAAAATTAGCTTAGAAAATGGGATATTTTGAGTGAAAGTGATGGGACTTCACTCCAACCATGTTGAGCAAAAAGATAAATCACTGCCTAAAATAAAGAGCAGAAATGTGCTCCCCAACTGCAAATTTTGCATGAACCCCCTCTGTTCTGAATTGACAGCCCTCTGATGTTCCCTTAATTCTACTTTACACTCAGCGTCAATGGCAGTGTCGAAAGACTCTTTCTTCAGCGAAATAAACTTTCGCGTCCTTTCATTTTCGGTGTCAGCCCCGCAGTAATTGCTAACTGGAGAAATCGTCTGCATCACCAGGAGCGCAGAAGTGCCACCGCCGAAGACAACCTCACAGACGCACTGGCAGCTCTGGGCCCCAGGTTGCAATTAATGATGGAGTTAACAACGTTTGCGGCGGAATAATGAAAAATAACCATTGCAAACGGTTGCTCCCTAAACGCGACGCACAGAATGTATTAAGGAATACAACACTCCTCGTTCATATTTATATCTCAAAATGTTTCAATTATGGATTGCCTCTGCAAACTTAACTCCAGAACATTCCCAATGAGACCAGTTCTCAGTGATGAATTAGAGGTTTTGAGAAGAAATGAAAGCATTTAATAACATTAAAGCTTTGTGCTGAGAACAGAGTTGGAAAATAACTTCACATTAAAGGGGCTTTGCATTGGTTTTATAGCATGGAGGTATTGGCTAATATGCCCGTGTGTATAGGTTACTGTTTCCTCCAGTCAAAAGGACCCAGTTAATGAAGTCATTATAACATAAAGCCCATCCATTTTCTAACCTTGTTATTTCTGGCTATGGTTGAGAGGGGCTGGAACATTTCCCAGCATGCCACGGGCGAGAGGCGGGAATACACTCTGGAATTCCGCCAGGCTCGCTAATCTTTAGAACATGGGAGGAAAATGGAATACCCACTGAAATCCCAAGCGAACACAGCTAGAACATGTTAACTCCATGCAGATATGGCCCTAGGCTGGATTTGAACCCACAACCTTTTTGCTGTGAGAAAACCGCAGTTCTCACCGCCAAAGCCCCCCCCCACCACCCCCGGCACAAATGTTTACAAATGACTTCAGGAAAAAAATCAATGATAACAATGCTGCATATACTGACAGAAAAAATATATTGACAATATAATCAGACAAGCTTCATGGTTCAACTATGTAATTCTACTGAATGAGATCTTTACAAGTAAGAGTGTGTGTTACATCCGAGCCATAGGAGTCAAATTTAGTGTTTAAGTCAACACAAGCAAACACTGTGGAGTCAATGTGATGGTAAATCCCACTGTTAGGAATATAGACGGTGAACTGCACCAATAATTAAAAATTAAGCAAAACCTTATCCAGTTATGACACAATAACATTTGGAAGGATTGCCTAAGACTAAACAAATATTGTTTTTATTATATTTTTCCATGTGCAGAGTAATTTTCAAAATTCAGACTGATAGCACTGTTGGGGTAATGGCCTCGCACAGAACACCAATGTTGGGAACATTGCAATTTGCCTAATGATATCAATATTATTAATTTGACTATCCAAAGAAAATATGATATTGTAATATTAATATTAAATAGTAATATGAATACCTCGGGGCACCACCCCTCCTCAGTGAAGGGAAAATGATAGCCAATTAATAAAATCTCAGTCTCAATATCCACTAAGCTATTAATTTGGAAATTGATTAATAATTAAATTAATAATTGTAACCAACTTACCCAATAAATAGTTAGATTGAAGGATTCCGAGTTCTATTTAGTAGAGATTGGCAGTTTCATTCACTCTTGCACAACATTAATAACCACAGCATAAGTCTTAAAGGAATATTTATTTAAATGAAACAAATAAAACACACAATCTAGACTACACTAAACATTATATACACAATGAAAGAGGTGTGTGTGTGCGTGTGTGGGTGAGAGAGAACAAAAGGATGATCTGAGGTGTGAGGTGGGGGGGGGGGGCCTTGCTGACCATGTGGAGTGGGGGAAGGCAACCCTTCTGTAACAAAGACCAAATCTTTGTAGCAATAGAGAGTTTAGAGTTTTAAAGTCAGTCAAATGACTCAAAATGCTCAGTGTTGTTTGTGTTTGTGTGTATTACGTTAATATGAAGAGATGTGTGTGTTTTGCACAGGAAAGGCGCCGTGTTAGTCTACAGGAGGTTACTTGCATGCAAGAGCTTGTCTGCTATACATTAATACCACCCTGTCCAAGTAAAACACAATCCTAAAAACAATCACAACAACTATCATTTAACAAATACACATTGTCACTTTTAGTCTTAAAGGAAGATTTGTGCCCAGTTGTTACCAGTCCTTAGTTGAGGAAAGAGGTTTGGTAGTTGCTGGAGGATCCGATCGTGGGGGATGTTGATCCGGCTGGGAAGAGCGGTTCTGGTGCTGCAAAAGTCTGTGTCTTTGCTGTGGGAAGAGGAGGGAAGCTGGCCGCTCCTCAAAAGCAAGCTGTTTGTTCAATTCTTGCTGTACTCCTGGTAGCCTGGCAGATTCTTTAGCATGGCCAGTCTATGCTGGGCCTAAGAGGTGGGGGAGGGGTTCCCCAGCCTGAGCAGTCCACAGGGGTCGAGGAGCCTCTCCAAGGGAGAGAGAGAGAGTCCAGAGCTGACTCCAAGAGCCAAGAGAGAAAAGAGCTCCAAGAGAGAGGGGAGCTCCAAGAGAGAGATAAAATGGTTGACCATTGCTTTTATGTACCTGGCCTGCTGGCGGGAGGGGCTTGCAGGCAGAGAGTGGTCATGGGGAATCCAGGGATCCATTTTGAATTTCCACACATATGAAAGTTTTCCTCCATGTGAGACCCCAAAAGAACCTCTTCCATTGTTTAATCCAGTGGTTCTCACCACTACTTGGGGACCACAAGCCAGATACAGGTACGTGACGGGTTCCTTCTCACACTCACATTATATAACTAATAAAGCGGATCCCAACAAATGTTGGCATCTAGCATGGATTCCATATATGCTACAGAAGCAGGAAATGCCCTTTGCACCATAGTCACCGTCAGTCCATAATTATAGGATGAAGTGATATTGGAGGTCGACTCGATGGGCTATGGCAGTCCATAGTCACAGGATGAAGTGACAGTCAAAGTCCATAATCATTGGATGAAGTGATACTGGAGGTCGACTCAATGAGTAACGTCAGTCCACGATCACAGGATGAAGTGATAATGGAGGTCAACTCTATGGGCAATGCCAGCAGAACAGCTCTTCTGGCAATGAAGTGGAGAAAAAGAATATAGTGCTTGTACTGAGGGTCCTTAAATTTAAAGTGATTGGCTAAAGACAGTTTTGCTACATCCAAACGTTCACTCGGAATTTGGTATTGCGCACATATTTTGACGCTGGCTGCAGTGCTGCGCATGGCACTGTGAAGTAAACGAGAGCGAGCTTAATTGCGAGCTTCAATTCACAAATGGGGCTAGACTACAAATCCTACAAACTGCCACGGCTGCAACCTACTACTAAACAATGAATAAATCAATTTTTGAAATGTGCACATTTAGGCTGAATGACTTGTGCATAACATACACTGGGATGTCTTATTTGGTTACTTTCCTTCAATTAATATTTTCTCTCTCTTTTTTTTTTTTAAATAACTTCCACAACATCAGTTATATTGTCACATTTGTATTGCTATGAATACTGGGTAATTCCAGTGCAGTCTGCACCATATGCAAACTCTCCGGAAATCTGCAGAAAGCCTGCTTGAGGCCCTTTGTGGACTGGACGAATTGTGGGTTTGCACAGTCCTCAAGACTAACAGACTTCCCGGAAATGTTCCGGCAAAGTCCGCGAATCTGCAGAAGCGATTAAGGCCAGACATTTGGACTCAACATTTTGTATTAATGAATAGTGTTATACCTGTGTTGGGATCACTTTGGCGCAGTTGTGTCCCATCCTGGGACAGAGAAGGGTCAGAGTAATTTTTTCCCGGTGAACGAACAAAGTTAACACAGTGTCATCGACGTAACCAGCCATTTTATTTGCGTTTGCTACGATCATACACATTCATGGGTCTACAGGCATTACAGATACGTGCAGCATCTTGTCCTTCATCGATACCTTGTCCCTCCTCCGCTCTTCATAACTGATCATGAACGGCCCTCACTGGATCCAAAGGAGATAGATGCCCTAGCTGGAAAAAATCAAAAGCTGCCTTTTCAAATTTCACAAAATTAAATAAGCATACGATAGACCTATAAGCAATATTTTACTGTACATACTGGATAATACACACTGAGTGTTCAAATTGCCAAGCAACACTCCATAGATTGCAAAATTTTCATTCTTCATTCAAAAATGCCACATGTAAACACACAATCCAAAATAGGTATTACTGTGATAGTACGCACAGTAATTTTTATTTTCCATTCAAGTACTTTCAGAGATTTGCAAATCGCATTAATTTTGGGTGCAAAAAAAAAAGAATTCACGGCGTATTTCACAATAAAGGCACAAACATAAATATGGCGACACACAAAATGTCATCTGTATGGAGGCCATTGTATCTGCTCCTCACAAATGTAAAATGTGAAAATAAAAGCTGAGTGAAACTCAGCTGATAAAAATAAAGAGTATAAACACAGTCAGAACCTTCTAAAATTATTTAAAAGTTTGTGGCATAACATAAATAAATATTCAAATAAAAAATTATCAAAGCAATTAAAAATAAATTTGTCATGACTTGCCAACACCAAGACTTGACTTCTTAGGTTGATAAATAACAATTACTTATAAATAAAAGAATAAATGGCTGAGTGAATAAATAAATAAAAAAATAAATAAGTGTTCCCTTAGGGTGCGCTCGATGACAAAATGGCAACAGGATACAAATGTACTACATCCAGAATCCAGAAAACCAGGGTGATTTGAAATGGAAGCACAGTGGACCTCCCTTACCATGGACTGAGGCAGTTACACTGCTTCGTGGGGCATTTTTTAGTTAACAGTGGGCCATAAGTCTCATCTCCAGAACCCATTTTCTGCATTATTCAAACTCAGAAGCCTATCTTCACCCATTCATGACTTTTAAAACTCGTTCATTAAATTGCAGGTATTAAGCCAGACACCCAATATGTGTGTAATCAGAATGTGCAGAGCGTTTTTCTAAGGAGAAAATAGCAATATAATTGCAGCTATAATAGCAACCACTTTGGTGTTAAATACTGTAACAGGATTGCTCTTTCAGAGTCATTAAAGCAGCACTTACGGATATGTGATAAGCACGGCTACGGAAAGCGTTTAAACCTGTTGTTTGGTATTGCTGCACTAAACATGTGCTTTCTTTGTAAGCATCGACTAATAGGAAATAGACCATCATCTTACAAGCTTCCCTAGACAGAACAACAATTACAAATTCTAGACAAGCAGCCATAAAATCGTGACACACATTGGGTGTTTCATATCTATTTACAAAAATGCCCAATCTGATATTAAATGGAAAACAATGACATCCTGCTGTAAACCGTCTTTCAATAGAGCTGATGTTTTGTACTGTCCAATGCTGTTTCCAAAGAGAGTCTCTCTTTGTTTTGCTAAATGAAAGCATCCTGCCAACATGCTCATCACTGCCTACACTTATTTTGGGCAGAGCTTAGAGAGGTAACATGGTCCATCGTATCAAATTGTAAGTAATACATCAGTTAGAGCGAATTATGATTGCAAAATATCTTTTCTGTGAACTATGATTGTCTGTTGCCCAGTGTGGCATGAACACTCAAAGGAATAGTTCCAATATGAAAACTCCTAATGCTTTTTTTTATCAAGTACAGCGAAACAGCAGGAACAGGGTCAGACAGAGTGGGATCAGACGTAGTAGATTAGCTCTGGAATTTGTCCCCCCTGGACCCCCGTCCCATTTGTGCTGTCCGACGAGCACTGGAACTGGAAGGTGACCTTCCCGCTCTGGACCTCCGTCATGCCCTCCTGCCCGAAATAGCTCAGCTCGTTCCCGTCCAGAACCACGCTGGCTGTGTAGAATGTGTCGGGCTCTATCTGCACAGGATACTCAAACAGCACGGGGAAAGTGTTACTGGACCCGTCCGAGAAGTACTTGCACAGGTTCTGTCCTAGGAGCACGCCCTGTCGCTTTAGCTCGATTTTGGCGCTGTACTCGGCCGAGCCGCAGCTGGAGCCGTAGAGTCCGAACCCGGCGACGAACACCCGCTTGTCCACCGAGAACTGGATGCTGTCGCAACGGCCTCTGTAGCGCCACTGATTGCTACGATAGGCACAGGACTGGAAGCGGTGACACCGCTGCGGCGTGAGTCCCTTTCGCGGCTCGCTGGCGAACTGCAGTTGGGGCTTCTTGGCAGCCGTGTACCACAGGAAGATGTCGTTGGTCTCGTTGAGCGTCAGCATGCCGGACTGGGCTGCACCATTGGCGAAGTCGTCCAGTGCCATGGTGGGGATGCGGATCAGGTACACGGCCTGACCTAGAACTTTCCGCTTGTTGTCGATGGTGAGCGTCAGCTCTCTCCGCTGACACTCGGCCTCGGCCCAGCTCAGCGCCGCCTCAAACACCACCATCTCCTTGGCGTTGAGCGTCTCGCGCCTCAGGATGCTCTCGAGAGTTTTGGCGTCGATGTCACAGAAGCCCTCGGACTTCAACGCCAGCTCGGCCTGCGCATCAATCACCTCCCAGCAGCGCTGCGTCAGGTCCGGCTCTTCGAACAGGCAGCTCTGGGACAGCAGCACGCAGGCGTTTTTTGCACTCAGACTCGTCTCCAGGAAGTTGACGCAGGCGCGTGCCAGGTGGGGCACGATGTACTTTTTGGCGGCGTACAGGGTTGCCAGCACAGTGTCAGCGCTCAGGTCAATCTCATCACAGTATATGTACCTGATGGAACAAAAGGGAAATGACTGAACAAATGATTTTCTCTGGGGTTGAAAAATATCCCATTACCTGCAAGACAGGTCGTAAAAAATGATGGCGAGCATCAGGGCTGAAATACCTGCTATATCCTATCTCGCCGAGTGTGTTGGTGATGAGATGCAAAAACTTGTTTTTCCGACAAAATATTGGCTTGATTCCAGTTACTTTTTTCAGTTTCCTCATTGTCAAATTTGGAAATGAGTCAAATGCCTCACCTGGCAATAGTTTTGTTTCATTTTGGGAAAAAGTAATATCAGTAAGTTCTTCATTCTAAATATAAGCCTGAGAAAGCTTGTTAAGACTGGCAATCTTGTTTCTGAAGCAGACATTTTTGGCTTGCGCTCTGACAACTCCATAACTGGAATCCATTCTGAACATCAATAAAAACATGTTCCCTCTGCTGCTTACTTAGAAAATTACCTACTTTGAGTTATGAAATTGGCAGCGTACTGGATCTATGTGATGGATCAGCATTTCCAGTAGTATTCATCAAAACGTCTGACAAAATCAAAGCCTTCTAAATGGTAAGTACAAGACTGCCAATCCAATCAACAGCCAGTCCAAACTAGGCGATAAAAGCAGCAAAAACTGTTTGCTTCTGTATCAAATACTGCAAGTCCAGGCTAAACACTCTCCAGCCTTCAAATTGAAGGCTGTTCTATTAGCCTCACCACAACAAATGCCCTTATTGCTGCACCATGACATACTAACGCTGTGAGTTCTCGACCCATCCATTATCTAGCCTACTTTACCCTGCACAGGGTAACAGAGAGCTAAAGCCCATCATACCACCCAGTGAGTGATATGCAGGAACAAACCCTTCCTGGCTCAACAATCCATTGTCAGGTCCACACCACTCAAACCAATGGGCAGTCTGGGATCTCCTATTAGCCAGACTAGCACGTCTTTAGTCTACGTGAGGTGCAGTCTCCAAGGGAGACAGAATTCGAACCCACAACCTTCTTATTGTAATGTGACAAGATGCCTCTGATGTATCATCATAATTTTCACAATAGATACTCAAGGAAGAAAGGCGAACATCGACTGGAAGGCTGCATACGTCCCTGCAGCACAGAAAACAGTACAGAAAGACTTAAAATGCCTTGCAGGAAGATAACAAAGCTGTTAACCTTAGCAAGCAGCTCTTTTATGTCCATGCACTGACTGCTAAATCAAAGAAGAATGGCAGGTGGACGGTAAAATGTCAGGTTTTAAATGCTGTAACCTAAGATTGTAGACAGGGAGTTGGACACTTACTTCAGCATGGTCAGGAACGCTGCCGGCTCCACGTCTGGAATACGGATCTCATCCTGATCCTCGGCGAGCTCTCCATAGAACATGGCGTGGAACACCGAACTTCCTACAGCCAGGACGTACTGGAGGGAGATAATTTCATGATTGATCACAGCATCATTTTGTCTCTCAGCATCTAATACCTGCAGTGTAAAGGGAATTACTGTTATATATGCATGTTATACATCTTCTGATACTTATAGATGTAAATGCCTGAATATTAACCTTCTTTAAACATGCCTGTACAAACACATACATTCAGCATACTGACTGACAGGTGGATTGGTAGACCGACATGCAGAAAGACAAGGTAACACCAAATTTCAGAGGTCCATGTCGTTCTTTTAAACAACTTTTTAAGGGTCTGGTCTGAAAAATTAAATGCTGCAGAGCTGGTTACTCGGAATTAGTGTAAAAACCTTAAGCTTCCTAAAACACACTGCGCTGAAATCATCCAAATCTTGTCCGCTTCTCATGGGTGATACTGGGCCCAGTTTTATTACCTCTCTACATCTGTTTACTCCCCAAAAGGTCATCTGGCCAGAAAATCGGCATCAGTGCACAGTATTACAGACACAATAATGTTCCCTTGTGGAGTTTTTTATCTTCTCAGCCTCTTAGTTGGCCAAAGTCCCATTTGATGGCAGTGCCTTCTCTCGAATAATATATCAGACGTACAAAAGGAGAAGAACATTCAGTTTTTTAATGCAGAAAGTGGTTCAAGCCAGTTTCAAAATGAATCCAGAATACAAATAAATCATGATGGATCAACTGCCAAGCCATACAACTGGGTTTTTTTTTTTTTAATTATAAAGATGACTTTCTCTAAAAGAGAAAATTGGCCTTCATAAAATTTCTGACCGCAACTCCTGACAGTGCTGACAGGGAATAATTACCCACTTGAGCAGATAATTAAACAGGATAAATTAAATTAATAAATGTGACCTTTAAAATTTGTTTGCAAGCTGCTGGTAAAACTAAGGACGTTAAACAAGGTGTTGCCCGTAGTTGACTGACAGCAGTGAGAATATCCTGAAAGAAAAAGGCTGGAACAGGGGTGTCAAACTGACCCGTAAACGGGCCAAGAGGCTGCAGGTCTTCAATCCTACCAAGCAGAAGCTCACCTGAAAGCACTGATTTAATCTACTGATCTGGGCCTGCACAACTGATTAGTTGTATCAGGTGCTCTTCTGCATTGAGTGAAAACCTGCAGCCTCTTGGCCCGTTCACGGGTCAGTTTGACACCCCTGGGCTGGAACAATCTCATCAGTTTGAGTACAGTAGGGTTGGATTTTCCTCACTGGGAGAGATGTAAAACGGGCCTGAGGGAGGGGGTGGTCAGGGATAAGCAAAGTCCTTAACTGATATGACCACAATGTATTGCAAGGTCAGCACGAAAAGGAGCTACGGGCATCCTTGGGTAGCTCATAATTTGTCACTCAAAAGGCAAATTTGTGCTGCAGTAGCAGGTAGCATTCAGCCAAGTAGCCAGCCTGACCCTGTATGAGGTAACATGACATTTCAGAGGACACTCCAGATCATACAAAACTACATCCCTGTACTGCCTGGCTTCTTGGAAGGTGAGTAATGATGCCTCTATGGGACCTCGAAGCTTTCTGCTGGAAGTGTAACTCTCCAGGCCTTATTGACACACAAAATATATGAAGCACAGTCTACAGTTACAAACTGTAAACAGAGCTTACATTTGTGCCTAATACAAATAATGCATAAGTTAATATTCCAAAATTAAACCCAAGCTAAACTGCTTACTGTTCTTCAGCCACTTTGAGAAGGGGCATTATCATGGTTTCTCTTGAAAGGTGACAATCAGGAGATTGCTCTCCAATTGTAGAAATTTCTGATATTACCCAAATTGAGTAACAAGACTGGAAATGTTTTTGTCTGGAGGAAAAAGATTTTGTTTTCCTCTGGGCCGGTGGAACCGTGAGCGAGCCTCATCAGCCTAGAAAAATAATGAAGCCACAGCCAGATGCCGAACCAAGTGCAGGATCAAATATAATGATACTGCTGCCAAAATTGATTGTTTTATGGATGTTTCCTAGCTCTGTGCAAACTTTCTAGCCTTCCTCATCACTGTCACATTTGTTTTTTTGTTTTTTTTTACCACAATTTTACAACTTCCTTTTTCCTGTCTCCCCCCCCTCCATCTGCAGATGAATTTTCATCAGAACGTGTTCTTCAGATTCTCAGCACTAGTTTTCGATTGTAAATTCATGGTAAAGTAGCTTCCAAAACTCCCTTGCTTTGCTGAGAAAACCCCTTTGAAGAAACCATTCAAACTATTCATTGTTGTAAAATGTAATCACAGCCACAATAAACATCTGTTCTTTGCAGGTCTGTGTACACAAAAACTTGACTTGTCCAATATCCAAAGCTGTGAGAAAGTATTTGCCCCATTGCCAGTTTCTTCAATTTTTGTATATTTTTCGCAAGTTTCAGGTCATCAAACTAATTTTAATATTAGACAAAGATAACTGGAGTAAACACAAAATGTTTTTAAATGATGATTTCATTTATTTATAGAAAAAGCTGTCCAACCCTACCTGACCCATGTAAAAAAATAATTGTCCATTTAGTTACTAAATCAACAAATTAAACAAATCTAATTGATAATTGGGCTCAATTTCACTACCCATCCCCAGGCATCATCATTGCCGACCCGATCGAGTCTTAACATCATTGAAATAGAAAGCGTCCGGCAATGTGCAGTCGGCAAAAAGCAATCCCTGAAATAAAACAATTTAAAAAAATTTCACAACACTTGATAAAGTTTTTGACATCTATCAGTCTGGAAAGGGTTAACAAAACAATTTCTAAGGCTCTGGGGCTCCAGTGAATCACAGCGAGAGTCATTAGCTACAAATGAGGAAAACTTGGAACAGTGGTGAACCTTCCCAGAAGTGGCCGGCCTTTCAAAAATTCCTCCAAACGCGCATCAGAGACTCATCCAGGAGGTCAAAAAAAAGCCTAGGAAACATTTAAAGAACTTTAGTCGTCACTTGCCTCAGTAAAGGTGAATGTTAATGCTCACACAGCAATAGAGTGCCTGGGCAAGAATGGCATCCATGGGAGAGCGGCAAGGCAAAAACCACTGATGATCAAAAAGAACATAAAGATTCATCTTACAGTTGCCAAAAAACATCTTGATGACCCCGGTGACTTTTGGGATAATATTCTGAGGACTGGTTCATCAAAAATTGAACTTTTTGGAAGACATAGGCCCCTTACCTCTGACCTAAAGTTAACACAGAATTCCACAATGGGAACATCACACCAAAAATCAAACATGGTGGTGGTTGTGTGCTGGACTGAGACTGATTAGCTGCCGTAGGACCTAGGCCACTTACCATAATTGATAGAACCATGAATGCGGCTCTCTACCAGAAAATCTCGGAGGAGAATACCCATACATCAGTTAGAGATCTAAAGCTCAAGCACAGTTGGCTGGCCTTGTATTAAAATTAGTTGGATGTTCTGCAACATGTTAACATGACAAATAAGCAAAAATAGTAGAAATCGAGAGGGGGCAGAATCTTTTTCACAGCGCTGTATTTGGTGAGGGCTGATTGGATAAAACACTCACTATTCAGTGAGATCATAGAGTATTCAATGGGAGGGCTTATGTGGCCCAGTACAATCTGTGGCCCAACAATCATTTGTAAATAAAAATGTTTATCATGCTGAAATTCACTAACATATACAGCTACCATCTCTGTGTCAAAGCAGTGTTGGTGATTTTTGCCCAAGCTTACTTACTTTGCAGATTAAAAGCTACTGGACCTCTTCTGAGGTAAGAGCATCAATATCAACGTATTTTGACTGATCTGTACAATGCTGTATACTTAAACCTGTGGGATTGCACATTCAAGCTTAAAGGCTGTCATGAAACAATCGAAAATTTTATTTTTCCTGCAGTATTTGCATCAAAAAATGGCCAATGTTAGAATGCTGAGTCTTCACACTTTTGAATGAAGTTTAACTTCAATGCAGCACATGTTATGAAGATACAGTTATTTCTAGTGACTTGCCCTTGGGCAGGAACGCAAAAAAAAACTAAAAAAACAAAAGGTGCCCATCAGAAATTTATCTTCAAGAAATTCACCGTACTTAGTTTGAATTGATTTTATTTGCGCCTCTTAACTCCTGAACCTAATAAATGGGTCTTGTGAAATTTGGCTGGCAGAAAGCCATGAGGCTAACGTTCATGTTCAAATAATCTCAGCAGGCGAAACTTTCAGAAGAGGACCAGTCTGCTGCTGTCCATCTGTTCCATGTACTGTTTATTTTATTCTGTCATCGCCCCAGTTTGTGAGGGCGACTGCAGAGCAAAGATGAGAAGAGAGGAAAGGGGGATAACGGGTTTTCCTACTTTGTGTCCAGGCAACCGTCGCGTTCCCCCAGGTGACCCAACGACGAAGTGAACGTCTGCCATCAGCTCATTGTTAAACATAACAGCATTCCTGCAACAGCAGAAACATTCAACACTTCAGCACCACACACAGGAGGTTAGAGGTCATGCACTCGGTCTATATCAGTGTTCAGAGGATGACATCACACATCATTGCTACCTGATTCAAAAAAGAAATGTCATCTCAAACAGCAAAAATATGATACTTCTAATAAATAAATACCTTCATAATACAATATGGTTAAAGCATTTCTTATTATGGGAGGCAAGGGGCGGTTTGGGTCTTCATCCATAAACTGACAGCAGTGACAGTATAGCAAGTGGTTCCGGAAAACTCCCTCCTCTTATCCCTTCAACTCAATACAGCTCTAATGCTCACACTAGCACTGCCTTTTTGGCTACAAAGATCATTCACTCTTTTACAAGCTGTCTATACTAATCAGTCGCTTTACTTCGACGTGTAATCCGATAAAATAACAAACAAGGGGACAGCGAGACGAACAAGCAATTCACTCACAGGGTCACCTTCCTCATCCATAACATTCACCATCGCTGTAAACCGCCTGCAATATCCTGATGTCTGTGTGTCCTATAGCAACTTACAAGCTGTTATATTCTCTATTATGGACTCGCGGAAGATTCGCAGGGACAACAAATATACTGACCAGCATTGAAAACGCACCACCCTAATTTCAAGGCCAAAATACATATCATGCATTTTTGTGATGTGTAATTATTATCAAAGTGCTTTTTACCTCCTGAGAAGATGGCAAAACTCAAAATGAGGTCTTTGGGGCTTTTATTCAGGCTGAAAAAGCTAAGATCAAATTTTTTTGTCACCAAAGCAAAATACAATTATGTCTTTCTGGATCTGTTCACAAAATCTGGTCTTTCAAAAGTTGGCAAGGCAAAAGCCACCCCAAGTCAGTTTATAAACATTACCATTAGATGGCTAATGAGGTGAAACTTGTAAAAATGAGCAAAAACACGCCCTTAGAATGTTGCCAGTGCGAATACGCGTCTGTGCTCTTGCTACGTGGCAGCATTGTCTTTATTTAATCACTGGGACGATTGAATAAATGTTTGGGGGCATCTGCCTTATGCCAGTTTGTCCACAGTTTGCCAGTTTCTTGTAAATAAAATAATGAAGATCATTCGAATTCACTCAAATGGCTCACCATGGTGATGTCAAAGGGATCGAAAGTCCAAATCCACAGTGACAAGGCACCTAACAGGTGCAAAAGCGATGTCTTATACCCCCACTTGAGCCCATTTTCACCAAAGACACCACTGTAGTATTGTTTAAAGCAAGGGTTACTCCAAACAAGGGGCATGAAATATAAACCTAAATCATTTGGTCTGTGTACAGTTTGATCATTAGAAACATCAATCTTATTTTGTGTATTATAACACTTGCACATAAACATACACAATTTGTATCTTGGCCTTGAAACTAAGATCTGAATATTATTACTTTAAAAATAAATACGAACTCTACGTGTTGGAACTGAATTTACACATTTTCCCCACGCTGTCATGGGGCTTTTACTGGAAGGAAAGAAAATATCTGTGCAGAGCCCTCCCTCTATCCCTCACATAGCCCAGCTGAGTTGACACTGTCAGAGAGTTGATGGATAGCCTCCCAGTTCAGGACAGAGAGGTCAACTGAACTGACTGTGGGGAGCCCCTGACACCTCCGCCCCAGTGCAGAGCTCTAAACTCTGGATCAGGTGGGACACGCCTCCATAAATCCTTAAGTGCGCTGAGGGCAGCTTTCAGAATATGGGAAGAGCAACCTGATTATAAGGTGGGTAAAGAGCAGAACTCTATTACGAGCCCAGTCTCGAGCACAACTCGATTACAAGCTCGATAAAGAGCGCAACTTGATTACACGCCTGACAAACAGCATGACATGACTCCATAACAAGTTCAATGAACAGCAGAACTTGATTACAGGCTTGATAGGCACATGACTCATTGACAAACTCAATGAAGATTGCAACTGGATTACAAACTTGATAAAGAGCACATGTTGATACGACCTGATAAAGAGCAAGACTTGATTACACGCTATGACAAGTATCTAACCCTCGGTCCACAAGGGAGGATAACCCCCCCCCCAATCTGACTTTGGTGTATTTACTGAAATGTTCATCAGTGAACAGTGACCTTGTCAAATAAACTCATTGTGATGAAAGCAAGCTCTATGAAAAGCAGGACTTCATCACAAGCCTAATACTGTAAAGCACTACTCCATTACCACACAAGTGCTTCTGGCAAAGAAATAAAAAGTGATAGACAGCATAAATGACTCCCCACAACGGACAGCTGAATGACTCAAATTGTAAATCACATTTTAATGCACTCTGTGTATTCGCCTCTATCAACAAACTTAGCCAGCCTAACTTGAAACTGGAGGAGTCCCTGGATTAACTTCAGGACTAGAGCAGAATTTTGGATGGAAAACAGCTCCCCCCTCCCGCCTACCTCTCTCGAATAGTAGAGTAGCACCCTTGCCAGTTGCTATTCTGGATGATGTTGTTATTGTTGAGGTTCTGCTGGTACTGCTGGACCGTGGTGGTCGTAGATGGCTTCTTGGAGGGGAAAATCTCCGCGGCCATCTTCTTCTTCTTCTTGGTTTTGAGAGTTATGATCTCGTAACAGACAGGGGGCAGTTTGGAACTTGTGGGGCTGCCCTTTTTGGCCCCTTTACTTGACCTGCCCTTCACAGACTCCGGAAGCATCAAGAAAAAAGTGAGACATTTCATGTTCCGTCCCTTGGCATCCACCATGAGTGAGTTTACCTGCCGAGCAGTGAAGGAGCCAGCCGAGAAGACATTCGCAAAGTGACGGGGAAAAAACGAGGCGTCCCTCCGCTAGGAAATCCAGGGCGGGAGGGGAGACGAGAGGAAGGGATGAAGAGTTTAGCACAGCTGCTTAAGTCCCCTTAGAATATCACCTCTCTGTGAACAAGATTCTGTTTTTTAAAACAGCACTTTCTCTATACCTCCTTCTCCCTGCTGATGTCATCCGCCTGATGGAGGAGTCGATGCGCTGGATGCAGCGAAGGATGTTGTTTTGTTCTTTTTTAAGTTTGATCCAGGGCGTGATATTTGATTTGAGTCTCCATCATTGTAAGAGCAGTTACTTGCTTGTTTGTTCCAACGAATGCCTGCTCCCTCTTCTCTCTCCGTCTTCTCTCTCTCTCTCTGTCTCTCCCTCTCTCTCTCTCTCTCTCGCTCTGTCTCTCTCCCTCCCTCTCTCACTCTTGCTGGCTTGTCAGACCTAGATTTAGCGCTGCTGCAGTGCCGCTCGCTGCCCGGGTTTAGCTCAAGTGCAGGGTTGCTGAGCACTATGCTGGGCTGTTTTGCTGACTACAGGAGTTGAGTGGATGAGCCGACACCCCCCCCCCCCCCGCAAACAGAGCCAAGCATCCAGAGGAGCTCAGCCAATAGCAGGAAGCAGGGAGCATGATTGGCTGCGGAAAACCCTCTGTGGCACCTACTAGAATATGCAAATCTTCTCAATTAAACTGACAGTCACCCCTCCCCCCTACACTGCAATGATAATATATTAACTGGAGGTTCATTTCAGCTATGCATTCCTTTTTTCCTGGGAACCTAAGATAAATTTTAACATTTTCTGACATATAATAAAAATGCAAATTTCAGTACATGAATTTTGTTTTATTTATGCACCCGCTGTGTGATCATATAACCTTATAAAAATGCAGGAAAGTGTATTCCAAAGTCAAAATTCAAAGCTTGAGCATATTATAAATGTTTAATAATCATATTACAGAAAATGTGCAAGATTCACGGAGAGGTTTGTTCAAAATTAATGTTGATGTCAATTTTCATCCTTGATGTAAAAGGCTTTCATTTCTCTGCAAGTGCTGAATGCGAGTATCATATGCATATACGGGAAGTTACAGATTTAGCCAATACGCCAACCCTCAAGATGCAGCTTGAATTAAATTCAGTGAATGATGCGAATTTTGTATATGCGGTCGTGTTCCAGTCCTGGACGTTCTATTCTGGCAGTAGGCTTATTACATCTAGGTAGCCCCTGAATACGTAATAAGCTCGCACAGACCCAGACCCAGTAATCAACATACATATCCGCATTTTTGTGTGTGTGTGTGTGTGTGTGTGTGTGTGTGTGTGTGTGATAATCGCGCACATTTGATAAATTCCCGACATACGTAGTACCAGTTGTCAACTACAAACAAACCTAACATATCCTCAAAAGTGTATTACTTTGGTCATAGGCTTATGTGCGTGAAAATATTGGGTTTATTAAATTAAAAGTCGCAGGTTTGTATTACGTTTGTGGTTTATTGAGGATGTAAAAATATATAACCACAGAAACGTTTTTTCACCCACAATCGCACGCCAGAAGATAACTCGATCAGGACGCAACCGGTCATGCATCGTTCACATCAATACGTTGATAAGTGAAAACAAAACAGCTTCACTTGTGAATTAAAATGCGTTTTTAAGGGCGCGAACCACCCGCATTTCTTTTGCCTTAACCCATTAATTAGAATCTGCGTAAACGGACCTATAATAATAATAATAATTATAATTATGATGATGAAGAAGAAGAAGAAGAAGAAGAGCAACAACAACAACAAAGATTTGCTCGTTATGCAAAATGACAGATTGACAGAGACTTTAAGTAGCGATTATAGAACTCGTCCGGCAAAATTTCTTTAGTTTTACATGAGACAGGCTCCCTCTATTGTTCGAAAAAAAGTCGAGGTGCTTCAAGTTTTCCGAGAGGAAAGCTGTCAGAATGCAATAATAGCCCTATAGGAACTATACTCTTCCGAAGAAGAAACTATACAAATATTGAATTATTGATTACACTTTCTTTTCAATATGTTTCCCACATTTGTCAAAACATTTCATGTATAATAAATTGATGCTAAAAACAATGTATAGTTTCTTTTTTGGAAGAGTATATAATTGCCTGGGACGGAGAAATCGGAATCTGGTTGGCTTGGCGCTCTCTCTCTCTCTCTCTCTCACCAGTTCCCACCATTCTCGTCATCCTTCAGTACCATGGCCAGCGGCTGCAAGAGAACGAAAATGTATGCCTCTGCAGAAGCGGAGCCACCAATTATCCAATAACTGAAAGCGTGGACCGTGGAAATTCCTTACAAGGCCCATCTCACTGCTCTCCTCCCACTTGTCTGGGAAATCTGCTTGACATTTTAAACCGGACTAGGTTCCGTAGAATAGCATATGCGCAATAAAACACGATAATCAAGAAATCAAGATTTAAATGGGCGTGTCTGATTGATTTAGCTTTACATGAGTTATACTTACACTGAATAGCATACAACATTATCTCATTCCTGAATTGCGTATTGCATTATTGTTTATGGTTTTAAAGATGCAAAGGGATAACTTATTTGAGTGACAATGCTAAATTATGCAATAGCATCTAATCAATTCAGATTTAGCTCAGAAAAGACTAAACTGACAGCATATAACACTATCTGTTAAAAATGATTTATTTTGACTGCCTGAGCACAAGATTTCTTTTCGTTTATCTTATTGCATGATGCATAAAAAAAAACCTAGCTGCTGAAAGTGAACCTGGGCATTATGTAGCCTGTATGTTTAGATTCTGCATATCAATGTCCCAATTTTATTTTGTTTAAATAATGATCTTGTATCCATCAGTTATGTTCACTATGAATCCGCATTCTGCTGTCTCCACAGCTGTGGGCTATAACACAAAATAAACTGAGGCTGCAATTGTGTTTTGTTTCTTTGTTGGGGAATGAACAGTATTCACTGATTCACTCCCAAATTCACTCCTCCCTGGCCTGTTCAGTGTCCTTAACAAGACACTCTGCTCCTATCCGCCAAGAATTAAAAAAAAAATATTAATGAACAACATGGGACGCCGTCGCACTTCAGAACAAAAAATTTAGGTCTTGGCTATATTCTGCATGGGGCAAAGCCAATTAAATGCGGCTAGCTAGCGGAAGTATTCCCTCAGCAACATAGCTAACACTTAAAAATCAGCGAGACCGTTTGTTGTGGGTAACCGGAACCAGTGGGCCAAACATTTTCCATTGAAACCCACTCTATTTTGTGTACACCATGAAACATACTTACAGGAGTTATTTTTCTTCATCATTCCTTTAAGTTCAACAAACATTTCCAATCTGCAGTTTGGCTCAAGAATGAATTTTAGAAATGTTCTACACTAAATATGGTTTTAAATTCACATCAGCATTATTAAGCATAATTCTGCGATTAAAACTGGCTCCAAGCTAAAACGCCCTTGACAGTGTGAATTACCATGTGTGGGTGGGGCACATCTAATATTTATTGCATGTGAATTTTCCACTAAACAGATGGTGCACAATTAGCCACTGAATCAAAGCAGCATGACCCGGGAACAAAATAGTTGCTCTCATTACACTAACGATGAGAAAGACAAGCCAATCAATCATCTGAAATCACACTGTTTTCTTGTCGACCTCGTCATGTGACCTCCTCTGCGGAACCAGAGCAGCCTCATTTCCTGAACATTTAACAGTTTTACCCTGAAGAGTTTCGAAAATGTCGACGGATTCAGTCTATAACTGAGGAAAGCCTTAATAAACTCTGCTGAACATGTAGCAAAACCAGTGGTTAGTGCTACTGCCTCGCAGCAAGATGGTCATGGGTTCGAATCTGGCCTAGTCCAAAGATATGCACATCAGGCTACCCCAGTGAGGAAGAACGGTATAGATAATGGATGGATGGAATAAACATACCTCATCATTAATGCTCTCTGTGCTGTTGGGTGTATAAATGTCAAACATACGGGACACAAGAGTTTACCCATGACATTTTAATGAAAAGGGAGTGTGGGAGACATGGAAATAAATCATATCTAAATGTCATTTCAGTGACGCTGAGTCAGCTGTTTTTGAGATGCAGTAGTTCAGAATATGGCTGCATTTCCACTAATTCAAAATTTTCTGTCATGAAAATGTTTAGATGTACTCCTGCTGGTGACTTAAAAAGCTCACTTGGTACAGCATCGCGTTGTGAAGCAGAAGTGGCTATCATGGCGTGGGTTCAATCCCCGTCTCGTACTAGCTGGCAGTGGTGGACAGCTCTTTTCAGAGTAGCGTGCCATTGGCCAATGCGCTACAAAGATGCAAATTGGGAAGGGTCTGCTGGGATAGAGAATTGGAAATAATAAGTTCTCAGGCGCCTCCGGTTGGCCGGATAGGCAACGCTCGTTCATGTTCGGGTATCCTCCACCCTCGTTCTGAGCTTGTGAGGTTTCGAAGAAATTAGTGTATAAGAAGCAGTGGCTGTGGGTGCGTGCTTCAGAGGAGAGCCACAAGCTGTCTCGCTCTCCTGAGTTGGCAATAGTTTCCCAATTGGACATTCCAGATTCAGATGGGATTGGAGATGCCAAATTAAAAAAAAAAAACTCACCTGTACACATGCTTGTCAATGAAAATGTCCAACCAGTCAATCATCATGTTGCAACAACTTCTTGAATAAAAGTATACAAATATGGTCAAGATTTTCAGTTGTTGTTGGTAGGGATAAAATGAGGTCTAAGTGACTGATGGCGGAATGATGGTTGGTACCAGATGAGGTGGTTTGGGTACCTCAGAAACTGCTGATTACCTGGGATGTTTGCTCATAACATGTTATCTCATAGAGTTCACAGAGAATGGTGCAGAGGGGGGAAAAAATCCAGTGAGTTGCTGTTCTGTGGGTGAATATAAGTCTTGTTATTGTGATAGGCAAATTGCCATGCAACTTCAAGCACACAGGAAATTGATCGTAACTCAAACTAGAGGCACTCGTAGAATGTAAACTTCCACCGAGGCAGCACAATCCAGGGCTGCATTCCAATCCAAAATAAGATAACTCCCTTTACTTCTTCCCTCGGCTCGAGTGAGCCCTCCGAATGACGTAGCGGGCGAGTAAGCCCTTCCCGAGCGAGGGAGGGCAATGGAGGGAATTTACTGGAATAGTTGTGGGAAATCGGATTGGAACAACCCTCGCCTCGTTTCTTCCGCACTTTGACATTTGTCAACAAGCCAACGGGAAGTTTGTGTTGCCATGGACCCGACTGAATTGCCTGTTCGTTTTACCTTTTACAGTTCACGTGGACTCTGTATCCCATGTTTATGGCAAGACGACGACAGCGTGCTCGTTTGTTTCGTGCTGCACTTGCTACTGTTTCATGGGAAAATAAGCTGCTTTCATACTGGACGCAAAACGAATATTTCGCACGACAGATTACATTCAAGTCAATGCAAAGACGTGAATACACGCTTTTCACGTGCGAAAAATTCGTTTCGCGTCTGGTGTTAAAGCTGCTTAAAGCTCCGCAACAGTCCTCGCAGATGCTATAGGCTAGCTACAGCAAAAATGAATGTAAAGTTACATGCTTAAAAATAATTCAAAATTGATGCCCCTCAACCCCAAACTTCGCTATTAGCATATAACTCTGTCATAAATTATACACTACTCCAACACAATTATTAGGCCTACATTTGTATGGCAATTTTCCTGCCATAATTCCTCCTTTTGCCAGCAGAGAAAAATGGCGGACGTGAATTTTTTTTTTTACCGAGGGAGAATCAGCAAAGCATTCTGGGCAATATCAAAGTGTAGCCCATATTATAACCAGTAATACCAGGACTAGAATTGGGTTCGGTAGGTAAGAACCTTTTCTTGATTTATAAAATTTGCTTGTTGTGTTTTTATCTATTCAGTGAGTGGCACGATCAACCAAATATCGAAGAAGTGTTTATTGCCCATATAAAAAAAAACACCGATACCTAATATGGTGAAGATACTCCTAGTATGAAAAAACAGGGTGCCACGCACCGCTCCGGGAGCTGAAAATGTCGTCCCTCACGTTACTTCGCTGCAACACATTCACTTCAAAAGGAGAGGAAATAAACGCAGTAGTTGGCTAAACTAACCAAGCACACACTCATAAAATTTAAACCCCTTTACAAGTTCCCCACCAATACAAGAAACGCAGACAGTCATCCCACAGTGCGTAATAACCCGTGTAAGTTAACTATCAGAGATCAACTTAGCTATTAGTTCTTAACGGTGTGGCCACACTCAATGTAAGCTAAACTACTATTAAACGGCACATTTGGAATCACTTGCACGTGCAAATACCACAAAGCCGGCATCTAAAAAAAAAACCCAAAGTAAACGTTGCAGGCCTGTAAACTTCTGTCTCAACATAAAATTGTCCTGTACTCACGGTACCATAGTACACAGTCTCTCCACCGAGGAGAGAAAAAAAAATCTTCGTGCCTGCGACACAATATGGAACGCTCCCAACTGCAAGTCACGGTGCTTCCCCTAGCCGGAGGAACCACTGGCTTTCCCGGTCACCAGGGCGCTATCCGGGCAGCGTTGCTCCCACGTCGGCTACTCAGTGGAACCCCTAGCCGTCCGGGAGCTAGGGGCGCTAACTGAGCCGCTCTGGAAACTGGAAACCTTGCGAATACCAGTTAAGGATAATAGTAAACTAGATACCACCATATCGACAGTTGAATCAGGCTCTGAGCTGCCTACAATGCATAGGATATCGTACTGGCTGTATCTGGAAAAAAAAGGTTAGACTAGAATGGTATATAGGCCCGTCTTCCTCGCTGTAGGAAAAGTAAACTTTACCACTCGTTCGTGATACCAAAAGAAAAACGTCTGGGTCGACGTTAACTCAGACAGAGCAAAGTTTCCTGCGGCGAAAGTGACCGCACTAAACTCGCTTACAGTCACTGTTTTTTTTTTTCCTTTTTACTTATCTCTCGAGTTTTATTTCTTCCTTCATCTCCTAACCTCCCTCGTGGCTCTCACCCTCAACCCTCTCTTTCCTCTTCCTGTTTCCTCTCTCTCCACCAATAAAATATCCTGAACCCCTAATGTACATGAACTCAATACTCCAACATAGTCTTTAGTATTTCCACAGTATGGAACAAGAAATAAATAAAATAAAATAACATAATACAGTTCAGGTAACACCAGGGTTACACTCCCCCCTTTCTAAATGTCTGACTGTCCTCATCAGACTGAAATAGGAACCTAGGACCAGGCAAAATACGCAGAGTTAAGCATTTAGCTAATTGGCACCCAGCCATTGCATGGGCATCCATGGTGATGGATATTTTCATTCCTTTGTGTTGTATGACCACCGGTTGGTCTGCTGGTTCCCCTAATTCATCATAAGTGAACCGGATAACTGGTTTGACTGTTCGTCTCTCTCTAGGGGCAATAGCTTCTGCCCTATCCCCACCACCCACACCACTATTTGAGAGGCTCTCTGCCTCTACCTGGGAACGGGAGATTTGAGCTTGGGGGAACCATTGTATCTCAACACCACCCTCTTCGGACAAGTTACTTTTATCACACTCCCCGGTTAACATGTTTCCGGGATCTGCTTCTATTTCTTCAGAACTGTCAGTGTCAGCTTGAGTTACCCCGTCACAAGCGCTGGGTACGTCAGGTATAGGAGCTACTAGACCATTCACCTTACGCAATGCAGGAATATCTGGGGCTTGGTACTGTTCCTTACTCACTGTCAAGTCAGATGTATAGGCATAGTTCTCATCATCATCAGAAGCCGAAAAGTCTGACTCCCTACCTACAGTCTCATCTACTTGGGCTTCTACTCTATGCTGCTGTCGCGTTCGAGCCACTCTGTTGATTGTAGAGGTAGAGACATCATCTGTGCCGTCAGGAAATCTTATCAGATAGCCAACTGGTAGCAGGTGGTCTCGGTGCAGCGTTTTCATCCCACCCCCTTCCTTTTCAGGCTTTACTCTGTATACGGGCAAATTTGGCAATTTTTCCACAACTATATATGGGGTAGAGTTCCACTTATCTTTCAGTTTTCGTTTACCTGTCCCACCCAAGGCACGAACCAACACTCTATCTCCTTCTTCTAACAAGTGGGGGCGAACCCTTAGATCATAGGTCTTTTTATTCCTTTGGTGATTCTTATCTGAGGCCTGCACAGCCAGTTCATAAGCATCCTTTAAGTCCTTTCGAAGGGTCTCAACATATCTCTGATGGGACTTCTCCTCCTCCCCATCCCACAACGCACTGAAACACATGTCCACTGGGAGCCGCGCCTCTCTGCCGAACATAAGGAAGTAGGGAGAGTAGCCCGTACTATCATTTTTGGTGCAATTATATGCGTGCACCATAGTAGCTATCTGCTGACTCCAACAGTGCTTCCTTGCTGGGTCTAACGTGCCCAACATGGACAACAAAGTGCGGTTAAACCGCTCAGGCTGCGGATCACCCTGGGGATGATATGGTGTTGTTCTTGACTTTCGTATGCCCAATTCATGAAGTAACTCCTTAATTAGCCGACTCTCAAAATCCCGCCCCTGATCTGAGTGGATCCGGGCCGGTAACCCATAATGGACAAAGAACTTTTCAACTAAGACTTTAGCTACTGTAGGTGCTTTTTGATCCCTGGTAGGATAAGCCTGGGCATATCGTGTATAATGGTCGGTCACCACCAAAACATTTGCGATGCCACGAGAATCTGGTTCAATAGACAAAAAATCAATGCAGACCAAATCCAGTGGGCCACTACTAGTGAGTTGGTTTAAAGGTGCTGTCCGGTGTGGGAGGGACTTATGAACTACACATCTCCCACAGGTTTTAATGTAATTTGCTATGTCAGCTGCCATCTTAGGCCAGTAGAACCTGTCTCTAGCTAACTCTAGGGTACGCTCTATACCCAAATGTCCCCCATCATCATGTAAGGCCTTTAGAACCTGGGGACGCAACGGTTTGGGAAGGACGAGCTGTGATGTCTCTTTTCCAGACATCCTACTGATATTCCGGTACAGGACTCCATTCCGTTGAACTAACCGGGGCCACTCCTTCTGATATAGCTGGGCCTCTGCATCGTCACTACGCGAAACACTCAGAGCTCGTCTATGTGCCAACGCCTGTTTCACCCGGCTAATGGTCTCATCCTGATCCTGAGCTAACTGTAGGTCTTTCACAGTCAGCTGTTCCAATCGACTACCACTAACCCATGTAGGATGCACATAGGCATTAGGAATGCATTGGGGCGAGGCTCCCAATTGGTCAACCCCTGGCATTGCGGTTCCATACTGCCTGGTCATACTGACCTGTTTACAGACTGCCTTCACCCCGGAAGGTGGTATCCACCCCTCTTCCCCTGCTACATTTCGTGACAGCAGATCAGCATCAATATTCTCACGTCCGGGTCTGTACTGAATACCAAAATTATACGTGGACAAAGCGGCCAACCATCTATGTCCACAAGCATTGAGTTTGGCAGACGACAACACGTACGTTAAAGGGTTATTATCGGTTCTCACGGTGAAGTGTGCCCCATATAGATAATCGTGAAATTTGTCTATTACCGCCCACTTCAACGCTAAAAACTCTAACTGGTGAACCGGGTAATTCCTCTCTGACATGCTGAGCTTCCTGCTTGCGAAAGCTACTGGGCGCAATCCTTCTGGGTACTCCTGGTTTAACACTGCTCCCAACCCATCAAAACTGGCGTCCACATGGAGAATATATGGCTTTCTTGGATCTGCAAAAGCTAGCACAGGAGCATTAGTCAGGCAATCCCTTATTTTTGTGAAGGCATTCGCACACTCAGCAGTCCACCGGTCGCCAAAGGGTACCGATCTACCCAAATATTGCCTAGTCTGGGTGGACTTAGCTGGACGCCCTTTCTGCAGAGGTGCATAGCCTCTAGTCAAGTCAGTTAATGGACGAACAATGGAAG
Source organism: Gymnothorax reevesii (assembly GCA_029721435.1). Lineage (NCBI taxonomy): Eukaryota > Metazoa > Chordata > Actinopteri > Anguilliformes > Muraenidae > Gymnothorax > Gymnothorax reevesii. The sequence continues at coordinate 24,701,569 of CM056591.1, read as the reverse complement.
AGTAATGGGCAATGAAACGCCTATAATAGCCACAAAAGCCTAAAAAGGACTGTAGGGCTTTTAAATTAGTTGGCTGTTTCCACTGAGCCACCGCCCTTAGTTTGTCTGGATCAGTGGACACACCATCTGCCGATACAATGTGCCCCACATATCTAACTTGGGTTTGGCAAAATTGACATTTGTCGATGGAGACCTTCAAGCCAAACTCCTCCAGCCGATCCAGGACTTTAAGTAACCGATCCTCGTGTTCCTCTAGGGTGCGACTGAACACAATTATGTCGTCGAGGTAAACAATGCACTGTAACAAGTTCATATCCCCCACCACTCTCTCCATTAATCTTTGGAAAGTAGCGGGGGCCCCGGTGATGCCCTGTGGCATTCTCTCAAATTGGTAGAACCCCAATGGGCAAATGAAAGCAGTTTTCTCTTTATCCCCCTCCAACATAGGGATTTGATAATACCCGCTGCGCAGATCCAGCACAGAAAACCAACAGCTGCCTGCTAGACAGTCGAGAGCATCATCTATCCGGGGTACAGTATACTGATCAGGGATGGTTCGAGAATTAAGGGTACGATAATCAATACACATTCGAATATTGCCATTTTTCTTCCTGGCCACCACAATGGGTGATGCATAGGGACTGCGAGATTCCTTAATTATCCCTGCCGCCAGCAATTCTTGCAAATGGCGCCTCACATCATCAATATCAGCAGGTGCAATACGCCTGGACCGCTCTCTAAATGGCGTTGTGTCGCGGAGACGAATCTCATGTTCAACCCCTCTCGCTAACCCCACCTCCCACTCTTCTACAGAGAACACATTTGTCCTCTCGGCCAATTTTTGAGCCAACCTACCTTTCCATGAGGTTGGTAACGGGGAACTGCCAAAATTAAACAGCTCTGGATGGATGCTACTTGTGGAGGGAGGGCTCTGACCTACATCTGTCACCACATCAGCTTGGTGTATCTGAGCAATGACGGTGCCCTTGGGGATGTACCGTTCCTTCAGGGAAGCATTTTGCAACAACACAGTGCAATGATTACTATCTAGATCATTTGGTAGCACCACACAGGGTGGCGAAGCCACCCCCTGGGGTAGAGCATTAGACCCATCAAGTACCAATATACCAGGGGTTCCAGGTGCAGTAATAGAGGCTTTCCCTACTGCAATACGGGCTTCTCCTGGGGTCAGCTTAAGAGGCCCTGGCCCTGTCCATGTCACCTTACCAATGCTATATCCAGTCTGAACATCAGAGGCTTTATGAGTCATGGGCACAGAATGGCTTGTGCCTACCCGCCAAGACACTGCCCGATTATAACAGGATTCATTGTGGGTTGACACTGGTTCATGGCGGAAACCTCTAGCATTGGTCCCAATGATCACTGGTACCTGATCCGGCCCTTGAGGGTCAGGACAAACCAGTGCCAGGACAGTCCGTGTCCTCCCATTTTTCCCGTCATCTGGAAAATTTACATTGACCGCCACATAGCCCCTGTAAGGGTAACTAGAGTCACTCAGACCCCAAATACATAAGCTGGAAATCGGCTGAATAGTAATATGGGAGAGATGCTCATGATACCATTTCTCGAAAATGATGGTGACAGTGGAACCACCATCCATCAGTGCATTACACACATGTCCCTCCACAATTACCTGACTCACAGAGGGCTTCCCAACTAATCCCTCCGGTAGCATAGTAGAGGGCGAGACATGTATGTCACTTCGATTTGACAGGTGCCTAACAGGAGTTTCTGTTGATCCTGCATTACTAGGGGGAACCTCCCAGTGGTCTTCCTTTTGCTTTCTCAATGAGCGAATTAGGCGAGTAATCACTTTACCCGAGTCCTCTGGCGCATTGCACCGAGTAGCTACATGACCATCTTCCCCACAACGATAGCAAAAGTACTCCCCTGTCCCTTCTGTCGGAGGCCTTCTACTGTTACCGGCACTACGGCGGTTATTCTGCCCTGCGGCTTCTCGGGATCGCCATTCCAGAGTACTAGGTGGACGTGAGTCACGCTGACTCACTGCCATTATCTGGAGCTGATGTTGCAAGTCATTTACCTGTCTCTGTAATATATGGACCTCTTGATCTTTGTCTACTGCACTGCCTCTGTGGGCTACAGAGGAGTCAATTTCCTTAATCTGTGGGCTGGGTTTAGTTTCTTTAGTTGACAATTTAGCAACAAGAACTTTAAGTTTGTCTATTTCTTGTCTTAGCTTAGTAGCGTCATTGAGGCTGAGCTCATCGTCATCATTAGCCCGTACCTGACGCACCGCCGCCTTAGTAACCGTAGAAGTAGGCCTCTGCCTCACTGACTGTTGGTCTTCTTCTTCTCTAATTTCTGTCAAAAGCTGTAGAAAAGATGGAGGACTTTCTCTCCGTTCGCGGAGCCGCAACTGCACCAGCATCAAATCAGACTCCACAGCCCCTCGCAAAAGCTGCTCAATCCTAATTCGATCTCGCTGTGATGCTACCACTCCACCCCGGAACACAACTTTAGTCAAGGCGTGTTCTATGCGACGCAAAAAGTCAGAAAGTCTCTCCCCTGTATTTTGGCGTAGTGCTCTGAAAGCATAGTATAAGTCTTCTCCTGACTCAGAAGAACCAAAAGCTCGTTCAATGGCCCCAAGATAATCTTGGGGAGTCGCGTGGGGGTCACTGGACCTAACAGCCTGAGTTATTTCTAGTGCCGGTCCCTTTAGGCTCTCAATAATTCGTTTGCGCTTTTCACTGACTGAGCACTCACACTCCTCCACCATCAGACGGGCCTGCATGAGCCAAGTGTCCAGGGTCTCTTCCCCATTTGGCGTAGGGACAGCCCCTGAAAAAGCACGCAAACGCCTAAAAGCTGTATTTTCTGGGGCCACTGGTCTAGGGACTTTCTCCAAGATATCCCCCACAGTTTTTAAAAGGGCCGTGAACTGGGGATCTACAGGACTAGGATCTACAGATGGGGGCGCTGTACCACTACCTGAGTCACTGGGCGTACTCAGGGACCACGGGCCTCCATCAGTAGGCATCACTTCTGGAGGAATCACGTTGGGGGTCACCGTCTCACTACAAACACATAGTACTACAAGGCTCTGGGTTTCAGGGTCAAACATTCTGCCTTTCACTTTGACGCGACCAAGCCGTTTGACAGTAGTAAGGGTTTGCTCAATGGTGTCAATACTCAGCTCCTCCGGCACATTCTTAACTATTAGTGCATGATTGGGAGCTACTCCCTCTCCCTTGCACCAGTTCAGCAGGAACGACATTTTGACTCTTACGGTAACCTGTTAATATAACTAGCCTACTGTGCAATTATAATTTTACTCAAAAATCGTTATGTCTGACAAGTTATTCCACTCACTGCAAGAATTGCATATACATTAGTCAGTAAACCAGACGTTTATTTGTGTTAAAATAAATCCCATCCTCGTCGCCATTTTATGTAGCCCATATTATAACCAGTAATACCAGGACTAGAATTGGGTTCGGTAGGTAAGAACCTTTTCTTGATTTATAAAATTTGCTTGTTGTGTTTTTATCTATTCAGTGAGTGGCACGATCAACCAAATATCGAATAAGTGTTTATTGCCCATATACAAAAAAAACACCGATACCTAATATGGTGAAGATACTCCTAGTATGAAAAAACAGGGTGCCACGCACCGCTCCGGGAGCTGAAAATGTCGTCCCTCACGTTACTTCGCTGCAACACATTCACTTCAAAAGGAGAGGAAATAAACGCAGTAGTTGGCTAAACTAACCAAGCACACACTCATAAAATTTAAACCCCTTTACAAGTTCCCCACCAATACAAGAAACGCAGACAGTCATCCCACAGCGCGTAATAACCCGTGTAAGTTAACTATCAGAGATCAACTTAGCTATTAGTTCTTAACGGTGTGGCCACACTCAATGTAAGCTAAACTACTATTAAACGGCACATTTGGAATCACTTGCACGTGCAAATACCACAAAGCCGGCATCTAAAAAAAAAAACCCAAAGTAAACGTTGCAGGCCTGTAAACTTCTGTCTCAACATAAAATTGTCCTGTACTCACGGTACCATAGTACACAGTCTCTCCACCGAGGAGAGAAAAAAAAATCTTCGTGCCTGCGACACAATATGGAACGCTCCCAACTGCAAGTCACGGTGCTTCCCCTAGCCGGAGGAACCACTGGCTTTCCCGGTCACCAGGGCGCTATCCGGGCAGCGTTGCTCCCACGTCGGCTACTCAGTGGAACCCCTAGCCGTCCGGGAGCTAGGGGCGCTAACTGAGCCGCTCTGGAAACTGGAAACCTTGCGAATACCAGTTAAGGATAATAGTAAACTAGATACCACCATATCGACAGTTGAATCAGGCTCTGAGCTGCCTACAATGCATAGGATATCGTACTGGCTGTATCTGGAAAAAAAAGGTTAGACTAGAATGGTATATAGGCCCGTCTTCCTCGCTGTAGGAAAAGTAAACTTTACCACTCGTTCGTGATACCAAAAGAAAAACGTCTGGGTCGACGTTAACTCAGACAGAGCAAAGTTTCCTGCGGCGAAAGTGACCGCACTAAACTCGCTTACAGTCACTGTTTTTTTTTTTCCTTTTTACTTATCTCTGGAGTTTTATTTCTTCCTTCATCTCCTAACCTCCCTCGTGGCTCTCACCCTCAACCCTCTCTTTCCTCTTCCTGTTTCCTCTCTCTCCACCAATAAAATATCCTGAACCCCTAATGTACATGAACTCAATACTCCAACATAGTCTTTAGTATTTCCACAGTATGGAACAAGAAATAAATAAAATAAAATAAAATAACATAATACAGTTCAGGTAACACCAGGGTTACAAAAGCTTGGAGGGATGTTCATTGTTGGCTTCGTTTTGAGGAAGGATAATCAAGGGCTTGAGCAAATGAAAATGCGCCCTTCTTTCTGTAAAACTGGATTGGAAGGACCCTACAATTGGCAGCCATCTTACATCCGGGATTTTTTGGGGATTCCCCCCTCGATTGGAGGGCGAGTGACCATGACGAAGCAAGCATTTTTCTAGATTGGGACGCAGCCCAGATCTTCATGAGTGGGAGCAAAGTTCAGTTATCGTGTGTATTACGATTTCAAGATGGCTGCCATGGCGGCCATAGTGTTTCACTGATTGCAGTGAAAAACAATAGAGTCCATCCTTGATGTAAAAGTAATATACCTACAAAATTTCAGACAAATCCGTTTATCAGTTTTTGAGTTATCGCATGTCATACAATTTAAAGATGGCTGCCGTGGTGGCCATATTGTTTCACTGATTGCAAAGAAAATCAATATGGTTCATCCTTGATCTAATACCAATGCATCCACAAAATTTCATACAAATCCGTGCATTAGATTTTGAGTTATGTTGTTCACAAACAGACAGATAGACAGACAGACAAACAACACAAACAAAATGGGGGTGAAAACAATCTCTGCTCCAACTTCGTTGGCGGAGGTAATAACAACAGTTTATAACAGTGCTTTGCTAAAGAACATCTCTGTGCAACATACCTATAGTGGATGGGCTTCTGCAGCAAAAGACCACAGCAGTTTTCAGACCAGCCAAGAACAAGAGATGAAGGCTATTTTGGGCAAAATCTCACCAAAACTGGGCAACAGAAGACAAAAAATATTTCCTGGTGACATGAAAATGGTTAGCCTGGTAAAACCAGACTCTGTGTACGAAGCAAAGCAAAGTAGCAGAGTCTGGCCAGTCGTGATTGACAAGTGTTTACTTCCTGGTGGGTGGGCTCTTGTCAGAAGTTTAAAATCATTGGTGTACCCGTAAACTAATCTCTAACGTTTGGCGATGACGTATGTTATGTGCCTGCTCAGCCACCTCGCACTTCCATTGTAAACACAGTACTTGATACCAGGAATGCAGCGAAAACAAACTGATCAGTACATTACAGTTAATATTGTACTCATACATATGCCCATCTATCTCATTTTAGCCTTAACTTGTTCACTTAAAAGGACCGAAGGTGCTCTTTCTGTTCTCCTTACAAGAAACAAATTGTTGAGCTATCGTTTATCCTGCTGATACTGCTGCTATTAAAAAGATGTAAGAGACCTGAAACCAACAGTAGAATCAGGGAGAATAACGCAGTATTCACATTAGGACAAAATCTGCATTGACACGAAAACTGAATCGTTAACCGTACTTTTGCTAACATCATACCTAGCTCATTATCTAATTTTATGGTGACATAGTTTGGCTCTAAGCATTTGGCCGTCTCAGACAGTCATTTTATTCATGGATAATGGCAACATAACGCTGAGACAGCGAATAGGTCTTGTGACAGGAACAAAAACACGGCTTTTAAAAAGTTTGCTGCTAACTTAAATAGTGTGAAATTCGCAGGCTATGTAACACTAGAAGCTACATGCTAGCTGAGGTGGTTCGGATGTCTCTCACAGAGATGAACTGAGTGCCTATTTCATATCTTTCATGATGGATATTAAGTAGATATGACAACTTTTCTCGAAACCTGTAGGGAGTAGCACTACACCATCATTTCCATTCAAAAAACTAGGCTTATGCCGTCGGAGGTGACGGCTGGGGGTATATCCCCGAATGCCCCAATCCTCCAATTCCCATATCCTTAAATAAACCTTGAATAGACTTTCATTTGAACTTCAGGTTAATTGGTCAAATGGTTCTGAAGATATGGCCAAAATGGTAATTTTCCATCACAAAGCGCCACCTGGTGGCAAAATATTGAACCATACAGGTATGATGTCATCATGTGACATGTTGTGAGGTCATGACCTTGCAGTTGCACATAGTTTTATGTCAATTGGAGAAATAGTTCCAAAGATATAGCAAAAATGGTGAATTTTATGTGACAAAGCTCCACCTTGTGTCAAAATTTTGAACCAAACAGGTATAATGTCATCGTAGGACACATCCTCAGGTCATGACCTTTCATTTGCACTTGATTTGAGGTTAATCGAACAAATATTTTCAGAGATATCAGTTTTTGGCCCCTGGTGGCCAATCTAGAAATTATAAATTGTCCAAAATCGAATCAGTTCTTCCTCTATATGATACTTACTTATGTAAAAATTTGGAATTTGTAATTGAAATATTACTGAAGTTATTGCTTTAACACGTAGTGCTGAGGCGGCGGCAGTCGTACCAAAAACATAATATCCCCCGGATATATATATTGGATATATATCCAATATATATTATATATTGGATATAATTAACCAATCATCTTCTTGTTGTGGCTTTAAGTCGCTGATACTGGGGATTTTCTCCACAACTGAGCGAATCTCTATGTCCATGGCCATTGTTGATTTCGGAGACCACAATTTAAAACTCAGCCACGCCTTCTGTTCATTGGTTGGTCCGGCGTATTTTTTGCCGAGGTAAACAAGGCAGAGTTCTGAGTGACCAGACTATGTAATGAAGCGAAATGAAATTAAGCGGAAGTACGAAGGCTGGCGGAGTCGGGCTAGTAAATGGTAGGCCAAAGGTCATAATTTGGCAAAGAAAACATGAATCAAAGGACTAATGTCGCTCTTTATCAATGGCTCAGCCTAATGGTGAGGGTGTAATGCTGAGGGGAATATTTTTTTGGCACATTCTGTAATCGGTCTCTTAATACTGTGAGGTTGCGTTCAGGAACCAGTCGCGAGAACACAGGAGTGCAAGGAAAGTGATTTTATTTATTAAGAGAGGGGGAAACCCCCCGCAGGGCCGAAGGAAACAGTACAGAGTCCACGATCCAAAAATCACAATCCAATGGGCAGAATCCAAGTCAAAAAACCAGGGCAGCAAACACAATAATCGTAGTCAGGCAGAAAAAGGGTTCGAAAACAGATGTAGATAGAAATACCAAAACAGAGCCAAAAATCTTAAGTCGGACAGTCCAGTCTGAAGAGCAACACTATGAATGCAAGGCGAAACCGAGAGTAGCACAGGTAGACGAGAAACGTTCTGACAGAGAACTGCTGTGAGAAGACTCCTAATATACACATACGGGAGGTCACATGCTAAACAGAAAACAGGTGCAGGAAGTCAGACTAATTACAAAGGAAGCAAACATGAGGGGGAACCTTATCACCATGAAATAGGCAAAAGCCAAAACGTGGACAGGGATCACAAGACAGCCAATAGATAGATATACAGCTCCAGTTAGGAGAGTTCTAACGAGCATAGATAATGAGAGAAGGACAGAGTGAGCAGGTGTGGAGGATCCACTGAAACGCAGCAAAGGAGATTAGGTAAAGGCATGAGGCGGAGACTAGAACAGGGCGAGTGCTGAGAGCTTGTTAATCAATTAAGAAGGTGCAGCTATACAATCCCTAGTGCTCATTGGTAAGTTAGTATTATATACAATGTTAGTCTAGGTTAGTAGTTTTAACAAACTGTTAGTACTGGTTAGTAAAATAGCAAAGCAAGGCAAAGGCAAAGTAAACAAGATTGGAAGGAATGATTGAAATCCAGAAACCATTAAATCACCCAAAAGAGTGGCACGCAATACCGGGGCTGTGAGCAGAAACAAGACAAGAGACCAGACAGGGGGAGACAAAGTCCAATGCATGGGTGAAAGCAAAACATGGACCGGAATCATAACAGGAATATGGATACTAGTAAAAACAAAAACATGGCAATAACAAAACACGGCAAAACTAAACTAGACAACACATGAACATATCAAAGCAACCAAATAACAATACACATTTCAGGGCAAAGTCAGACAAAGCAAAGACCAGAAACCAAATCAGACAGAATATAACAAATCATGGCAAACGGATCAGAAACAAGGCAGTGCAGAGCAGAATCATAACAAATACCAAACTGCGCCTCATTTAAATAATACAGTCTTCCTAAGTATTGTTGCTAACATCAAGACCATACAGTTTTATTTCTCCCTTCTTGGAATAAAAAGCCCCCTTTAAATTGTTGGGGGATCTTCTGCCTTCAGTCGTCCCAAAGGGGTCCTCCGTGACCTTTTGGTTCCACTCAATTTCAGAAAATAAAGACGATTTCTGTAAGTTGTAAAAGCTCCATATGACAAAGTCCTCTGTCCATGCAGGATGTCCACTGTCTGAATTAGCCATTTTAATCCCAACACTTATAATATGGACAGGGAAATTTGAATGCTTATTTACCATAAGAGAAATTAAAAAATTTGTCCTTACAAATCTCACGACTTAATGGATTCCAGGGCTCTTGCGGTTTTAGTGAGAAATGTCAGCCTTCCGTGACATCAGTTGCCGTGCTATTATTTATTTATTTGTTTACACTTGCCGTTTAAAGTGCGGACTGCAATGCACGAGACTGCGTCTTTGAAAGCGGTTTAAATATTAATTATTATTTCAGTGGTGTTCTGGTGTGAAGTCAGGGGAGAATTTTGGCATATAAATTAACTATGCTAAAGTGATTCTTGGTTTCTCTTAAATCTGAAAAGAAGTCATATTTAAGCAGAGGCTTTCTTACATTTTTTTCATTCTTTTTAAAATAAAGCATAATGGCAGTTTGGTGAATAAGGGATGGGCTTGCTGATGTTAAATGTTCCTGAAAATGCCTGACGTTTGATGGTGAGCACTTCGAAGAATATGTGCCCGGGACTTATCCATCATTCCACAAACTCTCGACTGTACAGGAGTACAGTATGGCTATTCAGCTTAGAGTGATGGTGAATTGCTTCAATTAATTTTACAGGACTCTATAATGTGCATTAAATTAGTGCAATTTGTCAGACACCATTGTGAAGATATACCTGCCTTTCTTTGCATCCTAATTTTACATAGTGAAATTAAATAGCATTTATACGGCTGTATTCAACTTCAGTATATCTCTGCAGTGCATAGTAGTCAGAACCTATTTTGGGTACCGAACGAGTCTCCATTTGGCCCAGGATAAGTTATTGTTTCATTTTGGTAAAAATACTGCTCTTGACCTCTTCTCTCAAATGACATTGACTTGACCAATAACCACAAAATTTAAAAAAGAAAATAATAATAATAAATAAATAAATGGCAAAGTAGAATTAATTTCTTCTCCTTCCTTCACAATACCATTGCTCTCTGAAGAATGGCTGAGTTAATTTGTTACAGTCAGGTGTTTGCACATGAAACACATTTACACAAGAGGCCTGACAGCAATTTCAGTCCATTTCATCTTGCTAATCACATCGGAAAAAATGTGCCACCACGCTACACTGTGGCATCTTATTGAGACCATTTTACATTGTGCGCGGTATACGTGATGAAGCCTGTTCATCTTCTGTGTGCAAACCAGCTGTAACATCCCCCGTGTTCTGCTGCAGCCGAAGAACACGTTTCTTAAATGTGCCACAGGTCAGAATTGAGCGGCTCGGAGGTTCCAGAGGTGAAGCTGAAGTCTCAATCACGCCCACTCATTCGAATCGGCGGTCTTGAAATGCCTGAGGGACAAATCCTTCTCAAACCGAATCTCTGCCCATCTGTTTCCTCCCACAAGTCAGTCTTTTCCTGTCCTTTTTCTCTTCCTGTTAGCGGTGAGTAATGAATTAAATGGACATTATTGCTTTCTTATTTTACTCAATTTCCAGTAATTTAGCAAAACATACAGTTAACTGTGTTAGTATTAGGTCGGTGTTCGCTTTGGCTTGTGTTCCTGGGCAATAGATTTAAAATGTAACGATGTTTAAGAGGATGTAGTGAAGACTGTCAGATTTAATTTGAGGATATTTACATCCAAGTTTAGTTCTTGCGAGCAAATTCTCTCTCTTTTTTAAATTTTTTTTACATAAGTGGGTATAGTTCACAACAGTGCAGCCCATGGGACCAGATCTTCCCCGGCGAGGCTGTGCTGCTGCCATTTTCAGTTCTTGTTTGTTAGTCTGTCTCTGTTACCCTCTGTCTGAATCCTGTGTTTGTTATTTTACCTGTATTTTGAATGCATATTCTATATTTTCATAACGTTGAGAATTTGTCCTGAATGATTAGATTTGTGTGTAATTCCATGTCAGAGGAGCATCTAATCGGGTAACTTAATTTGCTTCAAGGTTTGGTGTAGTTTTAGTTTCCATTTATTGAGCTTTGTAATTTTTGGATGTGGTTTAAGGCATGCAACACAGTTTGTATAATATATACCTTCCTGAGTTTTGGTTTAATTGTGTTTAGTTTTGACATAACTATTGAACATATACCGGTGATGTGCACCTCCTCTTTTGCAGTTTTGGTTTATTTTTGGCCAAAGTTTCCATTTGTAAAACTTTGCAATTTTTGTACATGCTTTAAAGAATACTACATAGTTCCTGGCAATGCAGGTCCAGACGTGATATTGGTGTTACGTTAAAATCTGGATGAAGGATTTTTTTTTGTTAGGATGAGTGAAACTGCCCACCTCTGACTCAACTCATGGTGCAGCAGAAAACTTGCTTCACTGCCTCCCAATGTCCCTGCTTCAAATTAGAATAGTGCTGCATCAATCCCTAAGGGGAAATTAATCTATATTAAACTCACCTGAACATACAGCTGCAAGCTGAGGAAGCTTGCGTTCTCCATGGCTGGAGCCTGCATTTCATCTTCCAGTTGCTGACTGTCATTTTGCTACATTTTTGTGCCATCAGGCCAGGGATTTGAACAGGAAACCGAAGGTATACTACTTTTCATGCCTATCCTTTGGGCTACCTACTGCCGAAGTTTCCGACCCATTATTTCTACCAGCCCACCCTAATATAGCAGGCTAAAACCAGCCCTGTTGGGCGGTCTTTACTGCTCAATGTTACATTTGTAGGCAGTTCAGTAGTTGCATGCTGAAAGCGAGGATTGTATTACTTGCTAGTGATTTCAATTAAATTAATAGTTATCACTGACATGGACATCAGGCGGTTCTTTGGGAGAAAGGACAAGGCAAGGGAGCCAGAAGCGGTAGAAGAGTTATCGTCCCCTACTCCTCCTCCAACCTTAGATAATGCTTCAACTAGCTCAGGTTTGTGAAAATCACATGGAAAGCTGGGTAGCTTGTGACGTGCTGGACTGGCTTCTAGTTAGCCTCTGTCATAGGGCGTGAATATAAGTGCTTAATGATGTAATCCCCAGCTTCTAGGATGGATATCTCTCTGATCTTGATGCCCCTGGAGAATGGAACAGAATAGAATCTCTTTCTTGAGCTCTATTAGTCTATGACTTCTACACAGTTGACAATAACTCCTTTCCATGAAATTGTTCCACAAGAACTTGCACTAGCACTTAGACTTGGCTTTTACATAGGCTAGCTACCAGAGGAGGTATCTTTGGAAGCCAAGGCTAACACTGAATTAAGCTTTGCAAGCTGAAAACTGAACAAAAGCATGAAGTGGTCATTTGGTCATTTATTAACCTATGGTTCCTTTGAGTCACAGAATTAGTGTGCCACCTTAAACAATTATCAAAGTCCATATTGTGGAAAGGAGTCGTACAATCATATTGTAATGTTATCAACAATCAATTCAGGCATCAGACAAGAATGTCACTACTGGAGGTTTATGTAAGTAGCAACTGATTACCATTGTTAAGGCCACTCCATGAAATCAGACCGTCACTCCAAATAACATGGACAACTAACGTGAGAATATAAAATTTCGGTAAACGGTGTCCCCCGCAGTGCATGGACCACCTACATGCACGGTGCCATATTTAGGAGAGAGCAAGGCCACCAGCCTACATCGCATGAGCTCACTGCATACGTACAGCTTAGCTACAACCTATGGTGTGAATAACCTGCGCACGGTCCGCCTCTAGTGGTCATTTGTTTCACAAACAAACAATTCTAGCTTATACTGGTAGACATTCACATGCATCATCCATATGCACCCAACAGAGACGAAGCAAGCAGTCCGCTTCTCCTTTGTTGGGTGCACATGGATGGTTCATATGAACATTTACCAGTTCCAGCTAGAATAGTTTTGGTCAATTCCATGAAAAATTGAGTATAAATGGATCTCAATTAAATCAACCCATTACTATAGAGGACCTTCATTGACTTTGTATGTGTGTCATAAAATAATAAGACCTGACGATTTAGAATTGCTAGCTCTTTTTTATAGCACCATCAGCAACCTATATAACAAGCTGAAGAAGCAGAGAAAGACACAGTGATGTATCGGAGTGCTCTATCCTTGTCTAGCTACGTTAAAATTGCATCTTTAACCGATTTTCTAAATTTTCCTAGGGGAAAACCTCTGGACCCCCGGAAAATGGTTGGGTCAAGGGGGCTGAAGCCCCCAATGTTTTCAAGTCCTAACAATGCCCCTGCCCTACCCTATTAACAAACTTTACCCACCTGACTTCATCTCTTGCTCCTGTTTCAGAATCATAATCGCCCAATTACTGACCTCTGCCCTTCTGTCCACGCCTCCTATTTGTGCTGCTTGCAACAATTAAACCCGTTTGCAGTTTTATGGTCACAGTTTTGGTCACTCATAGTATGTTGCCTGTCCTTTTCTTTTCGGTCTTTGACTGGCCTGTAAACCTATAAAAGTTAATTCAATCGGGGACGCCCTGGTGGCTCATTGGTCTAAGTGCGCGGACCATAAGTGCTGTGTCCCTCCCGCAGCAACCTGGGTTCGATTCTGGCTGGGTCATTTGCCGCATGTCTTCCCATTCTTCTCCTGTCTCTCTCTACTGGATAACTATCAAATAAAGAAAAAATTATCAAAATAATTATTTCAACCAATGTTAAATGCTCATTGGATGACTGTACTGTAATGCATATAAGCCTGGTTAAACTTTGAAACAAAAGTTCAACAACTACATTGAAATGTCAGTTTACTCAAACTGAAGTGTTCTTTCCACCACAATTGGTCACAACAATGGGTAACTCTAAATTTAACTTTAGGAAACTTATTGTCTTGTGTTCAATACCTAAAACTTGTCTTGATATGTGGAGTTAAAGAGTAATAAGTAATAAGTCACTTAATGTAATAAGTTCACATAACCTAATGGTGCTATCATGCTTTACAGTGAAGATCTTGGAGGCTTGAAATACTCAGAATGCGTAATGTATAAAATCCATCTGTTAGTGGATCCATATCTCTCCATACACTACACCTATAATCATCATGGCTTCAAATGAACTCCAAAAAATGCAAGTAAATATGGGGAGGTCCACATTCCTTGATTCCTCCATCATCACATCCTTCTCTCTCCTATTTTTCTTGAGCCTCTCAATAGGCAGAGCTTGGAGTGAATAAAAGATGTGAGTTGAAGGAATCAAGGAGGTAAACATAAGCAATTAGAAAGCGCCCACTGAAAGAGCCCAGCAGTGACCTTCTCTGTCCGTCCACATTGTAGATAGAGCAGTAGTGCTCTAAAATTACCCCAAACTGACTTGTGGAGTCAGCACCTAACTAAGGAGAGTAACTGAGGGTGACAGGATGGGTAGGCTATATGAATGCTAATATGCTACTTCACCCTCTGCCATACACACCTGTGACTGGTGTAATAGCAGGACTGAAGCACAGGCTTGATAACCTTTGAGAGGAACTTCCTCTGGGGATATTCGTGGAGGTGTTTGTGCACCCTTAGGTAGCCTTCACCCCTCAACACTTCTAATCCCCCATACACAGTCTCGGCTGCTTCTACCCGCAGTCAGCGACCCAGGAGACAGATAGATGAGCACAGTGGGGCAGAAATGACAGGGTTTGTACAGAGACTGGGGACAGAGACATAATGAGAGTTCTTTGTTGGCAGAGGAAGGCAGCGCTTTCTTCCAGAGTAATAAAGCAGCGATGGAAAGCACTCCCAGCATAACGATAATGAGGTGTCTACTGATGTCTGTGACATTATTCATGGCATTTACAGAGTGGGAAGGAAATTATAAATAAGAAAAAGATTGAGGAGAATTGTTTTTAATCTCACTGCCTGCCCTTTTTTTGATGCAGACTGCATTTCAAATGGCCTTAAACAAAGACAGCAATTGGTTTTGAGCACAGTTTGGCTTTCCATGTTATTATTATTATTATTTTCATTATTATAATTATTATTTAGCAGCATTAAAGGGAAATTAAATGGCAATATCTGGCAGATGCAGGGTTTTGGTTTATGTTCTGGGTTTTCAATGAATTTGCAGTAATTTGTATTAGTCAGCACAAAAAATAAAATAAAATCATAACAAAGGCTTTCTGAGAATTAGTTATACTACTGTTAATGTAGCTAAAATGGAAGGAGTCTTAGTCCTTAGGTATATATGTCTGTCCTTCGATTCTCTCTACAACTGTTCATGTGATCGACTTCACACTCTGTGGGTGTATTGCTGAGGACACGAGGAAGTGCAGTGTAGAGTGTGAAGTTGTTTGGTGGGACTGTTCTCGAGAAATCAGCAAGCAGTGGCACCAGAGGCCAAACAACTGACCTTTTACATGCAGGCACATTTTGAATTGGTGCTGTATTAGTTGACTAAAATTCAGGTTGTTGCTATCCAGGGTTCTGAACTAGCAATGACAAAACTACTTGACTCTCCACATCTTCTGTCAGTCTGAGAATGAAAAAGATGCCCTGTTACCTCTGCCAAGGAGGGTATGTTTTAGTTGGCGTTTGTTTATTTGTTTGTCTTTTTGTTTGATGGCAGGATTACTCAAAAGGTTATGACCAGATTTAGCTGAAATTTCCAGAAGAGTCGGGGATGGTACAAGGAACAATCCATTAAATATTGGTGGTGATCTGGACCGCGATCCTGATCCTGGATTTTTTTTAAAGAATTCTTTACCATTGTGAGATAGGGCATTTTCAACATTATTGTGCATTATATCATAAAAAAGGGCTATAAAGCAACATTACAGATAAAGCTAGACACTTACAACTAGCTTTACCTTGTAGCTGAAGGTCTCCTGATTCAGTAAGCTGTCAGCAGATTTTAGGTATCTTTGGGCATTAAGGAGCTGAGCGTGAACTATTCAATGTCGTCAGTGGCTTGGCGGAGGTTTGCGCTCTCCGAGTCGCTCTAGTTTCCAGTGTGCATACATATAGTATATTCATATTTCATCATAGTGAAGCTTTTTCATTTAATACATGATATGTCTGAATGTGTTCAATTTCTAAAATACACATTTTAAAGTTTATTGAGTAAAATCCTCTTTAGTTTTTTTCAGATCAACCAATTATTTTGACTAATTAGGAATATATTTTGAGAACTATAAATCAATATAGCAATAATCCTAATTGTTTGCCAAATAGAGTTTTTTTTTTTTGCAGAATAATATGTAGTATTTCTGTAATATAATGCAGATTCCATTCATCATTGTAAGGTGCAGAGTACTTTTATGGCTAAACAATCTGCCAAATGACCTGGTATTATTTAAGGAATTAGATCCTTTAAGACACTGATTGTAATCAGAATAATAAAATGCTCTAAAGTGTAAGCATTCCACAGCCCTCTGGCACACATGCACACAAACAAAAAAAGGCCACTTGCAGTGTGTATATATACTGTATGGAACTGTAGGTCCTGAGAGTATCACTGAAAATGACAAAAAAAAAAATCCAATTGTAAGCTCAAGACTGCACTTAATGTTTGGTGGAGCTAAGAAAGTAATAAAACAACGGTATTGAAATGATAAAATCAATTTGAGGGCATGTTTCATGAGACACATTGAGACCAATTTCCCCTGTGAGCCCTTGGGCCAAACCTTGAGCCTTTCATTCTGGAAGTGGAAAATGTCAGGAGAAGATTGCACTTGTCCAATCAACAAGATGACCAATACCAGATCCATCTCCACTGGATGAATGCTACCTGTTATTGCCCGGAGCCACAAATAAATGTGCCGAGGGAGTTTGGTGCTGACTGAGTTGTCATATAGACTAAGGCCAGCCAATGAACCAGTGTGGTTCCTCCATCAGAGTCGGTGTGAGTAACATCTCAACTCAAACTCGCAGCCTTAAGGTCATCCTGTGTGCAATTATACACTGTCCGTACCCACAGGAGTTACAGGCCACAGTTGACACTGTCATGGCCATTATCCAGTCATCCAACAACAGCCAATCACTGAAATAACATGTCAGTTGCACATACACAATACAAAATGGCACATACAAAATGGCTGCCCACTGGGCCAGCCAGTGGGTTTTCCATCGAGGGGTCTTTCTTAGATTCTGACCTGACTGTCTGTTGTTAACCCTTAGAGCGCTAAATACAAATAGTGTTGCTCAAATTCAATGCTGTCGAAAACCTATCATGTGGCAATTTGTTTCAAAGAGCGCCTGCGGGGGAGCTCTTTTTAACAAGTTGCCACAAAATAGGTTTTCAAGAGCACAAGATAATTTAATATATCATTTTTTGAAAATTTATTTCAGTGCTCTAAGGGTGAAATAGAAAGAGAGAGAACCAAACAACAAAAGGAGAAAACTTCATAATATCGAGTTATACCATCCCAGCTTTTAGAAATCAAAAAATCATCACAGATTAGTATAGGAGGCACAAGCCTCATTACATTTATATAAATGAAAGTTACTGCGTATGCCAAACGATTCCATTCTTTTGCCGCAGTCTGTTGACAGTGTTATCCATTTTTTCAAGATATGGGTCATCCGTAATGTGATTAATTTTAATAAACACTCAAAAGGTCAAAAGCAAATGACATTTTATTTTTGACAGCACACAGCTGTTCTCCCCATACCAACCAACAAGGTGACACTGTGTGAGCATTTTCCAGCATTGTTCCCTTTAATGACTATTGTTTGTTCTCAGCCAATTGACGTCTAGAGACTTTTACGTCAAAGATGACCTTCACTGTTAAATTTCACTTCAGATTTTTGATCAGAGAAAACAACTGAGACCTATGAGTTGGCAACTCTACCCTTGCCTGTTTGGTGAAGTGGGGGGGGGGGGTGCATTATTATAAGTCATAGGTAGAATAAGGGTGGCCTATAACCAAAATTTGGGAATTAGGTAAAAAATCCATAAGGTCTGTGGTTCAAGTCCCAGTTTAGCCTTAAGGGTTGTGTGAGATCTGAGCAGCTGTTGGACTGTAAATCCCGGGAAGCGGGGGGTTGAACCCTTGCAATCAATAGACTTATAGGATAAAAAGCATCAGCTCACACTGGTCATGTGATGTGACTTTTTCCTTATACTATTACATTCGATCTACAATTATGCAATCCATGTGTTTCAGAACGACATTTTAAGCTCACTGTTGCAAGTCTACCAGCACAGTAAGCATCAAACAAGCTAAAAAAATAGTGAATTAATCCAAAATAATGACATTTGAAAAAAAATCAGTTCATTTGAGGAAAGCCTCCATAGTAAGGAGTTTGATTGTCCCTTGTGCCCACATCAGTATGTCCTCCAACGAGGTGTGTCTGTCCAGATCTGATACAGCCTCGTACATCTCCTCTGTACTTCAAACACAATGTGCTCCCAACTGCATAGCCTGCTAAAGATTAGAACATTGTCTCTAAGAGCCCAATTCATACTTACTTAAATTTCATTTTCTTATCGATGGGCCAGGCACATATCTGGGCTTTTATAATCCTTGGTGTAAAATAGTACTGACAGCATATTCAGGAGTTCAAATGAGAACAAAGTAAAAGTAAAATGTTTTCAGACTGAGGAATGTAAGATTTAGGGCAGCCACAGATATGCAGTAATAACTTTTCCTTTCACTTGTGCAGGTGGTTTACCGGTCGAGCTGATAGACTGTGCCCTGGCACCTCATTGCACTGGCACTGAAATCACTCTTTTGTTTGATGTCAGGGTTCTCAAAAAGTGAGGACACACAGTAGCTGAGCATTGTCCTGGATGGACAGATAAAATGTCCCAAGGGAATTTGGAGACCATGGGATTATTATTTTTTTCAGTCCTGAGTCAGCATGGCTACAAGTGAAAGTAAAAAACCACACGGCTTCCAAAAATCACTTTTGGGTAGTATGGGTTTATCCGTCTAGTCCAAACTCGGACAGAAGTTATACGGAAGCCCACAAAATCTGAAGGAATATAATGTTGGACTGCAGTAGTAGACATCTCATACAGTGGGATACTGCAGTCCGAATCCTTCCACATTCACAGTGATTTATTGTGAAGCACAATAAAAACAAGGCAATCAGAGATAGCAGCCACGGGCTGACAGACAGGGCTGACAGACAGAGTGAGTGACAGACACACACACACACACACAGACACGATCATACATACAGCACAAACATTCACAGAAATTTTACATAATGTTCATTTCGCAAAAATAATACAAAGACAACCTAAGCAGACATAGAAAACAACATAATACACGACAATCCAGGCTCCTCAGGCATCAAGCAAATAGGCCTCCATTTTAATACGAGGACAGACGAACAATGCGCTGGTCCCCGTGGCATGGCGTAGTTTATCCCGGGCAGCTAGCTAGCTAGCTAACTCTCCTTGTAACATGATCATTGCTTAACCTGGCTCCCCCTGGGGGGGGGGGGGGGGCGGGGGGGTTGGGGGCAGGTAATGGCCACGGGCTGACAGACAGAATGACAGAAACACACACACACACATGATCATTGCTTAACCTGGTTCTGGGGGGGGGGCAGGTAATAATAATAATTAGAGTAAGCACCAATATGTTGCCAATAAATAATTACTTTTAGGTTTTTCCTTTACTCCCTTTGCTTTATCAAACCTGTCACTTGATAAGAAACCTTCACTCAAAAAAAGTTGTGGAAGTATGGAAATGCACAAAAACAAAGAAAACACTAATTGATAAATGTATATTGATTTGCAAATTAGATATGTGAAGACAAGACATTGAATGCTTTGTCTGGTCAACTTTGTTCTATTTGTAAATAGACGTCCTTTCCTGCCAGTCAATCCTGCAATGCAAAAATAAATCAATAAATAAAAATTGGGACTGGGGCAATTTAGGCATAGTAATGGTGTAAAAAAAAAATTGAATACTGATGTAATTTGAAACAGATGATATCAGCAGGTGATCGCAATCATGGGTTGGAACAAAAGCAGCATTCAGGATGGGCGTAGTGCTTCAGGAGCAAAGGCGAACCAAAAATCACCAATTTACCCACAAATACGTGAGAAAACTAGAGGGCACTCGCTAGAGCCATACCTCTGCCACGCCATATATCTGTTCTTTTGATTACAGAATATGCTCCAGATCACTTCCAAAATTAAATCAACTTGGACTAATACCCACCAAATTTAGTGCCAATTTGTTCATAACTCAGGATAACTCAGTTATCCTGTTGACAAACAAACAAACCAACAAATGAAAGGTCATTCTTAGAATGACGATTTGCCAAAATCTATATTTAAAAAGGTGAAAAGATATATCATATTGTCTAAAGAACAGAATAAAAAATAATAAACTTGCTTCAGAGTGACATCACTGTGACCCCTAACCGCTAGAACTGCAGTGCGTTGACAAATAGAATGCCATTAGTTTCAAATTTTTAGCCTCATTTTGGATCAAAATTTGTTTTCGACCTTTTGTGACCTTCACCTTGACCTTTGTCATAGAAAATTTAAAAATATAGATGGCAAGTAATCTATGCAAATGTCTTCAAGTTTTGTTGAGATTGGTGGACAATAAATGATAAAAGGTTGCATAACTAACAAACTGACCAACAAACGGACGGGTTACGCAACTGACTGATATAGTTGCCGATTTTCCTTGTTCCATACTACCTCTACAAACCCTAAGTTCAATAACTACACATTGGATAAAATGTGAGTTGAGCAGTTCTGGGCCTGAAAGTAAATAATAAGT
Organism: Gymnothorax reevesii; assembly: GCA_029721435.1. NCBI lineage: Eukaryota > Metazoa > Chordata > Actinopteri > Anguilliformes > Muraenidae > Gymnothorax > Gymnothorax reevesii. Next base: position 24,680,882 of record CM056591.1, on the reverse strand, counting down.
AAAGAGGTCAGGATTTATTTGGAGAGTAATTATACCTTAGCAAGCCCATTCATCATAATCTATCATTGATATTCCAAATATTTGTTTGTTGGGACAGCAAACTAATTTTGAAGCCATTTTTAACTGCTTAAATTATTTTGTAGTTACTGCACTTAGCCTTTGTAGGGCAGTATACTTCTCACCCCTTGTATCTGAGAAATACGTATATACCTCCTCCTTTGAGTTGAAAGTTGCTTGGGTGTAATTTGCTATATGTGCTCAGAACCGGTCAGTATTTACAAGTCCAACTGTTCTTCTTTTGAAAGGAAAATTTAACCTTAAATAAGAGTCATTTACGGAAACTGCTTCCTCTGTCCAGTTTATGAGGAACAAGCTTCGCTTCCAATACCTCTATGGTCATCAGATTCTTCCCAAGCTACTCCTCCCTGCCTGCAGATAGTTCAGCTCTGGAGAAGTGCGCCCTCCACCTGGCAGTCAGCCTGGAAAGCCACTGCCGATGCCTACACAGTTTCGCCCACAACATCTGAACTGAACTGTGTTATCCTCTTCTGAACTCCATACCACTGTTACTGTATTACTATCAATAACCTTCCTATTGGTTTATACTCCACCTCTGCACATGGCTCCTACTGTGAATCATAGCATATACAAGATGATGATGGAGACATATGTTCAAAATCAATGACACCAGCAGTCATTGAAGAAACATACATAGTTCCTTCCAACAGCAGTATGAGTGTAAGAGAAAAATAAGTATAAAACCAATAGTTCAATAAAACACAAATTATAAGGACTAAGAGTGTAAATGTGTCATTGACATCTGGGCTTGGAGGCATCTGCAATAGACCATCGCACAGTGGAACTATATATTATGGTCGGACAAATGAATATTTTGAAAAGTCAAAGGCTTTTTTGGAATAAATGGTGTGCTCCAGATCAAAGACAAACAGGACCATCCTGACTGTAATCAGGAGCTAGTCAAAAAAACCATGTTCTATCATGGTGTGGGGTGGTGTCTGTGCCCTTGGCAAGGGTAGCTTGCATTTCTGTGAAAGCATCCTTAATGCTGAAAAGTATGGTGAGATTTTACAGCAACATAATCTGCCTTCAAGATGACATCTTCTCCCAGCATATTTCAACAAAACAACACAAAACTGAATTCTACATGCATTAAAAATGCATTGCTATGTAAAAAGAGTTGTGGGTGCTGGACTGGCCTACCTACAGTCCCAACAATATTGTCCTCAATAGAGAACGTGACGTGCAATTTGAAATGCAAAATATGACAACAGAGACAACAAATTGCTGCACACCTTAACACTTGTTTGTGGGCAGAATGGGACAAAATCACACCTGAGACACAATCATTTGGCGTCTTCAGTCCATGAATATTAATTAAGTGTTGTGAAGAGGAATGGCAACATTATGAAGACGTAAATACTTTACTGTCCCAAAATTTTGAAATAAGTCACAAGAATCAGAATGGAATATTATTATTCTGAAATATAAGATAAAATAACGTGATGAAACAACAAATAATGTGCTGTTGCACTGTTTTCAAAGTGATGTGAGTCAAAGATAATTTGTTTTCAGTTTTAATTGTACTTTAAGATCCCCATCCCAACAATCTCAATTTGGGCTTGTTCTTTGCATAGGATTATGCTAACAGTATGTACATGTTTGTTCAAATGAAAGATTGTGTCATGACATCCTGAATATCCAGGCTGTTTTCCAAAGATACCCCTTTAGATGACATTTCAATTTCTGTGACTTTAAATTGAGAATGATACAAAAAGCCCAAAGATTTATCTGTTCCATGGTTTTGTGATGTAGTTACGATAGTGGTTGAACAATATTTGTAATTTACTTCAAAGAATCTGAAGTATTCATTCCTTGCACCACAGCAAGTAATGGCATGCTATAGTAGTTACTGATTGGAAGGATACATGAATTTAGGCCGAAGAATTTTGCTAGAAGCTACCATCAAAGCTCTGTCTCGTAGCATATCAATATTTTGTCTTCAGAAGAGATCAAAGTAGAAAAAAAACATTTTCATTGAACAAGGAGGAGAAAAACAGCAAAGTCTCTGAATACGTATTTACCTGAGGGTGGTACAGTATTTTTGATCAACATTAAACAGAGAGCAGAAAGCTCTGCTGGCACATGAATTTCCTGATGTTGCAAAGCAGTAATCCACTTTCTTTGTACCAAATGGCTCTGTACTTTCCTCAAATGTATAAGAACTGTGGATCTGCGTTGCTTTTTGAAAGTTTAAGTTCGTACAGATCACGTACAGACGACATTTAGTAGATGATAACATCCTTTTAATGCCGTACAAAAAATTCCCAAATGTACAGTTATCCATTTATATCCATGCCAATGATATAATCACTGTATGAATTTTATAGATAGAAATCTTTTATTTCATGTCAGTACAATGACAAAGGCAGTAAGTTTGTGTCTCTCTACCAGCTGCAGTTTACAGAAATCAGTAAAACAGTAGTGAAAGTAGTGAGCCACTATGAGAAATTAATTTTTAAGCGTATATGACTGTGGGTATGAGTTCAGATTTGTGATCATTTGTGTGTATACATATGAGTGTGCTTTTACGCTGTTTTATGAGCCCCAACAAAGAAATAATAGAATAAAATCTCCAGGCTGACTAAAGGAGACTGTGATTACATTTAGAAATTATGGAAAATATTATAGTCTGATATGTTTCTCTCTCGCTCTCTCTCTCTCTCTCTCTCTCTCAATACAGTCCCCTTCTATTCCAACTGATATGTTTCATGCCTTACAGAACGTTATTTACAAACTCCTGTTTGGGGCAGAATTAAATTTTCACAGAGTGAAGATGGCCAGATTAGTTCCTGTATGGTGCTGCTCAGACCTCAGGGGTGACTCTGGGAGCAGTAGTTTGAAAAACCCGAGCAGATAAAATGATAGAAATGCAAGAAGAGAATGCCCAAGAGCACCTGCCATACATCCCGGCATGCAGAAAGGATATATTACTTCTTTAATATCTCAAGCTTTAATTTCCATCTCACGGCCTGCTGATGGCCACATCTGATAAGCACTGAAAGAAGAATTTCAGACGGCTCGGTAAATCGTTTCTGTGTTTGCCCAGCTTTTATTGCTCTCTTTCAATCACTCTTATTTACTTGAGGCTCTTTCCCTCCATAACCATTTCATTTTACATCCCACAAAAGACAGAAATCCAGAAAATATCCCCTAATTTAAATAATTTAACGTGCCTCTTTGAAAAAAGGCTACTTTGCTGAGTTTCTGGGATGGTGATTTTTTTTTTTGTGACATATCTATCAGCTTTATTTTTCTTTTTTATATTTATTTATGTGTTCATTCACGACACATTGGTTGTGGCTGAACTGTTTGAATTACAACCCCAGAATGTAAAGATGGCAAGGAAAATGCCAGTACAAATAGAAAGCAGTGATTTGCACGTCATCTTTGTCCTGTATTAAATTGATTACAGTAGGTCTCCAAAACAGCATATTTCATGTTTTATCTTAACAACTTCGTTGTCTTTTTTTTTTTTTTTGGAAGTACAGCAACATCTATGAAAAAGTTGGGAAAAGGGCATTATAAGGGCATTGAAGTGTTTGAATGCAGAAAGAATGGGTTTGTAGGTGTTGAAAGGGTGAAGCCAATCATGCTTAAATCTAAAGGGAGCACTCAAAAAAGTCCCAGCTGTTTACACACAATGAGTGGTCAAGGCTCGACACATTGAGAAAAACTGTGCGATCAAATTATCCAACAATTTAAGAACAACATAACAGTCAATCAATACCATCTAGAATGCCTAATACTAAAATATTTAGGGAATCTGGAGATATCTCTGCCTATAGGATAAGGTTGAAAGTCTATCCTGATGTCACCTGATTTTCAATGCTTCAGATGGTGCACATTCGAAAACCAACATGTGTTTGTGCAGGATATATACTATGGTAAGCACAAGGGCTGAGACAACCTTGAAGAATCTTTGCTAAAAACCTGCTAAGCTTAAGTTCTCCTGAAATGTACTGATTCGCAGTGAAACGTCTCCAGTCTCTTTCAAATTTTTTATAGGTAACACTTTACAATAAGAGTACATTAATTAATGCAGTAATTAGCATTAACTACCAATTAAATAACAGTTAACTGATGCATCAGAGAGCTAAATAAGAATTAGGTAACTTTAACTTGCCATTTATGAATGCTCCTAGAAATCCTTATTATGAAGTGCAATGCTCCTAGAAATCCTTATTATGAAGTTAAAAACATTCCTTAAGTATCCCTTAAGTAATACTTCAAACTATCAAACTATTCAATAATGTATAAATTAATACCTTTGTTAACACGAGCACTATTTGTAAACGATTAGTAGACCCATTCGTTTACTGTTAAGTAACTGATAGTTAATGCTACTTACCGCATTAGTTAATGTTAATTAATGTACCCTGATTTTAAAGTATTACCAGTTTATGGTCATAGTGGACATTGTGCTCTCCAGGAAAAAGAAATTAAGGGCCATTTTATGGGTCCCTAGGTAAGGCCTGTCATGATATGAGGATACAGGTGTGTGTTACTGCCTGCAATATAAGGTATGAGTTAATTTAACATCTGCGCAGGGATCATTGATACCGAATGCATTCTGGGGCAAAATATGCTGTCTATTTGATCATGCTTAGTTCCTACTGTCGTGCACTCCGTTACGAGCGCCACGATTGGCCATTCGCAGCTGATTGTGGAAGTTCTCTGAAGCTGCTTTCACATGTGAAACAAATTTTTTGCACAATGGATTACATTCAAAGTCAATGCAAAGACGCGTATACATGCGAAATGCATGTATTTGCATCTTTGCATTGACTTTGAATGTAATCCATCGTGCAAAAAATTAATTTCGTATTCAGAGTGAAAGCGACTTAAAATTTCAGGTTTGGGTTCGAGGTGATGCGATGATCATGATTGACGATTACTCGTGTTGATCGTAGGAAATTTTTGAACTGTCCAAAACTTTTCTATGATCAACACATATTGCCAAGACTGACCTCAAGATCTGATAAGATCTGAAACGATCACCACGAATACTCCACAATTAAGACCTCAATTTCAGTCGTGCCGCGAATCGTGGTAGTGGGAACCTAGCATCAGTGGCTATCAAACTACATTCTGGGGGACCACTGTGTTTGCTGGTGTGTCTTCCAAAGGGGAATTGCAATCCCGGAATTTTAACAAGTTGTTCATCATCATACTCGAGAGCAAAGGATCCGTGTGTATGTGTGTGTGTGCATGTTTGTGTGTCCTTCAAATTTCCACAGTCAATCAAACAATCAGCATCAAAGTAGTTGGGAGTATTGCTGAGGACCCAGAGAAGTGCAGTGTTGAGTTTGAAGTTCTTAGACTTGGAGATGCTTGAGAAATCTGCAAGCACCAATAATGCTCAAGCAGCTATTGAATGGGCACTGCTCTGTACCGCAAAAGCTTCTCTTAATTGGTTGCCTTTCATGTTTAGAAGGATTATCAACCCACATACACTGTTATAAATTGACTGAATCTTACAGTGAAATTAGCGCAGTGTTTCTTTATTTTATTATTTCTTTATTATTATTATTTTAACTGTAAATCCAGTTCTATGTGCATTTAACTGTGGGTTACAGTTAACTTACACAGAACAGCGACATTTGCACGCGTCATTGCGGTGGTCCAAGCTTTGCACACAGCCAAGGTTGATGGTGTACAGCTGCACCAGCTCGATCCACAGAGGATCTGTTAGTTTCATATAAATTTAATGGGTTTCACCCAAGCAGCTCCTCTCAAGTTAGACCTGTGATACGCAGGAGAATGAGGACAGAAACGGGACTCGATTTTGTTAACATCATTCATTGTCCATGTGCATGCACAAGTTCGTAAGAATATCTAATTACAATAATTTTATGATCTTCGTAAAAATAGCCATGGTGAGCAAGCAAAATGCTTTAAACTGAGCAAAAAGGAAGCCTTATGTTAAGTGTCCAGAAAGCCTGTCTACTTCTCTTGGATGCAGTAATGGAAAAATAGTCCTAAAAATCAAAGCGTATCCAAAATCACAGTTCAACAAAGAACTGAGGCAGGTTTATATGGCTTTCTGAATCACTAAAAAAAAAAAAAAAACTGAACCGTGAAAAAAGCAAAAAAACTCCCAAATCTGTCAATAGACCACTTTTCCAGAATGTTCATAATGGTAGCAGCTATGAGAGGCTTCATTAAAAAGCTGTTCCTCATCTACATTAATGACCTTGATAGTAATATTGAGAGCAGATTGCCTAAATTTGCAGATGATACTAAATTGGGAGGTTTGGCAAATAGTTTAGAGTCCACTAAAGTGATTCAGGATGATTCGGATAGAATCCAGAATTGGGCAGAAATGTGGCAAATGAAATTTAATCTAGCAAAATGTAAAGTTGTAAATGTAGGTAATAAAAACATTAGACGGGATTACTTCATGGGAGGTTTAAAACTGGAATGTGCTGCACACGAGAAAGATCTGGGAGAGATCGTTGACCAAACCCTCACAGGCTCTAGCCATTGTGCCGTAGCAGTTAAAAAAGCCAATTGGATGCTGGGATACATTGCCAAAAGTATTGAGAACAATTCCAAGGAGGTGATGCTTCTTTTGTACAACACATTCATCAGACCACATCTGGAGTATTGTGTACAGTTCTGGGGACCATACTTTAAGAAAGATATATAGGCTCTAGAGAAAGTTCAGAGAAGAGCCACTAATCTTATTCCAGGTATAAAAGATGAAAGCTATGAGAAGAGGCTGAAGAGGCTGAAGTCTTAGGAAAAGAACACTGAGGGGTGATTTGATTGAGGTCTTTAAATATGTTAAAGGGATTAACAAAGTGAATTATGTAGGATTCCTTTGACCAAGTGTTGTGAGTAGAACTCAGGGTCACAAATGGAAGTTTGAGTTTTAGGCAGCCGACATCACAGTATGCGCCAGAACTTGCACTGCGTCAAAAGTGTAACCTATGTTTACATTTTCTTTTGGCTGTGGTGATCTCAGAGATATTAAAAAACTAGAGCAGAGAACGTCATTGGCTGGACCAAAGCACACATGTATGCGCTTCGTGTATGTATAAATTTCCAATGAGGCACATGTATACAGTAAACATGGGTGACGACAAATGATATTTTTGGGTATGGGGGACTTGTTTTCCCTGTTCTTTTTTTATCTTTTCATACTTGAAAAAGCACATGAATAAGGAATTATAAATCTACAATATGTATGCTCCATTATTTAGCAAAGCTAAAGCATAATCTCTACGATTGCCTTACGTCTTAAGAGCACTCATGAATTTAAAGCGTTTCTGAACTAACTTTACATAACTGCATTTAATACATGAAATCCAATATATGTATAGTGAAAATACAAAAAATGTGTGTTTTGGAAACATTTTTCGAAATAATGTTTTTCTCGGGCCAAATGTACACGACAGTGCGCCCTGTAGCGTTTATGTAAGAACCAAGGTCACGTGACCCGAGTGACGTCAGAGAGGTCTTAATCGATGACCCGGGGCAGCCATGTAAAGCTATGTCTCCATTAAAACGACTGAAGTCCGGATGCGACAGGCTGCGGGGCAGACACGAGACATCGCATGCGGCCCATGGTGCGTCCTCAGTGTTTCCATATAAACGGCTAAACTACGCTATTGTGAAATTAATCGGAAAAGTACGCATGCGGCTCCGCTCCAAGAGACGGGTGAAAATCGCATTGATGGAAACACAGGGCTCTCAAGATTTGAATGCAGGCTCGCGTGACAATTTCTCTGGGGGGGTATTGATAATCCCGTTTTCAAAGGTGCAATTTAAGTGCATGTACTTTGTTACAGCACTTCAGGTTTTTTTTTTTTTTTTTTTTGAGAATTAGTACATTACTTTTTTTTAAAAACAGGGACTCTTACTCTACTACATTTAAAAGATAAAAAGTATACTTTCACTTCGTTACTCTGACACTGGCAACTTGGTTACTTGTTTCAAATTAAAATATTAATTGAATTCATCATTTACGGATTATCTGGATTTTGCGCGTTCGCGAAGAACAAAGGTGTATCTTTGTGCGGATGTGCCCGCCAGTAGACGTGGTGCTGCGCAGTTACAATATTCTATCACTAGATAGCACACCAGGATCGGTCGCGGAAGTTTTGTGCACGTTGTAGGCTATTTGCAGAATGAATGCTGACCGCGTTATCCGTCGCATCTCGTTGTCAGAAGTGGTAGCTCAAGTAGGCGAGCAATTAAACGTTGCGATATACAACTATCTATCTTATATCTGCATGTTGCGTGTCCTTTTACGTTGCAACATCAATCATTTTACAACACAGCTAACAGCTGTAGTAAGCGTCACGAATATATCACAAGTTTGCTGGCCAGCTAAGGCATTGGCGAATGCTATTTGACATGAGCTTAAAAATTTGATTTCGACTTGCTAGGGTTTCCCCTTGGAGTAGTTGATAGATTTTGAGCAAGATAATGTTTAGCCATACCTGTAATTTTTTTTTTATTTCAGTGGGACTCCCAAGTATAATAAAGGTTAAATTAAATAATTATTTTGTGTATTTGTATCGTTTTGTCTGTCACAAACAAGAGATGTTGCGGTACCACCTGTGACACTGGATCAGAGCAGGGTTTGTCTTCAGCCAAAATACACTACATGGAGAGCGCTAGTGAAGAACGTGATTTGACGCAGCTATTTCACCTAGCAACAAGAAATACTATTTTCTGATTGGCTGATAGGTTGCTGATTCAAGCAGAGCAGTCTCTTTACCGTAGTGTTTTGAGTTCACCGAGTGTTGCGGAATGCCATGCTGTAACTAAGTTCTCGATTTGAGCTCTCTCGTCTCTAGGCTACATGTAGGTTAAGTTGAATTTTTTATTTCGGTGACCATCTCTCTCTCTCTCTCTAGACATTTGACGTGTGTCTGTGGGGAAAATCTCTCTCACTCTTCCTCTCTCTGATTTATCTCACCTGTGCCTGCGAAGTCACCCATATTTTCTTCACACGCCGACGATCAGACACGCTATAACACCACCTCGACTATAGACCTTGATAGCGGCTAGGCAAGATGAAGACCTCTCTGACGTCATCGGATGACGTCACGGGCACCTAATTAACTTTGTGGCATTTATTGAAAAGATAAACTGCCTATATATAAATTTTTATTGATTTTAATGAGGTTATATATACAAAATCTACTTTTTAAAAACATATTAAGTTTATTGTTCACAAACCCTTTAATGACATTCTCGAAAAGGAAAGCGTGAGACAAATATTAAGTAAACAGGAGTATGGATCAGTATTTGGGAGAACAAACACGGAAACTGTGGTCTCCGAACTATCGAGGGAGTCGGATAGGACCTCTAATGCCAGGTCAGTGGCGTCTAGCAAACGTGCCGATGCTGAAGTGGAACTTGCTGCCAAAGCCGAGCAGGCAAATGTCATGCAAAAGGTCCATGCTCAACAGGCAAAGCTTGATGAAATGGAGCAGGAGTGGAAAGTTAAGGAGGCTGAAATGAAATCAAAAATGAATAATGAAAAAATCAAGCTTCAACAACTACGAGCTGACAGTGATGTAAAGATAGCAGCAGCATGTGTGAAAGCCTACAATGATTGTGAGGGCCTAATTCGAGGTCTCAGAGGACCTCAGAGGACCTTCAAACCTCCATTGAATGCACAAGCCACACCCTTTTAGCCTCATCATGTACCCCAAGGAACTTTAGTAAATCAGGCAGAAGTCAATTTAGTCCAAGAAATTGCCAGTTCATTTACTCTAAGTCATCTACCTATCCCAGAACCTGCAATATTCACCGGTGATCCCCTGAAGTTCATTGATTAGCAATTATCCTTCCACGCCCTAATCGACCAGAGTCCACTTCCTGTCGCGGAGAAGATGCTTTACTTGAAGAGTTACCTCGCAGGAGAAGCACGTAAGGCTGTGGAAGGATTCTTTTATCGAAACGCAGAAGATGCCTATCAGGGCGCTTGGGCAGTGCTTCAAGGTCGTTATGGAAGTCCATTCATTGTTCAAAAGGCCTTCAGAGACAAGCTCGTAAAGTGGCCAAAGATTGTCGCAAATGACCCAATAGCACTTAGAAAATTTGCTGATTTTCTTAAGGGATGTGCTGAGGCCATGCCGCATGTAAAGGGATGAAGCATTCTTGATGACTGTGAGGAGAACCACAAACTTCTCAAGAACCTTCCCGATTGGCTAGTTCGCAGGTGGAGTCGCACGGTTGTAGAAGAACTGGACAAGGATGGAATTTATCCAAGCTTTGCAAGCTTTTCGGAGTTCATGGCAAAGGAAGCAGAAATAGCATGTAACCCCATTGCGTCACCATTTTTGTTGAACACTAGAACAACGGATGAGAGGATTCCACAGCGAGCCAAAGCCTTAAGCGCAGTCACTCAAGCCAAAGACTCCTCTATGGAGGTAGAACAGTCAAAAGCATGGCCACCATGTTTATGTTGCCAGGATGCAGCCCACGGTATTGCTAGATGTCCAACCTTTACTGCAAAATCCATGGATGATAAAAGAGCATTCATTTATGAATATCACCTTAGTTTTGGCTGCTTAAGAAAGGGGCACATTACTAAAGACTGTAAAAGGAGCCATATTTGCAGCACGTGCAGCCGACGTCACCCTACATGTCTGCATGTAGACAGGAAAATGACTCCAAACAAAACCATGCCAGCTGACCCTGGGGCCGCGGGGGAACGTACAACCGAGGAAACTCATACTGTCAATTCACATGCCCTAACACAACACGCTTCAGCTACTTCCAGTATCGTCCCAGTTCTTGTATCTTCAACAGCAGTACTAGGAAAGGAAATTCTCACTTATGCCTTGCTTGACACACAGAGTGACTCCTCCTTTATATTAGAGGTTTTGGCTGCTGAACTAGGTGTGAACGGACTCCCAGTACAACTTAAGTTGAGCACCACGACTGCCGCAAGTACAGTAATAGCAAGTAAGGCTGTTAGCAGTCTACTGGTCCGAGGATTGAACTCTGAGGTGTATGTTGAAGTGAGGCAAGCCTACACTCGGGACTTCATTCCAGTCGATAAGTCACACATTCCTACAACCAGTGCAGCACTCCAGTGGTCACATTTGAAACACCTAAAGAGCAAGATGACACCTTTGCAAGACTGTGAAGTGGGATTGCTTATTGGGTATGACTGCCCGGCAGCACTAGTGCCACTGGAGGTCATCGCAGGCAACGAACATGAGCCCTTTGCTCAAAGAACTGCATTAGGTTGGAGCATCATTGGATCAGTGAATCCTCATTTAGACAGGCAGGGAAATCGAAGTCATGTTCATCTAATCTCAGTGAAGGAAATTTCAGTGCCATCTGCTCTAGACGTTTTAAAGGTGTTAGAATCTGACTTCAACGAAAAAATATATACTGAGTACAAATGAAAACTCACCACTTGAAAAAAGTCAATATTTAAGTTCAAATGAACTTCAATATAATTTTTACACAACAACAACAAATCATGCGAATCACGGCCATGCGTAATATTACGGTCAAATGCATAGAAAACCCAGGTAAATGCAAATCAAGGCCAGGCTTCATTTTGTTACCAATTGCACGTAAATTGGCTGACAACGCAAATCACAGCCATGCATAAATTTACAGTGGAATGCACATGAAAATACGGTCAATGCAAATCACGTCCATGCTTAAATTTACAGCTAAATGCATGTGAAATCACAGTAAATGCAAGTCACGGGTTAATTGCATGTAAATTTGCAATAAATAAAGGTCACAGCCTAGCACAATTTCTCAAAGAAATGCATATAAAATTATGGCAAATGCAAGTCACAGTAGGGCATATTTTTGCTGTGAGTTGCAAATAAACTTTTAGGGATAGTGTAGGGAAAATGCAAATCACGGCCTAGCGTAATTTCACTGTGAAATGCACATTCAATCACAGTAAATGTAAGTCACGGACAGAAGTAAATTTGCTGTTACTTGCACGTAAAATTTCTGTCAATGCAAATCACGCTCAGGCATAATTTCACAGTTAAATGCATGTAAAAACAGGGCAATTGCTATTCAAGGCCTGGCGTAACTTTACTGTTGAATTTGTAATGTGAATATAGGCCACTAGATGGCAGTATTTACCTTTTTTTTGTTAAGCTCAGACTGGAGTCATGTTTAGACATGTCCTGGACATGTCTGGGGCAAGTCTAAGAAAATAAAAAAAAAGAGGTCTAAATGTGGGTGGGGTCTGCAAAAGAGTATGTAAGGAAAAGAATTGAGACAGTAAAGTAGTAGGAGAAATTGCAAGGAGAAGGATACATGTGACCAGACCTGTCATTTATGTTCAAGACCTGAGAAGTTTCTTTTGTGGATTTTTGCCTGGATTTGAGCATTTTTCCTAACCCTGGACATCACCACGCCACCCCACCAAAACAAGGGACTGTAAATATTTTTTTGTTCTTGTTATTAATCAATCTTGGTCAGTAGTTTAGTTAAAGTCTTTGTTTGTTAATTAAATGTGTTTGAGTTTTAAATTGTGTCTGTCATCCCTTGCTGTTGCTGTTACGTTGTAAATGTAATAACAAATTGGGGCCATAACAAATTGGGGGCTCAAGGTCCGGGATAGACCATTGTGTGAGTAATTTATTGAAAATCTAACATTTCAAATTGTGAAATTGTTTTTGTGAATTTTCCTAGATATATATTGACAACAGCAATGGATGATTTCTTGGCATCACCAACCGTAGGGGTTTTGAAGTCTTTTAAAAAGACAGAACTGCTAGAAATTTGCAGACATTTAGAGCTGACAGAGGTGAAACCAGCCATGCGAAAAGCAAGACTGGCTAGAGAGATAGTTGAATATTACATTGATGAAAATGTGTTTGCACCAGGAGATCTGGAACAGTTTCCAGTGGAAAATCCAAATATAGAAATGGAACTTAAATTAAAAATGATAGAGATTGAAAGGGAAGAAAAAGAAAAACAAAGGCAGTTTGAGTTGGAAAAATTAGCAAGAGAAGAGAAAAAAGAAAGGGAGGAAAGAGAAAAAGAAAGGGGGAAAAAAGAGAAACAAAGAGAATTTGAGAGGGAAGAAAAAGAGAAACAAAGAGAATTTGAGAGAGAGAAAGAGGAAAGAGCAGAAAGAGAGAGACAGAGACAGAGAGATTTTGAATTAGAGAAATTCGATAGAGAAGAAAGACTCCAAATGGAGCAACTAAAAATAAAAATTCAAACTGAAAATAAATTTCGGGCTAGCCAGGAGGTAAAACTGGTGCCTCCATTTTCGGAAAAGGATGTTGACAACTATTTCCAGTGTTTTGAAAAGGTAGCAAAGAGTTGCCAGTGGCCAAAGGAACACTGGCCTCTGATGTTGCAAACTGTCCTCAAGGGTAAAGCTCAACAAGCCTATTCGGCTTTGTCTGCAGATGATTCCTCTGATTATGAGGTTGTCAAAAAGGTTATTTTGAGAGCTTATGAGTTGGTTCCAGAGGCTTACCGACAGAAATTCAGAGGTCTGAAGAAATCTGAAAATCAGACTTATGTTGAATTTGCTAATGAAAAGCAGGTTTGCTTTGAGCGCTGGTGTACTTCTATGGAGGTCAAGGATGATTTCAACTCACTAAAAGAGATGGTGTTGGTTGAAGAATTCAAGAACTGTGTTAAGGATGATGTTAAGACCTACCTTAATTAGAAGCAAGCACTGAATTTGCAATCAGCTGCAAAATTTGCAGATGAATATGTTCTCACACATAAGTCCAAATTTCAGTCTAGCAGTAACAATAGATGGTCCCAATTTCAGAAAAAGGGTTACGGTGATACCCAAGATTCCTCACCCAAAGACAAAGACAAATCTGGTGATGGTGCTCAGAAATCCAGTAACAGGTCTGATCAAAGTGTGAAAGCTGACAGTGACAAAAGTGGTCTAGTTTGCAGTTATTGCAAGAAATCTGGTCATGTTACAACTAACTGTTGGTTCCTTAAAGCTAAGAAAGAAAAAGAAAAGGATACCAAACCAAATGCCTTTGTGAAAACAAGGTTAGAAACCCCTATAGTAGATGACCGATCTGCTAAATTGCCTGCTTCTTGTGGGGCTAAAAAGCCTGATACAGCTGACTTTGTGAGGGAGGAATTTCTTCCATTTGTGTCAGAGGGATTTGTGGCTCTGAATGAGCATACCACTCCTGTCCCCATATATATCCTAAGGGATACCGGAGCTTCTCAGTCACTTTTGTTGATGGACTCCTTGGAGTTACGTGATGAGACCGCTTCAGGGGATTTCATACTTGTACAAGGTATTGAAGGGAGGACTGTATCTGTACCCCTGCGCTCTATATTCTTGAAGTCAGATTTAGTTACAGGACAGGTAAAGTGGGACTTATGTCAAGTCTACCTATAAAGGGTGTTTCTCTGTTGCTAGGCAATGACCTGGCTGGGGGCAAAGTAGTTCCCCCTGTACATCTTACTTCACAGCTGAGCACTGAAGATGGGGATGAGGACCCATCTCTGTATCCTTTTTGCGCAGTGACTCGTGCTATGGCCAAGAAGGCTAAAGAAGAAGATGATGTGATGCCGTCCAGTACATTGAATAGTCAGGACTCAGGTGGTTCGCCTCATGACTCTGATTGGCCTACTATGGTTTCTCCGTTTGAGGACTTATCAGATACTTTTATCAGTTCTCTATTCAGCCAGCCGGATGGGTCTGGTGATTCTGATGTGTCTGGAGACTTGTCTCTGTCCAGAAAGCGGTTGATTGAGGAGCAAACTAATGATCCTGAAATTTGTGCACTAAAGAGGAGAGCCCTTCCTGATAAAGAAATAGACGCAGTTCCAGTTGGGTATTATCTCAAGGATGGTGTGTTGATGCGGAAGTGGCGCCCTCCTGATATCCCTGCCAATGCAGATTGGGCAGTGGTCAGGCAAATTGTTGTTCCGAAGGTCTATAGGAATGAGATCTTAACAATGGCTCATAGTTTACCTTTAGGAGGTCATCTTGGTGTTAACAAGACTGTTGATAAGATCATGAAACACTTCTCTTGGCCTGGGCTTCGGAAAGACGTTTCCAACTTTTGCAAAACCTGTCACACTTGTCAGGTAGTTGGAAAACACCAGTTAGACCCACCTGTAGCTCCATTGCAGCCTATCCCAGCATTTGGGGAGCCATTCTCTTAGGTCATTGTTGATTGTGTTAGTCCATTACCCAAGACTAGATCTGGAAATCAGTACTTGTTGACAATCATGTGTGCATCTACCAGATTCCCCGAAGCCATACCTCTACGTAACATCAAGGCAACTGCAATCTCAAAGGCTTTGATAAAGTTCTTCACGTTGTTTGGCCTTCCCAGGGAAATTCAGTCAGACTAAGGTCGCAATTTCACTTCAGGATTGTTTCAGCAGGTTGTGTATGAACTAGGTGCAAAGCAGATTCTTTCTAGTGCCTATCATCCAGAAAGTCAGGGTGCCTTAGAGCGGTTTCATTCCACTCTCAAGACAATGATGAGGACTTATTGTTATGACCATGAGAAAGACTGGGATGAAGGGGTTCATTTGCTGTTGTTTGCAGCTAGAGAAGCAGTGCAGGAGTCTACTGGATTCAGTCCATTTGAGCTAGTGTTTGGTCATGAAGTGAGAGGACCTTTGCTATTATTGAGTGAACAATGGCAAGAGAAAGAGCCGCATATCAGTCTGTTAGACTATGTTAGCAAGTTCAAGGAAAGATTGCGTGCAGCTTGTGACCTTGCCAAAGAGAACTTGAAATCAAGTCAGGGAAAAATGAAAACTTGGTATGATCATAAGGCTAAAAGCCGTGAGTTTAAACCAGGAGACAAGGTCCTTGTGTTGTTTCCCTTGCAGTCCAATCCATTGCAGGCTAGATTTCATGGTCCTTATGAAATTCTGACAAAACTCAATGATCTCAATTACATTGTGAAGACTCCAGATAGGAGAAAACCAAAACAATTGTGTCATATTAACATGCTAAAGCCTTATCATGACAGAAATGCTAGGGTTGCAGCTGTCACTTCAGATTCTCCAATGGTCGAAACGTGTGAAGATGAGGGGGAGTTTCAAGATGATGAACCAAGAATTAAAGCTGAAGTTCTTTCATGTAAATTGTCAAACACTGAAGTGTTGCAAAATCTTGACGTAAAACTCCAGCACTTAGAACCCTCACAGAGAGATCAGTTTGAAAGGTTGATCAAGAAATATGAGGATTTGTTTCCTGATGTTCCAAAGAGAGTTACTATAGCCTCTCATGATGTAGATGTTGGTGATGCCAAACCAATAAAACAGCATCCATACCGGATGAATCCTGAAAAGAGAAAGATTGCTGAGAAAGAGGTTGAGTACATGTTAAAACATGATATTATCAGACCCTCCAACTCAGATTGGAGTTCACCCTGTGTGCTAGTTCCAAAACCTGATGGAAGTACTAGATTCTGTACAGATTATCGCAAAGTCAATGCTGTAACTAGAACTGATGTGTTTCCAATACCTAGGATTGATGATTGTATTGATAGTGTAGGGCAAGCAAAGTTTCTGACCAAGATTGATTTATTGAAGGGTTATTGGTGTGTGCCTTTAACTGAGAGGGCCAAGAGCATCTCTGCTTTTGCCACACCATCTGGATTGTACCAGTATGAAGTCCTACCCTTTGGCATGAAAAATGCCCCAGCCACGTTCCAAAGGATGATACAGTCTACAATCGCCGGATTGCCACACACGGGTGCGTGCATCGATGACCTGATCACATGGAGTGACTCCTGGGAAGAACATCTAAAAGATGTAGAGACGTTGTTCCAGCGCCTGACCCAGGCTAACCTGACTGTTAACCTGAGCAAGAGTGACTTTGGTTGTGCTACTGTCACCTATCTTGACTACGTCATAGGCCAGGGTAAGGTGGCACCCATAAATGCTAAAGTCCAAGCCATCATGGATTTTCCAGTTCCTGACAACAAAAAAGCTTTGCGCCGCTTCCTTGGAATGATCGGGTACTACCGCAAGTTCTGCAAGAACTTTGCTGAGATTGCTCTCAGTCTAACTAACCAACTGAAGAAAGGCGTAAAGTTCACCTGGGATGATGCATGCCAGAGAGCCTTCGATCGCCTGAAGTCTCTGCTGTGTCACTTCCCCGTGCTCAAATCTCCTGACTTCAACAAACCGTTCTCCATCGCGGTCGATGCTAGCGACCAAGCTTGTGGATCTGTGCTCCTACAGAGAAGTGACTCTGATGACATTGAGCATCCCGTGGCATACTTCTCCAGGAAGTTCAATCGCCACCAAAGGAACTATTCCACAATAGAGAAGGAACTGTTGGCTCTGGTCCTTTCTTTACAACACTTTGAGGTTTATGTTTGTACAGGACAAAAGCCAATGATTGTGTACACTGACCACAATCCGTTAATGTTTTTGAGTAAGATGAAAAACAAGAATCGGAGATTGTTGAATTGGAGTTTGATTTTACAGGAGTTTGACTTGGAAATTAAGCATGTGAAGGGTACAGACAATGTAATTGCTGATTGCTTATCCCGTGTTTGAATGTGTATATATATATCATGTGTTTGAATATTGTATGATATGTATATATAGACAAGTGTTCACTTAACCATTTTGTATTGAAAAGAAAAATTTTGCCTTTATGAGTCAAAATTTTTCCCTTTTGGAATGGAGGTGTAATGTGAATATAGGCCACTAGATGGCAGTATTTACCTTTTTTTTGTTAAGCTCAGACTGGAGTCATGTTTAGACATGTCCTGGACATGTCTGGGGCAAGTCTAAGAAAATTAAAAAAAAGAGGTCTAAATGTGGGTGGGGTCTGCAAAAGAGTATATAAGGAAAAGAATTGAGACAGTAAAGTTGTAGGAGAAATTGCAAGGAGAAGGATACATGTGACCAGACCTGTCATTTATGTTCAAGACCTGAGAAGTTTCTTTTGTGGATTTTTGCCTGGATTTGAGCATTTTTCCTAACCCAGGACATCACCACGCCACCCCACCAAAACAAGGGACTGTAAATATTTTTTTGTTCTTGTTATTAATCAATCTTGGTCAGTAGTTTAGTTAAAGTCTTTGTTTGTTAATTAAATGTGTTTGAGTTTTAAATTGTGTCTGTCATCCCTTGCTGTTGCTGTTACGTTGTAAATGTAATAACAAATTGGGGCCATAACAAATTCAAGTACAATCACAGCAGATGCATATCACAGCCATGTGAAATTGCTGTTAATTGCTTGTAAACTCACGGTAAATGTAGATCACAGTCCGATTTGATTTTACAGTTAAATTCTCTGGCACCTTTTTTGCCAGTTATTTTAACTGTGATTTTAAGATCAGTTAATCATAGTGTAGACCACGTGATGTCAAGAATGGCTGCGCACTGCATGAACAATGGGCCCATTGACTGTGAATGGACAAACGATGTCAATTGCTTTTTTTTTTTTTTTAAATAATTTGGCATCTCCAATCCCTCCCGAATCCGGAATGCCCAATTGGTGAACTATGTACAAAGCTTGCTCATATGCGACCCCTTGCTGCCAACTCAGGATAGTGAAGACAGTTCACGGCTCTCCTCCAAAGCACGTGTCTGACACCAACTGATTCTTATACACTCATTAGTTGAATCTTCGCAAGTTCAGAACGAGGGCGGAGGATAGCTGAGGATACATGAACTAACCCAGAGTCTTCCTGACGAGCGCCCGTCTGGCCAACAGGAGGCGCTGGAGCAACGAACAAAGGTGTTATTGTATACCCAAATCCGGCAGTCCCTTCCCAATTTGAAACCCTGTAGCGCGATAGGCAATTGTGTGCTACTCTGAAGAAGCTGCCAACCCCTGCCGGTGGGTACGCCAGGGCTCGAACCCGCGACGTGGTGATCATCTCTGCACTGCAGCGCAGTGCCTTAACCGAGTGAGCCACCCGGCGGCTCACGATGTAAATTGCTAACTTAATTAGCAACTATACTTTTGGGAAACGCGCCAAATAACGCTATATCTGAACACAGGTGTTTAACTCTGTAATGCCATTTGTATCATATTTGATGTACGACTTTCTGTGACTGATATGTTATCCTCTTGATCAAAACCTGCTGTATCCATCCATTCCTTGGCGGACTACCCATGCACGGCAGATGGTAGAGGTTTATAAAATACAAAATCAAAGATGGCTAGCCAGAAACTATTTTCAAATAAATATAAAGTTCAAATGATTTGAAAATCATTGCATTCTGTTTTTATTTACATTTTACCCAGCATCCCAACCTTTTTGGAAATGGGGTTGTAGAACAGGAACACACCAGACAAACTACCAGTGAAAGACAGATGGGCAAGAACTTAAAAGCGCCTGGAAAAGGAGGAGACAAATGGACTCCTGCGGAGGGAGTGAAACAATGACAACAGGAGAACAAGGACCGGGCCTAAATGCTTCCAGAACGTGACAAACAAAAGTCTAGTGTTTGGCCCTGTCGAAATGTATATGTGTATTTTTCAAAGTGATGTTTTTCATCCATTGTCCAAAAAAATCTCCATCCATACAAAGTTGCAATTACGCAATTTAAGTGCTGTCAGGAGTGTGCCAAACAGGAGCAATGATACACTCCCATGAAAGACCCTATAGGCCAATCACAAGCCTTAAAAACTCACTATAAGGTGCACACACTCTGTCACAAGCCACAAAATCTGTTTTTACTGTCCTCATGCAGTCTATGGTCCACACGTAAACAGGGAAAACAGTTTCTGAAATCTTCACCCTGGAAGGAATTTTCAAAGAGTTCTGTTTTCAATGACCAAAAACATAGTTTGTATGTGAACAAATGGCAGAAAAGCGTAGAAAATTCTGCATTTTCAAAAATATCCATGAACATGTGGACATGGCTTAAGTGACTATGGCTGGATTTACACTGCCCGTTAAATGTGACAGGAATGTGACACGAATCAGATTTTTTGCTCAAATGCGGCCAATATCCGATCTGTCTCATGGCTGTGTAAACATTAAAAAAAAAAAAAAACATTGATTCCGCCCTTGATCGGATCCGTCAGATTGGATCCAGGCCTCATTCAAATGTGGTTTTTGTTCGGATATGTATCTGATGTGTGTCGGATATGTGCCAATGTGCTCGTCGTGTAAATGCATGTCAACGTGCAGATTGGATATTTCGTAAAAAAATATTGTGTTCTTGGGGCGCCAGAAGTGGAGACTGTTTCTGACATAACGTGAAATGTTTGTTTGCTTAAATAATCGCAACCACTGTTCGTCATCAACCTTCTGTACAACCTGCTCCCAACAGTGGAGGAAGTGATGTCATTTACGCTGGGCCTCAAAATCTGATCCATATCCGATCCGGGCAACAAGACCTACAGTGTAAATCCAGCCAATGTGTCTACAATTTAACCAGTTAAAAGCCAATTTATATATTCAGTTTTGGATTAGGAAGTTCTGGGGAGTTTTTCCTCAGGGAGTGAGTGAATGAGTGAAGGCATAGCGTATGCACGCTATCGTGAACTTTAAAAAAAAATAATTCTGCAGTAAAAATTTACACTAAATAATGGTGTAATACAGGTCTTTTCCAGTCACAGTGCGATTATTTGGCTTCAAGAGTCTTGGATTACGCTGCACAAACAGTATGTAGTACTTTCATGGTCATTTCTGGCTGTTTTTTTTTTGGGAGCTAAAAACCGGTAATGACTGAGTCCCCAGTGACTTCAGTTTTTCTGGAAAGGCTGCAATGGACTTGTGCTAGTATACTGCAAATTCGCTGTATGGACTAACAAATTTTACCCATAATTCAGAAAAACACTTTCCATGTTCCACTCCTGTCAGCTAAGAATGGGAAGGTGAGTCCACCAAATGAGATTACGGATGAAGGAAAAATCTCTCCTCCTCTGCATAAATCCATACATGGGAAATGTCAGAATAGGAGATAAGGAAATTGAAATAGCAGCCGCATCAGCCACTAATGGCGGAAAAAAACAACAACAAAGAGTTAAAAAATGTTAAAAAATAAATAAATAAAAAGGCTAAGGAAGTTTTGACCTTTCTAACTCAAGCTAACTCATGACTTCACCTAATGCTCACAGGGCTGCTATGCCATGAACAAAGCAATACATTCTTTCCAGAACATTATTTCTCTGCTATGCTCTTTCGAAAAAAAATGTTCTAAAAAATGTTCTTCTGACTGACGACCCATGGGGTCTTGAGTGCCAGACAGACAGATAAAGCTAACATGGCTTCATCAGCACTCATTCAATCAATCGCAGCTACCCACCAGGACATATCGGGGAGGCAGCTTCAGAAAATACATCCTTTCGGAAATCAATGGCAGCTCTTTTAATCAAAGAAACTCAAATTGAAAAGGGAGAGAAAACTGCAGATTAGTTACAGGAGCAAATACACCATTTAATAGCGTTACCACTGTGAAAACCGCATGAGGAGAAAAAGTAAAATTAGATTAAAATGACGCCTGGTGACTCCAGGCCCTCATTAGAGACTGATTCTGTCCACGGCGATGAATCAAAGGGATATCTGATTGCCCTCGCTCACGCAAAGTTTACTCCTCCTCCCACGGGAAATGATGCTCCCACCATTTTTGCCTGGGAAATTGAAGCTATAAACCCAGTCATTCATGGTGCAAAGGTAACCAGTGGCTTGGAAGAGGTGAGGGGAAATGTTATGGAACATGTAAATGAGAATATTTCAGTTGGTTGTTCTCGCTCAATAACCCGCATTCCTTTGACGGTACGGTGGAAGCACGGCCACAGCCCTTCTGGTGCATTTTTATGTGCGATTATCTTTTGAAAAGAGGCAGACTGCGTGTAATTTAGCGCCTGCCCACTTTGCACGCAGTCGAGCTTCAGGAAACCGGTGTGTATTGAATAAATTTGCTCATCGTGGGTCTGAAGATCGCTTGATCGGATTTTTATCAGCCCTCACGAGTGTTACAGTGTACAGTTAGGTCCCTGCGATGAGTTTTTGTTCAGTACCACTTTATGTATTATTTACAAGTTTAGCTGTAAGGATTTTATGTCCTTTTGATGAAGAGTCCATTATATTAATGTAGGTGCTGCAGCGGATGTATAAATTACTGCCTTCCTGTTTATTAACATACAGCGAGAATAGAATGCCTGCCGCGGCGTGGCTTATCCTGATTATGTCCTTTCCTGTCAAAACCTCCCAGAGGCCTTTTAGAAGCACACTCAGCAAATGGAAAGTCCTCTCATGTGCACTGCACCTCCCCACACAGGCTAGCACTCAAATCCAATCTTGCAGTGTTTCCAGATATGACTAATAGCACCGTTATAGGCACTGAATGCTCTTGGCTGTTATTCAGCGGTAAGCATGAATAGGTTCCGTAATCACACTGTTCTGATTGAGTCTGTGGTGACACTGGGGTGGGTGCGGCGTTTACTGCGGTAAATGGAAAACAGGTACCGTGTTAGCGGCTGTTGCTGCACTGACACGGTCCTGGCAGAAACGTGAACCAGCGCGAAGCAATTAGGGACAGATTTACAGCTCCCGTAAAAAACGGCAATGCCGTCAAGATGCGCACGGTCGAGGTGAACGCCTGCTCTGATTCGCTTTTAGAACTTGGTTCTCAGAACATTTTCAGCACTCGTTTAATACTGCAAGGACGGCAGAACTGAGCATGTGCATGGCTGTAAAATAAGTAGACCCTGGGGCCAATGAATTAATGCTTGACACGCTATTCTGAGAGCAGTGCTATATAAATACCCCCCTAAACATTACACCAAGCGGAGCTGGTTCAGCTCTCTAACATTAAAATAAACCTCTCCTTAGTTGAGATGCAGGAAGAAACATCGGAGACTGGAGGCCAGTTCATTACTGTGGGTCATGGATATTACACTGTTTACTGTACTGGCCCTTTGGAAGAGCTCTAATGAAATCTTGTCTGCGGTATTATGAATAGATACATTTTGCCGTTATACAGTAGTGCAATCATGGGCATTACCACCGGGGAACAGCAGATTAAACTGTGCATATGCATAATAGCATTTCATGGTCTCCGTTAAAAAAAGCAAAAAGATATAATTAATATTTCAAAGGATAAAAGCCGTATCATTATTTCTTCAATTGAAGTTAATACAGTATATTGTGCAAAATGGCTGCTCTGGTATCGCTTTTGATGAAATTTTATTCATACTCAATGGTTAATTTCATGAAACAAATCAGATGACATATGCCATATATTTTTAAAGGGAAGAGCTTTTTCATATCCAGAGAACAGAGTACGATTTAATAACTCGTATTTATTCAGGTATAACTTCCCCTTTAATATGACATCGGCAGAGTCTGGAAAATCTCTCCACTGTCAATGCCTCATTTCATTTCCTCACAATATAAAAATACTGACTTGGGGATTGAAATTTGTTTAAAAAATAAAAAATCTAAACTGCAGCAAATTAATGCGGATTATGACTTTATTGCTGTAATTGGCTGAATGAGCGTATTCTGCATATTCAAGTGTCTGTCAGGCTTAGGCCAATTCATTCAGAATTATTCAGTCATAAGTATCATATTTGCAGCCATGAGACGTTTTGCTGTCTCTTTCACGCAAACTTTTTCAGTGTCATAGGACAGTCTGTGATCTTTGTAACGCAAAAGACAAAAAGCAAGGCCTAATTCCACATATTCTTGCGCTGTCAGTGAACATGGATAATGAATACGGTCTTTTTGCAACAAGACATCGACGGAGCGGCTGGATTCCTTTTGATCAAGTAATAAGGTAATTAGTCACAAATGATAATTGACCCAGCCTATTAGTCCATCACCTCGCATTCAATCATACATGCCGTGTATCACAAAATCTCATAGCTTGCTTTGCGATCACTGAAATTCAAACAAAATGAAGAAATAAGCACAAACAGTCTGAGACCATGGAAACCAAAGAATCATAAATAAGATAGGATGAGTTTGATTCCAAAAAAAGTGCCAAAAAAAAAAGAGAGATAATACCATGGAGTGATAGCCCTGTGCTTTTTGCACATGGTGCAAAAATTCATTTTTAGAAATTCAAACTATATGGTGTATGTTCTCATGGTCAAAGATTGTGTTTTTCTATAAAATGCAATAGGCACCAACATAGAAAAATCTGATTTACACAAAATGAGTAAAATGGATATATTGCGTTTTGGGAACAAAGTAATACGTTTCTCTCATGGGGAAAAAGTCCAATTGTTGATTTAATCCCATTAAATGCGAGGTCGGAAATGTCTTTCCACAGCGCACTCTGCCTCACTGTTCCTCTCGGTTGGTTTTCATTTCGCAGAAAATCTCTGTCTGAAGCAGTGGCTGCCCCCACCACAAAAAGGTTTCAGTTGGTTTGAAGAAAAGCCCTGACCCATTAAAAATGAATAGAAAGTATTTGAAACGTGACCTATATTCATGCCACAAATAAATTAATAAAAAATTATTTTGCGCCTGTAATATTAGCATGTTTGCATGTGTGTGCATCTGAGAGACAGAGAGGGCGGGGGGGGGGGGGGGGGGGGGGGATAGAGACAGCAAGAGAGTAAGAGAGGGATAGAGAAAGAGGAATGGAGAGAGAGAGAAGGGGGGCATTGATCTGTAGAAAAGGCGGTTGGGGGGGAAGTCCTTTTCAAAATAAAGCACATAAATTAGGGGGAAAATACTTTTTCACGTGGAGCGAGGTAGGGTTCACTAGCTTTTTTCCTTTTGCATTTTGTGTTTACTTGGGTTATGTTTGTCCAACATTACAATTAGTTTGATGATCTTAAACATTTATGTAACACAAATAAGCAAAGATAGAACAAATCAGGAAGAGGGCAAATTATTTTTTTCACAGCACTTTAATGAGTTTAACACAATACCAAAAAAGTAATACATTATTCTTCCATGTTTTTCTCCTCCTGAGTCCTGTGAATAAAAACTGATTTTTGCTCACTGACTCATTATCCTCGATGATATACTCTGCAATTTGTGCGTTCAGATCTCACGAGGACCCAATCTCTGATGGTCAGGTCTAATCACAGCTGTCATTCCGATGTCCCCAGCCCTACCTTTTATATACATATTTTCCACCAGTGTTCTCCAAACCATTCTTGCCTCTCAATAATGACATCAAGAACAACTTCAGCATTCTAGCAGAAGCAACACACCAGTGTCAATCATATTATTTGCTTTATATCCTTCAATAATTGCTCATTAATCACAAATTTTGCCTTTTGCTAATCAGTGCTTATATTTTAATTGACTGACATTTTGAACTGGTCTTTTTTAATTGGTGTTCTGACATTTGCTTTTTATCCAGTACGCAGTACCAAGCACAATTTTACTCTTTATTTTTGCACAGCCTCCTCTCAGTTCATTGTCACGCTTGCAAACTTAATTAGCCAGACAAGCAGCTGTTCCCACACCCTTAGCCTTCTGAATGATTCCATCCAATGGCCATTTTTATCGCTTAATGTGGGGAAGCAAGTGTCCTATTCTCACTCCAGGGGTGGAGGTTCCCCTCTAACCATTCTGGAGAACCAATGCTCTCTGCCAAAACACTGCCAACTTCTTTCCAAATCGCAGATCACAAGTGATCTAGTCTGGAATGAATTAGGACAATGGACAACAATTCACTGACACCTGGCAAGCCTGTTCAGGTCACAAAATGGACAAGAACAAGGACCACAAACTGAGTTAGCCCTCCTTAATTTAATGTGCAATTACGCAGTGCACTACGGCAGGCAGCGCTAGCCATAGTTAGCATCGGCATGGTTTGTATTTGACATGAGACTACAGTACCAATTCCAATACCATAGCATGCCTTACCAAACCAACCATTAGGCAGCCATTATTCATATTAATTAAGAGCAATAAAAAGAAGAGCTCACTTGGCAAGGCATCGCCTTGCGAAGCAGAAGTGACTATCACGGCGCGGGTTTGATGCCTGCCTCGTAACAGCTGGCAGTGGTCGGCAGCTCTTTTCAGAGTAGCGCGCAATTGGCCAATGCGCTACAGGGATGCGAATTGGGAAGGGTCTGCCGGGATAGGGTATTGTAAATAAGTTCTCAGATGCCTCCTGTTGGCCAGACAGGCCCTCGTTAGGAAGACTCTAAGCTCGTTCATGTTCGGGTATCCTGCGCCCTCGTTCAGAGCTTGTGAGGTTTCAATGAGTGTATAAGAAGCGGTGGCGACGGGCACGTACTTCGTAGGAGAGCCGCGAGCTGTCTCGCTCTCCTTAGTAGGCAATAGGGGGCCACAAATGCGAAAAGCTGTGTACATAGTTTCCCAATTGGACATTCCACATTCGGGTGGGAAGGGAGATGCCAACTAAAAATAAAAGAAGAGCTTAACACAAGCAAATTAGTTATTGCTGATTGTTGAATGCACAGTGCTTTTAAATTAAACCTTTAGAACACTGAATGCAGCAATTGTCGCTCAATGATATAAAACAACAAAATCAAAGCTGTAGAAAGCATATCATGTGACACCTTGGTAGGTTTTCAACAGGACAGGATAATTTATTTATAATTTTTGAGAATTTATTTCAGCGCTCAAAGGCTTCACCCTTTCATGCATGGAGATCACGACAATGTAGAACTGTTTAAAAGTATTTTTTCTCTGTATATACCAGCAATTTTGGGCACTGCTGCATATAGTCCACTCTAGTGGAAGCTATTGCATCATCCCATACAAAAATCCCTTTGGCAGGTCATTGCAATGGGAAAAAGTAGTCATTTATAGAATAAAGATAGAATAAATTTTTTTCAAACGTTGTTTTACATCCCTAAGGATGTAATAAAAACACTTAGTAAGAAAATCCTGACTAAATTTATCATAATCCATGCATGAGAGGCTTAATGTTGGTTTTTACATCAGATTCATGAAATTATGGTTGTTCAAAATAAAACACTTCTGTTCCTATATCCTTTTTCTCCGTTTCAGGTGCTGCTTGAGCTGTGTGTGCTGTAGTTTTATTGAATACAATACAGAAAAAGCAAAATTTTATGCTGGCCTTGTTTGAGAGCATTCTTGCCCTCCTCATAATATTGGTGCAGTCGGACATCTCTCTTCATACCTTGCCTGGCAAGGGAAACCAATCAGTGTCTTCCACAGGGAAGAGAACACTAGTACCTTTTGAAACGAGATGAAATACAGCGTGTACTCTTGGTTTTCAAACAAAGGCCGGTGATACAATGGCAGCTATACATCCTTTGAAAATCAGGGTAAGAGTAGGCTAAAGAAATGGTACAACTTTGTATGTGCGAGCTCTGCAACAACAAAAGACAAGAACGAAAGACTACAAAACAGATATCAGATGCTAGTGCTCTCTGTGCATCATGTCATGGAAATTCAGTTTGGCTTAAAGAGAAAGTCTGCCCCCGTAATTATAATTTAAGTACGTATTTATTTCACAGGTTTTTATGTAACCAATTTGTTGTTTATGTGACTATAGCAAGGGCACGCACGCTTTCTCTCACACACACACACACACACACACACACACATGCTGACACACACACAGACAGGCACACAGGTGTACACTCACACCCACAGATGTACAAGGGCACACGCACCTACACTAACACACACTCAAATTTGAGCAATGCGTTTTGCATGACCACTTTAAATATACCAATTTACTTGGAGAACAGTAAAATCCTGTGATGTTAATGGCAAGGACGGCACAGGATAGCCACTAACCTTTTTCGCAGAACAGACTGGTTTTAGTGTCTTTGTGGGATAGGTGTGGGAGGTGACGAATATGGATTATGAAAAAAAAACATGCATTATGTAAAATTATTACAAAACACATGAAAAATATTTATTTTGTATGGAAATATCAATTCTTAATGCCAACTCCCTAATACTGAATCTCTGACTGACGACTTCATACACTGCCTGGCCAAAGAACAAGTCATTGTTTACATGAAGTTAGCAAATACTTAAGAGCCTATGTTTAAATCATTGCTGTAGTGATGAAAATAGCGATCAGCCATAACATTTTGCCTTCTGACAGGTGAAGTTAATAATGTTGATTATCTCGTAAGAATGGCACCTGTGTTTAAATTAAACAGCAAGTGAATATTTTGACCTCGAAGTAGATGTGTCGGAAGCAGGGAAAATGGACATGCGTTAGGATGTGAGCGACTTCGACAAGGGCCGAATTGTGATGGCTGGACGACTGGGTCAGAACATCTCCAAAACTGCAGCTCTTGTGGGGTGTGCCTGGTGTACAGTGGTCAGTACCAACCAACAGTGGTCCAAGGAAGGAAAACTAGTGAACTAGAGACAGGGTCATGGTCAGGCAAGGCTTACCGAGGCGTGTGGGGAGTGAGGGCTGGCTCATATGGTCCAATCTAACAGAAGAGGTACTGTCGCTCAAACTGCTGAACAAGTTTGTGCTGGTTCTGATAGAAAGGTGTCAGAACACACTGCGCATTGCAGCTTGATGTGTTTGGGGCTCCGTAGCAGCTGATCACTCAGGGTTCTCTTTCCCACCCCACCACCAAAAGTGCCCACAATGGGCATATGAGCATCAGAACTGGACTGCAGAGTAATGGAAGAAGGTGCCCTGGTCTGGTCATATTTTCTTTTACATCATCTGGATGGCTGGGGGCATGTATGACCCTCACCTAGGGAAGACCATACACCAGGATACACTATGGTAAGAAGACAAGCCGGCGGAGGCAGTGTGATGCATTAGGCCATGATCTGCTGGAAAACATTGGGTCCTGCCCTTCATGTGGATGTTACTTTGTCACAAACACCTACCTATGCATTGTAGCAGACCAAGCTCACCCCTTCATGAAGACAGCATTCCCTAATGGCAGTGGCCTCTTTCAACAGGATAATGCGCCCTTCCTCACTCAAAAATGGTTCAAGAATGGTTTGAGGCACACCAAAATGAGTTCAAAGTGTTCACTAATTCTCCTGATCTCGATCCAAAGTGCAGGACAAACTGGTCGGATCTACAGAGGCCCTACCTCACATCTAATTGCACTTTAATGATATGCTATCAAACGTCTTGATGCGAGATGCCACAACACATCTTAAGAGGTCTCATGGAGTGCATGTATTGACGAGTCAGGGCTGTTTTCTGGTAAAAAGGGTTTCACCAGGTCACTCTTTCAGGTTGAGTTCACACACACGCAATCTGGCCTGCAGAGTCAGCCATTTTGGTAAGATAAGAAAGCTACAGTGGCTGGTATTAGCCAACCAGTTTTCTCAACAATGCTTTGATTGGCTGACTGGACTTGTGTACTTATAAAAGTTTTAGACTGGACTTGGTCACCACGAGAAAACTGTACAATGGTGCTTCTTGGCCAAAATTAGCTTGTGGGGCTTATTCCTCATCAATAAAGGAATGGATTTGTGGTGCCATCTGTTTTTTAATGAATATGGACTTGAGAACATATGAAAATAACCCCTTCAGTTGCAGGTACCACTATTTCCACTGGACCAATAACATTCGCCTTAACTCTTGCTAAACTGAGCCATGATGTGTGTTGTCTGAACGTGAGGAAAGGGTCTTGCTTACCCTGTGTAGTGTTGATGAGGAAGGACCTGATCTACCAAGGAAGCATCCTTGACTTTACGAAACAGCTTCAGTCTGTCTCAGGTGCTTTCAATGACTTCTTGTTTAAATTAGGCAAATGTAGTAAATAGCTCTATGCAAAATACTTTGACTAGAAAAAGGCAAATAAAATATGCTTGTGAGAATGAAATAATACTATATTAACAGTGACTCCTTCACAGTTGAGTTTATGTGGATGATGTGCTGAATATAATGGATTATAATATACTTTATATCACCTTTATAACAGTCTTCCGGACAGGGCTAAATTTCACTGTTTATACCCACACTTACGCAGAATATAGATTACACAATATAAAAAAGTGAATCAGACTGCTTTTGGAATATTTCAAGATTATGTATGAAATGCAAATTCTCAGCCTTAAATAAGGAGCGATTGAGATATGAGAATAATGCAAATATAAATCAGTGAATTACGTCCAGACTAGCAACGCAGTGTCAATAGAGTTTATCTGCCATGCGTTAGTCTTGAATTGCATGCAAGGCGTAATTTTGTGAAGCTATTTCAGAAAAGAAATGGGAATAGTCTGGTCTTAAACAGATGCATGCACTGCATGTCAACCTGTCAGTGGCACCGTGTGCAGACAGCGGACACATCTGTGACATCACAGCATGTGACGCTAATGGAAATCTGGTGTCCTTTTTTTCTGTGACTGTCCCCGAGCACCACCCCACCACCACAGGTCTGGCCTCAGGGGCTCGTGGTGTCTCCTCAAAATCCTTGACACCAGACCGATTTAACACTCACTGCTCCATTTGCGCTCTGTTTACGCTCCTGTCCGCACACATCACCGCGGCCTCGTATTGCGAGTGACATCCACAGGGGACTGCAATCTTTTCATATCAGAACATCCTGGATTTTTCCTCTTTGCTGAAGAATGCTCTCTGTCTGCTCGGGCTTTCCTCCGCCAAACATACCACTCCCTCCCCCAACACACACACAAGCACACATATGGGCACAGACATGGATATACAAACACAAATTAACACATACATTTACTTGTATATGGGCGGTGAGAGTAACAGAAACACTCCAATCAAATGGCTTGATTGGAGTCAAATGAAATGTGCCAAACATATGCCAAACACCAACTGCAACAACAGAGAACAAGGCCTGTGGCTGCAAGTCAAAGATCTCCTTCAGAGACAGATGGACACTGGGTAGGATAGCCCATAATAACCACAGAATTACAGCGCTAAATCTCACCACACAATTCATTCAATCTATTGATATACCCATTTCAAAATAAACAGTACGTTGTGAGCTTTACAAAGCGGCAATTTATTGTGGTGATTTTTATGTGCATACACACCCCCTGTTCATGCTCACAAACTCACACACACACACACACGTACACACAAACACACACACGCACACACACGCGCGCGTACACAGACTCACACACACACGCACACATACATGCAAACACACACACGCACACACACACGCGCGCGCATACACAGACTCACTCACACACACGCACACCTAAACGCAAACACACGCACACACACACACATGCGCGCGCGTACACAGACTCACACACACACACACACACACACACACACACACACATAAACACACAATCATTCTCATTCCCAGCAGCAGTACAAAATGAACCATTATTGTGATGATTTTAGTGCATTACACTTTAGGACCAATTATAGATAAAATCTGTTCCATTCCTTTCAAAAGAATTA
Organism: Gymnothorax reevesii; assembly: GCA_029721435.1. NCBI lineage: Eukaryota > Metazoa > Chordata > Actinopteri > Anguilliformes > Muraenidae > Gymnothorax > Gymnothorax reevesii. The sequence goes on along the minus strand of CM056591.1, from coordinate 24,649,610 downwards.
TAATTCATAATGTATTAGTGGTGAAGAATAGGACACATTTCTTGTTCATTTCCCTCACAGAACTGAACTGATTTTTTCAAGTAATGGAATTATTTTTATTTTTTTTTAAATGTTGGTCATATCTCAAACTAATAGCAACTTTATACATGACATTGTGCGAATTCTCGCCGACATTTCGCAGGCTAATTTCAGTGCCCAAGCTTGTCTGCTGCTTTGATAATGTGTGATAAAAAAAGAGATGAACAAAATGGCTGGAATGTATCATAGGCCCACCGTACTCTAATTAGCCAGTTGGATTTGGAATGTGTCACCGTACAGTCGTACACATCTGAGGCATTTTCCCTATGGGACAAACAACAGGGGGATGACTGCGCTGCGAGAGATGCTAGTTGTCACGGGTTTATGAGTCTCCCGGAGACGCTGTCTCCATGGGGACCGCCATCTCACGGTGAGCAAAGCACTCGCCCGGCAGAAGGACTGCTGCTCCATGGGGGGCCAAAGGCTGGCTCTCTGTCTGAACTGAGCAGTGAAATTGCAGTGTTGAGAAATGGTTCAGTTTTCATTTGCATCAATGAATGCTTGAGGGGCAGTAAAAGACCGGATCCTGCACAGAGAGTAATGTAAGTTATAGTAAATATGATAGATGTTTAAAAAGACTTCAGCATGAGCATGGATTACATAACAGAATATCACACTTCAGTGCGATAGCAAGTACTGCAACATAATGATATTCACCTGCATTTCTTGTGAACCTAAAATGTAAATGACGAAAAGCATGAGTTTGCTCTAAAAATTTTGAAGCAAAAAGATGGCCCTCATCTTGTGTAATTATTTGGGACTGAAAGCAGGGCGTGGTGATTGTAGGGCCGGGGGTGTCTTTGATCAGCATGGTTTGGGAGGGGTGCAGGTTTGTCACCTGTGGGTAATGTGGACAGACCTATGGTGAATTTGCTCTTCCGGACAGTGGAGAGGCCAGGAAAAGTGTTCACGAACTGATGAGCTCAGAATTCCTCAAGCGCATCAGCCCTTTTTTCCACTATCAATCGTCAAAATGGCTCCCTGCCAGGCAGGTGTCATGACATAAGGCAGCGGCTGTATCACAATGCAAATTGAGTCGCCTTGGAAAGGCAGCATTTGGGCTATTTTCTCAGTTTTGCACGGCGCATGTGTTTGTGGCGACGTCCAAAATTGAAGTCATGGAAAGTTTCCAACAAAGGTGATTTATTTACTTTAAAACGAGAGGCAGCATCAGATGAATCCATCATTTGGGCATGATGTCCAACTTCATCAGATAACAAACGGCTTGGAAAATAATGAAAACTTGATGCAGTAACGCTGCAGCAACAGACGTGCTTTCATATGTAGTGATACAGTGGTGAACTCACCGAATTTTTGCACTTATCCAAAAGGACATTTCAGTCATTAAATAACCTTGATTATTGTGGGCTATAATGTCAGCTATTTAATGTTTAGGAGCCTTGGCAAACTTTCCCAGAAATGGCCAGTTCATCATGCTTTTCACTTTCTGATGGACTGAGGTAGAACAGCTAGTGTTTATAGTGTTATACACTTTGCTGTAGTGTTTTATTAAGGCTGAATTTTTAATATGATATTGAGGTTAGATCTAAAAAAAAAAAAGGTGAATATAGACATATTGTAGTTAAAAGTAAAACAAGTTGTGTTTTCTCTTTGGGGAAATTGCAGTAACTGTGCTAATGTTTATGAACCACAGGAAACAACATCCCTCAACAGTGTGGGGATGAGAAAGTGGTGCAGGGACTCTCTGAATCCCCTGGTTAATATAAGAGGAATGTGTGCCTCTTAACCATTAAAAAAAAAACTCTCATACACACACACGCGCACACACACACACACACACACTCATACACACACACACATTCCTATACCTTTGCCTAAACCATTACATGCACACCCCAAATCCCTCACCATCTCTTTAACTCTTAAACTCACAGACCCCACACCCCTCTCCCATCTCCTTAACCATTATACACAGAGCTCACATCTCTGTCTTATCCCATCACACCAATAAGGATCTTCTTGACCCTCCTGGGCCTTTGTACTGGAGTCAACAAATCACTGAATGAGGTATACTTGCAAAATGTTCACAATCTGAGGCTGTGTTACTGTGAATTATCCTGCCCTATCAGGCTCTGTCTCCATGAGGCATTGATCTGCGCAGAATGGTACACCTCTGTCTGTTTCCTCTTACCTTCCATCACTCTCCAATTTATTTTCATGCGTATATGATCTGATCTGAAGCTTTACAATATCAGTCAAGATACAAATCTTACAGATGAAATCCCTGGCGGAGCACTGCAATTGAAGTTCTACATGTTATCACACTCAGGAAGGAAGTCCTACTGAAAGCAGCAGCATTTTTTTCTAGAAGATGCTGGGGTTTGATCTAGCCACACCCAGGTTCCTATCTATGCATGATACGTAGTATGATGGTCCTGGGCAGGGCTAGGTAGGATCCTGCTAAACATCCTGTTAACATGAACAGAGCTACAGCTGACAAAAACCATCATATAAATTGTATTTATAATCTGAGATATGACCAGTGATACAAAATAAGAATCAATAACCAAAAATTCAAAATTGAATTGTCTACACCAGATGGGACTGATTTGTGTTAACGGCGAAGTTGGACCAAATAACTGATAGGATAGGGAGGTCACAGCCTGTAGCATAGCAACAAGGCTAATTTGTTTAAGACTTTAAACGGCTGCTATTGGCTGCTTGCGATGTGCAATATTATAATTAAGACAATATATGGAAAGAGGGGATTTCCCACATTATTTTGGTATTAAGATTAAGGGGATTCAGTTACTGTGTAGCTCAGGCACCTGCCATCATTGCACGAGTCAGGTTTTCACACTAGGATTTTTATTTTTTTATTTTTTATTTTTTTTGAAGAAAAGCCATTATATGGCATTTTCAGGCCAGCCCAATTTAAATGCCTAACACAAAGAAAAACTAAAATTTTTCATTATTAAATGCAATCTAGTAGCCTAGATCTAGAATCTCCAATTTCATATCAAGTAGAACTTGGGACAAAAATGGGTGCTTGCTAGATACTTGCATTCTTCTGCTGACAGCCGTGCATTGGCAAAATGGTCTGGCTGGAAACAAAACCAGTAGCATGTAAAATAAAGTCCCGCGCCAAACGACAGGAGTAACATTAATTAGCTAGCGAGCCAGATAGCACTGTGGCCAGCCACACAGTATTACCCCGCCTAATCTTGCTCTCTGCTTTCTTTTTTCTCTCCCATTTTGTGCTTGCTTTTCGATGACTTCATTTTCAGGGAAGTCAATTTCATTGGTCATCAAATTTCCCAAAAACCTCCACAAAAAGAAAGCAAGAGGAAAGATATAAAGAGAAATATATGTAGCCCATACTCCATCAGTGTCAATAAAAACTTGAATTATCTTGCATAGGCCCCTAAATATTTACATGATTATAAAATTTTGATCAATTGAGAGTGTAAAAATGTTACTTCCCAAGACTGAGATCTATTTTGCTGTAATTTATATATCTCAGTGTACAATGAGGCTGCATTCTACTTCTCAATATGACCAATGTTCATGTGACCTGCCACAGCAGTAACATCACAACAGCAATTGGTTTAATTTTGAGAGGCGCACCATCACACATGGATTTGGTTGTAGTTGAACCTTCAACCACTAGTCATCAAGAACATGAATAATAACTAGTATTGTTTGCTTTTTGATCACTCTCCACAACCTTCGCTAACTTCAAGAACTCATCTCAGCACATTCTGGAATCCTGTTCAGTTCTACAACCCCCAATATGTTATTTACGATAGAACATAGATAACATTTCAAATGTTGAAACTGAGACACTTTTTATCCACAAAATGAGCTTATTTCAAATTTTCTGGTTGCAACAGGTCTCAAAAACACAGGCGAAAAAGGAAGCCATTGTTGAGCATCATCCAGAAGCGCCGGCATGTTCTGTGGGCCAAGGCTCATTTAAAATGGACTGCAGCAAAGTGTGCTGTGGTGAGACGATTCCAAATTTGACATTCTTGTTGGAAATCATGGACGTTGTGTCCTCCGGGCTAAAGAGGAGAAAGACCACCCCTCCTTTTATCAGCGTTCAGTACAAAGGCCAGCATCTCTGATGGTATGGGGATGCATTAGTGCATATTTTGTGCGACACTTGCATGTTTTAAAATACATTATGAATGCTGAAAGGTATATAAAGGTTTTAGAGCAACATATGCACCCCTCCAGATGATATCTATTCCAGGGAGGGCCTGGTGTATTTCAGCAGAACAATGCAAAACCACATACTGCAGCTATTACAACAGCATGGCTGTGTAGTAGAAGAGTCCGTGTGCTGAACTGGTCTGCCTGCAGTCCTGATCTTTCACCGATTGAGAACATTTGGTGCATAATTAAATGAAAAGTCCGTCAAAGGAGACCCAATACTCTCCAGCAGCTGGAAGCCTGTATTAAACAAAAGTGGGATCAAATTCCAATGGCTAAACTCAAGAAACTGGTCTCCTCAGTGCCGGGACGCCTCCACTCTGTGATAAAAAGAAGAGGGGATGCTACACCATGGTAAACCGGCCACGGCCTGTCCCGACTTTTTAGAGACCTGTAGCAGCCATCAAATTTGAAATGAGCTCTTTTTGTGGATAAAATTGTTAAATTTCTCATTTTTAACATTTGCTATGTTACCTCTGTTCTATTCTGAATAAAATACTGGCTGGTGTGATTTGAAAGTAATTTCGTTTTGATTTTATTCTCAATTTACACTTTGTCCCAACTATTTCGGGATTGGGGTTGTATAAAAGTGGACCCGGAAACTAAATCATTGGAGAAATAGCTATGTTTGCTAGCTAGTTCACAATCCAGTCCATTAAACATCTTTATGTGGGGTGTTGTTCTCATGAAACAAGGTTTGTAACGCGACTGTAGCCTAGATATACACTTCACATTAGACCACTGACTATCTATGAATCGGACAAAGCTGCAAACCGAACATTGCCTTGGATTGGATCATGTTAGATTTAGGATTCCGCGTTTCTTTCATTTTCCGCACTGGTCAGGATATTTTTGCCATGTTTGAAAGTAGGTCGGGACTCATCCTGACCATCCCTAGCTAAATCTACACCTATGAGCTCATCCTGTGGGATGGAGGTAGAGTGGCAGGTTACAGTACTGTGTAAAAGTCTTAGGCACCCTACATTTTTATTTTTGATTTAAATCTGGCTTTAGGTGTTTACTTTTTGTCTTTCAAGTTAGTGTTGCTGAAGATAAAAGCACATTTAAAACTCCAATTGCCTATTTAAAAAATAGTTTTGTAAATAAATGTATTTCATTAAAAACTGTTGATATTGTTAATATAGTTTTGATTGAGCCCAGATGTCAACATCATCATGACTGTCTGCAATTGCTTGGAGGGATAGATGCAAGTGAGACAGTCAGTCTGCAGAAAAACGGCGGCAAGTTTTCCACTCTGCTTGGAACAAGCAAAACGAACTATAGCAAATTTTTAGGGAAAGGGTTGTCATTCCAATATTGGCTAGATTTATTTTTTAGAGCTCTGTATCATACATTTCTTAGTTATTGGAAGCTTGTAATTATTTGTGCAAGCACATGTGTCCTATGAAATTACTTCAAATATGCTTAAGACTTTTGCACTGTACTGTACTTTGCTGTCCTCTCCAAGGAGGGTGTGGGTGTATTTGACTGCCTGTCTACATTGTGGAGGGAGGGTTTGGGCAAAAAAATAAGGTGTTCGTGGGGAGGCTCCTGCGCTACTTTGGCATTAGCGAGACAGGAAGCTGCCAGTGATACAGAACATGAAGGACTCACTGCTGGACTGATCGAACAGCAGAGGCGGGTAGGTGGGCAGGGGGTGGTTGGTTGGGAGGCCTAAGTGTATGTACTGCTCTGAGAGTGCTTCAGAGAGAATGGAGCTGGAGTAGTGGTCACACTGACCCAGAACAGACTGTCTGTGCTCACTCCATCACCCAACATAAAAAAACATTAGTACCGCATTACAGCGCTTCTCCTGTGTCCTTCTCCTCCGTCTCACCTTTCACATATTGGTGTCTGAGTGCTTTTGACCATGACTGGCCACAGTGGCGTAACATAATTGTGATTGGCCCCTGTGCAGAAACTCCCCACCCCCCACCCCAAACACAAGTGCGCGCTTGTGCGGACGCATAAGCAGACAATAGCGATGTCATCATGGAGAGGCTCACCATGCAAATCTCATTCTGCAAACTTGCCTTGAATTAACACCACAGACAGCAGAGGAAGGGCCAGACTAATCAACGCTAATCTAACAGCCTGCGTAGGACTCAAAAGAAAATACCACAGCCTGATTTCTCTAACTACCACACATCTGAAATAGCTTTAGCCAGCCTGCATTAACAAATTGAGATAAAAGTAACATACTCGGAATGTCAATAAGTATAGCACAAATAGCCATCAAGAAAAGTGCGGTGGGTCATTACATGCCGATAATACTTTATTAATGAGGAAAATATTAATTACATACTCTATAATATAAGCATATTTCACGCTTAAATACTTGCAGCAATCCCCCAGCAGGTCTTACGGGGAGTCACCGGTCCGTGCGAAATTACGTTAGAGGCACAGTAGTGTAACTTATCTGATGGTTTAAATCTCCAGACACGCCAACAGGATCGATCAGATCTCCTGTCAACTACGTTCATATGAGAGGTAACAATTAGACGATTATGCATGTAAGTGAAGGTGAGCTTACGTTAGCCCCTCGGCACACATTAACATTGCAGGCATTCGATGAAGCAGAGGCATGTGTAAAAAACGATCTAATTTAGTCAGTTTAGCACTATACTCGTCCTTTTCCCATTTTTCCTTTCTGTTTTGGGTTCCACTTTTTTGTTTGGGCTTACTTAACACAATGCTTCTATGCTAAGTTTATCATTTCCTCAATATAGAACTCATAGACTGTATAAAAAATGGAGCAAGCAACTGTGACGTCACCCATTGGTTTCTGCATACCATTTAGAAAGCCTCGGTTTTGGCTATTTGAACTGCGCCATTTTGTCATTTTGAAACCGGATGTGATTCCTATTGGATGAGAGAGTGAAGTGAAGATCCAGGGAGGAGTGTGGCTCTGGATCTGACCATAACGGACAAGGACCAGCGGATAGCCACGCCGCCAAAAGCTTATTCTGGCTTTATCCTTTATTCTAGTCTTTCTAGGACCATAATTTACAAAAATGAACATCATGATTTATAGAAGGAGACTTGAAACTCATGATAGATACCATTAAATAATGTGGAAAATCATTATTGAAATAAAAAATTAAGTGGGAAGGTAGGGTCATTTTCTCATAGTCTTCTATAGACCCATTTACTGTCAGCAAACAAAACAGGCTGTGCTCGCAGCTTGGCAACGGAGGTATGGCGGACCATAATAGCTTGTCAAGCTATGCGAGCGCATTAGCCATCAAAGATTGCAAATTCTACCAAAACAAATTAACTTTGACAAATGGCTACCAATTTCCAGTTCCGTATGGTATCAGTGAGTGGGTAGATGATGTTAGTTAGTGGCCCAGTATTCCATGGCCTGATATATATACCCATTTGATCAAGAAACATACCGTGTGCACTAGTAAGGAACTACGAGCATACAAGTCCCTGAATGCTTATCTGCGGACATAAGCAGAATGTTAAATACCACGACAGACTTGGAGTTTAGTGTCTCGAAATCGGAGGTCCTTCCTAGTCAAACACAAGGGCATAAAACCACCGTACATGATGCATGGGTTACAATAATAATAATAAAAATAAAAAATAGAAAACTACGTCCTGACAGCTAATTGTACCTGAATGGTAGGCTAAGTATTATTTTGTATTGTTGGCTTGCTAGCTAGCGAGTTTGACTGCATAGTTGTCATGCAAACATGAAATCTGTTTCAGTTTACCATTATTCTCACATATCTCATTTAATGTCTGTAACCGTGAGACGCGCGTCAAAAAATTTGTTCCATTAATTTTAATGGAGCAAAGCCCACTGGCAGCGTGTGAAACGCGTCAGATATTTCCTTTTCGACATTGCTCAATTTCTTGAGCGTCAAGTCTGTAGAAACGCATTTGTCTTTTAGATTAGCTATTTAACTATTTCGCCTTGTCATGGTTGGCGGCACACACTGAAACCTCACATGCAGTTGTTCGAAACTGATATACCTGCTTTTTAACCAAGTCACAGTTTTGAGAGGAAATCCGTCATTTTGTGCGCATTTAAGTAATCAAGCGATCTACAGTTAGACAGAATCTAACTTAAGGTAACTTACACTGGTAAGAATTTAACACTGCTGAGTTAGCTAGCTAGCTAATTTGCTGCTGGGTGAAATTAAGTGAATCATAATCTTAATTTACTAGACAGCTAAATTTAGGAGGAAATTATGCCTGTATATAACATATAGGGCTCTAATTTCGTAGACTAGGCGCGGCGCAGGCGCGGCGAATGGGGGGTGCACCGCGCCAACGGGGTGTGTCCAGGCGTATCTTGCAATTTTGTGTACGGCGTAGCCTGGCGCAAGTACTTCTCTGTCCCGCCTGCGAATTTTTTTTCCCTAAACGGTTCGTCCATAGAGATTTTTTCTCGTCTCCTTATTGGTTGAGCTCTGCTACGTCATACATTTATCATTCAAGATGGCAGCGCCAATAAAATTGAGAACTATTTGTTCTTCCACCAAGCAGGACAGAGTGGATAGAATGGTTGGCCAGCAACACAGACGCTAAGATTGCTTTTACACCTAGCGCCATTGTCATGTCACATCAGGCTATTTGGGCTCGCTAATGCAGATATACTATGAAAGCAGGCTATTTTGAATGTCTCCTTCAGTCTCCCGAAGACCCAGTTAAATAATTTCATTAGTTTCGGTTAAAGAGTTACCTTGTTCTCAATTTGCGCAGATCGGCCAAATCATTACAACCAGCAGTGAGAGTAGGGAACGATTGACTATTGTCCTCCACACTTGCCGGTGTCCAGGAAAATATGTTGAATTGTGCATTAGCTTGCTAGCCAGCTTGTCAACTAGCTTGACCCAGTTAGATAATATTATGTTCGTTCTGGTTTTCGAGTTTCCCCTTGTTCACAACTGGTGCCGGTCGGCCAAATCATTTTACAACCAGCCACGAGAGTAGGAAACGATTGACTATTGTCCTCTACACTTGCCGGTGTCCAGGAAAATATGTTGAATTGTGCATTAATTTGCTAGCCAGCTTGTCAACAAGCTAGCGTTCACTACAATGGATGTGGTTACCCAACACACAGCGCATAAAATATCAACAATTTATTGTTACCTGGGGGCGACATACGACTGGTTTTTTGATGCACGGTCACTAATGTGCTGGCGCACTATTAGCAACGCTTTATTTTGTCAACAATACCACATGGGCGACAGTCAACAGAAGCACTGGTAAGATAATTAATTCATATATTTCAACCAATAAGGAGACGAGAAAAAATCGCCATGGACGAACCGTTTGGGGAAAAAAATTCGCCTCCCGCCTCTGCCCCTCCTTCCAAGATGGCAAAGAAGGCGACACAGCCGAGTCAAATCTTGCTCATTGGCAAGATGCTTAAAATTTTGGGATTAAAATGCATGGACAACAATGCAAAATACGTTACACATTTTCAATATGTGATCTTAACTCAGTACGAGATCATAGCAATCAGGCTGTATTCCTTTCTCCCACTAAAGACGATAAAACCAATAATGCCGCTTGCACACTGGACGCGGAACAAATTTTTCGCGCGACAGATTGCGTTGAACGCAGTGTCTTGTGTCCGAAAGTCTGACAGGGTTTTAATATATATCCATGTCCGACAGTCTATTATTGCTATTAATTTCTTCAAATCTACTGACTCTTTTAGATATGAAACGTGAGTGTTTTGATAAGAGGGCTCAGTTCTTCAAGATGAGTACCGAGAAAGTCAATCAATGTTTCTGTTTAAGCTCTGCTCAATAAAGTGAGTCGACATTGGCGCGAGACAATGTACAATGTCTCCGTGTCTGACAGCCAAAAAAAGAGAGGATGATTAGAACAGATTGATAACGAAATAAAGAATAAAAATAAACATTTTAACAACAGAACATCCAACGAACACTGCGATTTATTTATTTGCGGGTCATCTTTTTGGATGTTCCGTGTGTTGGTGATATATTTTATTCATAATTTCGTTATAAATGTGTTCTCATATCAATAGGCTACTTTTACTTTTTGCTGGCTGCTGGACATGGAGTATTTTGCATTTTGCGTCGGATAGTCTTGATCGTGCAGGCGATAATTTATTCACACTGTCAATGGTCATGGAATTGATTTGCTCTCTGACTACAAGTACTATTTTATCACTGGTGTGGAAATAAAGCGTGAATCTGTTCGATCCATCTGACTAATTTTCAAAAGAAAGACCGAATAAAGACTGCTGTCTATCTTCAATGGAAGAAAACAGACGAATAGGCTAAAAAGACCAAGAAAAGTCAATAGCTATCGATTTGCATTCTGTGAAGGGCGAACACAAACATGGCCAAGTTTGCACGTCTAATAATTCCAGGAATAAAAAAAATTAGAATTTTATGACTTTCGGACACGGAGCTATATTAATGCCCTGTCCAACTATCGCGTCTTTGCATTGACTTTGTCTCTGATCAGCCGTACGAAAAATTTGTTTCGTCTCCAGTGTGCAAGCGGCTTTACTGAGCACAGAACGCAAGCATGCTATATATATATATATATATATATATATAAAAGCTAGGTCAAGTTTACATTATGCGTGCCAACCGCCTTCAATCTGACATCAGGACAATTGATGTAGATACTATAATTTATGCCCTTATTCAGATCGTTACATTAAATAGTGCTTCCTGTAATTATTTATTGCATTGAAATGTGCCTGACATTCTGGAAATCTCCCTGTGAGATTTTGGTGACGTGTGCGCACTGCCCGCGGTCAGCCAAATTACCACTGCACAGAAATTAAACCAGGTTGGAGCTGGCGAGTTTCCTGCGCAACTCCAGCGGAGACTTTTTCTCCGAAATTGTCTCTGCGTCTTGATGAATAAGTGACACCTCCCCCTACTACGCTGCCACACCCATCTCGGCGCACGTTCGTCTACCAAAGGCTGTGCACCTCACGAAATTACCACTGCGCGGGCTGCGCCGGACGAAATTCCACTGCGTGAGCTGCGCCACGCTGCGCCACCTGCGCTGCACCAAGAAATTAGAGCCCATAGTGCGCAGTAACCTGAACGTCGCACTTTTTCATCACTTGAAATAAGCTTTATCGGTAGGTGTTTTCAAAGTTAAACGATATCTTGTTGAATATTTTGAGAGTGACACCCATGGCTTCTCGGTCTTGTTGACAGCTGGCAATGTTGATGTGGCTGACGCTTTTAGTGGGCGTTTAAAAGCATCAAGGCAATGTTCGTAGTTTGACTTGATGCTTCACTTGCGGTCTGTGGGCGTTATACGGATGTGATCCTCTCCGAATCCTGTAAAATTTTAGTCCACCAACGAAATATCAATTCTGACAACCATGCACGCAGCAACCAGACATTTCGGTGCTGGCAAAATATCTAATTCAATGTTTGCAGATTCATAACTCGTCAGACTGAATTGGGGAGACCGCTACTTCCGTTGCCAAGATCTGATGACGTTGGCTGTAAATGGGTCTATAACATTGAACTTCTTTCTGTAGGCACATGGACATTGCCATCTGCTGGCTTTTAAATAGAATCCAATTTTAAGAGATTTCCACATTGGCTTCAGTTTTCAGACGAGGGTATGGAAGCCCGTAGGGGACAGTATTAAAATGAAAATGTAATTCCACTATTGCATTATACAACTTAATTTTTCACATATGAATGAGTTATTTGAGACAATATTGAATTGAAAATGCATTAATCCAATTATCACTTTCATTTTCACATGGGGAATCTATGACTCTATTCAAATGATAGTGAGAATCTGTTTGACATTTAATTTTCAAAGTCGTGCCCCGCAGTACAGTGGACAATATTCAACGTCAATAAGCAAAACAGAACCCCAAGCCTACTGAATTTACATTTACATGTCATCATGCACTTTTAGGGTCATTATGAAAAAGTAATTGCTATTTTCAGACTATTTGAAAATGATACTGAAAATGGCATTCAACACTTAATTTTCAAAGACTTAACCTTCTCTACTGTGGACAAAATGCAATAAGCCAAACAGCACTCCCAGTCTGTTGTATTTAAATGTCATCACGCTGTTTTAGGGACAACATGAAAATGAAAATGCTGTTTTCCAATCACTTGAAAATAATAATTATAACGGCATTTGACATTTCATTTTCAAAGACTTATCTTGCGATTCATGGGACAATATTCAAATGCAGCAGAAACAGCACCTCCCAGTCCATTGCATTTACAAATACGTCTCATCACTATGTATTGTGCACCATCGTGCAATAGGCTACGTTGCCCTTTGGATGTAGTCATCTCGGCAGCCAGTATGCTTGTAACGTTAACAAAGGAAAATCTTTGTAAATGATCATCACATTAAAGTGATGCGATTTGATTTTTGCCCCAATTATTATGCCTCGGTGCGCATGCGCAAGCGAGGTATACGGTAGTTTGTTTGTGTGTCATTCTGTCTGTCACCAGGATAGCTGCTACGCCCGTCAAAATCAAGTCCTAGAATATGGCTCTATGGGTTAAATGCCATGATCTCTTGGATTTAAATTTGCCAGATTTTTCATATACAGCTTTGTTTTCGACTTATAGCACTATTTGATTACTACGATGGCAATGCTGTGACAAATGTGTTGGTGCAGTGTTCTGTTAATATTTGCAACCTATCAAAATATGTTGCCTCACAGTTCAGCGCTTGCTCAGACCTCAAATCTTCTTCTAGGTTTCTTCGCTCATGTCTTAAGTAGCCTATCGGCAAAAATCATAAAAAAGACTTTTTTTCAGCGCATCTTTAGACCTGTAAACATTTATATATCTGCATGTATACACTACGTTTTTTCGAAAATGCACAAAATAGATGACAACTATCCGTGCTACGCATGGGCTAAAAGTTTGTTTTTCAATGCAGGTGCATATAGGAAGCCTGGGTTTAAAAGTTCATAGAATTTCCTTGTACACAACATTTCTGGTGCTGTTTTGTCCTTTATTGAATTAGACCGTTTTACTTGCAAAAACAGCTTCAAAATGTAGTTTTCACTTCAGAACCAAGTTCAAAACCTGGTGCAGCGTCTTTGTCACACAGTAAAACTGGTGTATGCGGAAAACACTCATTATTCATGGTGGTTTCAGAGATGTGTGAAATTACGCAAATCGTCATCTCAGTGATAATATATGGCATGCGGCATATATCTTAAAACAAGCGTATCCAACTAATGATAACACCTGCTATTGTTATAATAAGCTGACAAATAGCAAAGTTACCTCTGTAGACTGATTCATATTGCAATTAAGGCGAAAACAAAGACTTAACGACTTTACGTAAGATCTGTATTTAACCCTAACACAGTTGAAGATTTGATTCGGGTCAGTGTGGAGGGTCCTCCTCTGGACATATTTGATGCCTCACTGGCAGTGAAGAGATGAATGGAAGGGGAGAGAGCCAGGAGACCCCATTTTAAATCCTGACCTCCGGATATGGCATAAAGCCGATGTAGTGGAAACATTTGTTAATCAATGAACTCAAAACTTTCATATTGTTAAACAACTTTCGTTTGTTGTAGACAGTTGTATTGTGAATGTGGAGTGATATATCGTATTTTTTAAACATTAAAAATATTCATATATTGGTGCTTCTTAGATTTTGGTGTGTGCACTCCTGAATTTTGACTCGCGCTCCTAGCTTTTTGAACTTGGGAGCACAGCGCTACCAAGCAAAATACTTAATTTCGAGCCCTGTACTGCAGTACTTAAGCTGCGTTGGTGCACATGCGCATAATTTATGTGTCAGCGTGTGGCTCTGTGAATAGAGCGTGTTGTCCACACCAATTTTTATAGCTTCATAAAGGGAGATACTTGTCACTGCAGTAAGCAGCGAGGCATCAGCAGCTTCAGTGCTTTCATATTATCTGAGCGAGCTGTAATATGCATGAACTTATCCGAGGCTTCGCGGCAGTGCTGTGCAACAGCAACCCAAGTGTGCTGGCAGATTTTAGAGACGTCAGCTAGCTAGCTAGTCTAAAAGCAATCGCTTAGGTACAGCTAGCTAGCTATGATGTCTACTGGAGAAGCTCTTACAGCTTTTATTTGTCACTTTCAACGCTATCTCTCACACACGCAACCTCTTTCACCATTGATTAGCAGCTTCTTTTACCTAAAGAACAAACTGACAGTTCAGCCTGAGGCATGTTTTTTTTTCATTGCTTGTTACAGCAGCATTATCCTTCCATGCGTGCTATAGCGTATTACATTACTCCAGATAAAACGCTAACTGTTTTCCCCACCCTGCTTACGCTCGTCTGGTGAAATTTTTGTCATCATTTTTATACTTAATCCCTGTGATTCGGTTTTTGCCATTGCTTCACAAGCTAGCTTGCTGGATAGTTCTTGTGCTTGCCGAGTTGCAAGTTTGCCACTAGCCTGACCTGTGTGCCATCCAGTTATTCTCTGTAGATAAATGGGTCCATCGCGTATTATGTTACGATGGTCTTAGGATATAGCCACCTAGGCGGCTAGATAGATAGATAGATAGATAGATATTTATTCAGTACAAAGGCCACTGGCCCAAAATACAGACATCATGACATATGAATGTGAATGTATGCGCATTTATAAATGCATTAGACTATGGAAAATTACAAGTTCCTCCTGTCAATAATTTTCTGCACCTTATATAGATCTCAACTGGTGGTGTTATACCAGTATGTAGCATGTCAGAATAAAAGAGTATATAACGGAAACAGAGTACCAAAATTTAGGTCTCCAAAATGGTGGGATGATGAACTCGAAAACTTAAAAAGTGCGAAGTATCTGGCACTGCGAGCACATAGGGATCATGGTTTGGATATAAATGTGTTTTGGGAACTGCGCAGACAATTTAAGTATATGTATAAACTAAAAAAGCTGAAATACCAAGAAAATCAGAGACAGTTTTTAATTGATAATAGGAATGACCCTAAAGTGTTCTGGAAAACTGTGAAAATGACTAAGCAATGCAGCAGTGTTCCAGTGTCAATCACAACAAATCAGTGGACTGAACACTTCTCGTCTCTGTTAAATGTACCTGATATGCCCTCTCTACCTATTGATTATGAGCATGGTGATGCTGATCAGGAGTGTGATACTGATGACATTCTCAACGCACCCCAGATGTAGTTGACACTCACATCAAGAGACTGGGCAATAATAAATCACCTGGACCTGACGGTATAGCTGCTGAGTTTCTAAAGCACACAAGAACTAGTGTGTCAACAGTTTTTATTCAATAAAATATTGTATACTGGGTCTTTCTCACTTGCATGGGGTAAAAGTATTACCCCTTGTTCAAGTCTGGAGATAAGCATGATGCTAGTATGCTAGCTAACGTTAACTTCTTTGTTCTTCTTTGAAAATTATGATCACATTAAAGCGATGTGGTTTGGTTTTTGCCCAAAGTTTACGAACTTAGCGAGCTGTAATATGCATGATGTTATCCGCGGCTTTGCAGCAGTGTTGTACAACTGCAGCCCATGAGCGCTTGCGGATTTCAGAGATGATAGTCAGCCTGCTGTGAGTTTAAAAGCAATTGCTACAGCTAGGTATGGTATGGCTAGGTACCTACAGTAGGTATGATGCCTATTGGAGAAGAAGCGTGATCCTTAGCCGACTGATTCTCGATTGACGTGTCATCTTGATGACGAATGCGTGTTTTCTTGCCTCCGGTGGTTCGTCACTACAAAAGATCAAAAAGTCATATTTACATTTGAATTACTGTTCTTGGGTGTGACTCGGTGGGCCTGTATGACGACAAAGACGATGCCATTGTCCATTCAGTGGCAGGACGCATACTGGGCAAGTGGTGAGCGTAAGGAGCTTCCTCAGGTAAGTAGGGCTAGGCCTACTCTTCATTTACTTGACAATGCGTTAAATTTTGGTTAATGATGCAATATATTTTTAGCCGTAATTATTGTCTCGTACTTAGAAAGTGGTGAAGATTAGTAAAGCCCCAATTCCGAAATAGTTGGGGAAAGGTGTAAACTGTGAATAAAATCAAAATGCAATGACTTTCAAATCACTCTAAAAAAGTGGGACAGGGGCCTGTTTACCAAAGTGTACCATCCTCTCTTCTTTTGAACACAGAGTGGAGGCGTCTGGGCATGGAGGAGACAAGTTTCTTCCGTTTAGCCATTGGAATTTCATCCCACTCTTTTTTAATACAGGCCTCCAGCTGCTAGAGTGTTTTTGGTCTTCTTTGACGGACTTTTCATTTAATTATGCGCCAAATGTGCTCAATTGGTTCAAGCACACGGACTCCTCTACTACGAAGCCATGCTGTTGTAATAACATAACATAACATAACATAACAAGAACAGGCCTTTCAGCCCAACTACGCTCGCCAGTTTCTTTATACTATTGTGAATATATCCCTTCAGATACTCAGTGACCCAATGGTATCTGGCTTTAAGTCAAGCCTGCTCTTGAAAACTCCCAAGGTCTCTGCCTCAACAATATGGTCAGGCAAACTATTCCACATTGAAATTACTCTTTGGGTGAAGAAATATTTCCGTATATCAGTGCTAAATTTACCTTTGGTCAACTTCTATTTGTGACCTCAAGTTCTACTCACAACACTTGGTCGAAGGAATCCTGTTAATCCCTTTAACATATTTAAAGACCTCAATCAAATCACCCCTTAGTCTCCTTTTCCTAAGACTAAAGAGATTAAGGATCTTAATGGCTGCAGTAAGTGGTTTTGCATTGTCCTGCTTAAATACACAAAGCCTTCCCTAGAATAGATGTCGTCTGGAGGGGAGCACTAAAACCTTTATATACCTTTCAGCATTCATGGAGCTTTTTAAAACATGCAAGTGTCCTACACCATATGCACTAATGCATCCCGATACCATCAGAGATGTTGGCTTTTGAACTGAACACTAATAACAGGAGGGGTGGTCTATCTCCTCTTTAGTCCGGAGGACACAACGCCCATGATTTCCAACAAGAATGTCAAATTTGGACTCGTCTGACCACAGGACACTTTGCTACAGTCCATTTTAAATGAGCCTCGGCCCACAGAACACGGCGCTTCTGGATCATGCTCAACAATGGCTTCCTTTTTGCATGATAGTTTTAGGTGGTATTTGGATGGCACGGCGGACTGTGTTTACAGACCGTGGTTTCTTGAAGTATTCCTGGGCCCATTTAGTAATATCAATGACCGAGTGATGTAGTGGCGTTTGAGGGCCCAAAAATCACGGGAATCCAGTGAAGGTCTTCATCCTTGTCCCTTACACAAAGAGATTTTTCCAGTCTCTCTGAATCTTTTGATGATGTTCAGGACTGACGATGATGAGACCTCCAAAGCCTTCACAATTTGACATTGAGGAACATTGTTTTTAAAGTATTCCACAATTTTTTTACTCAAACCTTCACAAGGTTGGGGAGCGTCTGGCCATCTTTACTTCTTAGAGACTCAGCCTCTCTTAGGCATCCCTTTTATAGCCAATCATGTTACACACTTGTTGCCATTTATAGTAATCACCTGCTAAATGTTCTTTTAGCTGATTGCCTTATATATTAATTGCTTTATCATCCTTTTTTTACCTTTGTCCCAACTTTTTTGAGACCTGTTGCAAAATAAAAATGTAAAATGTCTCAGTTTCAACATTTGAAATGCTATCTATGTTCTATTGTAAATAACATATTGGCTCATGTGATCTGACAGTCATTGCATTTTGATTTTTTTTCACAATATACACTTCGTCTCAACTATTTCGGAATTGGGGTTGTATTTAATTTTTTGAGTGAGGCGAGAATCAGATGTTGGAAAGTAATCATTTTTCAATTCTTTTTTACCAGGAAACACTGGAATTGAAATGTCAGTTTTAAAAATAAACAAATAAATATATAAATCAAGTCAGGCCCATTACTAAAATGTTTAGATTTTGTGGCTGCATATTACAGCAAGACAAGTAAGTTTCTAACCAAGTGAACTCCGATGGAAGATTTGGAGCAACAAGTTGGACAGAGCTTTCCGTCACCATCATCACAAGACCCACTGAGGAATATCTGATGGAGGAAAGGTACGCCATCCTTCCATTAAAGTTTTATACATGGAGACTTTATGCCAGCTTGTGTCGTGCATCTACAGGCTGCTCATCGGGCAGCCTTTGGAGGCCCACCACCGCACTGAAATTGTTAAAATTGATTTTTCCCCATAACACAGCACAGTACGAAAGTCTTGGCCACATTTAAAACAATTCCGTAGGATAAAGATTCTTCCAAAAATCATGAAAATATGAGTGTGTTATGATTAAAAAATGTACTGTAATGAACTGTTTTCACCCAATGAAATCAATATTTGGTTTCACCACTTGCTGCCTCAAAATTTGGTACACTGCTTTGTAGTTTTATAATTTTATAAGATGACTGCATGTTTGTCCTAAGCATACTGGAGAATGTGCCACAGATCTTGTGCAGGTGAAATGTCTAACTTGCTCTCCTCTGTGAGTAATCCCAGACGGCCTTGCTGATGTTCAAATCAGGGCTCTGGCAAGGTTATATCATCTGTATCAACTTTCTTCTAGGAAATACAAATTTATTTGTAAAATTATTAATTTTTCAATCATCATTTTTTATGTGCATTTTATCTACAACAACACAAATATGGACAACAGAATATAATCTCCTAAGGCTAAGAGTAAAATAAAAAAAAATCTGCCGTAGGCCTTTGCAAAG
The DNA here is from genome assembly GCA_029721435.1 of Gymnothorax reevesii. Taxonomy (NCBI): domain Eukaryota; kingdom Metazoa; phylum Chordata; class Actinopteri; order Anguilliformes; family Muraenidae; genus Gymnothorax; species Gymnothorax reevesii. The sequence continues at coordinate 24,630,663 of CM056591.1, read as the reverse complement.
TACTGTATAAAGTGCTGTGAAAAAGTATTTGCCCCTTTCCCCCCTTCTTTTTTTTAATTAATTTTTGCGTAATGATCACGCTTGAATATTTTCCATCATTAAACAAAATATAATATTCGATAAAGGCAGCTCAAGCAAACAAAAACGTATTTGAATGATGATTTCATTTATTGAGGGAAAAAAAACACTGTCCAGCCTTACCTGGCCCTATATGAAAAGTAATCTCCCCCTTATTTACTAAATTAGCCAAATGAACAAATGTAATCAATAATTGGGTTCAATTCCAATAGAACCTCACAGGCATGATTACTGTCAGCCCTGTTGAATCTACACATCACTTGAAACTTAGATAAAACCTGTCAAGCAACGCGAAGCATACAAAATGCGTCACACGGAACTCTTACTCCATCCACTCCAAAGCACAGCAAAAACTGTTCCTATTGAGGAAATGTAATTCTTTTCATGTGGACAAACCAGTTCTGTTTTCTGTTTTACCTTGTTTTACAGATCCAATGTTGAATGTGTTTTAACCTTTGTTTTAATTTGTTGGTTTGGTAACCTTAAAGAAAGGTGTAAAGCCAAATTACAGAGAGTGGTGAAGACCTGCTCTAAAATTATAGGCGTGCCCCAGCTAAGCCTGCCTGGACAAAACAATAGACACTTAGAAAGGCCTATTCTATCCTCACTGGCACATCTCTCCCTTTACACCAGGTGCCCTCTGGACGGCGCTATAGGGTGCCTGGGCTCAGGAGTTCCAGAGCTCAGTGCTCTTTTGTTCCTAAGGCCACTGCGGCCATTAACCAACTCAGATGGGTTGGATTTCCTTCCTTTCACTTGGCAGATTCTACCAGCACTTTTAATCTTTGCATTTTGTTTATTTTTTTTTTATTATTTATTTATTTATTTATAAACCTTTGTATCATTGATTATGCTGTTTGCACAACCCAATTTTTCTGCAGTAGGCTTGCATTGTGGACCTGTGTATTTGTGTATTTTTGTGTTTTCCATGTGAGATTTATGTGCTGCACCTGAATTGCCCTTTGGAGACAATAAAGATTTACAATACAATATAATACATGATGCTGCATTCTAAAGAAACTCAAGTGAGAAACAAAGACATTGACATCTGTCAGTCTGGAGAGGCTATAAAGCAATTTTCAAAGCTCAGGAACTCCAGGACTCCGCTAACCATAATGAGAGCCATTGTCAACAAATGAAGAAAACTTTTGACAGTGGTAAACCTTCCCAAGTGTGGCCGGCCCACCAAAAGTCCCACAAGAGTGTATTGACGACTCATTTAGGAGGCCACAAATGTACCCAGACTAACATTTAGAGAACTGCAGCCCTCAATTGCCTCTGATCATTGTTTGCGATTTCATAAGAAAAAAGACTGGGAAAAAATATCATGCATATGAGAGCAGCATGGCAAAAACTACTGATGACCAAAGAGAATACAAAGGCTCATCCCTCATTTGCCAGAATATATCTTTATGCCCACCAAGACTGATGGGATAATGTTCTATGGACTGATGAGTCAAAAGTGGAACTTTTAGGAAGACGTGGGTCACGTTACATCTGGCATTTAGCTTACACAGAATTCCACAATAAGATCATCATACCGGCAGACAAATATGGCAGTGGAGGTATAAAGGGCTGAATACACAGCATGAAAATAAGCAGCTAAAATCTGTGAATCGCTTTGCCTCACATGTGCGACACTTTCTTCCATATCGTATCTTAATCAGCGGCTTACCAGTGAGCAACTGAAACTTGAGCTGACCTCTACTGAAGTGAAGTCTAATTCTAACCTGCACTTGCATTGGTCGTGCACTAGTATGGTGGTATTCACAAGAACAGACTTTACATGCTGCTTAACTACGGTGGCCTTGGAGGAAATTCACATGTTGCCCTCCTTTCATTGAAGATGATTGACAGACTTGTGAATTTTTTTAATGGTGTATTTGGCCCTTAATCATCTGGGGCTCCTTTGCTGCTTCATGGAATTGATGGAACCACAAACTGCCGTCTACCAGGGAATCCAGAAGAAGAACATCTGGCCATCAGTTTGTCTTCTAAAGTTCTAGCGCAGTTGGGTTTTATCACAGGGCAATGATCCATCACAAACAAGCCAGCCCTCCTCTAAATGGCTGAAAAGTAAAAAAAAATGGGTTTGGAGAGGCCCAATTGAAGTCTGGATTCAAACCAATTTCCCTACAATGAATTTCAAAGATGTAATTTGAATGGACTCACCTCGTCTTTGTCTTACTATGCCGTGAAAAAGTATTTGCTCCCTTCCTGAGTTTTTTTTTTTTTGTTGTTGCATATTTGTCACATTTAAATGTTTTGGATCGTCAAACAAATTTATATATTAGACAGAGATAACCTGAGTTAATACAAAATGCAATTTTCGAATGATGTTTTCCCTAGTTAAGGGAAAACAGCTATCCAAACCTATCTGGCCCTATGTGAAAAAGTAATTGTCACCTAAAACTATCCTTGGAGACAACATCTGCAATGAAGCATTTGCGATAACTGGCAATGAGTCTTTCGCTTTGCTGTAGAGGAGTTTTGGCCCACTCTCCTTTGCAGAATTGTTTTGATTTGCCACATTGGAGGTTTTTCAAACAATGTCTGTTTAAGATCATACCACAGCATCTCAAATGGATTTAAGTCTGGACTTTGACTAGGCCACTCCAAAACCTTCATTTTTTTTTTTTTTATTATTATTTTATTTCGGCATGATTGTAAACATTTCACGACAATTTCAACACGACACAACATGTATCATGACCGAAGGGGTTGCGGGAGAAGCGAAATCGCTTATCAGAGTCCCGCCCCCAGCTTCCAGAAAAACCAGTTTGGTAATGGTTAAAATATCATAAGGATTATAAATCACAGCAGAGTTAATGTCCATGTACGCTACGTTTTAACGTCAGAAAGTAAGATCATGAAAATTTATGAATATCATAAGAATTAGAATTGCTAATTAAGTGAGTGTTCATATAACTTAGATTCAAATGCCACTCTTGATCTAAAGCGACATTATCCCGAAAACCCCGTTCTTGATCATTCGATTTGATCCAGCTAATTTGGAGTAGATGAGAGGAAGCACATCCTCAGTCCAGGACTGTCAAACACAGCGAACGACACTTTCCCCATGAATCCATGACGTAACCGGCCGGGAATGTCCCATCCGGGCATGTCGGGCATGTGAGTTGCCTTTCGGACAGTTAGTCTGAAGCGTCCAGTGACAGGATACAATTAACAAAATACAATTAACAAGATTGAACATGTTTATAGTTACTCAGATATGCACATTTCAACAAATATTTGAAGACCTTCAGCTCTCCAGCCATCCTTATATTATCATCAAGTACATTCCATGCCCTGACTCCAGCCACAGATAGGGAATGCTCCCTACGTGTCGTTCTGACCTTGCTTGATTGTAATAACATCCTACTTCTGGTGTGCCGCATACAGTCACGCTGAAGAAACAGGTTTTGTACATTTTTGGGCAAGCAATTTTTATATCCCAAGTAGACAAGTTGCAAGGAGTTGAATTTTACTATATCCTGTAATTTAAGAAGCTTTGCCTTAAACAAATCATTTGTATGAGTTCCATACGGAACTCAATAAATAATTCTAAGGGCCTTTTTTTGTAGTTTAATTAAAGGTTCTATTGTATTTTTGTAAGTGTGACCCCATACTTCAGCGCAGTAATGTAGATGGGGTGCTATGAGGGCTGAATAGATTATTTTAAGAGATTTGAGGTTTAATAATTTCTGCATTTTCCAAAGAATACATACACTTTTAGCTAACTTTGTTTGAACTAAATTTACATGCGGTTTCCCGCTTAAGAGATTATCTATCATAACTCCCAAGACTTTATATACGTTTACTCTTTCAATGCTGATACCATTTACAAAACCCAAAACCAGTGAAGTTGGCATGTTATGTAAATCGTAGATAAAAACAGAATACAATGATTTGCAAATCCTTTTCAACTTATGTTCAATTGAATACACTGCAAAGACAAGATTTTTAATGTTCAAACTGGGAAATTTTTTTTTTTTTTGCAAATAATCATTAACTTAGAATTTAAAGGCAGCAACACATTGCAAAATAGTTGGCACACGGGCCTTTTTACCACTGTGTTACATTGCCTTTCCTTTTAACGACACTCCGTAAACGTTTGGGAACTGAGGAGACCAATTTTCGAAGCTTTTCAGGTGGAACTCTTTCCCATTTTTGCTTGATGTACAGCTTAAGTTGTTCAATAGTCCGGGGTCTCCATTGATGCATTTTACGCTTCATAATGCGGCACACATTTTCAATTGGAGACAGGTCTGGACTACAGGCAGGCCAGTCTAGTACCCGCACTCTTTTACCACGGAGCCATGCTGTTGTAACACGTGCAGAATGTGGCTTGGCATTGTCTTGCTGAAATAAGCAGGGGCATCCATGAAAAAGACGTTGCTTGGATGGCAACATATGTTGCTCCAAAACCTGTATGTACCTTTCAGCATTAATGGTGCCTTCACATATGTGTAAGCTGCCCATGCCTTGGGCACTAATACACCCCCATACCATCACAAATGCTGGCTTTTGAACTTTGCGCCTATGACAGTCCGGATGGTTCTTTTCCTCTTTGGTCCGGAGGACACAACGTCTACAGTTTCCAAAAACAATTTGAAATGTGGACTCGTCAGACCACAGAACATTTTTCCACTTCGCATCAGTCCATCTTAGATGAGCTTGGGCCCAGCAAAGCCGGCGTCGTTTCTGGGTGCTGTTGATAAATGGCTTTCACTTTGCATTGTAGAGTTTTAACTTGCACTTGCAGATGTAGCGACGAACTGTAGTTACTGACATTGGTTTTCTGAAGTGTCCCTGAACCCATGAGGTGATGTCCTTTAAACACTGATATTGGTTTTTGATGCAGTACTGCCTGAGGGATCGAAGGTCACGGGCATTCAATGTTGGTTTTCGGCCTTGTCGCTTACGTGCAGTGATTTCTCCAGATTCTCTGAACGTTTTGATGATATTACGGACCGTAGATGATGAAATCCCTAAATTTCTTGCAATAGCTCGTTGAGGAATGTTGTTTTTAAACTGTTCGACAATCAGCTCACGCATTTGTTCACTAAGTGGTGACCCTCACCCCATCCTTGTTTGTGAATGACTGAGCATTACAGGAAAGCTGCTTTTATACCCAATCATGGCACCCACCTGCTCCCAATTAGCCCGTTCACCTGTGGGATGTTCCAAATTAGTGTTTGATGAGCATTCCTCAACTCTCTCAGTCTTTTTTGCCACTTGTGCCAGCTTTTTTGGAACATGTTGCAGGCATCAAATTCCAAATCAGCTAATATTTGCAAAAAATTACGAAGTTTACCTGTTCGAACATTAAGTAACTTGTCTTTGCGGTGTATTCAATTGAATATAGGTTGAAAAGGATTTGCAAATCATTGTATTCTGTTTTTATTTACGATTTACACAACGTGCCAACTTCACTGGTTTTAGGTTTGTACTTTTAAGTCTATGTCGTCCTTTAGGCCTTTTTTCCCAAATATCATAAATTTGGTCTTTGTAAGATTTAATGATAGTTTGTTTACATTAAACCATGTGTGAAGTTTAGACATTTCATTATTAGCCAATTTGACTAATTGGTTGAGATCAGCACCAGAGCAAAAAATAGTCGTGTCGTCAGCAAATAAAATTGATCTTTGGATATCGGATACCTTGACAATGTCATTTATGTAGATTATGAACAGCTGAGGACCTATGACCGAGCCCTGAGGAATTCCACAGGTAATGTCCAGGCAGTTTGATTTATTATTGCCCATCTGTACAAATTGCGTTCTATTTGTTAAATAATTTTTAATCCATTTTAACGCGGTCCCTCTTATTCCATATTTATACAGTTTTTCAATCAATATATCGTGATTTATAGTGTCAAATGCCTTCTTCAGGTCAATGAATATACCTATAGAATATAGCTTTGAATCTAGTGAATCTTTGATCATCTCGATAAGTTCTGTTAGGGCTAGTGCTGTCGAATGCTTTTTCCTGAACCCATACTGACTGTCACATAGAAGTTTGTGTTTATCAATGTAATTGTCCAATCTATCATTGAAGAGTTTTTCTAAGATTTTTGAACATTGAGGTAAAATCGAGACAGGTCGATAATTTGAGAAATCATATTTATCCCCACTTTTGTAGAGAGGGATAACCTTTGCTATCTTCATTTTATCTGGAAACACTCCGCAAGAGAAGGATAGATTACATATATGCGTAAGTGGAGTTACAATTGCGTTGGTAAGTGTTTTCAGTGATTTCATATCTAATTGGTTTACATCAACAGACGTTTTAGCTGCACAATTATTCAGAATTGATCTAATTTCGGATTCAGTAACAGGAGTTAATGTCAATATGTCTTGTACTTCCTCATCCTTATCAAGGTAGTCCCATCTTAGGTATGAGGGTTCAATACCCTTTGCTAATTCTGGCCCAACATTCACAAAGTAATTATTAAAATGTTCCACAACTAGATCCATGTTCTCTACCTGTTTACCATGAATATTAAAGAAGGCAGGGTACTCCCTCTTCGGAGCCCTCCCAGAAACATTCTTTACTATATTCCAAAGATTTCTGGTATAATGTTTATTTCTTACTAAAAGCTTTTCATAATACTCTTTTTTAATGCGTCCTTAACAAGCGTGTAATTTTATTTCTATAAGACTTATACCTTACTTCCACTTTCTCAGTCCTTTCTCTCAGGAACTGCTTGTATAAAGTATTTTTTTCTTACAGGCATTGGCCAGTGATTTTGAAACCCAAGGTCTTCTCTCTTTGTTTTTCTTCAGATTATTGACTGTTTTGACTAAGCAGTGGGTATCATACAGAGAATTTACAGTCCACAGGAAAGCCTCATACGCTCTATTCGGGTCGTTTTCTGCTAATACATTACCCCATTTTTGATTTAACAGATCTATATCCAGATCCTTTAACCTTTTTTCACTTTTAATTCTGATTTCTGTGTATTCCCGGATTTTCGATCTTTTATATCTACCTTGCAATCACAAATAGCAAAGACTGGCAGATGATCAGTAATGTCATTTATCATGATGCCACAAAATATATCAGAATCCAGTACATTAGTATAGATATTATCTATCAAAGTGGCACTATGCCAAGTAATCCTGCTTGGTTTTGTAATTAATCGTTGCATACCCATGGCATATGTGGTGTTAATATAATCCTCTATTATAGAGCTGTTATTTGGATTTATCAAGTCAACGTTAAAGTCCCCACACATGAAAACATTTTTATGGCTTATATTAGTGAGTAGTTCGCCCATACATTTGCTGAAAACATCAATTTGCGAGTCCGGTGCCCTGAACACACAAGAAATAACAGTATTTTTACCTTCAATCTGGGAATCTCAATTGTAAGGCATTCCATAACATTTTCCACAACATATGATTTACATTCTATTACCTTGAAGTTTATGGCCTCATCAATAAACAGACCAACTACCCCACCTGCTTTATTCAGTCTACTCTTGCACACAAAGTTATATCCCTCCATGTAGAAGTCCTTGCCCTTTTCCTCTTTAATCCAAGTTTCCGATAAGGCCATGATGTTAAACGGGTTAGCAAATGACTGAAGGTATTCCTTTATTTGATCGAAGTTGGAATATAGACTCCTACTATTAAAGTGGATAATGGACAAACTCCCATCCATTTTAATGCTTTTGTTGAATTTGTCCACAGAAAAGTCTTCGTATATGTTTGACTCTTTGTAGAAAAAATGGTTATCCGGATCGATTTCTTCATTTGGGTCTATTTCGGAAAAATGGTGACTTCCTGTCAAAAATTCATTTCCCGAAACATTTATTTCTGTAGGTTGATGACTACTCATGAATGTCTGTCAAGGACCTCAGTGGTCGTACTTCTCCAAATCCCGTCTGGTGGTTTCCGGTGAAGATCCATTTGGTTTGATAAAAATTCTACAGTTTGTCGACCAGGTGCTGTGTATCTTACCCACTTTCCTTAGTCGACGAGCTTTCCATGCGAGTGTTGCATTATGCTTGGTGAGGTTTTCATTCATGAATACATTGGATCCTTTGAGATTTTTCCCTTGCTTCAACAGAGAGATCTTGTGCTTGTTACTTGTAAGTCGTAGCAACACGGCTCGTGTTGTTGCATTTTGGTCTCGGCTTACATTCCTTTTTGGTAGCAGATAACATGAATCCACATTGCTTTGGTCCAAAGAAATATTTCTGGACTGAAGGAATTCCATCACCTGCAGTTCCACGGATTTGTTATCGTCCTCGTTTGACTCATCAGCACTCGCTGTTGCCCTGGCATAACTCCTGGGTTTGATTTTGAGCCCGGTCAGGATTACATCATTACGTTTCTCTTGTTGTTCCCGCTCCTCCAGATTGCTTCCTAAAGATTTGATCTCCATGTCTTTCTTAGAAATCTCTTTTTAGAGATCACGTTTTCCTCCAGTAGCCGTTCCATTTGCTCCCTCATACTGTCCCTCCACTCCCTGACTTCCTTTCTCAAATCAGCAAGAGCCTCCATGACTGCTGCGGGATCCAGTGAGCCTGATTTCCCAGTTTCCTTGCTTCCACCAGGCTTACCCATTTTCTTAGTTTCAAGAAAAGGGATTTTAGCGATTACAGAGATTGTGAGAAAGTTTATCACTCAACTTTTCTCCCGACTCTGCTGTTGTATTCCAGTATTTCGCGTTTTGTTTTTTAAGCCATTCAGAGGTGGACTTGCTGGGGTGGTTCAAATCATTGCCCCGCTGCATCACCCAAGTGCATTTGAGCTTGAGGTCACAAACAAATGGTCGGACATTCTTCTTCAGGATTTTCTGGTAGAGAGCAGAATTCATGGTTCCATCAACTATGGCAAGTCGTCCAGGTCCATCACACTACCACTACCATGTTTGACTGTTGGTATGATGTTCTTTTCATGAAATGCTGTGTTAGTTTTACGCCAGATGTATTGGGATGCATACCTTCCATAAAGTCTAACTTTTGTCTCATTAGTCCACAGGATATTTTCCCATATCCTTTTTGGTCAGCGGTGGTTTTCGCCTTGATACTCTCCAATGGATGCCATTTTTGCCCAGTCTCTTTATTATTATTGAATCACGAACACTGACTTTAACTGTGGCAAGTAAGGCCTGCAGTTCTTCAGATGTTGTTTTGGGTTGTTTTGCAACGTCCTGGATGAGTCGTCGATGCGCTCCTGGAGTAATTTTGGTAGGTCGACCACTCCAAGGAAGGTTCACCACTGTCCTGAATTTTCTTCATTTGTGAATAATGCCCTTCACCATGGTTCACAGGAGTCCCAAAGCCTTAGAAATGGCTTTGTAACCCTTTCCAAACTGATCGATGTCAATGACAGTCTCTCATCAGTTCTTAAATTTCTTTAGATTGCGGCATTATGTATTGCTTTTTGAGATCCTTTAGCCTACTTCACTTTGTCAGACAGGTTCTATTTAGGTGATTTCTTGATTAAACAGGTCTGGCAGTAATCAGGCCTGATTGTGGCTAGTGAAATTGAACTAAAATTGTGGCTAATCACAGTTAATTCATGGTTTCACAAGGAGGGGCAATTTCTTTTTCACACAGGCCTGGGTAGGTTTGGATAGCTTTTTTTCCTCAATAAACAAAATCATAATTTAAGAACTGCATTTTGTATTTACTCGGTTTATCTTTGTCTAATATTTGTAGTATAGTATTTTTAAGATTTGTTTGAAGATCTGAAACCTTTCAGTGTGAAAAATATGCAAAAATATAAGAAATCAGGAAGGGGGCAAATACTTTTTCACGGCACTGCATATTAATACTAGACAGTCCGGTCTGCCGCGACCGCTTTGGTGTTGCCCCCGAAAGCCTGCTTCTCCCTTTTTTTGTGCATTATTCAGCCAATACTGTCGCCATGGCAACCAAAATCAAAAGGTGTCATAAGTGAAGTATTACACATGTCCATACCAAATATGAAAGTAATCAGTGAAAAATTACAGCCTGTACAGCGTCCACAAGGAAGTGTGTATGTTTCAGCACAAATGTGCTCATTGTTTGGCCAATATCGTCGTCATGGCAACCAAAATCGTTTGCTATTATCAGTAAAGTATAACACATGTCCATACGAAATATGAAAGTAATCGGTGAAAAATTATGGCCTGTAGAGCATCAACAATTAAGGAAGCGTCTACGGACGCAGACTTGGCAGCGGAAACGACATGCATAAATCCGTAGTAGCCACGCGCCTTTGTCCGGGGGCTACTATTTTTTGTATCTTGTGAAAAGCAAAAATAGAGGAAATCAGGGAGGGCAAATATTCTTTCCCTGCACTGTAGATAGGGAGAGAGACAGACTGACAGATTGATAAAGACATAGATGGAAAACTGTAGTGTGAATAAAGTGATGTTCCATTGATAGCAGGAGGTGCTGGAAAATTGTCAAGGAGGTCAAGTTTTATATTTTGTTCAAAACACTCTTTTTGTTCCTTGTAATGTTTTTTTTGTGTCACATTTATGATGTTTCAAGTGCTGATATTTGAAGTGAGCCTTGTATCCGTGATTTGAAGTGAGCTTTGCATCCTCAACAGATCACACGTTTACATTTCTGAAAAAGAAATGCACTTGTGGACAACATAGGTAAGTAGGCTGGGACGTAGGTATATACTTAGCTTTGGTACTTTTTGGCAGTTCATGATGTTATGTGTTACGGTCCATTTTCTTGACCAGTGTGTGAATGGCAAGAGTCTCAAAGGAGCACTATGGTGCAGCAAAAAGAAGCTCTAATATCACAAAGGACACCTCGAACAATGCAAATCCGCTTGTTTCCGCCTTGGCAGAGGATGTGTGTAGCAGACACAATTGATTTTGAGAATCTATTGTGCTGCTCCATAATATTAATTTTACCGCGCCATTGCCCAAGATCAAAAACGAATCTGTGATGTAAACCGGCACCTTGACTCAGCAGCCAGTTTCCACTGAAAAGTTATCCATTTTCCCAAATTGAGAAAAAAACGTAATTTTTAACCGGAAACAATAAAAATATCTATCAATGACCCCAAAACTGTTCCACAATCATATAGTCTCTACGAATCCCAGCTACACCTGTATACCAGGGGAGGGGGGGTACGAAACTCGAAAGGAGCCTCAAAATATTTTACGATAGTTCTGCAGGAATAGATAACAATTAAGACGACTGAGATGCCACTTTTTAACTTACCATTCGATCAGATTGTTCTGATCGATTGTTCGATCACATTGTTCAGTCGCGTCAAGTCAACAGCCATACCAGGAGCCTGGCTAGGACCACCGGCGCCTTGATCGCTGTCATCTCTCTGTGTCATCGTCAGCCTCTGACGCATACGACTCATACAAATACAGTAAGTTTCTCACCGTTTCCTCTATGCTCGCCTTTCCATCGGTGTTTGAATTATCCATTTCATACGAACCTTCTGACACGAACAAATCCAAACTTTCTTTGCCGCTCGAGCGAACTGTCATAGTCAGCAATGGTTCATGTTGCCACGGAGTTCTCACTGTGACGCTATTTCAAATAGTCGCGCTGTGCTGCAGTTACGTGGTTGATGCTCGGCTATTTAATTTTAAAATGAACATGGTACCATTCTGAATTACCTTTTTGATATTCTTTTGTTGTATTTGCAATATCTGTGCGTTATTGTTTATGACTGAATATAGTGGCTAAGGTGCCAGTTTACGTCATACTCGCAGGGAATCTAGTGCGTTTTTGTTGGTGCGCGTGCCAATTATGGCGGCTTACATGAGCGTGATAATTTGACTCCTTGGACAATTTGGACTAAAATTAGTAATTTATCAGCATACTGCTGAAAATTATACTGGCTGAGTAGGGTTCACCCCCTCCTTGAATCGCCACCTTATCGTGGTGGAGGGGTTTGAGCACCTGGATGATCCTAGGAGCTATGTTGTCTGGGGCTTATTTGCCCCTGGTAGGGTCTCCCAGGGCAAACAGGTCCTAGGTGACAGGTCAGACTAAGAGCGGTTCAAAACCCCTGATGAATGTAAATAGAACGAGGACGTTTACGTCGCCTGGATTGGCGTCACCGGGACCCCACCCTGGAGCCAGACCTGGGGTTGGGGTTGGTAGGCGAGCGCCTGGTGGTCGGGCCTCTGCTCACGGGACCCGCCCGGGCATAGCCCGAACGAGCGACGTGGGCCCGCTTTCCCGTAGGCCCATCCCCCGCGGGAGGGTTCAGAAGGGGCTGATGCCTTGTGTTTTGGGTGGCAGTCGTGGGCGGGGGCCCCGGCGACCCAATCCTCGGACTCTGAATCTGGTTCTGGGGACATGGAATGTCACCTCACTGGGGGGGAAGGAGCCTGAGCTTGTGCGGGAGGCCGAGCGATACTGGCTAGAGATAGTCGGGCTCACCTCCACGCACAGTCTGGGCTCTGGAACCCAACTCCTTGAGAGAGGCTGGACTCTCTTCTACTCTGGAGTTGCCCGCGGTGAGAGGCGGCGGGCTGGTGTGGGTTTGCTTATAGCCCCCCAGCTTAGCCGTCAGGTGTTGGAGTTTTCCCCGGTGAACGAGAGGGTCGCTGCCCTGCGCCTTCGGGTCGGGGACAGGTGCCTCACTGTCATTTCGGCTTATGGGCCGAATGGCAGTGCAGAGTACCCGACCTTCTTGGAGTCCGTAGGAAGGGTACTGGAAAGTGCTCCGACTGGGGACTCCATCGTTTTACTGGGGGACTTCAACGCCCACGTGGGTAGCGACAGTGTTACCTGGAGGGGCGTGATTGGGAGGAACGGCCTCCCCGATCTGAACCCGAGTGGTGCTCTGTTATTGGACTTCTGTGCTAGTCACGGTTTGTCCATAACGAACACCATGTTCAAGCATAAGGGTGTCCATCAGTGCACGTGGCACGAGGACACCCGAGGTCGGAGGTCAATGATCGACTTTGTGGTCGTGTCATCTGACCTCCGGCCATATGTCTTGGACACTCGGGTGAAGAGAGGGGCTGAGCTGTCCACTGATCACCACCTGGTGGTGAGTTGGATCCGCTGGCGGAGGAGGAAGCTGGACAGACTTGGCAGGCCCAAACGTGTTGTGAGGGTTTGTTGGGAACATCTAGCGGAACCCTCTGTCAGAGGGGTTTTCAACTCTCACCTCCGGGAGAGCTTTGACCAGATCCCAAGGGAGGCTGGAGACATTGAGTCTGAATGGACTAAGTTCTCCACCTCCATTGTTGACGCGGCTGTTCGGAGCTGTGGCCGTAAGGTTTCCGGTGCCTGTCGTGGCGGCAATCCCCGAACCCGGCGGTGGACACCGGAAGTTAGGGATGCCGTCAAGCTGAAGAAGGAGTCTTACCGAGCTTGGCTAGCTTGCGGGACACCTGAGGCAGCTGACCGGTACCGGCAGGCTAAGCGTGCTGCGGCCCGGGCGGTGGCGGAAGCAAAAACTTGGGTATGGGAAAAGTTCGGGGAGGCCATGGAGGAGGACTATCGGTCGGCCCCGAAGAAATTCTGGTTAACCGTTCAGCGCCTCAGGAGGGGAAAGCAGTGCCCTGCCAAAACTGTTTACAGTGGAGGTGGGGAACTGTTGACTTCGACTGGGGATATTGTCGGCCGGTGGAAGGAATACTTCGAGGACCTCCTCAATCCCGCTGTTACGCCTTCCGTCGAGGAAGCAGAGGCTGGGGACTCAGAGGCTGACTCATCCATCACTCGGGCTGAAGTCACTGAGGTAGTTCGGCAGCTCCTCGGTGGCAAGGCACCGGGGGTGGATGAGATCCGCCCTGAGTACCTCAAGTCTCTGGATGTAGTAGGGCTGTCTTGGTTGACACGCCTCTGCAGCATCGCGTGGCAGTCGGGGACAGTGCCTCTGGATTGGCAGACCGGGGTGGTGGTTCCTCTATTTAAAAAGGGGGACCGGAGGGTGTGCTCCAACTATAGGGGGATCACACTTCTCAGCCTCCCGGGTAAAGTCTATTCCAGGGTGCTGGAGAGGAGAATTCGGCCAATAGTCGAACCTCGGATTCAGGAGGAACAATGCGGTTTTCGTCCTGGTCGTGGAACACTGGACCAGCTCTATACCCTCCGCAGGGTGCTTGAGGGTGCATGGGAGTTTGCCCAACCTGTTCACATGTGTTTTGTGGACTTGGAGAAGGCATTCGACCGTGTCCCTCGTGGCATTCTGTGGGAGGTGCTTCGGGAGTATGGAGTCCGGGGCCCTCTACTAAGGGCCGTGCGGTCTCTGTATGACCGGAGCAGGAGCTTGGTTCGCATTGCCGGCAGTAAGTCAGACCTGTTCCCGGTGCATGTTGGACTCCGGCAGGGCTGCCCTTTGTCACCGGTTCTGTTCATTATTTTTATGGACAGAATTTCTAGGCGCAGCCAGGGGGCGGAGGGAGTCCGGTTTGGGGACCACAGGATCTCATCTCTGCTTTTTGCGGATGATGTTGTCCTGTTGGCTCCTTCGAATCAGGACCTTCAGCATGCACTGGGGCGGTTTGCAGCCGAGTGTGAAGCGGCTGGGATGAGAATCAGCACCTCTAAGTCCGAGGCCATGGTTCTCGACCGGAAAAAGGTGATATGTTCCCTCTGGGTTGGAGGAGAGTTCTTGCCTCAAGTGGAGGAGTTCAAGTATCTTGGGGTCTTGTTCACGAGTGGGGGAAGGATGGAGCGTGAGATTGACAGACGGATCGGTGCAGGAGCAGCAGTAATGCGGTCGTTGTACCGATCTGTCGTGGTAAAGAAGGAGCTGAGCTGAAAGGCAAAGCTCTCGATTTACCAGTCAATCTACGTTCCTACCCTCACCTATGGCCATGAACTCTGGGTCATGACCGAAAGAACGAGATCTCGGGTACAAGCGGCTGAAATGGGTTTCCTTCGCAGGGTGGCGGGCCGCTCCCTTAGAGATAGGGTGAGGAGCTCTGTCACTCGGGAGGAGCTCAGAGTAGAGCCGCTGCTCCTCCACGTCGAGAGGGGCCAGCTGAGGTGGCTCGGGCATCTTTATCGGATGCCCCCTGGACGCCTTCCTGGGAAGGTGTTCCGGGCATGCCCCACCGGGAGGAGGCCTCGGGGAAGACCCAGGACACGCTGGAGGGACTATGTCTCTCGGCTGGCCTGGGAACGCCTCGGGATACCCCCGGAAGAACTGGAGGAAGTGTCCGGGGAGAGGGAAGTCTGGGCATCCCTACTTAGACTGCTGCCCCCGCGACCCGGCCTCGGATAAGCGGTTGAAAATGGATGGATGGATGGAGTAGGGTTCACAAGGGTTCAGAATAATACCAAAGGCCATTTGTGTGCGAGGCCATAATGCTCCTTTAACCCATTTAGGCCTGAAGCCTATTCAAAAAACGCCTATGAAAACCTATGGGCGATGTTGAAAAGAACCCCTAAAACCTGATGTTTTCTGGAAAACAGCACCCAGGTGTCAACGTCTAGTAAAATGCTGATATCTCAGCCTCTGTAGCAGTTTAAAACAACAAAAGGTTCACTCCGAGAGCGCTGCACACTTAACAGGTGCTGCTTTTTCTCCCCAATTAGGTAAGACAACAATCATTCCTCTCTTGACGCATATTTGTTGTATTTAAATCTACGTTATTCAAATTGGCATAGTCTACCTGTCGACTCTCACGCAAATGGCTTGAGCTGCACGCTTGTTATAGCCTAAGCTATTTAACTGCCAAGTGCCACTGTTTTTTTTTTTTTTTTTTTTTATATCAACCCAGGAAATGCAGATAGCAAAAGTCCACGTTTCATTGGAACACGGACCAATTCAATCCGCGAAGCATGGCCAGTTAATAATTAATTATTTTTCTGCACTGAATTTAGCCCATGAATTCATCGCTGTTAAATCGCATACGGCAAGTAACACGTGTCATCAGTTGCCAATTGCGATAATTGGAAAAGACGTCAATAAATAAAAAAATTACAAAGATCTAGGCAGGACTAAAAGGGACGTGTCTTTGTCCCCTCTGTAGCTCCGCTACTGGAGGGCAGACATGGTAAAGCGTCTGTTCTGGTAAAATAAAAATAAAGATAAAAATATAAAAAAATAAAGTGTCTTGAAGTGTTACCATGACATCTGCCCTAGTATAAAGTGCCAGTAAAAGAACAGCTATGAGCCCAGAAATGGTCGGAAAAGAAATGAAAACGACAACATGATGTATCCGCTTTCCCGGCCTGAAGGGTTGAAATGCATGATAGCGTCCCCGGTTTTAAAGGTTAAAATGCGCACATGCTGTCCCGGTTTGAATGGGTTAATTTCATAAATATTTTGGATTAAACCCAGCGTACTTTGACACTTGACTCATGACAACATTCTCATTCTCATGTTGTTCTACACAACACCGAGTGTCAGTCTCTGGATTCCGTGACCGAGTCTGACATGGACAGCTTGGATGAAGACACAGGCAATGAACTGGACCAAAAAATGGATGCACATCCAAATTACATGCTGAGTTCAGTGGATGAAGAATCTGCTATTTCATGTAGTGAAGATGAATGGTGTGTATCATTTGTATTTACAGAAAATAAAAATCACTTGGTGTAGCTGTAAACATTTGATTAGAGCTTTGAAAATTCTAATTGCATGGTATTAACCATCAGATTATTCATTCCAGGGTACCTGATGATGTGGAATGTGAAGATAATGTAGTGAAACAGAGGAAGTTTATCGTGTTTAAGTCGTGCCTTAGGGCCCTCTTCACTATTTGTTTCACATGACATTCTGGCATCATTATTTAAACTAGGGTTACACATAGGGAAATGCAGACTGCCCCGGTGGAAGCTGACGGCGTAACATGCACTGACAATGTTTTACTTTTAAAGCAACAAAGCGTAGTGGGGGGCTCGAGGCGGCGGCCACATGGGAAACCAAGGGGGAAGAGCATTAGTAATAACCTGAAATGTTTTTATTTAAATGCAAGAAACATAAAAAATAAATTTCCAGAACTTGAGGCTGTAGTGATCAGTGAGGGCTATGACATAGTTGGGATTACAGAGACAGAGGCGATGTGAAGAGGATGGAGATGAATATAATATAGAAGGTTATAAGCTCTTTAGGAAGGATAGATGTAATAGGCAAGGAGGGGGCGTAAGCACTCTATGTGAACGAAAACATTAATGTACAGGAAATTCCCGAAATTGAACATTCCTTGTCCTGTGAAGATATCTGGGTCAGGCTCATTGGCAAACACGAGACAGCTTTAAACATAGGAGTATGCTATCGACCACCAGCTTTGGACAGTACAATGAATGAAATGTTTTTTAGGAGGATTACGCAAGCTTGTAGTGGTGGTCGGACTACTATCATGGGAGACTTAATTTATCCTGGTATCAATGGGGAAATGGTGAAAGGACAGGGTAGGGGGGAAGAAGAATTTCTAGATGTTATAAATGATAATTTCTTGGTGCAGTATGTTAATAAACCTACCAGAGAGAAGGCAATTTTAGACTTAGTGCTCTGTAATGACCCTGATAGAATTAGCAATGTTGAGGTACTGGAGCCACTTGGGACAAGTGATCACTCTGCTGTCAATTTTGATGTTTCATGGGAAGTTAAAAAGGTGTATTCTAAAATAAAAATATTTACAATTTTAGGCGAGCAAACTTTGACAGGATGCGCTCATATCTAGCTGAAATAAAATGGGAGACACTCCTGGACTGTAAGTCAGTAAATGAGATGTGGGAAAGATTTAAGGGGGTTTTACTTGAATCACCATGCAGATTCATTCCGAAGGTGTCCAAAAGTAAGCTAAAATAGCAGAATCCTCAGTGGATGACTAAAAGTATTCGTAGGATGTTGAGGGAAAAGAGGAATCTTTATAAGATATACATAAAGGATAACAATGAGAATACTAGGGCTGAATACTGTAAAATGCGGGCTGTGGTCAAAAAAGAGCTGAGGAATGCTAGAAGACTGTATGAAAGACAAATTGCAGAGGGGGCAAAAACTAGCCCTAAGCGCTTCTTTCAGTACTGTACCAGAAAAAGGAAAGTCAAAGAGCAGGTTAAGTGCATAAAGAATAAAAATGGATCGCTGCTATATGATAACAAGCATATTGCGGATGCCTTAAACAGTTACTTTGTTGAGAATTTTACCTCAGAGGCGGTCTTTATTTGGCCAGAGGGCACGTCAAACGCTCAAGATTATTTAGCGGAAATTGAGGTTCGGGATAACGAAGTATTAGACAAGTTGCACAAACTAAAAGCAGATAAGGCGGCGGGTCCTGATGACATATATCCTAGAGTGCTCAGGGAAGCTGGTGAGTTCATCTTTTTATCCGCCATCTTTAGACGGTCTTTAGAAACTGGAGAAATACCAAATGATTTGAAACAGGCCAATATAATACCAATATATAAGAAAGGGGATTGTACCAAGCCAGGAAACTACAGGCCAGTGAGTTTAACTTGCATTTCGTGCAAAATATTGGAATCTATCATAAAAGATGAGCTGGACTTATTTCTTGAACGTAACAGTATCTTGAGGGATAGCCAACATGGTTTTCTGAAGGGAAGGTCATGCCTAACAAACTGTCTGGAATTTTTTGAAGAGGCCACCAGGACTTACGACCAGAGCAGGGCTTATGACATCATATACTTGGATTTTCAGAAAGAATTCCATACAGTACCGCATAAGAGACTCATTTTTAAAGTGAGCTCCATTGGAGTTACAGGAGGTATTCTGAAGTGGATTCAAAACTGGTTACAGGACAGAACAGAAAGAGTAGTGGTCAGTGATATCTGATCTGAGCTGGGTATGGTGGGGAGTGGCATCCCCCAGGGATAGGTGTTGGGACCCCTGCTGTTCCTCATTTATATTAATGACCTTGATAAGAATATCGAGAGCAGATTGGTTAAATTTGCAGATGATACTAAATTGGGGGGTTTGGCAAATAGTCTAGGGTCCACTAAAGTGATTCAGGATGATTTGGATAGAATCCAGAATTGGGCAGAAATGTGGCAAATGAAATTTAATCTAGCAAAATGTAAAGTTGTACATGTAGGTCATAAAAACATTAGACGGGATTACTTCATGGGAGGTTTAAAACTGGAATGTGCTGCACAAGAGAAAGATCTGGGAGTTCTTGTTAACCAAACCCTCACAGGTTCTAGCCATTGTGCCGTAGCTGTTAAAAAAGTTAATCGGATGCTAGGATACATTGCCAAAAGTATTGAGTTCAAATCTAAGGAGGTGATGCTTCTTTTGTACAACACGTTCGTTAGACCACACCTGGAGTATTGTGTACAGTTCTGGGGACCATACTTTAAGAGAGATATAGAGGCTCTAGAGAAAGTTCAGAGAAGTGCCACCAAGCTTATTCCAGGTATAAAAGAAGAAAGCTACGAGAAGAGGCTGAAGATCCTTAATCTCTTTAGTCTTAGGAAACGGAGACTCAGGGGTGATTTGATTGAGGTCTTTAAATATGTTAAAGGGATTAACAAAGTGAATCATGTAGGATTCCTTCGACTAAGTGTTGTGAGTAGAACTCGGGGTCACAAATGGAAGTTGACCAAAGGTAAATTTAGCACTGATATTCGGAAATATTTCTTCACCCAAAGAGTAATTTCAATGTGGAATAGCTTACCTGACCTTATTGTTGAGGCAGAGACCTTGGGGGTTTTCAAGAGCAGGCTTGACCTAAAGCTAGATACCATTGAGTCATTTAGTATCTGAAGGGGTATATTCACAATAGTATAAAGAAACTGGCGTGCTTAGTTGCGCTGAAAGGCCTGCTCTTGCCATTCATGTTATGTTATGTTATGTTATCAGTCATGATTTGTGAACTTACTTTGCTCGGCTTCTATTCTTTTCAGTGCTTGTAGTCCTGTAAAAGCACTGATTTTTTTTAGTGCTATCAACATTGCCACAAAGTCAAGGAGAACATTTCACTGTAATCAGAGGGCTACACTTTTGCTGGCAATAACAACAACATCTATCATCTATTGTTTAACACTAGTATTAGAGAACAGACTGTTGGCGGTGATGGCTGGTGCTGTTCATTGAGGTATGCGACAAAATATGGCTCTTATTCAATGATGGATTTGGAAACCTCTAAAATCTTGGATACACAGTTAGTTCAGGTGAGTGCAATTTTAATTATCTAACACCAGCTGCTGGTAGCTATTTATTAAGAATTCACACAGACTGATTGATACTTGCAATTGAGAGTATTTGTGGCAGCGACTGTTCTGTACTTAAAGGAGACATATTATGCTGATCCATGCCTTTTGACATTCTGAGATTGCTATTAGCTTCCACCTCCATGCTGAACGTCAAAAACGTTGTCAAAAATGATATAGGTGTTCTGCTGTAATTCTCAAAAGGGAATTCACGTGATTTCCTGCCTCTCGGAATGCCTCGTAACGAGAACTTTGTAAGATCTGTTGAAATTCTTCTGTCACTATTTTAAGCCAATCAGGAGGAATGTATAAATCCTGTGATGAATCAGGGAGAATCTGCTCTAAACACACCCACGACGGCCGCCCCCAGACCGCTGAGCGGCAGAGAATCTCTGCTCACCTGGGAAGACGCCAGAAGTAGAAGGAAGAGAAGAGCCATGTCTCCTCATAGTTATCTTGGATGTACCGAGAAAACTGAGCTGTATTCCTTTCTGAAGGACGAACATACTCGCCAACAGTGGGAAGCTGTTGTATTTTCTGGAAAAAAGCCACAGCCAAAAGTGTGGGTTTGCTCTCTACATTTTACAGACGACTGCTTCACAAACAAGGGCCAATATGACACTGGATTTTCACAACAACAACTTCTGAAATAGGGGTCGGTTCCGTCAATTAGGATAGAATCTGCAGAGCTGCAAGAAGTAAGTGAAGGCTGTATTTCCATACTCTGTGGTTAAGCTTGAAGCTAGAACCATGTTAACGACATACCATTGGCACTAACAAGTGGTCACAAAACGTTAACTGCGAGTGCATAATTTTTTGCTTGTTTCACACCGAAAAAGTTTTTATAAAGTGTCGTCCACATGCAGTGCTGATCTTATATCACTGTAAATCAAGTATTGACTTAGTAATGAGCATATGTCTGAGGTACTATACCACAACAGCTAAAGTCAGCAATGCACTATCAATGTAATATCAAAGATAACCGTCTCTGGTAATGCAAACGTGTTGGATGTTTTTGTTTAGCCGCGTGTTGTACATAGTGTTTAATAATTACGAATTCTCAGTAATAACGGAGATTAACGCTACTTTTCGACATTTCTTGATCAATAGAGTCCATCACAACAGACTCTACCTGCCATTGTTTGGGATTTCGATCCCCTTAATCGCGTATGCCGTCTCAGCGCGTTCGCCAATTCCGTCATATTTAAAACGTATTCATTTGTCGGTCGTTATGGGATGGCAATAGGCTCGCCATAATGCTCGCAATAGTTTGCGATTGAAAAACTCCAAAAAAAATTGCGATCATTGATGCAACCGCATGCCGAGCCACTAGCGAGTCTATTCCAAGCGAGTTGAGAGTGACTTGAGACTTTTGCGAGCGATTACGAAAGATCGTTTCACTGGTCGCACAACTTTTGCAAGTGTTTTGAACAGTTCCATACACTCGCAAACCTCTATGAGACAGATGGAGAGTGATGAGAGCGAGAGAGATGGTTTTGGAGACCATGGAGACCGCATGGAGAGAATCTTGTGACCCCAGTGCGAGTGAGGGCGAGCATAGCCCAATTTCTGATTGCAACTCGGACGTGAGCCTGGTGTAAACGTGGTGCAAGCGAACTAGTAAACAAGAGCACGTGGAGCTGGGTGGGGGTGGGCCTTGGAAATCTCGGTCTGCCCCTTCTGCCTCTGGTTCCACCCCTGGAAGGCTCCGCTAAACCGACCAATCATAGCAGAGTGCAGTCCAAAATGGACTGTTTTCAGGAAGTGGCTGCAAGGCCGTTAAAATCAGTATTTTTCTGGTTGCACCTCTGAGAAGGGTAGGGATTTTTCCAAACTGAAAGTCGTGCTAAACTACTTAGTAGGTGTTCAGAACTGACACAATGGAATAGTTAAAATGGCATAATATGTCCATCTTCTATACCCACTTATTCCTCACCAGGGTCATCTTCATCATCTATTGTTATTTTTCCTTTAGGTGAAGGAATTGATCTTGATATTACCATT
The DNA here is from genome assembly GCA_029721435.1 of Gymnothorax reevesii. Lineage (NCBI taxonomy): Eukaryota > Metazoa > Chordata > Actinopteri > Anguilliformes > Muraenidae > Gymnothorax > Gymnothorax reevesii. The sequence goes on along the minus strand of CM056591.1, from coordinate 24,608,513 downwards.
TTCTTGGTCTTTTTGGCATTCTTTACCTTTCTCATTCACTATGTGTAAGATCTTTTTTAGCTGTTCTTCACTTCCTGCTAATAGGACTGTATCATCAGCATATGTGAGATTATCCATTTTTTGTCCTCCAATGATAATTCCTGTCACATTCTCAATACTTCTAAAGATGACTTCAGTATACAAATTGAATAGACATGGTGATAAAACACAGCCTTGACGTACTCCTCTCTTGATCTATATTTCCTCTGAGTAACCGTTTTCCATTTTAATGAAAGCTTTTTGGTTCCAATAAAGACTTTTTATGAATGCAACATCTCTTCCTCTTATTCCAACATCAATTACGAACTGTATCAGTTTTTCATGATTTACTCTATTGTAATGTGAAAAAATGCCACTAGATGGCAGTATTGACCTTTTTTTTTGTTTAGCCCAGTCTGGAGCAAGGTTTGGGCATGTCCTGGGCATGTCTGAAAGGGAAAGGCCCAGAGAATTAAAAAAAAGTCCAAAAGGTGGGAGGGGGCTGCAAAAGAGTAAATAAGGAGAAAAATTGAGAGAGTAAAGTAGTAGGAGAAATTGCAAGGAGAAGGATACATTTGACCAAACCTGTCACTCTTTTCAAGACCTGTGAAGTTTTTTTGTGGATTTTTGCCTGTGTTGGAGCATTTTCCTTTCCCAGGACATCACCAAGCAACCCCATCTCAACTGACTGTAAATATTTTTTTTCTTGTATATGTCAATCTTGGTCAGTAGTATAAATTGTAGGTTAGTTGTCAGTCTTTGTGTAATTAAATCTGTTTAAGTTTTAAAATTTTGTCTGTCATCCCTTGCTGTCTTATATGTCATGACAAATTGGGGCCATAACACTGTTGACTGCTTTCTGGTAGTCGATGAAACAGGCATATACATCTTTGTTCAAGTCATTATATCTCTCCATGATGGTTCTTATATTAAAATTACCTTTCCTTGTTCCTTTAACATTTATGGATCCACTTTGTGTCTCACTCACTTCATTTGCTATCATGATCTTGTATCTGGTGAGGATTGTCCTCAGCATGATCTTCAGGACATGGCTCACAAGGCTCAAAGTTCTAATATCTGAGCATTCTGTTGCTTTTGGCTTTTTCAGAGGTCTGATAAAGATAGAATTGTTCATATCTCCTGGGATTGATCTTGAGTTGTATGATGAATCACAAAATTTGGAAAGTGCATATATATTCTCATCATCTAGGGCTTGTAACATCTCTGTATTGATCTCGTCCTTACCAGCTACTTTTCCTGTTTTTAAGTTTTTGATAGCTTTTCATACTTCATCTACCATAATATCTTCCCCCATCTTCTTTCAGTGGGTCAACAAGGTTTTCATCTCTGTTGTCATCACAGAGTTCTGTGACGTATTCCTGCCATCTGGATTTGACGTCATTTTCATCAAATTACATTTTGCCATCTTTGTCTCTCATACATTCACTGACACTGCCTTTCTTTCGCTTTCCAGTTACTTCTTTGATTTTATCATTTCCTTGTGTCTATTCAATAATTATAACTCTTCAATATCTTCACATTTCTTGTTCCACCGCTGCTCTTGACTTTTTGCATTCTGATTTAATTCTGTCATTTATTTTTCTGTATTCAATTGGATCTTTTTGTTTTCCTGCTATTCTTTTATCCATTAGATTCAGAATTTCATCTGTCATTCAGCATTGTTTCTTGTTTTCATTGTTTCATTGTTTCTTTGCCTTTTTTGTTTTCTTTGGTAGCACATTTTGTGTGGCTTTGTTGAAGCTTGTTTCATTGACTCCCAGTTTTCATTGATATCACCAATTTGTTCATTCTCCTCATTTAAAAGAACTGTGAATCTGTTTCTTATCATCATATACTTTTTCCTTGTGTTTTTTTCCCTTCAGCATGTTCATTTCGTATTGATCATGGAACTTTGACCTTTGTCTTTTTTTTCAATTTCACATTCATGCTCATCACTACAGAATTGTGGTCTGATCTGATTTCTGCCCCTGGTTAGGTTTTCACATTTTTCACACTGTTTCTAGATTTCTGATTTATCATAATATAATCTATTTGGTTGCGATATAAATCTCCAGGGCTTTTCCATGTATTAAGGTATCTTGGGTGGTGTTTGAAGATGGTGTACATTATGATTAAATCACTCGCTTTACAAAATTCAACCTTGATCCACGCTCATTTCTGGACCCTCATCCATATCTTCCAATGGACGTTCATCATTTTCACCAACTTTGGCATTAAGATCACCCATTACTATATTTATTTAATCTGATATTGTGTTTTCCATGAGTTTTTGTGAGTTTATATAGAATTCCTCTATTTCTTTACCTGGACGATCTGTGGTGGGTGCATATGTCTGCACCATGTTAACATTGAAAGGTTTTCCTTGCAGTTTTACCATTATCTTTCTGTCTGACATAGGCCAAAATCCCAGAATTGAGTTTATAATTTCTTTATTCATTAAGATGCCTACTCTGTGTTGATGTTAGTCACTGCCAGAGAATACCATAATCTTTTCATTCTTGCTGTATTTCCTGCTTTCTGTCCACCTCACTTCACTAATACCCAGATTGTCAAGATTCAATGAATCCATTTCTTTACAAAGGTTGTCAAAATTTCCTGCTTGATATAGAGTTTGTACATTCCATCTTGAAATTCTAAACACCTTTTTTCTCATTATCAGGCTTTTTTTAAAGTCAGAATCTAGTCATCCCATAGAATTTAGGCTTGACCCATCATTATCAGAGTTCTTATTTGTGTGATCATGCGTTTCCTCCCTGTAGTTGAGAGAAGAGTTCTCTGCAGAGGGCACAGAGATATCTTCTATATTGCCACTATTGTTCAACATCTCATCTATCATTTCTAACTATGGGAACATACTCGGTAGGGTCCCAGACCTTTCTGAGGTAACGGGCCACTAGTCCATTTCTGTCAAGAGTGTGCCCTGGATGTGTTACCCATCTTACTGTCATGCCATCAAAAACTGTTGACCATCTAACTCTCTGGTTCATTTGCTTCTTTAGCCACTCCAGTCTCCATGCACTGTAGGGGTGACATCCTCTTACTATTACAGGCATCTCAGTCCAGAGATGCCCAATACTTTCACTTAGTTTAGCACGCCAGCCGAGGAGAGGTCCTGTGGTGTGGTTGTCGGTGTGCACTACCAGCTACTTGGAGCCATAAGTGAGAGTTGTGCAGCGGTGGGAGGCAAGTGCACATCTTGTCCACATTCTGATAAGACATAATGTGTGGCTGACAAAAATACAAAGGTACTGCTCCTAACACACACTACACCTAACACCACAAAAATGAAACTGTCGGTTAAAAAATAAATAAATAATGACATAGTATTCACTTGGTACTGTTGTGATTTTAGTTTTGCTGACTTATCTATTGGGACTTTAGTCTTGTCTTTGCATCTGATGAAAATTAGATTAACTGCTGCTTTGGTTAATGGGGAAAAAAATCAAAAGGAAGAAGACTTGAATGACATCCTGCTTGCCAAATATGTATATATTATACTTGTTGGAGAGTCTATTCAATTCATTTCTTGTGAATATGATTGGGTCTCCAACTTGTGCAGGAGCTCTCGTGAGGCTCAAAATTGCTATCGCAAACATTTTGACTAGCGCTACTTTTTCCCAAAAAGAGCTCCCGCAAAAAAATGTATTTTTTACCCTGCACAGTACAAAACAAATAGCCATCGAGAAAAGTGCGGTGGCTCATTAAATGCCGATAATACTTTATTAATGAGGAAAATATTAATTTCATACTTAACAATATGAGCATAATTTAAGCTTAAATACATTCAGCAATCCCCCTGCAGGTCTCAGGGGGAGACACCGGTCCGTGCATAATTACATGCGAGGCACAGTGGTGTAACTTCACTGATGATTTCCATCTCAAGACACACCAACAGGATCAGTCTTATCGCTCCACTAGGTAGGAATCCCAGTTTCTTGCGCTCTAGCGGCCACTAAAGGCCACTAGAGCAAATAGAAGCGCAACGCCGCTGTCGTAAAACACACAGAGCGCTGTTGCCGGCTGACGTCCTCCGTTACAACGTGCATTTTTTTACACCCTGAGACTTGTGGAGTTGGAATCAATAAAGTTATTAGTTATGATTTTGTTTTCATAGAAGTCTTCAACAGCATTGGATTAAAACTATTGCTGTACAACAAAGTAGGCGCAAGCACGGCTCCTAAGAGTAACGTTAGTGGATGTAATAGGTAACGACATATTACATACATATACAACATATATTGTGGAACAATATCAATATAATGACAGTACAACGCCAGGCTACAAAGCTAATATGGCCTGTCTTTGCTTTCAAACAGTAGTTGCTAGTCAGTCAACAACTTTTCTCACCATGAAGCATAAAGTTCGCTATAAAAAACACTCAGAAAAGAGGCTAACTCTGCCGGTGAAATGCTAATGCTACCTCGGCTAACCTTGTTTACATTATTTGAATAGGCTTTCAATCAGTTACGTTTTGATAACCCAAATAGTGACTGTGACTACACACGATAACACAGTCAACAAAAACAATGTGTGATAAATACGATGCATGAACACGAGCATATAACTCACCTCTCAATCCGCAACATTGCCAGCTCAGCGTCCGACTTGCAACCCTCTTTTGCCATGAGCTCTTTCCACTGCGAAAAAGCTGGTCCAATATTAACTCTGGTTTTGTGCCCTTCATGGTCACTCTCCCCTTTTTTTTATCCTGGCTTCCATGGACACGTCCTTTTTCCCTTCTTTGCATCAGCCATCTTTCGAGACACAATACCGGGCTAGCCTAGCTGCCTTCTCCTTATGCTCCTTATCCAAAGCCTCATGTGTCTCGTAAAGCAGAACATACGTGTCACGAGAGTGCAGGACCCACGGTCGAAAGTTACATAGTCCCAGATGCAGGCCACCGGGTCCCTCTGTGGTAATGGGAAAGATGCCATTCTGACTGTAATAATCCAGCCCACCAATGGATAGACTTTGAAACTGATATTTGAAGGTGAAATTCCTACCTAGTGGGGCTTTAATGTTCTACCTTCATATGAGAGGTAACAGTTACATGACTATACATTTATGATGGTGAGCTGACGTTAACCTCCCGGTACACATTAACAATGCAAGCATTCGATGTAGCAGAATCATGTGTAAAAAATGATCTAACTTAGCTAATCAGTTTAGCACTATACTCGTCCTTTTCCAGCTTTTCCTTTTTCCTTTTGGCGCCGCTTTTTTGTTTTGGCTCTCTAAAAATTGAAGCGCTGACAGATGGTTGTACAAAGTGCAGGAGCATCCTAATGCAAAGTCTAACATCCCAAGAAAAAGCCACAAGTGCGTCCTTAGAAGCGTCTCGGTTGCTTCTTTTTTTCTCTTATGCGTTTTGTTTCAGGAGCATCCGTGCCCATCACCCCTGCAATTGCGTGTCTGCCTGATTATAGTTTTATTTTATTTTACTTTGCGTAAAAAATGTGAATTTTAGTTGAAGAAAGTGAAATAAAGACAAGAATGCAAATCCTGGCTCTGGTTTTCTCTTGTTTCTGCTTAACATCAGGTGCCTGGTAGGCCATAGGCAGGAATCGCAGGAATAGGCTGTATTTGAAAAAAAAAAAAAAACGCTCAAAGAGAGAAAAAAAAACTGTGATCGGAATCATCTGGTGGGCAATTGAAAAGCGTTTACGGGCCAATTTTGGTCCACCGGCCATGTAATAGACCAGGGGTCACCAACTCCATTCCTGGAGGGCTACCATCCTGTAGGTTTCTGCTCTTTCTCCAAGTCAGCACACCTGATTCAACTAATTAGTTAATCAATTGCCCAGCTTGTGATCTTTTTAAGTAGTTAATTAGTTGAATCAGCTGTGCTGAATAGGAGGAAGAGCAGAAACCTACAGGATGGTGGCCCTCCAGGAGTTGCTAACCCCTGTAATAGACTATAAAAAAGATGGACGGAGCGACTGTGACGTCACCCATGAGAGAACACTTGCGTGTTGCTAAAAAGTTGAGGAGAAACAAGGAACAAGGTCATTGGACAAATTAGCATTTCCCAGCTACCCCTCTTCCTTCAGAACTTCAGATGACAGCATGCAAAGCAATTTAGTGATGGATACATATAATATTAATTTCTAATATAACATACAGTTTTATAAAATTTCAGTAAGGCAAAAAAAAGAAAAACACTTTCAGTGATAGACAGTGATAGAGGCCTGCGTCAAGTAAAGAGCAATATATACACTGAATACACATCTCATGGCGTATACTTCGGGTGTTTTGGATACATATTCTAGAGAATAATATGGCTCTGTGTTATGTTGTATAACTCTTTATCAGACGTCTTACATCTGTTGCATTGCACTGTCCACAGTTCCGTCACCGACTGGTCACAGGTGGTAATAGTTGTGCTGAGGAGCCAATTGACTGATGGGCTGAATGGCTGAATAATTGTCTTTTGGAGTAGTTGACATTTGCAATGATCAGCACATTCTTATGCACTATTTTTGCTGAGACTGTAAGTACTTTGCAGTGATAAGCAGGAAACGCACCTCCACCACCGTCGATATGTATGTCCCACCAAGGTGATGAAACGGCGGCCATTTTGCACCAGAACACTCTCCACTCGTTAGCTGAGGTGGACAGGGGGAGATAAATCTTATTGACACGAGAGGGTGAAGGTGTCATGCTCCACCTCTTCAGTGTTATTTATTAATTTTTATCGCCCTCCAGCAGTCAAATTAGATTCTTATCTCTGAGTTATTTATGGGCGGGGGCACCTGCTAGTTGCCCTGAATAAGACTTGGGTTGACGTGCCTCCTTAATGATAGAATATGACAGGGCTTAAGGGACATAATGTAGGGGCATCATCTGCTCAACCATGGTGGGAATAGCGTACATGTCATGCATTTTACAGCTGTCAGCCACATAACAAGAAGCTCGCAGGATGAACAACCCTGGGCTGTGCTCTTTTGTCCCCAGTTCAATAAGACAATTTACCTGCTGAAATTAGAGGACAAACACAGCGCAGGATTCACTAATAACAAAAACAATTCAGAGATTTTGAGAAATATAATTGTCAAAATGAACTGATGCTCTTGACTCTTATTGGTCAATTATCAAGTACTGAGCGTGGTGCATAGTTTAGCACTTTCATATTGTATTTATCAATATTAATAATAGTCTCTGTCTAGCAAACTGATTCTTGCTGATATTGAAAAGTAATTATTTACTTCTTTTCCCAGACCAAAGGCGGTAATGGGAAGTAAATGTACTAATGATTCTACTGACCTCTACTGGTGACAAGGAGACAGTGCAGGGAAGGAGAAGAGTTGTTGGTCTGGAGCTGATGAGGGATGAGTATAAAAACTGAACATCTCATTTGCTCGCATGCCATAAATGTGTGGGAAAGTGTGTGCACAGTCCATAGATCAGCCCTGCTACTACTCTCCTCATTTCTGTCTTACTCACCCTGTGTCACAGAGATCATGCTCAAATCCCAAAAACGGCTCCAGAAATGATGCTTTCAGTCAAAGGCGAAGGTGAAAAACCAATACAACCGACTCAGTAAGCACCAGTGCACACAGCTTAAATTATTTATCAGAAAATAAATGGTTTCATTGGAATTTGATCCAAAGGGGAAAAGTAAATGACTTTTTTATGTGGTAAATCTTCAATTTGTCAAACTGCTAGTTTTCCGAGCTCTGAATATCTGCATTGCGCGTAATGTATCAGGAAATACTAAACGGTGCCACAACGGAGAAATATAAATGCATTCCATTGGGCCATTTTATAGTGGTTTCATGTACATATTCATGAATTAGCTGATGAATGTGTCCAGTTCTGGGGGAAAGTACATTGCAGTCAGATCCTTTTTTTTTATTTTCACTGAAGTTAATCGTCCATTAGCTCCACTGAAAATACCATTTCAGCATTACATCATAAACCGGCACATAGCCAGGGAGAATTTCCAATCCCATGTAATATTAATAGATTTTGCTTTGCAGACCATTTGTGGTATGTTTAAAAATTTAAACTGATAGATTAAAATGGAAAATGTTCCATACTTCATACTTGACTGTTTTTTCTTAATCTGTCATCTTTGATTCAGGTAAGAAATGGGCAGGGCAGGTTGCAGTTACTTCTGTGAGCACAGAGATATAAAGATAGTTCAGTTTTGAGATGACATGACTATGCAGCTGAAGTTAGGGGCTTTACCTGCAGTAAATATGGTCTTGTCCTCCTCCTCTGCTTTCATCTTCCATGATTTAGCTTTCCAGCTTTTTTGCAGGTGCATACATGATGACATACACCTACCAGGGGGTGGAACAACTGCCATTATTGGCCGGTCATATTCTCCCTCTTTAATTGAAAATAAGTGGATCTTTTCCATCTCTTGCAGGTGCAGTATGCCTGTGCATTTGTGGTGCAGAGCCAAAGCTAAGCAGTCCCATGTGTTTCCCCGGTAACAATGTCAATATACAAAATATAACCACAACTTTGCGAAAATAGGGACTTAACTATTTGGAAAGGGGGCCCAATGGCAACAGTGTCCAGAAGCGCTGTCAACTTCTCTGCAATCAGAGGCATCTGTGAGGCACTTTCACATCGTGGAAATTTGCACTGCAGTCAGAAACATCTTTGTATCAGACCTTTCTTGGAAGTAATGGATGCAGTGTGGTCTGGATTCAAAGAGGAGAAGGAACATCCAGGTTGTTACAAGCGACAAGTCCGAAAGCCATGCTCTATCATGGAATGGGGTTGTATCAGTGGCCTTGGCAAAAGTATCCTGCATCTCTGTCAAGACACAATTAATGCAGAAGTGTATATTGAGATTCAGAAGCAACATATGCTGCCTTCAAAATGACATATTCCAGGGTTGTCTGTGCATATTTCATAAGACAATGCAAAATCACATTCTGCTTGCATTACAAAGGTATGGCTGTGAGGGAAGATTGTGCAGGTGCTGGACTGGCCTGCTTGTAGTCCTGACTTGTCCCAACAGAGAATATGGCGCATTTTGAAATGCAAAATGCAAAAACAAAGACAACTTCAGACCTTTTTACAGTAAGAATGGAACAAAATCACATCTAAAGCATTTATTTATTTATACGTACTGGGAGTCTGATTGGGAGCAAGCTCTCTTTTGCAATGGAGCCCAGTCGAGAACAAGAAAACATGCATTACAATAATAAATTAAAACAAACAAAAAAAAAACAAAGAAACTACAGTACACATGTATACTCCAGCATCATGGAATCCAATAATGGATATGTAAAACAATCAAATTGTCATGCTTCTGGGTTTTTGATCATGTTTTTTGTGTTGGTTTTGTGTTCATGATTATTTTCTTTTATTTATTCTTTTTGGTTTTTGTAATATTCTGGTTTTTGGTTCATTCCATGTTTCAGTTCCATTGCACTTGTCTCCCCTGTCTTGTGATCTAGTTGGTTCAGTCCGTCTTCCCTGTCTGCGTGCTCACTGACTTCGGGTGCTTTAAAGGCAGTCTGGTGTTTAAATCATTTCTTCGTATCTCGTTTTCTTCCTTCGACCTTCTGTTCTAATTATTAACAAGACTAACATTTTTATTTTGTATTATAGTCTACTAACACAACTAACCATCTATATATTCGATTACTAAATTACTAATGAGCACTCTAGTTTAAGTTGTAAAGCTGGACCGCTACTAATAGACTAATTCCCTCTTCGCAATCGCCCTGTTGTATTCTCCGCCCCTTTGCTTTCCACCGTCCTCTCCCTATGCTCAGCGAGAATCTCTCGCACGTGCTTAATTACTTTCCTGCTCTTGTTATCTATGTACGTAGAACTCCTGGACCGGAGCTGTTTAAATGTCATAGGCTGTCTGTGTGATTCCCGTTCGTATTTCGTCTCTCGCCAATTTTTGTGGTAAGGGTTTCCCTCATGTGATTCTCCCAATGTAATTAGCCTCATTCCCCACAGCTGATCTCTGTATAGCATGTGACCATTCCTGTGTGTATATTAGGAGTCTTTTCACTCACAGCTCTTGTCAGAACGTTGATCAATCTTTCTTTGTGCAGAGCTCCTCGGATGCCATTGATTATTGTTTCTCTTCTACTGGATAGTGCGACTCTGATTCTTGCCATAGCCCTTTTGTACTGTTTTTGCCTTTCTGGATTTTGACCTATTTTTGTATGACCACGAGTTCTGTGTTTGGATGCCCTGTGTATGACCATTAGCTTTGCCCATCGACTACGACTTTTTGCTTATCTGTCTTACTGGTTCTGACCCCTGCCTGTCTAGTCCATACTGTTTTTGGATTTCGTATTGTGGCTTGCCAATTCCTGTGCTTTCTGGCTTTGACTCGGACTCCAATAAAGGCATACGTTTTTTGGATTACAATCTCTTGCGAGTGGTTCCTGAACTGTACGTCACATAAATGAAATAAGTTTTTTACAATTTCAGTGTCTGTTGAAGCCTATTTAACCATTAGGTGTCTTCAGTCCCTAAATTGGGGTATCGAGCTCCTAAATTAACCCCTTAAATTTAAATTCTTGTGAACAAAATTCCTCCCAAACTAAAGTGCCTTCCTTTCTTGAACAACTTTGACTACAAGCATAATAATGATCTCCTTTGAAAGGTGACACTCACTCGATTGCTGAGAATATCACCCAAATTGAGTGACAACAATGGAAATATTAGTTTTTGTCTGACAAAAGATTCTGTTTTCTTCTGTCCCTGTGGCATTATGACCAAACCTCATCAGCCTAGAAAAATAATACAGCCAGATGCTGAAACAACTGCTGGCTCATATTATTATTCTGCAACCGAAACTGAATATTTTACAGATTTTCTTTATGTTGGTGCATGTTTCAACAAACAATTTAGGAGAGTCTGAATTTCCCTACATTCCTAGTCACGGTCATGTTCCATTTTGCAATAGTCTTACAACTTTCTTCTTTTAGGTCTTTTTCCCTATCTGTAGCTAATTTTTCACTCCGGTATACCTTTCTCATTCCTTGCACTGGAGTGTGATCATATAGGCATTATAAAGTCATTCAAAAACTCTTAATCTGGTCATCTTGCAGACAATTTTGGGCAAATTAATGGAAAATTCTCGAGTCCAGGCAACATTGAAGAATGCTAAAATGACTCATTTGCTTACAGAAACCACACTGTCATTATGCAAAGCCTGTTGAAAATGGGTAAAGAATACCTTTAAATGGCCAGAGTTTATTGACTTCCACTAACTGAATAACATCCAACTTATTTAATTTCCCAACAACTTAAGTTAGCAAGTCCTACTTTAGGTTACTGACTCGCATCACCTTGAAAGAAAAACAAATTCTAATACACCAAATGCAAACCTCTAATTTTCACAGTTAATTGCTGCTTATATTCACAACCATACTGTACGCTGAACTTAAATCACAAGACAGCGCATTTGAGTGTTGATTTGGGTTTCTTCCCAGACTGTTGAATTTCCTGAGAAAAATACAGCATTCACTCAAATACATTTTGCCACCGACAGTTTCTGGAAACTTCTTGAACAAACAATGATAAATAGACATCTGAATGTGAAAATGCTGATTAGTTTATCTCATGCATTTGAAGTACAGCCTGTAATCTTAACAGGTGATGTGAGTAAATAAAGCTCAAAACTGCTTGAGGCCTCCCCGTGGAAGACCATAACTCATTCACAAGAACCAATTGAGCCTTTCTGCTATCTTTTTCAAGGAAGGAATGTATCATGTGTGTAAACTCTTGTTTGCCGACCACAGATGATCTATTCCCTTGCCCTATTTCATACAATTCTCCATTAAACAAATGCATTTTAAAGGCAAAATTAATTTTTGATTTCTCAGGAAAGTTGGAATGAACGTGTGCTCATTTCTGCAGCGATAAACAGTTTCAGTTACTGTTCATTACTGTTTTAAAGCTGCACTTGTCAGTATTTGTTATAATGATATGGATCAAATGAGTGTGTACTGTGAAATATGTGGTTTATTATAGTAATTGTAACAAAGCTGAATACAAAATGACAATAGGGCTATAAATCCGTAAGGACCCAAATGAAACACAGATGGTCTCATTACTTGAGCTACCTGTAAGGCTCTTCTAGGTCTGCTGTTTCATCTATCTATCTATCTATCTATCTGTCTGTCTGTCTGCATTGACAATTGGAAATTACCCATTAGTGATTGAATATCGTGCCATGAAAACGAGGCTACCCATGAGGTCGCTACCTGTTTCCATCTGGGTTAAGGGTAGCCCAAGTGTATACATAACTGGCATCTAGTTAGTCTATAGCCATTACACTACCCTATCAGCATTATCTGCATAGTCATAAGTTGAACCAAAAAAAAAATATTTACACCCACTTTATTTGTGGCATGCAACTAGTTATTTAAAATGTGCAAGCCATTCCACATAGTCAAAGGTCAAATGAAGAACCCGACTAATAAAATCTTACTTAGTTGGTCCTTGGAACATTTCCAAAACACTTCCAACACAGTACAAATCGGAATTGAATGCCTTCACATTAATGCAGAGGCTGTTGCTGCACAAGGTTAAATACGCAGATAGAGATTAAATGCAGGTCCGGTTCCATTATGTCCTGTTTGGCCTTCTTCTGAACATAGAAGCTGATTAAAACCTACTGTTTCTTTCGCACGAGGACAGTAGAATCACTTTAATACACTACAAACCACTGTGGATGTTAAATTATTAAGGATATTTTTCACATAATTTTTTCACCTCAGCATAAATGAAAATATGAATACCCTTCAACAGGGATTCCCAACCTGTGGTGCGCAAGCTACCACTAGGTAGTGCGCGACATGAGAAGGGTGATGGCGGCCTATTGTGTTTTATTTTACAAAAAATAAATAAATCATGCATTATTTCAAATGGAGTTTCACTTGTAACAAACAGCTCAAACAGATCAATTCGGATCGCTCAAAACATTGTTTCAGTCCCACAAAACGCGCACCTTCAGACAGTTCTAGCGCGCATATGCGTTTTCCACAGTCAATGTGGCAACGCCGGTGTTCTGTCAAATTTTGCTCCCTTGTCAAAAAATGCTACCTTAATGCAAAGCGATCGTAAAGTCTTTGTTTTCGACTTGATATTGCAATATTAATCAGTTTACTGTAGTTACTTTGTTATTTGTAAGCTTATCATAACATTAGCAGATTTTATAACGAATTGGATAAATTTGTTCAGATATAGCTATGCCCATATACGCCATTATCATCTTATTTCTGCATTTTCAGGAAAACCCAGCATGTGGAAGTGTAAGTAGTACATGTGCATGCAAATATATGTACGCTTACAGGTCAAAATGCGCACTGAAAATACATCTATTTTTATCATTTTTGAAGATACTTAAGATATGAGAGAGGAAACAGCCTGAGATTTTGGGGTTGTGCAAGAGCAGAACCGCGAGGTAGCAGTAGCAAGTGAAGCAAAGCGAAAAATCCAAGGAGGAGCTCCTTGGAAAAATCCGTCCGTGACATATAAAGTGACAGTCCACCAAGTGAGTCCCAAATAAGCCACAAAACAAGTACCCCGCAATGATGAAGCAAAAATGAGGATAAAAGACGTCATTAGAGAGCGATAGAGCTTCATATATTAGTTAGAGTAAGAATAACGGGAAAATCGTTTTTGTAAAATGGAATTACAACCATATTTCGTTAATTTAAATATAATTCAAAGAATAAGAGAACACTTAAAACTCAAGAAAATCATCTGTAGGCTTTTAATTCAAAACTCTTATTTAAATCAAAATTCACTCTTTTATTTCTCTTTTATTATTTATTGCATTAACCTTGATGCGCTCAATGAGGCTATAAAAAGACTGTGCCTTTTTTTTGATCGGTAGTCTGTTGGCCGGTTAATTGTGGGCTCGCTCAGCGACCATACTTTTTATTTTCATATTATTCTGCTCACCTTTCAAATGTGAGAGCACAATTGGCCTATTATTGCACATTCAATAATGAGCAGGTGTGTGTTCTTATCATAGGCGCAAATGTAGGGGGGTCAGAGGGGACAAGTCCCCCTCAATACTTCTAAAGGATATATTTGTTCCCCCCCAAAAAATATAATGAGATACAAACCCCTCACAAATACAGGTAATATAACAATACAGAGTGGAAAAACACTAGTAAAATCATTCATAATTGTTTTCCAAAAAAGCCTCACACCCCTATGCTTGGACCATACCATTTTAATTGGGCACCCCTCTTGCGCTACATAGCCTGCATACCTCATCTCAATGGCTGCATGTGCAGTGTTAATGTTTGCTTCAGAGTGCGAGAGCATGAATGATTGATTAAGTGGCTGACATTAACTAGTTGACCAGCAAGCCAATTTGATTGTCCACTCCAGTATTCTTCCCTTTTTAGCCTTATCTTTTTTATAACTTGTTTGAAGTTACCAATTTGGTTGGGTTGATTTACCGGTACTAGTTTACTTCATTCTAGCAGCTAGCTAAAGTTCGCTAATGGTTAGTATTTTAGCTAGCTAGCTTACTCTATGAACAAACGTTAGGCCCGGCAGGAGATACAGAAGCACTATGTACATAAGAAATGTAGTGCAACGGTGTGTCTATAACCTAGGAGAATAAGTTGGGTTGGGGTGATAACTTTAGTTAGGTTGTGTTGGGGGCGAATGTTCACAAGGGGTAAGTTTTGCCTAGCTAGCTAGCTAAAGAAGCAGATAGGGAGACAGCCTATTACACAGCGCAGTGGAGACATCAGTGGAAAAGGAGGGGGGAGTGAGGCTTTGGGTCGGGCTCGGGAGGCAGCACGACCTGATCGTCAGTCGTGAATCATGAGTCCATCTCAGTGCTACCGTTTGACCGAGGCAGTTTCCAGCTATTTTAACCCTACAGTAGTTGTCGGAAAATACTGTCTTAATAGAGTTACACATGCTGACTTTGAGTTGGCTGCTGTAAATAGCAGGGATGCAAACAGCGTGCCGAAAAGCGTAACTCGCTTTTTTTGTGGTCATTTGGGTGACTTGTGTGAATCGTGCAGCTCCGACGACTTTTTTTTGTTATTATTTTTTCTTTCACGAACACGGAATCGCGGAATAAGAAAAACAACTGCACCAGCACTGTACGAGTCCAAAAGGGTAAGAAACTTTCCAGGCTACCATAGCGCACTGTCATGGATTGTTTAACAAAGTGAAGAATTGCCACTCCGCTCTATTTTCACTGGCTAACAGCAGCACACTGACAGCTAAGCTTGTCTATTCAGAGAAGCGGTATCACTTCGGCTTATTTTCATATTCAATCTATGTTATCACAGGCATACTCGTGCTCATTCATTGGTAGTTGAATTGTTAGGTCTGTTTGATAAGTAAGCAGTTCTAGCTTATAATGATCAGGACCTTCTGACTGTTCCTATTTTGAGCAAAACTTTAGCAATTCAGCACGTACCATTCCTTTGGAAAAGCACCTTTCTAGTTATCAGTGAATGGAAGCTTGACAGACAGAGTGGATTGTTTATTATTTATATTTGAGAGTTAATAAGGTTTAAGTTCTAATGATGATCATAATGTTTATTATTTGTATTTGAGTGTTCTTATTTAGATCATAATTTTGTGTTTTGTGAGTGAAAGTGAACAGGAGCTATGGATTGTTTGGTCTTGTACACCCACAGAGAGAGAGAGAGAGATTTTTTTAACAGAATGGTGGTTAATTTTTGTGTACATTGAGTTTAACAAAGAAAATAAATATTTGAAATACCTAATGATAGTCTTATTATTTGCCTATTAGGACATTTAATTGTACATCACTTTGAAAGTGCATTCATTGTTTCCCTAATGATCGCAAAAAGATAAATCTGGGCTAGACTGTCAGATTGAAGGACATCATTGCAAGGAGAGGGCCTACAAGAAAGTTGATGCTGATAAAGACTAACATTGTGGATTATTATTTTGGATGAGAAGGATAGTGACCATTGTACTTTTTCATCACTGTTGGTAAGAGTGCTCTTGTTTCTCCTCATATGGTAACTTAGCCTTGTTTCAGCAATAGACATTTTACAATGGTAAATTCAATAAGAGTCCCGGGCGTATGTTAGATCGGCTTTTATTTGCTTCGGCCAACAATGGGCACTATAAGAGACCCAGCCACTAATGGAATTCATGCCATAAAAATGGTAAATGGTTGCATAAAAATCCACCCCTGACCCCCCGCTAAATGTGTCCCCCCCAATGTCTAAGGGAAATTTGCACCCTTGGTTCTTATATTTTGTTGTACTAAACTTGATGCCCTCAATGAGACTATAAATAGACGGTGCCTTTTTATGTGTTGGGCGTGGTGGTGCGTCAGCTGGGTAGGGAAGTAGAAGGTGGTGCGTGGCCTAAAAAGGTTGGGAACCGCTGCCCTACAACACACTTCACTTGCAGGATGTGCGCAAATATAAATGAGTCTTAAAGGTGGAGTCTGCAACTCTGGAGAAAGACTGCTGATATTTAGCTTGTTAGTTTATTTGGATAGTTTGCCCCCTTCCACCCATCACCCCTCCCCCTACCCTGTGCATGAGCACAAACATGCACAGAACATGCTAGAATAGTCACTTTGTTATTACCATTTATGGAGCCAGAGCAGTGTAGGAAGGAACACAGATTTTTTTTTTTTTTCAGCGCACACACAGCATGGACAGCAAGACAACCGAAAGGAATTTGACAAAAGGCGTATTAGTTTGGAATCTTTGACTCCTCCTTTAATGTGTTATAGTTTTATGCTTACACTTCGCAACTTCTGCGAAATCTCTTTTTGCCCTCAGGCTAGCATAATGTTAGCTTGATATTGATACCAATTATATTCATGTTTGAAAGCTGGCGAAAAGGTACAGTTGATCTGCAACGGATATGATTTTTTTCATATCTTTTACATCTAAGGGTTTTATATGACGATCCTTTTGAACTAATACTGGTATTTTTTCTGTTCCTCTTAATGGCTCCTACTGTAGATGCCGCCCCAGCAGCAGCTCCAGTCACTGTGAAGGTGCCTAACAATGAAACACCAGGTCTTGCAACTCAACCCTCACGTCGCCAAATATGTCCTGTGTTGTTTTAGGGACGTTGCTACTACTTTTTGAAAGGGCAGGTGAACTGGTCTGTGGCAGGTACTGCTAATATTTTACTTTAAGAGGTTAGATTGGAGCTTAGCACTTATTTAGAGATTTGGTTTGTTATGAGTAATGCCAGACTAATCCATATATTCATACTACAGACTGCATTTTAGAAGCCATTGTTTCCCATTAATACTATTCATGTTCCAGAATGCCTATTCTTGTCAGAAAAAGTAAATTGAATAGATGAAAAGGTGGGAATGCAAAAAATACTAGAATATATGCTTGCTTAGGAAAAATTAGGCATATAATACTAAGTCATGGTATTCAGATAAAAATTTGACTGACAACCTCATAGTTGTGATTTACTTGTATGTACCATAACCAACTAGATGATGCGCACTCTATAGAGATGCTAACCCATGCCTCTTGTTGACCTTGACCTTTGACCTCAAAATGCTAATTTGGACAGGGTACCCTAGGATCATCTACCCCACAAAGTTTGGTCACCCTGGCTTCAGTGTTGGCCGAGCTGTTGCGCTGACAGACACACACACACGCACGCACGCACACACACACACACACACAGATACACACACACACACACACACACACACACACACGCACACAGACGGTGCTAAACTGCATACCCACGCCACCTCGTCGGGCGTGGGTAATGAATTACAAATACATCGTAATGAGAAGTTAGCGGAGGAGAGCATCGCACATGTGAATCTACTCCATTTTGAAGTTCATGAGCATCCCCCTGATCACTAGATGACAGTTTTGCTTCATCAAGGCCACGTCAAGTTTAAATGGAGTTTTGGGTATATAATGTTTTTGCTGCCGCATCAACCAATGCAGAGATTGGTTGGGGGGGGGGGGCCGGGAACCGCAGCATAGGCTTTGTTATTGCATGAGAGACAGTAAATTATGACTGGAGTAGACTTTCAAAATAATATCAGGAAATAAAAGAAAATTCAAAATGCTAGATGGCATTTTAAATTCTACTTTCATATTTTGAAGGTGCTACGGTTATGACATTGAGCTGCAGATTGTAATGGTATGAATCATTATGATGACAAATAATATCATGCACTTTTACCCACGGAAAACATGAAGATCTTCAAAATGTCCAAAAACATGAATTCAACTTTAAAATAGACATCACGTGTTCTTGGCAGTTTATTTGAGTAGCTGTATTCATATTTGACACTGTATATTCCAGAAAACAATACGCTTACTCAGAGGAAACCTTTCCTCAGCTTCCCAAACTGTCAGTGCATCATGCCTGGGTGAGCTCTAGTAAATAAAGGAAGTCAAAGTAATCTGCCATCACTGTTAATATCTAACGTGCCCATCTATAATGTATGATGCTAGATGATGTATTCTTTCTGATTCCTTCTCATTCCCAAGTGCCTGGCCATAAAAATACAAAAAGTAGTTCACAAACAATGCCAAAATTTTGAGCTAGAATATCGAAGTTTTGACATTCTTGTAATATATTTTTCTTTTGCTGATCGAATGGAGATTCTATGAGTATCTTCGCGCTGAAAAGAGAGATTAAAAAATATGATAGCATATGATTCCTTTAATCAGGTTAAGACCATGAAAAACATTATTGTATTAAGTTATCTGTTTCAGTTTAACACTTGTTCAGTACATTGTGGATTCAGTATTTTAATTTCATTTTAGCTTGCAGCTGCAATAAAAGCCACCAGAGCAATACATCATATGTCCATTTCAAATTAAACTTTTTATTTCGTTTTTGCGGGTTTTCTATGGATAATTCAATATAGTGCACCAGATAGTAATGCATTTATATATTGCAATCGTAGTTTGAGCATTTTGCTTGGATTTCTTACACCAATTTCTTTTGTTTTCTTACAAAGTGTGTTCAATTTTTATATCAATTTTGAGTTTAAATCAGGAAAATATATTAATGGTCTGCTTTAATCTTGTTTCTGACCACTGTCTAATGTTGAAAATGTCTGTTATTGTAAAGCAGGACTTTGCACACTTTGGAAAGGCCTCAGACTATAATGTGCCTTCATTTGTCTCTATGTCCCCTTGTCCTCCAACATTCGAAGTGTGCCTTGCTCAGTTCCACGCTGGTCTCTGTCCACAGCACTCAGGAGTATGGTTTCCTCCAGAAGCTCACGAACAATAATGAAAATCAACACGTGTTGCTGGGTGGTTTCTCTCCCCAGGTACAAACCGTATCATACAGCATCACAAAGAAAGATGGGGATCAGGGACAACTGAGAGAGAAAAAGCTTAATTGTTCAAGGTATTTCTGCAATTTCGTTAAGTTATGAGATGAGTTTTCCAGACTGAGGTAGTGACATTTAATAACTGCGGATGTCAGGGGAGCTGCTACTGTGAAGTACCCTTGAATGAACCGCCGGTAGAAACTGGCAAACCCAAGGAACCTCTGTAGCTCTTTATGGACTTTTGGGCGGGCCAATGCAGCACAGCCTGTACTCAATGATGATCCATCTTCAATACGCCCTGTGTGAACTTGAAACCCAAGAAGGAGACCGTGGTGCAATGGAATTTGCATTTTCTCTGGTTTCAAGTAGCAGTCATTCTCCACCAGTCTTTGAATGACCAGGCGGACATGGCAAGTATGGTCTTCAGGGGTTGGAGAGAGCACCAGAATATTGTCTAGGTAAACACAGACAAATCGGGACACCATGTTTCGGAGGACATCATTCATGAGATTCTGGAACACAGCAGAGGCATTAGTGAGCCTGAACGGCATCACCAGGTATTCATAGCGGATATTAAATGCTGTCATGTATTCATCTCCTTCACGCACGCGCACAAGAAAATAACCCCTGTGCAAGTCCAGCATGGGAAAAAAATGACAATCCTGGAGGTTAGAGAATGCTGACTTCATCAAAGAAGATGGTAATGATTCTTTATATATAGTTATAAAGTTAAGGCCTTGACAATCAAAACAGGAACATCGAGGCCCATCTTTTTTGGCCACGAGCAATAAACCAGCTCTGGCTGGAGATGAAGAAGTGCAAATGAGTCCGGAAGCCAGGGATTGATTTAATTACTCTTCCACAGCCTGGGACTCCTGTGTTGTTTGACAGTACAGTCAACACCTGTGCGCCAATGTTCTGGGTAACAGGTTGATGGCGCAATCATTGGGTATTTATGTGGGAGAAGTGACATGTAAGTTATAATGTTCTTTCTGAGGCTTTCCATATTGGCTGAATTGACACCTGTGACTTGTCACTTGTTGCCTTGTTTTGTTTCCCCACTGTAGCAGGGAAATCAATACTATATTTATAAAACAAATCATTACTAAATGAATACTTACCTGCCACTAAGTTCCTTACTAAGGACTATAACTCTTTTTGGTTTTCAGTTAATAAGGTATCTTCTAAGAAAATGGCTATTGCTCACTCAGTAGGTCGTGCTTCTGGTGAAGATGAGGTGGTTGATATATGGAAAGATCACTTTTTTGGACTTTTGAACTCTGTTAATTCCGACAGAAATAAATGTGAGGTTGAGGATAAACTGTTATGTAAGGATATACATGTGCCCTTTATTGATTATGTAACTCCCTTAGAGATTCAAAATATCACCCAGGATTTGAAATCTGGTAAATCAGGTGGTGTTGATAGACTAACAGCTGAGCATTTTAAATATGCTGATTCTCAAATTTGTGTATTACTTTCCTTGTTGTTGAATACTCATGGCTATGTACCAACTAAGCTCACTGAGGTTATTATTGTACCTATTGTCAAAAGTAAATCTGGAGATCTCTCAAGTCCTAACAATTACCGTCCAATAGCACTAGCTACCATGACATCTAAAATTTTGGAAAGAGTCATGCTCGAACGTTGTGAAGTACTTTGTGCTGTCAATCAATTTGGGTGCAAGAAATCTCACTCCACTGATATATGCTTGTTTGTATTCAAAGAAATTGTTAGACATTATATGGTTAATAGTAGTTCTGTATTTGTTTGCTATCTTGATGCTCAAAAGGCATTTGATTGTGTTCATCTTTGGACGCAATATAAAAAACTGATTAATCGAGGTGCACCGCTTTACTTGGTCCGCTTATTAGCAGACTGGTATGATAAACAATTGTTTAGTGTACAATGGGGTGCCTCTATGTCATCTACTTTTCATGTTTCTAATGGTGATCGTCAGGGAGGTGTTATGTCCCCTTTCCTATTTAATGTATGCATGGATGATCTAACTAAGAGGCTCAATGAGACACATGTGGGTTGTAAATTTGGTAATGTTTCAGTAAATAACTTTTGTTTTGCAGATGATATGAGTACTATTGCTCCTTCAGCTATAGCACTGCAACAACTACTGTATATATGCCAAGATTATGCAAGTGATCATGATATCATGAAAACCACTAAAAAGTCTGTATGCATGTTATTTGAGTCTAGGAATGTGAAATTTGACACCCCACCTGATTTCTATTGGAGTAACCAAAAGCTTGGATATGTGTCTACTCATACATATTTAGGAAATATTGTAAATTATAATGATGATATAATGAGACAACATCAAGCACTCTGTATCAGGGCTAATATGCTAATAAGGAAGTTTGCAGCCTGTTCACTGGAAGTGAAGCGTGTTTTATTTCAGACATATTGTGCTAATTTATACTGCTCTGCATTATGGTGTAATTTTACTCTGGGATGTATGTGTAAGCTGACAGTCTGCTATAATAATGCCTTTAGGTGGCTAATTGGATTAACTAGTCACCACAGTGCATCGGGTACTTTTGTCTCTAATCATGTAAGATTCTTTATTGAAGTTATGAGGAAAAATGTATTTTGCTTTCGCTGTAGAATAATATCGAGTTCCAATTCTCTTGTGAATAGCATACCTGTAGAAGGAATGTATGTTTCTAAATTAGTCAAGCACTGGAATAGATTGTTATATTGACACTTGGCATGATCAAACTATTTTACTGATCTTTTTTCTGAAACATGTGCAAAGCCAATTTTGTCTAATCTTAGTATTTTTGTATTTGACATCAAGTATTGTACTTTTCTCATATTGTCTCTGTATGTTCTGTGGACCTAGTGTCTGAAATAAAGACTTACTACTACTACTACTACTACTACTACTAACTAACTAATTGCAGAAAAAGGTTTTATCAGCAGCCCGGCGATAGATGGAGAAAAACAAAATAATTTTATTTGGGAGTCTTAAGAGTGGCATAAAGGGAGCCCAGAAGACTGCAGTTTGTAAAACTATTGCTGCTGCAGTAAACGCTGTTGGGGTGGAAAACCAGAGCGCAGCAGAGGTTTGATTTCATTCATTAATAAATCAAACTGACTATTCGCACTTTTTTAAGTGCGTCCAAGCACAAACATTGGCCAAATTCTTGTTCGACACACTTATTATTGTGGCCAAGATGTACATTTCTCCATTTCCCACACTTATTATCTCCGCCAAGGAGATAATGCGATCGGGTCCGTTATTTTATTTATTTATTTGTCTGTTTGTTTGTCTGTCTGTGGACAAGATTTCTCGGAAACTACTGGATGGATCTTTATGAAATTTTTACCACAGATAGATCTTGGGCCGAGGACGACCCCATTAAATTTAGGTGGTGATCAGGATCCAGATCAGAGCTATTAAGTGGAATTTCTCGGAAACAACATAACAAATCTTCATGAAATTTTTACCAGTTGCAGATGATGATCTGGGAACAACTTTGTTAAATTTTGGTGATGATCCGGATCCACACCTGGATTCTGGATCGGATGAAATTCCGGATCAAGAACAATAAGTGGCTTCTCTCAGAAAAGACTGGACAGATCTTCATGAATTTTTAACCAGAGGTAGATCATGGCACAAAGATCACCTTTTCTGATTTTGGTGATGATCCACATCAAAATCAAGAATCTGGATCTAGATCCGGATCCGGAATTCTGAGGCAGATATCTCGAGAACTACTTTGTGGATCTTGATGAAAATTTGTCCAGAGGTAAATCGTAGCACAAAGATCACTTTATCTGATTTTGGTGGTGATCCAGATTAGGACCAGGAATCTGGATCCGGATCTGGATCAGGAAATCAAAGTGAGATATCTCGAAAACTACATGGCGAGTCTTGATGAAATATTGGCCAAAGGTAAATCGTGGCAGATGGAACTTAAATGATATTTTTGAAATTGCTACGCCCTCGAGAAAGAGATTTTGTTTTACTATCCACGTCATACCTTGGCGGAGATCTGAAATCTCGGATTGATCTTGTTTTAAGTGTGTCCAAAGCTAAAATTTTTTTTTTGGCCAAACTTATTTTAAGCAGTACTTTCTAAGTGGTACTGGAATGGTCATCAACTGGCACATTTACAAGTGTGGTCAAGAAAAAAAATCAGCATTGGCCACACGTATAAGTGCGAATAACATCGGCCTAAATTCAATTTATAGATCTATGATATTTCATGTTATATAAACTACTTAATTGACAATCCAAATTCTTTACATGTAGGTTAAAAAAGTAAGCCCATTCAAGCCTCGTGGCCTATCAGTCCAGTGCTTAAACCCAGTTTTTGTGGCATGAAGCGACTAGGAGTATTACTACTCCCCCTGGATGGGATGCCAGTCCACTGCAGGTACTCCCCCCAGCTCTTAGTCAGAGTTCCCTGACTATTTTGCTGGAACCCATTTATACCCCTGGGTGGAGTGTTTTGCCCAAGAACACCCCGCGAAGGCCGAGGCCGGGGCTTGAACTCAGGACCTTACAATCTCGAGTCAAGCCTACTTGACCACTGCACTACCGCGTCTCCTTTTTGTAGGTTAGAAAAGTTGTCTGATTTTAAGATCGCCTTCCAGGAGCGCATGGCAGCACTGATAGCTCCCCCTCCATCGTGGGAATGCGAAGCGGTGGGAACATGGATGAGTCCCCACCGCCTCGATCGGAGCTGCGTGAGGGTAATTGTTAAACTACACTCTGCAGAGATCACTCTTCATTGTACTTTCATCAGTGTCACTCCATGACATTTTATTAGGTGCCACACAAAACGAGCAGCCACTCGTCACTTTCCCGGATGAGATCTCTGGCCCAAAAGTTCCTCTCACTTCGAACAGAAGCTTATTCATCGTACAATCGAAGATCTGCTATTGTCAAAATGTGATCACGGTCAAGTCTTCGTTGGGGTCTATATACAGAGCAAGAAAAGAAACGCAAGTTAGCTAGTTAATGTACTCTTATGGTTACTCAGTCGAAGCGACTGCAAAATAAAGAAAAGTTTGATGAAACGAGTGTAAATGCACTAGCTTGTAATAAATTTGATTTTCTAAAATAATTACATGAACTTATTTTCCAGTTTCCCTGTAATTAGGCTAACTTGCGTTGCTTTTGTTGTTCAGTATATATCTGACTGGATGAGCATCTGACATACCACTCTGCATATCTGCCAAGCTGCGCATTGCGCTTAATCAAATTGATTGTAATTGTCAGCCGTCTGGCCTGACAAGCAGGTTGTCTCAAAATATAAATTTAATTAATTTCTCAACACAGGTGTCTAGTTTATTTATATATTCATTCATTCATTCATTTATTAATTTAGCCAATTTATCTATTTAGACTATTTATTCAATTTACTTATAAGAGCAACAACAGCATGACATCCGCATTGCTGCGTATGGTTTGGTACGCATTTTGACAGCTGCACTCGTTCCTGCATGTTGTTCGCAGGTTTCAAATTTGCGTACACCTGGTCAGACCTGGCGTGAGATTTTTATGGACCGTTCACTCATGTTCAGATTGATAAATGCTGATCCTTGCGGCCACCCATTTTTTTGGTGTACGCACGTTTGGGGCACCCATTTTTTTGGTGTACGCACGTTTGATAAATGAGGGCCTACGTGTCAGTTTTTTGTGTCTTTCTGAATACATTTTTGTCCATCTGTCTGATCAAATTGGGTTTGGACCTTGTAACTGTCACTCACAACAATATTTGTTATTTTTTATGTTCTTTATTTGTGGACCTCAGAGCATACTGTGCAGTTGGTTCAACATTGGCCAGGAGTTGTTTTGTGTGAGTTAGCTTGACGAACCTTCAACTCGCCATCAGAGACACCATAAGATACCATGGCAGGTTAAAAGAGAGAGAAACAAATTGTACATGTTTCATCAATGGAGGTGATCAGCTAGTTCAGCTCTTTGATTTCAGGTGCCGCAGGAGAATGGTTTGAAAATGTGCAAGTTTTCTCTTCCCTGGGAGGATTTACATAGTACTGCAGCATAACAAGTCTACCTCCGAGTACTGACCAGCAGGAGAGAAGGAAACAAAAGAAACAAAAAAATTGCTGGTGAAACACGATGTGGATTAGAACCCACAGGATTATTGTGAAGTTTACAAAACATAGTTTTTTTTTTTGTCATTCTCGGCACTAGCGACACTTTGTCCTGAGGGCTGGATGGAGTTCCGTGGGCGCTGTTACTACCTCAACCATAAACCTGTGACCTGCTCTGAAGCTAAAGTAAATACACAATATTACCAGCGTTATAGTGTTTCATATCCAGACGGTTTACATATGCAATCAGATAAACATGCAGACTGATTCTATAAAGCTCAATCGTTAACAGGTGAATTTTCTTTCATGAACATCATTTGCAGTGATATTCACATTAACAAGTGGCACAGTAACACATTTTTCATTGTTTCTGCTCTGTATGTGACCTGTTGCACTAAGCTTGGTTTCTTGCTTAGCTCTACAGCTTAAGACTTAGCTGAAAACAGGGTCTGAGGTTATTAAACTTCACTCAGGCTCAGCTCAGAGTCAACCTGAAATCACTGAGATAATTATTTGTGGAGTTTTACTCACAGTCCAAGGTTATATAGCATTTTGAGATTGCACTCAGTTCACTCAGCAATGGCAAATTTACATTAGCGAGAGCAGCATTTCAGAACTTTTCAGCCAATAATGGTAATTTCGGTGTAACGCGTGAAGCGTTGAGGTTGTTTACATTTTTCAATTTGACTGCTGTCTATTTCTTTTACAGCCAGTTATTGTGACCATGCTGCAAAAACACACAAACTACACCTGGTCTAACACAACTAACACCTTAAACTACATCCCCCAGCGCACACCTGGTCCCCAGAGGTACCAGGGGGGCTTCAAAGGGGCCAATGAATCTGCTCTGTCCATTGTTCATGATTAAAACTGCCTGAGTCAGCATCTAAGCATGCCCCGTACCATGCTAAGATTTTATACTCAACCAATAAAATATAAATACAAAAACAAACTCAAAAAGTTTTATAACCGTGGCATTGTGAGTCTCAGTCTGGAGTTCAGTATGAAAACTGAGCTGAGCACAAAGTCATGCACAAAATATTTTCATAACCTCTGGCCAAAATTTGGATTTATAGTAGCACGATGATGGCCATCTTCTAGGCGAAATGCATTCCCATGGTAACTTTGGCTGTGAAGTTAACTAGGTTAAATTCAAACTCATGAATAGCAAACAGTGCTCAGACCGATCAGATTTTGAACAAGTGTAAAGAGTATAATATCCTTTCTTCACTGATGCTCCACACCTCTATAGTGTGGGGGTAATGCACCTTAAAGCTGGTTTCCAACTGCCAAAAAAGAAGAAGAAAAATGCTGATTGAATGGTTGGTTTTGGGAGGCCCAGGGTTATTTTTTAGCCTGAGTATGCTAAACAAGCCTTCATGCGACAGGCTTCTGTACTTTCCAGTTCTTCAAGGCTGTCTTAAATGTACAAGTGGAGGTGCAAAATACACGGCTAATTAGCTGGATAATGACCAAAAAGTTTCAAGTTGAGGCCTGAACATAAAGGTTTTTTTTTTTGAGGAACCAAGTTAGGTAGATGAAGGGTCATTTTAGCTTGCATAGATCACATTAGTTTGGATTAATTAAGCCAAATTTGATGAGATAACCACGATGTTCAAATGTTGACTTTCGGCTTTAATTTAAGGGTATGGAGGCAGTCATCCACCTCAGATGAGCTAATTAGGAATTGTCCTTTTTTGTATCCTGAGTTGAAAAAAATCAGCTTCTACAGTTTTAAAGTCATCATGCAGCTGCAGAATAGGTCCTTCGGTTTAACACAAGACTCTCTCTGACTCTGACTGGAGTTTGGTATCCTCTCTCTTCCCCTACAGTCACTCTCTTTCTTCTGCATCTCTCACTCTCCTCCATTCGTCATGTGTCTTCTTCTGTCCCCCCATACTCTATTCACTATCTGTCCTGCAGGCTAACTGTGCCCTGTGCAGGCTAACAGGCCAGTCTGGTCTTCGTCCACAGTCAATACAGGAGTATTCCTTTCTCTACCAACAGAGCACTGTTAATGGATTCTCTCTCACCTGGCTGGGTGGCTCTTTGACGTGAGACAACTAAAGTACACATTAAGATTTTCTATGATGTGCACTGTTTGATATATGGTCCCTCCTTGTGTGTGCGCGTGCGTGCGTGCATGTGGTTGCAACTATTATGTGTGCTTTTATGGACATTGAATGAAATAATGAATTTGCAGACTCATTGAGCGTAGCACATTCTCATGAATTTAAAATATTGTTTCTAGTAAAAAAAAATAACAATCAAGGCAGCTCTGAAGCCCACCACACAACAACTTGTCCAACGAACGATGAATCTCAAACACTACTTAAAAGAACCAGCAGATGGCAGTAGCTCCCTGATGCTGAATGGAAGACAGGCACCCATGATTGAAGCCAAAGTTTCGGCGCTAATTAGGAAGGGTGGGGTCAAGACAAAATATCCTCAGGACTTTCACAGATGTCTGCTGCCTCTTCTTGGGGTGAGATTTCCAGATGAGTGCCCCCCTCTTTCCTTCTTCACCCTGGGGAAACAGCCGGGGGGGCCCAGGGCTGTCTGGAGCGATGCAGGGGGTCCGCAGTTCACTGAGGTGCCCCAGCTCCCAGGCAGGAACCACTCCAGTGTGGTGAGAGCTGTGATAGCTGGAGGCACTGTCCAAAAATGGGGGTCCATAAATCCCAGTCATTAGAAAAATAGTGGCCCTAAACAATACTCTAAAGCAGGGGTTTCAAACTGGTCTGTGAATAGGCTAAGGGGCTGCAGGTTTTCAATACAACCAAGCAGATGCTCACCTGATACAACTAAGTTAATGAGCTGCCTGTACAGTTGATCAGTTGTATCAGGTGTGCTTCTGTTTGCTTGGATTGAAAACCTGCAGCCCCTCAACCCTTTTACTGACCAGTTTGACACCCCTGCTCTAACGCAATATGCCCCTTATCCCTGTCTCCGCCCTGTGCCTGAGCCCTCCAGTGAAGCCTGACCCGTCCCTAGTCAGCCATCCTTCCACGTCAGTTAGACCGGGAACTTGGGAACCTGGGCAGTGAAGTGCGGCTCAGGCGAGGAGGTGTCTGCCCCCTGCTCTCACTCTCTTACAAAGATGACATGTGTGACTTGGGCTGTTGCTTTTCTGAGCACCGATATCCCATTTTACACGGCTCACAAATGCCCTCATCTGGCCTGCTTTTCCAAAGTTAATGGGTCAAAATACATTGCAAAGTGGTTTCATAGATTTGCCTCCTAAATCCAGCTTGCCTTAAATTTTGCTTATAATACAGCTTAACCTTTAAAGTTACTTTACTGCTTTTACCCACGCCCGACGAGGCGGTGTGGGTATACAGTTTAGCACCGTCTGTGTGTGTGTGTGTGTGTGCGTGCGCGCGCGTGTCTGTCCGTCCGTCCGTCCGTCCACATGACAGCTCGGCCACCACTGAAGCTAGGCTGACCAAACATTGTGGGGTAGATGATCCTAGGGTACTCTGTCCAAATTTGCATTTTGAGGTTGAAAGGTCAAAGGTCTAGGTCAACAAGAGGTGTGGGTTAGCATCTCTATAGAGTGCCCATCATCTAGTTTTTTTTTCTTCTTTTTTTGTTAGGTTTGTTTTGAAATTCTTCGCTGTTCTAGAGTGCTGTTTGAAGGTAAGATTATTTGAAATGGTCCAAGTTCTGACAGTGTTATAGACTTCTGTTGCTTTGAGTTGCCAGTGGTAATTTTTACATAAGCATGAGAATGTTCTACTAAGAACTTACTTTCCAATCTCATATCTGACTGTGCACTGTACATAGTTTTAGCTGACTGACTTATTATCAGATAGCTCAGCAGTTTGGACTCCAGGTTGGTCTCCAAGCTTAATTAGTTTTGACAATTAGTTTTGACAGCGTTGACAATCCACAGATCAGCCACAGTAGAAGTCTTAAATATACGGCTTCAATCAGTTCAGAATCCCAGCTGCTCTGTAGTTCGACATGAATTCGATATGAAGGTAAAACTGAAGTCAATACAGCAGGGAAAACGCCAACCAGCATTCCTTCTCCCCTCTGTTTATGGCCACTGGCTCCTTGGAAGATCTGCCCCTTAAATTCAATGCGTAAATTTTCCAAATTCTCCAAGAAATCCTTCAGAGTCAACAGCTACTCCTCCAAACCACATCCTATGGTCAGTACATGAAAGGTTCTGGCTTTCACTCCAATCCTTTACTGGGTTGGGAGTGATAGAGAGATCCTGTGAGAACATCCTCCATGGATAGATTCACACAGGCTCTGACTCTCCCAGGAAGTAGCTTATAATTCACACTCATAAATGTCTAAGGTCTGCATCGATGCAACTAAAAACTTTAATCCTTTCAGAAGAGCATTTCAGCTGAGTCTTGCTGTTACTCTCTGGGTTTTCAGCTTAACCCTTAGAGCGCTAAATACAAATAGTGTTTGTATTTATTAGGGACCTCTTTTAAACAAGTCACCACATGAGAGGTTTACAACAGCACAAGATAATTTTTTAATATATTTTTTTCAAATTTAATAACAATAATAATAATAATAATAATAATAATAATGCATCAATTTTACATAGCGCTTTTCTGCTTTCTGGGCACTGAAAGACACTTCACAAGGATACATTATTCATTCACTCACACATTCACGCTCTGATGGTAGTAAACTATGTTTTTGTAGCCACAGCTGCCCTGGGGCAGACTGACGGAACCGTGGCTGCCAGTATGCGCCTACGGCCCCTCCGACCACCACCAAACATTCACACACAGCCATACAGGAGTGTTCCTATATTGCATGTTTATTTCAGTGCTGTAAGGGTTAACATAACTACCCTCACCAGAACCAGGAGACCAGTAGAAATGCAACCTTAATTTCAGGGTAAAACCCAAGAAATTGTTCAGTCTGGGGTCAGTGAATTGGCTCTGAAGCCATTTCATATGATGGAAATACTTCAATTTTTTTAAAGTCTTTTCTCGAAAGGGTAATTATAATTTTTTTGGAGAAAACAGTAAACCAGGTTGCAATGGAATTAATATGCATAAAAGGAGAAAATGTTCAGACATTGATCCAGTGATCTGGAGTGGTGTACTAAATTTCACTCTTTTTTTAAAGCATGCTGTTGTTTTTAAGGCAGTTTCTGTCTATGTGAAAATAGGATTCACTTACACATGATTTCTCTGCCTTTGTTTACAATAATTTGATTAGTTTTAGGGAAATTTTAAGTCTTTAAAACGATTATTTCAGCGTGAACTTTAACAAGCATGCAACACGCAAGGGATAGGAAAACTTTAATTCTATAGTTGAGGATAGTATAGGGCTGTCTGATGGCAAGGTAAAGAGGTGGAAATATTCTAAATGTAGCGAGCACTTAAACTGCTATTGATTCTTTCAGGTGGGCCTTTAAGGCAGCTAAAATTTGTTTTGTTGCTGGCTTCCTTGCTGGTACTCCCGCTTGCTTCAACAAACTGGGGGTGTTTCGATCGCCGATCATTGGTAATAAACTGATGGATAAATACCTCACACAACCTCGCTAAAAAATCCGATCCAACCATATAAGTTGCTAGCTAGCCAAAGTAAATACACTCTCGTTTCTGTATCCCTGTTTTCGTAAAACTACAATAGGAACGAATCATGGCAGTGGCTTAATCACAGGTTATCGCTGTAAATGTGAGTTGCTGTTTTCAAACTATCACTGAGGCTTTGTGACAATACGATGGGTGGTTAAATTGCATTTCATGAGCCACTACTCTTGGAACAGCTTGTAACATCGTTCTGATGTAGCCAGTCTTGAGGAGCTACATCCCAGTGCGCACAACAACGTTGAAGCAACGCTGAAATGACATCACGTCAAATGTTGGAACAAATTTGAAATAAGGTTGGATTTGAAAGTTGAGTGGACGTTGTATCAGCGTTGGCGCGCAAATGTAGAACTAAAACTCGACGTCGACACAATTTTCAACCAATAAATAACGTTGAAGGAGCTTATGTTAAATCAACGTTGATTCAACATTAGAGTTTTGACAGCGTCAAAGGTTGAATGGTGTAACCCTGGTTCAACATTGAATCAACGTTGTACGACGTCATGACCACATATCAACAGAATTTCAACATTGAAATGAGGTCAAGTGCCCACACCATCTCCTATTTAATATAGGAAATGCATTAATATATTTTATCTAATATATTTTGCTGGGAAAAAAAAAAAAATTACTGACGAGACTTATCTCACAAATAAACAATAATGAGTTTTGTATCCTTCACAAGGTACTTAAATATTTTTGTTTTCTCTGGATCAGCAGGAAACCTGTCAACTTTGTAACCTTTTTCTGACCTAGTTATGGATCAATAGGCACATCAACCCGTCATATTAACGAATTTTGAATTGCCTATGATAAAATTATGAGCTCATTCATGTATGAAGTCAATGACTTTGAAGCAGTGCCCGATAGCGCAATGGAAACAAGATGATTCCGTGTATTACAAAAGCAGATTTTTCTGGAACTCTCAAGTTATAACTCTGTCCTCTTTTCAAATATATGGTTGCATACAACAAGGAATAAAATTACATTTCTAATGTTTATTTCTATCCAAACAGAAAAAAAAAACAGGACGAAAGTTTTCTTAAAGCACCAGATATTGAGTGAGATCTGAAATATAGGCCCACTTTTTTTTTTTTAATTTTTAAAGGAAACCCAACTTTATCCCCTTGTGCCACTTCAAACAGATTCCAGGGAAATTGGTCATGGGAGATGTGCCTGTGCCCCTGCCTGGATTTGGCTTATCTCCGCACAGGGGGTGGGTGTGATCCTAGCCACTAGATGGTAGGGCCTCGGTAAGAAGGTCACACAGGACGACTGAGGAGTGCAGAAGATCTTGATCTTTATTCACCAAAGAGAAACTAAAACCCCAATAAAGTTTCCATTTAATTATTGAATCAGAGTTTAAATAAATCCTTGTGTTTGTATGGTGTGATGAAATAAATATCATCATTCAATTTACTGAAAATTTTGAATTTATGGTACACATGGAATAAAAGATTTAAATCAGGGCTGCCCAACCCGGTTCCTGGAGAGCTACCATACTGAAGGTTATCCCTCCAACCAAAGCAAACCACTCCTGCTTTCTCATTTACAGATCTTGATGAGCAGCTAATGAGCTGAATCAGGTGTGATGAATTACGGTTGGAGCAGAAACCTACGGGATGGTAGCTCTCCAGGAACAGGGTTGGGCAGCCCTGATTTAAATAAATAAGACTGAGAATTAGTGGTCTGTTTATTGAGCATTGCACAGAGGTTTCTTTAATGAATGGAATTGTGCAGCTTGTCCCGGGCTGATACCACTGTTATTTTATGCAGTGCAGTTTTGTTAATAGGCAGGACATCACAAATGAACCAAACACGTAGCTACACTGTCCTTCATTCTCCAGAGTGACTGCTTATGACACAGATTGACTGTCTCTCTCCCCCTCTCTCCCCTGCAAGAAAGATGTATACTCAACAACAAAAAAAAGGGATAAGGAACACTCCATTTTGACCCAAGTACGTGAACTGTAAAAGACTGAAGGTAAATCCCAAGAGTTATTTACATCACTGGTGTTAATCCAAGACACAAAATGCATCAAAACATTTCATC
The DNA here is from genome assembly GCA_029721435.1 of Gymnothorax reevesii. Lineage (NCBI taxonomy): Eukaryota > Metazoa > Chordata > Actinopteri > Anguilliformes > Muraenidae > Gymnothorax > Gymnothorax reevesii. Next base: position 24,575,518 of record CM056591.1, on the reverse strand, counting down.
AGATGACTTTATACCCTCCATAATAGGATATCCACAGGGAAGAGCGGAATCGCACTAAGTCCAGGGCAATAAATCAAAATGTCAAATGATTTCCAAAGTGATTTCAATACCTAGTATGTCCACCACGTGCTCTCACCACAGCTTAACCGCGTCTTGGAAATTCAGAACAGGATAAATAATAGTGGAAAAACTCAGTGGTCCTTAACTTTTTTGTCGCTTATCTTACACATTCTCGCTTCTTTATTTTTGCCTCTCTCATTTTCTGGAGCAATCTAAGGGCTCATCCTTCATCCTGACAGTTAAATGACAGCTCCTTTTGTTGAGGTGTTCTTTGCTTCAGGACTGTTCCTGCCAATTGTTTCATACTTCCTGTATTAAAGTCATGATTTGCATTTGCAGTAATTTAAGGTCATGGTTTTATAAGACTACATAGTCCTGGATTCCATACTGCAATGTGAATGGCAAGGCTTCATATCACAGCTGACTGACAAAGCAAAGACGCCACGGTGTCGAATCACTTGCCCCAAGACAGAGCTGAAAGGGCTTCACCAACGCCAGGAAAAGGCAACAGAGCAAGTAATTTTCAAACCAAACTCACACCTCTGCCGTCATTCCCATGAAAAACTGACATAAAAGTTCAGTGAACTACAGGCAGCTCACTGACATGACCGGTTTTGCAATAGACTTCTTTCCTTCTAACGTTATATTTATATTGTAAAGATTTCAGATGTCACACGGCTTCCAGCGAATCTGTCATGGTTTTGCCCCTGCCGGCAGAAGACATGAAGCCAGCGGGCACTGGGACCATGTACCCAACACCTAGGTAAATGGACCCAAATGCACAGGCTGAGTAAAAATATAAATAAATATTTAATTCAAAGAATAAAAACAGTTTGGCAGTGCAGTGCTTAAATAATCTAACCTGCACCTCCAACTCAACAAGCAGCAGGTGTGGCTCATTGAAGTGGAAGTGCAGACAGCAGGAGGGGGAGGGCCTGCAGAGCAGGATCACCACAGAATCATAGGCATTATCCAGCCGCAGGCTCTGAATCGGTGAGTCTATTGATGGATTCATTATTCTCTATTCTATCTGTTCGAAAAAAGAAAAATGCTGAAAAAAAAAAAATTATCATTGGATTTGTAAAAAAATTAAAGATGGTCATAAGTTGCACGTAATACTATAAAGCACGCCATACTACACTTCTGCATTCTTCAAAAATATCAAATACACCTGCTGTATAATTTCTATTGTTATGGAATGACATTCATCAATGCATTATTCTCTCCAGTCTGAATAGTGTGCAAAAGGCAGATGTGACTGCAGTTTGGTGGTTCCTGGAAGCACAGTCTCTGCGGTTAATCACCTCCTCGTGTGAAGCCGGTAGTGTCTGCTTATCCTGACAGCCTAACGTTATTGTCCAGTAGGGATTAGGAGGCTGCAGGTATTCATGAGCATAAGACCTTTCCAGGTATTTAAGTTATTTCTACAACACATCAAGTGACAGCTCCATTTCCATCGAAAAACAAAAGGCTCCCCAGAGCCTGTACTCGGGCTGGGTCTAGGCCTTGGCCAATTGCGAAACCGCGCGCGCACATGAGCAGGACAATCGCGATCCCGAAAAAAAATAAAAAAAGAAGAGCGGAGCTGAAACTTAGACTTGTGGCCTACCGGCCCGAGTAATTAGACCCTGTCAATGGTTATCTTGTTCAGATAACCGGGCATTTCCGTTTATATTCTAAACTGAACATTTGTGGTCATCGTGTCCAGAGATGGATCCTCCTGTGTATTAGAGCCAAGTAGTTCATTACTTCTGTCCCTAATTCAAGGACAGTATCCACCACTCTTTCTGTACACTAGTGATTACACCATTGCAAACATCATGGCTAGTTATTCTGTGTGTCCTCGCACTCTGTCATTCTGCACCAAAAGCAATATGAACAAAGCCCACATAAACCCGCATTGAGGGACGTTACACGTCTAGCTCCTGTGGAACACAAAGTTATCCACTTTATTTATGCAAATATCATGCTGCATTGTTTGATAGAAAACACATGACCAGACACATAAACGCGCAAAAATGTCAACCAGCAATTAAATCGAGAAAAAATAGAAATATTGCCGCAAGCAGTGATGATGGGGCCAATCAGTCCAGCAGTGCAGTCACCATGGCAAGTTGATGTGATGTTAACAGCATGTTTGTATACTGGCACGTTTTGCAAGAATTCAGCAAAGATTGGGTGTAATTGACAGCTCATGTCCCGTTCAGGTTGTTCGCCTTCAATTTGGCTTGGAGGGCCAAACAGTCTAAAAAATCAAAAATGCATTTGATAAATTTTTGGATGCTTAATGTGAAGATCATCTTCAGCAAATTTAGAGAAACTAGGATAAAATTTATGGCATTATAATGGCCACAGCAATTAGGTTGACAGGTTGCAATGTCTCAAACTTAGGATCTCCCGCAGAATTACCAGAGACAAGAAAGGTAACCCCTAAACCCCAGCAACCCCTAAAGGTAAAATGATGCAAAAAATCTTTGCGCTTCCACAAAATGGGGTTCCGAGTTCATGTACATAACCTAGTTTGATTTGAAACATCTAAGCGTCATCGAGCAATGACTTCACTTCCTGTTTGGCAGCTATGCCCCCTTGTTGATTGGCTGTGATGAGAAAATGCTTTAAAAAAAAACAATGTCAATAACTCAATGATGCTTGATATAAGATCATCTGCAGCATGTTTGGTGTAAATTGAAAAAAAATTTCTGGCCTGGAAATAATTTTCAAACCGTTCATTAATATTTAATATGGCCACCACCACAATTTGGTTGAGTTGACATGTATTGCCATTGTAATATCAGGCACAAGAATAATTTTTTTAAAACAAATACTTTAACAGCTAGAAGCCAAAACAAAATTTGGTTTATTACAGCATCTCCTAGCGCTCAAATGATGCAAGGTTTTATGTGCTTCCTCAAAAATGTGTCTCGAGTCCATGAACCAAAGTTTTAAGACATCAAAGCCACGATGAGATAAGACCTCACGTCTTGTTAGGTGACATGGCCGCCAATTTTGATTGGCTGTGACTGTGGACACTTTTGAAAATCCTAAATCCATCTGGTAGCTTTTGTGAGGCTAAGTTTGAAGATCATCTGTGCCAATTTTGGTGAAGACTGGACAAAAACTGTACGTGGCCTGAGAAAAATTTAAAAACATTTTTTAAAAATCCAATATGGCGAAAAATCTAATCTAGCAAGAATGAAGGTCATAAGTTACGTTAAACTTGCCTCGATCCAAGAAATTCAACTTTTAAATTGATGCATTTTGTTCAAAAGTAAAGTGCATGAAGGCAACCCTTTAGTGACATTAGAGTGCTTGAAGCACACACATGAAACTTAGTGAAAAGAATCAGGGGCCTGTCTCCTGTCAATGTGCTAAATTTGTACACATTGTACCGTACAGTTGTAGAGGCCGCTGTAGACACCCTCGCCAGAAGAAAAAGCTTAAGGAAAAAGAAGAGGAAGAACAAGAAGCAAACTTAGAAAAAGTCCAGGGTGCACTTGCAACTTTGTTGCTCAGTGACCAAATATTATAGGACATTACCTTTATACACTCACATACACAAGAAGTAAAAAATCAGGATAGTTAAAAATTAAAAATTAAAACAACGGAAAAATAATAAAGCAGTAGGAACAATGTCAGTCATTTTTTACAACTTGCTTCTCTACTCATTTATAAGGTGCCTTGATCTTCTCAGGCAAGGCAAAAATACTTTACAGCAGGGCTGCCCAACCCTGTTCCTCGAGAGCTTCCATCCCGTAGGTTTCTGCTCCAACCCTAATTCAACACACCTGAATCATCTGAATAGCAGCTCGTCAAGATCTGTAACTGAGAAAGCAGGTGTGGTTTGCTTTGGTTGGAGTGATAACCTTCAGGATGGTAGCTCTCCAGGAACAGGGTTGGGCAGCCCTGCTTTACAGCATTGCAATGGGTCTTTAAGAATATGCAATTATTAGAATTATTATTTAGTACTCAGATATTCCGTATGAATCTGTCAAAAGTTTTTGGCGAAGGATATACAGAAATGGGCCATAATTTAAGATTAAGATTTACTTTCCTGAACCCTGGAGGTATTTGTCCTCTGCATTTGATCCACCCTAGTTACTTAGGAGCAGTGGGCAGCCACAGAGCAGTGCCGGGGTCTAACTCCAGTTCTGAAGCCAGAGCCTTGGTCAGGGCCAATGGTAGGAGAGCTTGTTTTTGAGGGTGAGGGAAATCTGAGAACCCCGGGAAAACCCTTGCATACAATTGGAGAACATACACATTCCAAGCGGAGAGGTCCTGGCCGCCCGAGGTTTGAACCTGGAGCTACCTTATTGTGAGGCATCAGTACTAACCACTGTGCGTGTGATCGGAAGGAATGTTGATTGAATGCAGATGACCGAGTTATGGCAGTTCTGGTTGTTAAATGAATACAGTAAAGGGGTTTGGCCCACAGAACTGGATCACCCTCTCATCCATTTTAGCTATCCCTCCTGTACACTGCAGGGCGCATACCTGTACAACATTGGCTTACGGTTTCGGGAAAATCCCAGTCTCTTTTCCTCATAGGTTTGGCATGGCGAGCAACACGGTACATTTAGCAATAGGATAACCGGAGATTTGTGAAACCACTCTGTATACAGTATGAACACAAATTTCATATTAAAATGCTACACCACAATATTTACAAAAAAAAGATATTTTGAACATAAACTTTTTTCCTTCCTATTGTGTGAGTGGTGGGGGGAAACCAGACAAAAGTCTCTAGTTTCCTGCAAGTAATGACAAATTGAATACTTTACAGCCCAGGGAATGATGTGTCAGGTACTAATCACCCGACAGTGAGAGCGGGGGGCTGTGGGGGGGTGTTCGCCCAGCAGCCAGGCAGACACAGGAGCACCGCGCCCAGGCTTGGGGGGTAAAGGAGGGGGTTTCCGCAGGACGACGATCCGGGCGCTGGAGCAGCGGGAGAGCAGGTCCCTGAGCTCGTCTTCCGCACTGTCTAGAACATTCACCCCGTTCACCTCCACCAGCCTACAGCAGTGTCACGAGAGAACAGAGGTGAAGCAGCACTAACGCTACACTGTTTTTAACTTGCACCTTTTAGGCCACATAATTGAACTGGCACCTTTTTTGCCAGTTATTTTAATTGTGATTTTACAGTAAGTTTACAAAAGTGTTCTGTGTATTTTAAGTGTAAATCACACTTAAAACTGCTCTCATTAAGAGCTCCAACTTCAGCTCAATGACTGTCTTCGGTGTTTTGTAGAAGTAAATATCTGCACTTCTATCCATCATCTGCAGTATTATTTCTTCAAAACACGTATCGTACATTGTAAGGAATTATTACCCCAAGTTATGTGAACTTATTTATTCTCTCTAGCTCTACTTCTCATGGCAAGTTTTAGATATTGAACTAAAGTCCAAGTTATCCATTGTCTTGACTAATTGTAGGTTAAAACAAAGCTCATTTTCAAGGTGAATTCACTCACATTTAGGTTTGTTGACTAATTTTTAAGGGTGCCAGTTTCGTTCATCAGTTAGAAATGTATTTCAGTGCAGTGTTATTTTAATCTAAAATAAAATGAATTTGTATGGCAAAGAGCAATATTTTCCTATTGAATCATTTGTATAAAACAGTTCTTCAACACTGTTATAAACTGGCACCTTTATTGCCAGTTATTATAACTGTAATTTTACAATCAGTTAATAACAGAGGTCCCATAGAGTATATGTTAACTGTAAACAGTTAAATGCCTGCAGGACTATACTTGCAGTTAAAATAACAAGGAAACAATGCATTAATTTAATTGTTAAATTCAGTCAATTTATAACAGTGTAACGTCATCAGAAGTGATTTGCTTTGTTGGCATCTTTCTGAAGATTTTTGGCTTTCATTTACACTATAAGAAAAGTGTTGTATGTAACATGCTACGATTTTTTGATTGCCTTTGTTATTTTTTACTTGACTGGTTAAAAATTTCCTTTGAACTTTAAAAACCATTTGTCATTTCATAAACAAGATATACTCAAGCCCATTTGTAATGATGGCCAACATTTTGTGTAAATCTGTTTGTCGAATTCTGAGAATAAAACCCAAAGTCCAAATTTATTTTACTTCTGACACCGGAATTACAGTACGCATGACCAGGTGCATTAATTGCATTATTATGTGGCCTCTGTGTCATAGTGATCAAATTTAGCAATAGTCTATGGCAAGGGACCTCTATCACACCCAGAAAGGGCCGCTGTGGATGCAGGCTTTCATTTTAACTAATAAGTTACTCCCCTGATTCAACTAGTCAGCCCATATGGTCTCTGCTAAAGAGCTGTGGTGTGTCAATGCTTGGTTAGAATGAAAGCCTGCACCCACACCAGCCTTTTCTGGGGAAGACCGAGGACCTCTGGTCAATAGGGACCCTTGGGAAACACGAATATTTGACTGGTACTCTTTTTGGCCACAGGTTTATTTAGACAATATCAGTACGCCTGCATTGAGCCTGGGGGTTAGCTCGCTGCGTAAGTGTCTATAAGCCACCTCTGCTATGAGTGAGCCACTCCCAAACAACAAATAACAAGAGAGGGAATTCAGTTTGGAGCAGTAAAATGACTCTCTGCCTGAATATTAAATTAAAATCCATAATACATGTGAACAAAAACTAATGAAGATCTCTGTTGAATGCCAGCACATTTCCAAACTGTCCAGGAGCACATTAAATATTGCTAGTGTACGGCACTTCTCTGTCTTGAGAAAATTCAGAGACGGATTCATTCCTGATGTTTCAAAGGCTAAAAAGTCTAAGCTAAAATCCATTTAATGACTCTCATATTATGTTATGTTTGCAGAACAAAAATAAATGAAGGCGGAAGGATTGTTATATGAAGGTAATGACATGGTGGAATAAGATGAGCCAGTCTTATCCTTCTTTTAACCAATCCCCACAATTGTGTCCAGTAAATACGTAATTCAGTATTACAGTGTTTTTTTATTTACTATGTTCTTTCCTAATGAGGAAAGATAGCAGCAGGAGAACAGCACTTCCTGGTTTCCCATCAGAAAATTTGGAACAAGGTCACAGTGGGGACTCCGTTATGGCGTGTGCCCCATGTTTACGGAATGATCCGGGGGCACTGCCAGGCCGGACGGGCAGAACACCATGCTGGCGCTCTTAATTACATGGGAGAATTCTGAAATTTAACCACAATATTTCCTTTGGCAATGTGTGCTTCAGTAATGGCATGTAGAAGGCTGCTAAGGGATACCGTAACTGTCGAATATATGCGACAGTATATTTGTACAGTGTTATTTAAGATGCATAAATAAGTGGCAGTGGACTGAGTTCTGTTTTGGATACATGCAAATATATGTGTGCGTGTGTGTGTGTGTGTGTGTGTGTGTGTGCGCGCACACCCGTGGGAGTGTGGGTTAAAACATGCCATCACATAAACCAAAGCAAACACCAACCATGCTGTGAAGTTTCATGCGTCATAATAACACAGTAATAACCCTGTAATTACACGGCGGGATCCCATATTTATTGTAAGGCGTTCCTGGGCTGCACATTACCTGTCATTTACACAGAGCTGTGTGTTTTCTACATCGGCCACTATCAGGCCGGCCTCCAGTGTGAAACGCACAGTGAATCCATATTTTCCCTGGGCTGTCTCTGTCTCATGGCTCATCAGCAGGATGGCTGGGCTGTGTGGGGACACCAACTGCCCCAGGATCGAACTTTTCTTCTTGCTGTGCTCCTGAAACCATATCACACACGCACACACGCGTTTATACACGCACATGCACGCACACAAGTACACTCATGAACACAAATCCAAGACACACACACACACACACGCACGCACACGCACACACACACACACACACACACACACAAGTATACGTGCAAAAAGGAACATTGGAATTTGAACATGTGCACACACACATCCCACACACACATACACATATCCACACACAAGAACACATACAAAAACGCACGCAGGAATTAATTCATGCGCATTGGTGCATAACCTTTTAACTTTGAGCATTAGCTGATACAGAGTAGCAGATAAGCTATTTAAAATTTAGTTGAACCTGTGAGGTTGCATCATACTAAAATGCACTGCATAGCACAATTTGTACAATCCACGAGGACTGCACATTGCTTCAAACAGTGAGCTTGCTAACCAAGCTAGCTAAAGTGTAAATAAAGTTACTATCAATTCAGTCAAACCTCCGTATAAAAGCTCAATATCACCAATAGTTATGCTGGTAATGTCTGCTTGTTAGTGTTTCTGGCTCAGTTGAAGTGTATAGTGCTAAAGCTACTCTCATTTACCTTTATTTCATGTCTACATTAGTCACCTAGCTAGCTACAGAGCTATGTGAAAACTGTGGCACTGAGCAGCACATTTTTCATTCAGCTAGCCAGCTGGCTCCTGTTAACGTCAAATTATGCTAGCCACATTGCAGGATCCTGCGATCCAGGAAGTATTCTAGTAAGATTGAACGTTTCTTGTATTCCTTGTAAGCAACCAGCAACCAGACCAGCATCATCCTCCCCTTTATAAAAAAATAAAAAAAAGATTTGGCCATTCTGCACTGGGAAGCAACACAATACAGTCTGCACCAGGCAAAATTTCTCAACTCATAAAATTTGTTCCATGTCAAAAACGTAACTTCACAGGGGGGACTCAAACTTTATATGAGAGTAATTGTGTTCTTAAAAAGGCAGTGCAGAACAGACACACAGGGGTCACAGACTAATGAAAGAGGGAGGTGGGGGGAGCAGGAGGAGGTGGGGATGGGCTGGCGGTAACTGGAGGAGGTGGGGGGAGGCGCAGGTAAACCCCTGTGTTTCTCTGAGCCTGCGGAATTAAACCAGTCTGTCTCAGCCGAGGCTCAAATCCCTGCACTTCCGGCGACCCTCTCCAACAGTACCAGGCTACACGAGGGACCTCTGCTTGTCCCTCAAAACGGGAAAAGATTGCCTGTGAGAGCATGGAGGAGGGCCTGGGAAATTTAAATCACATAGCAGTGAACACTGCCCTGTCCAAGGCCTCATTTCCTCCTGTCTGGAGGCCTAACGATTAAACCCTCTGAATGCACAACTATATTGGGTATTGGCTGCTTATTCAACAAAGTAGCTGATTGGCTAGTATGTTGCATTGTATACAATGAATTCATGGGTGCTGTGATTTCTGGTGCTTTTCGGTCAAGCACCCTCTGCTACTTTCTGATATATCAAGCGCTGTACAATTCCGTACAGCATAGAGCAGGTAAGGGCACTTTTTTAAGGCTTAAATATTAGGCACTGATGAAAAAATCCTTGTGGATGTCGCTTTTGACTGGTGCATTATGTTAAGATATTAAACATGAATAGCAAGTTGGTCATTGTTTCCGTTGAGGCACAGTGTGATGTCATTAATGATTATCCTGTCAGCAAGAGCCCATGTTTCCAAAGGTTAGCGGAGAAAAACATGTTTCCAGGGTAATCACAGAGAGGGGCAGTGATGTCATAACGGATCCTCTGTGATGCGCAGTGACGAGGTTGGCCAGCGCAAGGCTGCCATTTAGTCTGTGACAGCAGAAACAGGAGCCACAGAAGTTTCACTGCTGAGCCAAAACTGAGTTACAGCTACTTAGCACTTGCCATATTTCAGCCACATCTCCACAGCGTCGACGCTAGTACTGTAAGGAAGACTGTGAGCAGCTCATATACTCATCAAAGTCTCTTGGGTTCGGATTGCCGCAGGACGACGACTAGGCCTCCTCAATTCACACATCTGTCTTTAATTAACAAGACAGAGAAAATACAGTTCTATGACAGAGACATTTTTCCACAAGAATCTTGTTTACCTGTAAACTTAAATCCATCTGAATGACATTAAAGCATGTTCTGGGGTAGTACAGTCGCATAAGAATAAAAAAAAGGGATAGACCATTTGCATCCTTTGCTAATGTTGAAATTTATGAATGCCCATTTCTGTTCCCACATCTTTATCAAAACCTCTGTCCAGCAAAAAGGGTCTTTTCTAAAGCATCTCCATCTTACAATTGTTTTTGCCTCTCTCCAGCCTCTCCCACCCTTTTCTCTCCCCAAAGTATCCAGATAATATACCCCAAAGTATCCAGATAACTGTAGCAAATCAATGCTTCCCCACAGTTTGTCCTCACCACCAGACATCTCCTTATTAGCCCTGACCCAGGTATTAACCCCTTTATCCACTCATATCACAAACACCAGCGTCCTGTGCTTTCCCATAGACTTCAGGATCTGCACATACTGATCTGACACAGGGAGCATCAGACGAGACCCTCTTCCCAGCGCAGAATGGCTGACGAGCCAAAAACAGCCTCACAGAGACTAAATCAATGCAGTGTGCTTTACGATCTCTTCTCTGCTGTCATAAATCTTACCCGGGCAAAATGAATTCTGCTGCTCGTTCAGGGAAATGTGCGGCTGGATGTAGTGACTGTGTTTCAAAAATACGCACTGAGAACTTCAAATTTTCCAAATGTTATGCTGAAATGTGGGATTTTGTCATCACTTCTGTTGGGTAAAATCATAAAGTGGAAAAAAAAACTAACTGCAAATTTTTTGTAATGTTGAAAATATTGATCACACTGGCATATTTAGAAAATTTTAAAAATAGTATTGTACTTCTCTGTCTGAAACATTTTGGAGCTCATTTCCCCCCATAATCATTGCTGTATTTGGCAAATAAAATTTGCTCACAAGCTACCAGTTTGACATGGTGTCATGGTTTGGGAGCTTTGTTAGCTCCTTTTGTTACTCTCGTCCGGGACGACATCGTTTTGCTCACCATCGGATTCCTGGGCCAGCTGGCATTAATTGGGGGCGTTACCCAGACTCTATTTAAGCTCCTGTTCTACCTCGTTCGGGTTGCTAGGGTGTCATTTTCCCCTTGGCGCTTTAGCCAGTAAGGTTTTTTGAGAAGAGCGAGTATTGTCAGGATCTTAGCTGCATTAAAGGAAAAGTGTTAGTGAGCAAGGGATTCATTTGGTTTATTTTCCCTTTTCTTTTGTCGTTAGTTGAGCTCGCCTGTTTGCTACCCCTGACGGCATCAGTTCTGTTGGTAGCGCGAGTCTCATGATTTCCATTTGTTTTAATCTCTCAGCACGCTGCTGGTTTTGTCCTTTTTATTTCTGTCCACTGCTATTGGCGTCCTACCACCAACGCCATCACACATGGTTATGTCAAAATACAAAGCTACATTGGCTGGACCCAAGGACTTTTTGGACAGAGGGGAAATGTTCATTGTCTCACACTGTTTTGGCAGTCCTTACTGAGATTAACATTTTAATTTGGCTGGCTGGGCAAGTTTTTTTATGCCGGGGGCCTGACTCAGGACCCCCATCATGTATCTACCTTAGCTTGTAGCTCCACCAATGCAGACTGGAGTCGCGCCACCTGTCGGTTGAGGTGAATGACACAAATCTCCTCTTTGAATATTTCGCAGTCCAGCTTCATCTTATCCAGCAGCTGAACCTCCAGACGCCTGCTGGGGGAAAGAGCACCTCTGAGCTGGGACAGCAAGGGAAAACACACCTCACTGACAGGATAGCAGGGGAAAACACATCTCACAGCTGGGACAGCAGGGGAAAACACACCTCACTGACAGGATAGCAGGGGAAAACACATCTAACAGCTGGGACGGCAGGGGAAAACACACCTCCCTGCCAGGATAGCAGGGGAAAACACATCTCACAGCTGGGACAGCAGGGGAAAACTCACCTCACTGTAGGGATAGCAGGGAAAAGCACATCTCACATCTGGGACAGCAGGACGAAACACAAACATACCTCACAGCTAGGACAGCAGGGGAAAACACACCTCACTGCCAGGATAGCAGGGGAAAGCACATCTCACATCTGGGACAGCAGGGCGAAACACAAACACACCTCACAGCTAGGACAGCAGGGGAAAACACACCTCACTGCCAGGATAGCAGGGGAAAACACATCTCACAGCTAGAACAGCAGGGGAAAACACACCTCACTGCTGGGACAGCAGGGGAAAACACATCTTGCAGCTGGGACAGCAGGGGAAAACACACTTCACTGCCAGGATAGCAGGGGAAAACACATCTCACAGCTAGGACAGCAGGGGAAAACATACCTCACTGTCAGGACAGCAAAGGTTTAAACATGTGTCAGAGCTGGGACAGCTAGGGAAAACACATCTCACTGCCGGGACAGCAGGCAGAAAACACACCCCATAACTGGGACAGCAGGGGGAAAACACTTCACAGCCAGGAAAGTGGGGGAAAACTCATCTCACAGCCAGGACAGCAAGGGAAAATATACCTCACCACCAGGAGAGCTGGGGGAGAACAGATATCACAGCTGCGACAGCAAGGGTGAAACACACCCCACCGTTGACATAGATGGGGGACAACACATCTCTCAGCTGAAAGGGCAGGGAGATAATACACCACGCAGACGGCATAGCAGGGGGAAAACACATTTCGAGCCGATGATTGCGGTAACTAATTCTATTTTTTCTTCTTCTTAGGGGGTCTATCGTTGCAGTTTCAAGTCCCAGATCTTCAGTGTTTTCAATATTATCAGTACCACATCAATAAAACACCGTTAGTTCTTCTGCTTGGGGCCAGTATTGCTTTTAGCCAACAGGATCAAAAGTTAAAATCAAAGCAAAGCACTCTCAAGCACTACTCGCATAGACCAAATGGGAAAGTGGTGCGGCTTTATTTTCTAACTGCGCAGATTAGACAAGATGTCAAAATTTAAAACTGAGCAGATATTTTTAAATACTAAACTATGCTGGAATGGATTCCAGAGCTGTGTTCCAGAGTAACTAAATGTGAACATTTTTCTGCAAAAAAATTAAACTGCTCTTCTGCCTTTACTTCTCTTTAATTCTCCTTCAAAACAACCAAGACATAATTGAGATCAGGGTCATACAATAATGAGATCTCCTCTGTTTATCCCATTTCTCAAGTATTGCTCAAATGGTTATCTCAACTCAACCTCCTTTGTCTCAGTGATGTCTTGTCTCTTTTTAGCTTATCTCTTGCTCCTAAGGGACCTTTAGGAGAAGTAACTCAGAAACAAATGATCACAGAATGATACAAATATGAAAAGCTCAAATTCATCTCAAGAGACGAGATTGAGCAACACATTTTTCCTACGGGAAACAGCCAATTATTTTATTAGTTTCTTTGTAAAATCAAGCAATTAATTTCCATGTGTCATGTGTAGTAACATGCATTGTATGAATCTTCTGTCATCATAATTACACTGGATTTCTTTTCTTCAAATACAGTTTCCCCTTTAAACAAGCTTAAACAAGGTTGGGAAATCACTCTTCTTCAAATCCTTGTCTTCCAAAGGGTTTGGTCTTTCTTCTTTTTTTTGGCAAGGTGCAGTACAGTATTGAAGAGGGCGCTAACTCTTAATGACCCTGACCTCCTTGAAAGCTTCATACCTGACTGCGACGAGTGCGGGCCTGTATGGGTACAGTATAAGTTGCAAAGTCTTGATGGTGCTGGCATTACCTGTTCTTGTGTGTTTCTAAGCTTTGGACTGTCTCCAGCATGGCCTGCACACTCTGTTGCTTTTGCTGGAGTTGGCTCCGGGCCCGCCCAAGCTGGATCTCCACATCACTAACACACAGGGCATCATGGGAAGGCTCTCCCTCCATGCTCTTCAGCTCCCCACAGAAGGTCACCAGACTCCGGTGAAGCTGCGCAACCTTTGGAAAGAGTCCAGTTCAGCAGAGCAGTCAAATATCAAGGCAGATAACTCTGTCTATTTTTTGTTCCTCAATAATAAGTCTTACTAAAGTGCAGTATAAACATTCATAAGCTCTCATGTCAACAAACGTTGAAAGCCTTAGGATATTATTGCAGACTGTCTCGATCACAAGTGACCTCACCAGGACAAAGGAAAGATACCCTGTAATTTATGATTCAGTTATTGGTCATGGTGTCATAACACATCTTTATACAGTATACGCAGGCCGACATACATATTTAAACATGGTAATATCATGTGTAGGATAGTGGGCGTACCTGGTGAATGACATTTTGAAGCGACTCCACGTGTTGCTTTAGCTCCTGGATCTTCTCCTCTTTGGGGTTCAGGTGGCCCTGTTAGTTAAGGACGGGGGCATCATGGGAAGCATTTTTTTGTCATTGTTTTGTTGGTTGGACAATTTCTAGTTTCTCCAAGGTCAGGGGTCTCAAACTGGTTTGTAAAAGGGCTAAGGGGCTGGACATTCTCAATACAACCAAGCAGAAACACACCTGATTAATCAACTGATCTCAGCCTGCAAAATTGATTGGTTGGATCAGGTGTGCTTCTGCTCAGTTGGACTGAAAACCCGCAGCCCTCGGCCCTTCTACGGATGAGTTTCAGACCCCTGTCAAAGGCAGTGATTTAAATACCATGGTGGGGTTTTTCCTGGCTTAATCTCTAAACTTGCACCCCAATTTTAAGCAAATTTCCACTAAAACTAAAAGTTTTACTGTTCATGAACTACTTTGCCGACAGGCACAATCATGGCCTCCTCTGAAAGCTTACACTCAGAAGATGGCTGCATTACAGGACTGGCAGAGCATCGCAAGGGAAGGTACTCAGCGTCTGGTGATGTCTTTGCGTAACAATCATCAAGCAGTCATTGAATGTAAATATACAACGAACAATTAAAATTATTACTTATCCTAAATAAGTTAGACGCACCAATATTTTTCCTGGGCTTGAAAATGAAGGACTGTACTCAAAAGGTCCTGTCATTGCTAAACGGTTTATCCTATATGGATGAAAACACCTCCATACGAAAGCTGATATTTGGCAGTTTATTGTATTTCCTTACGAAAAATGACTCTAGTTCCAAGCCATAGTTATCCTATAGTAAATTAATGGTATTTCTGCCACCATAGTGTAAGATTACAATAATATATGATCCTATTGTTATTCAAACTACATTACTATCATGGTATTCTTGACTGTGGTAATACCATAGTTATAACATGATGGCTATAGTACTACTCTAGGTATACCATGCAAACTACAGTAATACCATAGTTACCATTAATACTATAGTAATTACTAAGAAATAACTATTGGAAATTCCCAAAAGGGTTGTTTCAAACTGGTAGAGTAAAAAATGAATATAAAGTGAAATATGTCATTGTGCAATCAATTATCTCACCGTGTTTCAGTGGGGCAAACTTATGTATTTGGTTGAATTATTTTTTGATATGAAGATTTCATAACATACTGTATGATTTGTCAGAGGGTTCTGCACTGGAGGTGCTCCCTATAGACACAGCAATGACATACAAAAACAAAGTAATTGGCAGTAGGTATTTTTACGCCAGTTGTAAACTTAGTCCAATTTGCTATTCTTATGAACTTCCACATCTGCACGTGCAAATATTTGGCCTTGGGGGAAAAAAACTGAGTGATTGCCATGAAAAGCCTGCGTTTGCTGAATTCATCGGTTTACATTACTAGACTGGCAAGCTGGCTAATTTACTGAAAGTTACAATTAGGCTGTCGCCAACTCTTACTCTATAGCATTAGTTATTTGCTAGCTAACTTAGCCAGCATGCCATCCAACTTATTAGCCAACTTGCATTCTAAAATTTCTTGCAAACTTCTAATCATGCTAATCATGACCCACTTCTGATTGAAAAAAAATGATGACCTGACAGCTCCCCAAATATTAGTGAACAAACTTCGAACCTAAAATTATACTCTCATAACAATGTAACTAGCTAGCTAAGTTCAGCAACTAGCTAGCTAACATCAAAAGTAAAAGTAAGTATAGTTCTCCCGCTTGCTAACATTAGCTGATATATTACAGTTACTGCGCTGGGATGCATTTAAAGGGGACCTAACATGCTGATCCTTCATTTAATACATAGTACTAATATTATAATGTTGGCTGTCCATGCTCAACCTCTGAAAAGTTTCTAAGCATAAGATACAGGGCTTTTGCCGTAATCCAAAAATGTGATTTCGTGAGCGTGATTTCCTCTCTGAACAGTTCCTCCCGAGATCTTCACGAGATCTGGGCAAAACCCACGTCAGGTTGTGCCGTCCAATTAGTACAGACCTAGCCAGAGCCAACCACAGCGCTGGATCTGCCCGCATCGGAAACTATTCTAGCAGGCACAAACAACGGCAGATCATACTATGCCTTAGTAGTGTCTAGACTTTTGGAAATACAACAGAAGAAACGCAGATCATTTGAGGTGCAATTTTGTCAGTATCTCTCCCAAAGCTACTTGTCCATTTACTTTTGGACCCAAACAAAAATAAATATTTCTCTTCCAAAAGACAATGCCACCAGAAATCAGTGGGTATCTTTTTTTGTTTACAGGCAGCAAACAGCCACGGCCAAAGGGAACGTTAACTGTTTGTGCTCAGCATTTTACCAAAGACATCTTTGTCAATAAAGGATAATTCGACACAGGATAAGCTTTTCAGCAGCTTCTCAAACCTGAAGCAGTTGCATCAATCAAGTGCTCTGAGCCACAAGCTGTAAGTAACCATATAACAGCAAATAATGAAAGCAAAGCTAACGTGTTACGGGTGGCTAGCAGGACCGCAAGCGATAGTTAGTACTAACAACTGGCCTCAAACACAGGCTTTGTAAAATATCTGAAGACAAAGCCAGTATCCGTGACGCACAGACACAGAAGCTGTAAGTTACTTTTACTGCATAAGCCAACCTGACGTGATAGCCAGTTGATTGTGGCTGCAGCACAGCGGCTAACGTAGCCAAGTTACTGTTGCTCTTTGTGTCCCAAATATGCAAGAGTGATATCAGGGGAAATTCTGCAGAAGGTGTGTGAACATAAACCTCATTTGAAGCTAACCTTTAATACTTATTTGTAATTTGGATGCTTGGTACAACTGTGAACAGTAACAGAACTTGCTGTCTGTAAAACCTGTATTGAAAGGGTTGGTCTCTGTGGTTATGACCGCTCCGTTACCAGCTACTGCACGTTAGTTTGCGTGTCGTGCTAATTAAAAATGCTCCTGGTTAACTTATATGCAGTAATTCTGATCGGTATGCTTGTGTTACTTCGGTAAGCATCAATATGGCAGTTTCATCATAATGTTGCCCGATTGTCACCACTACAGTCAGTGATCACTTCACTTATCCATGACAGGGATCAGCCGGATACTTCACCAGTGTCTGAGCAAGCTCTCTGGTGCTACCTTGAAAGCATTGTGAAACGCAGAAGCTCTACCGGCTTACATATGATTTCTCTGCACTACCTTGACATAAAAAGAAATAGAAAGAAATTGTCGTGGTTAATAAAAAGCCGAAAAAGGCGGGGATTAAATAGGTAATTCTTTCCAGTAGAAGTGATCAATTCGCTCGCACCACATAAGCAACTTGTCCGCACTAACGGAACTTACGGTCTGCAAAACCTGTATTATGTTCATAACATAACCAAGCTCTCTCTAGCTGTCGCGTACAAATCAGACACAGAACAAGTTTTTCGCAGGACAGATTAGCCTACATTCAAAGTCAATGCAAAGACATGAATACACGTTATGGGCACGTCAAGCCGCTTTCACACCGGACGCAAAACAAATTTTTTGCGCGACAGATTAGCTACATTCAAAGTCAATGCAAAGACGCAAATATAGGCGTTATCGGCATGTTATACAGCTTTCACACTGGATGCAAAACAAATTTTTCCAGCGAAAGATTAGCTACATTAAAGGTCAATGCAAAGACGTGAATACAGGCGTTATGGGCGCGTTAAGCAGCTTTCACACCGGACGCGAAATGAAATTTTCGCCTGACAGATTACCTTCAAAGTCATGACCAATTATCAGCTCCCGAATGTTAGTTTTCTGCTAATTAAAAATGCTTCTGGTTAACTTATATGCTGCAATTATGATCGGTATGCTTGTGTTACTTCGGTACGCATCAATGTGACAGTTTCATCGTAACTTTTCCTGATTGTAGCCAATACAGTTGAAGCTAAACGGAGAGGTGCTGTATGTGTCTGCCAAGTTGGGCTGCAGTAAGACCAGACGTAGATTTTGCAGAGCTTGGGGTGCGTTTTTGGGTGCTCATGAAACGATCGCTTTACTTATCCATGACCAGGGTCAGCCTAATACATCTTTAATGTCTGGGCAAGCTCTCTGATACCACCAGTGAAAGCAATAGGGAAGCGCACAGGCTATAACTGTCCGATATGACAAAAGCTGCATTGCCATCGATTGAATATTAAATTCTTTCCTGTAAAAGTGATCAATTCATTAGCTCCACATAAGCAACGGTTCATGCAGACGGAACTTACGGTCTGTAAAACCTATATGATGTTCATGACATAACCGGAGCTCTGTCGAGCTCTCACACACGATCCATAATCCGCCCATTTTCCGCGAGGAAAATCTGGTAATCCCGAAGCAATAAGTAAACCAGTAATGGGCAATTTCCGAAAAGGCTGTTTAGCTTGGAGCTTTCGCCCCTCCGTCATATGCCAGCGCGGAAGCTGTTCGTTTCTCCACGCTAACAACACACCACAGCTATGGCAGTATGATGGCAGTATGAGCGAAATAAGTACCCTTTTTTTACTTTGCGCAATCAGAAGTACTCTAGCGGAGACAAAGACTAAAATATTAATTTGGAAAAATAGCATATTAGGTCCCCTTTAACAAAATCACAGTTGCCAACTACATATGCAAGTCAGCATCTTTGCTTTTGGTTAATGCACCCCTAATCTAAATCCAGATTCCCTACGTTGCGTATGCACATGCGGAAGCTTGTAAGAATAGCATATTGGGGTAAGATTATGACTGGCGTAAAAATTGCCACCGCCTAAACGAATAGTCAGGGAACAGAAGTTCTGAATCCTCCAATGTCAGACAAACCAGATTTCAGCAGGTGGAGGCTGGGGTGTAGCTCGCAAGTAAAAGACAACGAATTCTAGCCATAGAGGTGAGTACGCTCATCCATTTCATGGGTCCCCATATTACTCTGAGCTGTGGTTACTCTCTGATTGGCGCATTCTCTCTGATGCAGGAGTGGCCAGTTGCAGACTTGGGTGCTCTCTCCTGTTGTTGAGTTTTCTGCCTGAATTAGTTTCATTTATTGTTTACAACTGCAAAGCAAAAATTGCATACATTCCAATTTTTGTTTACTGCTGTTTCACTGCTGTCGATGTTGAGACATTGTAACATCACTTTTTTTGTGCTTTCTTAAATGTATAATAATGTTTCTCGAAATATAGTCAGTAACCTAATGTACAGTCACACTCTTCACTGTTCTTTTTCTGTGCCAAACCCTTGTTTGTAGAGGCTGTTCCTTCATCTGCCTGTGGGTAGTGCTGGAGGGGGTTCAATCATTGATGGATAAGCCTATCTCTGCAAGGCTTGACGACTCTCTCTCTCTCTGCGGCCAGAAAATGTGATGACAGTTTGTAATTTACCTTTTTACTCAAGTGCAGTTCCAGCAGTCTCTTGTCTGAACCAAGTAAATCCCCAATCTGTTGTTCAAATGAAAGTTCATTGAACGGCCCTGAAAAAAGCGTGAAAATTTCTTGTTCATGGTAGAACAAAAATAGTTAAAAACTTTATTGTCATATGATGTGAAGTGACTTGTGTGAGACTTGACCTCAGCTCAAGTAAAAAGTTCATCTCCATATTCACATGTGAAAATAAATACTGCGCGATGCTCTACTGTTCGTCACTCTGCATGAAACACTTCTGCAGCATGTTTGTAAATTACACTCAACAAAAATATAAACGCAACACTTCTGTTTTTGCTCCCATTTGTCATGAGATGGACTCAAAGATCTAAAATTCATTCCAGATACACAATATTACCATTTCTCTCAAACATTGTTCACAAATCTGTCTAAATGTGTGATAGTGAGCACTTTTGCTTTGCTGAGACAATCCATCCCACCTCACAGGTGTGCCACAACAAGATGCTCATCAGACACCATGATTAGTGCACAGGTGTACCTTAGACTGTCCACAATAAAAGGCCACCCTGAAATGTGCAGTTTTTGCTTTATTGGGGGTCAGGGGACTCAGAACCAGTCAGTATCTGGTGTGACCACCATTTGCCTCATGCAGTGCAACACATCTTCTTCGCATAGAGTTTATCAGATTGTCAATTGTGGCCTGTGGAATGTTGGTCCACTCCTCTTCAATGGCTGTGCGAAGTTGCTGGATATTAGTGGGAACTGGTACGCGCTGTTGTATACGCCGGTCAAGCACATCCCAAACATGCTCAATGGGTGACATGTCCGGTGAGTATGCTGGCCATGCAAGAACTGGGACATTTACAGCTTCCAAGAATTGTGTACAGATCCTTGCAACATGGGGCCGTGCATTATCTTGCTTAAACATGAGGTGATGTTCATGGATGTGTGGCACAACAATGGGCCTCAGGATCTCATCACGGTATCTCTATGCATTCAAAATGCCATCAATAAAATGTACCTGTGTTCTTCGTCCATAACAGATGCCTGCCCATACCATAACCCCACCACCACCATGGGCTACTCGATCCACAACATTGACATCAGCAAAGCGCTCACCCACACGACGCCACACACGCTGTCTGCCATCTGCCCTGAACAATGTAAACCAAGATTCATCCATGAAGAGAACACCTCTCCAACGTGCCAGACGCCATCGAATGTGAGCATTTGCCCACTCAAGTCTGTTACGGCGACAATCTGGAGTCAGGTTAAGACCCCGATGAGGACGACGAGCATGCAGTTGAGCTTCCCTGAGACGGTTTCTGACAGTTTGTGCAGAAATTCTTTGGTTATGCAAACCAATTGTTTCAGTAGCTGTCTGAGTAGCTGGTCTCAGACGATCTTGGAGGTGAACCTGCTGGATGTGGAGGCCGTGGGCTGGTGTGGTTACACGTGGTCTGCGGTTGTGAGGCCGGTTGGATGTACTGCCATATTCTCTGAAACGCCTTTGGAGACGGCTTGTGGTGGAGAAATGAACATTCAATGCCCGAGCAACAGATCTGGTTGACATTCCTGCTGTCAGCATGCCAATTGCACGCTCCCTCAATGCTTGCGCCATCTGTGGCATTTTGCTGTGAGACAAAACTGCACGTTTCAGAGTGGCCTTTTATTGTGGGCAGTTTAAATTACACCTGTGCACTAATCATGGTGTCTGATGAGCATCTTGATGTGGCACACCGGTGAGGTGGGATGGATTGTCTCAGCAAAGCAAAAGTGCTCACTATCACACATTTAGACAGATTTGTGAACAAATGTTTGAGAGACAAGGTAATATTGTGTATCTGGAATGAATTTTAGATCTTTGAGTCCATCTCATGACAAATGGGAGCAAAAACAAAAGTGTTGCGTTTATATTTTTGTTGAGTGTATGTGCAGAGGATAATTGCAGTCAATGGATGATTTACTTATGCTCTGACAGGTCTTTAACAGACAACTGCTTTGAGACAGAGGAGTGAAATTATGAGAAACAGGAGTATTTCACACATATTCAACATTACCGTCCTTATTTCTGAGGCTGTACAGTCCTTTGTTGTCGGTCACTCCTAGGGTTTTGAGACAGGAGTCCAGCACCTTCCGCACCGTGGTGTCTCTGGGCGTTCTCAGGTGCACAATTTGCTCCAGCCCTGCAATGCAAGCAGCCGACCCCGCTTCAGAATGTTTTTAATTTCAGTGTAATATCTCCTGGCTCTGGGTGGACCGTGACCTTTGCCTGCCATATCTAATTATTGTCCTCGAATGATGCTTAATCCTCTAGGCTCAGCTATAATGTCCAGCATCAGACTGAAATAACAAGCACGCCAAGAAAATAGCCTAATTAAATTACTGAGAGACTGGAAAATTTGTTCTGACTCAATAATGATGAGAAACTGGCATCTTGTACAAATCAAATGTAGTCTTTGGGACCTTGAAGGTGCAGTGTTGCAGAAATTCAAAGCGCACCATTTATGGATATCTCCACAAGGTGAGAGGTCCTCTCTATGATGGAATGTCGGCTTCTTTCTCTATGTGGGAAAACAGTTTTATATGAATAAACACATGAAATAATCACAAAAATGTTATCCTGCACTCCAAAATGTTGTACATTACAATGAGAAATAAACCTGTACGTTTGCGAAATCATCTTTATTGGATGATGGTGCATGCGATCCGACCAATGACCAATATATCAAAAACTAAACAATAATTAATTGATACAAAAAAATATTTTCCGTCCCAAATATTGTACTTCAGTTATTTACTTGCATCGTAATTGTACTGTATGATCGCCATATTATGTCCTTTTCTTCTATGTTGCTGCAGTTAATGTTTACATAACTACTTTTGTAGAAGGAAATAATGTAACTTTATGCAAGTAAACATTTATTCATTTATGCATACAAGTATGAATGATTAAATAAATGAATGTGCAGTTTGTGTATATTTTTTATTTGATTTATTGAATGATATTTGAGCTGGGGAAAGAACGTCACCTTAACTTGTAGGAGCTGTGAACAGCGCTGACATAGTTCATCTGAGGGGCGGATTTGGATTTGCTCATTGAGACTAAGGCAGCAGTGAATTTATCGACATCATGGGGGCCAATGGAGTCTGCAAAACAGTAACAGGCACATGTAAAATCCCTTTAGGAAACATTAGGAAACACATAACTGTATATCTGACCGATTTCCTGTATCTGTCCACTACTGTTTGGTGCTCGCGCTCATAGTTTCTGTAAAATACTAAAACATACTGAACACTAAAATGCTATTATTACCTTACAAGCTGAATTATTCAATGAGTGGAATCAGCTGTGGAAAAATGCATTTTTTCTTCATTCATAGTCATAAATTCCAGTCCCCCTGTAGACATAACTAATATTTCTGCCACCTATATGAATAACATTAGGTGGGGGTTTGGATGGGGGAGTGGGGAGTGGGGGAGTACCCAGAAGGGAGTCTAGCTCCTGTGTAGTGCAGTCTGGGGGATGTAGTTCCCTGTAGATGGCTGAGAGCAGCACTTCTCTCTCCTCCAGAGCCGAAACATGGAGGACATCCAGGATGCTGGCGTCTATGGATGCAATATGGCTCCCACGCAGACTGGCTCCTGTGGAACACAGCAGAAATATGCTCATGCCTGACTAGATGCAATGTAGAAGGTTTCAAGAGTTTTGCGGGGAAAAAAAGGTTATGAAGAACAGATTACTGCAGAAGTGATTCACCTAATTACCAAAGTAAGGAATGGGCTTTATAAACCTTTCTGGCATGCATTTACTTTTAATCTGTCAAAGTGTCTTAAAATGAGGGTATTCTTCCACCATCCATTTATTTCTTAAACCGTGTATTCATGGTCAGAGTCATGGAGGGGAAAAACATAAGCATTCTCCCTGGTAAAAATGCTAATCCATCGCAGAAATCTCATGCCATTCACTCTCACCTGCATACCTTCTATTTGGACAATTTAGTGTCCTCAATTAGCTCTTGTACATGTGAACACATCAATTAAAAACTGAGATTTCATGATGCTTGGACTTTTTGTTTTGTTTGTTGTGAGTACTTTGCCTATGAAGTATTTGATCTCAAAAATGTAGAGTTATTCACCGATTAGTTTCAATAGAATCATGTAAGAAGAAAACCGCTATCGCAGATCAAGTGAAAAGACAAATTTAAAAGCCTTTATTTTAAAATCATAGTGTCATGAAGTGTCAATTCTTTGCATTGTGGGATGGGTATAGGGTTGAAGCCCGCTCAGTCCTGGGGTGAAACATGCCTCCTCATTTGGCATTCAAACTCTATTTTTATTATTTTTGTCTCTGTCAGGGTGTCTTGATGATATTTGCGGTAGCATCACAGTGCCTTTGAAATAAAGGACATGTCATCTCAAATGACATTTACATCTCATTACCACAAAACTGTTTTGCTTTAGCAAACCTAAAGGCTCATCCACGCAGACAGAAACAGTGGTCTCCATTTTGTATAATGAAGCGGGCAGGAAGCTCAGATAAATATAAATTAGTTCCACTAGCATTATGCTCAAAGACAACTGCCTTTAGGCTGGGCATACATAAGATCCACACGGCCACTTTCCTCTCAAAAGCCGATGCATAATAAAATGGGCGCAAAGACTGAAAATGATATTTTATAACTGTCCTGTTCTATCATTATCACTTCATGGAACTGTGAGCCGAGGGTCTGTAGAAGCATTCCTGAAGGCCTAACACAGATGATTTCACTGCCATTACTTTCCAGCTGTTGCTGTTTAATTTGCTTGGGAGGCAGTGGTTCATGTTTTAACTACTTACGTTTGTATTTTTTTCTCTTTTTTTTTCGGAGAGCTTTCTGATTTATAGTTTGGGTGTTTCAATTTTCTGCTTCTCAGTTAAAAGAAACAAACATAACAGATAAAAAAATGTTCTCATGAAATGCAAATATACAACATCTGTGAATGGATGGTGATTTGAACCGGCTAAATCTGGTTGAGTAGGTTTCAACTGAGTTTATTTTCTTAACACTTTTTTAGGTCGACCAGCTGACCAGCCCATGGATTCAGTCAGGGAACCAGTTGACCACCAGTTTACTCTACCAGTTTACTCAGCTTGTACCAGCTTTGACCAACCAAAAACCAGCTTTGTCCAGCCATGCCCAAGCAATGACCTGCTACTACTGTTGAAGACACATCTTAGGCTATCTTAAACCAACTTAGAACTCTCGTCGGTCTCAGCTGGGCTTTTCAGCAAGGGACATAGAACTTTTTGGGAAATTTTTTAGAGAGAGAGAGAGCTGCCAGGGTCACATGACTCACCTCTGATGAAAGGAAGGCATTTATGGAGTCCGATGCTGGCAAACCACTGACACACTTCCTCTGTGCCCAGCTCCACCAAAGGCTTGGCACCATCTCCTTCTTTATGCTGCTACCGACACACACACAGTGACACATGTGAGCCCAAGCACACATACACGTACACGTGTGTTTTAATTACAAAACCCAAAACCAGTGAAGTTGGCACGTTATGTAAATCGTAGATAAAAAGAGAATACAATGATTTGCAAATCCTTTTCAATTTATATTCAATTGAATCCGCTGCAAAGACTAGATGTTTCATGTTCAAACTGAGAAACTTTATTATTTTTTTTGCAAATAATCAATTACTCAGAATTTAAAGGCAGCAACACATTGCAAAAAAGTTGGCACAGGGGCCTTTTTACCACTGTGTTACATCGCCTTTCCTTTTAACGACACTCAATAAACGTTTGGGAGCTGAGGAGACCAATTTTTGAAGCTTTTCAGGTGGAACTCTTTCCCATTCTTGCTTGATGTACAGCTTAAGTTGTTCAACAGTCCGGGGTCTCCGTTGTCGTATTTTAGGCTTCATAATGCGCCACACATTTTCAATGGGAGACAGGTCTGGACTACAGGCAGACCAGTCTAGTACCCGCACTCTTTTACTACGGAGCCATGCTGAAGTAACACGTGCAGAATGTGGGTTGGCATTGTCTTGCTGAAATAAGCAGGGGCGCCCATGAAAAAGACACTGCTTGGATGGCAACATATGTTGCTCCAAAACCTGTATGTACCTTTCAGCATTAATGGTGCCTTTACATATGTGTACGTTGCCCATGCCTTGGGCACTAATACACCCCCATACCATCACAGATGCTGGCTTTTGAACTTTGCGCCTATAACAGTCCGGATGGTTCTTTTCCTCTTTGGTCCGGGGGACACGACGTCCACAGTTTCCAAAAACAATTTGAAATGTGGACTCGTCAGACCACATAACACTTTTCCACTTTGCATCAGTCCATCTAAGATGAGCTTGGGCCCAGCGAAGCCGGCAGCATTTCTGGGTGCTGTTGATAAATGGCTTTCGCTTTGCATTGTAGAGTTTTAACTTGCACTTGCAGATGTAGCGACAAACTGTAGTTACTGACAGTGGTTTTCTGAAGTGTTCCTGAGCCCATGTGGTGATGTCCCTTACACACTGATGTTGGTTTTTGATGCAGTACCGCCTGAGGGATTGAAGGTCACGGGCATTCAATGTTGGTTTTCGGCCTTGTCGCTTACGTGCAGTGATTTCTCCAGATTCTCTGAACCTTTTGACAATATTACGGACTGTAGTCGATGAAATCCCTAAATTTCTTGCTATAGCTCGTTGAGGAATGTTGTTTTTAAACTGTTCGACAAACAGCTCACGCATTTGTTCACTAAATGGTGACCCTCGCCCCCTCCTTGTTTGTAAATGACTGAATATTTCAGGGAAGCTGCTTTTATACCCAATCACGGCATTCACCTGATCCCAATTAGCCCGTTCACCTGTGGGATGTTCCAAATAAGTGTTTGATGAGCATTCCTCAACTCTCTCAGTCTTTTTTGCCACTTGTGCCAGCTTTTTTGAAAGATGTTGCAGGCATCAAATTCCAAATGAGCTAATATTTGCAAAAAATTACTAAGTTTACCTTTTCGAACATTAAGTAACTTGTCTTTGCAGTGCATTCAATTGAATATAGGTTGAAAAGGATTTGCAAATCATTGCATTCTGTTTTCATTTACGATTTACACAACGTACCAACTTCACTGGTTTTGGGTTTTGTACTTCTTGCCAAATGGATTTACACTGAACAAAAATATAAACGCCCCATGTGTGATGGTCCTGCTCTGCAGGCCCTCCCCCCTCCTGCTGTCTGTACCTCCACCTCAACGAGCCACACCTGCTGCTCAGTGAGGTGGAGGTGCAGGTTAGATTATTTAAGCACTGCACTGCCAGTGCAGTGCAGCTACAATCTGTGTGTGATGGAGCCCTGTTTTTGGTTGCTGCTGCTCCTCCTCTCTGGTTGTATTCTTTAAATTAAATATCTTTTTATATTTTTACTCAGCCTGTGCGTGTGGGTCCCTTACTTACGTTTGGGTACATGGTCCCAGTGCCCCCCGGCTTTGTGTCCTCTGCCGGTGGGGGCAAAACCATGACAGAAATGTAGCTGCCAGCGTGGGACCCAGCCAGGCTGATTGAGGGGACCAGCGGCAACAGTTTTTTATTGTCCAGGGCCCAGTGTGGGGAGCAGTGAGGTCCGGAGGTGGGCGCCAGTGAGGTCTGGAGGAGGGCGTCCCAGTGTGGTCCAGAAGAAGGGTGTTCCAGTGTGTCCCGAAGGAGGGGCGCCATAGTGTGTCCCGGAGGAAGGGTGCCCCAGTGTGTCCCCGACGAAGGGCGCCCCTATATGTCCTGGAGGAAGGGTGCCGGGCGCCATGGGCTCTTGGCACGCCAGGAGGTGTGCCTTGGGGCGAGGGTCCTGTGATGGTCCTGCTCTGCGGCCCTCCCCCCGCCTGGTGTCTGTACCCCCTCCTCAATGAGCCACAACTGCTGCTCCTTGAGGTGGAGGTGCAGGTTAGATTATTTAAGCACTGCACTGCCGCTATATTCTGTGTGTTATGGAGCCCTGTTGTTAGTTGCCGCTGCTCCTCCACTCTGTGGTTTTATTCTTTAAATTAAATATCTTTTTATATTTTTACTCAACCTGTGCCTGTGGGCCCCTTACTTGCGTTTGGATACATGGTCCCAGTGCAGGGCAAAACCATGACACCATGTCAAATTTTTGAGTTTTTATACAAAATGTAAACAAAAAACTGGAACCGGGATTCGTCTGTGAATAGCATTCTTCTCCAGCGTGCCAAGGGCCCTCAAAGCGTACGTTTGCCCATGCGAGTCGGTTCCGACACCGGACAACGGTGAGATCCAGACCACGGTGAGGACGCCGAGCATGGAAGTTGGCTTCTCGCATGTAGTCTGTGGTGTGATGTGTCTGTTGTGCAGACCAACGGCCTCATCCGCTGTGCATGTCCCTGATCTGAGCCGATCCCGCAGGTGGACGAGCCAGATGTGGCAATCTTGTGCTGGTGTGGTAACAGAAGGCCGACATGGATGAGGTCGATTTGCAGTCTGTCGGAAACGAACTTTCAAACGGCCTATCGTCCGATAGTTAACATTCAGCTACACAGCGACCGCTCTGGTGGACATCCCTGCATTCAGCATGCCAATGGCACGTTCCCGCATGACCATGAGACATCTGAGGTATGATGACTTTGGACAAAATTTGACATTTTGGGGTGGCTTTTTATTGTCCCCAGTATAAGGAGTGTCTGGGTACTGCTCATTCTGTCCGATCACCGTCTGGAAATGCCACACCCATTCACTGAATGAAATCACTGAGCAAATGCTCACTGACAGAGAGATGTATTAGAAACTGGTACACAAATCAAGAGAAATATCCCGATTGTACACGAAAAAGTCAGCATATGCTTACTTAGAGTTGTTAACACCATGTGGCAATAAATATTTGACATGGGGCGTTTATATTTTTGTTCAGTTTACCTACTGTACACTGATCTGCCCAGTAGTTATATTCTTGACATCCTAACTTTTTCTAATTACACTGCATTTATTGACTGGCTGGTTTCCAAAGGAAATCTTCTAATAAGAGACTGTATTACTGCATATTACTATCTACAAACTAAATGCATTGCGAGTTTTGTTTCTTCATTCAAGAGTAAAACAGAAGAATTTCACCAAAGGAAATGAGTGCATTGCAGAGAAATGAATTTTAGCCTAATGTGGCAGTCATTATAGACATAACAGCGGAACAGTAGTGCAATATCCATTTTTTTCCTGCATTTGACAGGATGTTGTCACAAAACATTTCTCCTGAAGTCTGCTTTTTCTCCTGTGAAACATACTGTATCACCATGGACACCAAAAGTGCAATTTCAGCATACGTAAAAACTTTGACAGAAATCCACCGTGCAGATTATTATTTTCAGGAAGTTAGAGAAGTTCTCAAATTTAAACACAACTTTGCACTTATTTTCTCACTAATTGCACCAAACTCACGATAAACCTTCCTCAGAGAGCTTTACGCCAGCTGAGACTCCATCATTTACCTTTTCTGCAAAGTTTCCATTCCTGTCCTTGGTTTCAGGTATGTATGAGGCTAAAATAAAGACAGATAGGGTCAGTGCAAAGATTCTCAAAAGAAAGGACAAGATTTTCCTGCTTGGATTACATAGCTGTGCAACTGGGTAACACAAGGCTAGCTGTAGGAACAGCTATATTCAAACAGCAGTTGTATAGATTATATAGATACAGATGGTTGGATGCACTGTCTATATTATACAGATTATAGCATACACAGGATGGATGGATGGAGAGAAATTAACTGCTTGGGACAGTGGGCTTTCTTTAATGCCAATCAAAATCAAAATGCAACTGAGCGAGGTTGGCTCTGTCTCTCTCAACACACACACACACACACACAGGGAAAAGATGCTCCTACCAACGGTTATTCGTCGCTGCCGTGGTGATCCCTCTTCTCCAGGTGTCTCTACTGGATCCTTGGTCACAGAGTGGTAGGTGTGGCTTCTGGTCACATGATCCCCCAGGCTGCAGGTCCGAGCAGCAGGTTTCTGACAGATACATGAGCTCAAGGTCATTGATAAGATCACTGTGAGTTAGTATACCAACTCAAGGTTATCTGCTCAGAGATAGTTAATGAGCTCAAGGTCATCCATGAATGCACTCAGAGATAGTTAATGAGCTCAAGGTCATCCATGAGTGCACTCAGAGATACTAAATGAGCTCAAGGTCATCCATAAGTGGACTCAGAGATAGTTAATGAGCTCAAAGTTGACCATAAGTGAATTGGCTAACATCAGTTGGAATGCTTTGTTAAAGAACAGAGAGAAAACTCCTTTGGCCCCAAAATCCGATGAGATGTTCAACTGTACATTATCATTGAATAATCAAGTTGGTTATTGACATTTACAGCTTCTCTTATTCTTCGGACAGTAATTATGATTGCCATTTATTCCCCAGAACCCAGAATTGACCTCATCTTTTCATAAACCTTTTAGGAATAATTAATCCAGTAACGTTGCATTGTGGGCACACTTCAAAATCCCAAAACCCAAACTAGCCACTTGACAGCTAACACGGATCCCACTGTTTTAACATTCCCGCCCCCCTCACTTACCCGAAGATCCATCTTGGTATTCAATGGCAACAGACGTAACTTGGCCTGCAGAAGCTTGTGGTTACTAACATCTTTATTGTTTAGGTCATCTAAGAAGACGGAAAGAGATCACAATTCAGACAGGAACAAAGCTCTCCTTGCTAAAGAAAAAAGTTGAAGAATTTAACCCCTCTGTGCAGATGTAGACACCAGCGTACATCAATTGCTCTATTTATGCACGCAGTTACACTAGTTTTTCACTATCACCCAGATCAGTTATTTAATATTCAGTAGCAAGCTGAGCTCGAATACGGCTTTGAATACGAACAAGTTAATTTTCATTCCTGTTTCCTAGGAGTTGTATGAATTTACATAATCGTTGACCTTCGTTGCAACCAGTTCAGCAATAATAGGTCAGAGGGATCTCTGAGTAACTGAGTAGTGGGAAAAATCTGTTTTCTGAAGCAAAATTCAACATGGTATTGATACTACATCATGCTACAATAAATTGTAGTCATCAGATATTAAAAACGCTTGATTCCCTACCATTGAATTACATGTAGATTCATCTCACAACAAATTCAGAGGTTCCTTACAACCACATAAAATCCCTCAATGATATTCAGTGTCTCTATTGCTTATTCAGACTTGTCTGCGTAAAGCAGAGATAAAGTTCACGGCCACCTGAACTATAACCCAGTAATTATATATTGATTGACATGCTTTCATGCAATTCTAGACAGTAGAAACTTTCCACAGTAATTGAAAGACTTTGATTGGACCCTCAGAAAAGTACTCCGTAACAGCAAGGTTGTATATTCTAAACTGTGCGCAGCTGAATTACGCGAGTACAGAGAAAAAAAAGACTTCCAAAACCAACCTAGAAGTGCCCAAGTTACACTTACGTGATGGCAGTTTGATTCCGACATGGATAATGGGAGTTATTCTGAAAGGAACAGCACTGGAAAGATCCTCGTACTGGAAAGCTCTGTTACTCTGTTTATCTGGAGAAGGACTTCATTAATGGAGAATGTTGCTTCGACTTGAGTGAGTAGAAGGGAGAAAGAAGGCATCCTTTTGGTGAGCTAGAAGCTGGCTAGCTATTCTTTATTTTCAGTTTACCATAGCCATAATGATTACAGAGCTTGTTTGCCACATTGGTTAGCATGAGTAACTGTTAGCCTTTGCTAATTTTATTGTATATTGCGGAATTTTGCTCAGTGTTGTGATGTTTTAAAATATATAAGCATTCAAAGAAATCGAATGCCTAGGTTTAGCGTAAAATGGGAATAGCTCAAGGACTGCGGTGAAACCTCTGCCATATTCAGTGCACCAATTCCTTTTAATCTAGAATAGTAAATTGGCTGCTTTTTCCTGATAGTGGAATGTCTGTTTTGTTAAAATGAAGTATACTTCAGATATTATTGTGTTAGTGAGTTATACTTGCTCCTAATAGGTAAAAAGGATTTATCCCAGCGTCCGTTTTGCTTAGATGATCAGAATTTTAAATAGCAAGCTTTCCGTCACAGGTTGAACGTTCTGACTACAAAATAAGCCTTTTTTTAAGGAGAACATGCGATTGCTGATGCGGCTTTTTGCTTTTTGGTTTGGAGAGGTCACTGGTGACTATTGATGTCCATGCGCACCTATATTGATAAACTCACGAAAATCATAAATTCATGTTGAACTTTATGGGTCAAAAGTTGAAAGGTTTGCGTTAAACATATGATTATTTTATAATTTGACAGTACGTCATTTTGAGAGCTCTGGCAGCTTGGGGAGCCATCTGGGGAGCTATCTTATTTGGCTCATAAATGGTTAACAATTTAAAGAAAATCACTACATAATGTGCACTTGTGGTCAAGGAGTTTGTGATCCCAGAAATGTATTGTTTTAACTCCAAGCCATTTTTCAACTCTCAGTATTATTTTTTAAGTATTTCATTGCCAAAATTTCATTAATATGTTTTGTTTGTGGGCCTTACTCTGAGCTAAATTCATAAAAAGAAGCTGAAATAAAATGGAATTCTAAATGCTGCATGTGTTCTGTATCATTAAAGCCATTTGGCAGTTTTCTGTGAAACTCAGATCATGAATTATCAAGCCTAAAATCAAGTAATGCATAAGTAGCTATATTTGGCCTCCGCAAAAAGCAGTTAAACACACGTCCGCAACCCAGCCCGTCCAGATAACCTCTAAATTAATTCTGAATTTCAGGGGTATCTTCAGAAAGATTTCCCATCAAGTCTTCACCTAAGGAGGTTTGTGTCTGAGAGACTTAACATGCTTGAAATATTTTTCAGATCTGAGTGTAATGGCTGGTAAAAGTGGAGTTTCAAATGCCGTGGCAGGCGAAGGAGCACCAAGCACAGAGCCGGCGCAGTTGAAAGTGATAGAGCAAAGATAGGAAGGGAAAGGAGCTCGCGTTTCTGAATACACGAAAGACTTAAGTGCCAGAAACAAAGCGAGCAACCAGGGGAAAAGAAATCTCAATAAACGAGAAACTAACAAGGCACCAGACAAATGTGCCAAAAACAAAACCTAAAGAAGCAAAGCTTCCCAGAAATAAAGATAATATATAAACTGGCAAACCCTGACTAAAGATTTCTTGAGCCGAAGCGAGCAGCATAACATCAGACACTCCAGCAAAGGAGGCGTGGCGACCTTCGGCTTAAATAGACTCCGGGGAAGGACCGCCCAGGAATAATCAGCCAGCTGGGTAAAAAATCCGATGGGGAAAGAAAACGATGTTGTCAGGAACGAGAGTAACAAAGAATGCAAAAAGCACATGCACAAACCATGACAATGGGAAAAATCGTTAGGTGAATCGCAGTTGGGATTTCTACAAAAGTGTATCTATGGAATGCAAAAAGCTTGGTTTCTTTCTAATTTTTGATGCCAAGAAAGTTTGTTTTGCCAGGACTTCTCAAAGCATCACTGTTGTTCATCTTAGCAACATTGGATCTTTTTTAGGGGGTTATAACACCTCAAATAGTCTTGCTCACACACTAGAGGACTGATGGGGGCACTAAATAGTATTACTGCCAGTTGTTTTTTTTTTTTTTTTGGACAGGTTTGGCTCTGCTAGGGTAATGGAGTAGTTTTTATGCAAACTGTTTTGCCACAGAAAGAAAACCGAAAGCTATTCCACTGTATGTTGCCTGAGCTTGAAGTTATTCCCATATGTGAGCCACAAGAAAAAAAAGTCCCCTTATTTCATGTAAATACAAAATTTATTTCTTCTGGGATGATTATTAATTCATTGTATTCTGATTGTAGGGGAAAAGTAGGTCAGTCTGAGAATGTCTTTAATAGTTTTCCATTCCGCGTTCATAGTTCTGAGCTATTATTCTAAAAGTACATGCGATTTCTGTACGACTCAGAGAGACGACTGCTCACGAAAAGGTCAAACGCAAATGAGTCATGTCTGACAAAGCTTTCACGCATGAGAATGAGAATCCACCAGCCTGTTAATCAACCAATTGACTCAGGAAAAAATGCAAATGGAGCAGAATGGACAAACCAAGATCCAAAAATCTTAAAACAAAATTAGTAAAATAAACAAAATAGTCAATAAATTAAAAAAAAAAACATTTCAAACTTTTTTCATTACAGAATGAGATATCTGCTTGCTTGACAAAGAGGCAGCAATTTTGGCTCTGCTTCTGGAAGCTCAGTTTAACATTCAGGGAAATTCAGAGCGCCTGGATGCTCTGAGAGCTGTAATTGGTTTAAGTGAGTCAGCTGTGAATTCCTGACTGCGCTGTACAGACTTTATATGTGAACAAGGACTCACACTGTCTGCATTTCAGTGTCTAGTACATAAGCATCAGTTCATTACTTCTGAAAAGACCATTCGTTGATGATCTTACCTTATATGAATCAGTGAGGTGAAAATAAGCGCCACATGGAGTATACAAACTTGTAAGGGGTCATGAGTGAGTTTTTCAACATTTCTTAGGTCCAATGCACACTCCCTAGTTCCCAATTATTGGATATATTTTCATATGGATTTATTTAGTGATCATTATAGTTGTCATTAAAAAATAAATGAAAAAACAGGCATTAAAGTAAATTAAACAACAGCTATTTTGCTAGTGCGGCAGAAAATAGTTGTGGTATACACTACTGTGGTAGGCACGTACTGATCCAACATATCGTCGGCCTGCTGATAAAACCTCGTATCTCCAAATTGATAAGAAACAAAAACTCGTATGTCCACTATTTTTACATGCAAAATGAAACATTTTTTATTTTATTAATATTTTAAATTGTATTTATATATTCATTTTATTTTTACATTTTTAAATTTTATATTTATTTTTATTTTCCTGTAATTTTTATCATTTTGAAGATAAAAGGTTTTAGGTACGAGGTTTCAGCAAGTATATCAGATATACTTTTCAACAAGTGAAGGTATTCTATAAAGAGTCTTTTGTTGAATAAATTTGCGTAAAATAAAAACTTTGGCCATGACTAAAATTAATGCCAAACTTACTGAAACTCAAAGAAACAAACCATGAAATGTAAATTCACCATTTTTACAGATGTTTTGGCAAAAAAGTATGTTAAGCACGTGTCTCTCTCCCTAGTGCAGTATGTTTGCACAGCGCACTGTTTCCCACACTAATATTTTGGCCTCTTGCTGCTCTCATATAACAAAGCACCAGCACAAAATATTTTGATGTTTCCCACAAAGAGGCTTTCCGTTTTATTTGGGACATGTTGCAGCACAGGCAAAACAGGGTTGAGCCTTCGAGGGTGTATGGGGGAGGGGGGATTTTTGGCCAAATTTTTGACAGCCCTAATCGCTGCAAGACTGGTCCTACAGGAATCTGGGGATTTTGAGAATGTATTGACTTCATGTTCTTTAATGCCACTGAGTCAAAAATTAAGCGACCATTTTGGACCCCCGTGATACAAAGCTTCTTTACTGAATGTTCAAGCGCGGAAACGACCTGTCACTTATTAAAGAAAAGTCAAGGAATAACTGTTCTGACTTCAGAGACAGCCGCCACAGTCTCTACAATGAATTGTGGGTGAGGCTGTGCGCACGTGTGCATCAGTCTGGACTACAGCCAGTTCTCATAATTCTTATTAACCTCCCCGACGTGGAGGAGAAAAATATGAGAACCGGACAGACTCCATCCCACCATCCCTCCTTCCCCTGAATGCAGCCTTTGATGTCAGGAGATGAATAGGCTCAGTGTGTGCATGAAGGATAAACTGTCTTTAAAGAGGCATGAGCACCGCACACTCTGTAACACTTTAAGGTACTACAGTTTGCAAAAATAAAATGTGACTCTCTCTCACTGTTGGGATATTTGAGGTTTCCCCACTTACTAACAGTATACGTTTCACTTGCCAACCCAAACATAACTAATTGCACGAGTGCTTATAACTACTTACGTATCCGATGAATGCAATCTCAGTTGCCCAGCAATCTTCAAATTCAGTTTGTGATGTCATCACAAGCTGCCCATTATAAAATGCATACCAGAGGGATAACTAGAAATTGGCGGTGCTGTAAGTCTTCAATGGGGGGATTGGTCTGACAAACTATCCTCCAACTATTGATGATTACAACCCTCCAAAATGAGTCCTAAAAAAGTGCCTGAGGCATAAAGTACAGTATAAACACAGAGCAGGTGTCAGTCAGAGGCCAGCTCAGTACAAGCAGTGAGGGACAATATCTGCTGTAACACAGAGTGATTATGCAGGAGAGTGCGCTCTACTGAAAGACCCCACATCATCAAAAGGGGACCAGCCTTGATAATTCCATCTAATTGAGCCTGCTATTGCCTCTCATTGGGGATGGACAGAGAAGATCACTCTGTTTATGGGGTTTATTGAGAGGAATATAATGCTGTTGGCCTCCTCTGTAGTGCCTGCTACACCTCAAAAACCCCACTTCCATCAATGTGCAATAAATTCAGCTTCTTGACACAGAAACCAAACCCAATTTTCTCTTCTTTTCCACTGCTGCTAAAGCTATTTTTGGTAAAGAAAATTTTATTAACAGGGTATGTATCAATTAAACAAGATGTTGAATGTGTACGTGCAAAAACAAATTTTAATGGCAAAAACAAAATGAATGCTTGCAGAAATGAAACAGATGTTAAAAAAAGAAACATCAAGTTGGAAATGAGCAGGTTGGTCATTGCAGAATCATTGAATATTAGTCGAATTAAAAAGGAGGTCAAGGATGGTAACTACCTATGTAGCTTATATACTCTATAGAACAGTCTCTGGATAGACATGCAGCGCACACATAAATCATTAGATTTATATTTAAATGGTTCCTGAAAGACATTCTATAACGTTTGACTCCTGACTCACCCAAGTTTTGCTCGGTGAACTGCAGCAGGCTTATCCCAGTGTTGAAACTCCCTGTAAAATATATTATACTTTTAAAAAATAGGCCTTTAACAGAGAGTGTGTTGAGGCAAGAAGCTGACTTTGCCAGAGAAGTATTAGGTTAAGCATTTTGTTTTATGGGGTCACCAGGTCACGAAAGCCCCCTCTGCCCGGGTTTAGATGACTGAGGACTTACTCTTCTGTGGGTACTCTGGAAGAGGAGGTACTTGAAAGGCGCTCCTAAGAAGGCATTGCTTGGCCTGTTGTGTTGCTGGTTCCAGGATTGGCTCCTCGTCTTGACCCTTGCTCAGGTCCTTGTACTCCTCCAGGTCTAAGGAGCTCAGGAGACTGTTAGCCGAGGTAGAGTCATCCCCTGTGGCTGCAAACACGGGATGGCCCTTTGACGCTGGCTCCTCTTCCTCCCAGGAGGGTTCCTCAGGATGGGGGTCCTGCTCGGACTCGATGCCCCAGCCTAGAGGCTTGTTTTCCTGCTCACTGATGCAGTCCTGCTCCTCCAGGGCCTGGCTGCTCGCACTGTCCACACCCTCACTGCCAGACATGTGCGACACGCTCTCCTCCTCCGAGTTGAGGTCGAAGAACTGGTCATTGTCGATGACATCGGAGGGGGTGGGCGGGATGAGGTTGATGAGTGGCAGGGAGAGGAGGGTGCCATCGGCCCCGCCCTCTGTGCCCTCCTCCCCCCCAGACCCTGGAGAGTCGGCTCCGCCCTCCTCGCGGGGACTGCCCTGCCCAGACGGTAGTGGCAGAGAGGATACAGGCACGAGGTTCCTCTTACGCCACGCTTGAGGGCATGCCCACGCCAGGCTGGAAGAGTGGCCCACTCCCCTCCTAACCTTCGTGGGGATCCCCTCCTCCGTGGGCACGAATCCGGGGTTCTCCGTCCCCAGGTCCTCCACTGTTATCTGTACACCTTCCCAGTCATCTTCGCCCACTGCCTGGTGGGCTGGTGGCCCGCCGGAGGCTGTGGGGTAGGATTGCCTTTCTCTCGGCTTGATGCAGGCACAGCAACAAACACTCCACATCACCCTCCTCATCGATCCCTTCCGTCTCGCCAGGCCACGCCCCTCTGTCGCCATGACGAGTAACCCCCTCCACACTCCTGTCTTCCCCCACCTGAGCCTTGGAGGGTTTGACTGAGCAAAGATGCAACAGGAAGCTACTCCCTGGCTTCTTCTGTAGATCTCTGGGTCCACACGAGCACCTGCACGCACCAATCATTCACAGCGACTTTTCTGAAAGGAGAGATCCCTTTGCTCTCTGTATAAACCTCTTCCCAGCGATACTTGTTGCTTAGCAGTGTGACCACTTGAAATGAACGCTGCCTTAATTAAGAGCCTTTCATGTGCTAAGCAGGCCTTGGTTACTATCTGGCCGGGGTGAAAAAAAATGAAGCCTTTTTGAGACACTGCTTAACATTTGATTTTTGGAATTATTTTTGTTTTATATGATAACAAACATGCCATGCATATCCTGTAAAGACATATCAAGAATTATAGACAAATGGTACTCAGTCCAAATACTGCTCTTTGAATTTAACATCAATTTTAACAAAAAAATGAGTTACACTCCTGACATTTTTGTTCTAACTGATGTTAAATTCATAGATCAGTATTTGGACAGAGTAACGTTTGTCAATTCTTATATTGATATGTCTTTACTGGATATACATGGAATGTTTGTTATCATATAAAACAAAAATAATGCCAAAAATCAAATGTTGTGCAATGTCACAAAAAGGCTTTATTTATTTATTTATTTTTTACTCTGGCCATCTGTTATTCAGATCATGAAAAGCCAGTACGGGCGTCAACATTTTGGAAGGGAAAATGTGCCACAGTCATTCAGTGCACACTGTCAAAAAACATGTGTGACACTCTCATTAACGATTACGTATTTGTAATGTAATAATAAATTTGAAAGTTGACAGTCTGGTCACGGAATAGAGCATCTGAAATAGTTCATTTCTTCTTCTCTATCACCAGTCCAAACACATGTCCTGGCTGTTTGAAGGATAAGCCCTATGGGCCTCAGCACACTCATTATGCTGGTTGTTTTTGGATGAAATGCCCTGCGCTGGCCCAGTGCAACCAGGGAATAATAATTTTCACGCTTCTCATGGGCGAGTCACAGCCTGCTGCACTGTGGGTAAGTGGTGGCCCAAATAATAATAATGCACTCGGTTCTGCGTCAGGCCAAAGCCCTGCCCAAAACAACCGCCCAGCTCACAAGGGTGTGATGGGAAATTTTCACATTTTTCACCACAGCAAAGCTGCCTATAAGGGCTCAGATGATTGGTCATAAAAACTTCATGATTAATGGCAACTCCAATTCTGGTAATAAAACTACTGGCACTGTTTACAAGGATGAGCAAAAAAAAAAATGAGTGAAAAAGTTTATGAGCTGTATTATATAATGAAAATGCACAAATGATTAATTATTATACTAATCCATCCGTTCACAACAAGTATTTCTTAGAAAGATTAGCCACTTTATTTCCCAAAAAAAAAAAAGTCTAAAAATATTTCGCACCCGTTTTCAGTGCAAGGAACACCATAACAGTGTTTCTTAAACCTCTCCTGGAGGCCCACCTGTCCTTATATTTTTGAATCACCTGTGGTGGAGCAGGGAGAGATCTAAAACATGCAGGACAGGTGGGCCTCCAGGAGAGGTTTGGGAAACACCGCACTATTACACCTCTTAGTCATCTCATATTGTTCAGCATTTGATTAATTAATGTGTTTTGAGCAAAATTCCAATTTCTCCTCTTCAAAAATCCTATCCAGTGTCACAGCCCATGACTTTCATGTCTCTTTCTATTCAGCAACTTGCTTGTCTTTTAGAGCTATGTATCTTTTTGATTGGTTTACGTCTTGCGTGTTTGCCACTCCCCGGCTGTTTCTCATTTGGTGGTTATTTCCGAATGACTATGTGAAGGGTATTTAAGCCCCCTGCTTTGTGTTGCGGGCTGCTGGATTGTAATTTGCCTTCATGTTTCGAACCAGTCACTATGCCTAGTAGAAACTTTGTCTTCGTTAAGTGCAACTTGTACCTTCATGACAGGTATTCCTGGAAGCTTTCCTCTTTATTCATTTAATTCGAACAAGCTACGGAGCCTATTGAGGGCCAAGGATTGGGACCGCATTCAGGTTTACCCTTCCAAGTCTGTTTCTCTGTCCATGTTGTTCGGAACAAGCTCCCAATCCTTCAGTTGCTCTCAAGCTACTCCGTTTTCCTGTGGGAGAGTTCAGTGCGTGTAATGTCTGCAGTCCACCTGGCTGTCATCGCGACTGCTATCCTATACCGGGGTTCTGTCCCCACTTCCTCCTCTAGGGTTCCATCCCCAAATTACCATACAGGCTGTCAATAAACTACCTATAGATTGTACTCTCCCTCGGCACTTGAATCCTGGTCTGAAGCATAACAATCAGTACTTCTGTCTGCATTTATAGGCTGTTTCTTGTTGACTTAGGATGGTTTTCTTGGTCAAAAATATTGACAAAAGACACAATTGTTGTATTTGGTACCTTTTTGTGTACTATTCATTAATGTGAATTACAGCCAGTACTCATAATGAAAAAAATCTTGAATTGAAGTGTTGCTAGTTATAAATATCTGGAAAACAAGTAGTTAAATCAAATATTACCATGATATTGAGTTATTGTTTTTGATATTACGGTGCTGTATTCACAGGGAATGATCACATTTCTCCATTGTCTCAGCTCCTGCAGTATTTAGGTTGCTTAGAACTTGATGTCCAGTAATATGAGTCATTACAAGGAAAAGTGCAGAAAGGCTGGAAAAATCTGGACACTTCCTCAGGGAAATGATCCTGAGTGATATTTCTGGCATCCAGTGTTTAACTCCTGACATCAGTTTCTCAGAAAAATGCAGACCAAATATAAAGTATTTAAAAGATAAATAAATTGATAATAATCTCTTTGTGATACTGTCCATCCAGCTGAAGTGGCCTGGGACTGGGAGTTGGGAGCTGAGTTTACCCTTCCAGCATATCTCCGCTCTGGGGAAAGCACTTTGCAGTGTTAAATGTTTCTTTGTGCTCGGTTTGGTCCTGTTCCTTTCTTTTCAGTTCTTCATGCAGAAATGGATTGGCTTGCCTGTTCTATCTGGCATCGGCAAGTTTTGTACGTACATTGCTTCCTGTGGGCAGCACACAAGTCACGCCCATCACTTCCTGTCTTCTATTCACAAACCACATCCAACGATTGCGCGAGTAAATGAAGTAATACGAGTGAACGTCAATTCATATGTGATTTGTTTTATTATCCCACACACACACACACAAACGCACACACACGCACACACACACACCGGTGAAATGTACAAGTCCCTCTATATATTTATATTATTTTTTATATATGCAATTTACATTTTAACAAGTTTGCTGCTACTTGGATGCTGTATCATCTAGATCAGGGCTGTCGACAGGGGGGGCCCTGGGTTGGGGGGACAGAGCTGGGCCCTCTGACCAGTTGGGGAAAGGCAAGGTGTGGCGAGGCGAACCCTCTGGAGTTGCCTTGTCCCGTACCCACGCAAACCTGTCAGCGGCCCTAATCTCAGTATTTGCTCAGAAATTGTGAGCATGTGCTTAGCCACACACTGATGCACTGCTAGCATCTCCTCATAAATGCCAACACATACATACACATTCACCAAACACAGATACACATACAGTACATGCAATGCATTCCTCCCAAACACACATGCACCATACACAGATGTACACACATGCGCCACACCCCCACCTACATTCACATAGACAAGTACACAAGTACACAGAAAAACAAAAAAATACACACACACACAAGTTCCATACACAGATGGATACAAAACCAGCACATACATATGCACCACACCCTGATGCACACACATACCCGGCTCACGAATACACACAAGCAAACACACAACACACACACACACACGCGCGCACGCGCACATATTGTATCACCCAGACCCAGAGACACTCATCATACTGCTCTGTGCATTCTGCAAGTATTTGGCGAGTCTCCCTATTTTTGGCTCTGAAATCCAGAAAAATATGTTTGGAAAGAATCACACAGCAAAAGTCAGCCATCTTGTGGTAAATCCTCCCTATTCGCTTTATTTTAGTCTTCTTGTGATTGCTAACATTGTCATAGATATGTCTGTCCATGAACACACACACACACACGCGCGCGCACACACACACACACACACACACATACCCGCGCACACGCACGCACACACACACACAGACACACACACACACACACACACACACGCGCGCGCACACACACACACACACACGCAGATCTCCGGTTCCACCATGCAGAGCCCTGGCCCTCCTGACCTTTCCTGATCCCAGTTCCTCCAGACGTCCTGCATTCTTTGGAAGTGA
Source organism: Gymnothorax reevesii (assembly GCA_029721435.1). NCBI lineage: Eukaryota > Metazoa > Chordata > Actinopteri > Anguilliformes > Muraenidae > Gymnothorax > Gymnothorax reevesii. Next base: position 24,533,732 of record CM056591.1, on the reverse strand, counting down.
ATGGAAATGGGAGGACGAGCTGGAGTCGCCCCAGATGAAGGCCACGTCTCAGGCTCACAGGCTTAAAGTGGTTCCCTTTCTCACGGAAACAGCCAAATAAACCATAAACTCCTAAACCTTTTTTTTACTAAAGGTTACCAGACCATCACTTCAAACAGGGCTACTTATTTTCCACACTCAGGACTTCGTAGGGCAGCTTTTTCCTTCATATTCCGGAGGAATCCCAATAGGAATTTGTCCGCACAGGCCACTCAAACCCGTATGGCAGCTGGCGGTAATCTAAGCAGTCGCCACCACGAGTCCCCCGCGTAACATTATCCACACTTAAGCACAGCGCCTGACTTGACCCTCCGATTAGCTACAAGAGCGTAAAATAACTAAGCACACTCCCTACAGCCCTCATGAAATGTAATCTGCCAGAGGATTGATGTAAGTATGTGCATGTTGTCAGTTATTGCTCGCAGTCTGTCTCACTGTAAACGATCAAGACAAGGCAAACAAAGGTTTTTTTTTCATTATTTTGCATAGAGATTGAGCAATCTGTAATGTTTTCAAAGGGACATGCCATTCAGAGAAAGAAAGTATGGATGCTTTTTAAAACAAGACAGCGGTCGGTGTACTGCAGTAAGCTCTTGCCTGGGAAGGTTGTTTGGATCTTGCAAAGTCATGTAATGAATCCTCGAGTTCTTAAGAAAGGAGACAGAATTACAAAGAAAAGCGTTAATACCCAGATGAATTCTTGTTTCACTGCTGCGTGGGCGTTAATGATCTCAGGACATTGTTAGTCCCATCAAAGATATTAAAGTTTCGACCGACAAACGGGCCTTCTCTATTCACTGGTGTGGCTGTACTAGTTTTCATCACTTGTGCGTTAGAACTTTCCTATTCTTTTTATGCCTGTTTGTCAGTCTCAACAACAACGAGATGTCTAAGGCATGAATTCAATCAATTCAATCTCAAGCTTTATGTACCTTCATTTTTTTCAGGCATTGTTGATATTTTGGTTATCATTGATGCACTTACCAGCAAAGAACATGTGTGCATCTAGACCTGCGTGCACATGTACATGCATGAAGTTGTTTTGAGTGCGCATGTGTGTGCATGCCCGTGTGTGCGTACGCATGTATGTATGTATGTGTCTACGTGTGTGCGCGAGTGTGTGGTGTGTGTGTGTGTGTGTATGTGGTGTATGTGTGTATTTGAGTGCGTATGGATGTGCGTATTAATATCTACCTGTATATTTGAGCGTGCATGTATTAGTTTTGAGCGCACAAATGTATAAAATTGTTTAAAAACTCCAAGTCTAGCTTAGAGATCAGGCTGCTTCATGGCAGGAGACCAGTGTAGGAGAGGGACTAGCTGACAGGAACATTACTGCTCAAGAGTCTATTTCTTCTCCTTCATTAAGGCCTTCACTATTTCTTCTATGAACCACTCTTTGATGATCTGCACTACAAACTCTCCTTTTGCCGAAATGATTGCTCTTCCAATTTGAGTGATGGATGTACGGTTGAGAGAATAAATTAAAATAAATTAAAGTGGAGGCCAGGGGGCTTTGTAATTTAGTAATGAGTATTTACAGTCTTTATGCTCCAGATATCCATAAGATGAACAGTCTTCTTCAGTGAAGGCCTGTTCCTTAAAGACCCATGTTAATGAGTTTGTTGTTTTCACCATAAAGGCTGTTGGTTGCTTTTTAATAATACTTTATGTTATTTTGCATTGATAAGTACTGTTTTCACTCAGTATGAAAAGTCATAAGTATAGTGAGCCTTGGGGTTGTGTCCTTTCCATTAAATGTTAAGTAACGCAATACACTGGGGCAGAGGTCATCATAACACAGTCTTTGAACGCCGAGTGTTGGGTGTAAAGACAGTCTGACCAACCAAAAGCGCTAATTGCTCAATTAATTAGTTCATTACCTTGGATTAGTTAATTAAGGAAAAAATGAGTAAACTAAGAAAAAATAGGGTCGGATTTGGACTTGAGGTCTAGCTTTGTTGATCCCTGTACCGCGGCCTTATCATAATGAATTCACCTGAACTTCTCTTTGCTACCACTGAGTGTCACTAGAATGCAGGAGAGCAAGAAGGCAGAGAGGCGCAGACAATTCAGAAAAGACATTTCCTCAGAAATGGTTCATCTTTGAAAGCAGAACCACAAAAATTCTTCTGATTTACAGCTTTTGGAGACGGAGCTTAATGAGACCTTGATTATGAATTTGCAGCATTGGAATTGGAGCCGAATGTCTTCTGAATGTAAGCACATGCAAACGATAATTATCAGTTTAGAAAGAATTATTGTTTGGTAACTCTTCTTCCCCTCTTTAAACATTAATCTCATACAGAAGCCAGCAAAGTCCTTTTGTGTTTTTTGTTTAAGACAATTATCCTTGCTTTACCAGTCTCATAAGTCAATAACTTGTTTATACCAGCACATTGCCAGAAAAGTGTACCGTGATAAAATATTGGGCTCCCGTGCAAGCTTGTGCTGAAACTTGCCTGTTATGGTCTTAAAAATTATAGCTATAATTTAAAATTCCGGCTTTGAGCATGCTTACTCTGCAATAGCTGAGGTGAAGGCCTGGGTGTCCTGTAGAGACCAATGGCTATTAGGTTCTGCGGGACACAGTGCAAGAAGGTCTCTGCCTAATTATCACATACAGAACGTCCTTCAATATTTATGGTCCTGTCAGCATGTCTGTGGGGACTGTCTTGCTCATGAGTGCAGTAACATCAATTTCCATGTTTTCTGCCTTGTTCATGAGTGCAATAATATTCATGTATTCTGTCTTTTCTATTAGTGCAGCAATGTCCATGTATATTGTCTTGTTCATGAGTGCAGGAATGTCCATGTTTACTGCCTTGTCTATGAGTGCAACAATCTCCATGTATACTGTCTTGTCTATTAGTGCAGCAATGTCCATGTATACAGTCTTGTTCACGAGTGCAGTGATATCAATACATACTGTCTCGTCTATGAGTACTTTAATGTTCATTTAAACTGTCATGTCCATGCATACTGTAGTGTCCAAGCGTACTGTAGTCTATGAATAATGTCATATCTGTTTGTGCTCATGAGTAACATCTGTTTATGCTGTCATGTCTGCATTTATGATCATATCTGTAGACTTACAGTGTTGGCCTACCTGATCGACAGAGATCCACTGGCTTAGCACGTTGTGCTTTGATCCCTCCAATAATGACAGCCCCTGCCAATCACTGCTCTTGCAATTGGCCAGTTAACCTTCATACCGACAAGGTAATATAGCTCACGTATTAAACAGTGTGTGTGTCCAGGCGCCGTTCCCAGTTACAAGTACTGAGCAGTTTAATGACTGCCGATTTGTGAAGAATTCAGGCCTTCTTTTAGGACAGACTGTCACTTTGAAGGCATAATAGTTTAATCAAAAGTCATTTTCAGTGTGACTTGCATGCCAGTGGGAACGCAGAGTTGATCAACTAATGACTAACAGACTGATTGCTGCATTATTTTTGCCTCCTTTTAGGAAAATAGCCATAATCTGTACTCTCTCAGACCACATAAGGGACCCACATTATACATAATTTTCCACTGATACTTTGATATGGATTGATATTAACAGACAAATTTCTGGTGAAAAACATTATTCCAGGGTACAAAAGTGGTTTTTGCTTCAGAGTCTGAACTGTGTCACACGTCTGGCCCTGTGACGATCGACCATATTCACGCAATCTGCCAGAGTGAGAGTGGTGTACTAGTTTCGCATGGTCCACAGCCTAAGCTTCTCCATTATGGTGTAAATACCAAACCCAAATCAATTAAAAGATGTTTTTGGAAAAGGGCCAAAGATTGCAACAAATCTTTTGACCCCTTCTTCCACTGTAATCGTGTGAAATTTTTTCAGCTGTAAAACAAGTTGTATAAACCTTAATAAAACTTAATTCATCTTTTAATCAGTAGTGGCGCAAATCAACCACTGACAAAGTAAATATCCCTGAACAGGGAAAGAGGACTTTCCAAAGTGAGATATTTCAGACCCTGAAATAAAATCCACCTCTTCTCTTGTTTCTTGGAAGCTGCAATGCAGTCTTGTCTCTCCACAGCAGGAAGGAAGCAGAGACTGGATCTAAAGCCGAACTAATAGGCAAAATCATTGCTCGCCAGGATGCACCAATCAACGTCCGCTCACATTTTATTTTCCCCATTTCTGGACAAATATTGGTATCAGATTATGCCAAAGAGAAGGAATAGCTGAGACACACTGTTTTTAGAGGTGAGATCGAGTAGACAATGGGAGAGAGGACATGGTGAGTCGGTGTCTTTATGGCTGAACGGATTTCCAGGTCTCTTATCATTCCAGAATAACTCTCGACCCAACAGAGCGGCGGCGCTTTTTCCGCCGGGAACAGTATTGCATACAGGTGTTCCTTGTTTACATTAAACGCCTCGACGGCGAAACTAAGCCTGCAGAAAGTTTGGAGGTCACCCTGCCTGTCTCCCTGCTGTCTGATACACTACATCTTGTGAAAAGAGTTTTAATGGGAAAGGGAAGCCGGTGACCTTGTAGACCCAGCTGAGCCTTTACCCCCCCGAACCATGGCTGCCTCTATTCCCCAATCAATTACCAGCGGCCAGGCAGCAGACCACCAAAGAGCAGCACTGACCTGCACGGGGGAAGGAAAGCCAGGGCGATACTTTGATCAGAAAATGGGTTCCCGGGGCGTTTTGGGGTGCAGTCTGTAGAACTCTATTCACATGGTCGTTATGAGTCGCAGCTTCAGCGGTTAGAGTCTGGCCTCTGATATTAGTCTTCAGGAAGCCATAACACTAAATTCCAGCATATGATTCTTGCAACCTCGCGATCACCAGATTTGACTTTATGTATTTTTTTTTGCCAATAGTATGATAGGATGCACACATACAGACTTTTAATTTATTGATATTTCTGGCCTAAATTTAGCAGCATGTCTTTTTGCTCCAGAGGAAAAGGGTGTGAAACAGTCCCTCTGTTGCACTGCCTGTCAGTTATTTATCAGGTAGATGAGTGAGTGAATGCCTGTTTGTGTTACGTCCACGTGTCCTGTACAGGTGCAAATATTGATGTGTCTCATTAATTTTGGCGCGTGGGCATATACATATGTACAGTTTAAATATAAAGTGGATATCGATACACTTTAATTAAACCCCATGGGGTAATTTGTCCTCAGCATTTGACCCATCCTAGTTAAGCTGCTTTCACACCGGACGCGAAAGGCATTTTTCGCACAAAAGATTACAGTCAAAGTCAATGCAAAGACGTGAATACACGCGAAATGCGTGTATTCACGTCTTTGCATTGAATTTGAATGTAGTCTGTTGTGCAAAAAATTTGTTTTGCGTCCAGTATGAAAGCAGCTGTACTTAGGGGCAGTGGGCAACCAAACTGCAGCACCCGGGAACCAACATCAGTTCTTAGGCCAGTTCCTTGGTCAGGGCCAATGATAGGAGTGTTCCTGTGGTGTATGTTTTTTTTCGTCACACTTCATTTGAAGTGTTGCTCATAAAGGCTTTATAGAGCATGTATAATGCCTTCATAAATGAGACATAATGTCTTCATAAATCATTCATAAGCGAATGTCATGCTTTGCAAAGGGTGAAATAACACATTATTGTTCAACATGTGATGCCAGATGTGACAATGACAATGTCACTTAGCTGACAATGTCACCCTTTATCGCAATTTGCCACTAGCTAAGTGACATCATCAGTTACATCACTCCTGGCATCACATGCTGAAGAAGGATGTGCTATTTCACCCTTTACAAAGCACGACGTTGGCTTATGTATGATTTATGAAGACATTATGTCTCATTCATGAAGGCATTATACATGCTCTATAAAGCCTTTATGAGCAACACTTCAAATAAAGTGTGACTGTTTTTTTTTTAAAACTCACGCAAGCATGTAAGTTCAAAGCAGAGTGGTCCTGGCCAGCACAGACGCTCCTTATTCCAAGGCAACTGCGCTAACCACTGTGCCACCCAATATTTCTACAACCCCAATTACGAAATAGTTGGGATGAAGTTTAAATTGTGAATAAAATCAAAATGCAATGACTAGATCACATGAGCCAATGTGTTATTTACAATAGAACACCGGTAACTGAAACTGAGATGTTTTACATTTTTATCCACAAAAGAAGCTTACTTAAAATATTCTGGCTGCAAGAGGTCTCAAAAAAGTTGGGACACAGGCAAAAAGGGCTGAAACAGCATTTAATATCTAAGTCACTCACCCACTGGCATGATTCTGTCATTGACATTACTAAATGGGCCCAGGAATACTTCAAGAAACCACTGTCTGTAAACACAGTCTGCCATGCCATCCACAGATGCCACCTAAAACTCTATCATGCAAAAAGGAAGCCATTTTTGAGCATGATCCAGAAGCGCCGCCGTGTTCTGCGGGCCAAGGCTAATTTAAAACGGACTGTTGCAAAGCGGCAAAGTGTCCTGTGGTCAGACAAGTCCAAATTTGATAATCTTGTTGGAAATCATGGGTGTCATGTCCTCCGGGCTAAAGAGGAGAAAGACCAGCCCTCTTGTTATCAACGTTCAGTTCAAAAGCCAGCATCTGTTATAGTATGGGGATGCATTAGTGCATATGGTGTGGGACACTTGCGTGATTTAAAAAGCACCATGAATGCTGAAAGGTATGTAAAGGATTTAGGGCAACATATGCTCCCCTCCAGAGGACATCTATTCCAGGGAAGGCCTTGTGTATTTCAGCAGGACAATGCAAAACCACATACTGCAGCTATTACAACAGCATGGCTTCGTAGTAGAAGAGTCTGAGCGCTGAACTGGCCTGCCTGCAGTCCTGATCTTTCACAGATTGAGAACATTTGGCGCATAATTAAACGAAAAGTCCGTCAAAGGAGACCCCAAACTCTTCAGCAGCTGGAAGCCTGTATTAAACAGAGTGGGATGAAATGGCTGAACTCAAGAAACTTCTCTCCTCAATGCCCAGACGCCTGCACTCTGTGTTGAAAAGAAGAGGGGATACTACACCATGGTAAACAGGCCCCTGTCCCAACTTTTTTGAGACCTGTAGCAGCCATCAAATTTGAAATGAGCTAATTTTGTGGATAAAATTGTAAAATTTCTCAGTTTCAACATTTGCTATGTTAACCCTGTTCTATTGAGAATAAAATGCTGGCTGGTATGATTTGATAGTCATTGCGTTCTGATTTTATTCATAATTTACACTTTGTCCCAACTATTTTGGAATTGGGGTTGTATTAAAAGCCTTGATTATACGGATTTCCGAACAAGTAGGTATTGTTTTCAGTATGTTACCGCAGCAGGACACTTTCTCAGAGTAAATATTCATAATAGCAGTAGTTTCCAAGTTTGAATCTTGGGAAAGTCGCAGAAAATTGCATTTTTCAGCAAGCCACTGACTACACTTTATATATAGTAAATATACTTAGCTGGGATTATGGGTAATGAAGTAAAATCACTCAGGATGGAATAGGATGGCAGATAAATACAGGAATTATGTACAGTTAAGGAGGTAATCAGTAAAGAGTGGTAATTGCTCCAGAATTATGATGGTGGTCCATTGACTAAGCATTCAGTCCAATGACTCATTATGTTAGAAGCTTTCTGTCAAAGCAGACAGGCAGCACTGTAGTCGCACTCCCAGTTTTTTTTTTTTTTTTTTAACTCCTTTTTAAATCTGGGAAATAATTTCCTGGACTTATTGCACTGAACAATTGTGTGGTTCTCACCCCCAGTGCGGCTGAATGACATCACACAAAATCCAAGTACAGTAGCCTAATATTATACAACATGTCAGATCAATTGAAAATTTTGGTTTCCTGTGGCCCGGATTTTCTTCACACAGACTGGCTAGTCTATATTCTGTACATTAGAATGGTGAGGTGGAATGGAGACTGAATTTGGACCCGGGACAGCAGAGTAAAGAGGGAGAAACAGAGAGCAACGCAGAGCAAGGGAACTCACAGTTCTGTTTTACAGATACCAGCTCTCCACTGTGAGTCTTTCAACAGCCAGGCGACAACTTCAGTGCTGTCCTCAGACTTAACAGGTAAATACACACAGCCACACACACACACACACACACACACACGCATATGCACATGTGTACACACATACACAAACACATGTGCACACGCACTCACATATGTTCACACACACATGCTGGAACAGCATCTCTGACTGCTAGTCTAATAAACCTTTTTTTGGTTGTTAGGCTGCTTTAATAGTTTGAGTGAAAGTATTTTTATGGGAATACTGCATATTGCCAGCCCAAACGATTCAGTATGGCTTCTGTAATTCTGATTTAAATGCCGTGTCCTTCCTCTGTTGATGGGTTTATAGTACAGGGCCTGGGATAGTACCGCTGTCATTCTCACAGAGCTGTGGTTAGCGTGAGCGTGAGAGTTCACTGTGTTTACCTTGTTATCGAGTTAAAGAAGGTGGGTCAGGCATGCGAGCGTGAAACCGCTGATTTGTCCTTCAAGCAGTGAGGTTTGTCAGCATCCATTCAATTCTCCACCAGTGAAACTGAGTTTGCTGCATCTAATGATCTCCTCTACAGGCCTCTTTGCTTTACAAGCCAATGAAAAAAGTTTATGCCTGTCACTAATGTGTATATCTGTGAAGAACATTGTATCATCAAAAATAAATCCAAATCCAAACCCTACCCAAGCTCCCCTCACCCGCGACCCCCGCCCCCCAAAAAAAAGGTCACTGCATTTGCAGATTAACCAATTTCATTGTACATAAATGTAAGAAACAGTGTGTAAAATTTAATCAGATGTTAAGACGTTACTGCCTGTGTTCTACAAAAGAAAGCATCTGCAATTTAACAATTAATTTGCTCTCGGTTTTATTTCTGCTGAAAAAAAATATTCATGAATTTCTGAATGCTAACGAATCGGATCAAATCAAAAACAGACAATGTTTGCTCTTCCACTGTGATTCTCTCATTTAAATGTTGATGTAGTTTGTGTTTTACTTTAGTAAGGAAGAGGTCTTGAGCCTCTCTTTAACAGGTTGAGTTATGTTGCTTATGCTGCCCTGTTATGGAGCAGAGAGTGAAAACTCTGCGGAATGATGTTTACTGCATGCGTTTAGCTGCGTGCCTCGGAGTTAATGAGGAGGTCTTCCACAGGGACAATGGCACATTATGGGCATGTTAGTCCACTCCACAGATCCTCAAAGGGTCCCTAATGAACTTTGTGGCAGATCACCGTTAGAGAAGCCTAGATAACTGCAGCACTTTGTGAAAAGCCGATACGAAGGATAATAGATGGTGAATGGAGCAGGGCATGCGCCAGCCAATAAGCAGAACCCGGCTGGCTGATGAGCAGCTGTCCCGACCAACCCTCCCTTTCTGTGCTTGACCCATTTAATAAACGACGCTGCCATCAATCTCTATTGTTCGCAGCAGGGGGCACATTTCCCTTCAGAAAACAACAGAAAAAGCAGAGTTGTTATAGTGTCTTTAGCGTGTAGCCCTTCAACAGCAGTCTTTGAAGTGCTTTGAAGACTGACAGAGGCTTATGGGAGTTTAATTGACCATAGTAGGAGAATGGTGTGTGAATATCGATCATGAGCAGGTGGTGAGAATCAATGAGAGGGAAGAAACCGGAGTCAGGGTCTTCTCCATTGTGCGAACGACACACAACACCCGACACAGCCCTTTAAACTCCAGAGAGAACAAAAAAACGTCATTCATCCTCAATTATCCCGTTCGGAGAAGCTCTGGTGTACAGATGGTTTCTGATGTGGGGGGAGCTCATGTTTTTGGGAGTCTCTATTATTCTTGACAAATTCACCATCGAATCATATGGGCTCTATTGGGGTCCCCCCAGTGCACTCGGGCGACTTGTCAACAAGCACTTGGCTTTGAGGAGACAATGGATGAAAGGACTCCATGAATGGTGATTAGGGTACAGAGAAGCCCCAAACCAGGCCCCCTCAACTGAAATAGTGTGTCTCACACACTCACACACACACTATAGGGATTCTCATGGCTCCATTGAATGACACTTCAATTCCATCAGCACTCTCAGAGAATATATCTCAGCCAATAGCTTCAGTACAATCATCTTTGGTCCAGTTACACTGCCAGGTCCACTACATAAGCAAATCACGAGAGCAGCATCTGCTAAGGATATTTTATCTCTTCAACAATATCTGGATGTAATGTTCAATAGAGCCTGTATTTTCTTGCCCATCATAGGCTTTTGATACACAAGTGAAGGTAAACTAAAGATATACCAGCATATAAAGCCAAACTGAACACCTTATCAAGGTTAAAAATACTAATTCTCCATCCATGCAGCACAGTACACTAAGGAGCAATGTTCTGTCATTTTTAGCGAATAGCATTTATAGTAGACATTGCAACCACAGTGCTTTGCTAGCTCTGACCTGAGGTCAAACACTACTTTTGGCAGATTTGGCAAAAAGTTTAGAGTCCACTAAAGTGATTCAGGACGATTTGGATAGAATCCAGAATAGGGAAGAAATGTGGCAAATGAAATATAATGCACCGAAATGTAAAGTTATACAGGTAGGTAATAAAAACATTAGACGGGATTACTTCATGGGAGGTTTAAAACTGGAATGTGCTCCACATGAAAAAGATCTGGGAGTGATTGTTGACCAAACGCTCACAGGCTCTAGCCATTGTGCCGTAGCTCTTAAAAAAGCCAATCGGATGCTGGGATACATTTCCAAAAGTATTGAGTACAAATACAAGGAGGTGATGCTTCTTTCATACAACACATTCATCACACATCTGGAATATTGAGCACAGTTCTGAGGACCATACTTTAATAAAGATATACAGGCTCTTGAGAAAGAGAAGAGCCACTAAGCTAATTCCAGGAATAAAAGATAAAAGCTATGAGAAGAGGCTGAAGATTAATCTCTTTAGTCTTAGGAAAAGGAGACTTAGGGGTGATCTGATTGAGGTCTTTAAATATTTTAAAGGTATTAACAAAGTGAATTATGTAGGATTCCTTCGGCCAAGTGTTGTTAATAGAACTCGGGGTCACAAATGGAAGTTGACCAAGGGTAAATTTAGCACTGATATTAGGAAATATTTTTTTTTACCCAAAGAGTAATTTGGATATGGAATAGCTTGCCTGACCATATTGTTGAGGCAGAAACCTTGGGAATTTTCGACTTGACTTAAAGCTGGATACCATTGAGTCATTGAGTATCTGAAGTGATATATTCACAATAGTAAAAAGAAACTGGCGAGCCTCGTTGGGCCTGTTCTCGCCACTCATGTTATGTTATGTTATGTTATGAACCAGAGAAGAAGTACCCTGTGCATGGTCCGGTCATCGTCTTGTCACCCTGTGTATGTGCATATGTGTCTGTACATATCTGTGCCTGTCCATATGTGTCTCTGCATGTCTGTGCATGTCCATGTGAGTTGTTGTATATCCATGTGTATCTGTGTGAGTATTTTTTTTGCGTGTGTCTTTATATCTCTTTGTGTGTCTATGTACATCTATGTGTGTCTTAGTATGTTCATGTGTGTCTACTGTATGTGTGTCCATGTGTGTCTTTGCTGACACACAAGGACACACACCGGAACTGACTGACATGCATAGACACACATGGACAAACACAGATAGAGATGGACAAACATATGCCTTCATCATGAGTAGGGAACACTACCGGGCAGAGTGTTATTCTCAGCCAATGAGTCTGAGAATGAAAAAAAAAAAAACACAAGCTGAGGCTGTTTCCTGTAGCTCCAAAGAAACCCAATAGGAAAGACCAGTCAGAGAGCAGAAGTACTGCATGCAGAGGGGTCCTTTTCCTTTAGTCCAGGCCAAGAAGTTGGAAAAGTATTTGATTTCCCTCAAAATCCAACAGAAAACAACAACAACAACGATGACAAAAAAGAAAAACAAAACAAAACAAAACATTGGTCATGCAACAGCACATGAAACACGCACCACACACTGGGAGAACACAGGCTGCCTCACACTGGGAGAACTGCACGAGGAAATCATCAGCTTTTCTCAAGTAAACAGGAGGATCACAGCATCTCGCAATATCCTCACTCACGAGGGGCTTCACACTGGACATGAGCAAATGCACTCAGAGACATTGCCCAATATTATATAGTGCCAGTCATTGAACACCTGTAAATGTTTATTCACATCCCTGTTACTTTTTTGAATTCACCATTAATATTATTCTGAATCACACTCTCTGACATACTGGTCTGTGATTACAGTATATCCACACAGGTAATGCAACTCCAAAAAAGAGCTCTCAATTACTCCCCAGAAGTTGAGCTTTTAATACTTGCTAAAGCAATCTAGATAGTGGAAAACAATGATATTTTAGTTTAGATGTTAAAAAAAAGAAGGAAAAAAAAAACAAAAAGCCTAAGCTTCTTAATGCTTTTATCAAAGAATGAGCTATAATATGTCTCATTTTTAGGGCTCTTAAAGAGAATAGCCAAATAATCCCGAAGAAGGCAGAAATTGTGTGTACACAACATGGCGTAATGGGAGATCTCCTCAAGGAATAAATTAAGATTAACCAATGAAATCTCAAAATGAGTCCCTCCACTGTTTTTTAAGCACACGGATTACACTTTTAAGAAGTGTAAGCTCTTTTTAGCAAAACATAAACTGTGTGCAGAACTACGGACACTTAAGTGTGTAACTTGAACATTATTAGAAATGGGCATGAATGGAAATCTGCCCAGAGAAGGAATGATGGGGGCAACTGTTAAAGGTTTGAGGGGTATTTTAGATGTCATCTCTTCCTGTTTTGGATATTTTAGATTTTACTGCTTCCCGCGGACCCGTGTCCATGGTTACGTGCCCGGAGGCCCTGGGAGCATCAGTTGCCCGGATGCTCAGGTTGCTAAAGGTCTCCGAACTGCCATGACCCACCTGTAACATGATATCTCTGAAGCCACCATTTTACTGACCCTCCGACTGTCTGTTGTCATGACCTTTGCCCTTGAGCTGCCCCACCTCACGACACAGAGCTGGGCTCATTTTTCACCCCTGATCGGCCTCTACAATTCAGAGCTATGGGTGGTATTTCAGCCTATGGAGGTAACATGGTTCTCTCTCTCTCTCTCTCTCTCTCTCTCACTTCCACATGCACACACACACCCACACACACATACGCACAAGCTCACAAAACCATACAAAAACGCACACAGACATACACATGAGCGTGCACGTACACACGAGCATGCATACACACACACATACATTCACAAGGTTGTATACACACACACGTGCTTGCACACACACACACACACGCGCACATGCATACATCTTAGCGTCATTCTTGGAATTCTCTTTTTAATGTCTTGTTAACAGCATCATAAAAGTGCCATTTTTCCATCTCAGATACATATCTAAACAAAGAACAATGTCCCTTCAGTGTTCATGCATTCGTGACCTGGCTGGAATACTGTAACATTTCATTGTCTGGTTGCACTTTTGCAATTTTGCCCTAAAACACCTTAAACTTGTGCAGAATGCAGCGGCTTCAATATAGCCTAGAACTAAGAAGCGTGACCACGTATGCCCAGTGCTCAAAAATTTTCATAGGCTGCCCGTCAAATTTAGAGTTGAATATACAGTAAAATTCTACTGCTAACTTACAAAGCTATAAATTACTTGGCCTCAAAATATCTTTGAGCTCTTCTCATTCCTTTATCCCTGTCTTTGTTCAGTTACAAGAGCACTTTGAAAGTACAAGAGTACTTTGTACACAAGGAGCTCAATGTATGAAAATCCCAAATATATCCAGTGTTAGACTGGAGGAAGAGCCTTCTCTTACACCAATTTTATGAAACAATTTCCCAAGACATGTTTGGGCTTCAGACACACACTCTGTCTTCAAGAATAGGCTCTAAATATACCTCTTCTGTCAAGCCTATACTTAATTTACATATATATAGTTATATATATCTCTATGTGGTGCTGTTGAGGCTGGCCAAAACCTTAGTCACTGGGTAGGTCTACATGTTATGGGCAACTGATGTTATATGAGTCCGTGTGGAACTAGTGGCACTGAGCATGCATTAAGGGTGCCAGCTGGATTAGCTACAGCCTTATAGGCTAAATCCACTATGCGGTAATGTTCTGCAAGACGAGTTTGGCTCGCAAAAATTTACATAAACCCACGCATGGTATTTGAATCCGTACCACTCCGCTAGTGACAGTAAAGATCCGTGAACTTAAGGGACAGTGGATCTACAGTCATGTCAATATACGGGAACCAACACATTCTGCTATGGAGGACTTTTTTTCCATTATACCAGAAAAATTATCTATAATACTGAATTAGTTAGCTAGAATTGAGTCTTTTTTCAAAATATTGGTACGTGTCTCAGATATTCTGACATATTGGCAGCAGATTACTCCATGCTGCATATTGTAACGTAAAGATGCATCACGTTGCGTGATTGACTTTTTTTACACAATGCTGGAAAATTTTTTTCCTGTTTTCATCTGCAAAGTTACGGTACACCTTCAATTTGACGCTATCTAACGCAGCATTTTGTAAAAGCTGATCAGTTGTTTTGAAGTAAGCTTCTGCAAGAGCATAACATTTCTGCAGTTAGCTTACGTAAGGCATTTAACCCGTACAATAAACTTGATAAAAGACTTTTAGCTTTAATCTCTTGGTTCTACAACACATACAACCTGGTGCAGGGTGTCTGAGGGACAATCAGTGAATGGATGCAGGTCTCCAGACTCCAGGGTTGTTGGTAGTTGCTTCAGGGTTATAACTTTTTACTGTATTTAGAACCTGACACTGGAAAACTTTATTTAATGTGCTCTTCATTGATGTAGTGCCTAAACTCCCTCTTTATGTCTTTTTCCAGGGATCGTTTCTCTCCCGAACACTGAGTCCGTGGACCAATCAACGCTCTGTTCTTCACCGTGTGGCCGCTAAATGCTGATGCCCAGGTGTCATGATTCAATTTAATTCCATCCTTGCCTCATCACTTGCACAACCACTTTATTAGACTTTAATCTGACTTCAATTAACTAGATAACTCGGTCGCCACAGCGACCGTGTCGTGTATCTCCCCAATCCCTAAATTTCTGACAAGATGGCCGCCGGCAGCCACATTGGACGTCCAAAACTGCCGAAAATCGGTCTTGAACATTTTCAAATAAATATCTTCGCCTGTGCAAAATTAGAAAAAATTCCCATAATCATTGTGGCCTCCAGAGCCCGGAACAGAAAATCTCTGCGGGAGCAGCGGCGGCGGTAGCCCCGGAACTAAATCATAGTGTCTCCCGACTTTCGTAGTCGAGGGCATACAATTAGCTTACATGGAAAGGATGGACTCTCTCGCTATAGCTGGGTATCTCCGAGATTTCTTCCCTCTGGAGAGTTTTTCTCTGACCACTGTTTGAGGATTAGTCTGTGTACTGGAAGTTTTTTCTTCACTTCATTTGCATTTTGGGGATTAGGCTGGGCACTGCTCTTTTTGGCTTGGTGAAGTGTCTTTGTGACTGTCCGTCTGTGAGAAGCTCAATACGGTTCAAACTGCTCTTCATTCAGCACAAACACACACACACACCTCCATCAAGATATTATGATTCAGCTTTCACATTATCCCATGAGCATTTTGTACTTTGCTGATTTTCAATTCGCGAAACACACACGGATTGTATGCACAGATACATTTGCAATGCTGAAAAAGATTAAAAATAAACATGATTATGGCTGGATGGCATAGTGGCACTGTTGCCAGCACTGTTGTCTCACAGCAAGACGGTTGTGGGTAATAATCTGACTGTTTCTCTCTGTGTGGAGTTCGCTTGTCTTTGAGTGGGCCTCCTCTGGATACTCTGGCTTTTTCCCGCAGGTGAAAGACACGCCTGTCAGGCTAATTGGAGACTCTAAAAATTGCCCTTGGGTGTGTGTGTGTGTGTGTGAATGGTGTGTGCACCCTGTGATGGATTGGGGAGCTATCGAGGGTGGGTCCCTGCCTTCTACCCATAGTCAGCTTGTATAGGCTCCAGCTCCCCCGTGACCTCAGTAATAAAGAAGCAATTTAGATCATGGATTGATGTATGAATGGTTGAAGACAGTTGATTTCTTTATTGATAAGGAGTTGGAGGAATTTGGCCGAGCAAATAAAAGCAAAGAAGTGTATGTATGTGATCAGGATAATCCGAAGGCTTTGCTCCATGGCATGCAATGACAGCACAAGCTCAGGCCAAAAAGACACTCTGCTGACATTTGTTTGATAAATCTTCGCCAAGCACAATCCAGCATAATTTTATGGGAGAAAGACCCATCTTTACAAATGATAAAAATGATGAAGGTATAAAGTAAATGATCACTTTATTGATTTATGAAAGACTACTATGATAGGAGGCCACAGTGAAAGTGACTTGACTTGAGAATACATCTCCTGCCCATGTGCAGAAATGGGGCAGGAGAACGGAGGTCTTTGGTCAGCAGCCCTGTCTCAGAGCCAGCTTGAGTGAAGTGTACGTCAGGCCTGTCATTGCGTATAGTCATCACACTATGATGAGTCAATGAACACCGTCATCGTTCCGACCTTCTAACACACCCGTCAGCCCCATCATTCAAAAGAGCAGCTAGATCCTGTCCTGTCCCAGCCCTGGGGGCCCAAATGTAGAACTGAATGGCCCCGGATGCGTTTCCACACGCTCGGTCATTGAAGGGTAAATGATGGAAGGGAATTTGTCAAGTCAGTAGTAATCTGCTTCCTGTTTGTGTCCCAGCCAGTGAAGCTTCTAGGGAATCTCAAAACTTGACCCAACGTCCACCAAATTGCCCATTTACAATACTAAACCCTACAGGGCATGCTCAAAGCTCAGGAAATAGTGTCATAAATACTGTCATGAATGGCTTTGTGAAGCTCACAATGTGATGTTTTTGTTGAGACAGTCTCAGATATAGATTAATTACAGTCTGTTGTGACCTTTACCCTGCAATAAATTTCTCTTTGTTTAAACTTAGAACAAAAGTTAACTGGCTGCCTTGAAAATCTGAGTGAACTCAACTTGAAGATAAGCTTTATTTCAACTCAGACAAGATTCACAATTTGTTGAGACAATTGATAGCAACAAGATTAACTTCTGAAAACTTTGAAATTTGAGTTCAATATCTGAAACCTGTCATGACAAGTAGGGTTAAAGAGAAGAAATAAGTTCACGTAACTAATTGGGGCTATCATTTTTTTGCAGAGTACAGCTGTAGCTAAGTGATTCCTCAAGGCTAACCGAGACCAGGAGCCTGTCTGTCCTTGTTGCACAATTTTGACTTGCAGCCATATTTTGTCCACTACAGCACACTCCAAAGCCAGAGAAGTTTCCAGTGAAAGCCAGTAACAGTTAATCTCTGACTGGCAAAGCTGGCAAATAGCCTAACAGGCTTTATGCAGCCGGATATATATACATGTGAATATAAAAACAAGAAACAGCGGCATTTTAGATTGAGAGGCTTTTTGGCCTGCTCAGAAGCAACCTACAAAGCGGCACCTATTTGCATTTTGCAAAGTGAGGTGTTTTCAGAGTTATTTAGTCTGGATAAATGTTGCTTTTGTCCATGGATTTGGCTCAGGAGGATCAACTTTGAATGTGTAATGTTTGTTTTTGAAGTGATATGGGAAAGTATCGACAAAATAAACCTCTTTCGATACCTTCTGAAGAAGAGGCATTGGAATTAATGGTCATAAATAAGACCAGACAGGGATAGTGAGATAGCTGTGACGTTCAATATTCACTGTAGAAAAGTGATGAAAGTGGCAACTGTAACATCCCTTGAAGAGAGTCGTGATGGAGTGCTGGGATTTTGAGAGAAATGGATGGGGATTATTTTGTTGCTTCACACTGTGTAATTTGAAAATGTTCATTGTGGCACTGAAACAACACAAAAGTCATTTCACAACCTGGAACCAACCCTGCCTTCCTCTCGAACCGGAAGAGTCAGACCCTGAAAAATGCAATCTGCTCCAGACAGACAGATAGATAGATAGATAGATAGAATTTATTGGATTTAAAGACAGACAGAAAAAACATCAACAAAATCCAAGGCATAAACATGTTAAAGTGCACGCACTTGTTTCCAACATAGTCCCTACATACAAACTTAAAAGCACTCATAGACATAGCACAGATAAACAAGTGAGGAATTGCCCATCTAGCACCTTGCTAAAAACATTACCAATAAACAAGTAGTATAATTTACCTGTTATTCAGTGGATAGGAAAATTACCCGATTGCACTTGCTAAAACATTGTTGTGGTTATTTACTCATGGTCATTCCTAGAAAAATTAGGATAGCCGACATTCACAATAGAACATTTAAATCACCTTATAAAGGTGATTTTAAACCCTACTTTAAAAGTCTAGATTGACTCCTCTGGCTGACTAATCCTTGACCTTGTCAAAGAGGTGGTTCCGAACCTTGCTCTTGTACACGCCTTTCCTACTGATTAGCCTTATACTAGGCAGGAGGTCATTCCATAGAGCGATGTCTGAGTAAAAGAAACTACTCTGTGCTACTGCCTTCACTCTAGGCACTGAGCAGGAGTTTATGCTGGCTCTGGTGTTGTGATGATGTTGAGTGTGGACCATGACTATCTGTGTAGTTAGATAGGACGGGGCAGTACCATGGATGATATTGTACATCTGGTTCAGTTTCAGCTGCTCCACCCTGAGGTGTATTGGTAGCATGCCTACCTTTCTGAATTCCTCCCTCCCAACATGTGCTCTGGAGGGCAAGTTCAGTAGATATCGGACTGCTCTATTTTGCATGACCTGTAGCTTGCCACTGATCTTGGCTGTCAGTCCACTGAACCAGGCTGAGCTTGCATAATCAAAATGACACTGCAAAAGGGATGTGACCAGCAGTTTCTTGGTCTTATTGTCAAAGGCCTGGGTGTTTCTATAAGGAAATTTTATCTTACCTTCACATTTCGCTATGATTTTAGAGACGATTTTTTTCACCTGAGAGATGTTTATCTAGTTCTAGACCTAGATATTTAACACCGTCCTTCCCTGATATCTCTGCCTCACCACAAGATATTTCGAGATGATCTACTTTAGCCCTTCTTTTCCTGGTACCAAACAATATCGACTCAGTTTTTCCCAGATGGATTGAGAGTTTGTTATCAGTGAGCCACTCACAGGCATTTTCCAGCTCTTTTGATAGAGCAGCCTCAATCTCCCTGGTGTCCTTTCCTGGTACAAGCAATGCGGAATCGTCCACATAGAGCAGGAGCTTGCATCGTACTGCTGCTGGCATGTCATTCACAAACATAAGAAATAAAAGTGGGCCTAGGATGGAACCTTGAGGAACTCCACATCCTATCTCTAGGGGTTCCGAACTAACACCATCTAAATCACAGACCTGAAATCTACCTGTGAGATATGAAGAAAACCATTTAACAGTCATCTCACTAAAACCTAAGCATTTGAGCTTTGACAGCAGAATGGCATGATTGACTGTGTCAAAAGCTTTTTGTAAGTCAAGCAGGACCATGCCCACAAGGTATCCCTTGCTAAAGTGCAGCTTAACATAGTCGAACAGGTCTATGAGGCAGGTGTCTGTCGAGTGAGCTGATCTGAACCCTGACTGGTGTTCATAGATCAGGTTGTTGCTGGTCAAGCATTCCTCCACCTGCACATACACCAGTCGTTCAACGACCTTGGACATGTTAGTTAGGATGGACACTGGCCGGTAGTTGCCTACATCAGTTTTGCTGTTCTTTTTATGCAGTGGGACCACCCTGGCCATTTTAAGTTCAGCTGGAAACTTTCCCTGACTTATAGAAAGGTTTACTAAGTGGGTGACTACTCCAGAAATTGCATTTGCACTGTCCCGCAGGAACCTACCAGGGATAAGGTCCAGTCCTGTGGCTTTGGGTGTGGGTAAGGCGGATAATATTGTCCTCACATTCTCCTCTGAGACCGGTTTTGGTGCAAAACCATCCCTTGTTACACCTTTGTTTTTGTAAAAAGAACTGAGAAATGTCTGGCCATAAGTCCCTGAGCCGCTGGGAAGCTTCTCTACAAGGCTGGCTGCAATGGTTGGAAAAAAGTTATTAAAATGACTTCTAACCTTACCCTTATCATGACACAACTTGTCGTCAATGATCAAACCTGTGCTTCCACTTTTATCATTGTATTGACCTGTAGCACCTAATTCCTTAAGCACTTTCCAGAGCTTTTTAGGCTGGTGTGCATTTACAGCTACTGAGTCTGAGATTAATGATTCGTTTTAGATAGTTGGACTGAAATGGAATCACATTGGTGCCATTTGCGGCCCTGGCGCGATAATCCGTTTACTAAAGGCCATTGCTATTTTAAAAATGAGTCTCCTGTTTGCCCTATTTTTCAACATTTTCCCTCAGTCTGAAATTTAAAGCAAACGTTAAAGGTGGTCCCATCTCTGCAGCCTCCTTTGCAATATGTGGGTGTTGGTTGTGGTCTGAAGTCCAGGGGTCCCACTAAGTGCTTTAACTACCCATGAACTCAGCCATATACTTTAATTTGATTTCTCTGGTCAGCTTTACCTCCTGGCTAAACAATCTTGTAACTGAAAAAAATTTGGTAATTTCCTCCACCAAGGAGGTTACATTTTTTGCTGCCGTTGGTTTGTCTGTCTGTTTGTTTGACTGTTTGTGTATAAGATAACTCAAAAAGTAATGAATGGATATCTCAGAAATTTTGTGGATGGGTTGCTATTACATCAGGGCTGGACCCTATTGATTTTAAGCATGATCAGTCAAACAATTTGGCTGCCATTGGAGCCATTTTGAAATCCTATGACACGATCCTATAACTATCCTATAACTGAACTCCCAGTGATATCATTCAAATTTTGAGGATTGATTGCTCTCTATCAGCCTGGAACACGCTGCATCAAACAATATGGCCGCCATGGGACCCATCTTTAAAAAAAAGTTGCAGATACCTTAAATTTATTATGAGCCATGTTCACTCAGCAAGCTTCTGACTGTGCTGCCTTGGCAGAGGTGCCTCTGGTTTTTAATTAAATGCTAGGGAGGAAATATATATTCTGAACATCTTACACTTCAGGCTATCAGCAATGGCTACATCCCGTTATACACTATCCCATGTTTCTATAGTGTAACACCGGAGGGGCATTGCTGTTGTTCAGGCAGGCTGTGGGCCCACTGCCCAGCCAAACCGCCAGCAGCTTCTGCAATGGGCCTTCTTACTCGACCCAAACAGCTGGACACTAAAGGAACAGGGCTCATTCGCTGAAATGAAGGCATTTGTCTCCGCACGATACAAGGCTCCTCCGCACGGCAGCTCCCATCTGTTGACGCTCTCCACATGCCCACAGCTCGTCAGGACGCTTAGCGCTGGTCTGGCAGCGATTTCCCTGACCTCCGAAAGCAGCGCCGGGCCGGAAACCGCGGTGATTTCCACACATAGACCCGTCTTTCGCCCTGTTTGTGTCTGTTCGCTCCTCGCCTGTCCGCAGAGAAAGCGGTTCAGAGCCAGTTCCCACATCTCAGAATCCTCATCCATTTTTTCATGTGAGATTAGAATTTCTTTTTCCCTTCAAACTATGGGTCATGTGATTTGCCCTGAAGTGACATGAAATAATCAATATAAATGCCGTTGAATATGTACAGATTTTATTTGGCATGAAGAACTAAATTAAAGCGATTGCATTAACAGTACCTCCTTTGTAGACCGATGGTCACATACATATCTGATCACACACAACATTTAGTGCTAACAATTCTAGAGCTCAGCTCAGTACTGTATTTAAAATACAAGGTCTATAAGACAAAAACAAGTGGCAGCTTGTTATTACATTTGGATTAATATTCTATGCTCTATCGCAGGGACAGTGAAGTCTAGTGCTGGAAGGGGGGTGTCATAGTGCCCTCACAAACGTGCCAGTTACCCATGGCATATGCACTGACACATCCTGATGCCATGCCATATACACTGACACATCCTGAGACCATGCCAATATTCAATATCATACCTAGTACCTGGAAGTCAGCTATGTTTTTCCCTTTATTAAAGAGTGGAAACCCCTCTTATTTGGATCATTTCTGTCCCATTTCCAGGCTGTCTGTTATAGCTAAGGTCTTTCAATCTTTTGTGCATGACCATTTGAAACAATTTTTATCTGATAATACCTGTAATATTCTCAGTCAGAAGGTTTTAGATCAGGCCATAGTACCATAACGGCAACTATGCTAGTCACCAATGACATTACCAAAGCCTTAGACAATATTTGACTTTGTGCAGCCCTATTTGTTGATTCGTCTAAACCATTTGACTCTATAGATCACCAACTGCTATTACAGAGACTTGCCTGCATAGGCCTTAGTAACATGGCTTTCAGTTAGTTCAAGAACTATCTAACTGGAAGAACGCAGCACGTCTCAGTCGAAAACTATTCCTCAGCCTCGCGTACAGTAAACAAAGGAGTACCTCGTCAATTTTCGCCCCTTTTTTATTTTCAATTTTAATAAATAGATCATGGAATAAATCCTGCTAAGTTACACTTGTATGCTGATAACATAATTATTTACACAGCTGCACCTTCTCTGAATCAAGCCATTGAGCACTTGTAGGATGCTTTTTGATCTCTGCAGCATTCATTGTTTTAATTGAAGTTGGTCCTCAATCCAAAAAAGACCAAATACATGACCTTCACTCTTTCTGCGCTATAACTATTGATTCTGCATTATCACATTGGATGGTACATGTATAGAAAGAGTAACTTCTTATAAATATTTAGGCATATGGATTGATGATACAATAACATTTAGAATGCATATTAATAATCAACTGAAAAAAATTTAGGCCACAACTAGGATTTCTTTTCCGCCTTAAGAATGCTTCTTATTTCAGGCCAGAATGAAAATTGTGCAAAGCTCTTTTTTATCGACGTGATTATATGAAACAGCTTCATCTCTTTTGACAAAACTGGATTCTGAATATCAGGCTGTACACAAACATTAGCAACGGTAACTTTTTTTTTATGATCAATTTTTTATTGTTCTTTTCCATGTTAGTATAGGCAGAGATTTTATATTCCCATACAAACATCAATAATGGCTGTTTCTGCTCCAACCCTTAACCCAACCCTCCCCCCTAACCCGGTGGCGAACCCAAGGCAAGACTAGCATAAACATCTACAAAGCGGTAACCGCCCGTACAGCAACAGATACCGTAATAATAAACAAAACAAACAGAGAAAGACAACAATTAAAAAAAAAAAAAAAAGTATAGAAGAATTTTGCACTTCAAACATTACATTACAAATTTCATATTCAATCAATCAATCACCCACCCACCCACCCACACCCGCCCACACACACACCCACACACACACACACACTCACACAGCTATTCCACAGGCGATCTCAACATGAACATCATATCAAATACAAACTACTACAATAAGGCACATATCCTTTGCAGAAGCCTTGACCAGCAAGAAACATTTTGTGCTTTGACATGGCAAAGTTGTGCAGTGGACCGCTCCATCTGAGCAATCTCCTTGTAGCTCAACGGTAACTTAGCTACATTAGCTGCAGTGCTACAGCCACAATCAACAGGCTATCACGTTAGGTAGGCTTATGCAACACAAAATAGTAAAACTTACTGCTATCGCATCTGTGAGTCACGGAGAGTTGCTACCAATCCAAGCTTTATCTTCAGATATTTTACAGCCTGTGTTTGAGGCAGGTTGTTAGTGCTAACTATCATTAGCGGTCCTGCTAGCCACCCGTAACATGTTAGCTTCGCTTTCATTATTTGCTGTTATATTGTTACTAACAGCTTGTGCTTCCGAGCGCTTGATCGATGTAACTGCTCCAGGTTTGAGAAGCAGCTGAGACGCATATCCAGCGACAAATTATCCTTTATTGTCAAAGCTGTTTTTGGTGAAATGCCAAGTACAAACAGCTAACGTTCCCTTTGAGTGTGACTGTTTGCTGCCAGCAAACAAGAAAGCTACCCACTGATTTCTGTTGGCATTGTCTTTTGGAAGAGATCTTTTTTTTCACGTTCCAAAACAAACACGGATGAGCAGCTTTGGGAGACATATTGACGAAACTGCACCTCAAATTATCCGCGGTTCTTCTTCTTCTTTTTTTGTATTTTCGAAAGTGTAGGTGCTACAAAGGTGTGATATGATCCGCGGTTGTTTGTGCCTGCTTTAAATAGTTTTCGGGGTGGGCAGCGCCGTGATTGACTCTAGCAAGGTCTGTACTAATTAGACGGCACAACTTGACGTCAGGTTTTGCCCAGATCTCGTGAAGATCTCGGGACGAGCTGTTCAGAGAGGAAATCACGTTCAGGAAATCACATCCTTGGATTACGGCAAAACCCCTGCATCTTATGTTTAGAAACTTTACAGATGTTGAGTAATTATGACATTACTTGTATGTATTAAAATAAGGATCAGCATAATAGGTCCCATTTGTACTCTTCCAAAAAAGAAACTAAACAAATATTGAATTATTGATTACACTTTCTTTTCAATGTGTTTTCCACATTTGTCAAAACATTTCATGAATAATAAATTGATGCTAAAAACAATGTATAGTTTCTTTTTTGGAAGAGTATAAATACAAACTGCCCTGAAGGAAACATGTTTGTAGTGAGCAGGTTTTGCTATGTAATGAGCGTGCATGCATGAGTGTTGAGGTAAACGAATATTCCTACTAAAATGCGCAACGTGATGGCCCCATCTCCGTCCATTCATTTAATGATTTAGTACTATATTAGTTCAAAAAATGGTGTCAGAAGTTGTCGTTCTCGCCTCTGACAGCAGAGCAAATATCCGATGTGAGTGACCGGAATTTTCAATGCACTTTGGCTGTGTGAGTAAAATGTTTTGAATTCTCTGAGTGACGCGAACTAGCAAAGCTAACGTGGAGATATTTTAGCACAACGTAACAGTGAAGCCTACAGAAGGTAAGAATGGATTCTCTCTTTTCCATAAGTCCATCTGAAGCATTTGACTTTGGAGACTATGGTAGTTGGCCAAATTGGATCCAACGTTTTGAAAGATTCCGAATAGCGGCAGGACTCAATACTCAGAGTGAAGAGTATCAAGTGAACTCACTAGTATGGGAGACATGGCTGATGACATTCTGAACACGTTAGCACTGTCGAACTATGACAAGAAATAGTATAGCAAGGTAAAAGAATTGTTCGATAAACACTCAATTTGCAAGCATAATGTGATCTACGAAAGAGCCATATTCAACAAACATTGCCTGGAGCCTGGTGAGACGGCTGAGGCATTTATTACAGCTGTTCATAAACTGGCTGAGCACTGTTAGTATGGAATTCTCCACGATGAGATGATTAGTGACTGCCTCGTTGTCGGTATCAGAGACCATGCACTCTCAGAGAAGTTACAGCTTGATTCTGAATTGACTCTTTTAAAAGCGGTCACAAAAATTTGTCAAAGTGAAAAGATTAAAAAGTAACAGCCAGTATTGTGACAAAGCAGCGCTGATGCTATGGAGACACACAGAGATGCAGTTGAATTCAAGTTCAAACAGAAATACTCTCCACACGGGAAAACGTGCCCTTAAACAAAACGAAAGAACAGTGCTAAGTTATGCAAGTACTAAATGCGGCAGATGTGGCAAAACACATGAAAATGTACCCAATGCATGTCCTGCAAGCACAACAGAGTGTAAGAAATGTAAGAAAAGGGAGCATTTTGCTGCGGTCTGTAAAACTAAAATGAGAGTGGAAGAACTCAAAGTAAGTGTGAAAGTATGAAAGCTTAGAGATGTTATTCCTTGGCACAATGAATTGTACAAAAGCCAACACCCAGAAATCGCTTGAAGTGAATGGCCAGCAGTTAACATACAAGCGCTGCAGTGATGGCTATCACAGCACAACTGTACTCAAAAAAGCTGCACGGTGAGCTGTTACCGACAACCAAAAGACTGTGTGGACCAAGTAACACGCCCATAGAGGACAAAGGACATTTCACTGCTGATATGATACAATGCTATATGTGCTGACATATCCCCATGCAATGGCAGACGCTTACATTTGAACCTGATGCCAAAAACTATTAAAAGATTAATCCTTGGGGAAAGTTGATCACAATGTGATTGATCATAAGATAACATACAGTATCTGTTGATAAATAAGTGAGTCTCAACCAGAGGTCGCGTTACACTTTTTGATTGTCCGTCATTGTGACGGACAGGGGCATAAAAAATTCGTCATAATCAATTATTATCCGTCATTGTAATTTTATTTTTTTAAATGATAATCTTTTTTTTTAATAAAACAGAATAATTTATAGGTTTATAGATTAGCTGATACCGAC
This sequence comes from Gymnothorax reevesii, assembly GCA_029721435.1. NCBI lineage: Eukaryota > Metazoa > Chordata > Actinopteri > Anguilliformes > Muraenidae > Gymnothorax > Gymnothorax reevesii. The sequence continues at coordinate 24,507,375 of CM056591.1, read as the reverse complement.
AGTGATTCGTGTAGAAGCACATTGCGCGCTGTGTTAAATACAGCACTGCGTGGATTTTCGAACTTACTGCTGCATCAACTTTATAAAACATCACAAATGATTTCTCCCCCCACACAGTAACAGTGCACAAATGAACAATGCTTTCAGTTATTGGTGGGCTTCACTAAGCCTAACAACCGCAGTCTCGCTGAGCGGTCCTACAAAGCTGCTTATCAACTTGATACGTCAACTGAGGCTTTCCCCACCTAGATATCTGTGTGTTCACATAACAGAAACGAGGTTTATATGACTAATCGTCTACCAGCAGCAGAGCAGCATATTTTTCAAATGAAGAGCAAATGATATTTCAAAAATATGAGGAATACAGGATCATACGAGATATGCCAAGTCTGACAAATTCGGCTTGAGTCTCTCGCCTCTAAATGGCATTCACGTTCCTGTACCGTGGTCAGCAACTATTCAATCAACGCGAACTCAAGAAATTCACTCGTGGAATTCAAGTCATTTCACATTAAGTTAATCTGTTTGACATGCATTATGGTGGATTTCCCCACTAGTGACACGGAAATTTATTATGACTCAGGAATTCTCGCGCTTGTCTTTACTGAAGGATTGAAAGCAATGGAATTGTATAAAGATGTTTCAAATGGTCTTATTTCATTTAAGCAATTTAAACGATCATGAAACACATGCATTGTTTCCTATCCCTGAGTAAAGAGAAACACGAGAAGTCTGAAGTAATAATCGCTTTCCATAGTGCGGTCCACAGTCACGCAGGTGAAACTGAAACTTCAATGCACAAGGATTTTAATTCTACATGAGAATCTCATTAATAAGCATTCATTGAATAATTATGGACTACGGTATGGACTCTCTGTCATACAGATCAAAGACAATGCTCGAGACAATATGACACCCACCACCAATTGGACGGGGGTGTGAATTACATTCTGTCAAAATGACAGACGGCCTTCAAAATATTCTGTCATTGTTAAAAAAATCAGTCAATGACGGAAAATAATTTGGTTTACGCAACCTCTGTTCTCAACCGATGTTTGCTCTCAAAGGGCTAGGCCTTTTTTGGAGGCTCATTTTATACTACAATACAATACCTGTTTAAAATTCAGGTATCAAATGATGTGTAGTTGTAGTGCTTTGAATTGCTCTCATCCTGATTGCATGGGATTCTAAGGCAAAGCAACATTGAATTAATCTATGCAAGCTTTGGTTGATTGTTCATTATGAATGATGCAATACCTGTGTAAATCATCGCAGTATATTATATCACCATGATCTGGGTGAGCAGTACAGTCCATTCTGTAAGACTAGCTATTCCTGAATTGGGAAAATGTGGTATAAGATTTGGGGACTATATCTGTCATGATATCCGGTGTGTGGCTGTAAAGTCTAACAACACAGAGTCCTGCGGTAAGGTGAGGATGGAAACTGCCTCTTTCCCAGGCTAACTGCCCAGCGAATAAACACAGAGTCACATGATATCAGCAAGAGGCATGCAGAGGTTTGCAGAGTGGTGTGGTTGACCAAAAGTGGCTTGTCGGGCACTGCAACAAGGTTCATGACTCACATTAAACATGAGCATGGTCTGTAAGAGGGTAATGAAATCAAATAGAGCTGAACACACTGACTTGCTCTCGTTCTCTCTCTCTCTTTCTCCTTCTCCTCTATGTTTTCAGCTTGATTTTTTATTTTTTTTTTGCAGTAATAAAGACTTTGTCCATACTTCCATTTTTTTTTTGTTTAGATATATTCCTAAAATTGGCAATCCTTTTTCACTTCATCAGTTTAAAAGTTATTTTCCGCTATGATATCAGGCTAATATGGCCATAATGGATCTAAGTGAGTCACGATTCTTTCATATTCAATACCAAGAATGGTACAAGCCATAACCATCTAACTTAGCACTTTACATAACATAACATAACGTAACATAACATAACATAACATAACATAACATAACATAACATAACATAACATGAATGGCAAGAACAGGCCTTTCAGCTCAACTAAGCTCGCCAGTTTCTTTATACTATTGTGAATATGTCCCTTCAGATACTAAATGACTCAATGGTATCTAGTTTTCGGTCAAGCCTGCTCTTGAAACCCCCCAAGGTCTCTGCCTCAACAATATGGTGAGGTAAGCTATTCCACATTGAAATTACTCTTTGGGTGAAGAAATATTTCCGAATATCAGTGCTAAATTTACCTTTGGTCAACTTCCATTTGTGACCCCGAGTTCTACTCACAACACTTGGTCGAAGGAATCCTACATGATTCACTTTGTTAATCCCTTTAACGTATTTTAAGACCTCAATCAAATCACCCCTGAGTCTCCTTTTCCTAAGACTAAAGAGATTAAGGATCTTCAGCCTTTTCTCGTAGCTTTCATCTTTTATACCTGAAATTAGCTTAGTGGCTCTTCTCTGAACTTTCTCTAGAGCCTCTATATCTTCCTTAAAGTATGGTCCCCAGAACTGTACACAATACTCCAGATGTAGTCTGACAAATGTGTTTTACAAAAAAAGCATCAGCTCCTTGGATTTGCACTCAATACTTTTGGCAATGTATCCCAGCATCCGATTGGCTTTTTTAACTGCCACGGTACAATGGCTAGAGCCTGTGAGGGTTTGGTCAACAATCACTCCCAGATCTTTCTCCTGTGGAGCAAATTCCAGTTTTAAACCTCCCACGAAGTAATCCCGTCTAATCTTTTTATTACCTACATGTACAACTTTACATTTCGCTACATTAAATTTAATTTGCCACATTTCTGCCCAATTCTGGATTGAATACAAATCATTCTGAATCACTTTAGTGGACTTTAAACTATTTGCCAAATCCCCAAATTTAGTATCATCTGCAAATTTAACTAATATTCCTATCAAAGTCATTAATGTAGATGAGGAACAGCAGGGGTCCCAACACCGATCCCTGGGGGACGCCACTCCCCACCATACTTAGCTCAGATGAGATACCACTGACCACCACTCTTTGTGTTCTGTCCTGTAACCAGTTTTGGATCCACTCCAGAATACCTCCTGTAACTCCAATGGAGCTCATTTTAAAAACGAGTCTCTTATGCGGTACAGTATCAAATGCTTTCTGAAAATCCAAGTATATGATGTCATAAGCCCTGCTCTGGTCGTAAGTCTTGGTATTTGTTATTTCTGCAGTTTCTAAAATTTCTATGATGACAATCAAATATGACCTCATTCACGACTTTTTTTTCCCCGTAGCATGTATACCTTCATTTGCTCCAGTTATATTACAGTTACTTTAAAAACTGTCCATGAGGATGTTATGATATCTCAGTTTAAGGTAACATTGTTGTGACAGACAGGCAGTCAACATTTACGTTAGCAAGCTAAATGCTGTTGTCTTCTGGCAGTGCAGAATACCTGCTCCCAGTGAACAAGCTGATGCTTTATCTGTAAAATTAAGCAGTATCAAAACTATGTAACTCCAAACCATGGTGCTAAAGACCCCAATTTCATGTAGCTCCGTGGCTAGTTAGCTGGCTGCTGTACGTCAAATTAAGGTGGCTGGGTATGTGGTGGTGCAAAAAGTGGGTATGCAATCTATGCAGTGCATTGGGGCGCTACGCGAAGAGGGGGCGCCAAAAGAATTAGCCGCAAGCAGATGAAGATAGAAGATTATGATATTTACAAGATTGTTTAATTTAAAGAGTACTGGAAGACGTCTTTGTCATTGCATACGCCCCCCAAAAATGGGTAGCTGCGCCCCTGTGGGTATGAATAACATAAGCCATCATGTTCACTAGCTAAATACATTTTATAAACAGATTCCAAGTTCACAGGTGGCGCAAGCCGACTGATTGTTGGCTGTAATGTTGGTTTTCGGTCATCCTTTTTAATTGACCACAGTAAATGTGCTGTGAATCTGTGAAGTCGCATCATACTGATTTGATATGCAAAAACGCACCGCAATGCAGGTTCCTGTACCATCGAGAAAGATCGTATGTAGCATGCACTCCAGTGCCTTCACACTTGCTTGGTACTTTCCATACATCCATTCATCCACCCAGCATCCATCTATTGCTACATCCATTCATTACCAAAAACACTTCTGCCTCATTAAGGTTTGCAGTGGAGCTGGAGCCTATTGCAGCAGACAACTACAAAACCCAAAACCAGTGAAGTTGGCGCGTTATGTAAATCATAGATAAAAACAGAATACAATGATTTGCAAATCCTATTTAACGTATATTCAATTGAATACACTGCAAAGACAAGATGTTTAATGTTCAAACTGAGAAACTTTTTTTTTTTTTTGCAAATAATCATTAACTTAAAATTTAAAGGCAGCAACACATTGCAAAAAAGTTGGCACAGGGGCCTTTTTACCACTGTGTTACATCGCCTTTCCTTTTAACGACACTCAGTAAACGTTTGGGAACTGAGGAGACCAATTTTTGAAGCTTTTCAGGTGGAACTCTTTCCCATTCTTGCTTGATGTACAGCTTAAGTTGTTCAACAGTCCAGGGTCTCCATTGTCATATTTGACGCTTCACAATGTGCCACACATTGTCAATGGGAGACAGGTCTGGACTACAGGCAGGCCAGTCTAATACCCGCACTCTTTTACTACATAGCCATGCTGTTGTAGCACATGCAGAATGTGGCTTGGCATTGTCTTGCTGAAATAAGCAGGGGCATCCATGAAAAAGACGTTGCTTGGATGGCCACATATGTTGCTCCAAATCCTGTATGTACCTTTCAGCATTAATGATGCCTTCACATATGTGTAAGTTGCCCATGCCTTGGGCACTCCCATACCATAACAGATGCTGGCTTTTGAACTTTGCGCCTATAACGGTCCGGATGGTTCTTTTCCTCTTTGGTCCGGAGGACACGACGTCCACAGTTTCCAAAAACAATTTGAAATGTGGACTCATCAGACCACAGAACACTTTTCCACTTTGCATCCGTCCATCTTAGATGAGCTTGGGCCCAGCGAACCCGGCGGCGTTTCTGGGTGCTGTTGATAAATGGCTTTCGCTTTGCATTTTGGAGTTTTAACTTGCACTTGCAGATGTAGCGACAAACTGTAGTTACTGACAGTGGTTTTCTGAAATGTTCTTGAGCCCATGTGGTGATGTCCTTTACACACTGATGTTGGTTTTTGATGCAGTACCGCCTGAGGGATCGAAGGTCACGGGCATTCAATGTTGGTTTTTGGCCTTGTCGCTTACGTGCAGTGATTTCTCCAGATTCTTCTTTTGACGATATTACGGACTGCAGATGATGAAATCCCTAAATTTCTTGCAATAGCTCGTTGAGGAATGTTGTTTTTAAACTGTTCGACATTCAGCTCACGCATTTGTTCACTAAGTGGTGACCCTCGCCCCCTCCTTGTTTGTGAATGACTGAGCATTTCAGGGAAGCTGCTTTTATACCCAATCATGGCACCCACCTGTTCCCAATTAGCCCGTTCACCTGTGGGATGTTCCAAATAAGTGTTGGATGAGCATTCCTCAACTCTCTCAGTCTTTTTTGCCACTTGTGCCAGCTTTTTTGAAACATGTTGCAGGCATCAAATTCCAAATGAGCTAATATTTGCAAAAAATTACAAAGTTCACCTGTTCGAACATTAAGTAACTTGTCTTTGCAGTGTATTCAATTGAATATAGGTTGAAAAGGATTTGCAAATCATTGTATTCCGTTTTTATTTACGATTTACACAACGTGCCAACTTCACTGGTTTTGGGTTTTGTAGCTTAAGTCAGGGACGCACCCTGGACAGCTCACCAATCCATCACAGGTGCTCACTATTGTAATAAAATCATCTCTTTAGAAAAGGACAGTCAGTGGCAAATGGGCACTGTTTTCAGTGCAACTGATTATTTTTTTCTTTCATTTTTTCCTTGGATCAAAATTTTGCCCGGAACAATAGTGTCAGAACTGATTCAATTATTTTATCAGTAAACTTGACATCAAGATAAACACAATGTTTTTTAGATTGTCTTTAAAAAAATGCACCAATCACATATTCCCATTTGTGTCTTCATGAAGTTACAGGCAGATTCAACAAATTAGAAAATGAGCAGACAGAAAAGACAAGGTGTAAATCATTATATACATTATTAACTGCACCAAATGTCTACGGGCGCACTAGAAAGCACCTGCCTTGTTGCAAGGCAATAAATACTGCTAAAGTAACCAAGTCAGCTGCCCATCCCGAATCCAACTGAATTAAAGTGAAACCGTAACACCTTCATAAAGTGACTGCAAAAATATCTGCAAACTGGCCAACAGCAAAATTTGAACCCACCACATAATTCTGATACATTGGACAGCAAATACGTAACTGCCATTTAATAATGTATAGCTTGGCTATTTTACCTGAATGAAAAAAAGAGTTAGATATATCAAATGATTCAAGTCCGTGCTCAGAAAAAATTGGATATTTTCAAAATTTTTCAATGCGGGAATGTATCTGCGAATATATACTTCTACAGGGACAAAACCAAGGCCACTTTTGCATGAGAGAAAGTATACATGAAAAAACTACTCTTGAATTTGGAAAGAAATGCAACATCTCTTCATACCTCTCCTGCCATTACAAATCAGCTGACCACCCCTCTGATATCATTTCACAACACCTCATTCCGTTCCAAGTATTGTCTTCTTTTTCTACTTTCAGTGGTGGATAAAAGTAGCATGCATATCAAGTATCAGAAATGTGCCTGGTGGTTTGTATTTTGTGAGTTATAATGCAATGGTCTCGCTTCATCCGATGTAAACAAAACTCCGTTGCAACAGAGGGATGTCCTGGTGTAAGTTCCACAGGTACCTACCTTGAAACTTTCTATGCCCATGCTGGAAGTAGTTGCTTGGTTGCCTCTGTGGTACATCAACAGGGTCTGTGGCCAATTCCAAACAGTGAAAGGACAAGTGTAAAGACGCGGTAATGTGTGTCTACTGGTGTGAGAGGGGCGTCCAGTCTCTGGGGTCAGGGAGGGATTACGGTATTAAGAACATACAGATGTAGGAGCATGTACAGATGGGCGATCCTAGGGCCTGTTATACTGCATGCGGCAGCTACTGAGCATGCTCAGATATGGGACAGAAGAGGCACATTAACAGATTTCTGCTAAAGAAGATTATGGCTATTCCTCTAGTCCTCTCTTTCCCGCTCACTCACCCATTCACCCTGATGTACACTCTTCTGGTCACTCTCTGTTACACACCCTCATAGAGCAGTTTTTTTAATAAGTTATAATGAAGGCAAGAGAGTGCTAGAAATAGCTACGGTAATGATTCACCAAGATTGGGGGTCTAATATTCATTATCTCAAAAGTCATCATTACTGTTGGTATGTACTCAGGTGATCTGGCCTCACAATGCAGCATGTAATAGGAGTGTGAACGAGAGTTCAATCACGAGACGTAGGACATCCGTGCAATCGCACTCATCCAATCATAACGATCGGTCGGTCACACTTTAGATGAAGTGTTGCTCATGAAGGCTTGTGAATGTGTAATGCTTTCATAAATAAGACATAATTTCTTCATAAATCATACATAAGTAAATTAGGGTGAAATACCGCATCCTTATTCAGCATGTGATGCCAGATTTGATACAACTGACAATTTCACTAAGTTAGTGGCTAAAAGCTATAAAGCATGACATCGTCAGCTAAGTGACATTGTCATTGTCACATCTGGCATCACATGCTGAAATAGGATGTGGTATTTCACCCTTTAAAAACCATGACATTTGCATATGTATGATTTATAAAGACATTATGTCTCATTTATGAATGCATTATACTTGCTGTATAAAGCCTTTATGAGCAACACTCCGTCTGAAGTGCTACCCGTCTGTAAAAATGCGCATAACGTGTTTTTGTTTGCTGTTTTGAGAGATTCCGCATCACCCACCCCCTCCACCATCGAATTCTGACGCTAGCCTTTTCAGCATCACACCCATCATCCCTCTGATGATCTGTTGACCCTTCCATCCTTATGCGGGACGGCTTCACATCCGTCAGCTACCCAGGAAGATCTGCACCCCACCTTGGAGGGTCCTCGAGGATGGAGTCATCGCCAAAGATTTGATTTAATTTGTTTCATTGTCAATAAATCTTTTCAACTTAATTCCGAAGTTTTTGTGATCACACTGTACATGGACAAATACAACAATACACACCGTATAAATGAGTGGGCACAATATACATTTTAAAATGTGATTATGATAAATAATAACTAAGCGTCTTCAAAAATAGGATTAGGCACAATCACATCGACCAAGACTGCCAAATTCCCGGGAAAAACAATGAGAAACACTTCCACTTACTCTCTACCACTCACTCACCATGTAAACCCAGTCATTCATGAATTCACTTCTGGGTCACGGGCGAGTTGATAATGGTGTCAGCCGTACACAGGGAGTCGACCAGCTGTGCGTTTGCATATTTCTGTCAAAGCTGATTAAAAAGAGGGCCAGATGGACAAGGACTTGGCCTGCATGGTGCGGACATTTACAAATCCTGCACTGCCGGGCATGTAGCATGTAGCACGTTTCAGCAATCCCTGTCTAAGTATATGGAATTAAAGACAAGTGAGTCTGATGAAGGGGATTAATGGCTCAAATACAAGCAGAAACATTTTACTGAATTTATTTAATCCCAAATAACCATACAAACATTTCATATTATAAATATTACAATAGATATTAAAAATGTACACCTTTTCACACCAAAAAAAACTTTTTTCCTTTTCCTGAAATTGGGTATACCAGAGGCACTGTCATCCAAACATGTCTATCAATTGTCTGTTCCCCTTTAACTGACATCCTCTTATGTGCACTCAAATTCATTGGAGAGTTTGGAATGTTTGCACACATTTCAGGTGAGCGGCAAATAGCGGAGGCACAAAACATCCGTTTCAACTAATGATTGGTCTCGTCCTGTTTCAACCCTTTTTTCTAAAATTAACATTGCGTGAACTCCAAAAACACTCATTGTGACCACCAACGGTGCGGTCAGTTCTCCTCTTTAAAGCAGACATTGAGTAAGTATTGAGAAATCTGAAAATGGGCAAATTATATAATTAAGGAATGCTAATGCCATGGAGATGATGAGCAGAACTCTTTCTGGACACTGAAATGGGAAGAGAATAAAAATGGCATTTAGGGCATCCTTTCAACTCCTGCACGTCCCGAAAAAGACCGAACAAAAATAGCCTCTGATGTCTTTCTGAAGACGTGATTTGTGGGGAAACAGGGATGAATGAAAGTCGAGTGCACCGCCCATCGTCTGCCCATCATAATTTGTTCATTTCTTGGTCTTGTTTCATTTCATATTTTTAGCGAATTAGATTTATGCTCGTCAAAAAGTATGTCATTGTTGTGCTACCGGGCTGGCTCTCCAAGTTAGGGCTCCGCTTTGCGAGTACAAACCTCAATTCCAATGAAGCTGAGATGTTGTGTAAAACTTGAATAGAAACAGAGTACAATGATTTGCAAGTCCTTTTCGACCTATGTTAAATTGCGTACACTAAAAAGACATGATATTTAATGTTCAAACTGATAAACTTTACTGTTTTTTGGAAATATTCACTCATTTTGAATTTGATAGCTGCAACATGTTCCAAAAAAGCTGGGACAGGGGTATGTTTACCACTGTGTTACATCACCTTTCCTTTTAACAACACTCAATAAGCCTTTGGGAGCTGAGGACACTAATTGTACAAGCTTTGTAGGTGGAATTCTTTCCCATCCTTGCTTGACATACGACTTCAATTGTTCAACAGTTTAGGCTCTCGATTGTTGTATTTTGCACTTCATTGTGTGCCACTCATTTTCAATTGGAGACAGGTCTGGACTGCAGCCAGGCCAGTCAATTACCCACACTCTTTTACCACGAAGCCACACTGTTGTAACATGTGCAGAATGTGGCTCGGCATTGTTTTGCTGAAATAAGCAGAGACGTCCCTGAAAAGACATTGCTTAGATGGCAACGTATGTTGCTCCAAAACCTAAAAGTACCATTCAGCATTAATGGTGCCCTCACAGATGTGCAAGTTACCCATGCCATGGGCACTAATACATCCCTATACCATCACAGATGCTGGCTTTTGAACTTTGCGCTGATAATAATCTGGATGGTCCTTGATTCCAAAAAAGTCCATGATTTCCAAAAACAATTTGAAATGTGGACTTTTCAAACCGCAGCACACTTTTCCACTCTGCATTAGTTCATCTCAGATGAGCTTGGGCCCAGAGAAGCCAGCGGCGTTTCTAGGTGTTGTTGAGATATGGCTTTTAACTTGCACTATAGATGTAGCGACGAACTGTGTGAACTGACAATGGTTTTCTGAAGTGTTCCTGAGCCCACGTGGTATGCAGTGCTGCCTGAGGAACCAATGGTAGCGGGCATTCAGTGTTGGTTTTTGGCCTTGCTGCTTACATGTAGAGATTTCTCCAAATTCTGAATCTTTTGACAATATTATGGACAGTAGATGATGAAATTCCTTGCAATTGCATGTTGAGAAACGTTGTTCTTAGACTGTGCCTATTTGATCATGCAGTTGTTCTTAAAATGGTGAACCTCTCCCCATCCCTGTACATGAACAACTCAGCCTTTCGGGGATGCTCCTTTCATACTTAATCATAACAGTCACCTGTTTCCAATAAACTGTTCACCTGTGGAATGTTCCAAACAGGTTTTTTTGAGCATTTCTCAACTTTCCCGGACGTTTGTTGCACTTGTCCCAGCTTTTTTGGAACATGTTGCAGGCATCAAATTCAAAATGAGTGAACATTTGCAAAAAACAATGAAGTTTATCAGTTTGAACATAAAATTTCTTGATTTGCAAGTCATTGTATTCTGTTTTTAGTCACGTTTTACAGAACGTTCCAAATTCATTAGAACTGGGGTTTGTAGTACTGCGCATTATGACCTGGGTTCAAGCCAATGTTGGCAGTGGCCGGTAGCCTTTTCAGAGTAGCGCAAAATTGGCCTCACGCTGCAGGAAAATAAATTCGGAGGATCTGCCAATTTGGGATTATAGGATTATACAGTTATTTGTTGCTCAAGCGCCTCCTGTTGGCCAGCAGCTGTCAGATGCGTGCCTTGGAGGAAAGCTGCTAACTGTCTCACTCTCCCGAGAGGGCAACATGGGTCACGTACGAGCAAGGTTGTGTATATAGTCCACTAATTGGGAATTAAAGAGTCGGGTGGGATTGGAGGTGCTAAATTTTAAGAAAGTTTGATATTGGTGATGACGTAGAGCAAACATCCCTGTAATACCCTGTTTTCAATTTTTTTCCAATCTGTTGAGCAGAACCGCAAATCTTTCCTTGAAGACATTCTGGGTCGTAAAAGTCTGCCTTATTTTACCTCATGGAAGCTAAAAAGTCCTTTAATCCAACAACCCCAATTCCAAAATAGGTGGGATGAAGAGTAGATTGTGAATAAAATCAAAATGTAATGACTTTCAGAGCACATGAGCCAATATGTTATTTACAATAGACCACAGATAACATTTGAAATGTTGTAACTGAGACATTTTACAGTTTTATCCACAAAATTATCTTATTTCAAATTTTCTGGCTGCAGCGGGTCTCAAAAAAAGTTGGGACACAGGCAAAAAAGGGCTGAAAAAAGCAATTAATATGAGAATCAGCTGAAGGAACATTTAGCAAGTAATTTTAAGTTAACTGGCATCAGGTGTGTAACATGATTGGTTATAAATGGGATGTCTTAGGCCGGGTTCACACTACAAGATTTTCGGGCCGATTTAACCCCGATTCGCCCCTCCCGACAATCGGCAGAGAAATCTTGACTGGGACCTCGGTTGGTACCGATGTTCGGTCCAGATTATCTGGTAATGTGCAGGGTTTTATGATCCAATCCTAACCCCTCCGTTTTTCTCGCAGACTGATCGGGGCTGCCCCAATAATTTTCAAAGATGTTTGATATTTCGGAGTGAAAATCTGCATGATTACGTCATTACTTTCTGAACGGAACCACACTAGCCAATGAGAGACGAGACTCAAGCTGACAGAGCCGACAAACTATAAAAAAGATCATCAAAACAAAGCAAAACTGTCAGAAATGTGTGTGTGTGTGTGTGTGTGTGTGTTTGTGTGCTTGAGAGAGAGAGAGAGAGAGAGAGAGAGAGAGAGAGAGATGTTATCTTTATCATGCATGAGTAGGCAACAACTTCATTGATATTGCTCGCTGGTGGCCGCTGTGTCAGCAGCATAAACCCGGTGACCAGCTGTTTCTTACAGTCACTACAATTCCTGCCTCAGCGTTGTAACATGTTGCCATTTTATTGTCACAATAGCGCCAATGGTTTATTTTCATTACACCGACACAATTCTACATTTAAACTGTGGACAATGTTGCTTTTGAACTAGATAGCTAAACCATAGCGTTGCAACCTCGTTCAATCGATCGATCATTTGAAAACACACCTCTAGTTTCTGTTGAAGAACTGACAATCCGTACTGACCGCATACCCACAACAATTTTCTTACCCAGACCCGCTTCATTTTTTGCCGATGTTATTTGCACTTATTTTCTCTTCTCACTGCAAGTGATTACAACAGCACGTATTTGCTACATGTCACTATCCGTTTTTTAATTTTTAAATCTCCGGGCTTCCCCATGAGATCGCGTGAGATCTCGTCAGGTGGAGCGCTGCTCCCTCTGGCACGATAATCTTAATAATATCCTGTAGTGTGAAATGCACCATAATTTTCAATTCCTGTAGCGTGAACATGTTTAAGATTAGACAGCAGATTATATGTGAAGATTCTCCTGATGTATGTAATGCAACCCGATTTCAAAATCAGTGAGGATTTTGAAAATCCTGTAGTGTGAACCTGGCTTTAGAAAGGCTGAGTGTCTCTGAAGTAAAGATGGCCAGAGGCTCTCCAACCTGTGAAGACATGCATAAAAAAATTGTGGAATACTTTAAAAACAATGTTCCGCAACATCAAATTGCAAAGGCTTTGAAGGTCTCGTCATCAATAGTGCATAACATCATCAAAATATTCTGAGAAACTGGAAAAATCTCTGTGCGTAATGGACAAGGCCGAAGACCTTTACTGGATGTCCGTGATCTTCGGGCCCTCAGACCCCACTGCATCACTCACCGGCATGATTCTGTCATTGACATTACTAAATGGGCCCAGGTATACTTCAAGAAACCACTGTCTGTAAACACTGTCCGCCATGCCATCCGCAGATTCCACCTAAAACTCAATCATGCAAAAAGGAAGCCATTGTTAAGCATGATCCAGAGGCGCTGCCAGGTTCTGTAAGCCAAGGCTCATTTAAAATGGACTGTCCTGTGGTCAGACGAGTCCAAATTTGACATTCTTGTTGGAAATCATGGGCGCCGTGTCCTCCGGGCTAGAGGAGAAAGACCACCCCTCCTGTTATCAGCGTTCAGTTCAAAAGCCAGCATCTGTGATAGTATGGGGATGCATTAGTGCATATGGTATGGGACACTTGCATGTTTTAAAAAGCACCATGAATGCTGAAAGATATGTAAAGGTTTTAGAGCAACATATGCTCCCCTCCAGACGACATCTATTCTAGGGAAGGTCTTGTGTATTTCAGGAGGACAATGCAAAACAACATACTGCAGCTATTACAACAGCATGGCTTCGTAGTAGAAGAGTCTGTGTGCTGAACTGGCCTGCCTGCAGTCCAGATCTTTCACCGATTGAGAACATTTGGCGCCTAATTAAACAAAAAGTCCATCAAAGTTTCAAAGTTTAAAGTTTCAAAGGAGTACAACATATATATATATATATACAAAGATTTTACATTAAACATGGTAAGGAGTCTTACATGTTACAAATCAACTAAATCCTACACAGTGGTTTAATACATAAATAAACAACAAGACACGCAACACAATCTTGAAATTAATCATATTCAAAATAAAATGAAGGGAATAGATAAATACCTAAATATGTAACATAAAACGTGAGAACCCTTCCTTGATAAATTTTATAAGTTTTATTTGCAGAGTATAATTTTTTGGTAATTTTTTCAAAATTTAAAATATTAGGGTGTTTCCAATAGAATTGAGGGATATATTCTTTTCTCAAATCTTGCAAGGCAGGGCATTCGAGCAAAAAGTGAAATTCATCTCCTAATTATTACTGGTATATTGGTCACAAATACGTGCTATACGTGGTGTCTTTGAAAATCTTCCTTTTTCGACCGGAAATTTATGATTTGATGTTCTAAATTTGGTAAAAATTCTATAGCCTGCGGGTATGTTTAAGAGATATTTTTCAACCTGGAAATGTTGCTTGAAACATTTGTATAAAATGCCCTTGGAAGAATGTTCTATGGATGATGCCCATTCTTGGCGATACTGATCTCTCAAAACTTGTTTTACATGTAAATTAAGTAATTTTGCAGATGAAATATTCTGTGCTAACCAATTGTTACTCATTCCACAATTATCGAGGATAGTTTTAACAAATTTCAACCAGGGGGATATACAAATGTTATCATTAAATTTCCTTAGGATGATGTTGTACAGTTGAAAAACATTCACGTCTACCACACAGTATTGATGACCAGTATGAAATGACTCGGCATTTTATTTTGATGATTAACGGAAAACATCCGGATTCGCCATATACCATAAAATTAGGTGTAGAGGCTTTCAAACCAAGTATATATTTTAAATATTTTAAATGCAATCCTTCAATTATGTCAATATTTTCAAAGCCATACAGTTCACAACCATACAATAATATTGGTACAATAAGCTTATCAAAAAGATCAATTTGAATATCAATAGGTAGTTGTAGTTGTCTACTTTTTCCCAGAAGAGCGAACATAGCTTTCTGAGCCTGGTCATAAACATATTTTTTATGTGATACAACGGAGCCGTTAAAATTAAATATTATCCCCAAGTATTTTATCTCATGCACAATTTCAATTTTGTTTCGTTCATAATAGAAAACGTTTTGCCCTGTAAATTTTCTTTTTCCGAAAATTATAATTTTAGTTTTTGAGGCATTCAGAGTAAGTTTCCATTTTTTTGCAATAACTTTCTAAACAGTTTAAGGCATGTTGGAGCAATGCTGCATCATCAGCAAGAATCACAGTATCATAAGCGTATAGCAATAAAAGTAATTTAATTGACTGCAGTAAAAAATCATCATCATTTAAAAAGTTACCCCCATGTCTTAAAAAATACTCTTCCATGTCGTTAACATATAATGAAAATAACAGAAAATATCAAAGGAGACCAAAAACTCTCCAGCAGTTGGAAGCCTGTATTAAACAAGGGTGGGATCAAATCCCAATGGCTGAACTCAAGAAACTTGTTTCCTCAATGCCCAGATGCCTCCACTGTGTCAAAAAGAAGAGGGGGTGCTACACCATGGTAAACCCTACACCCTGTTTAAACTTTTTTGAGACCTGTAGCAGCCATCAAATTTGAAATGAGCTCATTTTGTGGATAAAATTTTTAAAGTTCTCTCAAATTTTCAACATTTGCTATGTTATCTCTGTTTCATTGTGAATAAAATGCTGGCTGGTATGATTTGAAAGTCATTACATTATGATTTTATTCACAATTTACACTTTGTCCCAACTATTTCAAAATTGGGGTTGTAATTATCTACGTATATCTGAAGTTTTATGTACATTGGACGATTCCCAGAGTACTTTATTCAAATCCCAAACTCGGATGATGGAACTGGAGGGCTTCTATTTTGCATCACAATTGTCTGGATTTCAGCTTGCTAACAGCAAAAAATATCTGGGGTTGAAAAAACTCTGACATTTTTGGTGGATTTCAAAATCTTGCTTGCAATGTAAAAATACACATTCAATAGCCTATGTGTCGCAGTTGAATCCACAAGTGACGTCACAGCTCTTTGCCCAATTTGCAGTTCAAGGACGAAACTGGGGGTTGCTAAAAACCTGTTTTCTGATTGAATACTCTAATCCATTATCATTTCAGGGAGGAAAATGTTGATAGTTACTGTAGAGAGAGTATTGCATGCCCTTTCGGATGACACCGAACACAACAATATTTTTCAATAAAGTTTCAAATCACTACATGTCCACTTTCTAACCGGAAGATAACCATCTTGTTGTTTCATTGTGGACTTGCATTTATGGGATATGTTCCTAATCTTTGCTGTCTTTGTTGTAATTTCAACACTCATGAAGCGCAGGTTTGATAGCACTGCAGGATGTGCTGAAAGCAGTCACGGTAGTTAATACAGTAGGTTTTTTTTTTTTTTTTAAATGTGAATAAAACATATTTTCAGAATTATATGTACAATTTAATTGCCACAGGATTGCATTAACAGGGAAGTCGTATGTTTAACTGCTAGTAGTTTTTTTAAATAATTGGAGAACTTGTTAATTGAGGAAAATGACCAAAAACAGTTATGACTGCTTATGAGTTAAAAAGGATTTTTTTGTGCCTCCTTTAATTTCAGCTGAGCAGCCGTCATTTCTGATCATCGTGTTGGAGAAACTTGCTCTGCTATAACCCGCATTGAGCGATATCTTTAAGGAGCTCCGCCTCTCAACGGCATCCAGTTTTATCAATTAATTTAAAGTCATTAAACAATTGCAAAGAAATAGACAAATCAACTTTTCGCACGCCATGGAATCATTGCCATAATATGCCGTGAGATCATTGGAAGCACTGCCATAAATATCAGTTTTGTGAAACTCAGTGTACTGTTTTTGTTGAGACTGAGTCAGAATGTCAGAATGATTCAATCCCACGGTTATTTTAGGGCTGAAGTTCTATGGTTATTAGCGACTGTCAGGCTGTCCCTGTCAGAGAACTTTGACTTGCGGCCACAGTTCTTGTTTCCCGTTGCTGTTTTTTGGTGTGTAGCCTCTGTTGTCATAATTTTTATGTGGTTCCCCCTGCCAAATCGAATGATTTTCCTTTTTTGTGACCAATGACATTAGTTTGGGCACTTTCTATAGCACTACACAATGGGCTTTTTGAAACTCTGTATTCTCACTTTGGTCTGTGTACTTACGGAGCAGTAAACCTCCTGGTCAGTCCTTTTTAAATAGACACATGCCGCTAATTAGCATTCAAATTAAGAGGAACTAGACGCCAAGAAGATGCACAGTCCAGCTACCCTTGACCTAGAGGGACACAGGAAGTGACCTTTTGTGTAGACTCGTTTTCATGGTGCGATACTAAAATGGTAATTTCCAATTCTTGATGTAGGCGATCGATAGATAGATGTAAACGTAGACCTCAACTCGAGGCACCCTGCTGGTAGCCCGTGAAATGACTTGCGTGGATCTCATTTATGAGCATATCTTTGATTTGATGCCCTATCAGACAAACACTGTGGCATAGGATCTTCCTCATTGGGTGGACACTCTTGGTAGGAGGGGGTAGCATGTATGAGGCCCAGGATGATGCTGGGAATTGAAGTTCACTCAGTAGTGGGAGCGCACCATGGGAAGTGAAAATGCTGTATGCTAAGTGATGTGGCAGACTCACTATCATATAGAGTGACCACAATATGAGCCCATACCCAGTTTTATGAGGGATTCCACAGCATCTCCAAAAAGCCGCCACAAACCAGATTGGCTCTGTCGTGATCATCGCCACTCGACGACACCAAGGAGACCACTTACCTCATGTTTATAGTTGCTAGGCATGGAAAATATCAACATAAGCCTCCACTGATTTATGTAAGGCACTTCGCTGTCTTTTGAAAATAAAGAGTACTCTGTTTTACATCCATTCGTGTGGATTACCTGTCTGAGACACTGAGTGGACAGCACTCTAGCGCAGTAATCTTCAATGCATTGATGCTGTTTTTCTTTTCCGTCAATGAAGTAAGCTGTGGTAAGTTTGGTCAAGCGCATGCTGTAGCACAGTGCATTTACAGTTCACTGGAGGGCAGGCCGTCAGTGCTTTTTTCAGTCAGGCCATTTGTAGCCTAATGCTTCATTATGATGAGGATAATTATGATCACGAGATGAACTCCATGAAAGATGCTCATTGAGACCCTTTACGCACTAAATTGATCTTTTTCTAGAATTCTTTAGCAGCGGCGTAAGCAGACACACTGGGTGACATAATGACATTGTTGATTTCATGCTTCCTGGGTCACAGCCAACCAATGAAAAGCTTTTCTCTCTGTCGTCATGGAGATTCATTACTGCCCTCTGCCCCTCTCAATAGGGGGCCCCTTAAAATGAAAGATTCTGGAGAACCAAGTTCAGCTACAGCTACAGTAAGCCCTGTCAACCTGTGGCTCTCTATTTTAAACAAACAGGCTCCCTCCAGTTTTATGTGTGTGCGTGCGTGTGCATGTGCGTGCGTGTGGTGTATGTGCGTGCCTGTGTGTGGTATGTATGTGTATAGTGTATCTGCATGCGTGTGTTTGCACGCATGTGTGTGGGTGTGTGGTGCTTGTCTGTGCTTGTGTGTGTGTGCGTGTGTGTGTGTGCATAAGCGCTCAGGTCTCATAAGTGTTTGTAAGCATGTGTATGTGTTTGTGTGGGTGCATGTGGTATGTGGCATGTGGTATGCCTGTGTGTGTGTGGTGCGTATATGTGTGGTGTATCTGTGTGCCTTGGCGCACACAAATGTGCGCGCTCGCGTGAGTATGTGTGGTGCCTGTCCTTTCTTGTGTGTGTGCGTGTGTGCTGTGTATCTATGTGAATGCGTGTGTCTGTGTGTGTGTGGTGCATGTGCGTGCCTGTGCTTGTGTGTTTGATGGAGTGCCCAGGATCTCATATTTTAAAATGTCATTAGCATCCCTCTTATCTCATGCCAGCACATTGTCTGCCCAGAGCATCTGAGAGCTCTGTTTTTCACTGAAGTGAAGGAAAAAAATAACAAAGCTTGCATGAGTATGCAATTTGCTCCAGTCAGATATCTCTTTTAAAATGTGGAGCAGCTTCCTCCGCCCTTCCCGACAGTAACTCAATCCCAGTCACACATAATGTTACTGCCAAGCAATAAAAGAAAAAAGACGGCCAAAGATTTTTAGCAAAATGCTGAACCTGGCCTTTCAGTGGTTGAGAGTCCGGCCTGAGCCATCGCAAGAGATTGTGAGGTTTCACGCAAATACTGCGCCCGTGATTGGTTCTCAGATTGAGTATGATGCGTGGCACGTGTGGTTTCGACACGCCTGGATGACTCTAACGCCTCGCGGCCCCGCCCGCCAATGTCGCGTCTCTGCGGCAGCGCAAAATGATTGACAACATTTCTGCCCCCTGCACCCCTCCTCCCTTGAACCCATGGAAGTCAGACATCATCAGCTTTCCCCATTGTCAACATCTGGGCTGAGGAGAGAGAGAGAGTGAGAGAGCTGTAGAAACATTGCTGGCACAGTGCACACTTATAAACAAAGCTTTAGCTCTGGAGAGCAGACAGTCTCCGTTCGTTGAGTAATGTCTGCCTCCATTCACTGTGAGAGACCTATCAGACAGGGCGGGTTCTGTGACATCACACTTCACTCCCTGAGAGTGTCTGTGGACAGCTGTCCAAAGAATAATTCTCATTGGTCAGATTCTGGCACTGCACAAATGATTTTATGGCAAGGTTACAGAACTGTCCATAAATCTGACAGCTGTTTGCCTGTTTGGGTCAGCATTCGACTGGTTTGAAAATATATTAATTTCCACTGCCTCGTTTCTGCATAAACTAATCCTAATGGGCCTGGGTGAATGGGTTCATTATGATTTATTTGCCTTGAATCAGCTTTGGGCAATAATTCCCCAAAAGGGGATTTAAAAGAATACTGTTTAATACTGCAACACTTACATTCTGAATGCAGAGATATGACAAAGCAAACTGAGTGATACGCTGTCAAAATGTCTTTCCCATAACTTCGATAATCTCCTATTTTTAGATTTGATGTACACAGCCTGACCAGTCGTGTTCAGATGTTGTCCTTTTTTCTTCATGAGATCGTTTTTATGCTCGAATTTTAAATGGGACCGACGAAATCTCACGTCACATCTCTAGACTTGATGCTGCTATGAGTCTCTACATTTTTGAGGAGGTACACAATCTACGCAGATATACTTTGCAACCTCTCCACGCCGTGCAGAAACTACACAACCTCCACGCAGACCCATTCTAACATAGAACACACAGAAATATGAAATATCGTTCTGTCGAAAATTGCTCTCAGTGAAGGCACATGAGGATGCACGGGGCCTATGCGGCTGCTTCAGTGCAGATTCGGAGCTGATTAACGGACAGGGCTGCACTGGGGAAGCTCTGAGCTCTGTGTATTGAACAGAGCCGTCCCTGAATGTAGAATCACCATGTGGTGTTACTTAAGGCCACGACACAGCCAAAATGTGCTCTCTCTTTTTCCACCCACACCCCTTCTCCTGTCTGTCCACTGCTCCCCCCCCTCCCCACTGAGATCTTTGTGGTGGGTCCTGGAGCTCAGGCAATATTGGGTTGTACCTCCTGAAACACACGAGACACTGTGGTTGAAATTAAGAAATGGAAATATGATAAATTGTATTGCTGCAGTGATTAGATTTTTTTCACATCCTGACAGTTTAAGAGGAAGACTGAGAGATTTAAAAAGAAAAAAATATCAGTACTTCTATCACCCAATCTTAAGTCTTGCCCCCATGAATTTATGCTAGTTAAGTCCGTGCCCAAAAAATCCCTGCTGCAACATTTTGACAAATTATGTGGCCATTTTTCTGGCACTTTGTTTAAAATAGTCCTGCAAGATAAATTTAAATGGAAAACTCACTGGCTGAATCATCCACAAGTTCATCCATATTTTTTTTTCTCATCTATCCATAGTGTGAGAATTCATATGAGTTTTTTTTTCAAATAGTGCAATATAATTCAGATATGATTCAAAGACATATTTCTTTATTACTTTGTATGCTTTATGGTGACATTTCATGATTACACAGTATACATGATGTAATGATCATTATAACCATGATGACATTTTTAAATGCTTTTCACAGTCAATAATGGTTGAAGTTTTTATTTATTTCGGACATTTTTATTACTTGAAAAAAGAAAATCAATCCTCTGATATGCAGCAAAACATGCAATGGGCATTCGGAAGAGAGAAGAATTAGGGCCACATATACAGTAAACAGCGTAAACGCTGCTGGTTGAAGTGTGCTTTGCTGGGGTGAGGTAATTACACAAAGACAGGAAGATGCACTGAGCTACAGGAAGTTCTGTGTCAGCATTCTCAGCCAGTGACAGGCGAAACGATGAGAGGCTCCACGTCACCTTTTTAAACAGTGTTCACACGCTCCTGTGTGGGCGTCTGCTCTGTCTGCAGTGTGAGAGCACCAGAGTGGATTTAGGACGGAGCCTGAGTCAGCCAGCACTCTGATGTTTACTTCCTGTGAGGAGGAGCAGCATTTAGGCCATGACCACATGACCCAGCGAGGGAGAGAGGCAGGGAAAGAGTGAGAGAGAGGCATCAGTTCCCCCCACCCATGTTAATCGGGGCTGAATGGACCCAGCTTGTAAAGAAAATTACATGCAGGTGCTGTTCAATTTTCAATTTAAAGAAAAAGCATAACCTGCCATCCGACATCACTCCAGTTCCTCCCTCTCTTTAGCTCACACATGCAGTACAAACACACTCGTGCGCACACGCACACACACACATCCTTGTACTTCTATCCTTGTGAGAACATTACATTGACTTCCATTCATTCTTTGTGTCTCTCTACAGCCTTTCCCTAATCTTGACGATAAACAAACCAAGCCCAACCTCAACCCTTAGCCTTACTACTATCACTAATTCTGACCTTACCCTTAAACTTAACCTATAAGTTGTAACTTGCCTTTGTAGTTGTGACAACACAAGACAATGTCCTCACTTCCCAAAAATGTCTCCATTCTGTTGGAAAAGAAAAAAGTTTAGCTTTCACTTAGTTACAAGTACAAGAACACACACGCGCTCGCGCACGTGTGCACAGACAGAGACACACACACACACACACACAAAGCTAACTTCATTCATTGCAGGTTACAGTCCCTCACTGGGGTCTTGCTGGACTCCATGTCCCATCAGTCACTAAGGGAGGGAGGGTGTGGTTGCGATTATGTCCTCAGGCCAGCGGCCAGGCTACAGCGACGCCGGACTCCAGCTGCTCCAGGCCTCCCCGAACAATGACATCATCGCCCCGGCATCAGGCCAGTAATGTCTTCATTTTTTTAGAACTGGTGAGTAGCATTTCTCAGCACAGCTTTTTCCAGACCATTCACCCTGTACAACCTGCAAAAAAGCCACTTATTAACCCTATAGCTGCCAGCACATCTTTGCGATGGACCACATTTTGAGTCACTGTATCTAGTTGAAAGATGTATTGAACTTAACTGAATGGAGTTTTTCAGCACAACAGACCTTCACCTAGTGTCAGGCTGAGTCAATTCAACTCATCTTTCAATCAGACACAGTGATGCGAAATGTGCTCCACCAAAAGGTTGGGGGTATTTAAAGGGTCAACTGTGTGAACCCAACTGTGAATGATTTCCCATTGCTATGAAGCACAATAAAGATTCAATGACCACAGCTTTCAAAATTCTTGAATTTTTCGACTATATCAGCTTAAACCCCAGCAACCAGCACTTCTGAGTGACATCATAAGAGATTTAGGCCATGTTTGTAGCGTTTTGGTGCATTTTCTGTATGGTATTAACTGCCTAAAGCAGAATTTTGGATCCTGGGTAGAATTGCATCATGAGATTTGAAGAATGAACTCGCAACTGAGAAATGCCAAAAGCGATCGAAAAAAACTAAGAGGGAATTCAAAATGTGAGCTAAGTGAATGTTTTAGCACAATTCATCAGTATTATAGGACCAGGCGTCCGACAGACTGGCTTAAAACACCCAGCGATTGTCACGTACAGCTAACATTAGTAACGCACCGCACTGCCTAGTTGATTTTCCTTCAGCCACGTTTCCACTGAAAACTTTCTGTATTCTTAGATATGATGCTTTCACAGCAAAATGGTCTGAGTTAAATCAGCTTTTTATTTTTCATTCCACTCTGGCAAACGGACTCATATGGACTGTAAGAGTTCATTTTACGTTCTAAGAGTTTTATTGACTCTTATTATATTTTGCTGTGTAATCCAATACTTTCTCTGAATTCCATCTCCTGTTTTGGCAATTTTTTCAGCAGTTCAAATTAATTTATATTAAGACTGCACATGAAAATGTTTCCAGCATTCGAAAGAATAGACTACATTTGCAGTAAGAGCAGTTGCACGCTCTTTGCCACAATGCTATGATAATTCATTTATTAAATTAACCCCTTTGCGCAGAAGCCAAATCTGACAGTGACAGTTAACAGGTTAAGGCTGGGTGAGAGCCTATCAATAATCGCTCTGATGGGAGGTCTCAAGTGGAAGAGGTGAAAGTAGTAGAGCTTTTGCCAGCTGCTTCTTATTTCACCAGTCCAGCTGTAGTGATCCTTGATCCTTCTGTAATCCCTCTGGAGCAGTTTACATTTCACCCAGCATTGATAGCATATTATTGAGCCCATTGTTAGCCATGCGCTGAGAAACAGGCGGGAACACTTTTTCATTTCTCACAGCTCCATCCACCTCTGAAGTCTCTCTTGACCAATAAAAGGACTGCAGTGTTTTCAAATCCACTTTTCAGTATCAAATCAGTGGGCTAGATACCTAAGGAAAAAGCTAACAAAAAAATGGGACAGATTGGAATGGTTCTTTTGGTGTCATCCTCGGCTTTTGACTATGGAAACACATAAATTACTATTCTAATGTGTAACGAACTGAACTGAACTGAATTGAACTGGACTGGACTGAACCAGACTGCTCCACGGAATGAGGCTTTGAACTGCTCCATTCTGGGCTCGCTGCAACCACTGGCCCCTGTGGATTGCAAGGCTGATAGAAATAAGTCCGGCAAACTAGCGCGAACAGTTATATCGAAATAATCCCCCAGTGACCTCTCCCGTGGCCTCTGGGGTCCTCTATGTGAGACTCCGGCCCGTTCACTGTCCACTGTCCTTTCCTTCGGGGCCGAGACTGCGGCTCAGCTCCAAAAACAGCATCATGGTTGTGGGAGAGTGAGCCAGTGAATTTTTCGCTGGTGCTCACCCATCACCTTATGCTTTTAACAAAACACTCATTCCACAGTCCTCCGAGGGAGAGGAGGGGCTGAGAAAAGGCAGCCGCGTGGTCCTTAGTTCAGAGGACGCAGGCAGGGGAATGAGATGTTTCACATTAAACGACGAGCACAACATCTGCAACTCAGAGGGGCTTTAAGTCAAATGAAAATAATAATGCTTTCATTGTATTGCGCATTAAGGGCTATACTGACACAGCGTATGCTTTAAGGATACATAGACTATTCCATTGTGTGAGAGATCCTGCTATAAAGGGAGAGTGCTCTGATGGACAGATAGAAATAAGCACAGCTTTCAGTGTGATAATCACACTATACATACAATAAAGCATTTTTAATGTAGCTTTTGAAATACTGACTCTGATCAGTGTTTGACACAGTGTTTGAGAACTGCTCAATGCCATTACATTAAGTGGTTGAATGGCCTAAGACAGTGGGGGATCATTTATTATTTGACAGCTATAGAATGGATTGCACAATGCCAATCCATTCAGGAGATCTATTCACTCTCTACTGGCTTTTCCTTTTCAGAAATCAACCTTTCAAGACGTCCTCTGGCTGTTGGGATTCTGGATTCTGCTGTCATGTTAAGTTCTGTGCCTGGCCTAGCCATGTTTTCATTCTCATGCTTTGCACTTTGTCTCCCCTGTCTTGTCAGGTGTGTATCTTTGCTCACGGTCCCTTGTCTTGTGTGACACTCATTCGGGTGATTTATTGGTTTCTGGGTTTCAATCTTCTTTCATTATCTCGTGTTCTTCCTTCCTCTCTCTTTTACTGTCTTACTAACACATACTAACAGTTTATTGTTTTTGCTAAATACTAATCCACACTAACCTTGTATATTTGGACTAACTTACTAACAAGCACTTGGGATTGTATAGCTGCACTTACTAATTGACTAATGATCTCTCAGCTGTCGCCCAATTCTAGTCTCCGCCTCCTTGCCTATCCCTAATTATCTCTGCTGCAGTTTTCCACTTATATCTCATGCTTTCCTTGTCTTTAGACTATGCACTTTTAGTACTCCTTAACCGGAGCTGTTGTTTGTACTTAGGAATGTCTCGTTATCCCTGTCTGCGTTTCGGCATTTCGCCAAATTCATGTAATTAGTTTTCCTCATGTGTCTCTCCCATGTCATTGATTACACCTGTTTACCCTAGTCATGTGCTTCACCCGGATGTGTATATAAGGTGTCTACACTTTTAGTTCCTTGTCAGATCGTTCTCCCTAGTTTTCTCGTGCCACGTTTCTCGCCTTGATTGCTCAGTGTTTATCTTTCTGACTGGATTGCTCGACTATTGATTTTGGTTTGCCCTTTTTGGATATTGTTGCATCTGTGAGTTTTGACCTTTTTCTGCCCGACCTTGATTTTGTGATTACTGCCCTGGTTTTGGATTCGGACTGTCTTTGGCTTATGAGTTTGTTCCTCCTCCAAACCTACGCCTGTGTACCGAACCCTTTTTGTCTGACCACGAACTTTGTTATTGGTGCCCTGGTTACGATTCTGGATTACGCCCATTGGATACTGTTTTTGGATCGTGGACTTTGTACCGTTGCCAGCTCTGTTGGGGGGTTTTCCCCCTTCAGAAATAAAGCCTCCTTTTTGCATTCTACTGGTTGTCGCACTTGGTTCATTTCGTAAATCACAACATTACGATCTGACCATGACGGAGCCAGCGTCAGACCAGTCTCTGCAGGAGGCAGTGCACCAACAGGGCGCTCAGTTAGAATTCCAAGAGCGTCAGCTTCAGGCTCTTATGCAACATATGCAAACCATGAGTCTTCAGATGGCGGATCTCACTCGCTCTGTGCAAGACGCTCAGCGGCTACAGTCTCCCCAGCCTGCCGTCCATGCCACTCCTGCTCCTGCGTCTGCTCCGCCACTGCCAGTCTGCGAGCCACGCCTGCCACCGCCTGAGAGGTACGACGGGAACCCGGGAGCATGTCGGGCTTTTCTCACCCAGTGCAAGCTCATTTTCAGCCTACAGCCCTCGTCATTCCCCACCGAAAGAGCTCGGGTTGCTTTCATCATCACGCAACTGACGGGAAGGGCCAAGCAGTGGGCTACGGCTGCATGGGAAGCAGATCTACCCTGCGTGCAAACGTCTAATTTGCTGGGTGAGGAGATGAGGCGCATCTTTGACCGCACGAAGCTGGGTCACGAGGCGGGACGAGAAATTCTGCGCATTCGACAGGGGAGCCGTTCCGTGGCCGACTACGCCATTGATTTCCAGACACTGGCTACCAACAGCAGGTGGGGACATAGAGCTTTGTTCGATGCCTTTTTTAACGGGCTTTCTGAAGCGTTAAAGGATGAGCTGGTTTCCCGGGAGTTACCGGAGGATTTGGATGACTTGGTCGACTTGGCTATTCGCGTGGATTCCCGATTGGAAGAACGCAGACGCTTCGCCTCCCGCAGACGACCCAACCCACTCCTCCAGAGCACTCCGCCTCTACCACCCCCTACTGGCGACAGTCCTGAGCCAGAACCCATGCAACTGGGCCGTACTCGCATCCCTGTGGAGGAGAAAAACCGCCGTCGCAGAGAAGGGGCCTGCTTCTACTGTGGCAAGGGGGGACACCACATTGCTCAGTGTCCCAACAAGAGAAGTTCCCCTGGTGCCCAGAGAAGAGTAGTGATTGGAGTGACGCCAGTGCAGGAGACTAAGAACCGTACGTGCCTCCCAGTTATCCTGGAGTGGGGAGGAGGGAGTAAGTCCACCCTAGCCCTCATTGATACCGGCGCTGAGGAGAACCTCATCGATGTGGAACTGGCTCAAGAATGGGGAATCCCTACCGAGAGGATCTTTCCTGACCGGGTGGCCAATTCACTCAGTGGCCAGAAAATAGCCCAGATAACTCACGCTACCAGCCCCATCAAACTCAAAACCTCAGGAAACCACCACGAAACCATTCAGCTCCTCCTCTTACATTCTCCCCATGCTCCCATTGTTTTGGGCCATCCATGGATGGCCAAACACCTCCCAAATATTGATTGGCGGAGGAATGAGGTTAAGGGTTGGAGCCCCAACTGCTCCCTGGCATGCCTCCACAACGCCCGCGAACCTCAACACAGCCCATCCCAAGAAGAAATACCAGATCTTGAGAAGGTCCCCCTAGAGTTTCATGATCTCAAGGAAGTGTTCTCTAAGTCCCGGGCCACCAGCTTACCACCTCACCGACCCTATGACTGCACCATAGACCTGAAGCCAGGTACTATGCCCCCTAGAGGCCGACTCTATTCACTCTCCAGACCAGAAACCCAAGCTATGGAGAAGTATCTCTCAGAGTCTCTTGCTGCTGGCATTATACGCCCGTCATCATCACCTGCTGGTGCCGGATTCTTCTTCGTGTCTAAGAAGGACGGATCATTAAGACCCTGTATAGATTACCGTGGACTTAACGAAATATCTGTCAAGAATCGCTATCCACTTCCTCTAATGAACACTGCTTTCGATCTCCTGCAAGGAGCTAAGATTTTTACTAAGCTCGACCTCCGTAATGCCTATCACCTGGTACGCATCAGAGAGGGGGACGAATGGAAGACTGCCTTTAACACTCCCACGGGACACTGGGAGTATTTAGTTCTTCCTTTCGGGCTTACTAACGCTCCAGCAGTGTTTCAAAACCTTGTCAACGATGTTTTAAGAGACATGATAAATAAGTTTGTGTTTGTGTATCTTGACGATATCCTGATTTTTTCAGAGTCCCAGGAGGCCCATGTCAAACATGTTCGCCAAGTGCTCCTTCGCCTCCTGGAGAACCGCCTCTTTGTTAAAGCTGAAAAATGTGAATTTAATGTGGAAACCACTACGTTTTTGGGTTACATCATCTCCCCAGACACCATCCGGATGGACCCCCTAAAGGTGGAAGCTGTCACTAATTGGCCCAGACCAGAGGACCGTAAGTCTCTCCAGCGATTTTTGGGCTTCGCTAACTTTTACCGCCGGTTCATCCGGAATTATAGTTCTGTTGCCGCTCCTCTTACTGCTCTCACCTCTTCTAAATCCAAGTTTCTGTGGTCCGAAAAGGCTGAAGAGGCCTTCAATGACTTAAAAGCTCGTTTCACCTCTGCACCTATCCTAACCATTCCCAATCCAGAACTCCAGTTTATTGTTGAAGTGGACGCCTCCAATATCGGTGCTGGAGCCATCCTGTCGCAGAGGTCCACAGAAGATGGTAAGGTCCATCCTTGTGCCTTCTTTTCTCGCCGCCTCAGCTCTGCAGAAAGAAACTACGACATTGGGAATCGGGAGCTGTTGGCGGTAAAGTTGGCCTTAGAAGAGTGGAGACAATGGCTGGAGGGCTCCAAGGTACCCTTCATTGTCTGGACAGACCACAAGAACCTGGAATATCTACAAACGGCCAAAAGACTCAATCCGCGACAAGCCAGGTGGGCACTTTTCTTTTCACGATTCAACTTTCATATTGCCTATCGACCTGGAAGTAAGAATGTCAAGCCTGATGCCCTCTCCCGTTGTTTTGAAATCCAGGAAGAGGAAATTAACAAAGATACCATCCTCCCTAAAGAAGCGTTCATTAATGCATTATGTCTTGATATTGAGAGAGAAGTCAGAAATGCCCAAAACAATGCTGCTACTCCCAGTGCGTGTCCCACCAATTGTTTATATGTGCCAGCTACCTTACGCTCCCAAGTCCTGGAATGGGGACACGCATCCAGACTGTCCTGCCACCCTGGTATCCGCCGCACTAAGAACTTTATTCTTCAGAGGTTTTGGTGGCCAGAACTCACTCAAGATGTCCAGGGCTTCGTTGCTGCTTGCTCGGTCTGTGCCCAGGCTAAGACTTCTCACCAACCACCTCAAGGTTTATTGCAGCCCCTTCCTACACCACACCGCCCCTGGTCCCATATTGCTCTTGATTTTATCACAGGCCTTCCCTCATCCAATCACCACACCACCATTCTCACAATTGTTGATAGATTCTCCAAAGCAGTTCACTTAGTTCCCCTCACTAAACTCCCTTCTGCTCAAGACACTGCCAACCTAGTAATCCAACATGTCATTAGACTCCACGGCATACCCACTGATATCACTTCCGATCGCGGCCCCCAGTTCACTGCACTTTTTTGGAGAACATTCTTTAAAGCTTTAGGCACTTCAGTCAGTCTGTCATCAGGTTTCCACCCCCAGACTAATGGCCAGACCGAGCGAGCTAACCAGTGTGTGGAAAGTGTTTTACGATGTCTCTGTATTAGGAACCCCTCCTCCTGGAGCTATCAGTTACCGTGGGTGGAATACGCGTTGAACAGCCACACCTCTGCTGCCTCCGGCGTCTCCCCCTTCAAAGCCTGCCTGGGCTACCAGCCCCCTTTGTTCCCGTCCCAGGAGGAGGAGGTAGCTGTCCCCTCAGTCCGCGAATTCGTCCGTAGGTGCAGACGCACCTGGACTGCCACCCGCCAGGCCCTGCTCAGGTCGGTCGCTCGGATGAAAGAACAGGCCGACAAGAGACGCACCGCGGCGCCCATGTACCGACCTGGGCAGCGGGTCTGGTTGTCTTCAAGGGACATTCCCCTCAGAGGTAACGGGGGTAAGCTTTTCCCCAAATTCCTGGGCCCTTTCACCATTGAAAGGGTCCTAAGTCCCACTGTCGTTCGCCTCCGTCTCCCCCTGTCCATGCGACGCATACACCCCACTTTCCATGTGTCCCAGTTAAAACCTGCAGTAACCCACCCCCTGTCCTCTGGACCTGATCCCCCACCACCCGCCCGGATCATCAACGGAGGCGAAGCCTACACGGTCCGTGCCCTCCTGGACTCTCGTCGACGAGGCAGAGGACTGCAGTACCTCGTCGACTGGGAGGGTTACGGACCTGAACATCGCAGTTGGGTGCCAGCAAGGCACATATTGGATAAAAACCTCATCAAAGACTTTCATGCTAGTCACCAGAGACTTTCTGGTTGAACGCCAGGAGTCGTTCGTTGGGAGGGGGGTTCTGTTGGGATTCTGGATTCTGCTGTCATGTTAAGTTCTGTGCCTGGCCTAGCCATGTTTTCATTCTCATGCTTTGCACTTTGTCTCCCCTGTCTTGTCAGGTGTGTATCTTTGCTCACGGTCCCTTGTCTTGTGTGACACTCATTCGGGTGATTTATTGGTTTCTGGGTTTCAATCTTCTTTCATTATCTCGTGTTCTTCCTTCCTCTCTCTTTTACTGTCTTACTAACACATACTAACAGTTTATTGTTTTTGCTAAATACTAATCCACACTAACCTTGTATATTTGGACTAACTTACTAACAAGCACTTGGGATTGTATAGCTGCACTTACTAATTGACTAATGATCTCTCAGCTGTCGCCCAATTCTAGTCTCCGCCTCCTTGCCTATCCCTAATTATCTCTGCTGCAGTTTTCCACTTATATCTCATGCTTTCCTTGTCTTTAGACTATGCACTTTTAGTACTCCTTAACCGGAGCTGTTGTTTGTACTTAGGAATGTCTCGTTATCCCTGTCTGCGTTTCGGCATTTCGCCAAATTCATGTAATTAGTTTTCCTCATGTGTCTCTCCCATGTCATTGATTACACCTGTTTACCCTAGTCATGTGCTTCACCCGGATGTGTATATAAGGTGTCTACACTTTTAGTTCCTTGTCAGATCGTTCTCCCTAGTTTTCTCGTGCCACGTTTCTCGCCTTGATTGCTCAGTGTTTATCTTTCTGACTGGATTGCTCGACTATTGATTTTGGTTTGCCCTTTTTGGATATTGTTGCATCTGTGAGTTTTGACCTTTTTCTGCCCGACCTTGATTTTGTGATTACTGCCCTGGTTTTGGATTCGGACTGTCTTTGGCTTATGAGTTTGTTCCTCCTCCAAACCTACGCCTGTGTACCGAACCCTTTTTGTCTGACCACGAACTTTGTTATTGGTGCCCTGGTTACGATTCTGGATTACGCCCATTGGATACTGTTTTTGGATCGTGGACTTTGTACCGTTGCCAGCTCTGTTGGGGGGTTTTCCCCCTTCAGAAATAAAGCCTCCTTTTTGCATTCTACTGGTTGTCGCACTTGGTTCATTTCGTAAATCACAACACTGGCTCTTTGCACAAAATAATAATCTTGATAGCCAAGATAGAAGATGAGACAGCCATCTCATATCAGGGAAGTCCGAGGTTGGAATGTAAGCCACTCTATGTGTTATTTGACGACACACTTGAGAACTCCAAGTCAAATGACCGGCTCGCTATCAACGTGATATCAGGTTACAGCTATAAACGTTACAAGTCAATATCCTGAATACTTTAGGCTCAGCAGATAAATGTGTTTGGTTCATTTAATTCTTTACAATAAATAAACATAGTGCAGCAAAGGGAAAGGGAAGGTGGAATCTAAAAAGGATATGAGGGCTTAGATCTAGTTTCCCAGCATTACCAAATTGTTATGAAATAGATTTAATCTCAAGCTAATCACCACAAAGAATTGACTTAGAAAAATACAAATATTACCCATGACCAGCAGTAATCAAAGGTCTAGAGATAAGCAAAACAGGAAGATAGAAGCAAAAAGAATACTCTTTTACAATGAGTCTGTCTGAGTCAATTGATCTGTTCATCTAAGGAAGTAGAACTTAGAAGAGTAGAAGTATAGTAATTTTTCAAAGTATCATATCACAAAATATTCACAAAAATTTGAAAATAAATAGAAAAATAAATAAAAACAATTTTTTTAAAATATGCTTTTGTGCAGAAGATGACTCCTGTGTCCTACCGAGGAATAAATTGGTTTTTGGACATTCAAGGCTTTTAACCATGGAGGTATATAATAGAACTGGAGAGAGTGAGGAAGCATCATCCCTATTACTTTCAATGCGAGATGCTAGGCTAGCTACTTCAGCCCAGGAAGTATGGAATTGACCAACACCATTTATAACAAGAGCAACGCAGAGCGTGGCATATGCCCCCGCCTGTATGTTGATCAAGGGCATATTGAGATGGCTGCTGTGGCGGACATATTAGATATCGCACAACGCTGGTTTTCGAAAGGAACCTTCTTCTAGCCACGCCCAATACGCCAAGAAGAAATGGCATCAATCCGACGAGGGATTCTATAGTTATCCCGTGGAAACGAAAAGTTAACAGACGACGGACAGAGGGGCGACGGACGGACATGGTGTCGACATTCCCCCTTTCCTCTTTGGAGGGCGGGGGCATAAATATGCATCATGGGCTGCAGCAATGATTCCAGAGTACATGGGAGGGGAGGTCATTCAAACTGCTGCATACATTCACATGTATATGCTCATCAAGTAGCAATTAAAAGGAGTGAGTCAATATACAAGCTGCTGGTTGCAGTAATTGATGCACAAGGCCTTGTAAGTGCCAAATGTGAGAGAAATGAAAAACAGAACTTACCAGTAAAACCTTCTGTGGTCAGTCCCAAAACATCACCAAGAACAGGTATCAGTTGTATCAGGCGTTCTTCAGTTTCCACTGCGGTGGCCATAATAAATATCGTATGGGGCCATATTGAATATCACACGACACTGTTTTTCGAAAGGAACCTTCCTCCAGCCACTCCCAATACATTACCAGGGAACGGCATCAATCGGACGAGGTGTTCTGTAGTTGTGGGCGGAAACAAAAATCCAGATGGCTGCTGTGGCGGCCATACTGGATATCGTACAACACTGGTTTTCGAAAGGAACCTTCCTTCAGCCACCCCCAATACACCACCAGGAAACGGCATCAATCCGACGAGGTGCTCTTTAGTTGTTGGGCGGAAACGAAAATCAAGTTGGCTGCTGTGGTGGGCATAATGAATATCGCAGGATGCTGGTTTTCGAAAGGAATCTTCCTCTAGCCACCCCCAATACGCCGCCATGTAATGGCATCAATCGGAAGAGGCATTCTTTATGCAGACCAACAGCTGGACTGCCTAACTCATGCCCAAGCTGTCATCAAGCTCTAAGAAGCAGTTCTTATATTACAGATCCTCTTGAAAACATTGAACAGTTGCATCAGACAAAGAGCATAATGTGTCTACGGAGCGTCAGCGTCTTTGGCCACAAAATTGCATCCTCAGGAAACGCGGAAGCAGGAAGCTAACATGCAAACTGGCTGAAGCGAAGGTTCTTCCTTGTTCACTCTGGTTCTATTATATATCTTTATGCTTTTAACTAGAAGGGCAGACAGTAGATCGCATATCTCAACCACGCCATGTCAGTATTATTGGTTCTTCTGGATTTAGAATCTGAAACATGCTGCGGATCACTTCCATCATTGAATCAATTCATCCTTGCACTACCTTCAGTTATCCTGTAAACAGACAGGCAAACAAACAAACAAAAAAATGAAAGGTCGTTCTTAGAATAGAGACTTGCCAAAATCGAAATTTAAAAAAGTAAAAAGATATTGTGTAAAGAACAGAATCAAAAGATTCATTTTGGCAAAAATCGGCAAGCCATAACGTGACATCATTTTCTCGTACTTACGTCAGAATGAAGTCACCGCGACCTCTACCTTCAAGAATCGAAACGAAAACAAAAAGAATAGCCTTAGTTTCAAGTCTCTGGCATAATTAAAATCGAAGTTTTGAATAAAAATATGTTTTTGACCTTTGGTGTGATCTTGACCTTGACCGTGACCTTTGACATAGAAACTTAAAAAAAAGAAGAAAGAAACTTGTCTGTGTTGAGTAACCTTTGCTAACATGTCTCCATGTTTTGCTTAGATTGGTGCAGATTAAGGCCTAGACTACACATATCTGGATATTTTTTCAAGCGGATATTTTCTTCCTTGTTCAAAAAAAAAAAAACTCTATCCACACCACAGAAATATATCTGTCCACACGAAGAGGCAAAACTGAAAATGATCGCCTCTGAAGCCTGCAATGCCATTCCCCGGCCGATAGGTGGCGATTAGAAAATGTAAAATACCAAAGTAGAAGAACGTTTTGCGCACGTGTGATCGGCTTTTCGCTAGGTGCTTGACGTCATCGCGTCAACACCAGATCCGTTTAACCTCGCTAGATGGATCCACTGAATCGGATATCTTTTTATTTCTCCAATTTTTTATCCATTTAAAAATATATCCGTTTATGTGGGTGAAATCGCCATGTTCGTGTGGTTGAGAGGCCCAATTGGACAGAAAAATGTGTGTTTAGAAATATATCGTATTCGTGTAGTCCAGGCCTAAATGGCAAAAGGGTGCCTAACAACTGACAGACAAACAGACGTCAAACCGACTGATATACTTACCGATTTTGGCAAGTGACAATTGGGTGAAAACATACCCTCCTTGGTGGCGTTGATAAGAGGAGAATGTTGTCAGTAAGGATAGATTTGACTAATTTCATGATTGAGAAAGTTGGACTTGAAAAGCAAACTGGACATAAGTAAAAGCTAAAATGGTCAACTATGGCGGGAAAAAATATGAACATGAGTCACTAGAGTATGAGTCACTAGAGTCCCTGAGCTTAACTTTTGGTGAAGTGCAATTTTGTTTTTGTTTAAATAACACTTTAAGTAGGAGTGTTTTCCATTTCAAATATAAAAAAGTCTTGGAGAAAAATTTAGAATGGGAACAGTCGAGAGTCAGAAAAAGCCAGAGATTATGTGATATACTGCAGATCATATCGGATGTTTCTACGGATTAGCAAGCCCCGACTCTTTAAGTTAATAAAATTAAGTGGATCATTACTGGCACATCAGCGGCCCATTTAGCTTGAAGCAAGATAGGAAAAGAGAAAGCAGAGAAAGATACATTAAAGATGTTGCTGCAGACTATTCATAAGGCTTAAACATCATCAGTCTGTCATTTCCTGCTGTAATAGGAGTTTGCTACAGAATTCTAGACCTTCCGCAAAGAAACTGCAAAAAAAACAAAAAAACAAAAAAAGCGCAAGATTCATCTTACATGTTCAAAAAATGTTGCCCTTTGCTAATTAGACTGCAGGAAATCGCATAGGACTATGAATATCATTAGACATTGCACAGATCTTTGTTTAAACTCCTCGCATCTTATGACTCAAATGAATGGTTTTTAAGCCCTTCACAAAATAGTTTTTTGTTGTTGCAGTTGTTAATTTTAATTCTCAGTTTTCCAGAACAATAATAGATTATGGCACAAGCAATGAAATGTATAGTTGTGAGCATTCTGATCACATGCAAATTAAAGCAGGACTGGTTTGTCTTAATTTGACTTAAGAACAAAAAAAAAAAACAGCGAGGATATGAGTGCGTGTATGACCATGTCAAGCTGCCTTCCACATGATGCCTGTTGTTGGGTGACTTTGAAAGGTCGATACAGTGGCCCCAACATATGACGGCGGGGACAAGACTCTAACCAGCTCTCCACAGAATGTGAGGACTGCGGGGCGTGTTCCCTATTGATGTGAGTTGTTGAGGTGATGTGGCTCATTACTGCACTGTCAGGGCAGATTCTGCTCTCAAAGCCGTTATAACGCGTTTGCGAGAGCCCATACTTTTAACTATTTGAACTTTGGCCTATATCTCAGCTGTACTGGGCTGTATATGCCAAAATTTAATGACTTGTTTCTCTTGTGCTACTCTTATGCTGGGTTTACACATGACAATGACAAATCTAAATTCGTGACCGAGGATCCCGAATTTGAATTGAATTTGATGATTCGGGGCAGAGGCATCACGCGGTGTTGCGCGCTGCTGCACGCCATTGCCAATCGTCACATTCTGTCACGAATGTTGTGAATCAGGCAAATTTAGTATATATATGGCTCCACAGAATCAGTCCAAGGAACATCCACATACTTTCGCATCAGCTTGTATCACCCCCCACCCCAGCTAATATCGGCTCATACTGGTACTTTTCTTTCCTCTCTAATTCTCTACCTGACACTGGTTGCTCCTGCTCTTTCATCACCCACCACCACTCTCTGGGACCGACTGGCTTTATAAATCTCAGCAGCTTTAAAATTGCGTTCCTATGCATTCTATCATTACTTTCGGTGAAAAATGTCGCTGTCTAGCACCCCTGAAGAGGTTATTATGCACTGTGGATGGTATTTTCGGTCACAGTGAACAGAATGTCGCAGTATGGGCTCCAAGAACCATCAAGAATACACAAATGCTGTCATGCTCTATTACGAATCAGCACAAATCGACACGCTCAGTTGCGAATGCCAGAAATCAAGGGTGATTCGTGACCTTCGTGGAAGATTTTTTGGCAGCCAAAACCATGATCCATGAACATGGATCACAAATGTTCCCAACCGACGCGCGCTGTTAAGAACCCTATTCAGATGCGTTAAGTCACGTTACGAATGTGCCACGAATGATGGGAAAATGATATTCATAGCACATCGTGCCTATGTGTAAACCAAGCATAACATCCTGCAAAGTTTGGTTAAAATCTATTTAGCCGTTTTTGAGATATCCTGCTAACAGGCAGATGAACAATTAAATAAACAAGAGCACTCAGAGAGCGCGGCACCTCCGCCCAGGGCCCTAACCCTAACCCTTACCCTAACCCGGATCACTCCTAAAATCTAATCAATTGGTCCTTCAGTCATTTCTGACCTTCTCTGAGCTGGTCTCGCGAGAGCCCATACCTCCGCCAGCATGGCTGGATTTGAACTTTAGCCTAGATATGCCAAAATTTAATCACTTGTTGCTCTTGTGCTACTCTAACATCCTGCAATGTTTGGTTAAAATTTATGAGGCCGTTTTTGAGATATGTTGCTAACAGACAGACAAACCAGCCAATGCCAGCAAAAACATACACCTCCTTGGTGGAGGTGAACAAGGGCAAGCAAAAACATAACCTCCTGATGGAGGTAATAACTCCTTGAAAGTTTGGCTTATAGACATTTTTGGAGAAGGAAACAGAGGTGTGGTTCCATTAATCTGTGCTGTAGTTGTAGAACCTTAGCTCAAACTGTAAGAGAGGAGAATACATGCTTTATTTATTGGCAGTGGTTTTGAGGGCATATCTGGTCAGTTTGGGGTGTGGGGGAGTGGCTTGTGTACCGAGGTAACCTCCACCAAACCGACTGAAGACTGCAGACGGCCCTTTTTGCCAATAATCCCATTGCATCCTCAACTGTTCGGAGCATGACGGCAGTCTGTTTTGGTATCCTGCAAATGTAATTATTAATATCTGCACTTGGCAGGCATTGTCGAGGAGGTCCCTCCACGTCCTCCAAACAAACAGATCTGATTGTGCTGACATGATAAAATAAATCCCAGAATGTTCATCTGCACAGTCATTGTTAGTCATGCATTTCTGCCCATGAAACATTGGCAGGAACATTTCTGCCCATGAAACATTGCTCCAGTTTTCCCCCAGATTGGGAATTTAAAAGGAATGTTCTCCCCGTGATGCAGTTCTATAGACATCTACCATGTGTTCCCACAGCTATGTATTGTGTCATTTTCCTGTAAGCTGAATAATCTCAACCAAGGGTATTGTGGTAATTATCAACCATCAGTGGAATTAGCTGTACGCTCTCAGCTCACGTTTGATCCTCTCTTTAACCAGGGGAGGTCCATGAAAATCATGTTTCTGTTTGGCAGGGACACTGTTGGACAAGCACTGGAGAGAATATTATTCCAGTCGGGCAGGAGAGAGAATTGAGGTAAATCCCTGAGAGCAGTTTTTGGGAGAAGGGCCTCGCTCACGAGCTCAACAGCTGAGTACAGTTGGAATCTCAAGTCCCACAATTACAACAATACTATGTATAAAAAAAGTAACAAAAAAAATCTTGGCTAATGTGACAATAGTTATGTTAACTAGCGAAAAAGTAAGAATTGGTTTGTCTTAATTTGTCTTCAAGAACAAAAAAAAAAAAAAATGAGGATGTAAGATCGGTACGTGTATGACCATGTAATGCTGCTTTTCACATGATGCTTGTTGTTAGGTGACTTTTAAAGGTCAACACAGTGGCCCAGGATATGACTGCATGGACAGGACTCTTGAAAACCAGCTCTCCACAGCATGTGAGGACCGCTGGGCGTGTTCCCTGTAGATGTGAGCCGTGAGGTGATGTGACTCATTACTGCATCGTCAGGGCAGATTCTGCTCTCAAAGCCGTTATTACGTGCACCTCAGAGTGCTCCTGAGATGACAAATACATTCAAAGGCTTAAAAGACTTAACTATGGGGATAAAAGTTCATTTAGAGGTGATTTCATTTTTGGGACTGAGTGCAGCTTAGCCCACCCAAGGCCAGAACTCCCCGCTTCAAGCAGGAACTCTGGTGATGATTTAATTGCAGACCAGCAACACTGTCTCACACCACAATGAATACTTTCATTCCATCACTAGATGAAAGCTGTATAAACGGACTCTTT
This sequence comes from Gymnothorax reevesii, assembly GCA_029721435.1. Lineage (NCBI taxonomy): Eukaryota > Metazoa > Chordata > Actinopteri > Anguilliformes > Muraenidae > Gymnothorax > Gymnothorax reevesii. Next base: position 24,468,952 of record CM056591.1, on the reverse strand, counting down.
TAGTGGTTTTCCAAAGCTTTTCTGTTCCCAGTCCATAGCTGATAACACTGCCACAGAGTCAGAGCCTATTTTCAATATGTTTCTCAGCTGGAGTCCCCAGACATGGTCGAGGAGAGAGTGGGGGGGGCATTCAGAATGCTGCTGTTATTCCTCACCTTGGTTTAAAACTGCCTGGAGACCAACTGATTGGATTCAAGTTGGAAACCAGTTCTTTTGCTTTACCTTCTGGTGAATTATGGCTCCATCCCGTCTGTAAGGCCTGTCTGGGGGGGAGGGGGGGGTGGGGGGGTGGGGGAGTGGTGCTGATGACCACTAACCTTTTCACTTTAACCTCTCCTGTATTTCTCAATTCCTTACAGCAGAAAAAAATTAAAATAAAAAAAACAAAAAAAAGCAATGTTTTGCAGGGTGGAAAAATATAAATTTGAAAAATGTTCCCAGAGTTGGAGGTGGGAGTAGCCTAGCCTGATTTTATTGACAGGAAATGGCTAACGTTCTTGTAACTGTTGGAGAAAGGGTTAAGGCAGCCTCAAAATGTTTCTGCCCAGTGACATCACAGCCTTAGAAAAGTTATGGCTGACATCACATTTTGTAGATGGGATATTTATTTTGTACTAGTGGGAGACTCATAACCCACACTCGGTGAGACATTGTCTACACAGTTCCATTTTTATCTATGGTTGAAGCACACTTACTGTGCGCACCCACTGATAGAAAGGAAAATCCCAATATGATTGCACTGTGACTTTAAGGTAAAAAGACAATGATTGAATTCTTGTCAACAGTAGGCAAAGAATGCAGACCTTGAATGCATGCAAAGTGCAAACTTGTTTCAATCATGTTTTTTTTCCCCTAGTTGAGCTAGACCCATGTCATAACAGCATGTCAACAATAGCTATAGGCCCATAGCAATCACGTGCCTTGGCAAACATAGGAAAAGAAAAACTGAATCTGTCAAAGACTGGCTATCGCTCGTAAAATTCTGCTGGAGAGAGTTTCCCCCACCCAAGGACCATTTCACAAGATGTTAATGAGTGGTGGGAGCCAGTGGTTGAGGATTTGGCCCTTGAACCCAGTCCCTACCGCTACCCCTGCAGTAATTTAGCGATGTGCTGCCTTCCTCCGGGAATGTATGTTTAAAGCATTATAGTGCAGCTATTTCAGGTGTGGATTTTCAAAATGAGCACAGCCCAAAATTTTTTAATTGAGATAATGGCATTGGCTCATTCTTATTATATGGTATTACTCTGTCAGGTATTGTGTGCTCAGTACAGTCGTACCACACCTCCTGTGAACTTTTAAAAAACATTTTAAAAAGAAGTGTCTGAATTTTTTTTTACTTAGAATCACTTGTGACTCAGCATGTTTTGTAACATCGCTCTTCAATCCTCATTCTGACCTTGTGCAGGTGAGTCTTTATTTGGACATCCAGCATTCCTACAAAGGATGCAAGGACATTGCAAGAATTAAGATTGCTTAGATAAGTTTTTCAGAAGCGTGTAACTACTCTCAATGTGGATGTATCTCATGAAAACTGAACTGTAGTTAATCAAAGAACATAACTTCATAGGCATCTGAATTTGCTTATGTTCTCTTTGAAGTGGATTCAACTGCAAATTTATGCACGATTGAAGAAACCAAATAAATTGAAATGTTATGCTTCCAAAGCTTTAAAAATCTGCTTTCGTGACGGGAGTTAACATGTCCACAGAGAAGGCCAAAAGGCTTTCAGAGTCACATTCTCTGAGATACTTATAACGTGCACAAGGTCAAGTAAGTCAGAGACGAATTATAAGCACACAACGTAAAGAAACAATATTCATATTAAAACAGAGTTCTTTGAAAACCTCAAAAATTGTATGACTGTGATTAAATACATCAACATTTGCATGGAAATGGGGGAAAAAAAACATTTGAAAAAGTCTTAACTTTTTTGGTCTGTTGAGGTTTTTCTTTTGTTTGTTTAAATTTGTGTTACATTTATGCAGCATATTAGCGTAAATAGCTTTGACATTGATAGCAAGTGCATGCAACCTGCATGTATGTAGTAGGTACCGTGTCATGTGGGCTCAGTGCGCAAGTGTTCTAAGACGTTGCCGAAAAATGTGTTAAGAGTAAGGATGAACTAGTGAGGTGTAGCTCATTGCTAGCAAGCTCCCATTAAAATTCTCATTGGTTTGTGTCTAACTCCCATGTATGTGTACATTTAGTGCCTGATTTACTAAGACCTTTAGCACATGCAAAATCATTTCACCCATGCAAAACCAATTACATTGCCCATGATTGGCCAGCGTAGTTGCCTTGCACCAATCGGTGGCAAGGTTTCTGGTTTTGCACCGGCAAAAAGATTTCTCATGTGCTGAAGGTCTAAGTAAATCAGGCTATGAGTGCGCTCCATAATGCATCAGACGGTGACACATTTCGAGACTTGGTTCTGCACTATAGCCCTTTCAGCCTGAATGGATGCAATGCAGTTGAAGTTCAGGCAGTCAACTTTAATTTTAGAGTGTTTTAATTCATCTGGGGGACCATTAAGAAATGACAGCACCTTTTGTACATAATCCCACCCAGAATACTGCAGAGTTTAACATAATCTCGTCCATCCCATATACTTGAGCTGAAGCATATACCAGCTGACTACGGACGAAAGGCAGGGACCTACCCTGGACAGCTCACCGATCCATCACAGGGCGCACGCACCATTGGCAGATCATTCACTCACAGGCGCATACCTATGGGCAATTTAGCATCTGATGGGCAATTAGCCTGATATGCATGTCTTTGGACTGTGGGAGGAGACCCACAAAAACACGGGGAGAACATGCACACTCCACACAGACCTACGACCTTCTTGCTGTGAGGCAGCAATGATAACCACTGCGCCACCGTGGTACCAAATAACTATTCAAATAACTACTTGAAGTTCTTGAAGCATTGACGTCACTAGGCACTGCGTATCTTCCCCGGTTATGCCCTGCCAGGCCTGTACTGCAGTCATCTTAAGTTCCTGCTTGTTTCTTGTGTTCGATCTACAGGTACTCTTCAGCATGTAAAATGGATGTTCAATCAGATTCAGATCCGATGACAGACTCGACTAACAGAATCAAATTGAAAAAAAGTGTTATTGTCCAATGAATTATGGTACTGAGTTATGGTGTGTCTGATAAATATATATATATATATATATATATATATACACACACACGCAGTTCACAGTTCTATCACCGGGCATCTCCCTCGTAATTCTGCACTGGTTGCTGGTAAGTGCTTAACTGCGTAACTGCACAGCGAATGTCATTATGCACAATACCTTCTCGTCTTTCGTTCCCTGGCAGTCTGTGGCCTGCTTGGTGAAACATGCTTTAAAATGATGGTGACTCTGTCTTGATTCCATTTTAAACTGGGTGGTTACACATTGTGCAAAGAGTCACAATGTGGCTCAGGCATAAGAATAAAAGTCAGCCAACTCACATATAAATACAAGCAGTTAATAGTAATAATTCTTAACACAAAGATACAGTGATAGTTTGGCATCTTGGGTCTGAACTAGTAATCCTGCGGCCCTCTGTGCTTGAGCAGAAGAAAGCAGGGAGCTCACAACCGGATGCTGGGGTAGGGGTGGAATGTTTACTTGCAGCAGCTGAGAGTGATGCAGCACAGCTGCAAGCAAGGGTGCTTTTTGCAGCAGAAGTGAAGCAGGAGAGCAGCTTAAATAGCCTGTCTTTCGGAGGGGCAGAGCACTGCCAAACATGGGTAGGAGTGTTGATGAGAATGAGGGCGATTCTCAAGTATTCTGCCTGAACTAGCTCTGCAAGATATGCCCTGTTAAATTAGCATAGCAGGATTTTCAGAAGATGTTTGTTTTCATCCACAAAAGCCTCGCTCCTTGCTGATTTCACAGCCTAAATTGGCCGCAGTGTAGAACAGCTAATTGCATGAAGTGGTTGTTATTCTCTCTAGAAAGGCTTGTGAATAATTGAAAGGATGCAGGGAGGAGCTATAAGTCTGTTCCGAGCCTAGTGACCAATCAGGCCGGTGCTTAACCCCATGGCATGAAGTGACTGGGAGTATTACTGCTTCCCCTGGATTGGATGCCAGTCCATCGGAAGTACTAGCCCAAGTTCTGGGTCAAGTTTTCCTGACAATTTGCTAGTGCCCATTTGTACTCCTGTGTACAGTGTATCAGTGAAGTGTTTTGCCCAAGAACACACTGCGAAGGCCGTGGCAAGGACTCAAACTCGATACTGCTACCGCGTCTCCCCCGAGGGAGGAGCTATGCAGTACATCACGCATTATGTCCTCTTTTGCCTGCTAACCTTTTTTTCTTGTGTTTTGATATGTCATGAATAACTGAAAACCCTAATGTTTCGATGGTGGCTGGAAGGCTGCAGAATGTGATCACATTTGATTCCCGGGGGAATTAAAAACCCGGGTTGAGGGACACTTCTTTCTCAGCGGCGGGGCGGCTGTCTTAAATCAGAGAGAAAATAAACTGTTCGGCAGACGCGGCAGCTGCCATTGGACCGGTTTTGGGTTGAGGGCTGTCCCGTATCTGGTTGGTCTGTAATAACAGAGAGATGTCTGCTTTCAATAGCGGTCCGCACAGGCTGCCAAACGACAAACACACCTGAGTAAATACGTGACAGTGTTCCTCTGATACACACTCACTCTCCCAGCCCCTGTAGCCTGGGAGGAGACGGCCAAGAGTCCTCTCTGGATCTGCTCTGTGTTTGGTAAGAAATGTGGGTCCGAGCTCTTGCCCGGGAATCCATCCCACTCTAGAGAAACCATTCGGCCGCCCTGGCTACGAAGGCAATAGCCAAGCCTGAAATCGGGCCACAAAATCCCCTGTTAAAGCACAGGACACCCCAAGGGGCTGTACAATTCCTGTGCTTTTCCAGGTTTCAAAGCAGATAGACGCATCCCAGTTAGATGTGCACAGATAGAACATACCAGTAACATGCGCCCCATAGATCACATGGCCTAGATTATGAGATTTACCATAGGCCTAATTCAGTGTTATACAAGTTGTCAGGTATGTGGCTTTCGATGAAGAAATTCCCAAAAAATTACAATGGCCTATAACCTAAAATACTCACGTGTCTAACTGGGCCGTGTCCATCTGAGACGCATCTAAAAAGTAGACATGTTCTAAAAATACCCACTTGTCAAACTGGGGCACGTCAATCTGGAATGACATACCTTTTTTTTGACTTCCCTACAATGTGCAGGTCATGCTTCACTCGCTGTGTACGCATAACCGAGAAGTCTGCATATCGCCCTGCACCCATCACGAGGAAGGGATGTCCTCTCCCTCCCTTTCAATCTTTCAATCAGTTAGCCAATCACTGGAGCCAGACTCACTCTGCTATTGATTACTCCGTCTCTTTGAGAGGATTATCTGTGATTTGTGTGCATTTGATGCCTGAGGTGCGGATTCCTTTTCAAACAACGTCCAGATTCCACCTTCAGCAGTATGGTGGACACTGGAGCATGTTATGCAATGCATTTCCTCTCCCCATGACCTCTTCCAGCTCATGTCACTGACTGCTTTCATCTCCTGGAAGAACTATGCTAATGCACAATCCCAGGCGACTGGGACAAAGTTCTGGGGAGTACTTTTATGTTACTTTTTGAGATGCAGTGGTTGAGTGGTTAAGCGTGCTAGACTTGGTATTGAAACATCCTGAGTTTGATTCCTTGCCACGGCTTTTGCGGTGTGTTTTTGGGAAAAACACTTCATGTCCATAGTGCCCCACTCAATTCAGCCGTAGCTACATCTGGGTGCTGGCAAATAGTTGGGGACCGAATGGAGGGGGGTAAATTGCGATGGACAAACATCCTTTCCAGGAGGAGACGCAATACTCCTAGTCTCTTCAAGCTATAGACATTCCAGTATTTACACTGTTACCCTAAAAAAAAATAAAATAATCACCCTTCCCACTTCAGCTCCCTTCCCACTTTCGAGCACTTGCTCTACATATGGCATTGATGATTGCCAGGCGCACAAGGAAGTGCATTAAACAAACCAAACACTGACAGCAGGCAGGTTATAAGGAAAGGCACAAGAATCGTTTGAACCCTGGCTGCATTATGACTCCCCTAACCACATCCAGATGTTCAAAGTTCAGCGGTGAAATAAAAATGAGATGGAGCATGTTGGTTCTCAGGATGATAATGGCCTATGGCGAGTAGAACAAGCAGGCACTTAACAATCAAAAGACCCCAAATGTAAAGACTTCTCACTTTTATTACTGCCTGCTAATGGGTTCTCAAGGTCAAAACAGCTTATTTGAAGCTATTTTTCCCCATTTTAACAAATGTAGTAATATGTGGGCAAGACATTGTAAAGGAAAAAGGAAGCATTCCTCAGAAGTAATATAACACAGTCTGAATCAAGGTTATAGTAGTTTTGGATTTTTCAGTATAGTTTAGTTTTATTTTGTTTTGTCTTTTTTTTTCTCTATAAGTTTTCAGAGCGGGTTAGCTAGTTTTTCTAAATTTTCATCTTTTTCTAAATGCTTGGTTTTAGTTTAGTTTTTATTAGTTTTAGTTTTTTTCATACTTTGGGTTATTTGTCAGGTGCAGGATTCAAAATGATCAGAGTAAGTATTGTGAAATAAAAATCAACAAAAGATACCTGAAAAAAAATGTATTCACACATGAACAAAAAACCCATTGTGAGACACATGTCACTATTTCTGGACAGCCAGGAATCTCAGGGAGGTCACTCTGAGTAAAACATGAACAAACACAAAAACCCAATACACTCCACAGGTTTGAAAATTAGGCTTATGTCGTCGGAGAGGATGGCTTGGGGTATATCCCCGGACGCCCCCAATCCTCCAATTCCCTATTTCTTGAATAGACCCAATACAATATAAAGCCCCTCAGGTCATGGCCTTTCATTTGAACTTAATTTCAGGTCAATCGGACAAATGGTTCTGAAGAAATGGCCAAAATGGTAATTTTCCACCACAAAGCGCCACCTGGTGGCAAAATATTGAACCATACAGGTATGATGTCATCATGTGCCATGTTGTGAGGTCATGACCTTGCAGTTGCACATAGTGTCATGTCAATTGGACAAATGGTTCCTAAGATAAGTCAAAAATGGTGAATTTTATGTGACAAAGCTCCACTATGTGTCAAAATTTTGACCCAAACAGGTATGATGTCACCGTGGGACACATCTTCAGGTCATGCCCTTTCATTTGCACTTGGTTTGAGGTCAATCGGACAAATATTTGCAGAGATATGATAAAAACATTGATTTTTCAGTTTTTGGCCCCTGGCGGCCAATCTCGAAATTGTAAATTGTGCAAAATCGAATCAGTTCTTCCTCTTTATGATACTTACTTATATGCAAAACTTGAAATTTCTAATTGAAATATTACTGAAGTTATTGCGTTAACACATAGGGCGGCGCGACGGCGGCGGTCGAACCAAAAACATAATATCCCCGAAACGCCGTTCGGCATTCAGGGATATAATTACCAACTCAAAAATAAATTAAGAACTAGGCTTCTCAGCACTAGATGCAGGCATAGGCGGCGCCAGGGAGGGCTAGGTGGTGCTGTAGCTACCCCTGGAATAGCCATATCACCCCCAAGAAATTCCAGTGTTTGACATCGTATGCACACGCGATGAGCCACCGCTATGTGATGACAGCAAGCAGTTTTCGAGCTAACCACCAGAAACACAGAAATCCACCAGCCCATGTATTTCACCCTAAACCTCTGTTAAAGGTTCTGCTAAACCTTCTTAAAAATAACTTATTGGCCAACCAAACTTTTAAAAATGGACATGATCGTTGTGCCAATTATGTTATGAATTGAAAACGAAGCAGATTGCAACGGATCGGCATTCAAGTTAGAAGCAATTATATCTTCCGACAGCAGATTTTTCAGCATATTCGTGTATACAATGGTGTAGTAACTAGCCTACCTTTTATTCTAAGTATCATGGTGAACATTTGAGTGTTTTCTTTGCTGACGAAACTGGGTCAGTCTGACCAAGCTCACAAACTAGTTCACAAAAAGATGGCAATGGCAAGGCAGCTTTACATGGGAAACTGCCAACACGAATATATATTTTAATATCGCGTGAATAGTTCAATTCATAATTTGAAAAAAAAGGAAATTAATGATTTTTAAAAATATATAATTTTAGACTATAAACATACTGGCAAAACAGATGATCTGCTTCGCCAATGGACGCAGCGCCCGTTTTACTTCAGACCTTAGCTTGAGTCGGCCTCTTGACCGCAAGTTGATTAATTATTAGATTAGTGGTGGTAACTGGCTGTGTGATTTCGTGATCTCAGAATTTCAGCTGAAACGTGCAGTGTTTGCTGCTCCTTGTGTTCAGGGCCCATCTGTGGCAGAGTTGTGTGAAACTTTACTTTTAGAGGTTTACGTTGGCGGGCTTACGAACTTTATAACTACTTTTGTACCACGTATATCAGAGTGACATAGGCTAGTATTAGTCACAAGAGCAACATAATGACGAACACCCCCAAGATTCAGAGCACCTATTTTAAAGAGTCAAGCATCCCATAGCACTTGCTAAAAAATCTCTGCCGCTGCCACTGGCTGCAGGTGCTACTTTTTGGCATATCGGTGCAGTAGATTAACATAACAGTCTCGACTGTAAACAAGAGCTGTGTTCGAAATTTTCCAATCATCCACTCACTCCCTATCCCCTACATCGTGTATATGATATAGTGCACTACATAGGGAATGACCAAATGAGATTTTGGACACTACACCAGAATTTTATGAACATGGTTGCGTTAGCAAATGCCCTGGATATTCCTGTGATGTGAGCGGACGCGCCAAGCATCATGTAAACAAACCGGACACTTTAAGTTGCTTTCACATCGAACGCGAAACGAATTTTTCGCACGACAGATTACATTCAAAGTCAAAGCAAAGCTGCAAATACACGCGAAACGCGTCCGGTGCGAAAGCAGCTTTACTGTTGGACCTCGTGATGGTTTTCTGGAATGTGCTTTAAACGTAGCTATAATTGATGCTCTGGCTCTATCCGCTAGCTGCATAACTTAGTTAGCTACCAACCTAACAAGCTTGGTAACGTATCATGGACAATAATTAGCCGGTTAGCTAATTAGGAGTATTTTGGCAGGCATAGCCATCTCGCTCTTCATATTCTTCTCCTATGGAAATCACGACCGCAGTACATTGTGGTATACGGCACTACAATGTAGTGTACATCGCTTGCTCACTCGATTCCGCTGTGCATTATGGGTATTTTATAGTCCACTATACAGTGGATGAAAAGAACTGAAACAACACTACAAAATGGCAGACACACAATATAGTGCCCTATATCCGTGATAGGGGACGATTTCGAACACGGCTAAGAAGTGACTTTTGAGGTGCCGTATGGTGCCACCAGCTCACGTAAAACAGCTGGAGCTAAATAAATTGATTCATGTCAACCTAAAAGGCTTATAAATACATTGACAAAGACAAAATCGAAGGTAATTTTATCAATATTTTCAGTACGTTTTAGTTAGTTTTGTAAGCACACAATACAGTTTCAGTTAGTTATCGTTTTTTTTTTTTTAATTTCATTATTATTTATTTCAGTTCACAAAAATGTTTTTTGCAATTTTAGTTTTTGTTATTTTGTTTGTTTTCATTAAGGATAATAACCTTGGTCTGAATCAGCCGTATGAAGTCCGCGAGCCTTTGGAGTTAGATTGAAGAAGAAACAGAAGTTATTATGAGAGGACTGGCCCCTATGAGTGATTAAGGGCGCAAGATGGGCTGCTCTGGAATGAGGGGCCGTACAGACATAATTCATATTTCACGTCTCGCATACACACAACATACTCTCACATTCACCACTTTACCTCTCGCAAACACTCAACATGCTCTCACATTCACCACTTTACCTCTCGCAAACACTCAACATGCTCTCACATTCACCACTTTCCCTCCCGCAAACACACAACATGCTCACACATTCACGGCCTTCCCTCTCGCATAAACACATGCACTCACATCCACAACTTTACTTCTCTCATACACACAACATGATAAGTCATTTTCTACTTAACCTCTCACAGACACACAACGAGATCTCCCATTCACAACCTTACCTCTCATATACACACCAAAATCAGTCATAGTGCCACTGTAGTTTTACAGTTTTTCACTATTGCTAAAACACATTCCACGAAACACTGCTCCATTTTCCCAAAAGTCGAAACACAAAACACTTTCTCAAGCTACATACACAAAACCTCACATTCTTTTTTCAAAACCAAACTTTCACACCGAAACAGTTGCTCATATACTCAAAACCAAACTTTGACGCCAAAAATCACTCTCAAAGCCTGCAACAACGTAAACACTACAAAGTATCATTACATACGACAAAAAAAAAAAAAACTGAAAACACAATGTTCAGGGTGTGAGAATGATCTTTTTACAGTTTTTCACAACTGCCAAGACACATTTTTAGAAACCTTCTTATCTGTTCTCAAAATATATTACCATAGAGTATTGGGCATTCATAGATTTGTGTGTTTCATAGAAAAAATATGTAAATTACATTTTTTTTCTGAGTGCTTAAACCCTAACAGTGATTCTTGTAGCACAATTTCTAAAACTATTAGTTTTTCACAATTACTAAAACATAAATCCGAACTCTCTAAACCAAATGACCGGTTCCCTAAACCCATTTAATAAAACTAGCCCCAATTTGCCAAAACTATAAACACATTTCACATGTTAAGACACAGTTCACAAAACACAACCACCCCTTTCTCATAACACTAAACACATTTTGTCTTGCTAAAACACATGTTGCAAAAACCTCTGCTCAAATTCTCAATCACTAAACACAGTTTGCACATTGAAGCTCATGTGATGTAAAATGCAGTCAGCAAAACGAACACAATGAACACACCTGGTGTCATTAATTAAACACAACCACTTGAAATTGAAGACGCTTGATCCAAATGATGTGACCACAGATATAGGCCAGTTCAGAATGCACCATTTGCTGAAGATTCCAAACAGCAACAATGGACGAAGGCAGAGGCGTAGGAAGAGGAGTTTGTGTCAGAGGAGGGAGAGGAGGGGGGCAAGGAGGGGGAGCAAGATGATCACACCGTCATTACGGATGAAATGAGAGTTACAGTCTTAGACCATGTCACTGTCCACAGAATGTCAATGACTGAAGCAGGACTAAGAGTCCATTTAAACCTTAGCAGGTTCTCAGTGGCCACTGTTATCCAGGCATTCAGGGAACACAACAGGTACTGTATGTAGTTGTTTTTCGCAACAGTATAGTGGAGTACAATGGTTTCATCACAGTATCCTTGCTGTAAAAAGATTGTGGAACATGTATATTGATGTTTCTATTGAATGCATGTTTTTCTTTTATCCATGTTTTTCTTTTTACCAGATTCTATGTATAATTCAGTAACTTTATTTCATTTTCTTACAGTAATTTACATACTGTTTCTATGAAACGCACAAATCTACGAATGCACAATACTCTACAGTAATATACGGTGGACCTGAGGGCCAAAACACAACATTTCACAGCATTTCACAAAACACATCGACATTTCAGAAAACACAACATTTCACAAAACTCAACCACATTTCACAAAACACAACCACATTTCAGACAACACAACCACATTTGCGGAAACACAATGACATTTCACAAAACACAACACCATTTCACACAACACTATTTCACAAAATACAATGACAATTCACAAAACACAACAAAATTTCAGGAAACACAACAACATTTCACAAAACACAAAGATATTTCAGAAAACACTCCGACATTTCAGATTACGGAAAGGGTAGGGACAACACTTCTTGTTTGTGATTGGACGAACCGAAGTCTGGCAACATGTCATCTCCTGTTTCTACTCTCAGCACAGCAAGAAGGTCACAGGTTGGATCCTGGCCTGGGGCTTCTCTGTGTGGAGCTTGCATGTTCTCCCCACGTTTGCGTGGGCTTTCTCTGGGCACTCCGGCTTCCTCCCTACCCACAGTCCATAGACATGCATGTTAGGCTAATTGGAGACACTAAATTCTACCATTCATTCCAGCGAATTCTGCATTTTGATTGATTATCGCCAGGGGCTCTAATTTCGTAGACCAGGCGCGGCGAATGGGGGGTGTGCCGCGCCAACGGGGTGTGTCCAGGCGTATGTTGCAATTTCATTGCCCGGCGTTGCCTGGCGCAAGTACTCCTTTGCCCCGCCTCTGTCCCTCCTTCCAGCGCAAGTTGGCAAAGAAGGCGTGTTTGGATATAACACAGCCGAGTCAAATATTGCTCATTGGCAAGAGAAACGATGGATAGCGTGTTCCTATTATTACAGCCTGTTGCTGCTTAAAATTTGGGATTAACATGCATGGACAACAATGCAAGATATGTAACACATTTATTTTCAATATGTGATCTTAACTTAGTACGAGTTCATAGCAATCAGACTGTATTCCTTTCCCCCAGTAAAAACGATAAAACCTAAGTGACAATAATAGTAGCCTAGTATTAAGCCGCTTGCACCCTGGATGCGAAACAAATTTTTCGCTCGACAGATTGCGTTGAAAGCAGTGTCTTGTGTCCGAAAGTCTGACAGGGTTTTAATATATCTCCGTGTCCGACAGTCTATTATTGTTTCATAATTTCTTCAAATCTACTGACTCTTTTAGATATTAAACATGAACGTTTTGATGAGAGGGCTCAGTTCTTCAAGATGAGTACCGAGAATTTCAATCAATGTTTCTATTTGAGCTCTGCTCAATAAAGTGAGTCGACATTGGCGCGAGGCATCATACAATGCCTCCGTGTCTGACAGCCAAAAAAAAAAAAAAAAAAGAGGACGATTAGAACAGATTGATAACGAAATAAAGAATAAAAAGAAACATTTTAACAACAGAACATCCAACGAACACTGTGATTAATTCATTTGCGGGTCATCTTTTTTTGGATGTTCTGTTGGTTGGTAATGTATATGTATTTTTATACTTTATTCCGTTGTAAATCTGTTCTCATATCAATACTCTTATTTTTTGCTGGGAGCCGGACATGGAGTATTTTGCATTTCGCGTCGGACAGTCTTGATCGTGCATGCGATAATTTATTCACACTGTCAATTGATTCGCTCTCTGATTGCAAGCACTATTTTATCTCTGCTGTGGAAATAAAGCGTGAATCTGTTCGATCCATCTGACTAATTTTCAGAAGAAAGACCGAAAAAAGACTATTGTCTATCTTCAAAGGAAGAGAAACAGACGAATAAAATGACCAAGAAAGTCGATAGCTCTTTGCATTGACTTTGACTGTAATCAGTCGTGCGAAAAATTTATTTCGCGGCTAGTGTGCAAGCGGCTTTACCGAACATGGAACGCAAGCATTATATACGCACTTCCTGATGTCGAGGCAGTTTGTGGGTGGCTGAGAAAGATGTGAAGTCGTTAATTTGCGTCATTGATTCAGTTGCGTTGATTAAGTCAGGTCGAGTTTCCATCACGCTTGCCAACCGCCTTTGATCTGACATTGGGACAATCAATATAGATACTATAATTTATGTGCTGATTCAGATAGTTACATTAAACAGTGGTTGCTGTAATTATTTACTGTATTGAAATGTGCCTGACATTCTGGAAACCTGCCTGTGAGGTTTCGGTGACGTGTGCGCACTGCGCGCTGGTCAGCCAAATAACCACTGAACAGAAAATGAACCAGGTTGGAGCTGGCGAGCTTTCAGCGCAACTGCAGTGAAGACTTTTTCTACGAAATTGTTACTGCGTCTTGATGAATTAGTTACGCCTCCCCCTACTACGCCGCCACACCCATCTCGGCGCATATTCGTCTGCGCACGGTGTTGCATCTCATGAAATTACCACTGCGCGGGCTGCGCCGGACGAAATTACCACTGCGTGGGCTGCGCCACACTACGCCACCTGCGCTGCGCCAAGAAATTAGAGCCCCAGGTGTCTATTCACCGATAAACACCTTGGCTTACAGTTCATTACAGGCCGTTTCACGGTGCATTAATGTCATTGTCACGAAAGATGAACGCCATTTACGTTAGTTTACGATAATATCAGTTTTATTAGGGGTTTCATTTGTAGAAATACAGTGAAACGGCCTAATGAAATGAAAGGCTTTCTGACTAGCAAGGAAGCTAACGTTAGTTTGCTAGCTAGTTCGCTAGCCTAGCCTACTTAGCTAACAGGTATTTGGTGCATGTAATGCAAATGATGATCGGCGAATAGCCATTATTTCGCCAACAAACTCAGCTCGAGTTGAAACGTGAGTATTTAGCTTGATAACTGGCATTAACATAAATCAAATAGCTTATAACATCGCTTAAGTTACAGTATTGCATTGAACAAATCGCAGACAGGGGCGTGGTGCGTTATGGGAGTAGCTACTTGGTCTGTTAAGCGTGCATTGATGCTACAGATTAGCTCCTTCGCTAGCTAGTGAATTTTGCTATAAAAAATGGACAATATAAGTATTTTTGTTGGGGTGTTGACAAGAGTCATGGTAGAATGCATGGGCGAGGCTAGCCCCAAATTGAAACTTAGCACCCCTAAAACTTGGAGTAAGAAATGCTGTTTGTTCGTCTTTGACAAGATTAAATAACGTCCAAAACATACTCTGCAGTTTGTGGTTTAAAATGTATATGATAAGGACGAAAATGAAAATGCCCCCGCCTAGCAAATTGTATCATCCTCTTCTCGCTCCCTACTTCTCCTCTGTACCTGTACCGCAGAGCAGCCCGACTGTCCAGCATGACACACATGCAGAGCGAGAATCGGTTTTGTTTCGGTGTTGTGATTTGTGAATCAAGTAATATGCACCAAAACTGTTTCTCACACTTCTTTCCTAGAGTTGTTTCGATTCTGATACCATATCGGCGGCGAGTACTGGAGTCCAGGCACCATTTAACAGTCAGTTCCGTTTGTGCCATTAGCGTGGCTACAGTCAAACTGAAGCGGTCCATTTATCAAACAAAAAGAAGAGCACTACAAATTGTTTGAAAGAAAACTTCAGGGCTTCCGCCAAGCAGCGCGATTGCGGAATTCTTGCAAAAACTGCCCTAGCACCCGCAAGAAAAAATAGTCAAAGCGGACCATTCCCGCACATGTTTTCAGTGAATTAAGCTGCTTGCACACTGGACGTGAAACAAATTTTTTCGCAGGACAGATGTCGTTCAAAGTCAATGCGAACAGCATCTTCGCATTGACTTTTAATGCAAGCTAATCTGTCGTGCGAAAAATTTGTATCGTGTCCAGAGTGCAAGCGGCTTTAAAGTATCTAAACAAGTGCTGCTTTACTCGCACGTTCATTCACGCCCTCACTATCTGAACAGATTGGACATTCAAAGAGTAATTAGCCAATCGATACGTTGTCTGCCTTGCCGCTGACTGCAGATGATCTCGAATCCTTCCTTTCGTTGCGCAGCACCGCAATCAGGTCAGTGGCAATACATCTTCATGGCCAACTTCGTTCCTAATTTCAGACATGGTAATCACTATTCTGCCCAGCGCTGTACATATTTTTACCTTGGGGACAAGGTTTGCATCGTCTGTATGGAACGCAATTTACGTCAATATTAAATAAATGAATCAAAAAATACACAAATAAATACATATGCCTATAAAATAAATAAAAACAGCTATGAAATGAAACCTGAAATAATTAAATGAGCCAATAAATATATAAATAAATGTCAATAAAAATATATAAATGAGCCAATAAAGTTCAATAAATAAATAAAAAGGTTTTTATTTCAAAATGACATCTTTTCAAAGGACTACTTTTATTTATATAATGTGACTTTTATTTAATAATTCCACATTTATTTATTTATTTCAAAGGACTTTTATTTCTGAATCCCACATTTATTTCCCTGCTCTTTTTATTTCCATTTCTTACATTCAATTAACTGAGCTTGGTTATACCAGATTAGACCAAGGCAACATCACCAGAACAGCACTGAAGTTATACATCAGAGGTGCCCAATCATGTGCCATGTAGGGCCAAGAGTATGCAAGTTTACATTCAAATCAATCATGACACCAGCTGATACGTACAGTGTTGTGTGGACAAAATGGATATCGGTAGGCTCCGTGATGCCATCCCATCCTTGGCAGATCAAATTGATCAATATGGTTTATCAGCGGATGCTGTTTTAGAATTTCTGGCAGGCTGTAGCCGTACGGCGTAATGCTGCATTCCACAGTTCAAGACACTAATCAAATCTTCTCACCATTTGCTCCCACGCTCATACCTATGGTAAATAAGGAGATAAACCTACAGTTATTTTAACGCGAGGTATTTATTGTAGGATAGATACCGGGAAATTTTCCGAGGCTTCAAAATAAATTTCCAGGTATCTAGCCTATGATAAATACCAAGTGCTCGAAAAAACCTGTAGGTTTATTTCCATTCTTCCATGACTCTTGTCAACACCCCTACAAAAATACTTATGGCCTGTTTTTTTATAGCAAAGTTCACTAACTAGCGAAGTAGCTAATCTATAGCATCAATGCGCACTTAACAGACTAAGTAGCTACCCCCATAATGCACCATGCCCCTGTCCGCGATTTGTTCAATGCAATACTGCAACCTAAACGATGCCATAAGCCATTTGATTTATATTAATGCCAGTTATCAAGCTAAGTACTCATGGTTCAACTCGAGCCGAGTTTGTTGGCGAAAAAAATGGCTATTCGCTGATCATCTTTTGCATTACATGCATTCAATACCGGTTAGCGAAGTAGGCTAGGCTTGCGAACTAGCTAGTAAACTAATGTTAGCTTGCTTGCTAGTCAGAAAGACTTTCATTACATTAGGCCATTTCATTGTATTTCTACAAATGAAACCCCTAATAATACTGATATTATCTCGAACTAACATAAATGGCATTCATCTTTTGTGACATTGATATTGATGCGTCGTGAAACGATCCGTAACGAAGTGTAAGCCAAGGTGTTTATCGGTGAATAGACACTTGGTGTTGATCAATCAAAATGCAGAATTTGCTGGAATGAATGGTAGAATTTAGTGTCTCCTATTAACCTAACATGCATGTCCTTGGATAGTAGGAGGAAGCCGGAGTGCCAGAAGAAAGCCCACGCTGACGCGGGGAGAACATGCAAGCTCCACACAGAGAAGCCCCAGGCCAGGATCCAACCCGCAACCTTCTTGCTGTGCTGTGAGTAGAAACAGGAAATGACATGTTGCCGGACTTCGGTTCGTCCAATCACAAACAAGAAGTGTTGTCCCTACCCTTTCCATAATCTGAAATGTCGGTGTGTTTTCTGAAATGTCGTTGGGTTTTTGAAATGTGGTGGTGTTTTCTGAGATGCCATTGCGTTTTGTGAAATGTCGTTGTGTTTTGGCCCTCAGGGCCACCGTAGTATGATATTTTGAGAACAGATAAGAAGGTTTCTAAAAATATATATTGGCAGTCGTGAAAAACTAAAAAGATCATTCTCACACCCTGAACATTGTGTTTTCAGTTTTTTATTGTAGTAATGATGCTTTGTAGGGTTTACATTTTTGCAGGCTTTATGAGTGATTTTGGCATCAAAGTTTGGTTTTGAGCATATGAGCAACTATTTTGGTGTGCATGTTTGGTTTTGAAAAGAGGATGTGAGGTTTTGTGTATGTAGCTTTAGAGAAGTGTTTTGTGTTTAGAGTACTGGGAAAATGGGGCAATGTTTTGTGTGTTTTAGCAATAGAGAATAACTGTAATATCTATCGCAAAACCACTCTCTCAGTTTGCAAAACTAAAAGCACAAACACTGCTTTGCACTGAGTTTGTAATTTTGTAACACACACACTTTGCAAAAGTGTACGTACAATCCACTGCACAGCACTCTTTCTGCGGAACTGTAAACACAACTCACTGCTTCACACTCAATTTCCAAGTGATCAACACACTCCTTGCAAAACTATATACATTTATGGCTATTATGTACAGCATTCTGGCAACTGTCTGGCCACACTGTCACATTTGAAAACTGTTTAAGATAATTAGTTCACTTTGCAATCAGCCTGAGCACAAAAAAAGCAAAAGCCAGATGTGTTTTTTATTCTTACCATCAGTGTGTAGATGGCGCATTGTGTGCTTACTACAGTTTTTTTTCGATTGCTAAAACACAAAAAGCAAAAATTAGGCACAATTTTCACAACCTTAACTTCTGTCCCCAACCGCTTGACTCAATTTGTTAGTACTTTAGATCTCCTTACCATATTAGACTCTGACTTATCCTTCTTTACACTCAGATGTCAATTTCACATCACCTTGTTATCAAAACACAACACACAATTTTCAGGTTTGCACACACTTCTCACATAAAATCTCCAAGCATCAATCCACAACACACAAATATTCAAATCTCTAAACTTTCGGGTCTGGCGAGCAATTAGCAATCATGGACTGCAGCATAAAAGGAGGATTGACCATCTGTTTTGTTTGATGAGCAATGGAGAACATAGGAGACAACAGTCAGAGAAGAAGTGGGGTAAAAATGAGAGGAGGAGGAAGGAGGTGTATGAAAGGAACCCACAAAGCCACTGCTTCAAGCCATGGAGGAGGCTTGTGGAGATGTGGGCTTTGAGGCCTGTCAGGGCTTCATGCGGCAGTCTAGGCGGTTCTTCCAGCACTGTTTGGACCAGGATGGTGGTAAACGTTTAGACCTACAGTAAATAAAATGTTTTGTCTGAAAATATGTGTGCTGTTTTATGTTTGTCTATGACAGAAGTGGGCATACACTGGGTCATTTTACCAAAAGGGAATTGGTTCATTTACCAGAGTAATTGTCATTCATTCCGTGCGTTCCTTTTCTATAATTGTTTTCAATTTTGCTCTTCAGTGTTCTGTACATGCTTGGTAGTGTTCAGCCAAAAGCTTAGTTGTGTTTATTCAATGAATGGTGTGCGTGTCATGTGAAAATATGGCTCTGTTTACCAAATGAAAAGACGAGTTCCATTTTGTGAACATGTCAAGAGATTTGATGGCAAAAAGTTGTTTTGCAAAGGGTTGCCTGGGTTTAGCAATTCGTGTGTGATGTTTGGTGTTTTGTGTGTGCAGTTTTGAAAAAAAAAAAAAAAGTTTTGAAAAACGTGTTTTAGCAATCGAAAAAAACTGTAATGTGATGGTTTTGTTAATTGTTTGATACAAAAATATCATTTATACGAAGGTTTGAGGAGTTATGCAAGACTCATTAGCTTTTGTAAGAGAACTACAATGTTTTGCCAATTTGGTGAAAGGTTCTTATTTGTGTGAAGAGTTTTGCAAAAATAGCCAATCGTTACAAAAATGTGCTTAAGCCATCAGAACCCCCCCACACACACACTGTAAGAAAATTAAAGACAGTTACTGAATTGTACATGGACTTTAACTCCACACACACGACATGCATTCAGTAGAAACATCAATAGACATGTTCCGCAATCTTTTCAGCAAGGTTACAGAGAAGAAACCATTGTACGCCACTATACTGTGGCCAAACAACAACTACATACAGTACCTGTTGTGATCTCTGAATGCCTGGATAACGGTGGCCACTGAGAACCTGCTAAGGTTTGGATGGACTCTTAGTCCTGCTTCAGTCATTAACATGCTGTGGACAGTGACATTGTCAAAGACGGCCTCCCCTCCTCTTCCTACGCCTCTGCCTCCATCCATTGTTGCTGTTTGGAACCTTCAGCAAATGGTGCATTCTGAACTGGCCTATATGTGGGTCACATCATTTGCAACAAGTGTCTTCAATTTTGAGTGGTTGTGTTTAATCAGTGACACCAGGTGTGTTCATTGTGTTCAAGTTTTACTGACAGTGGCTAGCATTTTACATCACGAGCTTCAATGTGCAAAATGTGTTCAGTGATTGAGAATTTGAGCAGATGTTTTTGCAACGTGCGTTTTAGCAAGACAAAATGTGTTTAGTTATGAGAAAAGGGGGGTTGAGTTTTGTGAATTGTGTCTTAACATGTGTTTATAGTTTTGGCAAATTGGGGCTAATTTTATTAAATTTTTATCATATTTACCGGTTTTGGGAACCGGTCATTTGGTTTAGAGAGTTCGGATTTGTGTTTTAGCAATTGTGATAAACTGTAATACAGACTAACACATGCACTGCATACCACTCCTGAGCAACTTCTTCATTTGCACTTTTTAAAAGTACACTCAGAAAAAAATGTGTGAAAAATTGCATTAAATGCTATCATATTTTTCATTGTGGTGCTATCCTTTAAGTGCATAAAAAAAGTTTTCCTCTTAGACCTAGGCCTTGTTTCCTCCCTGTTAGGCCTTCCCATTTCATGTAGGGCATATCTGTTGGTTATGTAATGTAAGCGCACAAAGAAGAAAGAAGTCTCTCTTTTTGGAACATCCTGTGATCTGACGTTTTCTCTCCGCTGCTCTAGCCACTCATGATAGAACATGAGCTTGTGGTCAGGTTACACTGCTGAGAAAACCCACCCATGTGGGTCGCCAGCCCAAACCGCCATTGACAACAGGGATTAGGTGGTATGGCCATTGAAATTCCTGAGGCTGCAAGGCTTTTTTTCAACCTCAAGAGGCTTTTTTTTCAATCTCAAGAGGGTCAGAATCCATTTCTAGCACAGCTAAGAGGTCCTGAGTGTTGTGTAGTGTCTGTATAGCCATTCATGTAAACAGACAGAGGTTTACTTTCAAAGCAGAGAAGTAGAAATTTGGTTTGAATGCGGTACGGGGGATATATATTTAATGAAACATCTACAGTTTATGAATTATAATTGTCTGTATAGCACATGAGCTTGGTGACCTTTTCAAAGCAGGGAGGAAAAAGTGCTGGCAATGATTTTTGAAAACTCTGAAAGATGAAAATAAATACTTGACTAAAAGCCATTAATCGAGAGCAATCAGCTAAACATCATTAATTTGCCTCTAAAACTCTTTGCAGTTCCCCAGCGAGTCTGCCGTGGTCGAATCTTGTTTTCGCAAAAAAACCACCACCATCCTCCATCAAGGATTCTTGCCACAGCCGAACTTTCCATATTTTTATAAATCGCACCCAATAAATGGTTGCATTGACTAGCTTTATTTGTTCTGATTTTCTAGTTGTAGCCCACCCAGCTATTTAATGGCACAAAATAACACAAGACTGCACACAATAGTTACTTAATCACAGGGTCGACTGTCTCTCGAAATGATCTGAAGCTGCTTCAGATATGTTGAAAGTCATTGTGGACTCCACTCACACTTCCTGAACACAAGTGTTAGCAGAGAGAGCTTGACCATTCAGAATAGGTAAGACCACCGTAATGCAAGGGCTTACCTGGGCTGCAGCCCCAGGGCCTACGAGGATCAGGGCCCTATCATGAGCCAATAATTAAAAAACACATTGTTTTGTAATTTCACAAATTATCTGTCCATCACTTGATATTCGTCTTTGTAGCAGCTCATTGGTCAAATTTAGAGGCCCAGTGACACAACAACGTATCAGATTGTAGAGGGATAGTTTTGTCATGGGACATATTCAAATATAGGTGTACCAATGTTTCGTCTTCGCGGAATTGCGGACCAAGTCATGGAATTGGCATTCATAAACAAAATCCCAGGTAATGCATGGAAATTCTGCAGATGGAGAAATGATGTTCCAAACAAACTTATTTTTCCTCTGAAGACCATGCCAAACCTCCTTAGCTAAAAACTTATATAAATGTGTCAGAGACAGGAGTCCAAACACACTTTTATTCAGTAACAGCCTTAATTTAAGATTATAAACTGCCATCCTATTTGCACAGCTGGCTGAGTACCTTGCTGCCCTCCCCATTCATTCCCGGCACAGACAAAACTTTTTTCTGTCGTACAGTAGCATGCCAAATTAGATAAAATATTTATTGAACATTGACACTATGTCATGGATTAGTCACACTGGGACTGGGACCATGTTCCCAAAAAGAGATGAGGGACCCAAACGCACAGGTTAAGTAAAAACATAAAATCTTTGATTTAAATTACAAAGATAAAACAATCCCGGAGGGGAGCAGCAGCACAAAAGAAACAGGGCTCTAGGCACAAACTCAGGATACCCTTAAATACTAACACTTCACCTCCACCTTAACGAGCAACAGGTATGGCTCGTTTAGGTGGAGGCGAAGAATGCAGCAGGGGGAAGGGCCTGCAGGCCATGACACACTAACCTCTACCGAAAGCAACTTTGTTACCGATGTTTATGGCTGAAATTGATGCGTGGAATGTGCCCACCACTAAAACACCACTCGATTGTAGCTGCCATCCTGACAGAACCGCTTTGCCACCAGTAGTCTCTTGCATGATTGAATGATATTTTATCCCATAAATATCAAGAATTGGTCAACGACAGTCATACATGTTTGTTCTTACACACGTGTGATCCATCTCTCTTGCGTTGCGATAGGACAGATTACATTGATAGGTAAACTTCAGCCAATATCTACGCCACTGTAAGACTACCAGTCTTGCTGGTTACCATTTCTGATTGGCGATCTGTTTAAGTCAATGCGATGAATAATTCACCAGCTAACATGGGACCGCTTATCCCCATTAAAGTAATAAGTTCAACTTGTAATAGTTGTCGTAGAAACTTTAATTTATGAATTCAATGGCTAGAAGCGTTAGCATGCTAGCCAGCATATAATTCATCACATTGACTTGAATAGACCGCCAACTAGAAACATACACTGTGTTTCATTCGCTGACATTCAAGGGATAAATTGGAGGCCGAGATATCACATTTATGAGACTCGAGTTGTCGAGTTTCTTTCTCATTGATAGGCTCACTTTAGCTTAAAAGAAGAAAAAATAATAACTGAAAAGAAATACAGTTAAAAACCCAAATTAAATCTTAAGTGGAATTTTATCTTTTTTTAAACTGAAATGACCATTTTCATAAACTTTGACTTGTTTATCTGTTACAGAGTGGAATAAAACATGCATTTTGATTAATCAAACAGTTTACTCTTTCACATGAGTCGCTGTGTGTGTGGTTGTTCTTTTAAAAAAGTATTCTGTCTAAGACTGACATTTGAGTTAATTTTTGAGTTTATAGCATGGGTCTGAGTAAATTGGTTACCTGTTCATGTGAATATTGTGGTGTTTTCCGGCTCAGAAAGGGAAACTACTACGGTTTGCGCTGTAGATAAATGCAGCTACGGGGGCCTATAGAGCCTCTCAGCCCCAGGGCATAGCAGCGGGCCTGAGAATAGGCTACATTTATTTATGTGCATTTTAGAATTTTTCAGCATTACATGCTCTGCAGCCTATTGTATTCGATCCCTCTGATATTTATTTGCAGAAGAAGTACATGATTCTTCTTAAGAATTTACCAGACTATGAAGAACAATGAAGGTTATGAGTCGGGCGTCGCCACAAAGTGCTGGTGTGTTTCATAGTGAACAAAACTTTCAGTGCTACTGCACTGAAATCACCCCTGCAAACAGTGCACAACTAAGTAACTTCGACAGAGCGCTCTAAATTTTGCACTTTATTACCAAGAATAACCGAACAATCTATCACTAAATTTAAGAAAAAATTTCCAAGTTACAGCTCTTTTTCTCTCCATTAGAGCAAGAGGATTTGGGTACGTTGTACAGTTTATGACAGTAATTCCTCTCGTATGCAGTGCTGACAGCTGTGTATTTTTGGAAAGTAACCACTCGGTGGAACTTCAGGAATGTGGTGAAACCATCTTTCTCCAGCGTCAGTCTCGACCGCTGGTCAAGTGCAGCCCGTGAGAAACCGCAGTTCAGCCGGGCCAGGCCGTAGCTACATCTGTTACCATACATTATCAACTCAGTACATCACAGTGTGGGCGATTTATTGCAGACCCTTAAATAAAGTGTAAAGCTTTTAAAAGGACAGAGATACCTTCTGGGGCACTCCTGATAAAGCCAGGGATCACTGGGAGTTGAGAGTCTCAGGGTCTCGTGTGGATGGTTGAGGATAAGGGAGGGCACTAAAAAAACATGGCCGTCAGGTTCGCTGACATGACAGCTGAGGCTTATCTCCGTCCCCAAAGCTTTGAAAGAATTCAGCTTTGCCCTTGCCCTGTTATTAACGTCTGTCATTAGAGTTATTAATTTATGGAATATTCACAGGCCCAAGGATTATTCTACACCAGACTGAGGGATATTTTCACTCTTAGTGTGCTGTAATTTTGTTTATTTTATCCTTGATCATTTTACTTAGTTTCATGTCAGAGCTGTTAACGCTACTTATTTTTTGATTTCCTTATTTGCCGTTTCTTTAATCATGATTCTTTTAGTCATACAGTGACTGTAAATGATAATTTTCATTTTTCACAGGCATCATAACTGTAATGTTTAGCTGAGGTACTTTAGAGACAACCTGAGAAAATCTGCTTTGCCAACTTTCATTAAACTAATTCACTAAAGTGATTAGTTGACTGAGGTCGCATTGCCTGTGTGACAAGTGACATTTGTTGCTCACAAAGAAATGTTTTTGCATGTTTTGTTTTAAAAAAAAGTGACCTTTCCCCACAAAAAAAACTGTTCCTTTTTGTCAGCAAAATTTATACACAGTGCTGTGAAAACGTTCTTGCTCCCTTCCCGATTTCTTCTAGTTTTGCATATCTGTCACAGTTAACCACTTTATCACAATTTTTTCATGTAAGGTTCCCCTTAAGTACAGTAGATTCAAAGTCAGAATAAAAATATTTTTTTCATATTGTGGGACAATGTCACATACAGCACATCACACTGTATATTTAGAGAAATACTCAAACCAGGAACGCCACTTTTTAATGGCCACAGCATTACATAAACAATAAAGTATCCACAATTTGTTCATTATTTTATACACATTTCCCTGTTATTCAGCAGGACATTTTTGGATTGATGGAAACCTTGGACTTCACTAGAATTTAAGTCGGCCTGAAGCTCCACAGGTTTGAACAAAGCAGCTGCAGTTGAGGGGCACATGGGGTTTAATGAGGCCTTAATGTTTCAAAACACTAATTTTGATATTGAACAAGAATAACCTGAGTGAAAATGCCGTTTTCAAATGATAATTTCATTAATTGATGGAGAGAAGCTTTCCAACCCTACCTGGTCTGATCTGAAAAAGTGATCGCTGCTTTAGCAACTAAATCAAATATATAGATAATAGGGTTCTATTTCAAGAGACACATCTGGCTCTGTTGGATCTAAACATCACTTAAATACCACCTGTGCGGCAATGTGAAGTAGGCAAAAAGCAGCACAAAATGCAAGAATCTAAACAAATTCAAGAACTGATGAGAATCAAAGTTGCTGACATCTATCAGTCTGAAAAGGGTTGCAAAGCCATTTCTAAGTTTCTGGGAACCATCTTGATAACCCCCAAGATTTTTGGCATGATATTCAGACAAATGATGAGTCAAAAGTAGAACCTATTTGGAGAAATGGGTCCTGTTACATCTGGCAGAGAGCTAACACTGCATTCCACATTAAGAACCTCATACCAACAGTCAAACACGATGTATGATGGACTGGGGCTGCTTTGCTGCTTCAGGACCTGGGCGACTTGCTATAATTGGCAGAACCATAAATTCTGCTCTCTACCACAAAATCCTGAAGAAGAACGTTCAGCACCAAATTCAAAATGAGCGGATTTTTTTTAAACAGTACAATTATGTTGTATCAACGTATGATATGTTGAATATTTTCAATGAAAAATAGAGTTTTAATTATTTGCAAATCATTCCATTCGGTAATTATTTAAATTGTACAAAGTTCTCAACTTTTTAGAAACATGGTTGTATATAATGCATTAAACACCCTGATGCATTTACTGGCTCACCAGCCTCATGTTCCCTAACTGATACTGGGTTAGGTATGCGATTTTTCATGCCCATTTTCTATACTTACAGACACACATTTGACTCTTAAATGTAAAATGCTGCCAGGCGTCAGAGAGAAAAAAATGAAGTGTAATACAAAATGACAATGCAAAGTATAGCACATAATTTAAGATAGTAAGGTAATCTTCGACTTGTGTGACAATGATAACATCTATGGAACTTGAGACTATAAGACTAATAAAGACTATTATTCTTATTTATTTGGAAACACTTTACTTGAAGGTATCGTCATAAGAGTGACATGTCATAAACATTGTCATTAAGTGTCATTCGTTTTTTGAGATCACAATTTGACATTGTTTGGGTTGTCTTGATTATGACAACTTCGTCATAAGAGTTACATGACACTGTTATGACTATTACATGACACATGTAACAGTTCTGACAGTGTCATGTCACTCTTAAGATGGTACCTTATAACTATAAATGTAACCATTTATTTTTACTGTATTTTTCTTTTTTCTTGGCAAACAGTGCAATACAGTGACTAACAACAAATGTTTTTGTCCTTTCCAAATCTTTAACAAGTGTTTTTTTTTGTCTCATATAAAACGTCTGAAAGTACAAGCACAATCCTTTTAGTATGAATCAAGAATTGAAGCACTGATTACTAAAACCCCACAAGTCAAGTCAAGTGTGACTTATGGGGTTTTAGTAATAGGTGCTTCAATTACGAAGAATGAAAACGTAAAGTTTGTCAACTGGCGATAAACTTGTAAGTCAAATTCAGCTTGTCATTTTGATAACTTAGACATGCGATTGACTGAAACGTAACCCGATATGTGGTTGGGAGAAAGCAGCCACAGAACTATCATTCATTAACAAAGCGGAAGAAATGTACTTGACAGGGGGTTCCAGAATGAGATCATGGTCCAAATGTCTGGGAAAGGGCAGAGGGGGCCGTACTGGGTTGATGGGACCCCACACTGCACTGAATCTGAAGGGAGAGTGGATTGGGACGAGCGCTACGGCCCCGTTCAGGACGCAGAGGGCAGTGAGTGCTGTACATCGGGGGAAAGGCATGACATTAATTACACGCTCAGTTAGCGCTCGCTCCCTGGGTCTTTTCTGCTCTGCTTCTGACCCGGCGATGGGCCCGCGGTGATTTACCCCCTAACCAGCCGTGACAGGTTCCGGCCGATCCTTCCACTGCGTGAGGGACGCTGCTCAGCCCCCGGATTTATACCCACCCTCATGTAGCCCCACTGTCAGGCCGTGAAAGATCCCTTTTACTGTACTGAGGGCCAGCTTGATGCAAACGTAACAAAGAGTCCTTATGGCTTTGAGGCTCTAACATACTCCCATTCAGTATTTTATCGAGATCAGGCATTTGGCTGTTTAGGCTTGGGAGCTTGTTCCGATTAAACTGGACAGACGAACTGTCTGTAGCTGAGCTAACTTGAACGCCGTCCCAATCCTGGACTCTGATCAGGATTGCAAGCTTGTTAGAATTTACTAAGTAACAAGAAAGGTTTCCTCAAACTGCTGTCATTAAAGTACAGAGAGTTTCCAATAACTTTTCAATTCACCAACGGTTGGACCTCATATTGCAACTGTCATTTCATTATATTTAGTACTCAATGGCCTATCTCGTTGTCAAGAAAGTGATAATTGAAATATGAATTCCAACTGTTAGTGGCAGTATTGGGCACGATGGTGCACAACTTTTGCTTTACTTCTATGACTTTAAAGGATGTGTGCATATACATTGTCTTGATTTTTAGAGAGCAGGAACAAAATGGAGATCACAGAAGAGCTATTTAGACATGCTTAACAGAATTTGTTGATAATGAAGATGCAAATGCAGAGGGTAATCTGAAGACAGTCTGAAGTCAGGTGGGGGAGACCTGGAATATAGGAGGTCAAGTTAGGCATAGTGGAAGGGACTAGTCTGAGGTCAGTAAGCAGGATGGCAAGCTGAATGAATCAGGGCATGCTGAGCAGGTGCTCACTCTCAAACTTAGGCAAAGAAAGCACTGGAAGAAGCCAATCCCCAGGATTGCAGGCACTGGGAAAATTTTTCTCAATACAAAGTAACTTTCTTTCTCTAGATCAGGGCTATTCAACCTTATCCAGAACGGGCCAGTGTGGGTGCAGGCTTTCTTTCCAACCGAGCACTTACACGCCTGACACCACTAATCAACTCCAAGAGTCTTTGCTAAAGAGCTTGATTAGTAGTGGCAGGTATGTTAGTGCTTGGTTAGAATGAAAGTCTGCACCAGGGTTGCCAGGTCTGTGCAACGAAACCAGCCCAATGGCCAATCAAAACCAGCCCAAAACTAACCCAACAGCTAATAAAGCCAACCCAAAAACCAGCCCAATGCCAGAATGCAAAAAAAAAAGCCCTCAAAAGCTCCGCAAGACCACATATACTGCCTTTTATGTCCAACAACATTGCTGTCATTGTCAAATATATTACAATAAATAACACAAACGGTCAGTATACCAGCACTGTTTGCAGTTTTTCCCCACACAGTTTAATCTAGTTCCACAATTGCTCATGTATTAATTATTAAATGGGTGTATAACATAGCACATAAAATATAGCTCTGTGACTGTGTAAAACTTCACTTAAGCACAACTAACTGGTCGCTTAATTGATCCCTTTGAGTCTGTCTTTTCTCTGTCTTTCTCCCTGCCTGGACAAAAAAAAAGTATTGTTTTACATACTGTGCATTTTCTCCTTTAATTTCAACAAAATCTTCTCATACCATAGCTTCACTGTATTTTTAAACTTATGATTAACATGAATACAGGTGTAAACAGGTTTTTTTATCAACTGATAGCATTTTGTCAACCTCATTCCATTGATTGAACAATTGCTGACTATGGCATGGGTACGTGGGGCGTGACTATGCTGTTGGACTGTAGGCTGTCCACTCGTTCCGCAAAGTGGCTGAGCAGATGGTTCGTGGATGGACTATCCTTTGACATATATACATATTGACACATATACATAGACGCCGCATTAGCCGCTTGAGTGCACGTCAACATCACAGGCATATTATGGAGGACACCTTGCCATCAGCCCTCCACGACCAGTGAAGAGACTGAGTGGAAAAGATGCCTTACTCGCTTATCCAACACTTGAAACCCGATCTCGGGGAATTACCTTTCATGAGTAAGCCTGAATATTTGTTTTCGGTTGTATCTGGCCATTATAACTTTATGTGGAGCGCTAACTGGCCATCAGAGTCAGACATTTCATGGAAAGAATTTCATATTCAACCTCCACCAATATCGAATGAAATCAGTTCGTTTCCCGCTAACCTTGATGTTTGGGTGACCAGAGAAGCATTCAGGTGTATAAGGAAAAGCATACATCCAGTCAAGAGAATTTAGAGTTTCATTTCTAGTGCTGCTAAACATAGCAATGGCATATGACAGCAGCAGCCATGATACTGATGATACACCGGGTTGCTAGGGCATGGGCAGAATGTGCATTTGCGATATTAAATATTAATATTAAATTCTAAACCTCCTTCTCACTAATGAAACCCCCCAAAATATATTGGCGCCTCCTCTTCTAATAGTTATGCCTGATGAAAAGCTGAAAAAGTAGAGGTTTGATATGGAATTTTATAATAGCAAAGCTAACATCATCGATAACACATGAGCCAGCAGTGAAAGCTGAGACTTTTCTGGACGTTAACGTTTTTATTTTTTTCACGCACTCCTGCCTTCAGAAGACAGAGGCTCGATCCATGCTTGAACGAGTTTTTACAATTCCTTACAACAGTGAATTATTTTCCACCACGTAACAAATTCAGGTCATTGAACAAGTCCAACGTTGATATCATAATCCTCTCTTGAGCATCTAACAGCAATCAAAGCTTAACTTACGTTCTGAGATTCAAAGTTACTGAAGATGAGAACGTTTTCTTTGTATTCCATGTTGATCAGAAACCCCATGTATACGGCTCGTTGAAATCGGTTGAGAAGAATAAACGATACAGATTTAGAAAATCCACATCTCCCCTGTTTACTTGCATTTGTTTACATGCAGACCCTTCCCTCCTGGATATGGCTGATGCTCTGACCTACGGGAGTAACAGGCAAAACCCGCTAATGAGGCGTCTACTCACATATGTCTTTGGCTGTGAACACTGAACTACTACTAGTCTCGCATAGTAACTCTGCTGTGCACTTGAAATTTATATACACTGCCCCCTACAGTTTGGGCGAATATAGGTTAACACCAAGGAGAAACCTGCAGGGAGCATAAAAGTCCCAAACGTTTTTCTCGTCTTGATTCCGTACGGCTATACAAACGGAAAGCATAACTGAACCTTAACTGCATTCTTGAATTAGCTCAAGATTACATCCTCTCAACCTGTGGACAAAAAAAATTCTACCCGCGGCACCATCTCAAAAAGTAGCCCAATTCCGCGGGAAAACAGCAGAATTGGCAACACTATCCTGCACCCACACCAGCCCTTGCAGGATGATATTGAATAGGTCTGCTTTAGATCATCACCAAAGGTGCAAGACAACAATCCAGCAAAGGGGAGCCAAAGGCCACAAACTTAAATACGCAAGATGACAGTTAACAAAGGAAAGGAATATGCAAGCGCAGGGAGGACATATGGAGGGAGAAAAGTAGATAGTCCCCCCAGGAATCCGCGATTCCGCGATCGCAGAATTTACCGCAGATTTCAAAGCCCTCCGCGGAAATCAAAGAATATAGGGCGAGGTGCAGAATTTTATATTTTACATGTATTTTTCATCCAGGCGCTAGATTTTGCGGCCAGATAAACGGGATCTTAGACTCACAGCTGGTGCTGCCGGTTACGGAAACTGATTTTTTTCTGCTGTATGCAGCATAAAATATATAAAAAGATGGACGCAGCACCCTGATTTGAAAAAAGAAGCCCATGTGGAAGTAACGTAGAATGGCATTCTATTTAATGACCAGCAGATGGCGACGTCAGTGGTTGCAGAAAGAAGTTCAATGCACTAGAAGTCTATGAGAAAATGATCCTACTTTCCGACCTGATTTTAAATTTAAATAATGATTTTTCACATCATTTTATGTTAGCTATAGCAAGTTTCAGGTCTCCTTCGATATATCATGACATTCATTTTCGTGAATTATGGTCCCATATAAACTAGAATAAAGTATAAAGCCAGAATATGCTTCTGGGGCGTCGCTATCCTCTGGTCCTCGTCCGATACGGTCAGATCCAGAGCTACGTTCCTCCCCAGATCTTCGATTCACTTCTTCATCTTCGAACCAGTGGGTGACATCACGGTAGCTTCATTCATCTTTTTATACAGTCTATGGTATGCAGTAATGTTTACAATATCCTGAGGATACAGTGAATAGTGTACACTTTGTTTAAATCTTTACTTTGATCTTTGGCACTTGTTCAGTTACTAAGCCTCGTTCACCCATAGTTTGGTGAAATGTTTTGCACTTTATAAGTTATGCAAATAAATCTGCTCTAGAGGGACAAAAAGAATATTGATGCTGCTTATTTTATAACCACAATGTTTCGGTGTTTTGGTATTGCAAATAATTTCATAAGAGAATTTTTGCTTCATTATTACATGAATTTGCTTTATAACTGGTCATTTTAGGTTTTTTTTTAATGCCCGCGGAAAATCAACTTTCAAGCCGCGGAATCAAGAATTGCTCTCCGCAGAATCAGGAATGTTCTCCGCGGAATCAACACTTTTTCTCCGCAGATTCCTGGGGGGACTAAGTAGAACAAGGCAATAACTAAAAAAAATGAGAATCATTTAACATGTTGAGACTGAAACTGGCAAAGACGGTGGGAATGCAGGGGAACACGATTAAGAAAACACCCAGTATCTGACACACATATTTTTATCTGCAGATAAATGATGGCTTTACAATTTGAGTTCACTACAGATTGGCCCATTTATTGCTAGCCTAGCCCCAGATCCCAGACTTGAGCGTTGTCTCAGTCCTGCGGTATTTCGTAGATGCAGCCCTTTTCCTTTCAATTTACAACGACTCAGGTATGTCCCTCATTTACTATAACTATAGAAGAAGAGGGTGGGTAGGTTCCACACTCCCTTGAACAGTAGCTGCTGCTTCTCTCAGGAAGGAACACGTCAGGAAGGATTTGACATCATGTCTTATGACTGAAGAGAAAAAGTGAGACAAATTTCCTTCAGGCTCTTGTCTGTGAGGCAAATATTAATGCATGTTCTTTCCTCCACAGGCACTGAGTTCATCAGTCATAATCAGGCTTAAATCAGGATGAGTACATGTGACAGGGCACATCACCTGTTTACTAAAAAAAAAAAGTGAGAGAAAAAAAACAACCTGGACTCACAATTAAAATTCCAAACCTGTTCAATGTTTAAAGCTCAAAGGGAGCAAGTTTAAAAGAAAAGTGATTTTTTTTTTCCATGTTAAAACTGGCTTATCTTGTTGTGAGCTTGAATAAAGCAACAGCACTATATTTAAAGTGTAAATTCAGGGATGGAAGAGAATTTCCTGTGGTCCTCATTACATGCATTAAAAATGTAAAACAAACAAGAATTTTAGTTGCTGCAGATTTTTTTTCCCAATTTTTCTGACATTGAGCTCCAAAACTATGATAAAAGGCACCCAAATGTTGGTAGGTAGCCTATACAGTAGCACTGTAGATTTGATTTTCATGAAATTTAATCTCTTTTAGTTCTTTTTTTCAGACCTCTGAACCTAAGAAGACCTGCCTTTTCCGTCGTGAATCATTAGAAGCAAGTGCTTCTAGATGACACCCTTTTACATTAATGGAATAGTTTTCAGTCATCAGTGTCTCCCTCCATTAAAGCATGCTCTGTCATTTCACTGGAATCGAATCGATAAACCGTGGATCTCACCAATTATCTGTAACCATCTCCACCCATCTGAAGTGCTAAGCTTGACTCGCTGGTCTTCAGCATGACGTGTGCTGAAGTGGAATTTAGTGCAAAGGCACACACAGCATCTAGAACATGACTCGTGAATGGAGGGCCGCAGAAATATACGGACAGTCTCACACCCACACATCAGACACATTGGAGTTGGTGCATTTTGGAGCTGGAAACCTGGACATGGATGCCATTTTCTTTTTAAAAGTTAACTCTGCACTCTCTCTCTCTCTCTCTCTCTCTCTCTGCTGCCCTACTACAAGAAGGTTGTGGGTTAAAATCTGGCATGGGGCTTTTGCGTGTGGAATATGCAAGTTCTCCTGGTATTCACATGGATTTCCTCTGAGTACTTCAGTTTCCTCCCAAAGTTCAAAGCCTTGCAAGTCAGGCTAATTGGAGACTCTAAATTGCTCATAGGTATGAGTGTGTGAGTGAGTGGAGTGTGAAAGGTGTGTGAGTGGTGAGTGTGTGCTCTGCGATGGATTGGTGGGCTATTCAGGGTGGATCCCTGCCTTTCGCCAATAGTCAGCTGGGATAGGCTCCAGCTCCCTAATAACCCTGGTGAGAAGTGGTATGGATAATGGATGGACGGATGATTTACTCAGCAAACAGAATGAAAATAACAAATTATATGTCACTGTTCAATGAACCATGGCGTTCACTTGAATGTCGCTAAAATGCAGCATTTATCTTAAGACTGTGGAGAAGTGCTGTTCTGAGCTGTCTGGAGAATTGTCAGCTGGATGCCTGATTTTTTGACACACTTGGTCACACAGACTTTCTCTCAGCATGTGTTTTCTCTTTTTAAAAATCACCTTTATCTCACTAAATGTTTTTGTCTTCTTTATCCATAAAGCTTTATATTGAATTTCTCTTATCCACATGTTTACGTGCCCAGTGCCTGGCAAACCAGAGTTACCTACACTCATATTGTTTTAAAAAAATTGGATGCAGCTGCCAGATGGCTGTCTATTGAGGTGTACTTATGTTTGGCAGGGTTCAAGGACTGACATCTTATCAGATTTCACCATGATAGTAATGAAACACGCTATATGTGGTTCATTTCCCGCCAAGCCCATATCCTAGGGGTTTTACGGTATACAGTATTTAGACATTAGTAAGTTTACCTGTCTATGAGTCTCGTGTTACATTTAACACGGCCAACAAAAACCACAACAAAACCAAGCCAGCAGACAGTTTCCTTCATATTTCTTGTTTGGATGCTGCAGGCAGCAGCTACATCATTATAAAATGAATTATGCAAACTTTGTGTTACTTACATAAAATTGAAAATGAAAAGGAGAGAGAATCAATCCACTAAAGTTCGGTTTCTTTAATTGATATACGTATTTTTGGTAATAGATAATATCTCCTGAATTAATTCTTTTGCGTCCATAAATGGTACATCAGACAGTTCACAGTCTGGAATTCTCTGGGATCTATTGCCCGATTATTTGTGTTGATACATGAAACCTTTGCCTGTAAGAAGGGAAGGGGGTCGTGGGCATCTAGTGACAATTTTCACCAACAGGCCTCAAACTGCACCACCATACGCTTGTAGGAGACAAGTAATTTGGCCATCGATATGAGTGACCTCATGGATTAATCAATACTGACACCATCTGGCACTGAGTCTCAAACAAGATAACTAATACTACCAAGCTTCTTGAGAGAGTTCAAAATATCCACAGACGGACATCGTCGTCTCCTTTTTGCGGATATGAGTGATGAATGAACCAGGTCACACCCTGTTCCCGGAGGAAAACAGCAGGGCCAGATTTGGATGGCTGCTTGAGCCATTAATGGTCAGAAGCTTGAAATCACAATAATAATCCCCTTTAACATGTCGGGCCCTGAGCAGTGATATCCAGTAATAGTGTAAACACGGGTGCCGACCGCAGCCTGACTCTGGGTAATGCGAGACGGGCTCTTCCATCAGCTGCCACGGTCTGAGTCTTTCTACACTGAACCAACAACAGTTTCCACTTTTAGTCCCTGCAAGTTTATGCAAATATCTCTGAACTGGGATCAGCATCACCCTCCGCCAACATCCACAGGGCAGGATTATTTGTGACCACCAATGTTCTGCAACAGTGACATTCCGACCCTTCGAAACGGGTTGTGAATGGTTGCCTGGAGAACACTGGTGAGTTTACCAATACAGCCTCACCCACATCAGAAGGGTATGAAAATCAATAATTTCCGACCAGAGTTCCAGACATCGTCGTTGGAGGTTGGGAGCGTGTGGGTAACCCCGGTTCTTGGTCTCAGGACCCACATATTGGGCTCCTGACTACCGGCACATGCATGGCCACTGCAGCGTCATCATCCCACCGCCCTACTCCCACAGATTGGATGACAGCCTCCATATTTACAGCCAGAGGCAGCACTCGCCCAGTAGAAAAGGCCCACCGCAGGTCACTGAGACTAGATGGTCCCTGAGGTTTCGCCACATGTGCAGTCTGTGGTGAATATATTGCCAGACTCGACACCGAGAGCATGTTCCACCCAGCGTTCTCCAGTCCTCTACTTTTGTCCGGCCAGACGCCACAGCTGCTTTGTCCTTTCTCAACTCCATCTTGGCTGCGCTCCGAATTCTCTGACTCCATCAGGACCACCATTTCCTGTCCTGGTGTGAAGAGTCGGTGACCTAAAGCCAGACCACCCTTCATGTCTCCCTCCTGCTGCTCTCAGTTTGCTCTCGGGCTTTTCCATTACAAAGCAGGAAAAAAAAACGAGGCTACAAGTACAAGCAACTCCTTTTAAAATTGTACATGAGCAAACTGAAGAGCCTAGTGCTAAAAGTTCCTAAGTCACATTTTCACATATTGCGTTAAAGCTGAGAAAATGTCATTCACTGTTGCTTTAGTCAATTTTCAGTTTTCTCAAAATGAATGTTTTGTGACATGAGTACTTTTAGCACCAAGGTCTTACATTGTATTTACAAGCAAGGTCAAGTAAGATTACAAAGAAAAAAAATATTGCAATGTAGTGATTCCAGTCTCTGCTTTTTTCATCCAAAAATATAGCCTCTGTCACAGGTGACAAATTTACCATATTGGTTTTATGCTAATTCACTCCTTGGTAGTTAACGGTACTTCAACCCCACTTCCAACTTAATTTAAAATCCATTAGCTAACACACTGACCTTCCTCCTATTTCCGCCCTTGTAAGGCGGCTCCACACAACTTAACACATGGTTCTATCTATTGATGGCTGCTGTAACAGGACACCACAAAGAAAGTGGCCTGTTAATGACCAGAAAGCCCATGGGAACGAATGCATGACAGGGCAGCGGTGACCTTTGACCTTTCCCTCTGCCCATTGAGCCGCCCCTCCTGGCCGCAAATCAAAGCCCGTTTTCTCGGTTGTGAAGCCTCAGCCCTGGAGCTCACGGCCAATTAGGATTGATTTCAAACAGGATATTTAATTAGAATTAAGTGACGCAGCTCAGGGGAGCTGTAAAGCCGTCAGGGCCTGGGCCAGATGTTTTAAAAAAGGAGTTAAGGGCTCCAGCATCCAGCAGGACTGGGGCGAGTCGGCGTCCCCAGCTTGTTGGGGTTCCCCTTGCGCGGTTCGCATTTCTGGCGGGATCGTCAGCTTCCGCGAGTGGGGCGCCGCATCGCACCACACACTTCTCTCCAACAAACCACCCAAGAAAGGAAAAGCTGTTCTCACATTTGGGCCATTTTCTAATGGTCTCTGCATGCTAACCCCGCCTTTGTCGGTTTCCTCTTTTTTTCACATGGAAAAACAGAACTCCTCAGCGTCATACAGTCGCCCACACTGTCTTTCAGACCTCTTCATTCCCTGTGGATCTTTTCTTTCCTGTTCCAGCCTGTCTGTGCCCTATCGGTACCCCTTATTTTCAGTCCTCCATCCCTCACTGCTCCTCTGAAGTAGTTTCATTCATACAGTACCGACACAGTCAGACATAGCACACAAAGACACAAACACGCAAGGAAAAAACACATGTATAAACACACACATGCAAGCATAAATATATAGTGCAAACACAGCAACACACGGCACAAAAACACCTGTTGAAAAACAAATGGAAAAGCATAAGCAAGCACACACACACACACACGCGCGCGCGCGCACACACAAACAAACATCCTTACACTTTCATCTTTGTAAGGACATTACATTGACTTCCATTTAGTCTTTTTATGTCTCTACAGCCATTCTATAATCTATAATCTTAACAATAAGCAACGCATGTCTAACCCAAACCCTTACCCTTAACCTATCACTAATTCTAACCTTGCCCCTAAACTTCACTAATAAGTCACAACTTGCCTTTTTGGTTGTGAGGACATTAGAAAATATTCTTCCCAAAAACATCCCCACTCTGTAGGGAAAAAAAAAAACATTTTTTGGGTTCACTTTGTGGCCTGTGCAAGAACACAAACACACATGTACAAGCTCAAGTACTACCACACACAGCATATAAACGCAACATAGACACACTCAGCAAGAAGTTACACTCCACACATACATGCACACAAACAGCTATACAGTGGAAACGCTCATACACACATTCACATACACAGCAAGTTGGGTGTACCGCACTATTACTGAGCACAGTGAACACAACAGTCCTCGGCAATATTCTTGCTTCATAGGACTGAATTTCACTGCACTGCTTCATCCAGACTTCATCTGTTGTGAATGTTAATTTGCCAAAGAAAAACAAGGGATTAGTGAGGAAGACACAGTATAGGCTTGCTATAATGCCGTAATGCAGGGAGCAATAATCTCATAATTATATACACATACTCAGAAAATAATTGTACTTAAAACATTTCAAAAACTCCAGATACTTTTATACCTCTTTATCGTCATAGGATATGGACAAAATCTTTTTTCAATCCATGTAAAGTTGCAACATTGATTGGAGCAAGACAGCACTCATTGGAAATCCCCCACATCCCACCCACCCCCCCCCCCCTC
This sequence comes from Gymnothorax reevesii, assembly GCA_029721435.1. Classification (NCBI taxonomy): domain Eukaryota; kingdom Metazoa; phylum Chordata; class Actinopteri; order Anguilliformes; family Muraenidae; genus Gymnothorax; species Gymnothorax reevesii. The sequence goes on along the minus strand of CM056591.1, from coordinate 24,431,216 downwards.
AAAAAAAAAAATCCATGCATACAGATACACACTCTCTATGTCCCATGAAATAGAGGTTTCTGATTGACACAAAAGAAGCTTTGATCACACGCTTTGTGACTCTGCAACAGTAGTGGAGATCATTATTTATGTGCCCCTATTGCACCCCTGGTCCAGATTATGTAACATGCAAGGTAATCGTGTTTCCCTTATCGGAAAACGGCTGGCCTGTAAATCACTCCGCCACCACAGAGCCTAAAACAGGGTCGCGAGACCTACCGCATCTGGGAACGAAAGACCATTAGCGGCCCTGTCAGCCACCGACTGCTCAAACTGCAGCAGTTGCTAACTCTGCTCTGGTCCCAGTTTTACTGCCAGGTATCTCCTCGATGGTCTCCTTAAAGGAGGCCTTTTAAAAGCACGACTGGTTTGTAGTTAGGCAAACAGTGCCGCGGTGTGTCTTTGAAGGGTGTCCCACACCGTATTCCTAAGTCGCCTCTTTACAAAGAATCACACTGGGGCAGTAAAACACAGCTGATTGCCCGTCTAATCAGGCTTATTCCAAAATATGAGACTCCTAATGGAGTAAAGGAGTGAACTATGTAATAACATCATCCTTTCTTGTTTTTTTCCCGCAAGGCTAGGTGTGTAAAACAGAGAGAAAAGAGGTCCAGAGGTGTCACCACCTCTGCCTCCCCACGCGCACACACACGCACGCACACACACACACACACACACACACACACACACACACACACACCACACTTGAGCAACCTCAAGTTTCTGTTCACAATGCCTTTCTTAAAAACCAGTATGAAATCTATGGATTTTGGGATGTATTTACTACATGATGAGACTTTTCTTTCATTTTCCTGTACTGTATACATTGATGTTAATAGACCATTGCTGAATAAATGTTAACAACAGAAAGGGTTAAGTTTTGGGTTAAGAAGATTTACAAGAGTCACAACTTCAGTGAAAAAGTAAAAAACATCACAGTTTTCATTATTCACGTCATGTCATGATTTACAGCCCACTGGTGGGCACTAGGACCATGGGCCTATTAATATGGGCCTGATAATTTGAGTAAAAATGTATTCTGATAAGAGACTCTTTATATAGTAATCATGCTTATTTTGTCGCAAAGTATGCCAATGAAACTATGATCTTTTTTGTACAAATTTGATCTTGCTTCCAAACCTTTGGTCTGTAGTGTACATACATGCTTACATTCACTCACAGATTTGGACGGTGTATGTTTTTAAAGATGTGCTGTACAAAGCACACAAAGACAATACACTTCATATATCTTTCCTGCAGTTCATTTAGAATTGTTTTAGAGGGGGAAGTAAGGTATGGGTTAGTTGCGGATTTGTTTTCACAACCCTCAGTATTCCCATAGTCTAAAATGCAGATATGGTCCAAGAAAAACCTTTTTGAGAACCAAAATGAGACACCAATGCTGAAATTGAGACCAATTTCCAGAACAAAATGCAGAAGTTTTTTTTCTTTTAAATTCCTCAGGCTCTCTTTTCCTGACCCCGCCTGGGTTTACGAGCTGTTCGGCCTCCCTGCCCATCCTGTAGCAATCCCCGACTACCAGGCGGAACAAAATGTATCTGCAGTGATGAGAACGGCTGCCATTTCAGGGAATTTCACATGCGCTGAGGAAGTGAATATGTAATCATCAGGGAAGCCCCTGGTCCCACCCATATTAGTATCTGTGGCCAGCACACTCTCATGGTGACTCAGCTTAATGTGATGCTCCCTGACCTAGTGTCGATATATGACACTTTCTGTGCCCTTATTTGATGTTTAGGGTTAGTGTTCAGGTTAGGGGTTAGGGGGCAGAGTTCCTTTTAACATCTAACAAGGATTCCAAAAGCCATCTTTTTTGTGTTATTTTGACACTTAGTCAAGTAGTGTCACTATGTCGCGAGTCTAGGGTGAGAATGGGCTACCATGGCAATCTCCGAGAAGTTCCAATGTCCATCAGAAGGGGCCACATGCCCTTCTCAACCACCACAAGTGAATGACATCAATGACAGCAAAAAGTTATTCGTCGCATCTTCATACACCATGAGGTAATGATGGGAGAATGTCTTTTAGTTATTGAAGTCCTGATCTCATCAAGGAATGCAAAACGAAACCCTGGGCCCGGCAGGGTAGCAGCTGGGCAAGTGGGGAGTAAGCACAAGAACGGATCTCAGAGATGCCAAGTTTCACACATTCGACGTAGGTCCTACACATTTTTTAGGCTTATTCACCGTAGTCTGCAATTATTCAATGAAAGCTTATTAATGAGATTCTCACACGGAATTGAAATCCTTGTGCATTGAAGTTTCAGTTTCACTTGCGTAAAGGTGGACCTCACCACAAGCAACATGGAAAGCGATTATGACTCCGGAATTCTCGGGCTTCTCTTTACTGAGGGAAAAGAAAAAATTAAGTGTTTCATGATCGTTTCAATTGTTTAAATGAAACAAGACCATCTGAAACGTCTTTATTGCAGTTCCATTGCTTTCAATCTCTCAGTAAAGACAAACGTGAGAATTCCCGAGTCATATTCGATTTCTGTGACACTAGTGGGGAAATCCACCATAATGCACGAAAAACTGGTTAACTTAATGCACAATGACTTGAATTCCGTGAGTGAAGTTTTCCAGTGCGCGCTGATTGGAAAATTGCGAACTACGGCACAGGAAGGTGAATGCCCCTAAGAGGCGAGAGACTCTATCGAATGCGAGAGACTTGGCATCTCTTTTTTGGGAAGTGATGTAAACTCATACCATCATTTCAAGTCTTGTTACAGCCTACCACTACACACCTATTTGGCATGTTGATGAATGTTATCTGAAAATCAACGAAATCAAGGAATGATCAAGGTGAAATCTAAAATCAGTATAGAACAAACCACTAGTCGATCAGCTGGGAACGTTAGCAACTTACTTTTCTCATGTCACAGGTCATATGACTACGAGGTCCGTGTGCAACGACTTTTTTGAGGGGTGGGGGTTAGGACCGAACAAACCCGCTAAATCTGTTTTCAAATAATGATAAAAAGTTATAGAAAGCATTTACAAATGTGTGGTGCATATTAATTTGCTACATATGATCCATTTCTTTGAAAAATAGCCAAAAAATTTTCTGAATGAACCTTTAAGGGTGGCTTAGGACCTGCACGTTGGGCATGGGGACGATATGTAGAAATGTCCAATCTGGTGTGTGTAAATGACAAACCTGGCATGATGTCAGACTGATATGATGTCAGTTATATTCCTCTCAATATCTTTCTGATGTCTCATCCTCCTTTTATGTCACACTTCTTTATGTGTGTGTGTGTGTGTATACCTTGTTAGTATAGCATTTTAGAAGCATAAGCGTATGATAGTTGTAGACATATCAGTAAATGATGCTCAGATTATAAATGAAATGATTGGCTAATATGACAACTTTTATGCAAAATAAGGAGCGCGGGTAATCTGCATTTTCTGTGGAAATTTAATGCGAATGAACAAACCATCTGAAGCACTGTTACTCATGTATTCACATGATATATTTCACATTTACTAAGCTCAAGAAGGAAAATAACAGATTCTTAATCATTCTGAACAGCCATGGTGCAGGAGCAGTAAAGCTGGAGTATTTTATTATCCAAATGAAATGTGCACTATTTGAAATATTTCTCTGTCATAACTTGGCTTCATCCATCAGTCTAGAAACAGCTGTGGTTTTCTTTAATGCTTTAATGTACGACAGGGTGGCGTCAGCGTTTATCGTGAATAACATACAGTAGAGATACAATGTCCCCAAGTGAGAGTGTGTGTATGTGCGTGCATGTGTGTCTCTGCGTATTTTTACATGTTTACTTGTGTGTAAGGCTGTGTGTGTGTGTTTGTGTGTGTTTATATGTGTGTGTGTATGGGGAGATGTGCTTACATGTGGGTAGGTGTTTGTGTGTGTGGGGTATGTTCTTGTGCGGGGTACAAAGTGAAAATCAGAAAATGTCCTTACAACTACAAAGGCAAAATTTGACTGATTACTTAAGGTTAGGGGTAAGGTTAAAGTTAGGGAAAAGTTAAGGTGAGGGTAAAGGTTTGGATTAGGCATGCATTGCTTATTGTAGATATTAGGGAAAAGGCATTAGAGACAGAAAAAGAAGGAATGGAAGTTAATGTAATGTCCTCAAAAAGATAGGAGTGCAAAAATGTGTGTGTATGTGTGTGAGTGTGCGCATGTGTGTATATATATATATATACTCAGCAACAAAAGTTTCTGTGACACCAATATTGTTAATTATTTTTCATAACGCAATTATGAAATTGTCATACATGGTGATATCAGACTGAAACAGTACACGTAAACACAACATTGAAATGGAAATCATGAAAATGCGAGAAAATGACTTTGCACGTGAAAATGTGCGTAAATCATGCTTGTGGATGGCAATAAAAGAGGAGAATTTTTGGAATGTTCACATTGTGCCTGATGAACGACGGAAGCATCACTTATCGAAAACACAGCCATTTCGGATCAGGAACTCTACCCCCTAAATGCCAAGACTGTCTGAAAATGATCGGTGGAGGGCCATTGGGATGATTGAATCCGGAACCTCGCAGAGGGAAGTTGCTCATCGCCTGAATGTCCACCGAAACACCATTTGGAACTTATGGCAGCATCATCAGCAGACAAGACATGTCAGAGACCGTCCTCGCAGCGGCCTTCCACGAGTAACCACTCCCAGACAGGACAACTGGATTCGAACAACCCATCTCCGAAATCGATTCCAACCTGCAACCATAACTGCAAGAACGATACCTGGTTTGAGGCGACTGTCTGCACAGACAATCCGTCGCCGTCTCCGTCATTTTGGCATTGTCCCACGTCGGCCAGCAAGACGTTTAATACTCACAGTATAACACCGACGACTGCGTCTACAGTGGGCACAACAACATCGACGGTGGATCCAACGTCAGTGGGATCTTGTACTCTTCACTGATGAATCAAGATTCATGCTTAACCGAAGTGATGGTCGTTTACGTGTATACCGTCGACGTGGAGAACGTTATGCCAACAACTGTGTTCAGGAATTTGATCGTTTTGGAGGTGGTAGTGTCATGATTTGGGGAGGGATCACGGCTAGAAACAGAACAGATTTGCTTGTTATTGATGGAAATCTGACAGGTCAAAGATATCGCCATGAAGTGCTACGGCCATTGGTGGTACCGTTTTTGATGCAACATGGTCCCAGAATAACGCTGCAACATGATAACGCCAGACCACGCGTTGCAAGGATTGTACAGCAGTATCTGATGCAACAACATGTCAATGTCCTGCCATGGCCAGCCAGATCCCCAGACATGTCCCCAATCGAGCATCTTTGGGACGAGATGGATCGACGTTTGCGGCGGTTGGATAACCCGCCAGCTACACTCCAGGAATTGCGACAACGTCTACGTCAGATTTGGAATGACATCCCACAGCAATTTCTGGCAGATCTGATTCGGTCCATGCGCCGGAGATGCGTTGCTTGCATCATGGCACGAGGAAGTCACACCCGGTATTGAAGTGTGAAGGTCACAATTGGTTAGACGTCAGACAAGTGCTTCATGACGCATGAAAATGACATTTTTCGTTTTGAGTGACGTTGGCACTGAAAAGTCAGTGTTTCTCCTGTTAAATAAACATATTGATTGCATTGAGATCTTTGCGTGTCATTTATAACATACACATAAATGGTGTCACAGAAACTTTTGTTGCTGAGTATATATATATATATGTGTGTGTGTGTGTGTGTGCGTGTGTGTGTGTGTGCATGAGTGTATGTGCGGCACAAAAATGGACAGTATGCAAGACAAACCATCGTCTTCATCGTCCCTTTCTCCAGGCATCAACTGTTTGCCGGTCATATACTTCAGACAGAGGGAATATCACACCCCTGATAATTATATCCCATCACCCTTTCACCTCATATTATATCAGGCCCCAGTACGTGCTTTTCTGTTTTCATGGCCACTTATCATCTGTATCGAGTTACAAAAATAAAAACTCCAGACCCCAAGTGGCAAATCTGTAAAAACTACCAAAGCATTCAGGTGTAAGAGCACTCTTCCCTTCAAAACCCCCAACCCACACACACGCACACACACACACAAAAACACACAGACACACGCTCGCTCGTACCACCCCTCCAAAAAGTGATTAATGTACGACCGAGACTGGAAGACTCCTGCCCGGGCCTGTGGCAATGGGCTGAGTCAGTGTATTTAGGAAGTGCATGAACATCGGCCTTTAACAAGATAACAAGATTTAAAAGCTGGCCGGACAAAAGGCCGCCCTGTCCAAGACTGAGGCGTGTCTCTCCATTGGAACGGCACACATTCAGAACTTTAAAAAAAAGAAAAGCGGTCCCTTGTCCGTATGAATTATTGATGGTTTGCTGTGACGAGATCCTCAGCGCACAATGTCTGTATTATACTGCCGAGTCCCCCTAACACAGGCGAAATTTGATTTCCAACGTACACTGGTGGCATGTTACGGCCTCGCTAGAGTGACTGTATAAAATCATGGTATGAAAGCATTATTCTGGTCTGTCTGGCAATTAAGTTCTGCTCATGTGTGGCTTTCCGGGGAACCGGTCCAGAATCATGTCGGCGCTGGTCCCAGCCTCGATTCATTTTTTAAGCATCGTTCTTTGTCCGTAGCAGTGAGCTTTATTGAGATGGAATGCAGTACAAAGGATTTGAGGGCTCACTTTAGCTTTCCGTTAATGCTTAGTACAGTCTCAGCGCTGAGGGCCCCCTGTCTCAGCAAAACCCCACAACAAAATCTACTCAAGATGCTGCTGTGACTCACAAAGTTATCACCCTATTTATTACATGGTGTGCTAAAAATAGACTCTACAGTTTATGCCTAAACTAGTCAATAATTCTTGACCTTTCAAGGATTAAAAATAATTCTCTGTCTTTGCTGTCTGTTCAGAAGAGCAGAGATGAATAGTCACTATTGGACATCAGCAGGGTAGTCAAAATCCTGTCCTGGCCATGGAATAATCTATGCTGGGTTTTTCTGTGTGTTACAGTATGAGTGACTAATTTAAGTCATTGATGAGTCTAGACACTTTGCTTTTCAACGCCCTATGTGACCATTCAGGACTGGAATTTCGCAGGCCTGGACTAGAGTATACATGGCGTTCCTTTATCATGGATTACATTAGCGTCTAGATTTTAATGATAGATTTACGGAGCCAGATACCTTCAATTAGATTTGTACATTTTGAGCCCTAAATTTGTAGACCAGGCGCAGGCGAGGCGAATGGGGGGAGTGCCGCGCCAACGGGGTGTGCCCAGGCGTATGTTGCAATTTTGTGCCTGGTGCAGCCTGATGCAAGTACTCCTCTGTCCCGCCTCGGTCCCTCCTGCCAGCACAGTGGCAATGAAGGAGGAGAGAAGGCATGCTTGGATATAACACAGCCGAGTCAAATCTTTGCCAATCAAATGAGCCCCTCTCCTCACCTTTAATGTGTTGGGAGTATAGAAGCCTCTGTCCTATATCTGCATGAAGCGTTAATGTTGCATTTTACTTTGCTGCTTCAGGCATATTTTCTGCACCGCTTACGTCTATATTAAGCATTATGAATATCAGTTAGCTGGCTAACTAAGGCATTTGTGAATTATTACCATTTACGAACTTGAATGGAATTTCAAAACTAATCATTCAAAACTTATGAAGTTGGAATGAAATTTGACGGTTGCTCATTTATTTCTTTTTTCATTGGGAATAGAAACGACGGATAATGTGTTCCTATTATTACACCCTGTTGCTGCTTAAAACTTTGGGATTAACATGCATGGACAACAATGCAAGATACGTAACACATTTATTAACCTCCGCCGAGGAGGTTTATGTTTTCGGTGACGTTTGTTTGTCGGTTTGTTTGTTTGTGTACAAGATAACTCAAAAACTGATGGCCGGATTTTGATGAAATTTTCAGGGTAGGTGGGTATTAAGTCAATGAAGAGGTTATTAAATTTTGCCATATCTTGGCCAAAGTACTGCTCAGATATACTCCCAAGTTCAAGATTTCAAGTCTTTCCAATGGGCCGGAGTTCCAATCGCCGTGCATTTGGCTTTGCTGCCCCCTGGCGGCGGAGGTTCTGCGCTCTCTGAGTGCTCTTCTAGTTTTCAATATGTGATCTTAACTCCCCCCCCCACTGAAAAGACAACTAATTTTTTTTTTTTAAAAAACCCTACACGCACTAAGACCTCAGGGAAATGATACCCGCTCAAGCTGCCAGTGGCCAATCCAGTTCAACTTTCCTTCCCTTCTTCTCTCCAAGTCCCGCCTTTCATTCAAACAGACAGTAGGCTTTGCCAGAGCCATGTAGAGAGAGAGTCGCGTCAACGGAGGTCCAGAATTCTCGATCGTCACGTGGTTCATGGAGACGGAGAATAGTTCCCGGAAGTTGCTGGCGGGCAATTCAAATGCGCCTGTCAAATAGGCTGCAGAGAGACATACCTGCAATTCTCGGTTATGACTAGTCAACAAATAGCGTTATTTATGCCTTGTTTACATATTTTAGGCTTGAAGGAAAGTCGCCGTCTCAGTTAAGTGACCCCAACGTTAAACAACCGCGAAAAAGCTACATTAAACGGCAGAATTTTGAACATTTGCACTCAATACAGGCGGTATTCGAGCAGTTTTAGTGCCTTCAAATTATTTAAATAATTAAGATGACTAAAACGAGATTTAGTCAGTATAAAGAGCGTGTTCCTGTTCTCTATTGCTTTGAATTCTTGGTTTTTGCTTTTGACAACAATGCTTGTTTAATCCCATCCTAATGTTTATTATGCAGAGGGAGGGGAAGGAATATTTGATTGATTAATTGTATAATTTTCTACCATTTCTTCATTGGCTTGGGGTTTTAATCATCCCATGGATATTAAGGATCTAAGTTATCAATTCAGTAATTAACTAATGTAATCTTCATGACTTTCAGAAAGGACAAAGGACTGACAGGTGACTATCAATGAGTATCAACTGACCGCACAATTAGTCCCTGCATTATTAAATACAGCATAATGTTCAGTGTGGCATCTTAGAAAATCCACAGGTAATAATTATAATTTATCTGCTCACAATTTTATGCACATCTGCACTTATCACTAAACACCAATACATAAGTTCAGAACAACTTTTTCATTGAGCATGCAGAAGGTATACATTTATCTATGCTTGCATGTATAGTAACATTTTCAGGAAAGACTCATTAAACACTATATATCCAGACAGAACAAGACACATTAACATACAAACTTATACTGTTATACACATACAAACACATACATTTTCTGTATATCTTTTTATTTTGCTCTTATGTACTACAAATACTTCATGAAAAAGAAATCTTGAATAAACTCAGAAACATGAATAGCATGTGAAGCAGTTTGCATGTGCCCTCTCCTCCACGTGGTCCTTGTATATAATCTCAACAGTGGTTTGCTGTGCTGCATGGGGATGCTCCAATCGCTGGCGGGTTGAGTACAAATGTGCAGTTTGTAGGCTCAATTCAGCAGGAGAAATCTAACAATCATTCACAATTACAACAACCACAAAAAAAATTTGAGGTGATCATATTCGAACACTGCACATGCATTTTTTCACAACCAAAGACCACAGGATTTGGAAGCTTATTGTCCAGTTTATTAAAAGTAAGTAACAGGGAAAGGCTTGCACAGCTGAGGGAGTCAAGACACTGGGTGCAGGGTGAGTGTCATCTGTCTCATTGCAGGGATTTCTTTGGATCATATCATCTGCAGTTCTCCTGCTGAAAGAGAGAGAGAGGGGCAGGGAAAGACAGGAGAAAGGGTTAGACACACCTATATGGGCTTGGGTGGGAAATTGTGCAGAGATGAGGCATGGTCTTTGTTTCCCAATTTAGCTTATTAAACTTAAGTAGTTGTGATCAGCTTTTGCTGCTGATGTTTAAGAAAGTATGGTAAGTGGCATCAATAACACGCAACAAGAATTAGTATAAAGATGGATCATGTTCTTTGCAAGTGTTATGGCCCCAATTTGTTATTACATTTACACACAACAGCAACAGCAAGGGATGACAGACACAGTTTTAAAAACTTAAACACATTTAATTAAACACAACTACTAACTAAACTGAAGACCAAGATTGAATTATAACAAAAACAAAAAGAAATATTTACAGTCCCTTTTCGTGGGGCGGCTTGGTGATGTCCTGGATGAGAAAATTCTCAAACTTAGGCAAAGAAATCCACAAAAGAAAACGTCACAGGTCTTGAACAGAATGGCAGGTCTGGTCATCTTCTTGCAATTTCTCCTACTACTTTACTGTCTCAATTCTTTTCCTTATATACTCTTTTGCAGACCCCACCCACATTTAGACCTCTTTTTTTTAATTTTCTGAGACTTGCCCCAGACATGCCCAGGAACATGTCCAGACATAACTCCAGTCTGGGCTTAACAAAAAAAAGGTAAATACTGCCATCTAGTGGCCTATATTCACATTACAAAGTAATACAGTACAGCTCAATATTTATACTATTCAGTATGATTCCCTACTTAGTCTTCTATGTTTAATTTTCCAAATTGTCTGGCCTATTTGTCCAATACTTTCTGTTCTCAAATTTCTATTTGGACCTCCAGCTTCCTCTCCCTTAACCATCAATCCAAAAATGAGCAGCGACATAGTATTGACAAGCAATTGTCAATTGAATCTCAAATCCTAAAAACTATAACTATAGATAACATTTTAGTTAATTGAATAGCAGAAAAAAAAAATAGCTCTAACAATCAATATAATAGCGACGTATCAGCAACCGATTGCTTCCTGCTTTAACATTGTGTAACGTCAACTTTATAATAGCTAACATTAGCTACCTTGTATTCAAAGAGAACCTTACTTCACCACCTCCACTACTATAGCCAGTCTTGATATTTACGTTAATTCTCTAACATTTCACTCCTCCACCCCACTCCGCAAAAAATCACTTTAAGAAGCCCTTTTCTATAATATCGCGTTGTTGGATGAAATGGATTTTTCTCTAATATCGCGTCATTGGATGAAAGTTTTCCATTATGCTGCTGCTAATGGTTGGCGCTCGTAACTGTGTCGCTAACTGTACCTAGCCAGTATCCTAGCCTAATTTTCAGCCCTTAAACGTTCAATATATCTCGAATTCTACAAGGGATAATCCAGGAAAACGCTTTACTGTACGTGTTAATTTAATTCAGATGTGCTGACAATACACAGTCTAATTCTTAAATCGTCTTACCTTTGGAAAGATCATCACGAACGGTCCATTCCGCTTCATCTCAGCTGCTGGACTAGTGTTCGTCCGGGAACTATTTTGAGACTCCACGACTCGCCATTACTGTAAACTAGAGTGTTCAGGTGAACACGTGTCGCCTACGTGTGACTACCAACTGAAAGTGTGACAACCGGACAGACAGACGCCGTACAAAGTGATCCCTATGTGCCGCTATGCTTCGCAGGCGACACAAAAATTGGTCCATTGGAGTGAACGGAGTTGACGCGACTCTGTCTCTACATGGCTCTGGGCTTTGCCAGCATCTAAGAAAAAATACTAGCGAATCGCAATGTGTAAAGCACCTAATCACCGACTACCGATTACATAAGATTTTATATGAAGAAAAAACTGCGAGTCAAATTAAACCGAATTTACAAATGTATATTTTGCGGGGAACTGCTTTTTTCCCCTCTTACATAGCTAGCTACGTAGATAAACAGTATTAGGAACTTCCTTAAACGACGTAGTTGAGTTGGGGGATTGATTGTTAGGGCCGATTCATTGTCGACGCAAAGGCACGCAAACACGAACGCATCGAGGCGCATCGCGACGCTTCACGACGCTTTGGCCGCCATGATGCGTTCGATTGTGTAGTCTGATTTTTCAATACGCGACGCAGCAACGCGTGTAATACCATACGTCGCCAACGGCGGCGGTAATGTATATAATGTACATATGTAAACTTTTTAGCCGACATAATAGAAGAAGACTGTACTGGAAAAAAGAAAAACTGAAACTGTTGGGTGTTAGTGATAGTGCCACTTCAGCAGGAATACATTTCCACTGGAAACCTAGCAAAATTAGATTCAAATCAGATTTTTGGGTGATACGATGGCGTTCACTTCATTTGTGCTGGTTAAAATTAGCATTGATGATTTAACCAGTGACTGCCTAACGTTAGCCTAGCGTCCGGGCATCTGCCAGCCTATGGACCGGTCGTGCTTTCTAAACATCATCATATTCACGATCATACGCAAAACAGGCGAAGTATTGGTAGTAACCTGTAGCTAGCTATGTGGAAAAAAAGCAATCCATGTATGGAGTAAGGTCACTATTTTTTCAGCTTGTTTTTTTTTTTCTCCCTTTTGCTTGAAAATAGTCAGGGACGTCCTGTGGTACACGTACCCTCAGCACTCACCTCCGTGGAAGTTTAGCTTTCCATAAATGATCCAATTACCCCATCTACAGCCCAAATGTTGTTTTACAGCATTTGTAAGCCCATTCTATTATAAAACAGCGTTGTGAATCAATGATGCAGGCTTAAAAAAGTTATGGCGTATGACATGGGTCTCATTGATAACGTCAGATGCAGTCGTGAAATCTTGGGTATAAATTAGGCTAACGCAAGGGGTTACTAATTTGAAGTGGGCTATATTCTAGAGACGACCACCTTGACCAGTTGATTATAGCTGGCTAAGGAGTCACCGATAATAGCCATTTAACGCTCACTTATTATTCACAATATATCCATCGCAACAACAGTTAATGAATTCTCTTGCCAAAAAACTTGCTAATTGTTTGCTGCGCTGGAAAGATAGACTCGGGGTCAGTCAGCTATCCAGTCATTCTATAGAGATCAGTGAATGTCACTCGGAATGTCAGCCGAAATGTCACCAGTGACGCTGCTACCCCCTATTGTGTGAGCGGTGTATTGCATTTCACGTATCGCCCGTGCGGCTTGCGTACACTGTGCACACTATGAAAGGGAGTGCGTAACTTGCGTCGCTCGCGTCCCCTGCTTGCTTGACTCGCGTCGACTATGAATCGGCCCTTAGAGTGAGCTGCTTGGCAGACAAATACCAATATTGTCAGGACTCTCATTTCAATAAGTTCACGCGCTCTCACGCCAAACATGACATTTCTCACGCTGAGAAGCGATAAACTGGCCGCACATTAGTAAGTTAGACTGTATATAAAAGATTAGTAATTTTATGAATGGATGAGGCAGACGGCTCTGCTTGAATCAGCAACCTATCAGCCAATCAGAAAATATGATTTCTTGTTGCTAGGTGAAATAGCAGCACAGTAATCACGTCTCCCACACGCGCGTGAATGTTGCTATTGCGTGCACATGTCAAAGAAGAGCTGGAAGGGGAAGCCCGAAATAAGGTAATCACTTCATCACTTTTTTCCCCCATAACGGCTTATTAAAGTCAAGGAACTATGTAGGATATTTGCTTTATGAATCATTTTTTACCTCAGTTTAACCGCTTTGGACCGCTATGGTTAGATGAATTGACTTGTAACTTGTTATGGGGAGAGTGGGGGCTCTCTGCCCTCCATGTAGTGTATTTTGGCTGAAGAGAAACCCTGCTACGATACGGTGTCAGAGGTGGTACTGCAACATCTCTTGTTTGTGACTGAGAAAACGATACAAATACACAGAATAATTATTCGATTTAGCCTTCATTATACTAGGGAGTCCCAATGAAATTAAAAAAGCACAAATATTGGGGGGAATGAAGAGTCACTTCTTATTTCAGTTTACTGGCAGTTGTGTGATATTCAATAACTGATCCTGGTGTGCTATCTAGTGGTAGAATATTGTAACTGCGTGCATAAATATACAGCTCCACATCCACCTGTGGACATATCTGCACAAAGATACACCGTTGTTCTTCTCGAACACGCCAAATCCAGATAATCCATTATTGATGCATTAAATTAATATTTTAATTTTAGCACTTTGGCTAGAGACATTATCATTAGCTACTTTATGTTGTTCCGTTTACAATTGCGAATTACATTATTGTTGAGATTATATAGCCATCTAGCTAGCTAGCACATGTTAGTTGAAAAAAATCTTTGAAAATAATTGTCATATTTAAGCGATGTGATGTGGTTTTTGCCCTAACTAGCAAGCTTCAACAGTTATTACACTGGCGTTAACTGTTTTCCTGGGGGGTTTGCAGATGAAGCGTATGAGTTACAACAGTAGTCTAGCACAGACAACCTGAGGGGGTGCAGTTTTGAAAAAATTCCAATGTCCACAATGTGGCTTTAAAAGCCGCTGGGCTCAGGTTCTGAGTAAATACATACTTTGATATTCATGTTGCTTTGATGGCAGCTATCAGAGTACTGTTATTGCAAATTGTTACTAAATTTCAGCAATGGGTGAAAAATTACGTGAGATTAAGTAGTCACCCCCATAACCTCGCACACACCTCGATCCAGGGTGGTTTTACTGTGCTGATTTCCACCTTATGGGGTACGCCAATATTTTTTATCAATTTCATTACTCTCTGATGTATTTTGTATTAAATTTATTTAACAATGAAAAAATATGTTTTTTTTGTTCTACTTCAGAACTAAAGCCCTTTTGAGAATTTGCAGTAGAAATGTGTCCCCCCACTTTAGAAATCAAAACTACGCCCATGATCATAGCAATCAGGCTGTATTCCTTTCCCCCACTAAAAACGATAAAACCTAAGTGGCAATAACAGTATTAAGCTGCTTGCACACTGGACGCGAAACAAATTTTTCACAAGACAGATTACATTCAAAGTTAATGCAAAGACGCGAATGCACACATGTGTTTGCGTCTTTGCATTGACTTTGAATGTAATCAGTCGTGCAAAATATTCGTTTTGCGTTCTGTGCGAAAGCAGCTGAAGGGCACATACCCACATTGCCTACACATGTACTCACGCGCCTACATCTCTTGATTGCCTTGAAATGTGCCTGACATTCTGGAAACCTGCCTTTGAGGTTTCAGTGATGTGTGCACACTGTGCGCTGGTCAGCCAAATTACCACTGCTCAGAAAGTAAACCAGGTTGGAGCTGGCGAGTTTTCTGCCCAACTTCAGCAGAGACTTTTGCTATGAAATTGTCACTGCGTCTTGATGAATATGTGACACCTCCCCCTACTACGCCGCCACACCCATCTTGGCGCACGTCCGTCTACCAGATTGCCAAAGCGGCTGCGTACGGTGTTGCACCGCACAAAATTACCACCACTCGGGCTGTACCAGACGAAATCACCACTGCGTGGGCTGCACCATGCTACGCCACGCTGCGCCACCGTGCGCTGCGCCAAGAAATTAGAGCCCTTTGTCTGCTTTGAGCATATTTTTAGAATATTAGGAGAAATTTTACAGCATGTCTGGCATTTGAAAGAAAAACAACCCATTTCAAAATATTATGTCTTCATTCTCGTCTGACTTCATCAGTCGACATACGAATGCCGTATATTGCAAGTAACCCAGATAAGACTTAGAATGTGATCCAGGAATAATAAAAGTTGGTTCTTCAGCTTCTTGCTGCAGTCCAGTCCTTCATGATTAATGACAGAACAATGAAATCAGCTCTGGAAAAGATATCATCCCTCACTCTCTCTGATTTATGAGTTTAACTCAGTGCTGAAAAAAAAAATAAAGCACTTACGCTGTTTCACTAACACTACATTTTAGGAGCAACTGGTGATCTCTAGAAATTCAGCATGTCCAAGTTTACACTACAGAATTAGCACTTACTCTTATATCACATGAATCATAGGGCCACTGCTGGCAGAGAGGTTTCTGTGCAATTATCACCTCTTCCTGTCTTCCCCAGCTGCCACTCAAACTGCTCCATGTAATTGCTGTGAGACACAAAATCCCACTGCTGCACATCTGTGTGGAACTTCCTCATGGGAATTCAAAAAAAAAGTTTTTCATCACGCTATTTTAGGTTTATACACCATCTCTTGGTGATGTTAGCATGATTTATTTTCTGTTAATGTTTCTCTCTGTTCAGTTGAAGCTGATGAAGTAATGCCAAGTTCATGTCTGAATTATAGTTCTGGTGGGCAGATTATGGGGAAATTATTATTATATCCCCAAACGGCGTTTCGGGGATGTTATGTTTTTGATTCGACAACTTACAATTTCTGGATTGGCCACCAGGGGCCAAAAACTGAAAAATCACAGTTTTTATCATATCTCTAGAAATATTTGTCCAGTTCACCTCAAATCAAGTGCAAATGAAAGGTCATGACCTGAGGATGTGTCCCATGATGACATTATACCTGTTTGGTTCAAAATTTTGACACAAGGTGGAGCTTTGTCACATAAAATTCGCCATCTTTGGAACTATTTGTCCAATTGATATGAAAGTATGTGCAACTGCAAGGTCATGACCTCACAACGTGTCACATGATGACATCATACCAGTATGGTTCAATATTTTGCCACCAGCTGGAGCTTTGTGATGAAAAATTACCATTTTGGCCATATCTTCAGAACCATTTGTCCGGTTGACCTGAAATTAAGTTCAAATGAAAGGTTATGACCTGAGGGGCTTTATATTGTATTGGGTCTATTAGAGGATTGGGGAATTGGAGGATTGGGGCGTTCGGGGATATACCCCAAGCTGTCGCCTCTGACAGCATAAGCCTAGTTTCTATTTGCCAACAGGCAACCTTCAGCACATTATTCAGCGCATTCCATTTTCCCCTTTTAAAAGGAGTGGCCACTAGGAAAGATTTTTTTTTTTAATAGGTTGTAACTGGCATATAAAACTTTCAACAGGGAAATGATTGTCTTGTTTGTGTCACCCTTCCAAGCGCACAGCATCGCCGGCCTCCAATCACCAGTCTCCTCCCAAGCACCCAAACAGAATATCGGAATATCAATCAATAATGACCATAAACAATACCCATCACCAACCATAGCGCTGCCTTTAATACAGACACAAACTTCAAATAACCACTGAGTTCCCTGGTTCTTTCATGCAAAGATTCAGTCACTGAAAAAGAAAGCTAACATTGACGCACAATATAGTTTAACTTTAAGTGAAATAGGCAACAATGTTGGGAACGGCAAGTAGCTTCGATTTACTTGTTGAACAATTGAAATGTTTGATTACTGTTATCTCCCGATACAAAACAGAGATTGAGATCCACTAGATGTCAGATGAAGTCGCTTACACCAACCAATTTCACAGGAAAACCCAGGGGAAGGCCATCTAAAGTGCAACCAAAATTGATCGTTTAAATTGTTGGTCCGAATAAGGCAATTTCCTTCCCTTCTTGTGAATTCCTTCAATACCGAGTGCGTGAACGAACACAATAAGCTATAAAATGTTGCAATCAATCCCAATTTTCATTGATCATGACACGCTGCATCCCATTCACAAGCTGCAGTTAAGACCTTAATGAATTAGAGCGCAAGCATGCACCCTTCCTAATCACCTGCTAATTAAATTTGACACTAGCAAATGCCAGCTTATTGGAAGGTAGCTCAATAATAGCAAATGGTCCTGCAGATACCGATTACTACCTTTCGTTAATACAGTGTGCAATGTCCCTTCCTTCTTGAGGTGTAATGACAGATCTTTTGCACACCTGTTGCCAAGCATTTGATTAGGTAATGCACAGGCAACGATTCCATTTCAAATAGCCGTGTTTAAAAGGCATGATTCACATGGCGTAGCTTTCTATCCAAAACTTCACCAAAGTTTGAAACTTAGAAAAAGTGTCTCTCGACCACCTGTAGATGCAAAATTACGGACAAAAGACACCGTCGTGAAGATTTAATGTCGGATGAGGCGGACCCTCATAGAGACTGTCAAAGCACAGACCGGTGTAATTTGTGACAGGAAGGTTGATGTGAAGTCTAACAAAGTCTGCTGCATGGACCAGCATCCAGAAGCACAAATCGAACTGGGAATTGGAAGGGACACAGACACGTCCTTTATGACAACAATTAGTCCTGGTTAGTCCTGGATCATTTTCCTTCATGGAGGCGTTTTCCAATTATCTGCATTGGCAACTGAAGACACGGTTTATCTCCATATGCGATCTAACAGCGATGCAATCATGGGCTTAATTCAGTACAGAGAAATAATGTACTTATTAAAAGGCTAATGCTTTGCCTCGATTGAACTGGTCCGCGTTGTAATGAAATATTGCCTTTAACTCTGGGTATTGCTTGGGTTGATAAAAAATGTGGCACTCTGCTGTTTAATAGGCTATTAAAAGCATGCGGCTCAAGCTACTTGCGTGACAGTCGACAGGTTTACAATTTTTAACAACGTTGATTTAAATGCAGCAAACATGCGTCCAGATGAATGATTGTCGTCTTACTTAACAGGTGCTACTTGTTCTCCCCGATTAAGCGTGGAGTGCTCTCGGAGTGAGCCTTTTGTTAATTATGAAAATGACTGAGAACAGGTCAGGACTAATAGGCCTAATTGTTTAAAACAGATGCTTTGTGCAAGCCTATTATCAGTTCTGGCTACGCCACTGTATATTGAATTTATTGCATATGGAGAGAAACACTGTCTCCAGTTGCCAATTATGATAATTGGAAAATGCGTCAAGGAAAGGAAAAAGATTGAGAACTATCTAACTAACTAACTAACTAGCCCCTCCCCCCAATTCCCCGTTCGATTTGCACCACTGCCAACATCATAAAGTACAATAACAGCATTCTTTCCGGACCACACAAGAAGAAACATCAAAGAGTACAAAGAACTCCGGCGGCGAATGAAAAATAAAACTAAGTCTGCTGATGGAGCCCGGAAAATTGATGCACTGAAAACAGGTGGAGGCACCTTCCCATTATTAATACATGACCATAAGCGTATCTTATTCTTTAGTCCTTTATGACAAAAATTAAGCACGTTCTAGGAACTGTTAAGCCGTTTCATTCACGTATAGGAGAGAAGCACCTTTCGTAGTTATGAGCCTGTATGTTTACGTGGTTTCAGTAGCTTTAGTCGCGATAAATGCCGGTTTTTAGTCACAGTAAATGCCAGCTTTTAAAGTCTACCCACCAGCTTCACCGCCACTAAAAGCCAGTGGGTAGGCTTCGAAAGCCAGCGTTTACCACGATTATGAAAGGTACTGAAACCATGCAAACATACAGTTCCACCTGTAACAATGAGGATGCAGTATTTCAGCAAGATCTACTATTATGCTGCCTATGGTAACAAGCAACACTGTGTAACCAATCTGAATGAAAAGTTGTGTTTAGGCTAATTTAGACAGTACAGTTGACTTACTTGTCGAGGAAAGAGCTGGCAACTTCAGCGTCGCTTAGAAAATCTTTCTCCTTCATTAGTTACTTCCACCTGGGGAAGGCTAGCCCGATGTTCACCCTTGTTTTTTGAGCGCGCCGGTCGCGCTGCCTTTTCAATTCTGTTTGGTTTTTTTGCGGATGAGGATTCAGTCTCCTGTGCTGCTGCTGCATATGTATTGTCCTGCATTATGCTGCAGAAGTACTGATTTTCGAAGTCGCTGCGATAGCCTCTTTTCCTGATTTCCCCCGGTGTCTCAATCACTCTGCGCTGGCTGGCAGGGCAAACGCGGATTTATTCCGCGTTTGGTGCTATTTGTACCTTGCCGGCGGCAACAGTTTCAAGATGGCTGACTGTCATGGCACTCGATCCCCTACCAGCTTACCCGTTCAATGTAGAAACAAGTATAAAATTCTTCGTTTACGAGAATATATCAGATTATTAGCGGAGGTCATAATACACCAATGATGGCATATATATGAATGCAGACCTAGATTTTGGCAAATAAAAAAATGTAAATGCAACACATTGTCCCTTTAACAAATCTTTTGTTGAGTCGCTGCAAGCAGGCTATATCAGTCAGTCTATTGGTCCTATAGAAAAGAGGATCAAAAATGAAAAAAAAAAAACAGCTTTAAGCAAAATATTGTTTCCAGAATCAATGGCAGCATAATGCTGATTCACCGCACCAGACGCTTCAGTATCCTGTAGGAATGATCATAGTACTTTAAAGGAGGATGGGAGAACCTCCAAATGCATGATCTCAAAGGCTATACATGACGAAACAGACACGGCTCCACAAATTTTAATGATGAAAGTTCATGATACATCACTCTTTGAAAATACTGGTACATTTGATGACAGTTAAGACATTGAAACAAGAACATAAGCTTCTCTTGCCTACTTTATATGACAACTTGGTGAAAGCTGGTTTCAAATAAATTTTGACATTGTTTTAAAAGTGCAAATCACATTTGAATAACCTGTAGCCCACATCTTGAATTTTAGTCTCCAGATAGAAAAGAACAATTGGTTTTGCAGCTAAAATATGTTTTCCATCACCTATAAGTTGAAAAATGTGACATTGCTCAGAAATATACAATACCTTGTCTCAGAATGATTACGTTCCGTGCTTGGCAACAGTGATAACACATTCATCTGATTTTCATTTGGACACTGTTACTCAAGAATAATTTTTTCAATGCCACAAAATGGAAGAGTATGTATGCTTTAAATCTTACATTTTTATTTTTTCACATATATGCATTGAACAGACTCCAAAATGATATTCAGCTCAGTATCCAAAACTACGCTTGAGAGGTTACATTTGGCCATTTTATTATTTTAAAAATATGGTATAAAAAAAACTGAGATGTGTGAACAGTATTTATCTGCTTTTAAGTAAAGATAATTACATTTTCAAGGTAACTCGGAACAATGGGAATAAGCATAATGGAGAATTTTAAGTTATTGCAGGGATACTCACTCCAGAATGAGCCGGTGTGGGTGCAGGCTTTCATTCTAACCTACCAGTCACACACCCTGTTCTACTAATCAAACCTTAAAGCTTTTTCCATAGATGCTTGATTAGTAGAATCAGGAGTGAAACTGCATGGTTATGATGAAAGCCTGCACCCACACCCGTTCATTCTGAAAAAGAGTGAGTATGCTCGCACTATCGCATCATTGATTTTTTTTATGCATTGGAGTCAGATTAGCAACTTTTTGTACTGGCTTCATTCATACAATTCTGATGTGTTAAATAAATTGTTGTTTATCCTTTTGCTGTGAAAATGCAGCCATGTATGGCAGGGACAAAAAAAAATACTCAGTTGATATGGGGGGACCAGTGGGGGAGGAGGCATTAGCTTTTTTGTGGGGGAATGCCCTCCCTTCCCCCCCATTTGGGACGCCACTGCTTGAAAACTGTATATCTGCTATAAATTTTACTTAAACTTGCTGGAAGAAGAAAGTCAATTCTAAGAATATTCACTCCCCAGTTTCTTATAATGTACCGCCGCAGTAGAATCACATGAGGTAATATTGCACAAGAGCATTTCTCTGGTCTTTCACTCTTTTGACCAGTGAGCTGAATCTCCTGGCACTGAGGAGCTGAGAAACAGTCTGTGCCGAGAGTCTCTCGCTCCTAAACTGTGATGAGCTCTGCGGTTTCTGACCAGATTTTAGTACTTGTGCCCAAATATTACACGTCTTGGACAGTTAATCCATCAGAGGAGTCTCCTGGGAGCATTAAAAATAACGAGCAGTTTTTGGCAATGCTTCACAGGCCGCAGCAGGAAAATGACCATCTTCTTTAGGAGTTATGAATAATTCAGGAGCAGAGGTACAGAAAGGAAATTTTGGGAAGAGACCTCTATTGAAAAATGTATTTGGAATTAAAAATGCATCAAATTTGAATATGAGGCTCAAGGCTCAACAGAGTACACCTGGCAAATTCTCCTCTCATTTTTGTTCTTAACTTGTTCTCTTCCTCTACAATGGTTCCCCCCAAAAATGAATTTGCTCTTATTATCTTTGCTGCTTCTAAATAGCTGAAGCAACTACAAAATGTGATTTCGAACAAAATTTGACACCTTGGAATAAAAGCACTTGGAGAGAGAGAGCACAGTGACTATTCAATAATTTGCTTATCTTTGCCAAGACCTTCATGGCAGCTTCTCATTCTTATGCAGCTCGTCTCTAATTATAATGTTTTTGATGCAACTTCTACATTTTTACCTAATTTCTATCCTGTGTTCATGATAATATAGATGGTACCATGGTAGGAAAAAAAGGGCATTTATGCTTCCTGACTTTTTCATCCAGCTGTCCATAAACTTGCTCCATCAGCTGCAGTGGCTTATGGGGAGGCCCTGGAGGGTTGCAGTGGCGTGGCTGACTGCCTGCTGGACTCTGAGGGCCCTATCTGCCACTCATGTCCTCTCACATTTCTTTGTGAGGCTCGTGTCAACCTGTGCACAGCAGCCTATCTAAGAGTTATACGCTGTATAACAATGACAGCAAGAAGAATAACAAGAGCCAGCAGGCGATGGCATATCCCCCCCAGCCCCACATCAACTACAGTTTAGCAAAAGGCATCACTTCAGGTCATGATTAAAGAGCACACTAAGTTTTGCAAAGAAATATTGAACGGTTTTCAAGTTTTGCTCTGGAAACAAAATGTTCGCAGACAGATGGGCGGACAGACAGACATCCGCACCCATGACTAAATCCCCTCGCATTTTATGCCGGGAGGGATAATAACAGCAATAATAATAATAAGTGGGAAACACTCAGATCCCCAACCATGGGATGGTTGATATCTTGCTTAGACAAAATGCAACAGAGGGCCAGACAGACAGACTGGAGGATGGACAGACATACGAAAAGGCATAACAACACACTAAGATATTGCCAACATATTTGCTGAGAAATAATGAACTGTTTAGGAGTTCTAGTCTGGAGAGGAATGGGATGGCTGGATCTGGCCTGAAAAGTAAAAAACACAGTGGAGAGATGGACTGACAGACAGGAGGATGGACGGAAGCATGAAGACGCACATCTGCACAATAAGATCTCACCAAATATTCAAATTGGTTGAAAAATTTCGAACCTGGTGGGAGGTCTGTCCGGCAAAAGAAGTGAAATGGACGGATGGACACTTGGCAGGACAACAGTCATTCCCATATCCACTTCCACTTTGTGGCAGGGGACAATAGTAATAACATATGATCAAACTCGTGTCCACATGATGGGTCCTTTGATGTTCTTGACAGGTCCACGATCTCCTCTTCCTAGGGGGAAATTATGTGGACTGAGAGAGAGAGAGGGAGAGAGAGAGAGGTTGGCAGAGGTAGCCATTGGCTGAGAGAGGGTCTCTGGGCACAGATTAATATCTAATTTAGCTCTCACTCGTTCTCATCGATGAAGCCCAGGTGCTCGCAATGTTTATCTCACAGATAAACCCCAGGAGCTCCAGTGCTCCTCTCAGGTAAACTCCAGGTGCTCCATTGCTCCTTTCAGGTAAAGCCTAATTTATAGTCGTCCAACTCCGTCAATGCGCAGGCACGCAGTTGCATCGACGGAGATGTGGACCTTTCAGACTTCTCCGTTGCTTAATGGGTGTTGCAAAGCAATTCACCGCTAGGACAATAGGGGGCGTAGCGTTTTTTTCAGAGACCTGCCTACTATTTCATGATGTCTGAGCGGCATTCCGGGAATGATGTAGTTAGCTGACCAATCACAGGCTTGCGCTGCCCGTGGGCTCTCCGTCGGTTTGACGGATACTGAGAAAATATGGGAGGTGTCCGTCACGCGTCCGAGAGCATGTCAGAGAGCGTTTGCAACGTCGGAGAGGGTTTCTACGTATCTGCACATTGACGGAGCTGGACGACTATAAATTAGGCTTAAAGGCCAGATGCTCACAGTGCTCCTCGAAGGTAAAACCTAGCTGCTCCAGTGCATGAACAGGAGCCCTCATTTACCAAGACTGCCTCATATTCCTGTTTACTCTCTCAGAGTCTCTCCATCTGTCTCTGAACCCCTCCTGTCAGCAGGGCTGTTACATACAGGCCATCCCAATCCAAACAGTGAGAGAGATTAACTTTTCATAGAAAGAAGAAATGATTTTGCTTTAGCCTAGATGGAACAAGACCAGTTTTTCTCTGTGAGGTCCAGCTCACTTTCATGAAATTTTTGCACACCTTTTTTAATGATTATTTTGCATTGTTTAGTGAGATTCTAACTCCTGCCTTTGGAATTGGGGCCTATATCCCTGCAATCCACCAGCCATTTACAGCACTAGACTGGGAGACATAAACAGGCATTCTGCGGAAGGGCGTCTCGTGGGAGAGTGAGTAATGTGACGTAATCTGTTTAAGAGAGGGGCGAGGTTGGCAGTGGAGATCCAGGCCGCCGGTGTGAGGCCGACTCCAGACAGCACAAGGACAATGATGAGAGGGTTTGGAGGGAACACCGGCAAGGCTGACCCGAGGACAGGTGTCGACAGGCGAGGGCTCGGTAGACATATCTGCCCTTGTGATGATACTACCCTCAGTAAAAGATAAACACTAAAGCAGAAAGGCACCTGGTTAAACTTAAGAAAAACAGCAGATACATAAATATATTAAGTACTGTAGCTAACTGTGGAATAATTATTCATATACTGTCTGTCAGGATGTGAAGCTTTAGGCCGCAGGTGTTACCAAATTCATACATGCTGTACTAATCTCCTCCCATCGCAACAGACCAAAATGGACTAATCTCCTCCCACCGCAAGTGACCCACGCTATACTTCCGCCCTCCTATAGGAACTGACAAATTGTACTCATCCCCTCTTATAGCAAATGACACACATACTGTTGTAAGCCCCTCCATCTACCTACTGACACACACAGTGTACTAACCCCCTCCCACAGTATCTGGCACACTGTACTAACCCCATTCCATGCCAACTGACACACAGTAATAACCCCCTCCAATAGAAACTAACTCACATACTATACTAACTCCCTTCCACAGTAACTGGCACATTGTAATAAACCAAAGGAACCGACCCAAACACTTTTCTCTCCTCTATTTATTTGCGGTTTTCATAGTTATTTTTATAATGAAAAAAAGAGGCTAGCGTGAAACACGATATGAGTGCATCTGAAAAGCAAGATCATTGCAAGTACCTGACACTAGTGTTCTGTTTTTTCCAGAGGCTGTACTGTAATGAGGGCTTGCAAAGATCGGTCACTAAAGAATCTGTGTCTATCGTATCATTTAGTAAATTAAGAGTAAAATTAAGGTTAAAATACACTGAACAAAAATATAAACGCCCATGTCAAATATTGATGCCACATGGAGTTAACAACTCTAAGTGAGCATATGCTGACTTTTACAACTCCAATTCCAAAGTAGTTGAGACAAAGTGTAAATTGTGAATAAAATAAAAGTGCAATGACATTCAGATCACACGAGTCAATATGTTATTTACAATAGAACATAGATAACATTTCAAATGTTGAAACTGAGACATTTTACATTTTTATTCACAAAATGAGCTTATTTCAAATTTTCTGGTTGCAACAGATCTCAAAAAAGTTGGGACAAGCAAAAAAAGGACTGAAAAAGCAATTATTATAATCAGCTGAAAGAACATTTAGCAAATAATCACGGTAACAGGCATCAGATGTGTAACATGATTGGCTATTTAAGGGATGTCCTAGAGAGGCTGAGTCTCTCAGAGGTAAAGATGGCCAGAGGCTTTCAAACCTGTGAAGGGTTGCATAAAAAATTATGGAATACCTTAAAAACAATGCTCCTCAACGTCAAATTGCAAAGGATTTGAAGGTCTCATCATCAATACTGCATAACATCATCAAAAGATTCAGATAACCTGGAAAAATCTCTGTGTGTAAGGGACAAGGCCAAAGACCTTTACTGGATGCCCATGATCTTCGGGCCCTCAGACGCCACTGCATCACTCACCGGCATGATTCTGTCATTGACATTACTAAATGGGCCCAGGAATACTTCAAGAAACTATTGTCAGAAAACTCAGTCTGCCGTGTCATCCACAGACGCCACCTAAAACTCTATCATGCAAAAAGGAAGCCATTGTTGAGCATGATCCAGAAGCGCCGCCGTGTTCTGTGGGCCAAGATTCATTTAAAATGTACTGTAGCAAAAAGGCAAAGTTTCCTGTGGTCCTGTGACATTCTTGTTGGAAATCATGGGTGTTGTGTCCTCCGGGCTAAAGACGAGAAAGACCACCCCTCCTGTTATCAGTGTTCAGTTCAAAACCAGCATCTCTGATGGTATGAGGATGCATTAGTGCATTTGGTGTGGGGCACTTGCATGTTTTAAAAAGCACCATGAATGCTGAAAGGTATATAAAGGTTTTAAAGCAACATATGCTCCCCTCCAGATGACATCTATTCCAGGGAAGGCCTTGTGTATTTAAGCAGGACAATGCAAAACCACATACTGTAGCTATTACAACAGCATGGCTTCGTAGTAGAAGAGTCCGTGCGCTGAATTGGCCTGTCTGCAGTCCTGATCTTCCATCCGATTGAGAACATCTGGCCCACAATTAAACAAAAAGTCCGTCAAAGGAGACCCAAAACTCTCCAGCAGCTGGAAGCCTGTATTAAACAATAGTGAGATCAAATTCCAATGGCTAAACTCAAGAAACTTGTCTCGTCAATGCCCAAACACCTCCACTCTACGTTCAGAAGAAGAGGGAATGCTACACCCTGGTAAATAGACCCCTGTCCCAACTTTTTTGAGACCTGTAGCAGCCATCAAATTTGAAATGAGCTCATTTTGTGGATAAAATTGTAAAATTTCTCAGTTTCAACATTTGCTATGTAATCTCTGTTCTATTATGAATAAAATACTGGCTGGTGTGATTTGAAAGTCATTGCGTTTTGATTTTTATTCACAATTTATACTTTGTCCCAACTATTACGGAATTGGGGTTCTACTTGTACAATAGGGATATTTCTCTTGATTTGTGTAGCATTTTTTAATCCATCTCTCTGTCAGTGAGCATTTGCTCAGTGATGCAGTGGTATTTCCAGACGGTGATCAGACAGAATGAGCAGTACCCAGACACTCCTTATACTGGGGACAATAAAAGGCCTCCCCATAATGTCAAATTTTGTCAAAAGTCATCATGCCTCAGATGTCTCAGGTCATGCGGGAACATGCCATTGGCATGCTGGATGCAGGGATGTCCACCAGATCGGTCGCTGTGCAGCTGAATGTTAACTATTGGACGATAGACCGTTTGAGAGTTTGTTTCTGACAGACGGGCAGTACTGCAAATCGACCTCATCCACGTCGGCCATGTGTGACCACACCAGCACAAGATCACTACATCCGGATCATCCGGCTGTGGGATCGGCTCAGATCAGCAATACGCACAGCAGAGACTGTTGGTCTGCACAACAGACGCATCACACCACAGACAGTTCGTAACCGCCTGCGAGAAGCCAGCTTGCACGCTCAGCGTCCTCACCGTGGTCTGGATCTCACCGTTGTCTGGTGTCAGAACCGACTCGCATAGGCAAACGCACATGTTCGATGGCCCTTGGCACGCTGGAGAAGAGTGCTATTCACAGACGAATCCTGGTTCCAGTTTTCTGTTAATAAAAACTCAAAAATTTGAAATGGGGCGTTTATATTTTTCTTCAGTGTAACATATCACATATGTATTGCATATGGGATTTCTAGCCAAGGCTAATTTGCAATCCCTGTCCCTGGTTTGGCTTTTCTACTTGAATTTTGTAATGAAAAGTTTACATTTACAACTCCTTGTCCATAACAGAAGCATGTCAGTTCTTATTGCAGTGCCCACTGTTGTCAGAAGGCTCGAAGGTCACACACACACGATGCTGGTTTTTGGCATCATCTTTTACGCTTGGAGATCGCTCCGGTTTTAGCAAATTCTTGGATTCCTTTCAAAAATTTAAGGACTGTCAATTTTGACATCCCAAAATTCCATGAAAGCGCACCTTGACAAATGTTATTGTTTAACTGTGACCTTGCCCACGACCTTCCCTCTAGCACCACAGTCAGGCTTAAGTTGTTCATACATTCCTGGCTGCAACTTCTGAACTGTTCTTAAACAGTCTAAAATTGATCCACGATGCTCCAGTTGGAATGGTAAATTAGAGTAAATGTATACACACACACACACACACACACACACACGTACACACAAACACATGCATACATGGACACAAATATATACACACACGCACACAAAAAAACATGCACGCACACACACGTACACACGAACATAACTACGCACACACAAACACACATGCAGTCTCACACACACATACACACAGAAGCACGCACGCACACTGAAAGCGAGGGGGAATCGGAATGATAATTGTGTTGGCTCGGCTGTGTGTGAATTTCCATTCAGCCTGCCCTGCAGTGGCTGAGAGGAGAGGGTAGGCAGACCCCTGTCTCTGGAGCGAGCTCCATGGTGCCAGGACGCAGCTGTGACAGGAGACGAGCACAACAGCGAACCAGACAGTCAAGCGGCCGCAGGAAAGAACCCATTCAACCTTTGTCCTGGCCTTGTGACACTGTGTTCTCTTTTTCTCCTAATTTAGTGATCTACAAAGGCCCAGTATCTGACAGCTCTATTGCAGGGTTTTATGGACTGCAGTGAGCAATCCCCATGTTAGGGAATGCACTCAATAATAGTTTGGCTGGCATTTCTGGTCTTTCTTTGTAATTTCTCTGTCCTCACAGAATTTTCCAGCTAAAATGAATTAGAGTTCAAAACTGGTAACTGGTTCAAAACTGGTAGACGAGCTCATAGGAGGATGCTAAACTGGTGAACAGCTGGTCAACCAGATGAAAGCAGAAAAACTCAAACAGTCTTTAGTTGGTTTAACCTGTAATGTTCAGCAGGATCCAAGCAGCTTCTCTTTTAATAATGGATGCTATTGGGGTGATTTACATAGAACTTTTGCAGACATGAGACCTATAAGCACAGTTCATAACACTGTCAATCTTTGGCTTGGGTTCTTGTTGTTTTACCAAACATTGGCCAGGTTATAGATTCTGAGTGCACTAAAAGAGTTTATACATCTAATAAGGTTGCAGTAATTCTAGCCCATCATGAGAAACAGCAATAGGCCATTATTTTGATCATTTCAATGAAGACACTACAGTCTACACTCAGCAGACAAATGCAGACTCCTGAGAAACAAAATCCTCAGGGATTGTTCCCCTTGTTATGCTACATAAAAGTGGGCTTACATTGGTGAAGTTGCATTCCTTCAGCAACTGTATCTGGTGTGGTGATGTCCCCACTGCTCTTTCAATGAAATACAAAATTTATTTTGGTTGCAATCGCTCATTCTGATGTTTGTAAATCAGTGACCTTTTCAGAATGTAGCCTCAGTATGACTGGTGCTTTGAGGGACCAACACATGGATCAAGCACAGTCTTGAACATGTTTTGGATTTGGACCGAGGGACATGGGAGTCATCTGACAATTCCACTGAGTCTGCAGCTGGTCCACCCAGCTCTACTCTCAAACCATGTCCAGAATTCTGGATTTCCCCCCTTTCGATCAAACGGGAAGGACTGAATGAGGTCCAGAGGTTTTTGATGCTCAGAAATACAAGAACTGTTTTACATCTTTGAGGTACTGGGTTGCATCAGCCAGCATGAAGGAACACAGTCTGACCAGCAGAATACGGTGATGTCAGACTCGTCAATCTTGGCTGGAGCGAGGCCGGGTGAACTCTGAGTGTCTGTCAGCAATACAGTCATGGTCTTACACTGCGTTTTTCCACTGCACAAAATGGGTTTCCGTGTTTCTATATTTCATAATTCATGTACGCAATGGGCTGGTACTCTATTTTTGTACTTGTCTGGATATGATGCGATCATATTTGTTTTTAAAGAGAAACTGCAATGTCTCTAAAAATGATGGCCAAGTTCCCATGTTCAATACTGGCCCAAACACTTGACGCAATTTTCAGAATTCACACCTTTCCAAGTTGTAGAAAGCTGTGATAGAACTACAAATACTTGCCTTTAGTATTAACTTTGGACTTGTTCTCTGTCCTTTGCACTTGTATGTTTTACTTATTTTATTACTTTCTTTTTTATTTTTAATTGTATTTGAAAGTTTGTTTTCCTTTAGTCTGCAATTGTTATACGTAATTTTTTTTAATTTTACCTTGCTCTGTGCTGTAAACTGACTTTGTAATTGCTTTATTGTATTCAGGGCTCCCCTGAAAAAGAGACCTCTGTCTCAGTGGGAACTCCCCATAATAATATAAATAATGCAGATTATTTTATGTCAGCTGTCAAAAATATAATGCACTGCAGATAACTCTTAAAATGTACTGGACCTTTTTTGATATTCACAGTCTCGGAGAGCGAGATTCCTTTTTTCAGCTTTTCTAAACGGATGAAAGACAACACCGCAGCATGTGAAAACATAGCAGCCTCCCCGAAGCACTGAACACCCACAAGGCTGGGCTTTACCTCATCTGCACTACGGGACATCAGACTGTGAACCAATTTGCCTGTGTCTCGTGACATGACATCTTACTCTCCAAACATTGAGAGTGAGTTTGGAGCCAATCACCTTCACTCCTATAAAATCTTTATCAGGTCTTTGGTGGACTGATTAAAGATGGATGTGTGAGTGAGAGAGATAGACATAGTGGAAAGGGGAGTAGAAGTTTTTCTGGCTCTGACAATAGCACTGACATTATATCCTTTATAAAATAAATCTGAGCTTCAAGTAAAACAATGGCACTATCGCTCAAAACAAACACCAGCATGTATCACTGCTCAAAAAACAGGAATCAGCTGTGCAAATACCACTCGGCCGCCAAAGACACTTTAATGTTGAAATAATAACTACCCAGCATTCCACCTCTCTTGCCGGCCCACTCGTCTCTTTTCCACCTCCTTCTTTTGAGGGTCCTGCCAAGCGGGGTGGCCTTGTACGTGACAGTGCCCGGCCTGGGGCATGTCACCGCACGGCGCCTCTGTTTGAGGACGTGACGGCTCGTTTGGCGCGGCCCTCTGTTCGGCATCACGACACGCCGGCTAGCCTCTCCCGTGGGGTGACTGGGGTCAAGGTGTTATCGGGGGTCAGGTCTGCTAAGTGCAGGGTCTCAGTTGTAAAAATGGCTGCGTGTAGATAGACAAGCTGTGAATGGCATTGCTTGCAGAGAGAATGGGTTCATGTCACTGATGCCTTTGATGCCTTAAAACAGGAAATGGAGAGCAGTTTGCCTGCATTAGCCATGTAAAAGGCATACAGTACAATCCCCACAAACTGCACAGCTGGTATTGCCCTGATCGATGAGTGGAGCCTAAAACTTTTGCAGACATTCAGAGGCTTGATTTTTGAGAACGAATTTTCACTTTAGGACTGCTATGTAATGCAATCCTACTATAAATTCCAGCTCAAATAAGGCAAAACCTACCCCAGTTTGAGCACTGTTTTTTGCAATCAGCATCCAATAATCACTTGATTTACTGCTTTGGCTTCTATAACCATCTAATACCAACCATAGACCAGCTGAGACCGGCAAGAAGTGTTGACAAATTGGCTTAAACTATACTATAAACAGTAAAAAGTTGATGAATCAGCTTTAAAAAGTAAGGCATCTAGTTGCAAAGCATTTTGAGTTTGTTCAACTTCGAGTTTCGATTTCTTTCAGAAATGTTTTCGTGCATCCATGGGACTTCAAGTTGAGCAAACTCAAAAATAGTTTACAGCTGGTTGGCTTAGTTTTTAAAGATCAGTCTACTTATTATTCTTTACAGAGCACAAAAATTCCTGGATGCGATACTTAGCTCTGAGCAGCAGGTGGACTTGGTTGAATTTTTCTGCTGAGAAAAACTCCCCGTAGTCAGTTCCTCGTAGCTGAGACTCAGTGGGATTGAGCTTTTAAATTTCATCTGCAGTTAATGCCTGGGAGTCTGCTGCAGTCGAATGTAACTGGTCAAAATTCACTCAGAAACAGGGTGAGTTTTAGCCTTAAGCTTCTAATGCATTGTGACAGAGGTCAAAGGCTTATATGTTTCTTTGAGGCTTTATTGTGTACTTCACAATAAAAGCATTTCGATGTTTAAAAAGTAAAATCCAATGAAATTGAAGCAGACTACAGTGCTGAAGAATTTTGACAGATATTTGACTAAATCAGCCAGCAAGCTCAAAGAGGGTATGATAAAAGTAAAAGTGACTCGGTCTTATTTCAGCAATGGCCTGTCGTGCAAGGATTAGCATGTGCTGTGTGACACAGACCGTCTGTTTTTTGTGTGCGATCCCAGCTGAATGCTGCATCATTGTTTGCTGCCTCTCTTGGATATGATAGCTTAGTTACACTTATTCTAAAACATGATAGCTAAAGCTAAACTTAAAGCTATCCATTATCTTGACTCCTGACTGAGAGGAAACAAAGCTTATCCTCAAGATTTTTATAATGAGTGGCAAGAACAGGCCATTCAGTCCAACTAGGCATCCCAATTTTCCTTTCACTAAAGTGAACCTAACACTTCAAATACTTGAGGACAAAATGATATCTAGCACTAAATCAAACCTGGTCTTGAAAACTCTCAAGGTTTCTGCCTCAACAATATGGCCAGGGTAGCAATTCCACACTGTGATTACTCTCTGTTTGAAAAAATATCAGCGTGAAATTTACCCTTGGCTGACTTCCATTTGTGACCCCAAGGTCTGCTAACAGAACTTGGTCCAAGTAATTCTGGATATTTAACTTTGTTAATCCCTTTAAGATATATAAAAAGCTCAATCAGATCACCCCGAAATGCCTCCTTAAGACTGAGGTGATTAAGAATCTTCAGCCTCTCCTCATAACTTTGATCTTTTATACCAAGAATCAACTTTGTGGCTCTTCTAGGAACTTTTTCAACAGCCTATATATCTTTCTTTGAGTATGGTCCCCAGAACTGTAGACAGTACTGGAAGTGAGATCTGATGAATGTGTTGTACACGAGAAGTATAACCTCCTTAGAAATTTACTCAATACTTTTGGCTATGTATCCCAGCATTCTGTTAGCCTTTTTAACTGCTAAAGCACAGTGGCTAGAACCTGTATGGGTTTGGTTAACAATCACTTCCAGATCTTTTTCAAGCTGAATACATTTGAGTCTAAAACTGAGGTGGGCAGCGAGGGCCGTATCTGTCCCTGGTTTTCACACCAATGTCTGGTCTTTAATTAGTTGATTGTCTCAATTAGCCATACCATTTATGAAATCTGACGTTTCATGCGCATTTCTTTAAATTATCATGAAACTACAAAGACTAGTCTTGTCTCCCTTCATAAAACATTTTCCTTTGATCGAATCATTGCGAAAATCTATATTTGTGCATGCAATCAATTAACTCAATTAGTCAGGGTAATTGATAGGAATAAAAACCTGCATACACACCAGCCCTCCAGGACCGTGATTGCCCATCCCTGGTCTAAAACCTCCCATGAAGTATTCCATGAAGTATTTAATGTTTTTATTGCCGACATGTAGAACTTTACATTAAGCTACATTGAATTTGTTTTCCTCATTTCTGCCCAATTCTAAATTCTTTGGAAATCATTCTGATTCACTTTACTGGACTATAAACTGTTTGCCAAACCATCTAATTTAGTATCATCTCAAAATTTGACTAATTTGCTTTCATTGTTCCTATTAAGGTCATTAATGTAGATGAGGAAGAGCATGGGTTCCAACACCGATCCTTGAGGGAGACCACTTTCCGCATTGCCTCTGACCACAACTCTTTGTGTTCTGTCCCCTTTTGAATCTATTCCAGAATACCTCCCATAATTCCAAAGGTCATTTTTAAAATTTATCTCATGTCGTACTGTACCAAATGTTTTCTGAAAATCTGAGTATACTATGTCATAGACCCTGTTCTGATCAGAAGTCTTGGTGGCCTCTTCAAAGAATTCCAGAAGCTTTGTCAGGTATGACCTTCCCTTATGGAAACCACGTTAGCCCTCTATCAAGATGTTATTACGTTCAAGAAATAATTCCAGCTTGTCTTTTATGATTGACTCCAGTATTCTGCAGTCAATGCAAGTTAAACTGACAGGCGTGTAATTTTCTGACTCAGTACAGAGTCAACTCAGTGGAGTCAACTCAGTCAAGAGTAAAGACAATGGATTACTTTAAATGAAGGCAGCTAGTTAACTTTCATCTCTAGCTTTGTTTTGAAATTTAACCAGCCTGATATGTATTGAAGTGATCAAACTATGCATCTACCTGACAGGGAATAGAGCATATATTGTAATACATCCTTCGATGGGACAGGCCCAAGTTTTGGACAAGCTAAAGACTTTCTGAAGAACCCATGGATACTTACTCCCCTCCTTTCTCCAACCACTTAAGCAAATAGAAAAGCTTATTTTTCTCTTCACCATACTTCAGCTGAGCGGTCAAGAGTCACGTGAAAGGAGAAGCTCAAAGTGGGAGAGAGGATACAGTAGCTGAAGGTAGGATTCAGAATGAGAATCGTGGATCATTGCCAAACACAGGGGAGTGGCTGGGAACCAAAACACCAGGCTTCAGACTTTGACTGAGCTAAAACAGAGCACAGGCTGCCTGCGGCCCATGCACACCCTGCAAAAAATGTGCTCTAGGAATCCAATACAATTTAACAGAACTTTAGTACCTCAAGTCCTATAGAAAAAAGTTCCATAGAAAATCTCTGGTGGACTTTTTTCAGTTTGGCATCTTCAATCCAATCCAAATCCAGACGGCAACAACATACAAAACAACTGTGTAATATGACATTTCCCAGCAATCCTTTCCCAACTTACATACCAATGACCACTCATGCTACTCTGACTGGGGCTCAAACCCACAGCCTTCTGCACCGCAGTGCTTTAACCAAGTCAGCCATTTGGTGGGATAATATTTGGTGGTTAAAGAGCAAAACCTAGATGTGCTTTCACTTCACATAATGTGATCAGAAAGAGGGTGCCCCGATCCTCTCCAGCAGTTGTCCCAAGTCTCAGCCCACCTATGATGACAAGGCAATTATCCACAGCGCTATTGCTTTTGTTTGCTGCATCATGAGACCGAAGCTTTGGTCATCAAAACCGGTTAAGCTCAGAGTTCGGTGTCACTCACCACTTCTCATGACACTTGACCTGAAACCTGATCCATTGGAAGGTCTTAAAGGTGAAACAGGTTAAGCCCTAAGTCCATCTTGGGAACCTCATCTCACGTCCCAGAGAAGCGTTCGAGACTCTCATTACACAAAAGAATCCTTCATGATTTTCAAACAAATCCCCCTCAGATCGTCAGAGTGGAAAACTCGCTCAGATACATGTCATGGATTTATCTACCTGCCGGATGCCAAACGGCAATCCGGCGGGAGCTAGGACCATGGGCTTAAAGATAAAAACACATCTCAAATACCAGGCTGGTAAAAAGACAAAAGATTTAATATTATAAACTCTTTAAAAAAATCTACTAAACCAACAAGCAGCAACATACATGTTACAACAGAATCCAGAGGCACTGGGGACTGGCGATAGCCAGCCCTTTATACCCTGCCCTCTCCTCCACTTCAACGAGCCAAGCCTGTTGTTCGTTAAAGTGGAGGTGAGGACTGCAGCAGGGGAGGGACCGCAAGGGAAAACCCTTACAATACAAAGTGGTGTTGTGATTAATTTAGCAGCAAACACCACCACAAAAGTGAAGGCTGGCAGGGCGTAGTTGGGCTGAACTGCCTGTTCTCGCCATTCATGTTCATGTCATGTTAAGGCCGCTAAATTTCTCCATCAATACCCCTCTTTACAGGGTTCCTATCGTTGGGCAAGTTCTTCAAAACCATGCTGCGGGTCCATCAGGGATTTTTCCAAAAAACTATACCTGGATTTTTTTCAAAAATCATGCTGAAAATGATGCCTTCAGAGGCTTTTAAGCCATCAAAGCCATATCAAGGATAGGACTGTAAGGTAGCCGGGGATTAGTAAGTTTGTGAGGCAGAACTGAACAGCACTCACAGTCCTTGAATATTTATCTAACTAATAATCAGGGCTGCCACGATAAAACAATTGTACCTTGGGGTAACTGTTTTTTCAAAAAATCTGAAACCATCCCCCAATTCCCTTCTTTTTACAGAATGAAGGACAGCACAACAGTGCAGTAAAAAAACACTGTCACTTTGCTCCATCACCTCCATCTCTCAGTGCCCTTAGGGATTTTGTCCAGAGACTCTGGTTTCTGCGCACAGTCGAATGTTCAAATGAAATAACGGAAAAAGCGCAACACTGAGTGAAAGTTGGCGCATTCTTGTAAAGTTAGCAGTTTTCCACCATTTCCTTTATTTCAGTCGAACTGTACTCTTCTTTGGATGGCACCGCCAACAAAGAACTGTACAAGGTGTGCAGACACTCCTTATTTCTATTTGCTCACAGTCTAACAACACACAAGCCAGGCTAGATGGAGATCCTGAATTAGCTCGTAGACACTCGTGAAGAGGAAATTCTAATTTTGCTCAGTGATGGATTGCAGATCTGTCCCATATCCATTCCAGAATTTTATCTAATTCATGCTGGCATTAGCTCTATCTCCATCCCATTAGCCTGTCCTGAGATATGTCCGAATTCTCTAAGGAGCAAGGAAACTTCATGGCTAACTGACATGAGCCGCTTGTAGCCATGACAAGGACCATCCCTAATTCACGAAGGACAGGTAGTAATTAGCTCCATCATTGCATCTATCAGTCAGGAAGCACTAACCTTGGGAGAGAGGAATGATCCATTATCGACTACAATCTTTTGTAGCTGTAGCAATTGGGTAGGTCATTCCTGTTCCAAACTTTTCTGATTCAATTCAATTCAATTTATTTTGTATATCGCTTTTCACTGAGACTGTCACAAAGACGCTTTACAATGAGGGCTTAAATAAATAAAAAGGCAGTGCCCAGCCTATTCCCCACTACAGCAAATAAGGCAAAAAACTCCCAGTAGGGAGAAAAATCCTCCAACAGTGGTGAGAAAAAACTCCCCAGTGGGAAGAAATCTCAGGAGGAACCCGGCTATTGTGGAGAAGCCCATCCTTCGCGGGCTAGCTAATTAAGAACAAAAAAGTAAAATAGAATGAAACAGCAAAAGAGTTCCATTTAAGTCAATCTGACCAGTGGCATCTGTCACTTCAGGAAGTGGCAAGTCGAGGATGGTGCAGGAATGGACCAGGACCGGATCAGGACAGCAGGACAGCAGCAGCCAGCGCTCATGGTGAGGGACAGGGCTCATACGGATAGTGGACGGACAGATCTTTCGGAAAGAGGCACAGAAGAAAGAGCTGTGAGGCACTGGATAAATAGCGAAGGCTATCTTTACCTTTGACCTCATGATGTACGGGAGGAAAGGACATCCGATTTTTCTCACGCATGCTCTGTGGTAACTGAAAAATCTCTCTGCCACTTTCCCCTGACCTCTGTGACATCTTTCAAAGTCAAAGGAAAGTGACGAGGAGAGGAAAAAGTCCCCTAAGAGAATTTGGATGCAGCCCTGGAATCAGCTGCTCCCAAAATGGATGGACAGATGGATTAGTTAATGAATGGGCCACATATCAACACATCAAAAAATGGGCAGAAGCATTTGATCATCTCAAATCTAAAGCATCAGGAGTGCAATGAAGTCAGAAGTTCATCACAAATCAATCCTGCTTCTGCTCTCTAAGGCATGTCAGTCACGTTAGCCCAGATGACTCGTCTGTCAGCAGTTGAAGGAGTGTAATTGCAGCCCACTTTCAGAGGGCACATTTCCCGCTTTCAGCACACGGTAATTACTTGCGTGAAAATGCAGGGGTCTTCTTGACAAAACACCCGCTAAATGCTCATTTCTCTCATTCTCAACAGTGATGTCACGTACATTGATCTGAACTGTGTTGGAAAACAGGATTTTGGGGTATTTGCAATATGAGGTGAGCCAGACGGTTTGATTAATAGGTATTGCATGTGTATTAGGAGATAAAGAGAAGCCTTCTGGTCCAACAGGACATATCACCTATTTTTTACTTCCAGCGGGGATCTCCATAGTCTTTAGTTCCGACAGGACACGATATGCACAAGCGCCTTTTAGTTGGAGGTTCTGTATGCCCATATATGGAGCTCACTTCCGAGGGTTGGGAGTCTATTGAACCAATTAAGTTGAGAGGTTCAGGAGAGCCCCAATTGTAGAATATTCCTTTTAATCAATGAAGGACCAATCAGCAACAACTTCTGATGACATCATATGCAAATCATATCATATCAAAGAAATATTATGCAAATATCTGTGCTTTTAACATGCATAAAGTTTCTTACAAAATTAAGGAATTTTGAACTCTGCATCACGCTGTTTTTCCCACGGCTGGCTGTGTAATAAACTTTTTCCTGCTTTTGCAACGGGCCTCAGAGTCTGTTCCTTCATCGGGACAACATTCTTGGTTTTTGATTAATTTACAAAACCCAAAACCAGTGAAGTTGGCACATTGTGTAAATCGTAAATAAAAACAGAATACAATGATTTGCAAATCCTTTTCAACCTATATTCAATTGAATACACTGCAAAGACAAGTTACTTAATGTTTGAACAGGTAAACATTGTCATTTTTTCTGCAAATATTACCTCATTTGGAATTTGATGCCTGCAACATGTTTCAAAAAAGCTGGCACAAGAGGCAAAAAAGACTGAGAGAGTTGAGGAATGCTCATCAAACACTTATTTGGAACATCCCACAGGTGAACGGGCTAATTGGGAACAGGTGGGTGCCATGATTGGGTATAAAAGCAGCTTCCCTGAAATGCTCAGTCATTCACAAACAAGGATGGGGCGAGGGTCACCACTTAGTGAACAAATGCGTGAGCTGATTGTCGAACAGTTTAAAAACAACCTTCCTCAACGCGCTAATGCAAGAAATTTAGGGATTTCATCATCTACGGTCCGTAATATCGTCAAAAGGTTCAGAAAATCTGGAGAAATCACTGCACGTAAGCGACAAGGTCGAAAACCAACATTGAATGCCTGTGACCTTTGATCCCTCAGGCGGTACTGCATCAAAAACCGACATCAGTGTGTAAAGGACATCACCACATGGGCTCCGGAACACTTCAGAAAACCACTGTCAGTAACTCAGGGGGCGTCACACCAAATTTGGGGCCCCAGGAACTAGCAGTTCCATGCCACCCCCACCCCCCACCCCCACACACACAATTGCAATTGCATTGCTTGATACCCGTTTGTTGTTTCATTGTATTTACTCATAATATATTAGGCCTAAATAAACAACACAACAGTAAGTAAGCTTATTTTAAAAAAAAGACAAAGCTTTTGACAGCATTTAAAGACAAGAAATAATGTTTAAACTGACTGATATTTTTTTTTCTTTCAGAACATGGAAAAACTGAAAACATGCTTCTCAAGTTGTAGAATAATTGCAATTTTTATTCCAGTAAATGCCCACTGACGGCCCTTTTTGGTGGTAAAATCACGGATGAGATGTTTAAAGTCCAGTTGTCTTGCCAATTGAGAGAAGGGCAAGGCTGTTTAATCTTCCCTGGCTCATTGTTGACCTTAAATAATTCTTCACCAGCTTCATCTTGCTGAATGCTCTCTCACCACCAGCGACAGTTACTGGCAGTGTACAGAAGATCCTTAATGCAATGCATATTTCACCAAAAATGCACAGTAACCTATAATTTCCATGAACACTCCTCAAAACAGAGCACAGATATCTGCTCAGCACGGATATTCTCTGCCTGTCTTTTCACGTGCGGCCACGGGGCAGACAGGCTCT
The DNA here is from genome assembly GCA_029721435.1 of Gymnothorax reevesii. NCBI lineage: Eukaryota > Metazoa > Chordata > Actinopteri > Anguilliformes > Muraenidae > Gymnothorax > Gymnothorax reevesii. Next base: position 24,391,591 of record CM056591.1, on the reverse strand, counting down.
AATCTCTTGCGCCGATAATGAGTCGCTTTACGGCATTCAGAACTTACTGGTGGCTCGTCAAAAATCGCCATTGAATTCTCGCATTTCAGCAATAACTGGCGCTTGGAGATGGCCAGGCCAGGGAACTTTCCTGCTGCCTTACTGTTTAAACCGAAGGCGAATAAAATCAGAGGGACGAATCGATTCACGATTGAAAGTTTGTTTTTTTTTCCCCAGCTACACTACCCTTTCTCAGCGCCGCCTCGAGATGGCAGCTGATGGACGTCGATTAAGATTCTTAACGTAACGAGGACAGAATCTACAAATTTGATGTGGAAAAGACAATCTCTTGGCCACATAATGGGTAGGCCATTGGTAGGCCAGGATGGTGGCTAAATCGTTGGGATTAAATTTCATTTGTGTGATGACATGATTCTACTCCTGATGAGGGCGGGCGGCATCGCACCCCAGTTGAGAAACATTGGTTAACAGTGTGATTTCCCTTTAGATCGCATAGACTAAAATAGGCTCGCCTTGGCTCAAGTTGACACCTGTTGTGGCAGGGGCACCATCACATTCTGTGACATTTTCTGAAACTGAGTGGGATTTATTTCAACATTAGTTTTACTAATATATGGACAACAACATGACCTCATAATCTAAGCTTTTGGGACACTTGTATCTATATATATTATGAAAATAAATTTAAGACAAGAATAAGACTTCTGTCACAATTGTGTAGCCTAGCCTACAAAATGAAAGATTATTTTATATCGAATTAATTGATTTAGCCTACAATCACATTTGTATGCAACTGAATGGGATAACCAGGCTGTTAATGTTCACATTTGGGTTCACCTTTCTTAGGAAAGAAATCAGTCAGCAGTTGCTTTCCTTCATCCTGTTTCCTCTTTCTTTCTTGCCTTTCTTTTCTTTTCTGAAAACCTGACTTCCTTTTGATGACATCTGCTGCATTTAATGCCGAATTAGTGAGTGTCTTGAAATCCGTTGAGCATTTAATTAAAAGTCCGCGAGAGGGCGGACTAAACCAATGCGCACTGATAATGGGGGTGTCTGAATAGATTATAGTTACTATTTGCAGGCTGGGTCATACATTTCAACTGATGTATTCCCAGAGAACAATGAATTTGCATCAATTAGCAATAGGCCTACATAGTAACATTATTAGAATAATAATAATAATAATAAGTGATGATTCAATTAATAAAAAAAAAAAACCGAAAGGGGGTCCCAGGGGCCCTCCCCATAGTCAGGGGCCCTGTGAATCATTCCTAGTTTACCCCCCTCAAGAACGCCACTACAGTTCGTCGCTACATCTGCAAGTGCAAGTTAAAACTCTACAATGCAAAGCGAAAGCCATTTATCAACAGCACCCAGACACGCCGCCGGCTTCGCTGGGCCCAAGCTCATCTAAGATGGACTGATGCAAAGTGGAAAAGTGTTCTGTGGTCTGACGAGTCCACATTTCAAATTGTTTTTGGAAACTGTGGACGTCGTGTCCTCCGGACCAAAGAGGAAAAGAACCATCTGGACTGTTACAGGCGCAAAGTTCAAAAGCCAGCATCTGTGATGGTATGGGGGTGTATTAGTGCCCAAGGCATGGGCAACTTACACATATGTGAAGGCACCATTAATTAGTCCCCCCAGGAATACGCGATTCCGCGATCGCGGAATTTTCTGCAGATTTCAAAGCCCTCCGCGGAAATCAAAGCAGTCCGCGGAATATAGGGCGAGGTGCAGAATTTTATATTTTACATGTATTTTTCATCCCGGCTGCTAGATTTTGCGGTCAGATAAATGGAATCTAAGACTCACAGCTGGTGCTTCCGGTTACGGAAACTGATTTTTTTCTGCTGTATGCGGTATAAACTATATAAAAAGATGGACGCAGCACCCTGATGTGAAAAAAGAAGCCCATGTGGAAGTACCGTAGAATGGCATTCTATTTAATGGCCAGCAGATGGCGGCATCAGTGGTTGCAGAAAGAAGTTCAATGCAATAGAAGTCAATGAGAAAATGATCCTACTTTCCGACCTGATTTTTAATTTAAATAATGATTTTTCACATCATTTTATGTCAGCTATAGCAAGTTTCAGGTCTCCTTCGATATATCATGACATTCATTTTCGTGAATTATGGTCCAATATAAACTAGAATAAAGTATAAGGCCAGAATATGCTTCTGGGGCGTCGCTATCCTCTGGTCCTCGTCCGTTACGGTCAGATCCAGAGCCACGTTACTTCCCGGATCTTCGATTCACTTCTTCATCTTCGAACCAGTGGGTGGCATCACGGTAGCTTTATCCATCTTTTTATACAGTCTGTGGTATGCAGTAACGTTTACAATATCCTGAGGATACAGTGAATAGTGTACACTTTGTTTAAATCTTTACTTTGATCTTTGGCACTTGTTCAGTTTCTAAGCCTCGTTCACCCATAGTTTGGTGAAATGTTTTGCACTTTATAAGTTATGCAAAGAAAACTGCTCAAGAGGGACAAAAAGAATATTGATGCTGCTTATTTTATAACCACAATGTTTCGCAGTGTTTTGGTATTGCAAATAATTTCATAAGAGAATTTTTGCTTCATTATTACTTAAATTTGCTTTATAACTGGTCATTTAAGGTTTATTTTTAATGCCCGCAAAAAATCAAATTTGAAGCCGCGGAATCAAGAATTGCTCTCCGCAGAATCAGGAATGTTCTCCGCGGAATCAACACTCCGCGTCTCCTGCGGGGACTAATTAATGCTGAAAGGTACATACAGGATTTGGAGCAACATATGTTGCCATCCAAGCAACGTCTTTTTCATGGACGCCCCTGCTTATTTCAGCAAGACAATGCCAAGCCACATTCTGCACGTGTTACAACAGCATGGCTCCGTAGTAAAAGAGTGCGGCTACTAGACTGGCCTGCCTGTAGTCCAGACCTGTCTCCCATTGAAAATGTGTGGTGCATTATGATGCGTAAAATACAACAACAGAGACCCCAGACTGTTGAACAACTTAAGCTGTACATCAAGCAAGAATGGGAAAGAGTTCCACCTGAAAAGCTTCAAAAATTGGTCTCCTCAGTTCCCAAACGTTTACTGAGTGTCGTTAAAAGGAAAGGCGATGTAACACAGTGGTAAAAAGGCCCCAGTGCCAACTTTTTTTGCAATGTGTTGCTGCCTTTAAATTCTAAGTTAATGATTATTTGCAAAAAAATAAATAAAGTTTCGCAGTTTGAACATTAAACATCTTGTCTTTGCAGTGTATTCAGTTGAAAAGGATTTGCAAATCATTGTATCCTGTTTTTATCTATGATTTACAGAACGTGCCAACTTCTCTGGTTTGGGTTTTGTAGAATGAAGTTCATATACACAGGCTGGTTGATTAGGACATGGACAAATGGACTGATATTTTCGGCATGGTCTGGTTCAATAACCTATGTTTGTTTATTTCCATTTATCTGCATCAGCGAGTTATAGACCCACCGATTTTTAAGGGTTAGGTGTATAATTTACCATGCGTTCTGATGCATGCATGTGTTTTTGTGTACGTAGCTGGAAGATAAATTACTCTTGCTCAGTTCTGTGATGGAACAGCCGGCGATAGGCAATTTAATGCTTTATTATATGATGTAAGGATTCGTTCTCTCCTGATTGGTCGAGGTAAGCTTGGCAGGTCACTGTAAACACTGATATTCACTGAGCAAAAGTTCACGAGATGTGAATATAACAATCTGACAATCTCAAGCTAAAAATTGATTAGGCTTCCCCGCAGAAGCTCCTGATAGTGTCCGTATTTTGTGTTGCTTCGTCCGTGTGAGGAGCTTTATGTTAGAAATGTTGTCCTTCTCTCATTCAATATTTTTAAGTGGGATCATACAATAAAACAGTTATTGACTTGTTATTGGTGAATCCAATGATTTTATCAACTTTGAACAAGTGAAATATCCTGCGGCACATTTGTCCAAGGTGGATAAATCATTGGATTCACCTCAACTGAAGTCAATAATTGTATAATATTGCATCATGAAAGTAGCGTTGGCCATGTTGTATACTTTACTAATAAACTAATATCTTGTTAAATATAATTAAACAACATGATTGAAGTATATTTGAAGTATATATTTGAAGTATATTTGAAGTGTACTCTTTTATGAAGTATATTGTAAGGAATTTTCTGGTTTTGTTTGCTATTTAGTGTCCTCACAAAATAGTGGACAAAGTTAACCTAGGGCGTGTCTTCATGACCAGAACCAGAACCATGTTAATGGTTTTGTTATTGGTTAAGTGTATTGGCGACTTCAGTTCTGCATGAATGACGTCATTGTTCCAACCAAACGAGAACCGAAGGTTAAGGTGGGTTCAATATCAATTCAACATGGCAGAAAGGAAATGGCCCGTATTTTGATGCTAAACATTGCTCTGTGCTATGCTTGTTTACAGCACAACCATGTCCATGACCAAACATGTGCAAAAATGTTTCTGGTCATCCATTTTACTGCACAACCATGTTTCTGGTTGTGGTCCTGAAAACACCAGGTGACCCAGGTATGTTTCACCATGGCAACATATGACTGATCCCACCCACCTGGAGAACACCAAAAGCTCAATTAGGGAAAATCAGAGTTTAATATAAATTATTTTTATTATGACAATAGCCAGCAGCCAGTGAGGTTGCTGCAACATTGGTTATATATGGATTTAAACAGCAGATTAGGCCCATAGCACATTGAGCCTCTGATAAACTGTCTGCAAAGAGAGCTCTTCAGCTCTTCAGTTTATTTTTCTGTCCAATGTTATTGGTTGTACTGTGCCTTGGAATGTGATCTTGCCAAGATGTCCGATGTCTGCTTTTCTGAAGCCCATCTGCGAACACTTACAGCAGGGCCGCATATTAACACTCCACAGGAGGCTGACCTTATGCTGATGCAACACTAAAGCAAAAGTTAGCAGAACTTTGAGAGCAAAGCTACACACTTTTACATACCAAACACACAGTGATGAACGTTGAACAGAGGTTCTGCAATAATTTAAATTCTGCATGTTACCTGAATAAACATTGTCTTCCTACAAAACCAGATCCCAAACGCCATACTAAAAGCCGACAATGTTTTGGCTGGAAATCAAAGTTTTCACCTCGTCACAGCACTCGATCTGACCACAAATACAGCATAAGCCTTACTGTGAGGTAACCACATAGAAAAACTATAATGTCAAACACATTAGATGTCACACAGAGCTTACATATTTGTCAAATCGAAATTATGCAGCACTGCACTTAGATATTTAATTCATAATATCATTATATTGTCAAAATTCAACTTAAAACTAAGCATGGTCTGAGTGGATGTCCTTTGTCTGATAACGAGTGCTTTAGTATTAAAACACAAGACTTAGGGGCAGTTTATAAAAACAGACAGAGTGGTTGAAACGGAATCTGGGAGAGTGGAGAAACTTAAGAAATATGAACTTATGACACTTGTCATGATGTCAGACTAATCTGCTGCTACATGTATGATGTACTTTATGCAGAAACGAGGCCAGGGACTTTCAAGAGAAGACAGCTCAGCATTACACACCTGCTCTGTGTGGTCTTGGAAGCAAGCTGTCAGCCTTATGCCTTGTAAATATGGTAACAATTATCATATGAAACAATGGAAGGTCTCCAGTCTATTGCAGCTTCTAGCCCTTAAGCACAGCTGTCAGAAAACTGGAGTCGACAGCAGCCGTTTCCATTATAACTGATCACGGCAGGATCTGCTTACAAAGGAGAGGAGATATATGCACTTTAATTTATAATAGCCACACATTTGAAAATATAATCACGTGATTTCCACATTTTTTACTGAATTCAGGACAAGTTTTCAGTAATCTTGAATAAATTTAAAGAGGCATTCAGAAATTTTTTTTTCTTGATTTAGTGCTCTCTGACTCTGCAATTGGCCAGTCATCACATAAATAGATTGTCTGCTGCATAGCACTGATATCCACGGGCATTCTCAGCCTGCAAGCTGAGAAATAAAATTTTCTTTCCCTCCTGCTAAGTATAAAACTGGAAGCCAATCGCTAAAGGGCTCAGCCAGAAAGTGAGCCTCTGCACTTGTCAATCACTTAGATGGGGTAGGGTTCCAAACTACTGATGCTGCTGGAGCCAAAGAAGGCATTCACCTTTTGCTAAAGCTAAATAGCAAAAGCTCAAAGATTACATAAGAAAAGAAAGCTGTGAACAAAGAATTGGACAAAGTCGTGTTCACCAAGCGTGCTAGCTTTAGAACTGCTTCTCATCTCTTCCATTAGTCTTTAGTTTGCAAATATAAGCTCACAGACCATCCAACGCTAGCTAGCATGTTTGCTAACATCATCAATTTTTTTCTGAATGTGGCAGGCTGAGAGGGCTCGGGCGCGGGATGAAACCCCAGTCTCCCTGAGTAAGAGTCAAATGCGCTGACCACATCACCAAACAGCCAGGCTCCTTGGCAAGGTGGCCAGGGCGTGTACTGATTCAAAGGCATTTCTTGTTACAGGACCCTTCAACTCTCGCATTTCTCCCCCTCTTTCAGGACCGGATCTTCAAGCTCCATGCTTTACACATGCTGGCATCCATTGGGATTCCCTGAATCTTGCCGATTACGCCAGAATGTGGCAGGCCAAAGGAGGGCCCAGGCGGGGGTTTAAATCCCCAACTCTCAGGTAAGAGTCATACGCACTGACCACATTTCCAAAGAGCCAGGCTCGTTGGCAAGGTAGCCAGGGCGCGCACTTATTCGGAGGGATTCTAATGACAGGACCCATCAACTGTCGCATTAATTTGAAATTTCCTTACCTTGGACAGATGAGCTGACAAAACCTTGAACTATGGGTACTCACGAAACCATCTATCAATTCAGATCAGCAGATTTGATACAATTTTGAAGCGCTGTCCCAAAAATTTTCTTTGAAGAGGAACAGACCGGCAAGCGTAGGAAGGATTTTTCATGGCAGCACAATAATCTCAAGAAATTTTAAATTAAGAAAAGAGAAGGTACTGACTGGAGATGTATTTTACATTTGGCCTTTACAAGCAGCTCTCAAACTCAATCCTGGGGAACCATGCACTGTATTTTTTGGTTGATTTTTGGTATAACCATAAAAATAAATGAAATTAAGGAATCAGTTGACTTCTAAAAGGTGACATTGTCAACACATAATGAGTAAATCTAAACATTATGAGATGATCAAGAATTCAAAGACAAAGCTTATTCTAATCATTCAAATCTGTTTTGTGTCAGCAAACCATTATCATGAGGTGCATTTACATATGATGAAAAATGAACATTTGAATCCAGTGTATGAGCCTTAGTATTGGAATTAGACTTCATTTTACCTCACTTTATGGAAAACATATGCAGTAACTTAGCAGGTTGGGAAGGCGTTTGTACAAACTATGTCAGGTCCCAGAGTAGGCCCACCCTGCAGCACTGCTTTAAGAAACTTAACAAGTTTCATGCAACTAAGACTGAGGCCACATTTGAAAATCCATACACAGCAGACTATTGCACCAATGACCAGTGTATAGAGTACTGTTGAAATGTTATTTATTTATTTATTTTTACCAGAAAAAAAAAGCCACATGTCTGGTTCAGTATCTTAATATGCATTTCAATGGGGTTGGCGTCAATGTCATGGTCTTTGAATCAAATTATAAGTCATTGCTCTCAAATCTATGTAACCTCATCGGACTCTTATCTCAGACTCCCACAGATTTGGCCTGGAATCAGACTCCACCGATCCAGTCCTGACTTAAGCTCGGTTCACAGCGAGGTTAGGAATCTATGCAAAGTTGTTTAAGCCAAAGATGTTGAAACTCATATTGATGGCAGGTGAAGAATGAGGACATGTTGAAGCAAGTCCAGGAAACGACTAGAGCGATGGACCAAAAGTGGAACAAAGAGAAACGCAGAACTGGATACACGGAAATGAAATTCCTTGGACTGCGACCAGGTCAGAGCAGAACAGTAGCAATTATAAACATGGCAACCCCTGAATGCTGAGAAGGCGCCACTGACTGGGCTAAGTTCATTCCAAATTTGTTCCACCACTCAGAAGCACCATGAGAACCCAGGGTAATGGCATGTGGAAACAGGAAGACAAACATCATTGAGCAAAAAAAAAAACAGGCTTACAGTTGCTTTTTCTGAAGAGCTTGGGATGGCCTTCTCATTTCAACTATTGACCAAGAGCTGCAGACATAATGTATAAATGACACTGTTATGGAGTGTCCCAAAGGTTGCGCTCCCTGGGTCCAAGAAAAAGCTGATTTGTTCAACTACAGTAAGTTCTACAGTACAAGTCAAAGGTTTTTGCACACCCTAAGATCTTGTCACTGTTGTGATTCTGCTTTTTGCTCATGTTATGATTCTGCGTGTCATGTTAAGTTCTGTGCCTGGCTCTGCCATGTTATTGATTCTTGTGTTTAGAGACCACTGACCTTGTCTGACCATTCTTAGATTATGTATTGTGTATTTGGTATTTAGATTTCCTGTTTACTATTTTTCATGTTTAGATCATTTAGTTTCCAAGCCATGTTTTCATTTTCATGCTTTGCACTTAGTCTCCCCTGTCTTGTCAGGTGTGTATCTTTGCTCACGGTCCCTTGTCTTGTGTGACACTCATTCGGGAGATTTATTGGTTTCTGGGTTTCAATCTTCTTTCATTATCTCGTGTTCTTCCTTCCTCTCTCTTTTTCTGTCTTACTAACACATACTAACAGTTTATTGTTTTTGCTCAATACTAATCCACACTAACCTTGTATATTTGGACTAACTTACTAACAAGCACTTGGGATTGTATAGCTGCACTTACTAATTGACTAATGATCTCTCAGCTGTCGCCCTATTCTAGTCTCCGCCTCCTTGCCTATCCCTAATTATCTCTGCTGCAAGTTTCTGTGGATTTCCACTTATACTTTGTGCTTTCCTTTTCTTTTATCTTGGCACTTTAGTACTCCTTAACCGGAGCTGTTGTTTTGTACGTAGGTTTGTCTTGTGATCCCTGTCTGTGTTTTGGCTACAGCCTAATTCATGTAATTAGTTTATTCCTCATGTGTCTCTCCTTGATCATTGTTCCCACTGATTGCACCTGTTCTCCCTGGTCATGTGTTTACCCCGGGTGTGTATATAAGATGTCTGTTTGGTACACTTTCTTATCAGATCGTTCTCCCTAGTTTTCTCGTGCCACGTTTCTCGCCTTGATCTCTCAGTGTTTATCTTTCTGACTGGACCGTCTTTGATATCGAGCTTTGCCTACTCCCTGTACCTTTGCCGCATTCTTGTTTTTTGACCTCTTTTGTCTGACTACGATTTTTTGTGATTGGTGCCCTGTGCATGACTCTGGATTTCGCCCTTTGGATTCTGATTTTGGATTGCGGACATTGTACTGTTGCCAGCTCTGTTGGGGGGGTTTCCCCCTTCAGAAATAAAGCCTCCTTTTTGCATTTTACTGGTGTTTGCTCTTGGTTCATTTCGTAAAACCTCACATTATGATCTGACCAAGATGGAACCAGCGAACATCCAGCCTCTGCAGGAGGCAGTCAAGGAACAGGGAGCCCAGCTCGAATTTCAGGAGCGTCAGCTTCGCGCCCTCATGCAGCATATGCAAACCATGAGTCTCCAGGTTGCGGACCTCATTCGAACAGTTCAAGACTCTCAGCTGCTGCATACCCCCCAGCCTGCGGTCCACGCCACGCCTGTGCCCTCCTCCACTCCGCCGCTGCCTGTCTGCGAGCCACGCCTGCCTCCCCCTGAAAGGTACGACGGCAACCCCGGTGCGTGTCGAGCATTCCTCACCCAGTGCAACCTCATATTCAGCCTCCAGCCCTCATCATTCCCCACTGAACGGGCTCGTGTTGCATTTATCATCACGCAACTCACGGGAAGAGCCAAGCAGTGGGCTACTGCAGCTTGGGAGGCAGATCTACCATGTGTACAGACATCTGGTCTACTGGGTGAGGAGATGAAGCGGGTTTTCGACCGCACGAAGTTGGGTCATGAGGCGGGACGGGAGATTCTTCGGATACGCCAGGGTGGTCGTTCTGTGGCTGATTTTACAATCGACTTCCAGACCCTGGCAACCAACAGCAGGTGGGGCCAAAGAGCCTTATATGACACCTTTTTTAATGGTCTAGCCGAGGCCATAAAAGACGAACTGGTGCCCCAGGATTTACCAGAGGAGCTGGACGAGTTAGTCGACCTAGCCATACGAGTGGATGCTCGCCGTGAAGAACGTAGACGGTCCGTTCTTCACAGTCGTCCAAATAACCCCTACCGGACCACTCCACTTTTACCACCACCTCCTGACGGCAGCCCCTCTCCTGAGACGAAACCCATGCAACCCGGACGAACGCGCATTCCCACTGTGGAAAGGAACCGTCGTCGCAGAGAGGGGGCCTGTTTCTACTGTGGCAAAGGGGGACATCAGATAGCTCAGTGCCCCAGCAAGAAGCCTCGTCCTGGCACCAGGAATGGAACAGTGGTGGGCGTTACGCCAGTCCAAGATTCAAGAAACCGCACCTGCCTTCCGTTGATCCTGGAATGGGGAGGGGAGAGCAGATCCACTACGGCTCTCATTGATTCTGGAGCAGAGGAAAACCTCATGGATGTGGAGCTGGCTCGTGAATGGGGGGTTCCGGTGGAAAAGATCTTCCCGGATCGAGTGGCCAATTCCCTTAGTGGCCAGCAAATTGCCCAGATAACTCATGTTACCAGCCCCATCAAACTCAAGATATCAGGCAACCACCATGAGACAATTCAATTATTCCTCCTTCACTCTCCCCATGCTCCTATCATTCTGGGTCACCCATGGATGGCTAAACACCTACCTCACATTGACTGGCGAACGCATGAAATCAAGGGCTGGAGCCCCAACTGTTCTCAGACATGCCTCCAAAATGCTTCGGAACTACAGCCTTACTCTACTCCAGAGGAGATCCCCGACCTAGAAAAGGTTCCCCTCAAGTTCCATGATCTCAAGGAGGTGTTCTCAAAGTCCAGGGCCACCAGCTTACCTCCTCACCGTCCATACGATTGCGCCATCAACCTAAAGCCAGGTACAATGCCCCCTAGAGGCCGATTATATTCCCTGTCCCGACCAGAGACCCAAGCCATGGAAAAGTACCTGTCAGAGTCTCTGGCTGCAGGTATTATTCGACCATCATCCTCCCCTGCGGGCGCTGGTTTCTTCTTTGTGGCCAAAAAGGATGGGACGTTGAGGCTCTGTATTGACTACCGGGGACTAAATGAGATAACAGTCAAGAACCGATACCCTCTCCCCCTCATGAACACAGCGTTCGACCTCCTACAAGGAGCTAAGGTTTTCTCCAAGCTTAACCTCCGCAACGCCTATCACTTGGTGCGAATCCGGGAGGGAGATGAGTGGAAGACGGCTTTTAATACTCCCACAGGGTACTGGGAGTACCTGGTTCTTCCTTTCGGGCTCACTAACGCTCCAGCTGTGTTCCAGAGTCTTGTAAACGATGTACTGAGAGACATGATTAACAAGTTCGTTTTTGTATACCTTGACGATATTTTGATTTTTTCAGATTCCCAAGAGGAACACGTGAAACATGTTCGCCAAGTGCTTCGTCGTCTCCTGGAGAACCGTCTCTTTGTAAAGGCCGAAAAATGTGAGTTTTTTGTTGAGACGACAACCTTTCTGGGTTACATTATCTCCCCAGGCACCATACGTATGGACCCAGTCAAAGTGGAGGCCGTCACCAACTGGCCCCGACCTGAGGACCGTAAGTCTCTCCAGCGTTTTTTGGGTTTTGCTCATTTCTATCGACGGTTTATCAGAAACTATAGTTCTGTTGCTGCTCCTCTCACTGCCCTCACTTCCTCCAAGTCCAAGTTCCTTTGGTCCGAGAGAGCAGAGAGTGCCTTTGTAGAACTAAAGTCTCGATTTACGTCTGCACCCATCCTCATTATCCCTAACCCAGAACTTCAGTTCATTGTAGAAGTGGACGCCTCGAATATTGGAGCCGGCGCCATTCTGTCCCAGAGGTCCCCTGAGGATGGGAAGATTCACCCATGTGCCTTCTTCTCTCGTCGTCTAAGCTCTGCTGAAAGAAACTACGACATCGGAAACCGTGAGCTGCTGGCAGTAAAGTTGGCCTTGGAAGAATGGAGGCAGTGGCTAGAAGGATCCAAGGTACCCTTCATAGTGTGGACAGACCATAGAAACCTGGAATACCTACAGACAGCCAAGAGACTTAACCCAAGACAAGCCAGGTGGGCACTATTCTTCTCCCGCTTCAATTTTCACATCGCTTATAGACCTGGAAGCAAAAATGTTAAACCTGACGCCTTGTCCCGTTGTTTTGAGATAAAGGAAGAGGAACCATGTCATGATACGATTCTGCCCAAAGAAGCCTTTGTTAATGCCATCTATGTCAATATTGAAAAGGAAGTCAGAGATGCCCAAGCCAGTACTGCTGCCCCTAGCGCTTGCCCCACTAACTGTCTTTATGTTCCAGCTGCATTACGCCCCAAGGTTCTGGAATGGGGACATTCTTCCATGCTGTCCTGCCACCCTGGAGTACGCCGTACTAAGGACTTTATTTTACAAAGATTTTGGTGGCCAGAAATCTCTCAAGATGTCCAAAGTTTTGTAGCTGCCTGCTCGGTCTGCGCCCAAGCAAAAGCCTCACATCAACCACCTCACGGTTTGCTTCAGCCCCTTCACACTCCACACCGCCCCTGGTCCCACATAGCACTCGATTTCATCACTGGCCTTCCCCCTTCCAATCATCACACTACCATTCTCACCATTGTAGACAGATTCTCCAAAGCCGTTCACCTAGTTCCCCTCACCAAGCTCCCCTCCGCCCAAGAAACCGCTAACCTTGTTATTCAACATGTCATCAGACTTCATGGTATTCCTATTGATATCACATCTGATCGCGGCCCCCAGTTCACTGCCCTATTTTGGAAATCATTCTGCAAATCACTTGGCACCACAGTTAGTTTATCATCAGGTTTCCATCCCCAGACTAATGGCCAGACCGAGCGGGCTAACCAATGTGTGGAAAATGTTTTGAGATGTCTTTGCATTAGGAACCCCTCCTCCTGGAGTCATCAGTTGCCATGGGCTGAATACGCCATGAACAGCCACACCTCTGCTGCCTCTGGCATTTCCCCCTTCAAGGCCTGCCTAGGCTACCAGCCCCCTTTGTTCCCTTCCCAGGAGGAGGAGGTAGCTGTCCCCTCAGCCCGTGAGTTTGTGCGTCGGTGCAGACGCACATGGATAACCACCCGCCAGGCCCTGCTCAGGTCGGTCGCCCGGATGAAGGAGCAAGCAGACAAGAGGCGCACGACAGCTCCTTCATACCGACCTGGGCAGCGTGTCTGGCTATCTTCAAGGGACATTTCTCTCAGAGGTAATGGGGGCAAACTTTTCCCTAAGTTTTTGGGCCCATTCACTATTGAAAAAGTCTTGAGTCCCACTGCGGTTCGCCTCCGTCTTCCACTGTCTATGAGACGTATTCACCCCACGTTTCACGTGTCCCAAGTCAAACCTGCTGTAACCCACCCCCTGTCCTCTGGACCTGATCCCCCACCACCCGCCCGGATCATCGACGGAGGCGAAGCCTACACGGTCCGTGCCCTCCTGGATTGTCGTCGGCGAGGCCGGGGACTGCAGTACCTCGTCGACTGGGAGGGTTACGGACCGGAACACCGCAGTTGGGTACCGTCACGCCACATCTTGGACAAGGACTTGATCAGAGACTTTCATGCAAACCACCCCAGACCATCAAGTTGAATCGCCCGGTGGCGATTCGTAGGGAGGGGGGTACTGTTGTGATTCTGCTTTTTGCTCATGTTATGATTCTGCGTGTCATGTTAAGTTCTGTGCCTGGCTCTGCCATGTTATTGATTCTTGTGTTTAGAGACCACTGACCTTGTCTGACCATTCTTAGATTATGTATTGTGTATTTGGTATTTAGATTTCCTGTTTACTATTTTTCATGTTTAGATCATTTAGTTTCCAAGCCATGTTTTCATTTTCATGCTTTGCACTTTGTCTCCCCTGTCTTGTCAGGTGTGTATCTTTGCTCACGGTCCCTTGTCTTGTGTGACACTCATTCGGGTGATTTATTGGTTTCTGGGTTTCAATCTTCTTTCATTATCTCGTGTTCTTCCTTCCTCTCTCTCTTTCTGTCTTACTAACACATACTAACAGTTTATTGTTTTTGCTCAATACTAATCCACACTAACCTTGTATATTTGGACTAACTTACTAACAAGCACTTGGGATTGTATAGCTGCACTTACTAATTGACTAATCTCTCAGCTGTCGCCCTATTCTAGTCTCCGCCTCCTTGCCTATCCCTAATTATCTCTGCTGCAAGTTTCTGTGGATTTCCACTTATACTTTGTGCTTTCCTTTTCTTTTATCTTGGCACTTTAGTACTCCTTAACCGGAGCTGTTGTTTTGTACTTAGGTTTGTCTTGTGATCCCTGTCTGTGTTTTGGCTACAGCCTAATTCATGTAATTAGTTTATTCCTCATGTGTCTCCTTGATCATTGTTCCCACTGATTGCACCTGTTCTCCCTGGTCATGTGTTTACCCCGGGTGTGTATATAAGATGTCTGTTTGGTACACTTTCTTGTCAGATCGTTCTCCCTAGTTTTCTCGTGCCACGTTTCTCGCCTTGATCTCTCAGTGTTTATCTTTCTGACTGGACCGTCTTTGATATCGAGCTTTGCCTACTCCCTGTACCTTTGCCGAATTCTTGTTTTTTGACCTCTTTTGTCTGACTACGATTTTTTGTGATTGGTGCCCTGTGTATGACTCTGGATTTCGCCCTTTGGATTCTGATTTTGGATTGCGGACATTGTACTGTTGCCAGCTCTGTTGGGGGGTTTCCCCCTTCAGAAATAAAGCCTCCTTTTTGCATTTTACTGGTGTTTGCTCTTGGTTCATTTCGTAAAACCTCACAGTCACGTCTTTATCTTACATTTACTGGAACCCAATACTTGCTTATTACTACATATAACATATATATTATTTCAACCAGGAGAGACTCAAGTGAAATCAAGAAAATATTTATTATCCTTTGAGCATAAAGGGGTAACATGCTTATAATCGAATCAAGTCTTTGGCGCTTGGACTCTTTGGGAAGACTCGAAGATCAGGAGCACTGGCTGGAGCAGCCGCAGGAAATCCCCCGAAGAGTCCAGACACTGGTGGTGGTGGCTGAAGACTGGCGAAGCTGGAGTGGCGGAACGGGAGGTCTGATGAGTAGGGTGGCGTTGGGGAGGGTCAGCGAGCGGCAGCATGGGCGAACTAGGGCGGAGAAAATGACATATTTAAAAAGACGGCAGCAGAATGATTGGCTAGCAACGCGACTGAGGTGTGCCCTGGTTGGATAGAAGCAATCAGCTGCAATGCCAGCTGACTGCTCATTGACAGCCCCGGATATTGTCTGCGGAGAATTAGGAGTGAACATGCATGAACAAAATAGACGGGGTTAACGAGCACGAAAGAGAGAGAGTCTTTCTGCCTGAACTTTCGCTAAGCTTCATTACAAGGAATCCAGAGCAGGTCACTGAAATGATCAGCTCACAATCAACCCCCTGAAGCTACTCGATAATGAGTTGATCATTTGAATCACCTGTGCTGGAGCAGGGAGAGATCTAACACATGCAGGACAGGTGGTACTACAGGAGAAATTTGGGAAAGACTGGATTAGACCATCATTTCTGATATGCTTAAGTATGAGAAAATGACTGATTCTGATTTTTCTTAATTTGTTTTGTAATATACGTATATGGTTTATTCATTGGCCTTCAGTTTTATTTCCTTTCTGTCACACAACCAATATGAGACTATTACATAAGAACAAAATATAAAAAATTGTTACAATTACAGAAAATATTGTGGTGTGCAAAAACTTTCGACAGGTATTGCACTTTAAATAGACAAATGTTACCTTATCTGTAACAATGCTTATTAGTCCGCTTTGGAGTAAATGTCAAAAAAGAAGATGTAATATTAATTTGGATAAAGTAAGATTCACAGAAACAGTTTTAAGATTGCCTGTGATTTTTTAACGAAGGGCAGGGGCCATTACCATTCTGTTGCACTACCATCATTTTAAAAGATGTAAACACTCAATTAAATCACAGCATTGCGAGCAGACATTCCTGTAACTCCTTAAAATGACTTTTCGCCCTTTTCCATTCTCTTAGCTATGTAATTATTTGTTTGGACAGTATCTCCGTACGTAAAAACAGCAGACGCGCCACAGACACAGATACCACAAAGCTTTCTCGCAGTGCTTCCCATACTGTGGAGACGGTCTCTTGAGAACGCGAGCAGCCTTGATCACTGCACTTTGGCAAGCATCAGCACGCATGGCATCACTGTGGTCCAAATTCTCACACTGGCCTGGACTGCATCATCAACAAGCAATGTGTTTAGGCAGACTCACAGGCACCTAAAGCAACCCCGGCACATGGCAAAGAACCCAGCCCAGTTCCCCCCCCCAAACCCCACCAACCTCCGCATCCCTCGACCCTCACTTCATAACCAACTCCATAATTTTCAAAGAATCGTTCTCTGACAGAAAGGACAAAATTAATTACGCACAAGAATGAGACGCATTCTCCAAAACATGTCCCTTAAAAAAAAAACGGATGCTGTAGGCACGAGTAGCCATGATAGCAATGTGCTAACATCACAAATATGAACGGGCCAAAGGCAATATTTTTGTACAGCTTTATTGTTTCTGTTTGATTGACTGCTGAAAAAATGACCTTGCTACTGGTAATGACCACAGTTCCCATATAATCAAAGGGGCATATATCACTCAGCCTTGTAGACCTGTGCTTATTTTCAGATATTTTTAAAGGGAAACTTTCTTTCTTGAGGAATGCCCCAGATAAACAGCTTTGAGAGAGCTGGATCTTGGTGAGCATTCCTCCGAGCAGCACACTGCATACTGCTCGCACATTCACCAGACCTCCAGATCCCATCGACACGACTCAAAAATACTGAAAGGCTAAGGTGAGGAACTCTCCTTTTCAGAACTGATGCTCTGAATCTCAATCACGTGGGGAGCAGTCTTGTTTGGCAGCAACATGGCTCAATTTTAAACCAGCTTCTGGTTGTAATCTGCCAAATGGAACATACAGGAGTTTTTTAACCTTCCTTAGCTGGCAGTGATAAATGTTGTACTTACTCAACTCACAGTTCTGTCTTGCTCCCACGCCTCAACATATTCCTCTGCCTCTCTGGTTAAGAGCAATGAGGTGTTTCCTCCCGCATGAAAGGTAGGAATGTGGCTGGTTGAGGCAAATAGCAACAGATGCACTGTACACTGTCTTTTGGAGATGGGGATTCTGTAAAAAAAAAAAAAGGCCATCAAAATTATTAGGACTTGATCTTGACGAAGATCAGCTAAAACACTGTAAATGAGGTAGACATTCAAGAAGTAAAACTTATTATGCCTTATTTAATAAAGTGGGCCAGATATCAACAAGAAATATATATTTTGAAAATATTAATAGTATTTTATTGCATTGAGGAATACTAAATGTCTGTAGTAGAACTTTGCACACCCACCCCTGAAATGGACACGATTGAGTGAAGGTCTGTCGCGTTTTATGTGATTGTTGAATCAGAGCTTAACCAGTTTGAGTCAGGAGACTGATGAGAACATTGAATGTAATGGTGATCTGTGGGTGATCTGTTCCTTTGTTGATTCTAGGAAATGCTTAAATCAAAGTCCTGTCCGAATACCCTTCATTTTAGCTATCAGGTCTAAAAAAAAAAAAAAACTCATAGATTTTTTTTCCTTTGTCATTGCTGACAGTTCCTGAACCCATAAATAGTAAAATAGCAAATGCACCACCATTATTCCCCAGAATGCCAACACCATCTTCATCATCTTAACCTTTTTCTTATCTATGTTCCACTTCAGTGATACTTACCTGTTAAATCATATTAATTTGTAAATTTGGCTTCATAGAGACTGCAATTGACTTGTAAAACTACGACCCATTAGCATTAACTTACTCAGCTAGTAGAAAATATGCTTCCTCACTGTAGCCAGGTTCCTCCTGAGATTTCTTCACATTCGGATGTTTTTTTTCACCACTGTTTGAAAGTTTTTCTCTCTACTGGGAGTTTTTTTTGCCTCATGAGCTTTTGGAGACTCTGGCGGGGCACCTGCCCTACTGCATTTCTGTAAGGCGTTTTTGTAACAGTTCTTCTGTAAAACGCACTATAAAAATAAAACCAACTGGACTAAATGTGAGACAGCCCAGAAATATCAAAGATTCTCCAACCAGTGGCGTAGCCAGAACTGAAAATTGGGTGGGCCAGGAACATCACTTTACAACTTCTATTAGTCCTGACTTGTTCGTAATCATCTTTCCTAATGAACTATGCATTCACTCCAAAAACACTCCTCTCTATCGAGTGTTGCTACTTCTCCTCGTGAAAGATGGAAATCATTCGTTTGGACGCGCTTTTTTTTGCCTTTCAATCAGCCATACTCAAAATTGCGTGCAGGTGTTTATTACAACAATGTAAGCAATCATGAAGAGCATGTTTGATCACCTGATGTGCCAATAAAATGTAGCGCAGAAGATCCAGAGCAGTTTCGTAAAGCGTGCAGCTACGACTAAATTATTTTTCTGAACTGAGTTTTGCCTATTATTTTGTTACACTTGGATCGCACTAAGAAAAACGCAGTGTCTATAATTGCCAATAGTATATTGTTACAATTGTAAAATGTTTTAATCAAGGAAAATGATTGCGAACAAGTCAGGAGCAATAATTGTTCAACCACGTCCAAACAAATGATTGTCATCTTACCTTCATGAGGAAAACTAGCAACACCTGACAGAGTGGATTGTTTTCGGATTGAATATATTGTTCATTAGGAACATTGAACGTGAACAAGTCGGGACTAATAAAAGTTGTAAAGGGATGTTCCTGGCCCACCCGATTTTCAGTGCTGGCAACGCCACTGTCTCCAACCCTAATTTTTTATCATTATCATCCCTCTCTTATTGGCCAACGCACCATGAGAGCACCTAGTTAAATAAATGGGGTATCACTTGCAGAGCTAGTTCTGCGAGATAACATGGGACTCACATTCCCATAGACATGCCCACGCATATCAGACACTGCCCCGCCCCTCTGGCAGGTGTGTTATTTTCATGCTGCTCTTCTGCCTGCTGCTGTGCTGCATCACTCTTGCCTGCTGCTAGTTAACATCCACCATCACCCCAAGCAGTAGCGGCTCTAGACCCGGGAATGGCGGGGCGCAGACACTGTCCCTTTATGACAATTAGTCCTGGGTAGTTCGCAATCATTTTCCTTTACTGACGCGTTTTCCAATTATCGTACTTGGCAACTTAAGACACGGTCTCTCCATATGTGATCGAACAGCGATGAAATCATGGGCGAAATTCAGTACAGAAAAAAAAATTACTTATTAATGGGCCAGTGCTTCGCGTTGATTGATCAGGTCCGTGTTCCAGTGAAATATTGCCTTTCACTCTCGGTATTGTGTGGGTTGATACAAAAGTGGCACTTGGCAGTTAAATAGGCAGCGTGCTGCTCAAGCTGTTTGCGTGAGAGGCGACAGGTATGCAAGTTTGACTAACGTTGATTTAAATACAGCAAATAAGCGTCCAGATGAATGATTGTCTTCTTACGTAATCGGGGAGAACAAGCAGCAGCTGTTAACTGTGGAGTGCTCTCAGAGCGAACCTTAGGTTACTCATGAAAATGACTGAGAACATGTCAGGACTAACGACTGTTTTAAACGGATGTTTTGTCACAATTTTCAGTTCAGGTTCCGCCACTGAGCTGAATTAAGCCCATGATTTCACCGCTGTTTCATCGCATGTGGAGAGACCGTGTCTTAAGTTGCCAAGTACGATAATTGGAAAACGCGTCAGTAAAGGAAAATGATTGCGAACTACCCAGGACTAATTGTCATAAAGGGACGTGTCTGCGCCCCGCCATTCCCGGGTCTAGAGCCGCGACTGACCCCAAGATCCACCTGTGGGCTTTGAATAGCCCCCTGGGGGGGAGCAAGGGGAATATCCTGGCACTTTCTGCTCATTTTACAAGCCCAGTATGTCTCCTAGTGTCTTAGAGTCAGAAAGTAGGTACCAAACTATTGTATCCGTTCATGCTGTAATTAAAATATGCAACCCAATCTCCCCTGGATTTTCTGATAGATTTTCTGTCACATGCTGTCAGTGGGATAGATGCCTCTCACCTTTTAATGCCTAATTGCTCCATTCCCATCCACAATCTCCTAATCAGCAATCAAACTAATGATAGTAAGGATGGAAATAATAAAGTGCAGGTTATTAATTGATCCAAAACACTGGAATCCATCTCCTGTTTCAGCATTTTTTCAGCTTGATTCAGTTTACTGTATTTTAGATGTCACTTAATAAAAATGTTTTCAGTGTTAACGAAAAACATTTAAAATGGAAATCATGTCAATCTTAAGGAATAAAGAATGTTAACACAACACTGTGTCGCTTATAAGGCTAGCAAACAAATATGCACCATTTGGTGAGATAAAGGAATTCAGAATCTTCAAAAGACATGTTGAAATTTTCAGTCAACATTAATGTTGATAGGAAAACATCTGATCGTTCTGATTAATTTTTGCAAAAAGAGAAGTGGTTGCTGATTAGATGTGAAGGAAGCCAGTTGCACACTCACAGCCGATATGCTATTGTAATTAATTTATATAACTGCTGTTTCGTCATGACCCTTCTTTAGGGTATTGAGAGATGATTCTATACCCCGAAGATAACTTATGCTGAAACCATTGGTAATTGAATAAATTAATTATTATTGCATTTCGTGACTTAGAGGGTGTGACTGCCCTTTCCCCACTTTTGTATTTTGACCTTTTTCAGCACCTCTCCAACACTGATGCGCACTCCCCCTCTCTCTCCTAGTTAAGAAAAGTAAATGGAAACCAGTCTGGAGTTAACATGTGTTCAAAGGTGAGGTTACTAAAGGGCTTTTTGTAACTCTTTTGGCAGGGCACTGGAAATCCCAGGTGAGAGAGTTTAATGGTTTACACTTGAGTTGACTGGCAAAAATATCATTAATGGATTTTTAGGTGCCATCAAAAGTTGCCATTGCAACCTTAGCGCTACACAGAACAATATTGGGATTTCACTGCTCTACAAGGTGTCCTTCCTCATCCACCAGATTTCAGGTTTTTATCACTTAAAAGATTTAATGCCAGGAGCAGTGACATCAGGTAGAAATACGAGTTTTGGAATACACAGAAAGTGACTAATCTAAATTGGCATACAATTTGTTGCTTTGAAAGATGTATACCCTATTTCCTACAATAAAAACATTTCTCTGAGAATTCTACCTTGCTTTTCACGCAGAATCACTGCTATGACAAAGCAATTTCAGAATGTTTGAGATGCAGCTTGAATCCAAATATTTGTTGCCTAGACTGGGTCACCAGCTCTAAGAATTATGAGGTGAGTAATTGGTAAGATGGTGACTTGGCAGCTTTTAAAGTTGTATGTTTATTTATTAATTGGTTAAGTATGTTATTGCTCGCATACAGTAAAAACGGCCCGCCAATACATCCTGTATTGGCCAACCTTGTATTCGCCGAGTTTAGCAGGTGCGCAAGCAGTCGTGGACCTAGCATTTAGCTCTTTAATGAGTCTTGAAGTCACATACTTCAGAAGTCATAGTCATAATAGTGTCATGATAGCACAACATACTTAACCAATTCATAAAAATACTTTTGTATTATAAATTACTAATTTTCGCATTGCCTTGGTATTGTCCTTGGGTCGCGGTATACGGCGACCCTCAGGCCAATACCAAGGCAATAAGGAAATAAGCGATTAATAACATATATTATCAGCTCCTACATCTGTGTGTTTCATTGAAGAGGACAGACAGACATAAAAATCCAAAGGTCTGCACATGAAGTGCTTGTCTAGTTTCCTCAATTATGTGAATGCATTTAACTGTTCAAAATGAGGGCATACTATCGAAAAGCAAATGAAGAGTTTGGTTCCAAAACGCAATAAGTGCCAAAATTACAAAAATTGAGATAATACCATAGTGCGATAGTCCTGCACTTCTTACACATGGTGCAAAAAACAGTAATTAGAAATGCATACTATATGGTATATTTACTCATGGTCAAAGTTTGTGTTTTTCTATAAAATGCAATAGGCGCCAGCACAGAAAAAGCTGATTTACTCAAAATGACTAAAATGGATATATTGCATTTTGGAACCAAACTCTTCAAATATAACCTATACATTGGATATTTTAAAATAAACAGTGTGTCTCAGACTATTAATAGCAGATCAGAACATTTTGTATGACTAGTCAGAGATACTTCACATGAAAGTTTATTTCACTGCATCATAATAAGATTTTATGTACAGGGAGCACCATAATTCATTGGACAAAGACACATTCCTTATTTGGTTCTGTACCAGCACTTTGAGTTTGAAAGGATTCAATGATAATGAGTTTGAAGTGCGGTCAGCTTTAATTTGATTGGATGAAATGGTTGCACTCTTCTTTCACAGTCCCTCCATTTCAAGCACAACAAAATCATTGGACAGTATAACATAATGTTAAAAAAGTAGTTATATTTTGGTTGCAGGTAATGACTACTTGCAGAGGTCACCAGTTACTGGGTATTTTCCCCGGTGATGCATTACCAGGCCAATACACCAGCCATCTTCATTTAAGGCATGGTTAGTGGATGTTTTGCCTTCAGCCTGTTAATTAGACGGTGACAATATGGTGAAATATGGTGCTCAATGTATGTCTACTTTACAGTACATGCTAAAGAGTATTAACCTGCATTTTCACTATATAGGCAATGAATTAAATTGATTTTCAGAATTGTAATTGGTCTAGTAGTGTACAATTTCCATCCAAATATCCATTATTTTCAAACATTATGTTCTCCTTCGGGGCTCCTCACAAAGTAGTATTACAATGTTAGCTGAATAAATCAACTGGGTAAAACCCAGAACAGCTCATTTTACTTTATTCCATCTAAAGAATATTAATAATAACAATAATAATAGTAATAAATTGAATGTCTTAAGTTACTTTCATGGTTGCAGACCAAACCTGACCTTCAGTTTAAGGTTAAAGTTTCATATTTACTCAGTGCAGCCATCCAGCTAATTTTTGCTGAGTGAGGAATCCGGCTTCCTGACACACCCCTCTGGACTGGGTCTTAGTATGGCCTTTGCCCATCCCAGCATGGTATGGGTTTTCTGGCAGGAATGTACGCTTCACAGGTCGCTGATCCACTGCAAGGCCTGTTCATCGTTCACTCACTGAGATACGGTAAATATAAGAAAACAATCCCTAACTCATGATAGGCTATAAGCAGCATAAATCTGCTTTACTATCAAAATGAAGTTCTGATGGTATATTACGTATGCTGACAGACACTCGGAAACAATCAACAAAAAAAAGCTGTTATTTGCTGTAGGACTTTTCTGACTTGTTGCCAATTAAAGTTTATTTTTACTGGTGCTCCTGATTTGACAGAAAATAGATTTTTTTTCCCTTTTCTTTCGCCTTAAGTTTTTTGAAGCTAGAATTAAGTTTCATTCTGCCGTGTGCATAATTATGGCTGATTCACACTCCTTGGCGCTAACATTGTCGCCTCTTACAAAGTAAGCAGAAAATAAGACTCTCATGTCGATTTCTGTCTAGTGTTAAAAATAGTAAGCTAGATGGTTAGTTTGGAATGTTACCAGAAAAAACAGCTCCGTCAGACTGCAGAGTGCATTCCTGGATGGTACAGGGCCCCAAAAACAAACTTCATTTGCACTTTCTCACCATTCAATCAACGAGATACAGGAAGCACTTAATGC
This sequence comes from Gymnothorax reevesii, assembly GCA_029721435.1. NCBI lineage: Eukaryota > Metazoa > Chordata > Actinopteri > Anguilliformes > Muraenidae > Gymnothorax > Gymnothorax reevesii. The sequence goes on along the minus strand of CM056591.1, from coordinate 24,367,686 downwards.
TCTGCTGGAAATATGTACAAGTTCTGTGAAGTTCTGCATTGTTATACATTTCAAGCTGGCTAAACTCCGAAATGAAAGTTCACCGGCTGTCTGAAATATGTAAGATAACTACGTACAACACATTCCCATCCGGACTCGTCCTATGTTGACGCAATCTGACCAAGCGTCGATATACGACACAGAAGGAAGCTTTTGACGTCTTTATTTGACGGTTAGGGTTAGGGTTCGGGTTAAGGGTTAGGGATTAGGGGTTAGGGTTCGTTTTAAACTGGCGTCAAATGAGGACGCTAAAAGCGACCCTTTGCATCTTATATCGACGCTTAGTCAGGTAGCGTCAATATATGAAGCATTGGGATGAGACTGCGCTCACGTAAATGTGATTAATGCAACTTGCAGATGAACTTTTTAAACTCACAATTAGTCCAGACAATGTTTAACTGTGAGTTTGACTTTTGAAAACTTATGAACTTGAGCTCAATACTCAAAGTTGACAAGACAAGTGAAGAAATCAGTTCACATAATTTTATGCTGGTTTTAAAGCATGTCAGATTTTTCATACCCAATATTAATGCTGCAGATATCTCACGCCTTGCCATCCAAAAGGAGATCGAAAGATAGAGATCAGCGTACAGTGGATTCGGGTAAAGTGAGGACGTAGTCTTTGTGGCATGTCCCATAATCACACTAGAAGAACCGACTTGAAAAAAATATTATCTAAGTATGGCCAAAAAGGGATGCAAATATTTAAGCAACATTGCTTGGGTATGCTGTGGCATTAAAATAATACAATATAACAGTATCCCCATAATCTCAATACCACTGTCAGCACGTACAATAGACACATAGAAGAAGGAAGGATGGACCTGTGGATTCATAATGGTTGTATGGCTATTCCTGCGGTCTCGCATGTATTGCTGTCCGTGGACAAAAACGTTAGGAGCGAGGCTCAGCATTGATTCCACTCACTCGGAATTGGACACGATTCGATCCCTCATGATTTGCTCTGGACGATGAACAGAAATCTTATCTTACCTAAGAGTGAACATATGGCCACTCATTCACTCCCAGGGAAATACTACAGCCTACGATTCCCACCTTGAATCTCTCAGTCCCCCCCCCCCCCCCCCCCCACCCTTCTTTTACGTCTTATCTTGGGGAACATTTTTGGCATCCCTCCATGAGATACTACAGTCGAGTAACCCTGGGAAAGTGAAATGACTGCCAGACGCTTTTCAGAAGGGTGGCAAATGTTACGGATCAGACATTCCAACACTTCAGTATTTCTGCTGTGTTTTGTGATTAACTGATTCATTCAAGCTGTGGACCCCTAGGACCTTGTCCCAGCAGCAACGGAGTGGGTGAACTGTCCTTAGTTCTTCGCAGTACCACTGGCCCCTCCCAATGGTGTTAGCCCCTCCCACTGAGGCTTTCATAGAATACCAGTGCTAATCCCTCGAAGGCGTGCCTCTCCACGAACCAGCGCTAGGCTTCCTGTACTTGTGTGTGGCCTGTTGCAGCAGCGAATGATCAATGGTTTGGTCACGGCTGAGGTCATTTTCTGCAGTTCACTGCTGTGTGTGCACACAACAATGAGAGATCAAACGCATATTATCATAGAAATGTAGCAACATGCCTGGACAAAAAAACCAAAGCAGCCATTTGGATTTAACTATGCAAATACTTAAGAAGTTATGATTGAATTATTGTTGCAGTGATTAATATCTTTCAGCTGGCAACCATTCTTTAAATATGACTGATTCAGTTTGTAGCCTCTCATTTCTTAATTAAACAACTATTTTGGAAGATGGAAAAGATGTTTCTGCATTTCAAGAGGGCAAATAATTATCCTTTAATAACAAAAAGAAAAAAACTAAGGTGATGCTGAAATCACTGGTATTGGGTTAAGTACTGTCACACATCATTTTCACTCAATTAGCCACCATGGAGTCCAGTCCTTGACCAATTGCCTGCCTATGGGATGCACAGGAGGAGGCTTTACTGAGTAGTTTGACTCTGCCGTTGTGAATACAAGATGAATACAGCCAAAAATGAATACAGCTCTGGTCGGAAATAAACGTTGTCACATTGCATGAGATTGTCAAAACCATACCACGACGAATGTGCGCCGTGATCAAAGCTGAAGTCGGTCTAACAAAATATTAGCGTGCTTGGCTTTTTTTATTTTTGCCAGGCAGTCCTGAAAAAATGTTTTTGATTACACAGACACTGGATGTGTCTTGATTCTATTGAAAGGGAAATCAGAAGAGCAATGGGATGGAGAGTAGCAGAAGGAGGTAATGAGGAAAATGACTATAGTCAGCAGCCAAATTCTGTATGTTTGCATCTGGCAAGGCAAGGAGGGATTTGATTTAATGCAATTAGCCTTAAGGGCTGCAAGTCTGTTGGTATCATACCTCATTGCTTGGCAAACTCAGCATAAATGTTATAGTTATAATTTTGATCCTGCACTGGTGAGGTGAACCCTGCCAACAGATAACACACCCTGTAGAGCACGCACTGTACGTTCGTATCTGCCACTCCGATGCAAAATCCCTTTTGTTTGCCTGTACTTCTGTCGTTTGACTCGTATTTTATAGCTGCAAAAGAAAGCGAGTGAAGATCAGTGAGGCCGCTGTCCGCCTCCTTTGCACATTTCCTTGTCCGCACAGCAGGGGCTTCGCTGTAATAAAAAAAGGCCTGCGCTTCAGAGCAGCTCTTCAAAGGAAGGGATCTCCATACGCTGTCAGAGCTCCAAAAAACACACGCCAGAGGCACAGAAATCTGACAGACACATTCTGAATCTGAGCATGTCTCTATTATCCTCCACCTCCACACACAACAGATCGCAACATTGCGAAAAAAAAAAAACCCAACGGCGCTCTGGACTGTGTAAGCCAGACTTCGCATTTCTCAAGAGAGAATGTCAGTGCTCATGAAGATAGAGTCCAGTGCTACGAAACAATAGTAACACCGCCAGGTTAGCCAAGCTGGCTAACTGTGAAGTGTTCCTCCTGGAGAATGGTGCTGAGTCTGGAACGTTTTCGGTAGTCTCCTCCCTCCATGTTTGTTCTCTCCTTTCTTCTTTCTTCCTTCCTCTTCACTATCTGCCTATTCTACTTTCTTTGCTATTTTTCTGTCTTTACTTTTCCTCCTTTCGCTGTACTCATCTCACCCTCCCTCTGATAGCCAGAGCTATATCTAACACAAAAGACTGAAGTGCATTTTTGGACCTCCATTAGAGCATGATTGCTTCCGAAAGAAGGTCTAATTTTCTAAATACCCCTCTTCTAATTGGTTATTTTTTTCATCAGCTGCCAGCCATTCCCAATTCATGTTTCCTTGGGCTTGGCTGTCCTTGTTTTTGTTTGAAGCCATTGATGCACCAAGTCATATTTTCTTGTGTTGATTGTTAGCTGCATTCCAGCGCAAGGGAGGCTTGGGGCGAGAAGAATGAAAACCTTGTTTAGCTTTTGGGATCCTCATGTTTCTATGAAAAGCCTGCAGATAATGAATGACTGCTGTCCCTGCCCATTGTAGCCCCCTTCCAGAATGTTCCGTGTTTATTTTCCAACACTGTCACAAAATCTTCCTTATTTATTCCTCAGTTTGTCCCTCTTATTTATTTTAAAATCATGAATTATTCAAAAATAGGCAGAGATAAGCAGATATTGTTACTTTAATTCAAAAAAATACAGTGAGACAAATCATTGAAGGTTGTAATTTACTTTGCCAACTTGCTTTGTTATGGCAAAATTTCTAGAAATACAAGCAGAAAAGCATTATCTGAGCATCATCTGATGAAACTGTGACAGATGTGAACTGTCCAAAACCAACAGCATAATTCCAAAGAGCTAAAAACAGATTTTATGGGGTACACTAATCAGCCAAATTAAACAAATAAAAGCCCCATCTGTGACTGCTCACTCACAGACCAGTATATTTGTTTTGTTTTTCTTAGGCTTTTCACTGGCCAAACTGCGCCACTGATTGTCTAAACTTCACAGTCACAAAGATAATGTTATAAAGTCAAACCTGCTACACATCACAGAGCAAGAGCACCGTCAAACCACATCCTGTCACCGCTCCGGAGGTACACATCACGTCTCATCTTCTCATCGGGTAAAAACACGGAGGAGAATACTCGTGATGAAGGGGTGATGATGAGGGAGTCCTGTGTAACTCTACCAAAAACCACCAAAGTGGCACAGCCACAGGGTGAACTCTCTTTGATTAAATGCCACAACACATGCCCCTTGGTCCCAGCCAAGATAGACATCCTGGGCTGCCTGTTCAAAAGCACCAGTAAGGTTTTTTTCTTAGAGGACTTTTATCTGTGCTGCTACATCTCTGTGAAAAGTAACCCTTGCGTGCCTGCAATGACACCACACTGAAAAGTGAGCCAATATCGAAAGTATGTGTGCGTGTGTGTTTGTGTGCGTGCATGTTTTTGTTACCTATTGGGGACCTTTCCTGGCAAACGTTGCCCTTGTGAAGACCAGTAGTACTTATGGGGATCAAAGCCTGGTCCCAACATAGCAAAATGTCATTTCTGAGTTACTGATTAAGTTTAGGAGCCAGGTGTGAATTGAGGTTAGGTTAGGGTTAGGGTTAGGCTGTCCATAATGAATAGTGTGAGTGTATGTGTGTGTTTGTGCACTTGTGTATGTGTGCATTTGGGGGTGTGCATAGTCAGATAAGTGTGATGGTCAAACAACTCGTGACATTTGCATTTGTCAGGCCCCTGATGACACATGACTCGCAAACCCTAACCTGCCCGTTATCTGTCAATCACAGCCATAATCACAAATGAGGTACCTCCTGTCTGCTGTCCCCAATCAAACCCCCTCCCACCCAGCAGAGGCAGATAACCTCAGCCTTCATGCTGTACACTGTAAAAAGTGATTTTGGAGAGTGGTAAATATAATCTGTGCAAACCGTATAAAATTCACTCGATCATTGTAGTCAGCCAAGTTATTATAAAGTAATGGGTAAATTTTACACATACTACCTATTCGTTAACAGTAACAACTGTTACATGGAAAAATAGGGTAAAATATACCCCAAAGCCGTGGGTCCTGTGCTCCAAATTGCGTATGCGTCAGACCGTGTGTTTGAGCGAGCAGGACAGGGAACTCTTGGACTGCCATCTTCCTCTCACTCCAGCTGCCATCGAACCGCGTTTGTTGCCGCAGCAGGGGACAAGTAAGGCCATTGGTCAAATTGATTTCCCAGCAAGCCTGCCTTCTTAAACTTTTAGGACGAAAACAACAAAATTAAATAAATAGTGAATTGCCAAAGCCTGTACAAACCCAAAACCAGTGAAGATGGCACGTTGTGTAAATCGTAAATAAAAACAGAATACAATGATTTGCAAATCCTTTTCAACCAATATTCAATTGAATACACTGCAAAGACAAGTTAATTAATGGTAAACTTTGTAATTTTTTGCAAATATTAGCTCATTTGGAATTTGATGCCTGCAACATGTTTCAAAAAAGCTGGCACAAGTGGCAAAAAAGACTAAGAGAGTTGAGGAATGCTCATCAAACACTTATTTGGAACATCCCGCAGGTGAACGGGCTAATTGGGAACAGGTGGGTGCCATGATTGGGTATAAAAGCAGCTTCCCTGAAATGCTCAGTCATTCACAAACAAGGATGGGGCGAGGGTCAGCACTTAGAGAACAAATGCGTGAGCTGATTGTCGAACAGTTTAAAAACAAAATTCCTCAACAAGCTATTGCAAGAAATTTAGGGATTTCATCATCTACGGTCCGTAATATCGTCAAAAGGTTCAAAGAATCTGGAGAAATCACTGCACGTAAGCGACAAGGCCGAAAACCAACATTAAATGCCCGTGACCTTCGATCCCTCAGGCGGTACTGCATCAAAAACCGACATCAGTGTGTAAAGGACATCACCGCATGGGCTCAGGTACACTTTAGAAAACCACTGTCAGTAACTACAGTTCGTCGCTACATCTGCAAGTGCAAGTTAAAACTCTACAATGCAAAGCGAAAGCCATTTATCAACAGCATCCAGAAATGCCGCCGGCTTCGCTGGGCCCAAGCTCATCTAAGATGGACTGATGCAAAGTGGAAAAGTGTTCAGTGGTCTGAGGAGTCCACATTTCAAATTGTTTTTGGAAACTGTGGACGTCGTGTCCTCCGGACCAAAGACGAAAAGAACCATCCGGACTGTTATAGGCGCAAGGTTCAAAAGCCAGCATCTGTGACGGAATGGGGTTGTTTTAGTGCCCAAGGCATGGGCAACTTACACATATGTGAAGGCACCATTATGCTGAAAGGTACATACAGGTTTTGGAGCAACATATGTTGCCATCCAAGCAACGTCTTTTTCATGGACGCCCCTGTTTATTTCAGCAAGACAATGCCAAGCCACATTCTGCACGTGTTACAACAGCATGGCTCCGTAGTAAAAGAGTGCGGGTACTGGACTGGCCTACCTGTAGTCCAGACCTGTCTCCCATTGAAAATGTGTGGCGCATTATGAAGCGTAAAATACGACAACGGAGACCCCGGACTGTTGAACAACTTAAGCTGTACATCAAGCTAGAATGAGAAAGAGTTCCACCTGAAAAACTTCAAAAATTGGTCTCCTCAGTTCCCAAACGTTTACTGAGTGTCGTTAAAAGGAAAGGCGATGTAACACAGTGGTAAAAAGGCCACTGTGCCAACTTTTTTGCAATGTGTTGCGGCCTTTAAATTCTAAGTTAATGATTATTTGCAAAAAATAAAATCAAGTTTCTCAGGTTGAACATTAAACATCTTGTCTTTGCAGTGTATTCAATTGAATATAAGTTGAAAAGGATTTGCAAATCATTGTATTCTGTTTTTATCTACGATTTATATAACGTGCCAACTTCACTGGTTTTGGGTTTTGTACATCCAGAAAATAGTTTTTAGGTCATTCCTGTAGCTAGCATAAAGCAAATATGAAAATATATATTTTTAAATGGACCGTAACCTGAAACCACCGTAATGGTGAAGTAGAACCACTAAAAGTGTTATATATTACTATGATACAGGGCAGTAACCTCCGTTGATAGACCGTCAGACGTATACGATTTCTGCCAACTATAATACCTCATTCTACTATGCCTTCACCAGAGATTCATTGTTAGAACAGCAAATTGTTATGAGTTTGATCCACTGCAGTCTTATGTGAATCAGTACGGGCCGCTGGTCACCATGGTGGGCCTTAGGGGTACTAATGAATTCATGACGGGTTTTCTCGCTCACAACTCCCGGTATTTCCAATGGCCAGTCCGCCCGGGGGGGGTGGGGGGGGGGGGGGGGGGTTGGGGGGACTGGCGTTGACTGCCTGGCGGCCACCGGCCATCCTGGGGTACCAGCCGTTCTGTGATTCCCCAGAACACACAGTCCGCCGCTGGTTACCAACTGATCTTAATTAACTTTTAATAGTAATGATCAGGTATTACCTACGAGTAATTAATAGATCATTTTACCCAATTTTATTGAGTAAGTAGCTGTTGAATATATACATAAATGTGAGGTAAATTGAACCCAATTTATTTAAGTATTTCATACCTCTTTATTTCAGTTATTTTATACTCAATATATGGAATTAAATCTACCCAAAAAAAGTTGATGCAAATTGTTACCTCAGATTCATTGGGTAAATTCTATAGGTTAGTTTTTACAGTGTATGCCAAACTGAAACCACCGTCACGGTTTAGGCAGTCAGCTCCTGGCTTCTGCTATGATAACCACTGAGGACTCTCCATTTAGTGTAGCACTTTTGCAAAACCATAACTACGGTCAGAGAAATCTCTAATTATAATATAGGTCACCTTAAACATTCTAAGTGAAAAATTACACCTTTAATGGCACAAATAAACAAGTGTGTTCAATTGAGGCAATAAGACAACAGCAATTACATTCATTTCTGCACACGCACAGTATGTTGAGGTCAAAGCCATTTCATGGATTTTAAAGTGAATAATTTGCTGACCCATGAATAAATAAAATGGCCTGCTGGCCTGAAGGCCTTGTGTCCCCCGTCACAAAAGTGACCAGAAACATGTGGCAAAAACTGAAAATAATGTGATGCACTGTACGACTAATAATGTGAAGTACAATGACACTGTAGCTCATTGGTCATTGGTTGAACAGAGAGATGGATGAGGGATGGATCATTGTGTTATGAGCTAAATATAACCATGGGTCATGAGAGAGATTACAATTTTCATGACTTGTGGATGATGGATGCATCGCCAAGGCATAGTTTTGTGCCCATGGCTGAGATCAACCTAACAAGCCAATAAGAATGTCATATGAATTTGGTGAGCCTCCATCAAAGCTGTCAAAAGTTATTGCGAGTACAGAGTTCTTCACATGTTTTTGCTCAGTGACCTTGAAAACTAGGTCAAGGTCAATCATCATTGAACTTGAGCAAGACCTTCATGAGAGGCATGTGTGGTGTGAATTTGGTGATCCTCCATCAAAGCTGTCAAAAGTTATTGCGAGTACACTGTTCCCGGACGGACGGACGCACGGACGGACACACGGACAAACAGCATTTCTATGTCCCCCATTCCGTGGGGTGATGGGGGACAAAAATAGGTCTGTAAAGACTACCAAACAGCAAAAATAAAATTCCACTAAATCTATTTCTCCTATGATCTGGAAAAGCCTATTAGGTTTATCAGCGGCAAAGATCTCACAATTGAACCAAAACTTTTAGGTTCTGGACTTTTCCTAACAGAAAAATATGATAGAAACATGATTTTGAAATTTCAAATGACACTTATAGCTTGTGATTTAAGATTTTTACCACTTTTAATTACTGCAAGTGAAGGTTAAATTCAGCTTCTACCAAAAGCGACAGGCATACTCAGTTTTTCCAGATCACAGGAGATTTTGGAACTGTGAACATTTTTATTCAGGTCCATTCCATGAGGGTACCTGGTTTAAGTTGATGTAACACATGGGAACAGAATGGGAACATTTCCTTCAGTTTAAATGATTTTATGATTTTGTCGATTTAAAACTTGTACCACAGAGGATGTTACTGGATATAGCATTTTTGTAAAAAACAAAGAAATAACAATCAGAAAAGGCTTACTACTGCTACTTCAAAAAGCAAGTTTCAATCTGTTAAGCTGCTTTCACACCGGACGCGAAATGAATTTTTTGTACGACAGATTACATTCAAACTCAATGCAAGGACACGAATATATTCGAATGTTATCTGTCGCGCGAATAATTTGTTTCGCGTCCCGTGTGAAAGCGGCTGTACACAGACTCCAGAGTATATCTCTAAAATGAAGTAAGACACTGATAATGTCCTGTTCTGCAGAAGCATCCACCACAATGGGCATAATGCCCAGATCTTTTGTTTTTATGCATTTAGGTCTTCTCTGGATACTGACAAAGCAAAATGACTTGGCAAAACAGAAACATACTTCAAACAAGCAGGAAATACTCAGATATCAGTTCTGGCTTGGAGACAAATCTCAGTAGAGACAAGGACAGACAGGCAGGAGGACAGACAGGGGTCTGTAAAAGCACATCTTAAAGATGTATCTACGTTTATGTATAAGATTTTGCGGAAAACTGTTGAACTGTTTAGAGGTTCTGGCCCATTAAAGAAGTGTGACGTACACACAAGCGGACAGATGGACAGACACGCAAAAGGATAACACTCATTCCTCTGTCCCCCTTCTTCACCCCAATTTCGAAATTGTTGGGACGAAATGTAAATTGTGAATAGAATCAAAATGCAATGACTTTCAGATCACATGAGCGGATATGCTATTTACAATAGAAAATAGATCGCATTTCAAATGTTGAAACTGAGACATTTTACATTTTTATCCACAAAATGAGCTTATTTCAAATTTTCTGGCTGCAACAGGTCTCAAAAAAGTTGGGACTCAGGCAAAAAAGGGCTGAAAAAGCAATTAATATATAAGAGAATCACCCGAAAGAACATTTAGCAAGTAATTAGGTTAACTGGCATCAGGTGTGAAACATGATTGTCTATAAAAGGGATGTCTTAGAGAGGCTGAGTCTCTCAGAAGTAAAGATGGCCAGACGCTCTCCAACCTGTGAAGGCTTGGGTAAATAAATTATAGAACACTTTAAAAACAGTGTTCGTCAAATTGCAAAGGCTTTGACGGTTTCATCATCGACAGAGCAGAACATCATCAAAAGATTCAGAGAAACTGGAAAAATCTCTGTGCGTAATGGACAAGGCCGAAGACCTTTACTGGATGCCCGTGACTTACGGGCCCTCAGACACCACTACATCACTCACCGGCATGATTCTGTCATTGACTTTACTAAATGGGCCCAGAAATACTTAAAGAATCCACTGTCTGTTATGGCATGCGCCTGCAGGTCCTTCCCCCTGCTGCATTCTTCATACCTATGCTCGTTAAGGTGGAGTTAAGCATTAGGATTTAAGGGTTGGCTGCACCTATCTTGGCGCAGCAGTATACTGTTTGCGTGCCTGAACCCTGCTATGTTTTGTCTTGCTGCTGCTCCCCTCTGGGACTATTTTATCTTAATTTATATTAACCCCTTTCTGCAGATGTAGACGCTCGCGTCTATAGACCTGCAAATTTAAGCACTTAGGTACAGTACTCGACCACAAGATAGCACCCCCGGATCAGCTATTGAATTTTCCCAAGCAGGCAGGGCTGAAATGCGATTTAGAGTATGGAGAACTTCCCTCCAATCCCTGTTTTTCAGGAGTTGCATGAACTAAACTCCTCAGCTAAGCCTGATGTGCAAACTGGTCAATATCCTTGCCCATAGTACCGATCCAGTAGTTTCAAAAAATTATCACTTGAGACAGAAAAAAACTAAGGACTCTGTTGCAACCATTTTAGCTACAGTGAGCCAACAGTATTCCAATTAGTGGTTAAAAAATACGTTTTGTGAAGCAAAAAATCCGACATTGTATTGATTCTCTCACATTCTACTGTCAATTACAGTCATCACACACAAAATATATGTAGTTCCCTCCCATGGATTAACGCGTAGATTCCTCCATTGACAAATTCAACGCTCCCTTCTATCCACCCAAGTACTGGTGTCGATAGCCAGTCACTCAATTATATACTCAGATTCATCTGCGTAACTGCACAGTTATAGTTCACGCCCTCGTTAAGCTTCCCCGTTAACAATGTATTGATGTATTGACTCATTTCTTATCCAATTCCCGAGTGTTTAAACTTTCCTCAATAACTGAAATACATTGATCGGACAATAAGAATAGGATACAAAGCTAAGCGTAAAAGTAAGGTTGGTTGTATTCTTCGAATGTTGGCCACGGTTGCGCAGCTGAAAATGATGCGATATCAAAGAAACAAGGACACCCGAAACCGGCCTGAAGTGTTCAGTTTCATTTACGAGATAAATGTTGTATGGACGCGGTCAATGGGAATTATTCTGAATGAAACAGTATTGGAGGGTTCCTTTACCCGATACATCTGTCTTTGGAGGAGGGCATCAATGAAGAAAACAGGTTATACTTCTACTCTGTTTGCATTTTGCTCAATGTGGCTTTTTGCTGTAGAATTTATACTGCGTTTAAAGACATCGAATGCCGAGGTTTTCGTTTCTCCAAATGCATGCAGCCGACGCACGTCGGCAGATCCCTCGGTACGTTCATTACACCATTCTGTTGAATATAGAGGCATATGTCGTTTGATTTTTAATGAAAGTGAAATTTCTGTTCTGTTAAAATAAGGAAATATATTTCAGAATTCAGATATTACTGAGGTAGTGAGTTTTTACCCTCATTAGGTGTAAGGTTAAGAGCTCGGATGTGAGAGCGGTTAGCTTATCATTGCAGCGTGAAAGTTATAGCTGTTTAATCAGCATTTTATTTAATGCTTGGGGGACTTTGAAGAAAAATGGACAATATTGTTAACTTTATTATGGAGAGAAGGAATGTTTTGTGTTTTGAGAGGTTACTGGTGACCAATGATGTTCAACTGCAGTGATATTGATAAATTGACGCTAAACTCAACCAGAAAATCATTAGTTCATGTTAAATTTCATGCCCCAAAAGTTAATTTGTGTTAAATATATGATTAATGTATGACTTGACAGTGAACCATTTTGATGGATCTCAGACTTTGGGGAGACACCTGGATAGCTGTCTAATTTGGCCCATAGCAAGCGGGTAATCTAGAATATAATGTTCAAGATGAATTGTACTTGTGGTCAAGAAGTTTATGATTCCAGAAATGTATAGTTTTAAGCCCCAGCAGTTTTTCAATTGACAGTATTATTTTTTTGCTAATTCAAAGTTGAATTTTCATGAAGATTTTTTGCGTTTGCAGCTCCTTTTCTCCACCAAAATCATAAAAATAAACGGAAATACAATGGGAGTCTAAATGCTTCAAGTGTCTAGACTCAATTGGGCCAAAGTTTTTCTGCCTGTAAAGCTGCAATCTTGAATTATAAAGCCTTAAATCAGGTAACACCTAAATAGCCAGATTTGGCTTCTGCGCAAAGGGGTTTAAGATTTTCTATTTTTATTCAGCCTGTGCGTTTGGGTCCCTCATCGCTTATTTGGGCACAAGGTTCCAGCGCTTGCCGGCTTTGTCTCTTGCCATAATCCATGACACTGTCTGTAAACACAGTCCGCTGTGTCATCCACAGATGCCACCTAAAACTCTATCATGCAAAAAGGAAGCCATTGTTGAGCATGATCCAGAAGCGCTGCCGTGTTCTGTGGGCCAAGACTCATTTGAAATGTACTGTAGCAAAAAGGCAAAGTGTCCTGTGGTCCTGTGACATTCTTGTTGGAAACGATGGGTGTTGTGTCCTCCGGACTAAAGACGAGAAAGACCACCCCTCCTGTTATCAGCGTTCAGTTCAAAAGCCAGCATCTCTGATGGTATGGATGCATTAGTGCATATGGTGTGGGACACTTGCATGTTTTAAAAAGCATCATGAATGCTGAAAGGTATATGAAGGTTTTAGAGCAACATATGCTCCCCTGCAAAAGACATCTATTCCAGGGAAGGTCTTGTGTATTTCAGCAGGACAATGCAAAACCACATACTGCAGCTATTACAACAGCATGGCTTCGTAGTAGAAGAGTCTGTGTGCTGAACTGGCCCGCCTGCAGTCCTGATCTTTCACCGAGAACATTTCATTTGAGAACATTTGGATCATAATTAAATGAAAAGTCCGTCAAGGGAGACCCAAAACTCTCAAGCAGCTGGAAGCCTGTATTTAACAAGAGTGGGATGAAATTCCAATGGCTAAACTCAAGAAACTTGTCTCCTCAATGCCCAGCCGCCTACACTCTGTGTTAAAAAGAAGAGGGGATGCTACACCCTGGTAAACAGGCCCCTGTCCCACCTTCTTTGAGACCTGTAGCAGCCATCAAATTTGAAATAAGCTCATTTTGGGGATAAAACTGTAAAATTTCACAGTTTTAACATTTGCTATGATCTCCCTATTCTATTGTGAATTAAATACTGGCTGATGTGATTTGAAAGTCATTTCGTTTTGATTTTATTAACAATTTACAATTTGGCCCAACTATTTCGGAATTTGGGTTGTAATTAGTGGAGGAACGATGATAAATATAAACACAAATAGAGTAAAAGTGCACATATAATATTTCATCCGTGACACCAGAAGTGTATGTTCAAAACACCGGAAATGAATTTATTATTTGACTTAAGGATTCGCTCTCTCCTGATCGGTCAAGGCAAACTCCGCCGGTCACTGTAAACACTGATATTAACCCGGGGAAAGTGCTCGACAGGTGAATATAACAATCCGCCGACCTGGATTCGGCTTCCCCACAGGAGTTCCTGACAGTGTCCGTGTTTTGTGTCGTTAGTCCCTGTGAGGAGCGTTACATTACAGTTCTCAGCCCTGTCTTATTTTATATTCTCAAGTAGGGTCATATAATAAAACAGTTATTGACTTCAGTTATCGGTGAATCCAATGATTTATCCACCTTGGACAAGTGATAACCGCCGAGGCTGTGCACTGGATTCACCTCAGCTGAAGTCAATAATTGTAAAGTATAATGTGGGGCAACATGGGTATGCAGTGGGTAGCACCGCCATCTCACGACAAGAGGAATGTGGGTTTGAATCCAGTCTGGGGCCTTTCTGTGTGGAGTTTGCACATTCTCCTAGTATTTTCCTGGGTTTCCTCTGGGTACTTCTGTGTGAGCGCATGGGGTGTGAATGGTGTGTATGCCCTGAGATGGATTGATGGGCTGTCGAGGGTGTGGCCCGCCCTCTGCCCACAGTCACCTGGGAGAAGCTCTGGCTTCCACTGCAACCTTAGTGAGGAAGAAAAGAAAATGTAATAGTTGCGTTAATACATAACATCTTGTAAAATCTGTACAGATATACAATATTTGCTCATGGACAACATGCAATTAACCTTCAAAGCGCTGAAATAAATTTTAAAAATATATATCAATTTGATCATCATGTGCTGTTTAAAACCTCCTATCACGTGGCAACTTATTTAAAAGAGCTCCCGAGTGGGAGTTGCCACATGGTTTTCAACAGCTTTGATTTTGGTATCTTACATCATTGAGTAACAACAGTTGCATTTTGCGCTCTAAAGGGCCTGATTTACTAAAAGACCTTGAGCACATGCAAAATCTTTTTGCTCGTGCAAAACCAGAAACCTTGCCACTGATTGTTGCAAGGCAAGTATGCTGGCCAATCATGGGCAATGTTATTGGTTTTGCACGGGGGAAAATATTTTGCATGTGCTAAAAGTCTTAGTAAATCAGGCCCTGAGGGTTAAAGGGCTCATGTCAGGTGGAAATGTTTTTTTCTTTTTTTTTTCCATTGACTCCCATTAGTTTTGCTCCAGGCAGCAGAGAATAAGCAAAAGTCTGCCGCACTGAATTTCAATGCTTAAACTCACAATGATTTATGGCTGTTTGGGACGCTGGTGTCTGGACCACAAGGAGACTAGGCTTAAAAAGTTAATTTTTTTTTTACAAAGAACATTAGGCAATTTTCTGCTTCTATCATAGACAGATGCACAGACAAAAGAGAGGTCTTGCACAAAGATAACAGCAAATGAAAAAATCTAAACACTACCGGTTAAAAGTTTTTGAACATCCGCATGTCACAAGCAGTCACATGTGGATAAATATATAGACAGGTTATCAAAATCTTCAATTAATAAAAATAGCCATCTTTTGCAATATCATTTGATAATATTATGGCTCAATAAAAGAAAAATGTAGGCAACTGTACCATGAAACTGAATGAGTTAAAATATCTTATATTTCAAAAATCTTATATGACCAGTTGTGTACAGAGTGGCTAAAGTACTGATTCATTATTCAGAAGTGATGGTGAGTACTACTACTACTAATATTAATACTAAATGAAAAAAAGCAAGTTAGCTGCAACATTAGCATATTTCTGTATGAAATAATATTTATAAAAAGCACACAAAGTAAAGAAAAGCATGAACCCCTGCACTGCATCAACAAATAATTTTGAGCTACGTGTCTAAAAGTTGATACTTTAGTTCAAATTAAAACCCCATTTTACAGTCACAGTGTGTTCTTTTCCAAAAGCCAATCTTCCCAATTAGTCACAGCTAAGTGAAAGTAAATAGGAAAATGACTATTTAAGAACTCATTACATAAAGGACAAAAATAAACAAAGGCTTCATTTGGGTGACTTCCCCTCAAATTCTTTCAAAGACCCTTTGAATTGGAAACAAACAGTGAAATGTGTGGCCTTCAGGCCAGGGAGACAACTACTGACAATGGAGATAAATAACTGACCTCAGTCTGACATTTTGGGTTTCATTCAGCCCAAAGCACATACAGACGATCATCTCTCAGCCAATAAAGCTCATAACAACAGATTCCCCACACTGAGCAGTGTTAATGAAGTAGATGCATAGCCTCAGCGTCCAAACTGAACACTTTACTTCCAACATCCTCTCCGAGTTTGTTACCTCAAATGAAACAAGTAAAACCCATTTCACTTGCAGTGACTTGATCCCAACAAACATTTTTGCAACATAAACATTCTGCCTTTACATCTGTCGAGTGGTGGGTTAGGTCTTTCTTTGTAGTTGGGTTTTTCAGCCCAGATAGTGGGACAGTGGCTATTTGTTTGTTTGTTTATTTTTACCTCATGCTTTTACTATTACGAGGTCAATTCCTGTCGGTTTTTCCATTATTGCCCTTCAATTACTGTAAAATGTTCATTTATAACAGTCTTCGGTTAAAAAAAGGCCTACAAATAAAACTTAAAGGGGCATTTCATAACAAAATTGGGATTTCCAAGTATTTTGCACTTTCTGTTGAAGGAGCCTTCATCAAAATTGATCTGTGGTTCCTTTTCCCATTAAGATGGAGACATAAATTGTCAGATGACCAGTAGGTACTTTGTTAAGCATTGGTGTCGATGAAAAGGTCACAACAGACTCATACTTCTTTTAATGGATGCATTCTGAAAAGAAGACTATACAAGCCATATAAATGGGTAGAGTGTCTTCCTTACAAGTACTTTAGACTTTCAGACATAAAACAAGCAAGTTCATTATTTATTTATTTTTTTCACAAAGAGTGCATTTCAATAAGAAAAAAGAAAAGATTGATCAAGCAGGTAAATATATATTGACTGATGTTCTCAAAAATTCTTGCCTGGCAAGTGTCATAAAATATTTCTACACATTAGAAGAGACCTGTATAATCTCACTATAGCTTATATATCTTGCTCTGAGACCCCACACCCTCAGGGAGAGCCAACAGTAAGACCCATGGCTGTCAACAGACTCGACTGAGTTTGTGTGAGGAGGGCTCTTTCGCCCCTTCAAGTCACTCATTTAATTGAGAATGTCTTTTCCGGTGTAATTGCTATTGACCTACTTGATCTGGCTTAAATTCAAGAAAATATTCGACACCATTCATTCCCCTCCCAAGAACTTTGATTATGATGATACTAACGCTCTTGTTAAAGAAATGCTGGGTGTAAGTATTAGCTTAGGCTTTGCAAATGAACAATAATTCGCTTGTACAATACAGTACCATACAATAATAATTTAATTTAATAATACAGTTTAATAGAGGACATGGCCTCAGTGTCCTCAAAGGAAGGTTTAGCCCCATCCCTGAACTACTCCCTGGGGTAGAGCACAATAATGAAGTCAGCAGTGTGGGTGTGTAAAGGAAGTTAATGCATAAGAATATACTTGATAAGGACGTGTAAGTGCAGCCGAGGTGTTGTGACTGTAAACTTTAAACGCTCAAAGCAGCATCTGACTAATTGTTTGTTTATGAGTCACTATGCACCTGCTTGGCAGGGTTTTGCAGGCTCATATGGTAGAAAACTGAAGGAAAGCTTGCGTGGATAGTTTGGAGTCCTTCCAGTGTTATCTTGTGTCGGCACGTCGTGGCGAAGTTGGGCGCGGTTACCGCGAGTCCACGAGGGGGCAGAACAGGTGATGATGTCCGCAATCTACGCCTTCCGGCCACTCAGGAGCGCACACCCATTAATTCCTTTATCAGCGAATTATTTGACAGCGCGAGATAAGGTTCTCTTGAAGATATAATATACAAAATTTGAAAGGGATTAAATTCTAAAACCGGCTTTTTATTAATCACTGCAGCTGAAAATCAATTCGGAATTTAGTAACACCGCCGCTGAACTACGGTTATTCCCCGCTGATAACGTTGCCCTAGGGTCTTATGTGTCATTAATTCTAAAATACTGCGGAGCAAAATGTTCTTCCCGTGGGTATCCACAAAATCTTGACATTTTAGTACTGACATAGTAGCATAGTTACATTTTTTCAGTCTTCCTCCTGGGTCTGGTCTGCTTTCAGATAAAACTTCCGCACATGGGTACGGGGGGGGAACCAAAACATGCCTTATGGTGGACTTAAGAACCCCCCGAGCTCTGTAAAGGCTGAAAGAACTGTGGGGGCTTTTTTTCGTCCTCATGAGGTAAATGGTTTAATTCTGGGCAAATTTATGGCGAGGCTTAGATCTATGGTTTCAAATGGGCTAGGTTTTAAGGTTGAGCATTGTAAATATTCCCTAGGCTGGCGAGGTGATAAATTATGAGAATTGGGTTACTTTGTCAGGTATGATATTAGTTTTAAGATAATCGTTTGGTTTCTGGCTCGGGTTTGGGGTTAAGATATGAGTTCATTTAGGGGTTTGGGGTCTAGAAAAAAAGATTTGGTGCAAAAATAACTGTGGTCCCCACAGACATAGAGGAACAAACTTACCGATTCAGCAGTTTGATTCACAGCAGACTATACATGTATGAAAATACAAACTAAGTTTACCCTTGTATCGTAGAATCGGTTAAATTAACTAGAGACAATTGAAAGAAATTACGTCTGGTTTGTACACAGTGCAGCACATGCTTAAAACAGGGATAAAAACGAGCACATCGTGGGACAATTTAACAAATTATCCGCGAGATGTTCATATTACCATTATATTGCGGTTAATTTCCTTTATGACCAATCGCTGTGGAAGACAAAACTCAGCAACAGGGTGGAGTCATTGTCGGTCGACCTCTCTCCTGAATATTAAAGAGACCGAAGTTTTTCCGCCCCCTCTCCTAGAACTTGTATCGATGGAACAGTTATCCGCAGACGGCGCTTTCTCAACTCGTGCGCATTGCCTCTCAACTGATTATTGGAGGAAAGCGGAGTAAGAAAGACCATCGCAAAAGTTGCATATAGTGCAAAAGCGAGGGGAGTCGGATTTCGTACTCTAATCCATTGACGACGTTTTTCTCTCCACCGTGCATGTTCAAATTGGGGAATATCAGAGCCGTGTGGCGGCCAGACTTCTAGTTTCAAAGCGATCGGTAACATCAGAGAGCAGGCATGTTTCGAAGACGGAGTTCTTTCATTGCTGCGTTTTCCTTACATGCCTTGCTGCTGTGCCTTCAAGCTCAGGTATGTGGACAGTACTTCTTGGATGCAACTTGGTGCAAATGATATCTAAACCTTTTTCTGCATTGAGCTGGGCTATATAGAACGATTACCTATGTTTCATTGGACGAGTAATTGCGGTTAATATTGCATTTCATTTATTTATTATCATTATTATTATTATTTTACTTTTTCTTGCATTTGTCTTTGAAAATCTTTCCTGTTTGAAACAATGAAAATCAAAACTTGGAACATGTCTTATAGATTAAGTTTTCTGTTGAATATACCTGAGGGAAAAACTGCCTGGGCTCAGCTGTGAAGTTTCTCAACAGCTAAGATCAGGCGCGGAGGCGCTCTTTGGTCCTAGAAAGTGAGATTATGAGCATTTGTTTGTTTGTTTGTTTGCTTATCCTTAAAATTTTGCTTCCTTGTACACAGGTGTCAGAATCGTCGGGACACTTCGAGCTGCAGATTTTATCAATGCAGAACATCAACGGTGAACTGCAAAACGGATTGTGCTGCGACGGCTCGCGGAATCATGCTGACCGAAAATGCTCAAGGGATGAGTGCGATACTTACTTTAAAGTTTGTCTGAAGGAATACCAGTCTCGAGTGTCTGCTGCGGGACCGTGCAGTTTTGGCTCGGGATCTACACCTGTCATCGGAGGGAATACATTTTCTTTGAAAAACATAATAAGGAACGAGAAATCCAGGATTGTTTTGCCTTTTAGCTTCGCTTGGCCGGTGAGTAGACTGTACATTCGTCCTACTCAAACTCCGCACTTTCAATGATGTAATGATAAGAAGTTTCTGATTGTGAGTCCTTCCAATGCTTTACGCTCAATTACTGCATGAATGTTCGGTGACTGGTGTTTTCAAATCACGAGGTCCTTTCATTTAAAGGATACAGGGAGAGTTTAAATGTCCCAGATATTCAATTAATTTACTTTGCTGATTATGTGTGTGTGTGTGTGTGTGTGTGTGTGTGTGTGTGTGTGTGTGTGTACACCATTAGCTACATGAATTTCTTTATCCTCAGGAAAGGAATGAATGGCTTGGTGACGCAAATAAATGAGTAAATTAGCTCAAGAGAGAGTCGCACGCTGACAGGACTCATATTGGCTATAGACCTGAGAAACTCCGCGTTTACGAGTCTTCTACTCTGCAGCCACATCCTGTCACGCCGCGAGCTCTGATTAAGCTATTCACCTTCGCGCAATGCTGTGGACACGAAGCATTTTGGCCTTACGCATCTACCTTGTGGCGGGTCACATTTGCAAATACATTGCCTGGAGTTATTGTGGCCAGTTTTTTTCCCCGATGACATTGGACACGTTCAGGCACCTGGGAGTGAAGAAATTGCTTATTAAACACCCAGAATACACATTTTAAACGCATTTTTATAAAAATACCGATTATTAAAGGTAAGCATTGTCATTGTATTTAGAGCGAAAACGAACGAGAGCTGTGTCAGAGCTATCTACGTTTTCTTTCCTCAGGCACTCGATAAAGATTTAATCATGTTTTATTGTAGAGCGGGGTTACAGGGTGAATGAGGCTGTAATAGACGCACCGACGTCGTGAGACAAGCGAATGCTTGATTTGGAGTAAATTTTGAGCTGCCAATCAACAGTCGAGATCTCAAGAGGGGTTTGACAGATTTGACGGAACTCGCCCGTATTATTTTATTAAAGCGAATGCAATCCGGAGGGTGATGCTTACGGATGCGTCTTCTGCTCGGCATTCAAGCTGTGGTAGGTTACTGGAATTTTGCCAGAGAAGCTGGGTTCGAGGATGTGAGAGTTGGCTCAATTTCTGCTACAGGAATGCTTCCACTTGACTGTGCAAGGAGCTTGCTGGAAGGAATTGGCGCGATATCCAACAAAAAACCTGTGGCTTTCATATTCTCTATTCATATCTGCATTTTTTAAAATAAGACTATTATGAGGGGGAACGGCGTGAGTCTTCTTTCGGCTATTTTAGGTCGTAGCCTTTGTTGTTTCTCGTTTTGAGTATGAGATCACCGGACTCTTGGCTTGTCTATTCTTTGTTGTGACCTTTTGTTCACCTTATCCAGACTCTACTTTTCGCCAGCACAGGCATGACTTAAAATTGATCTTACAAATTCCCATGCGTTGCAACTTTCTCGCTGAGTCGAACAGGAGCTGTTTAAAAACGCAACTGTCACTCCTTTTTCACGCTCTACTCCGGATGTCTTGTCTTCCATCCGATTCATAAAATATCATGCGCCGCAACTTGTGAAATTCAATGAACTGTTTCATAGGGAAGAAATGGAAGAAAACACTGATCCGCTGTAACATTATAGTGCCTGATCATTTTAAAACCCATGATGTCTAAAGTATAGACTTGCCGTCTTGGCTTAAGTTAGATCTGCTGAAAAAACTTGATAATTTTGCATATTAGGGTCATAGTCGTGTTGAATGACTTCAGATTTACTCCTATAGCTGTTGGGCAGATGGTTTTAAGTCAGCTCATCTGGAGAATCTGAGGTGCAAAAATCTTAAAGTGGGATAATAATCCATCCGTCCGTGATCTGTGTACCGCTTCTTCCTCACGAGAGTAGCAGAGGAGCTGGAGCCCATACCAGCTGACTATAGGCTAAAGGTTGGGACCCACCCTGGACAGCTCACTAATCCATCACAGGACACACACGCCATCCGCTTACCTTTCAAGCGCACACCCCTACCTATGAGCAATTTAGAGTGTCCAATTAGCCTGATATGCATGTCTTTGGACTGTAGGAAGAAACCAGAGTACCCAGAGGAAACCCATGCGAACACAAGGAGAACATGCAAACTCCAAACAGGAAGGCCCCAAACAGGAATAGAACCCACAACCTTCTTGCTGTGAGGCACTACCATGCCGCCCTAGAATAATAATAATAATAATAATAATAATAAAGCCGCTTTCACACCGGACGCAAAACAAATTTTCCACACGACAGATTACTTTTAAAGTAAACGCAAAGACGTGAATACACGCGTTTACCTCTTTTTGCCTTTTCTAAAACAAGAAATAGGAACTGAGAGCCTGTGTATACATTAGTACGGTCAAGGTGTATATTAAGACTGTTAGTTATTCATCCTCATTTTGAGGAGTTGAATTCGGGAAGGACTTGGCCCAAAAGCTGTTGTTTATCTAGATTGCAGATGAACATTGGTTGATGAAAAGGTAGATGTTTTCCCTCTCATACAAACGGTGCCTTTTTCTCTGAATAAATAGGCGAAGTTGAACAGATGACAAGCAGGTCTCTTATGTCATTAGTGTTATTTTTTTCCCTCAAACCGGGGAGATGTTTCCATTGCAGCTTTCAGAGCATCAGTAATCTCTTCTTTGGACAGGCAGCTCCAGTTACGTATAGACACACCAGTGGAAGCCATTGGTATTTTTATCACTGCTGTGTCAAGTTGACTGTTGAGCTAATCTGACCAGCATTCCAGCATTCCGCAATTTCAGCCACAAGGTTCATGTTTTAGCAGTAAAGCTTTTTACAGTGTTAATACTCTCCCTCTATACATGAGCATAAATCATTTTCACGTGTTGATATAATGTTAGCATTGTGCTAAAAGTTCAAGTCAGCTTTTCCATATGCTGTGTGAGTGGCTGACTACATTGCCACAGTTCCAGGGCAGTTGTAATGCAATCCTTCCTGCGCAGAACATAGGGAAAACATTTTTGCACGACTACATAAACAGCTTGCACGTGTCCAAATCTCATAAAACAAGTACAGTGGGTGGTGTACTGCCTATCCAAAATGTCAAAGGCCTCTTGGAAAGCCCTGATTGGATGAGGTCCAGTCTTGGGGAAATCCTGATTGGACAGAGTAAGGTTGAAATAAGCCATGAGCGAATAGCTTTGTGTGCAGTGTTCCAGTGTTACAGAGACTTGTATCACCTGTAAGGGGGCAAAATCACACAGGGATGGGCATTGTAATTATATGGTGCTGTTCTCTCGCTTGTTGAGGAGAGTGGAGGATCCTGCTTGTTACATTTGTTCTGATGTAAATCCAGTTAAAGAGATGTTTCGTCATTAGATCGGTTCATGATGAACCTGTCCAATTTCCTGTAATGCCTCTGCTCATCACGATTGATTTCCTCTGATGTTACCCTGTAGGGGGCCGCCAAGCTATCACGGAATTACAGTCCCATTACATTTTGGGTTGTAACTCTACAACTAAATAAGATAAAATCAAGTATGATATGTTATATTGAAGGTATTAACTTGTTCTTTAATATTATTAAGTGAAAATATTTTTTTTGAGAAATTTTCATAGAAGAAACGAGCAAAAACTACTCCGTCACGGAATTACACAAAATTGACGTGGTTTTTTAAATGTTGTGTTTAACTATCCAGAAAGTGATGTTCCTATCATAGTTAAGTTATGAAACTTCAATATGTTCATATTTAAGGTGTTTTTTCTTAATACTGTAAGTTTTAGAGGCAAATATTGACTTTAACCCTGCTTTGTGGGCAAGAAATTTCAAAAAGTCAATGTCTCGGAATTACAAGAGGCAAATTGCCACGGAATGACAACAATAGTATTAATTAGTTTCAATGTATTTATCTCAATATTATACATATATACATAATTATTTACATTTTTACAGTTTAGCAATATATTACAATGATTTTTCCACTTATAATGACCAATCATAATACATACTTGAACATTTTTTTAATCTCCATGTCAACATTGGCTTGGCCCTGTATTGAAAACAGAATATCATTAACTACGAATATTCACGTATCTCCATGCCAGAGATTGCTGAGCTTGCAAAGCTGTTTGCAAAAAAAAAAGATAGCTACCTGGTGTGGTAGGTAGCACTGCTGCCTCACAGGAAGGAGGTTGTGGGTTCGAATCCAGCCTGGGGGTTTTCTGTGTGGAGATTGCATGTTTCCCTCAAATACTCTGGCTTTCTCCCAAAGACAAGTATTTCGGGCTTATTCGAGATGCTAAAAAAAATTGCCTGTGTGAGTGAATTGTATCTGAATAGTTTGAGTGCCCGGCGATGGATTGGTGAGCTGTCCAAGGTGTGTCCTTGCCTTTCACCCTAAGTCACCTAGGATAAGCTGCAGCTCCCCAGTGACCCTGGAGAGGAAGTGGCGGTTTGGATGATGGATGGATTTATATCTCTCTTTTGTGAGCAAGGTTTTCAGAGTCCAGTATATAAGTTTTGCTTCTGATAAAGAATGACATGATGTGTCATGTTTCAGAATCAGACAATCGGATGATGCATTTGAATGTATAAACATTAAATTGATTTACTGAGCGTTTATTGTTATCTAAAGAGATCATGTCTGTTAATGCTTCACAGAAGTACGCTAATAAATGCAAGTTGACTTGTAAAGCTGTGGAATATTGCAGTCTTGACATGTCTTGTTGCAAATGTGTGTAAAAGGTGTTTCCCAGGCTTTTAAAGACAGCACAGAGGGCAATGGAAGTTATACACACAGTACAAACTAATAGTTTCTGCACCATGATTCCATTTTTGTCCGTGTGAAATTGTGGAGAACCATGCAATGCATATCACTCAGTGCACTTCCTAAATTCATTTGTAGGCTGTGGACAGATGGTAGAGCGGAGAGGCTGGGATGGTTGGTGTTGGCTCTGAGGTTAGCGCGCTCCTTTTGGTCCAGCTGCTAACAACCAGCAGGGTGGCCTCTTATTCACGGTCAGCCTTTGTTAATGTCACGGTCGACTGAGCGGCAGCTATTTCATATTTTAGCCTCGCAAGCCGAGGGCGACAGATGTATCTAACGGCGTTGTCCAGCTTGCACCATAGTGTATGGAAGTTACCCAAACTCGGGAGCTCTCGAAAAGTGAGTCTAGCCTAGAGTTGAATGCATTTTGAGTGTTGTATCTTTTAAGTGAGAGGCTCTCTCTCTCTCTCTCTCTCTCTCTCTCTCGCTCTCCCTGGACGGCAAGTGAACGATCCATCCTGTGCACCTTCCCTTGGCGCGGTCTGGAGTTCAGAAAACATTTCGACCTGACCACCCAGACAAAAATCAGTGGCGGCTAAAAAAATTAAGCAAGAACAATGCCGAGTTTGAACTGAGCACAATGAGGATTACAGTGCATAAAAGGGGCCCAGGCAGGAAAAAATGCTCATCCTGGGTAAGCAGCTGGAAGCAGGAGTAGACTCAGCAGAGACAGGCTCACCGACAATCCCCGGTCTGACTTCACATAATGCCCGCTTCTGCGCATTGCGTGTTTACAGAAAAGCGACTCCCTGTTCCAAAAAATCTGTGCGACTGCAGGCTGGCCTTGTAAGAGTGCCTCCCCTTGATTCCGTTCGCTATGTTGCTTATGGACCCAGTTAACAAACTATGTTCTTAGAATGTGTTATCACTGTGTCATTATATGGCTGATGCCATTGCGCTAAGCTTTTGTTGCGGTTTGGTCAAATTTGGTCTTTTTCACTGAGAGAGAGAGAGAGAGAGAGAGAGAGAGAGAGAGAGAGAGAGAGAGAAAGAAAATAGGAGTCGTTTTGTTGTGGACCCGGTTTTAGGGTCCTATTTGAAATGAGTATGAAATTTGAAATTATATGGCCTTGTACACCTCATTCTGAATGGGCTATAAACTCTTTTTAGAAAAGTAGTGGAAATTAAAAAACTAGTATCTCCTTTGTGTTCATCTCAGGGATTTGAATTTATGAAGTTATTTTCATGTTCCATTCTAGGGCACAGTTCAGTGGCATGTGAGATGACAAACCATTAACGATAGATAATGTTTCTACCCCTGCTATCAACATTCCATTCCTTTGACAGTAACTGAGCTTCTGTGTAAAATCTGGCTCTCTTTTATTCTCGGTAGGCATGGTGATAGCACAAGCTATGCCTTTTGTAACAGGTCATTATTTTTTATTTCACTTGTGTTCCCCGAAGTGCTTTCCTAATTTGCGATCTTTGTAAAAGTTGAGTTGGGCGCATGTTTACGCTCGCAGTTGATTGATAGCCACGTGTGTTTTTATTTTATTACAAATGACGGCGCTCCGGTTGGTTCTGCTGTGACAGGGGATTAGCGATAGCGCTGCCATGCTGCAGTGGAGATGGGGAGATGAGTGACGACAGCCTATTATCAGACAGGCCCCTCTTATCCTTTTGAGCAGAGCCCAGAGACAGAAACGGCCTGAAATGTGGTGGAAGTCTTTCTTATCTGCCTCCCTTGTTTCTGATTTAAATCTCAAGACAAACACAGCGATCCTTCCAGCGTCTAAAGCGCTATGTCTCTGAATAGATTGTGAATGTACGGTTTCCCTTGGGAAAGACCTGACCTGGGGGGCGGAAAGGGGGGGCATGCGCTAACAAGGGCTGACAGCATTCGTGCAGATGTGGAGCAGCAATTGGGTGGATTGAGTGAAAGGTCTTAGCTGCATAGTGACACAGCTTCCACATCTGATATTTACACTGCTTAAGCGGGAGGCGGGAACTTACACTTTTCTGATCGGATCCCTTTCTAGCCCGTCATTCATTATGACTGTCGATGCGTACTTTGCTATTTATGCTATTGTGCAGTTCATGCGTGCTTTGTGTTAGCTGACTGGTCGGAGGGCATGAATGCTGCCTGCAGCTATTGTAAGAGGAACGAGCCTAACCTTTTTTTTTTTTTTTTGGTGGGGGGTGCTGGTGATTCAAGACGGTAACTGACAGTGAGCCACTGTAACGGTTGACGCCATTTATGTTTGTTTCATTTTTGTTTCATTCCTTTTTTGTAAATAGGGGTAGATGGTATATCTGAGTGCTGTCCGCAAGCCCATGCTGAATGGGGGCTCATTTTTAGCTTTTCTTGCTCTTCATCAGATTGCGTTACTGCGCTCCGATCGCGTTGTCTAGACCTGGATATAAAGAGACACGAAGCAGAGTTGCATTACCCGGGGCTGGTAGTGTAAAGCGGGGCGGTGGTCAGTATCAGACACGGGAAAAGTGATCGAGGAAGGGGCAAAGGTATTCACCGCTTGTGAATTATGGAGCAAGATTAATCTGCAAAACCTGCGGCTTCTGTTTACCTTCTTCAGTAACCGACAAAGCTTTTGCGCTTAATGGGCCCTTTTCAGGCTCGTAAATGCGTGAACTATCCTGTTTCTTCTCTTGAAACCGAGGCCACTTGTTCGTTTCAGTTGACAGATTGAGAACACAGTGTTTCTTTTCTAAAGAGAGGGGGAAGAATAATCTGAGATTTTCAAAAGAAGATCATTTTTTGAGGCGTGTGCCCTGTTCTGTTGACATCCAGGTAGCATGCCAGTTCCCTTTCAACAAAAGATACCGGTTTCATGTCTGGACTTGTCCAAACTCACTTTTGTGTCTGAAGCGTTTTCCCACAGTTATCAGTGAGAGAAACCTTAGCCGCGCTCGAGCTGGTTTGGGAAACGTGCAGTTTGGCTGCGTTTCAGAGGAAGAAACAGGGCTGCATCTGTGGTCCTGGGTTGGAGGCCTGTACAGCGCGGTGATCTCAGTGCTCCAGCGGGGCATGCATACTGTGCACAGCTGGTTGCTGTGTATCCTTTTTGGGAAGCATTTTGGCAGATTGCCCTGGCGCTTGGGATGGGCCATATGGTCGGGCAGGACAGGTGACGCCGCTGTTTGGTGGAAAAAGAAAAGTTTGGCAGTTGGATGGCACGGCAGCGGGCAGTGCGTTATGCATCTTCATGGGTGGAGAGCTGTAGTGATTTCAGATCCTGGCAGATACATGAATTCCATTACACGTTGCTTTAAATTGCACCCATTTCGCAAACGCCCTCATGCAGAGTTGCATGTGAAACAGAACGCATAAGAAGCCTGAATAGGTTTACTAAAGCAGAATAAGACAGAGAAGAGTCATTAACTCTTAGAGGACAAGCCATAAATCTTGGGCTAGGAGCTACTGCTGTGATTAGGCAAACTGTTTTGATAAGACCCTTGAACAAGTCTTGTTTAATGTGTCAGTATATCCAGTATTAAATGTATGCAGTGTAAGGTTATATCAGGAAATGCTTGACTAACAAAAGTGAGGACAGCCCTGCAGGTATGTGTTATGCATCAGGATGAGAGGCTGGTAATTGGTGGGGCTCTGAGACCCAGGGGAGAGGGCTGGTCGGGCTTTAAGCCCCAGTGGCCGGCTGGGAGGGGAGCATGTCTGGCCTCTGTGCTTTGGAGAATTCCATTGAGCCCTGCAACAAGAGGAGGGGGTGTGCGAATGTGGCATGTAGGTGGTGTATGTGGAGACGGCTACACACACACACACACACACACACACACACACACGCACACACTCACACACACACACACACCACACTCACACAGTGCTCTCCTCTGTCAGTTACCTGATAGTGGTGAGAGCCGTTGAGGTATTTCAAAGAGCTGCAGGAATAAAAGGGAATTTTGCAACCCCCCACCCCCCAACACACCACCCTGCCCCTCTTGCTCCACCCTATCCCCCATTTTAACCACCCATCACAGACTTAGTCCATCACACCCCCACCCCTGCCGTAACTGCCAAAAAAAGTAACAGAACTAAAAGGCAGAAGATGATTAGACAAGATTTGCAGAAGCATTTCTGTTTTTTCTTGTTCTTTATTCTTTAGTGAATGCTGGGCTTATTTATTAGCATACCAAGAGTCACTGTATCACAATTGAATTGGTGAATTCAATAAGGGTCCAACTCCACGCATTTTCAACAGGGAGTTGGACTCTTATTGAATTCACTGATTCAATTTTATAGGTCACTCTCTCCAGAGGGAGAAGAATTTGTTGGAGTGTCCTTTTTAGAATTCAGTACCTTAGAGCTTATTTAACCCCTTAGCGCAGAATACAAATAATGCCAATTTTTCCTGTTTGTGCATGAGACCATCCAAGGCTTTACAACTCAGTATTTGTGTTACAGAGACTGAGGAAAATCATTACAGTGAAGCAAGACATGTGGAAATTCAATTACAGAATTGTATTTTGGAATTTATGGATGCTGGTGCCCGAATCGGTTACAGGACTCTTCGTCCCCAGTTTAATCCCTGAGGACTATTATACGGATTAAGGTTAGGTTTAGGGTAAGAGTTAGGGATAGTTTTCTAATAAAGGAACAGGGCAAAGCATTATTGAGGACGAACCATCCAGGGACGAAGAGTCTGGGCATGAAAAGTTCATGGGGAGGAAAAGTTTGGGGACGAAAAGTCCCGGGACAAAAAATCCGGGGAAGAAGAGTCCTGGAGCCATCGAAATCTGTGCAGAGGGGTTAAGCTACAAATGTAGGTCTGTCTTCGGCACTGGCAGCAACAAGATAAAACACTGCTATCTGCAGTCATTAACTTAGTAGCTGTTTGCTAACTGCTGATCGATTTATTTTTGCTATCGCTGGAATCGGAGACGAATTTGTGCTAATCGTGGGACCAGCATCAGACGTTTCTCTCTAATGAGCAATTAGATATGAGAAAGACACGCATCAGGCGGTGTTGTTTACAGCAACGCATAAAAGAAAGAGTCACCCAAAACCGCCTCCTGACGATTCATCTCAGGATTAATTGAAGTTTGTGTGAATGGAGGCCAAACAGGATAAGCCAGCTCGGTCACAGCAGAGCGCTTAATTACTAGCATACTGCTTACCTGATGGCAGCGCGTACGCAGAATAATATCGCAGGACATTCGTTACATTTCTATTCTCGGGCATCCACCCCCGTTACTTTGCCTCCCTCCCTGACATGTCTAGCTTTCCCACAGCTAAGCCGATTAGATCAGAAACGGACCAAATAATTCATTTCGCTGGACTGAGAAGCGTGAGTTAGCTGCAGGCGTTTTCTGGTGTTTAAGATTTGTTTAGAGGGTTACAGAGAGTAGTCTGGGAATGTGTGTGTCCTCTATGAGGGGGCGGTTGTGACCACAGCCTTGAAACCGAACGATAAAGCTGGTAGCGATGTGCGCAGGGCTTTCATGTCTTTTTTTTTTCATTTTCTTTCCTGTCAAATTGATCTGCTTCTTTCCTCTCTCCCCCCCTCTCTCACACAGAGGTCCTTCACGCTGATAGTGGAAGCCTTGGACTACAGTAACGAGACGGCCGGAGGCAGTGAGTATCTGCTTGCTTTTCTTTGTGTGAATGAGCTCAGTTTCACTTAATAGGGGTCTCAGAAACGTGAGGCTTTTCGACAGGAATTCCCCACCACTCATATAACCTGGGAGAAAGAAAAACTGAGTGACTGTGCGCAGAGGAGTCCTGAGACATGTGTCTCTCTCTCGCCTGAATCATCATGTAGTGCTTCAGTTATTGTTTTTGCTGCTGTGGCGTGTTTTATGGGTCAAAGGTTACGAGGGACCCTGTGTAAGTGAAACGGCATGGCTGAACTCAGGAGCAGTCTCTGCTCAAAGCCAGAAATGGAAGTTTATTTTTCCTATCGTCTTCCCCGAAAGGTGTTAGCCACACTAAGGTGCTAAAGAGAGCGCGTTGACAGGTGGTCGTGACGACGTGGAGGAGGCAGGGACTGTGCTCTGACGTACTTATGAAAACTTTTGCGGAGGCTTGACGCCTGATGACAGCTGCGTGTCGGGGTCGAGCGGTCGAGATGTCGGAGCGGGGAACGCTGTGCAGCTCTGGGCCCTGACCTTCCGCCCGCCCAGGCTTCAGTCTGATGGCATGCGCTGCCTCTCCCAGCATGCACTGTGTTTCCCAGTGAGACTGAAATGGGAGGTCAAAGCCAAAGGCTGTTCTGAAAAGACATGTCACTTGCCTCCCTTAGCTACGTAGATTAACACTTTATATATATTTTAATGCAACGTGTTCTCATCCTGATGTGTCATGTATTGATGCTCTCTGACTAAGCGTCACTGTATGACCGATTTAGAGCCTTTTGGCATGCTTATTTTATACTTATATCCCCGAACGCCGAATGGCCTACGTGTTAACGCGATAACTTCAGTAATATTTCAATTAGAAATTTCATGTTTTGCATATAAGTAACTATCAGAAAGAGGAAGAATTGATTCGATTTTGGACAGTTAACAGTATCTAGATTGGCCACCAGGGGCCAAAAACGGAAAAATCACAGTTTTTATCATATCTCCCGAAATATTTGTCCGATTGACCTCAAATCAAGTGCAAATGAAAGGTTATAACCTGAGGATGTATCCAATGATGACATTATACCTGTTTGACTCAAAATTATGACACAAGGTGGAGCTTTCTCACATAAAATTCAACATTTTTGCCATATCTTTGGAACCATTTGTCCAATTGACATGAAACTATGTGTAACTGCAAGGTCATGACCTCACAACGTGTCACATGATGACATCATACCTGTATGGTTCAATATTTTGCCACCAGGTGGCGCTTTGTGATGGAAAATTACCATTTTGGCCATATCTTCAGAACCATTTGTCCGATTGACCTGAAATTAAGTTCAAATGAAAGTCTATTCAAGGTCTATTCAAGAATTGGGGGCGTTCGGGGATATACCCCAAGCCCTCGCCTCCGACGGCATAAGCCTAGTTAAGATTATGGTTATGGGTTAGGGCTAGTGTTTAACAATTGCATCAAATAAGGATGCCAAAGGCTCTATTTTCGTCGTATATTGACGCCTAGGCTAAAAGCATCTCTATATGATGTCGAGATGAGGATCTGTTGGGTAGTGACCATCAGCTGCACAGAGGATTATGGGTAATTATGCTAGTTAGTTAAGATTTGCTCAGCTAGTTCCCTGGCCAGAAAAAATGAATGGAAGTCAATTGGAAACTTTATTAAGGGCGCAAGGTATTATTCTGTATTCCTGTTGTTACGTGCTGGGGTGTTTCAACTCCTTGCTGGTCATCCAGTTCCTCTCTCTCCCCCTGAAATCTGGAACTCCAATTTCTCAAGCTGCTGATTGCATGATTGACTCCACTTGTCCGCACCTTACCCTAAGAGGACCTGCTGCAGTTTGAGAAGATTCTGGAAGGAGGCAGTTGTGTGGCTTATAGTTGACAGTTTCCATTTTGTTTGACACGTTTTGTGATTCCCGTGTCACCCTGTGGTGAGTGGACGGCTTCCGTTCCTTTTTTTGTGCACATTTTTAGTTCAGGTTTAGGCCAGAGTAGAAACCCTGTAGAAGACTCAGCTAATTTTGGTTTGGTCAGGTGTTAGACTGATTGATGTGATATTGGATTGTGGCCCTCAGGGGCCCTGCTTTGGCCTGTCCAACATCAATTCAGTTTTGCATGTATTTTTGAACTTATATGTATTAAGCCTTTTTTAGAGATCTTTGTTTTTGTATTGTAATCTTTGGGCCTAAGCGACTTTAGAGTTGCGTCTTACTAGTCCTTTTATGTTATTGTAACATGCGCAACTTGGGACGTAACACCTGTAATTGCTTTGATCCATAAAAATGAAGTGTTTGTGAGTATTGGTGAATCATGGGGAATAACAAGAAATATTTATCTAGCTAGAAAAGCAAGCCATTTTGACACTGCTCATTTGATACTGAACAGTAGTACAAAGGAAGCCCATTAAATATACGATGTATGCCAGCTAGTGCTGCTGAATGACATAGTGCCATTGTACATTACATTTGCTCCTGTTGTCTTGTCTCATGGAAGCATCTCAGTCCAAAGCCTTACGTGAGGGTAGATTGTGCACATCGTGGATGGGTTGTGTGTATACTGCAGTTAGGTGGATAAGAATCGTGCGGAGATTCTGTAATCAGTGTGTGTGCGGGTTTGAGTGACCTTCAGTAAGTAAGTTAAGTAAATTTTGTTTATAAAGCACTTTTCACGGATAAAATCACAAAGTGGCTTACAGCAAGGATAAAATGCAATTTAATACAGAGACAACAAAAAAACACACAACAGCTCAAAAAACGGGTAACTTCACAGAGACCACAGATCATCAATATTAGTAAAAAGCCTGTCTAAAATTATAAGTTTTAAGTTCTCTCTTAAAACTTTCAGTGGACTCTATGCTGCGCAGAGTCAGAGATTCCAGTGGTGTGTAGCGCTGGCCTGAAAAGAGCAATCACCTTGTGTTTTAAAATGGGTGTGGGGGACAATCACGAGTTTCTGATCTGATGACCTTAGTGAACGTGAGGGAGGATATGGTCTCAGTAGCTCAGTGATGTACAAGGGGCTTGATCAAGGAGGGCTTTAAAAGTAAGTGCAAAACTCTTAAAGTGAATCCTAAAATTCATTTGGCCCTTGGATGACTAGCCAATCCTTGTGCTTGAATGCTCCATAGGGGCCTGTCTTTGTGAGAACGTTGGTGGATCAAGTGGCCTAGAGGTCAAGCGGGCCAGAAAGTAAGGCAACCTGCTGCAAAGCATTTTTGAGTTCGCTCAGTTTGAGTTTTTCAGTTTGCCCAAACTCAATTTTGAAAGAACTTGGAACGTGAAGTTGTGCCAACTCAAAAGTGCTAAGGTGTTCTTTGCCTTAAGTTGAGTCAACTTCAGATTTTTCACAGTGTGCTCACTGAGAGAAAAAATGATCAGTGCTGTGAGCGTGTGATGTTCTGGAAGCACCTGGATGGTGTGAGCTTCATGAAGAGAGAAGCTGCCCTGGGAAGACACGGTCCCCTCACCACTTAAAAATCTGTTAGAATGCGAAGCGTTTAAGGGGTTAAATCTGTAAGGCATCCTGTGTGCGAGAGACAGCGCGGTGTATGCAGTCTGTCTCTGAGAGAAGGCTGGCAGGTTATAATAGGGGACCTGGAGCGAGGTCTCATGAAAAGGGAGCTGCGGTGATGAATTTTAACCCTTAGAGCGCTCAACACAAATTGTGTCCCTCAATGATATGAGGTATCTAACCCGAAGCTGTTGAAAACCTATCATGTAACAGGTTTTCAACAGCAAAAGATAAATAAATTAATTATTTTTGATTTTTGGAAAATTTATTTCTGCTGTATGCAGATGCTGTACATGCTTTGACAGTGCTTTGAGCTGTCTTGCCAGAAGTGTGTGTGTGTGTGTGTGTGTGTGTGTGTGTGTGAGTGAGTGTTTTTGTTTATGTGAGTGCGTGAGAAGGGTAGTGTGTCTCACTGTGAGTCTGAGTGCGCTTGTGCCAATCACTTTTCTGCCTGCTTGTTCTCAAATGATATTGGCTAATATGAAAAAAGTGGACCCAGTTGAAAATAATCCTCAAGAAAAAGTCTCATTTGAACGGAGTCTGTATTCAGGCGCAACTTGTTTGCTGCACCTTCCCCTGGACCTGTGAGAAAAGCTGTCCAAATGTAAACACGCTGCATCTCTGTGAATTAGTAATATTCAGATATGAAATGATGTTCTGGATTATTCTGCTGCTAATCCATGTAGCCACTGCAGCTCTACCTTTTGTAAATGTGGAGTGATGGTGAGACTGAGAGGACTAGAAAGGTGTTAACAGGAGGTCCAAATCCAAGGTCAAAAGAAAATCAGAGTGTATATGACTTTTTTTAGCTGTCCCTAAAACGACTTTGATTAATTTCACATCAAAACACAGCTGCATTAATTGTTTACATTTCTTTATTGCTCTGATTTGGGGGAAAAAAACAGATTTTTGCTATTGTGCTCTATGGACGTAGACAAGGTTTCAAGAGACTTTGAAACTGGATGCCATAATCACTTCGGAGAAATTTAGAAAGATGACAAAGGTCTTGGAAGTTGTGGTCTGTGCATGTTTTAAATAATCGTGCCGTCGCATTATCTGTTAATGTTTTGAATGTATTTCTGTATGTTGATTATTGTTATGCTGCTTTCACACCAGACGCGAACCAAATTTTTTGCACGACAAATTACATTAAAAGTCAATGCAAAGATGCGAATACACATGAAACGTGAATACACGCGTTTTGCATGTATTCGGGTCAATGACAAAAGCCTTTTAAAAATTGTTTTTTTTTGTAGTTAATCTTTAAAAATGTACAGAATACATTTATTTGAAATTGGAAGAATGTGTTTAAACAAGTCTTAATGGTTGCACAACATTTATAGGGTTTTTTGTACCGTTTTAGACTTTATTTGCAATTTCACCAGCCAAAAAATGTCAGGTGGTGCAACCAAAAAAACACACTTGACTTTTTTTTTCTTAGTGATTCTTTTCTAGTAAATATACCTGAGAGTGTCTACACTGCCTAAACATTTGTAATTATTTGGTATTATTATTATTAATTATTTGGCTTGGTATTAAAAGTAACTTATGGATTCTTTATTGTAGGAGTCGGGTATTTTGGTTTTCCAAACAATTTAAGAAATAAACTATTGAACTTTGTTTATTCGAAAGGCTTTCAATATAAAATGATGCCCCCATATTAATATTATATTAATTCATATTTAAAATGACATTTAATACATTTCACATTTTGTTAACTTGCTCGGATAGTTGCGCCACCTGACATTTTGAGGGTTTGAGATGGCAAAACATAAAATATATATCATTTTTATGATAAACTGCAATTATGTTCAAATTAAACAGGTTTTATAGAATAAAATGATGCTTACTATGAATCATTTGAAATTATTTTAAACCAAAGTAGTGCACTTGGACGGTGTCTCGTCATTCAACCATTCGCATCTCGACTTTGAATGTAATCTGTCGTGCAAAAACTTTGTTTAGCGTCCAGTGTGAAAGCGGCTTTATGATGACATAATTCTACAAAAATAATGTTAAGATGATACAATTCTACAAAAAGGGCATCATCGCAAATGAGAAATGGGTTTCCCTTTTCAAATAAAGGATAAATAAATAAATAAAAAAATAAATAAATAAATTGGTATAATTATTTTAACTGTACACATGTAATTAATTTCTTGTTTTGTTGAATTGCTTTGTTCAGAGTGCTCAAAACTGAAGACTAGTGTACAGTTGGAGTCTGTCATGTCACAGAGAGGGAAAGAGGTCAGGTCACTGTGTACAAGTTACAGCAGCTTCTGTGGCCCCAGAAACATGTCTGCAGTCGGCACTGTGACCCCTCTCTGAAACCTCCTGGTCTCCATGTCTGATCTACAGAAGGAGCGCTTATCGAGAAGGCGGTCCACTCCGGCATGATTAACCCTAACGGGCTGTGGCAGACCCTGAAGCACAACGGGCAGGTGGCCCAGTTCGAGTTTCAGATTCGCGTTTCCTGCGATGAGCACTACTACGGTATCGGCTGCAACAAGTTCTGCCGCCCGCGAGATGAGTTCTTCGGCCACTATGCCTGCGACCACAACGGCAACAAGACCTGTCTGGAGGGCTGGGCCGGCCCAGAATGCAAC
This sequence comes from Gymnothorax reevesii, assembly GCA_029721435.1. Lineage (NCBI taxonomy): Eukaryota > Metazoa > Chordata > Actinopteri > Anguilliformes > Muraenidae > Gymnothorax > Gymnothorax reevesii. Next base: position 24,331,599 of record CM056591.1, on the reverse strand, counting down.
ACAGGTAACAAGAGTTCTGGTGTTTGGGCTGTCTGCGTGGGGAATTGGCCGCAGCCAATGAGAGTGAGTCTGTAAGCTTTCAAGATGGTTGACTTGACTTATTGGTATAAAATTGTTTCAAGACAAGTTTTAGGACAAGTCACCAAGTGATCTAAGCTCAAGCCGCTCAGAAATGATACGACTTGAAAATTGGTGGGGGCTTAACCCCCCCCCCCCCCCGGTCTAGATAGGGTTAAAGGGTAGAGCTGTACACTAAAACCAGTCACACATGGCCTGCAATGCAATGCGATGAGATAATGGAAATATATAGAATCTATTGCATTCAATGGAGCAGTATTACTCAGCAGGACACTGTTACGTGACACATTTCTTTTTTCTGTGCCATTTTTTGATATGTCAAAATGGAATTAGATAAGCAAGCTATCCCCAGTTATTTACCCAAATTTAATGTGCCTAAATATAGGTCAGTTTAGGTTTCTGTTGCATTGTTGAAACAGCTGTATTGCTGGGCTGCTTAGCAAGAACACATCATGTTTAAATCAAATGGAGACAGGCTGTGATTTAACCCAGTTTTGGACGGAAGCCAAGATATCAAACCATTATAAAATCTTTCTCATCCCAGAGAGCTGTAATAGCTGAGCAGCACATATCATCTGTGATTTACATAACTATCCATGAGCTTACTTAAACAATGTTTCAAATGCCAACAGAAAATTACTTATAAATGTTAGCCTAAATATTCAATCTTCAGTGACGCTACTTCAACATGAAGACAAAAAAGCATAAAAAGATGAGTGGAGGTTCAATGTTGAGATCCAGAAATGCCCTGAATTATATGACCAGAAAAAGGAGAGCAGCCAGAATAACACTACAAAAGAGGGAGCTTGGCTAATCTAATGCTATATCTCACAATAGTTATTAATTCGTCTGGTGAGATGCAATGTTGGCCGATGTAACTAGCATTCCTCCTGTTGTAACTTTGGCTATGTGTGCTACATGCTTTTTGTATGCAGTCTTCGTTGACTAACGTTACGGAGAATTTAACTTGTATCACTTACAACACTAGGATGTCACTAACAGCTTGTCGATAGCTAATGTAATTACCCTGAAGGCCTATTGTATGGAAATATTGTAACCAAGGGGGTAGGAATACACCCGGAAGTTTAAGCTCAATTGAACGCTCTGGAAGATGGTAGATGATCACCTAGCGGTTGCTTCTCCATTCACCCCATTCATTTTGTCTGACTTTTGACATCAAATAACTTTACACTAGAAACATTATGAGCCTTTATGTCAGCGACAATATTTTCTACTGAGAAACAACATTTTAAAGCAGAGGTCTTTACATCGCATGTAGTGTTATGGTCTGCTAATAAGCATTTTTAGCTGATGGCACCAGGCTAGGCTAAAAGTGACGTGAAATGCCGGCGACTTTCTGTCGACAGGAGGTAAATAACCGTACTGTTTAGACCAGAAGCTCATAGATGAATCATAAATAGTAGACGATTGAGCCACATAGCTAAGGAAGTGAAGTACCTATGAAGTAATAATTTGCAAAACATAATAACGTCAAACGGAATCAGACTATACTTACAGACGCAATCGCTTGCTCGCTGGGAATTATGTGTAGGGTACATCTACCAGACGAATTACCGCTTCTCAGGACATTGGTTTACGTCAGCGAGCTGACTTCGAGCCTGCACTGTAGGCGTGGTGCTCAACTGAAAACTCGTTGAATTGAGCTTCATCGCTCTCCTATTGAGAACAGAGTCATCCCACCGTTAACAACTTTTACGGTCTATGGTTGTAATGTGGTCTGCTGGTACACTCTTCTGTACATAATGGGGTTACTGTTTACAGTCTTGACTTGACTTAATATGAATCACAAGGTGGCTCCAAAAGTTGAACAGAAAATAAATAGCTGAGCATGTGATGTTACAAAGAATCGGTAGCGCCCTATGTGCGTACCAGTGGTGGCTGGTGAACTGGCGACAGGGGACGCTCAAACGCATCTCTTGAAAATAATGATTGGTCGTGACCTGTTTTCAATCATTCATTTAAATTACATTACATCATTCAATAAAAATCACAAACGCTCAGAAAACTCCAGGTGTGGTCAGTACCAGGTGTGGTCAGTCTTCATTAATTACGCACACCTGTCAACTCTCACACATTCCGCGTGAGTTTTAGTGGTATATTTACGTTCCCCTGCTGTTGCAGCAATTATTCAATCAACACATGTAAGAAATTCTCGCATGGAATTGAAGTCATTGTGCATGGAGGCTTATCAGTCTCACCTGCATTATGACTCCGGACTTCTCATGCTTCAGGGGTTGGAAGCAATCCATGTGTTTCATGATCGTTTAAACTGTTTAAATGAAGTAAGATCATTGGAAGCAATGGAATCGCATAAAGTCCTTTCAAATGATCTTATTTCATTTATATATCTATATCTTTGTATGTTTCTGTGCGTGGAGTGCAGAAAATACACAGTAATTCTTTCTCTCTGTCTGTCTGACAGTCTATCAGTAGATTTATCCTCTATTCATTGGTGTGAGGCCTTTGATCTGAATATTTATTTCCTGTGAATAGCATGTTGTATTATTAGAAACTGAACTGATGAATTTGTGATCACATGGCACCATCTACTTGAGATTGGAGGATGGGGGACAGTGGGAGACCAAATAAAACTGGGATTTTGTAGGATTACGCTGCAGGAGATTAGTCAGACTACATTTCCCACCAGCCAGAGGGGCGGGGGGCTTGAGGATATAGTAAAAGGGATGGAAGGGAGATGCTTGCAAAAATGCTGACTTCATTTTTTCCCCTTCTCCCTCTCTCCAGCTATTTGTCGACAGGGCTGCAACGCCGAACACGGAGCCTGCAAAAAGCCTGGAGATTGCAAGTAAACACACTTTTTAAACTACTTTTATTTCATTTATTCATTTGAAACTGATTCCTGGAAGGGGGAAATTTTTGGATTTTTCATCCCCTTGGTCCGTAAAGCACTGTGTTGGTATGTGTGGCTTGATTGAAACTGTCCTCAGGCGGCAGCGTTATTATAGTCCTCCAGTGGTGCCTGCGGCGGGATGTAATGCAGGTGTATCAATCAGCGACCAGGTCTGCGCCTCTGAGCCAAAATGGCTCCTACTGTCTGCTCAGTGACTGAGTTGTGCTGCCGTTGGTAGAGCCGGCTGCTTGCGTGTGGCGGGGGTCTGGATGTAGCGATAGCCCCCCTCTCTTAGGAGGAGCGGGCAGAACGTGGAAAAGCTCCGGGTTTCGTTGAAAACGGGCCCCGGAGTGTTGAGTGGTTAATGGCTGGGCTGGATCCCTCTGAATACAATGATGAGCCCATTTTTCTACACGCGCTTTGATGTCGCTTTCCTGCTGGCTTGGAATCAATGAGAAGCAGAACTCTGGAGGTGCACCCGCGGTAATTTCTGTATTAATGTGCTGGAGCTGTGTTGGGCGGTCCTGGGCCAGCACAGGGTTCCCTGAGTATGCCATGATTTAGTCCCATGATTGCTCAAGCGAGGGAGCTGTTAGGAGTTGCTATACTCAGGAGCTGGCTTTCAATTGTTCTCCCCTCAACAAAAAAGTTAAGGAACTCTCGATTTTGACCCGAATACATTAACCCTATAATGCCTAGACAAAGATCATTATATGAAAAATATGAGGATTTGTGTTTAGGTTGTGGTTTTAATGATTATTTTATTATTATTTAGGTTTTGTGACAGTAAAATATACATTGCTGAACAAAACCTCCTCTAATTCAAGGAGTATCATATCCAAAAACCAGCACCCCTGTAGAACTCAACACTCGAAATTTCAAATTATTTATATGCTCTCTACTATCTATAGCTATTCCTTAACATGTATAAGAATAGGTTTTCAAGTTATATTTACCTTGGAATGCCGAACTTCACTGCCAAAGTCCAAGGAAATTCATGAATTCCCATTCACATGGGAGCTACTACCTTGAAGTGAGTGACTAGGGGAGAGACTACTCCTGTAATATCACTTCTTCCTTCCAGGTGGCAGCACTGTGTATCAGATATGATACAATGAACAGTAGTGGTTGTGTTGCATCTTACCAGGTGGGCATGGCCCTTCAAATTTGGCCTATTATATATGATACAGGGGGCATTATAGGGTTAATTGTACAAGCTCAAGTAAATGCCAAGTGTCTTGTACGTCATTGGTGTTAATCCAAGACACAAAATTTGCCAAAACATTTGATCAGATGACTTTACTACTCCAATTCCAAACGATCCACGGGGAAGACCAGAATTGTACTAATTCCAGACCATTAAATAAAAACGTCAGACAATGTCCAGAGTCATTTCAATATCTTGAGTGACCATCTTGTGCTCTCGCCACAGCTTGACAACGTCTTGGGAAGGTCCAAACAAGATAAAATAAAACAAAAAAACCTCAGTGGTCCTCAACTTTTATGTTGACGACATTTTCAGATTAAGAGTATTTTCACATCTTGACAGTTTTGTTGCACAAACTTGCTTACTTTGGTTTGCTGACCCCAGAATGTGTGATTTATCTGGTGACATCGTTTAACCCTGTTCCGGGGGGGGATTATTGGGCAGCCCTTCTTTTGCCAGTGACAAATGCAAGTTACTCAGGACGAGCCGAGGCCTGTCTTACAGGAAGTTTAGCACCGCTGAGTTCACACTGCTTCCTTGCCAGAGAAGCTTTTAACCCGGTCATCGTCACGCGCATTAACAGCTTTGGTGCCAAAGGAGTCAATCTGCAAACAAAAAGCCTTCGCGCGAGCAGCCCCATAAATGAAAAGTAAAAATAAATAGAAGATAAAATTCCCCCTGCTAAACTTGTCGGATGGACGCGTGCAAAGCTAACGTTCACAGTAAGACGATCGCGAAAAACAGGAAGCTGCAGGCGTCTATAGCCGGAGCTCAGTGCTTAGCAGGCAGGGTCTGAGTGAAATTTTGAACGATGCAGTGGAGTGGTGAAGCAGCGGTGCGTTGCGTGTGGAAATAATGAGCGGAGTTTATTTCTGCACTGGATGCTGACCTCTCCTTGTACAGTATCCAGATGAGTCAGATGCATTTATATTATTATGCGGCTTTCAGCCTGAGTCCGGTACATCTTAGTGTTCACCTCACACAGTGACTACTGGCCCACTGCCCACATTTTTCCCGATAGAAGTCAACACTATAGCGCCTCCCACAGGTGGGCAGGGTGATGAAGGGATGACTTTTTGACGGCTGTTTTTCCCCCAGGCGCTGGGCTGGACATTAGGAATACAGGGCGACAGTTTTTTTTTTCCCCATTCGCCCTTTGACCTTGTGTTTTCTTGTATGTGTGGGTACAGATGGAGTCTGCAGAGTCATCTTGACTCGACCCCCCTCAGACAGCAGTAGTCACTGCTCAACATCGTTAACCACTGCTGTCCGTCTGTGGACTGAGTAAAACCGGCAGTCAGTTGCTGGGACTACAGAGGTCAACACTGGGGCTTTTTTCCGCAGATGCTCCTAGAAAGGCTATCATTTTGCATGCAGCATTGACCTTTGACCTTATATGAAGACCGCTGCCTCCCTTCTCCAGCAGTGTTTGTACTTGAGTAGTTCAGCTCTGCACCAGTATGTAAATCTCTCTCTTTTGTACAATCCAGTGCCTGATGGACCGACATTGTCCTGATGAAGCATTAACAACATCTCACACTGCAAAATGACTGTATTAAGCAGTGTTTTTGTCAGACAACAAGACTTAAAAATGTATTTTTATCCTTATCCAAAGAAGAAAATTAGATTCCTTTTCTGTTTTTGTTCCACTGGATACATTTTGTATCGCCACTGGCAAATACTGCCCTGATTCAACATATATTATCTTATCACCAAAACGTCTTAATCTGCAGAAAAAAATGACCAGAAAGTGATAAAAGAATAGGAGTTGAAGTTTAAATTTTAATATGTAGGCTGGAATATTCAATCAGATTGATGTATATTTTAGTTTCTACTTAATGCTTGTCTACATTCTGTATTCTGAAACATTCCCCTGTCACGTAGCGGATAGCATGCTGTTATTCTAGGTTAAGTGGTATGGTCTGGGGAAGGTCCCTCTCTAGTGTGGCTGTTTGTAAACACGTGTCATGTGATCGAGCTGTAGAACTGTTGGCCCCCCCTCCTCTCCCCCCAGCTGTCCGCAAAGCGTCTCAACTGGGTGTAAACTCAGCCCACTCACTCCATGCCAGGCCCTGTCTAATCTCACATGGCCACAGCTCCTCCGACGCAGCCTCTGAGTGAATTTGAGTGTTGCCTCACTGCAAACCCACTGGTGTTTTCTCTGCACATGCCCAGACCCTCTCTCTTGCCAGCTGTTCGGAAGAGACCCTGCTGAACTCGCTGCTCCTTTTCAAATATGTTTTTCCTGGCTTAACGCAAAACTGTTGTTTTGAACATTATTTTGAAACTGGGATGGCGTGAAACTGATACCATTTCTCTTTTCCTCCCGTGTCATTGAGTCTGAATGTGCTTTGTTCGGGCTGTGCGACTCCAGTTTGGGAATTTTCTTACTTTGTTTCCATATTCTGTCGTCGTGACGCATCTTAATGTAGTATTTGTGCGCGGCCTTGTCTGCCGTGTGTCAGTGGAATTCTGTCTTTCCTCTATTGTTTGGACATATTTTCTGATTTTTAGTATTGTTGCCCCCGGACGAAGTCAGACGGCTACTATGGATTCATGCTTGTCGTCTCTGCTGTCTTCCCTGCGTCCGTAGACACTTCCTTGAAGATGCTGTACAGGCTGAAATTTTTGACCGATTACTTTCATATTTGGTATGGACATGTGTCATACTTCGGTTATGACATCTGTGGATTTTAGTTGCCATGGCTGCAGCATTGGCTGAATAACGCGCAAAAAAGTGGAGAAGCGGGCTTTCGGGGACTACGCCCATGTAGTTGTGGCCGGCCGGACTGTCTAGTTGTTGTTGTTGTTGTTGTTAATAATAATACAATTATTATTATTATTATTATTATTATTTAGTTGTAGTAGTAGCAAGAGTAGTAATAGCCATGCCACTTACAACCAGCAATAGTTGTATTACTTGTAGGTAGCAGTGGCAGTGCAAATAGTAGGAGTAGTGTTTGCACTTACAGGGGCAGTTTTAAGTAGTACAAAACCCAAAATCTGTGAAGTTGGCACGTTATGTAAATCGTAGATAAAAACAGAATACAATGATTTGCAAATCCTTTTCAACTTATAATCAATTGAATATACTGCAAAGACAAGATGTTTAATGTTCAAACTGAGAAGCTTTATTTATTTTTGCAAATAATCATTAACTTAGAATTTAAAGGCAGCAACACATTGCAAAAAAGTTGGCACAGGGGCCTTTTTATCACTGTGTTACATCGCCTTTCCTTTTAACGACACTCAGTAAATGTTTGGGAACTGAGGAGACCAATTTTTGAAGCTTTTCAGGTGGAACTCTTTCCCATTCTTGCTTGATGTACAGCTTAAGTTGTTCAACAGTCCGGGGTCTCCGTTGTCGTATTTTACGCTTCATAATGCGCCACACATTTTCAATGGGAGACAGGTCTGGACTACAGGCAGGCCAGTCTAGTAGCCGCACTCTTTTACTACGGAGCCATGCTGTTGTAACACGTGCAGAATGTGGCTTGGCATTGTCTTGCTGAAATAAGCAGGGACGTCCATGAAAAAGACGTTGCTTGGATGGCAACATATGTTGCTCCAAAACCTGTATGTACCTTTCAGCATTAATGGTGCCTTCACATACGTGTAAGTTGCCCATGCCTTGGGCACTAATACACCCCCATACCATCACAGATGCTGGCTTTTGAACTTTGCGCCTATAACAGTCCGAATGGTTCTTTTCCTCTTTGGTCCGGAGGACACAACGTCCACAGTTTCCAAAAACAATTTGAAATGTGGACTCGTCAGACCACAGAACACTTTTCCACTTTGCATCAGTCCATCTTAGATGAGCTTGGGCCCAGCGAAGCCGGCGGTGTTTCTGGGTGCTGTTGATAAATGGCTTTTGCTTTGCATTGTTGAGTTTTATCTTGCACTTGCAGATGTAGCGACGAACTGTAGTTACTGACAGTGGTTTTCTGAAGTGTTCCTGTGCCCATGCGGTGATGTCCTTTACACACTGATGTCGGTTTTTGATGCAGTACCGCCTGAGGGATCGAAGGTCACGGGCATTCAATGTTGGTTTTTGACCTTGTCGCTTACGTGCAGTGATTTCTCCAGATTCTCTGAACCTTTTGACGATATTACGGACCGTAGATGATGAAATCCCTAACTTTCTTGCAATAGCTCGTTGAGGAATGTTGTTTTTAAATTGTTCAAAAATCAGCTCACGCATTTGTTCACTAAGTGGTGACCCTCGCCCCATCCTTGTTTGTGAATGACTGAGGATTTCAGGGAAGCTGCTTTTATACCCAATCATGGCACCCACCTGTTCCCAATTAGCCCGTTCACCTGTGGGATGTTACAAATAAGTGTTTGTTGAGCATTCCTCAACTCTCTCAGTCTTTTTTGCCACTTGTGCCAGCTTTTTTGAAAAATGTTGCAGGCATCAAATTCCAAATGAGCTAATATTTGCAAAAAATTACAAAGTTTACCTGTTCGAACATTAAGTAACTTGTCTTTGCAGTGTATTCAATTGAAAATAGGTTGAAAAGGATTTGCAAATCATTGTATTCTTTTTTATCTACGATTTACACAACGTGCCAACTTCACTGGTTTACTGCACAAGTAATAGGCATAATAGTTGTAGCAGCTGTAGCTGTTTTTATAATAGTAATACCAGTAGCAGGATTGGTAGTGTGAAAGATGTATGGTGTTTGCAGGCAGGGGGTGCATTGACTGATGTGTACTCATGTGTTCCTGTAGATCAAGGATGCAGTGAATGACGTGTGCAGTGGCTGATGTGTGCTCATGTGTTCCTGTAGATCAAGGGTGCAGTGACTGATGTGTGCTCATGTGTTCCTGTAGATCACGGGTGCAGTGACTGATGTGTGCTCATGTGTTCCTGTAGATCAAGGGTGCAGTGGCTGATGTGTGCTCATGTGTTCCTGTAGATCAGGGGTGCAGTGGCTGATGTGTGCTCATGTGTTCCTGTAGATCAAGGGTGCAGTGGCTGATGTGTGCTCATGTGTTCCTGTAGATCAGGGGTGCAGTGACTGATGTGTGCTCATGTGTTCCTGTAGATCACGGGTGCAGTTGCTGATGTGTGCTCATGTGTTCCTGTAGATCAGGGGTGCAGTGACTGATGTGTGCTCATGTGTTCCTGTAGATCACGCGTGCAGTGGCTGATGTGTGCTCATGTGCTCCTGTCGGTCAGGGGTGCAGTGACTGATGTGTGCTCATGTGTTCCTGTAGATCAGGGGTGCAGTGACTGATGTGTGCTCATGTGTTCCTGTAGATCAGGGGTGCAGTGGCTGATGTGTGCTCATGTGTTCCTGTAGATCAGGGGTGCAGTGACTGATGTGTGCTCATGTGTTCCTGTCGATCACGCGTGCAGTGGCTGATGTGTGCTCATGTCGGTCAGGGGTGCAGTGACTGATGTGTGCTAATGTGTTCCTGTAGATCAGGGGTGCAGTGACTGATGTGTGCTCATGTGTTCCTGTCGATCACGCGTGCAGTGGCTGATGTGTGCTCATGTCGGTCAGGGGTGCAGTGACTGATGTGTGCTAATGTGTTCCTGTAGATCAGGGGTGCAGTGACTGAAGTGTGCTCATGTGTTCCTGTAGATCAAAGGTCCAGTGACTGATGTGTGCTCATGTGTTCCTGTAGGTCAGGGGTGCAGTGACTGATGTGTGCTCATGTGTTCCTGTAGATCACGGGTGCAGTGACTGATGTGTGTTCATGTGTTCATGTAGATCACGGGTGCAGTGACTGATGAGTGCTCATGGGTTCCTGTAGGTCAGGGGTCCAGTGACTGATGTGTGCTCATGTGTTCATGTAGATCACGGGTGCAGTGACTGATGAGTGCTCATGTGTTCCTGTAGATCAGGGGTGCAGTGACTGATGTGTGCTCATGTGTTCCTGTAGATCAGGGGTGTAGTGGGTGATGTGTGCTCATGTGCTCTTATAGATCACGGGTGCAGTGGCTGATGTGTGCTCATGTGTTCCTGTAGATCACGGGTGCAGTGGCTGATGTGTGCTCATGTGTTCCTGTAGGTCAGGGGCGCAGTGACTGATGTGTGCTCATGTGTTCCTGTAGATCAGGGGTGTAGTGGGTGATGTGTGCTCATGTGTTCCTGTAGATCAGGGGTGTAGTGGGTGATGTGTGCTCATGTGCTCTTATAGATCACGGGCGCAGTGGCTGATGTGTGCTCATGTGTTCCTGTAGGTCAGGGGTGCAGTGACTGATGAGTGCTCATGTGTTCCTGTAGATCAGGGGTGCAGTGGCTGATGTGTGCTCATGCGTTCCTGTAGATCAGGGGTGCAGTGGCTGGTGTGTGCTCATGTGGTCTTGTAGATCACGGGTGCAGTGACTGATGTGTGCTCATGTGTTCCTGTAGATCACGCGTGCAGTGGCTGATGTGGGCTCATGTGTTCCTGTAGATCAGGGGTGCAGTGGCTGATGTGTGCTCATGTGTTCCTGTAGATCAGGGGTGCAGTGGCTGATCTGTGCTCATGTGTTCCTGTAGATCAGGGGTGCAGTGACTGATGTGTGCTCATGTGTTCCTGTAGATCACGGGTGCAGTGACTGATGAGTGCTCATGTGTTCCTGTAGATCAGGGGTGCAGTGACTGATGTGTGCTCATGTGTTCCTGTAGATCAGGGGTGTAGTGGGTGATGTGTGCTCATGTGCTCTTATAGATCACGGGTGCAGTGGCTGATGTGTGCTCATGTGTTCCTGTAGATCACGGGTGCAGTGGCTGATGTGTGCTCATGTGTTCCTGTAGGTCAGGGGCGCAGTGACTGATGTGTGCTCATGTGTTCCTGTAGATCAGGGGTGTAGTGGGTGATGTGTGCTCATGTGTTCCTGTAGATCAGGGGTGTAGTGGGTGATGTGTGCTCATGTGCTCTTATAGATCACGGGCGCAGTGGCTGATGTGTGCTCATGTGTTCCTGTAGGTCAGGGGTGCAGTGACTGATGAGTGCTCATGTGTTCCTGTAGATCAGGGGTGCAGTGACTGATGTGTGCTCATGTGTTCCTGTAGATCAGGGGTGTAGTGGGTGATGTGTGCTCATGTGCTCTTATAGATCACGGGTGCAGTGGCTGATGTGTGCTCATGTGTTCCTGTAGATCACGGGTGCAGTGGCTGATGTGTGCTCATGTGTTCCTGTAGGTCAGGGGTGCAGTGGCTGATGTGTGCTCATGTGTTTCTGTAGATCAGGGGTGCAGTGGCTGATCTGTGCTCATGTGTTCCTGTAGATTATGGGTGCAGTGACTGATGTGTGCTCATGTGTTCCTGTAGATCACGGGTGCAGTGGCTGATGTGTGCTCATGTGTTCCTGTAGATCAAGGGTCCAGTGACTGATGTGTGCTCATGTGTTCCTGTAGATCAAGGGTCCAGTGACTGATGTGTGCTCATGTATTCCTGTAGATCAAGGGTCCAGTGACTGATGTGTGCTCATGTGTTCCTGCAGATCAGGGGTGCAGTGACTGATATGTGCTCATGTGTTCCTGTAGATCAGGGGCGGAGTGGCTGATGTTTGCTCATGTGTTCCTGTAGATGCCAGTTTGGCTGGCAGGGACAGTTCTGTGATAAATGCATCCCGCACCCGGGCTGTGTTCATGGCACCTGCATTGAACCCTGGCAGTGCCTGTGCGACACCAACTGGGGAGGACAGCTCTGCGACAAAGGTATGGCCCCCTCCCCCCTCATTTACTCTTTCTGAGAAACACCATTGCTGTGAATAATGGCACTACTGATAATATTGGGAGAACAATCACCCTCACAATATTTGTCACAAAATGTTCATTTTTTCTGTAAATAATTGATCAAATGTCGGCTACCGGGTTAGCTCACTTCAGTGCCGCTCTGCCAGTCCGGTAGTCATCGGTAGCCTTTTCAGTGCAGCGCACAATTGGCTTTGCAGCAAAATAAATTGGTTGGGACTGCAGGTTGGGGATTATTGAATTACAGCGTTGTTCGTAGCTCAAGCGCCTCCTGTTGGGCAGCCGGGCGCTCGTCAGTAAAATTCTAAGCTTGCTCGTGTTCCGTATCCTCCACCCTTGTTCCAAACTTGCGGAGTTTTGAGCTATGAGTGTAAAAAGCAGCAGCAGCTAACAGGCGAGTGCTTCGGAGGGGAGCCACGAACTGGGAACATGGGGTTGCATACGAACAAGCTTGTACATAGTTTGCTAATTGGGCCTTGCAGCTTTGGATGGGATTGGAGATTCCAAATTTTAAAAAAGAATAAAAATTTCAATCATTGATGACAGTGTTGATACTAAATGAGGAGGGGCATCATTTTTTTTTTTTTCCCCCAACCCCCCCCCCCCCCCACCCTCTTGGGAGGTCAGCTTTAAATGAGGAGAAGGTACAACAAAAACTAAGACACACATAGCAGTACAGGTTAGTATAGATATGCATAGACATAGAGAAGACACAGAGTGATTGGGAGACAGGGAGAAACAGAAAAAAGAGAAAGAGAGAGGAAAAAAAGAAAAGGAAAAAGAATGAGCAAAATTGTTAATTTAACCAATAAGCAACCAAACTAAAAAAAAAAAAACAGTTAATAGGATATAAAGATGAAAGAGTTGTAGTGTGCTTTGATAGGTGTCATGGTTATTGTGACTGGGGTCTGTGGTCATGGAGGTGGGTTTGGCGGTTGGGTGAGCTCAGGGTGGGTTATGAAAGGGTTCCATGTTTCATTAAAGGCTGATATAGTGTTTTGTTTGTGGGCTGTTGTTCTGATAATTGAAATGTGTTCTTTGAGGAGGTTGATCCAGTGATTGACATGATTTTTTTTTATTTCCAGTTTTGAAAGATTATTTTCTTGCCGATGGCTAGAGAGGGGCATCATTTTAATAGGTACTACTACAATTCATAGTAAAGGGCAGTGGGCAAGAGGAGATTGTAAAACCCTCCTCTTGCCCCCTGCCCTTTCTTGTCCAGAAATGCAGTACTGTGTAATGGCGGGGCGGGGTGAATACTTGGTTTGTCAAGATACGAACAGAAGTTTTTTTTGGACAGTGCTGAGGCTGAAACTCTGTCACTCATTCCGTACCCCAGACCTGAACTACTGTGGCACTTACCAGCCCTGCCAGAGCGGGGGCACCTGCATCAACACGGGACCTGACAAGTACCAGTGCTCCTGCCGGGACGGCTACTCCGGGGTCAACTGTGAGAGGGGTACGTACCCGAGCCGGGTCAGGGCTGACCCTGTTTACCATGTGCTCCCCTCAGGTATCAGATATGCAGCGTAATCTGCACTTCCTGTAGTATTCAACACTCAGGTTCTGCGTACTTCACTTTGTGCTTTAATGATAAACCTCAGTACCGTTATTGTAGCCATGTGACGTATAGCCAATGCAAATGAGCCGCAGGCATATGTATTGCAGACAGGGGTGCCGTATAGGGGGGAAAAGTTAGGACAATTCAAGGGCCCCTGACAGACAGGGGCCCCAAAAAATAGGTAAAAATTAAAATATGATTTTGCTATCTGGGTTGAGAATATTTTTTTTCAAATATTGACAGAAAATGATCAAAAACAATCTCTTTGATTTTACTTATTTTTGGCAGTAAAAGTTAAATATCCACATTGACCAAAAAGTAAACATCTATATTGACTGACCACCCCCCTGTATCTGCATGAAATGGTTTGGTCCTGCCTTAGCGCACTCACCGGTGATGGTGCTTAGTAGCAGTCTGCAGTTGCGCCAGAGCGCTACTATGGTGGATAGTACTAAAATAAAATCTGGTTTTCAAAAAAGGAGAGAAAGGAGAGAGAAGAGAGGCAAAAGAAAGGGTGTCAATATGTGACCCAGTTTTTCTCCAAGATAGGTGGGTAGCCTAGCCTACAGTCTGTGAGCCTACAGTCTCTGCTGAGCACTGGTATATTAGCATTACAGGTCCCAAGACCCTAGGTCTAATTCTCATTGCAATGCCAACTTTCTGTGTACTGAGTTAGGACACATCCTTCCAAGCATTTTGGCATCAGTTAGATGAATGTCAATGACCTTCACAGTCAACTTGACCTCAAATATAAGACCTTAAAATTTGTAATTTCCATCTCTGATCATTTTCTATTTTGGAATTTTACAATAAAAATGACATTGAGACTGTAAAAGATGGCCTTTGGCACATCTGAGATGTTCTCTCGCATCAAATAGTGAATTGCATACTGTATGCAGACTGTTGCATGTGTAACTCACTAGCAGTAAATATTGCACTGGTACTATTGAACTATCAGAAGTAAGACAGTTGCAAGCCTTCAGAGTTGGAGTTACATAAAGCTTTTAATGGGTCAGTTAATGTCCGAGAAATGTGGTGACAACAGCTGCCCAGGGGGGGTCCAATGTGATTTTTTTTTTTTTTTCATGGGGCCCAGAATTCCTGGCGGCACCCCTGAATGCAGAACTATGATTTTGGTTTTTTGAGTATGAGTTTGTTAGTGTTCAGTCACAAATGGAAAACATCTTTTGTGTGTAGAGCGTGTGCCATGAATGTGCGCTCTAGCAGGCCTTTTCTATGAATGTTCACTATTATGTGTGTCTATCGGCACTCGTTGTGAGAGTGTGTTTGTTTGTATTAATGGGTACGTGCGTGCGTGTGTGTGTGTGAGAGAGAGTGAGTGAGTGCATGCATGTGTGTGTGTCTGTGAGAGCACATGCATGTGGTAGTTGCGTTTGAGCGATTGTGACAGTGAGTGAATGCATGCATGTGGATGTGTGAGTGTGTGTGAATTTATATAATGGGAAGATCCCTCCTCCACATATAGCCATGTTCTCCAATCCCCAGTTGCTCCTGTGGACAGCAGTGCAGTGCAAGTCACGCTGTATTGCTCTGCTCATGAAAGCATGAAGGATGATTTCCAGCCAGCGTCAGTCAGGTCAGGGCACTGACTGCTGTCCTACATATACCTAGGGAGGCTTCAAGTGACCTGAAAGAGGGAGGGAGCTGTGAGAATTTAGTGTTTAAATCTGTCCCCCCCCTGCAGCGGAGCACGCCTGTCTGTCCAACCCATGCGCTAATGGAGGCAGCTGCTCGGAGACCAGAGACGGGTTTGAGTGTCAGTGCACCGCGGGGTGGAGTGGCCCCTCCTGCGTCACCAGTAAGAGCTACGCCCGGCGTCACGCCTAAATCTGCTCTTCCTGTGTCACAAGAAAAGCTGTCCCTCTGAAACGTGTCCCCTCTTGTCATCATCATGAGGCAATTTAAAGGGAATGTCTGTTTCCACAAGAGCTGTCTTCTCAGGGACTGACAATAATGCAACACTTTAAAATATTTTATTTAAAACCATCAGCAATGTTCAATTCATAGAATATAATTATAAATTCTCATACAGCTAAAACACTGTTTTATTGTTTACCGGCTTTACTGTTTGAACCATTTGGAATATACGCTTGTATGCTGAAAAATCTGCTCCCTCTATAAAGCATTCCTTGAACACTAAAGATAACTAATTACTCCACTATTTCGAAGTGGGCTGCTTTTGTCTGAGGAGGGGCATATTTTTAGTGGCGTCAGTCTCAGACTTGTAAAGCCCTTTCTCCTCCTGTCTCCGCCCTAAGATGTGGACGACTGCACCCCGAACCCATGTGGCCATGGAGGGAGCTGCCAGGACCTGGTGAACGGATTCAAGTGCCGCTGTCCTCCGCAGTGGACGGGCAAAACCTGCCTGATCGGTGAGTATTAGCCCGCCTTCAATCTGAGCTAGTAGCTATCACTGACGCCATCTAAAAAACGGGCTGAAGAAGAGGGTCCATAAACATTGACCGAGGAATCTGAATGACAGATTCTGCTTGAGAAATGGTCTCAGGTTCCATGTCATGTCGTCTCCAACCTAATCACACAGTAAAGGAGAGAACTCTTGAGCTGATATCTTTTGTAAAGCAAGGCCGCAAAAAGTGTTGTGAAAAGGATCGAATGATCGGAGCAAGAGGTAATTTTGAGAAAAAAATTTGTTGAATGGTAATACTTTTAACATAACATAACATAACATAACATGAATGGCGAGAACAGGCCGTTCAGCCCAATTACGCTCGCCAGTTTCTTTATACTATTGTGAATATACCCCTTCAGATACTCAGATACCCTTCAATGGTATCTAGCTTTGAGTCAAGCCTGCTGTTGAAAACCCCCAAAGTCTCTACCAGGCAAGTTATTCCACTTTGAAATTATTCTTTTGGTGAAGAAATATTCCGAATATCAGTGCTAAATTTACCCTTGGTCAACTTCCATTTGTGACCTCGAGTTCTTCTCGAAACACATGGTCGAAGGAATCCTACATAATTCACTTTGTTAATACCTTAAACATATTTAAAGACCTCAATCAAATCACCCCTTGTCTCCTTTTCCTAAGACTAAAGAGATTAAGTATCTTCAGCCTCTTCTCATAGCTTTCATCTTTTATACCCGGAATTGGCTTAGTGGCTCTTCTCTGAACTTTCACTAGAGCCTCTATATCTTTCTTAAAGTATGGTCCCCAGAACTGTACACAATACTCCAGATGTGGTTTGACAAATATGTTTTACAAAAGAAGCATCACCTCCTTAAAGTCTGTACTCAATACTTTTGGCAATGTATCCCAGCATCCAATTGGCTCTTTTAACTGCTACGGCACAGCTAGAACCTGTGAGGGTTTGGTCAACAATCACTCCCAAATCTTTCTCATGTGGAGCACATTCCAATTTTAAACCTACCATGAAGTAATCCCATCTAATGTTTTCATTACCTACATGTACAACTTTACATTTCACTAAATTGAATTTCATTTTCCACATTTCTGCCCAATTCTGGATTCAATCCAAATCATCCTGAATCACTTTAGCGGACTCTAAACTATTTGCCAAACCCCCCAATTTAGTATCATCTGCAAATTTAACTAATCTGCTCTCAATATTCCTATCAAGGTCATTAATGTAGATGAGGAACAGCAGGGGTCCCAAAACCGATCCCTGGGGTGATGATGAAACTGCCACATTGATGCTTACCGAAGTAACACAAGCATACCGATCAGAATTACTGCATATAAGTTAACCAGGAGCATTTTTAATTAACACGACTCGCAAACTAACATGCAGTAGCTGGTAACTGAGCGGTCATAACCACAGGGACAAACCCTTGCAATACAGGTTTTACAGACAGCAAGTTTTGTTACCGTGGACAGTTGTACTAAGCATCCAAATTACAAACAAGTATTAAAAGTTAGCTTCAAATTAGATTTATGTTCACATACCACCTGTAGAATTTCCCCTGATATCACTCTTGTATATTTAGGACACAAACGTTAGCAACAGTAACTTGGCTACGTTAGCCACTGTGCTACAGCCACAATCAACTGGCTATCACGTCATGTTGGCTTATGCAGTAAAAACAACTTGGGCTCTGTGTCTGTGAGTCACGGACAGTCGCGACCGATAGAAAATCTTCAGATATTTTACAAAGCCTGCGTTTGAGGCCAGTTGTTAGTGATAACTATCGCTACGGGTCCTGCTAGCCACCCGTAACACGTTAGCTTCACTTTCATTATTTGCAGTTATATGGTTACTTACAGCTTGTGGCTCCGAGTGCTTGATCGACGCAACTGCTTCAGGTTTGAGAAGCAGCTGAAACGCTCATCCTGTGTCGAATTATCCTTTCTTGACAAAGCTATCTTTAGTGAAATGCTGAGCACAAACAGCTAATGTTCCCTTTTGCTGTGGCTGTTTGCTGCCAGCAAACAAAAAAAGGTACCGACTGATTTCTGGTGGCATGGTCTTTTGGAAGAGAAATATTTGTTTTTCTTTTCATCCAAAAGTTAACGGACAAGTAGCTTTGGGAGAGATATTGACAAAATTGCACCTCAAATGATCTGTGGTTCTTCTTTTGTATTTCCAAAAGTGTAGACGCTACTAAGGCATAGTATGATCTGCCGTTGATAGTGCCTGCTAGAATAGATTCCGATGTGGGCAGGTCCAGCGCAGTGGTTGGCTCTGGCTAGGTCTGTACTAATTTGGATGGCACAACCTGACGTCAGGTTTTGCCCAGATCTCATGAAGATCTTGGGAGGAGCTGTTCAGAGAGGAAATCACGCTCACGAAATCACGCTCTTGGATTACGGCAAAATCCCTGTATCTTATGTTTAGAAATTTTTCAGAGATTGAGCATGGACAGCCAGTTCTGACCGTTAAATAAGCAGTTCCTTTAGTGAGTATGTGTGCTGGCTTGAGGGAAAAATGGACAATATTCTAAACTTTATCATGGAGAAAAGGCGTATTTTGGGTTTTGAGAGGGTATTTTTTTTACAATTTCAATGCAGAATTTTCCTGAAGTTTATTTTGTTTGCAGCTCTTTTTTTCCACCAAAATCATGAAAATAAACCGAAATATGATGGAATTCTAAATGCGTCAAGTGTCTTATCTCAGTTGAGTCATTTCACCCCTCTCTATGAAGCTCAAATGTCAAACTATAAAGCCTTAAATAGAATCACGCATAAATAGCCAGATTTGGCTTCTGAACAAAGGGGTTAAACCCTGTCTGATGCTGGTGCTACCTGGTTCTCATTTGTTTAAGTCAGTTTATCGCTGGATCTCAGTGCTCAAGGACCTCAAGAGTACTCAGTTCTGGTGGAGGTCAGATATCTGAGGGGGGTGGAGGGGGTTATTACTGGGATGCTTTGGCCAGAGCCATAGTGGTTGGAAATGCCATTCAGAGTCAGGGAAGGGGATTCTTGTGGGAAAGGGTTGCGCTCTCATCTGCTCTGTGGCTGCACTGCTGAGCTCCCAAAGCCGGGATGATCTCATGAGGATTGAGCCGTCGGCATTCCGGGAGAGCCGACCGCAGTTTCAGAGTCCTTTAGAGATGCACCACTGAGTCCATTTTCCCCTGTAATCCGGCAAACCTCTTCTCCCAGACCCCCTGTGCTTATGTTCCCTCACTCTCACCCTCTAATCCAGGCCGTTTGTCTGTATTGGCTGCAGAGTTTTTTTTTTTTAAGTTTGGTTCATCTCTATGGCAACCAACTTGGTTCAGTTTGAATTTGAAGCGGATGGACAAATTTCTATCCGGGGTTACATGAAAGAGCATTTTTGTGACACTTTTTATGCAGCCGTCATAATTTCCTCTCCCTCTAGCATTGTGGGTTTTGTTTTTCAAGATGCCAACGAATGCGAGAGCAAGCCCTGCATCAATGCCAACTCCTGCCGCAATCTGATTGGAGGATACTTCTGCGAGTGCATGGCAGGCTGGACAGGCCAGAACTGTGACATCAGTGAGTTTTAAAATATGATGTACTCTGTGTAAGGCATAAAATTGTAATATTTAAGGGGATTATGGAAATAAAAACATCTTAGACTTAAGTAGGCTGTGCTGCTGTATATCTGGCTAGTGATTCAACAATAAATAAGCATGTAATGTGAATGTTTTATCTGATTAACAGATATCAATGACTGTGGGGACCAGTGTCTGAATGGAGGCACTTGCAGGGTAAGATTTCTTGGCATGACCTGTTCTTATTTTCTTTAAGGCCCACTTTGCATCATGTCTTTTTTGTTGGACCATCTTAATAAAATGGCAGTTTTTAAGGCATGTTTTGTATGTTGAGATGCATGAAAAAAGCAATGATGGTGATCTGAACATCGTAAAGCGGGCAGGGATGGGGGAGGGGGGTGGGGCTAAGAAATTCAGGGTAGGTCATGTTCTTTGAATCAGGCAGAGGTGGTGTTTGTGGGGGGGTGGCCAACACACGGACATCCATACACCCATATACACTATTCTGTATACAGGCTATTCACAGAGTGCTTTATCTTTGCCAGGAAAGTCTATCTTATTTCTGTTAGATTTGTTAAAATGAATATTATAATGCAAATTTGTAAATTTTTTCCTCCCCCCAAAACCCTAACCTCTACCGGAAACCATCTCCTCACCCGCTCTCTTTACCAACATTTTTGGGTATGTCTCTTCTCTTTGCAGGACCTGGTGAATGGTTTTCATTGCATGTGCCCGCGCGGCTTCGCAGGGGAGCTCTGTGAGACTGACGTCGATGAGTGTGCTAGCGCCCCCTGTCTGAACGGGGGTCAGTGTATAGACGGCGTCAACGGATTCCACTGCCTCTGTCCGGCTGGTTTCTCGGGCAACCTGTGCCAGGTGGGCAGCGCCAATGACTACACCCCCTCGCCAACCTATTCGTGACATTGCTTCCCTCACCCAACACTCTCATATCCACCTCTAAACACCTTAGACCCTAAATGCATGTTCTTCAGGTATTTAAAGCCAAGACTTTGTCTGGTCGATCATGAAAATATCCTTCGCGATTTAACTGGAAGTCAAAAAGAGGCAGCCATTTACTTCCATCTGAGAATATTTTTTGTCCTTTGGATGAGGCACTAAAAACTCACTCAGTTTCTTCTTGTTGTTGCTCTTCTTCTTGATGTTCTTCTCGGTGTGGGCACTAACTTTGAAGTGCTACTCCTCCGATATTTCTCAACATATCCTCATGACACTTGACAAACGTTTTCTTCATGACTTTCATCATGTGCATGTGCATTTTCTTCACGTGCAGGCATTAACTGAGGTTGATTTTGCAAAAAGTGCGGTGGAGGCATGCATTTCCACCCTGCAGAAGCACTTGCTAACTACACGCCATTGTCCTGAGGACGTTGTTTAAAACTGCTGCCCAGTGGTTTTTCCGGGGGGGTCCTGGACTCCTCCGACTTTGAGAAGGTTATGCGCCGGTCAGTTTCAAGGTGGTTGTGAATAAGGCCTCTCCTCTCTTGTCCCTCCCTCAGCTGGACTTCGATTATTGTGAGCCTAACCCCTGCCAGAACGGAGCGCAGTGCTTCAACCGGGCCACAGACTACTTCTGCAAGTGCTCAGAGGATTACGAAGGCAAGAACTGCTCTCGTCTTAAAGACCACTGCCGCACGACTTCCTGCCGGGGTGAGTGTCTCTCTCGCTTTCTTCCCTTCCGCTCTGCTTTCTCTCTTTTTCTGTCTCTTCCCCTGTCTGTCTTTCCTTCTCTCTCTTGTTTTCCCCCCTCCTTTCCTCTCTCTCTTATCCTGTCCCTGTCATTCTCTCCATCTTCCTCTCTGTTTCTCTCTCTCTCTCTCTCTCTCTCTCGCTTACTGTGTCTCTCACTGGGGCAGTTATTACTGAGTTACCCTCCTTTTAGCGAGTTGTGTAATGCGGTGCCTAAACGAAGCACATCACTGCCAGCACAAGTTCCCCATGTCTCCGGGGGCTTGTTACCAGATGAGATTTGGACACAATTTCAGCTCTTCAAGCTCCCTACCTCATCTCCTCAGACAAACACCTCGCCTCCCTGAAATATTTCCCTTAATCCCAACACCCCTTCCTCCTCATCCAAACCCCATCCCCCGTCGACTCTGGTTAAAATCTGGCGAGGTGTAAACCTCGCCGTGTGTGTTCTTCCTGGCAGTCCCCCCCCCAGCCCGCTCCTCGTGTTTTGTGCTGATTGGGAAAGCTGAGGTCAGACCAACCACAGAGCCCAGAGTGTCGGTGCCGTGCCATTTGGCTTGATTCGGAGGTCGCTCGGTTTATACAGGACAACCTCATCACATGACACTAACCCGCCCAATCCTTGGCCCCACACCTTTCAGAGAGGACCCAACAGGAGGAAACCTGAACTCAACCTTTTCATGTGGCTTTTATAAAAACACTTTTATTTTGCATTCACTCTTTCCATCCTCCTTTTGTGTGGGTGTTACTCATGGTGTCCAAATAAGCTGTGCTAAATTTCCCGGGTTTAGAGGAAGTGGGGCCCATTTCATGGGGAAGTTTTGCTTATTTGTTTATCTAGAGACCCTTTTTGGAAAGTTGTAAAAGTTATCCTGGGATCAGAGAGACATGAACTCATAAACCTGGGCAAAAGATCAAAGCAGAACAGTACAAATGTTGTCCTGCTAGACTGTACAAAGTCATTATGTATGGAAAAATAGAACAATATTTGTATTCTTGTTTATAAGGGATACATAACAGTTTTCTGTCAGCCCATCTTATGGAGTGATTGACTAACTAACCCATTTCTACATTTCTCTCCTTGTCACTGTCTGGCTGTCCCTCCATCTGTCCCTCTGCAGTCATCGACAGCTGCACGGTGGCCGTGGCCTTGAACAGCACTCCGGAGGGGGTGCGCTACATCTCCTCCAATGTGTGTGGCCCCCACGGACGATGCAGGAGTCAATCAGGGGGGCAGTTCACCTGCGACTGCCAGGATGGCTTCACTGGGACCTATTGCCATGAGAGTAAGGACTATTTCTGTCATATGGCTCTTGCTGTCACAAGATTAGGGACTAATTCAGTCGTACCGGTAGAGTACATACTAATTCAGTCATACCAGTAGAGTAATGTTTTATTCAGTCATACAGGGGGCACCAGGATCTACTGAAGTTGGATGGCTCCAGCTGTCCCGGTGGGGTGGGGGGGGGTTGGTTGTTGTTGATAGCTGCCTGCGCCCTTGGGCAGTTGGGCCTCCCAGGCCCAGACGTACCCTTTGGACAGTGGCCTTGGCAGCAGCAACATAATGATGGTGGCCCTGACTGTTGCTCAGACAGAGTGGGAGATCCATGTGGGTGTTCTGCCCTTGCAAAGGACCTGGTGAACATCTGGTGGCTGTCAGTGGCTGAGCTGGCTGTCATTTAAAGGCTACGGGCGGGGCAATGGGTGTCGGTGGGATCAAATATGGTGATGCGTCCAATTTGCCCTAGCAGTGTTACCTACTCCAGTCCCTCCCCCAGTCTCCTGAGAGGACACGTTCATCCTTTACTTTGTCCTGTAGCCTCTCTGCCGCACTGGGCCGGGCTGGGCTGATCCTGTTTGAGCCAGACTCACTCAGTCGGCGCTGTGTGCTTCTGTACGCAAAGCTAAATCACGCATTTCACGTGCCGCGCTCCACTGAAAATTAAATCAAATCCAGACGGGGAAACACGCTTGAAATCTGCCGAGGCTTACAAACCCAGCGAATATTGTTTAGTCACCAAATCTAAAGCTTCTGAGCGCGGTGGCGCGAATCCACAAAGGCACGTCGTGCTCCGCGATGCTGACACGGTGAAAACGGAGCTGAGCTCAGGACTCGGGTTTGCTGGGGTGTCCGAACCAGGAGGCAGGTTAGCGATCAGCATCTCTGGAAACACCGAGGTGCTGCAACTGTCCCTGGAATGTCTCCGCTGCGGGTCGAACTGAGGGAATGCCTAAGGGGTTAGAGCCTGTCTTCTCGGGGCATTAAAACTTGGCTTTGGAAATCAAACAGACCTGATGCATATCTGAGTTCCAAAGTCTACTCCAGACACAAGGCAGAAACTGGAAGTTGCTGATTTGGGTGCTTGGGTGTTTCCCAAGCTATCTGCCTGCTGGTTCTCACTGTTGGTCTTTCTGTCTGTCCATACGTCTGTCCCTTTTCCCTTTTCTGCAGACATCAACGACTGTGAGGGCAGCCCGTGCCAAAATGGGGGAACTTGCATCGACAAAGTCAATTCGTATCAGTGCATCTGTGCGGATGGGTGGGAGGGAGTTCGCTGTGAGATCGGTAAGCCCCCTGCCCTCTGTGCCCCTAGTGGAGATGAGGCACATTTTTCCAGGCGCGACCGTTGTCATAGTGAGAACTAACTTCCACCTGCATTATCGCTCCCTCAGACATCGACGATTGTGCCTCGAACCCATGTAGAAACCGGGGCACCTGCCTGGATGTAGTGAATGACTTTTACTGCGAGTGCCGCAACGGCTGGAAGGGGAAGACCTGCCACTCGAGTAAGCCCCTCCCCCGGTCATTTTCTGTTGAGTGTGTGCATGTGATGGAGTGTGTGCAGTGCATGTTGAGCATGTGATGAAGTGCTTGCAGCGCATTAAGTGTGTGAAGGAGTGTGTACAGTGCGTGCCAAGTGTGCGCAGTGCACACTGAGCGTGTGTTGGAGTGCATGCAGCACGTGTTGAGCGTGTGACGGAGCGAGTGCAGTACGTGATATTGCCTGCATGACGATCGAGCATGTGCAGTGCATGTTGAGGCTGACCTCTGCCCTTGCATCTCAGGAGACAGCCAGTGTGACGAGGCCACCTGCAATAACGGCGGGACGTGCTCGGACGAGGGAGTTACATTTAAGTGCCTGTGTGCGCCGGGCTGGGAGGGAGCCACATGTAACATCGGTGAGCTCATGGGAGGTGTGGGCGGCTGCGTGCCGCGGTGGTTGTGCCTGGAGCTACGGCGCTGCCGTGTGCCTGGAGCGCTGTCTGTCAGCCACTCCTATTTGCAAGCAGCAATGATTCTCTAAACCCTAAACTGCAGAGAGGAGATTTAAGAGTTCAAGCGTTTTATCATTTGATGTTTGTGCTGTATATTCCATCCACTTTCAATGAAATAAAACTATGAGGAGTACTGGGTAATGTAGCCCATAGGTATTCGGATAGTCAGCATTTAGTCAGTTTGCTCTTTGACCTGTTATTCGCCGTCTCGTTTTAACTTGATGGAATACGTAGCCAAATCTAAAAACTGTCAATGTTGAAATTCGTTCAGGCTACGCCACAGCTAATGTGGGGATGGTAATTTGAGATAATATGGAGTCGTACTCAGAATGAACCCCTATTAAATACCTCATATCCCATCTCCCATTATCCTCACCCCCCCCATCCCCAGCCAAAAACAGCAGCTGCCTGCCAAACCCCTGTGGTAACGGCGGGACTTGCGTCGTCACAGGCGATGGCTTCACCTGTGTCTGCAAGGAAGGTTGGGAAGGCAGCACCTGCACGCAGAGTAAGTACTCCTGTACAACTGACCAATCAATTGGGCTAAAGCGACCACCCAATCAAGACAGGGCAAGTGAGCAGCCAGTCAGGAGAGGTGAAGTAGTTGTCTGGGCAGGAGGGACGAGGAGTGAGCCGATTAAGGCTGGGGTTTGCCGTGTGACTGCGGTCAGTGACCAGGTTAGCATAATAAAAGGAAAAGTGATACCTCACCGTGTTAATACTCCAAATTTAAGTATTCAGTTTCTGCAGAGTTTTATTAGCCTGGCATTTTTCATTTTTGCCATTGCAACGATAAAAACAAACCACACGTGCCTGGCCCGATGGCGACACGCTTTTACCCTGTTTCCTGTCAATTATGTGAACATGGAGCTCCCCTTACACACACCATGTTCAAAAATATTATCCACAAACTCTTTCCAATAGGAGAACCTGGAAGCAATTTAGGCTCTGGGGCGACATCCCAGCCTGCTCCACACCGTTAATAAGGCGCGGTGCCGGCTCACTGGAGCCACTGGGCGTGTGCAAGCCTGGGCCTGTTACTGTTTTCTTATACGACTGCCTCAGTGTGCTCTCAACAATAAGAAAATATGTTTTTCCTTCTCTTCCAGATACCAATGACTGCAGTCCACACCCATGGTAAGTTTCTGCAAGACTCCTCTCGGATACCAGACACTAAAACGACGCAAAACTGTTGAAATGAACTGTCTTTTTTGCGATGCAGTTCTTACTGAGTGTATCGAATGACATCATCGCCATGTCACTTTCCTCTGGTCATAACATAGTTGAGTTTAGCAAACAGAAGGGTCATGGGGTCAGGATTTTGAGAAATCCATTTCTCTGGGATTGCTGGAACTGATTAAGGGCTGGTTATTGTCTTGCCAGTTGCCATCAACTGCAAATGAGAGGCTGCTTTGTAGAAAGGGCTGGTTTGACAGGGATGACATATTTTTGGCTTGTGTTTCTGCTGGCATGTCTATCACAATGAAGCTAGTCACAATAAACCGACGTTGTGTGCTCCAGTGTGTATAAAATATATCCAATGCGTGGGACTTTACTCATATTTAATACAATAGGCACCCAAACCAATGATTAACATACCTTACATATGAGAAAATAATTTTGAGTTTGACGCCATTTACTGCACATTATTTAGCGACATAAATCCCATGTCTTGACATCAGGCTAGAACAAGAGGGAGGGGATTATTTTTCCGTTTAGTCATCTGTATGCGGTATGGCCGTGGTTATAAAGTTAGTTTGTGACCTGTGGCTGACCCCTCAAGAGGCTGGGTTAACCATTTTCCCATTGTCCTCCGCAGCTACAACAGCGGGACGTGCGTGGATGGCAATAACTGGTACCGGTGTGAATGCGCCCCCGGATTCGCTGGCCCGGACTGTCGAATAAGTGAGTGGCCCACCCAATGTCCCATCATCCGCTAAAAATCATCTGTGATCGACGCCAGCTGCGATGCCGGGGGTCTTGGATGTAATGACAGCAATAGATAGGTGGTCTCGTCATCCAATTAGAAAAGCTTCTGACCTCCAGCCAACGAGATGGCTGTCAGCTCACATTTTCAGTGGCCAGATCCTGGGGCAGAGTTTGCGATTCGCTGGAGAGCTAATCGCATAGTGTTGCC
Source organism: Gymnothorax reevesii (assembly GCA_029721435.1). NCBI lineage: Eukaryota > Metazoa > Chordata > Actinopteri > Anguilliformes > Muraenidae > Gymnothorax > Gymnothorax reevesii. Next base: position 24,305,107 of record CM056591.1, on the reverse strand, counting down.
ATGACTGATTAAAGAGATTTACTCCCCTCCTAAACTCTTTCAGATGGCCTCTGAGTTTTGTTTCGAAAATGCATGCCTTATACTCAGCTGGATGATGAAGCGTTACGTGTTACTCTGTCTAAAAGGATTATTGCCGTGTTTTACCAACGGGAAACCTTTCCTGTGGACGAAATGCAAACCCAGTGAAAGAAGAACGATTCCCATGTGGTCATCACATTGGGAACTCAAGACAGTTCTTGCTTGATGCTGTGACGGCTGACACTGTTCAGATGTAACATGAAATGGTCGGCATACTCTGGCCTGAATTACTTTCAGCTGTGAAAATTAGCCGGGAAAGATCAGCATCCATCTTACTACGTCTCAAGCAGAAAATCCACTGAAATCACCATCGATGATGACTAATATTTTGTTTATGCGCAGATATCAATGAGTGCCAGTCTTCACCCTGTGCTGTTGGCTCTACTTGTGTGGACGAGATCAACGGATATCGCTGCCTGTGTCCACCTGGCCGGAGGGGTCCCAGGTGTCAGGAAGGTGAGATCCTCTCTGAGGTCCAACTGGCTACATCTTAAACTTCCTGTCCTCATCACTTCCACCATGTCTACATCACTTCCTCCCCAGGACGGGATATTTGTGAGACTTGCCCTCTTGGCACCAGGCTTGCTATAGTGGCTGCACACTGCAGTCATTGCAGGCATCTGCAAGGATTAAAAGCAGCCAGGTTCATGATTAGAAGCCAGAGTCATAGCGTGGGAATCCTCTGTGATCACCCATGAGGTTTGGCACAGAGGCTTGAGGCTAATCCCACAAAAAAACCATGATTCTAAGGTCTAATGAGGCTCTGAATTGACTCCTGGTCAGCAGACCGTTGACCCGAGAGTGCAGAGGATTATAACCTTTGTGTGGTCTGCAGTCTGAAAGCTTCTCAATGGAGGGTATACCTCATATTCTTTCCTGTCGCAGTCGGTCAGACACATAGGAAAGGACACTCCACACAGCAAGCAATAGAAATTCACTCCAAATGCTACTCTTTCATGCAAAAGACATGCATTGTCCATATAATCTGAGCAAATATGCTGAAATGTGGAGAACATTTGGAAAAACTTCAATTTTGTTTCACAGTTCTGGGAGCGCCCTGTTTCGTTAATGGCCAAGTCACTGCTGAAGGGGCCCAGTGGGAGGAAGACTGTAATGTCTGCCAGTGCCATAACGGGAAGGTCACCTGCTCAAAGGTACTGGAGCCCTTGGTCTACATTAGGGTTGGGCAAATTTGTCTGCAGGTTTTAGTGGTGTCCTGCCAATCAAGGCGTGTAGCCAGTTAGTCACTTTAAATGAATCACTTCGATTGAATAACACTAAAAATCAGCTGACGCTGCTGCCCCAGCACCAGCATTGTGCAGGCCTGGTCTAAATTCTCACCAGCATATGCTCAATACGATAATTTTGGTATTTTGCCTATAAACTGTGCAGCAGATTTGCATGTGATCGACAAACTGTGTGCTATTGCTCGGTAAACGATCTGCTGTTGCGTGAAAGTTTTCATTGCGATCCCCTCATTCTATTTTGTCTTGTCCTTAAAAGCTGAAAACCAATTAAATTTATTTTCAACAAACTTGCAGATGTGGTGCAGTCCCAGATCCTGCAGGGTTCTGGGCAAAGGTCCGGGAGAGTGTCCCGCCGGTCAGGCCTGCGTTCCCATCGAAGACGAGCGCTGTTTCGTTAAGCCCTGTCCCGGGGCGGGGGAGTGCTGGAACCCCAAATCGCACCAACCCCCACCGCCCCCTCCCAAGTGTCACCTGACACCCAGCTACACGGAGCGCAACTGCGCCAACATCACCTTCACCTTCAACAAGGAGTCGCTGCCGCAGGTGAGTCAGCGCCGAGCGAAAGCAGCGAAATCCGGGCCAGCGCCACACCCACCCTGAAGGCACACGGAACTTCAGATCCGCCCTTTTTGGTGGAGGTTTGCATCCAGCTTTCTCCGAAGAGCTTTGAACCCAACCCTTTCTGTTTTCTTTTAGAGAACAAAAAGGAAGAAAAAAGGGGAAAATGCTCCAGCCAGCCCTCTCCCAGGACCTCTCTTTCTCACCAAGCCTTGGGTGTTCCTCCAAACAAAAGCATTCCTAGGCTATAAAGCCAGGCATGGGAATAATGTGAACCTGAGCATATTAGCAGGCCCTGGGAGGCTAAAAATGCCCTCCGTCCATTAATCATACTTGTCTGCTTGCGCCAAGTCTCCAAGACTTGGACCTCAGACAAGCGACGAGCACCCATGCGCTGTGGTCTCTTCCATATAGGAGCAGATCAAAGGCGACAGCTGGCTGCCCTGTGTAAACCCACCCCCCTTCTCCCCCCTCCACCAATGATAATCTCCCTGTGGTGTCATGTGACCTGCAGGGGCTGACGGTGGAGTACGTTTGCCGTGAGCTGCGGAGGCTGTACATGCCGCGGAACCTCTCTGCCGAGCACCAACTCTCCATGACATGCGAAACCTCGCCTAGTGCCAGCAACGAGATCCACGTGGCCATCGTACGTAACACACATCCTGCACTCAATAGGCACATCATAGAGCCCTTCTCCCGCAGACTCTTAACTGAAACCAGACCTACCTTCGCTCGGAGCCACTCTCGAGCCTTGACCCCGAAGCAGCTATTGTCGGAATGCATGGATTTTATTTTTCTTGCAATAAATTTTGTGTTTTCTGTTTTCTGTTGTGGTTTAAAAAGTATGGCGTAGGCAACAGACAAATTCATGAGTAATGAACTCAAGCTACCACAAGGTTGGGCTCAAACTAACGCGCAATAAAAAGCATTTGACGTAATATCCCAGTATCGCTTTATTATGTAGTAATGTAATACTTCAAAAGTAGTCGTAATGCGAAAATAATGTTGTGCGATTGAGTTCAAAAACCCTTTCTTTACTTGTCTTGTCTCGTTTCTCATTTCAGTGGACAGAGGAGCAGATTTCAGGCCAGAGCCCCGTCAAAGAGATCGCAGACAGGATCATCAGCCTGGTCAGCAAGCGCAACGGTAACAGTACTGTGATCACCGCTATCGCCGAAGTCCGGGTGCAACGTCGACAAAACCTGAGCAAAGCAGGTGAGCTCCGATAGAGTCCAATTATTCCACGCTGGCGGTAGACATTTGAGGGAGTTGATGTGTGTTGTCAGGGTATTCTACTGAATTCTAGATATCAGTGGAAGTTTTGTTGCAGCCAACCAAGACGCACAGAAAGGAATGCAACAATTACAAGGACAATTCCCCTGTGATCTGGAAAAACCTAGTATATATGTCACTTTTGGGAGAAACTGAGTTTGACCCTCTTTTGCAGTAATTAAGAGATTAGTGTTATTTGTACTGTCTAGATCAGGGATTCCCAAACTCGGTCCTGGGGCCTCCGTGTGTGTGCTGGTTTTTGTCCCAACCATAATGGCCATTATAACACTTTAACAAGCTGTTAATTTGTCCAAATTGGGTGCATTTTGTGTTTAAATATGTTATTTGCTGTTTTAAGACACAATTTAATAGGTATATCGATTTGTGCCATGAAGAATAAGAGACCGAATAAAAAACCCTTGCATATAAAGTTTTTTTCTTTTTTTCTGTGTGGCAAGCAATTTCTGGTAATAACATTTTTAAACAGATCAACTCAGGTACTGAGAAAATCAGTAACCTCCAAATTAGTTTGCTGAAGACAGGTGATTAGAATTCTTTCAAAATAATTTGCTTGCACTCAATCGCAAAAACATAACATAAAACAGGTTTGACTCTGTCATTTGCTTGTTTAGTAAATTGTAATTTTTTGCAACCATGTACCCACAGTTTCACCAATTGATTTTTTTCCCTTTGGGTACATTTTTTCCCTCTTTTTATGCAGTTGTTACTCATATATTGCAATGTGGATGCAGAATTTATTCCTCACTGTTTGTATGCATATCTGTCAAAATACTGTTTGTCAAGAGAGGATAAATTGCTGCTCTTAATAACAAGGCAATCAGAGATGGCAGACCTGGCCCCAGCCACGGGCTGACAGACAGTGACAGAAACACACACACAGACATGATCATTGCTTAACCTGGCCCCCTAGGGGAGGGGCCAGGTAAAAAATGCACCTAATTAAGACAAATTAACAGCTTTCTAAAATCCTATGATTGCAAACCAGGGTGGAGCAAAAACCAGCATAAACACAGAGGCCTTAGGACCGAGTTTGGGAACCCCTGGTATAGATCAAGTTTCTATTTTTTTCGGTTAGGAGAAGTCCAGAATTAAAAGGTTTTTGGTTAGTTGCGAGAATCCTTGCCACTGGTAAATTCACTAGGTTTTTCCAGATCACAGGAGAACTGAGGGGAAAAAATGGCAGCTAATGAGGCCAAAGAGTAAATATACATTGAAATATTTATAATTGCCCCAGTGTAGGTCTTAATAATTCATACATAAATACATAAACAAAGCCATCCAGTTGGGAAATGATACATTAATTCAGTGATTTGTGTTAATACAGTGACTGTGATCGCTAGCCAGTGCATCCGTACCCATACTGGTGGGTGGATTGGGTCATGTGACTTCCTTTCTGGGCACTTTCCACATTGTTATCTGAGCATTTATTGACTTTACACCTCCCATTATTCAGGCATCCATCTGGGCACGTTTTTCGCGGGCCCTGTACATTCCGGATAATTGTGATGATAATTGTGATACTCAGGCAAACAAACATCTGTCGGCTGGAATCACTGTTTATGCTCATTCAGCATATTTACCTCTGCCTTCAAGTCTGCTCTCATCTTTACAGTGTTCGCTAATACCACTGAAGTTGGGCAGACTTGCCAAAACACAGAACTGCAACAATCCAAAATTTATAAACAACACAGGCATTTGCTTTAATCGTTTCAGCTCTGCCAGTGAACGGGGTGTCAGTTGTGCAGGGATATCACAGGAAACATGAGTGCGTCTGAACAACCTGTCCCAGATCACTGATTTATTGAGTGTTGTCTGTGCCTGGCTGTTCGACTCTCAATTCACATTTCAGTTTGAAGTGTTTTTGAGGCAAACTGGGTCTAGTGACGTTGAATGTGACTGGTTTTTTCAGTTTGGCCCGTATCTGATCGGCTCCTTGATTGGTTGTTCCCCTTGCTGCAGACTACCTGGTCCCCCTGCTCAGCTCAGTGTTCATTGGGCTGTGGATTCTGGCAGTTGGATCCGCCACCTTGTGGTTTATCAGACGCAGGAATAAACAGGGCAGCCATGGCAACGCCGCGGCGACCGTGACGGACGACAACACCACCAACAACGTGCGAGAGCACCTCAACCAGATAAAGAACCCCATCGAGAAGCACGCCGCAAATGCTGCTTCCATTAAGGATTATGAGGACAAAAACTCCATCATCGCCAAAATTCGGACGCACAACTCAGAGGTTGAGGACGATGAGGTGGACAAGCACCTTCAGAAGGGTCGGTTCGCCAAGCAGCCGGCCTACACCCTAGTCGACAGGGAGGACAAAACTGCACAAACAGTTCCAGCCAAACATCAAAACTGGACTAACAAGCAGGATAATAGAGACTTGGAAACCTCACAGAGCTTAAACCGGATGGAGTACATTGTATAGTATTCTCCTTTATGTCTGTCATTTCATATTTTGTCCAAGGATTTGACGTGCCCAAAATCCCTTTGGTTAATTAAGTTTTGACAAGCTGGCTTTCACTGGCAGTGGTCATTGCTGTGGATGGCTGGTTGGGACACCAACTGCTGCATTTCACATCCATGCAAAACTAACACTGTCGTCCTTTCTTCAGGATGTGTGAGCTGGTGGTTCTAGAGAATGAACACATGAGCGCCACTCCTTTCTCGCTCTAGTGGTTCGCTTTGCTTAGTCAGTATACTGGATCGCATTAATGTGGTAACTTTGGCCGGCTCAAAGCACTTTACAGTTGAAGGCCATCATCAGTATGTCGCACCCACAAAGGTGACGTGCAGCAGCCATTTTATGTCAGACGCTCTCTGCAGCTGAGGTGGAGCAAGAGGGAGATACTGCAAGCAGTCTTAATATTTTTTTTTTTTATTAAAACACAATGGACCATTTTGTTTAGCATTTTCAGACAATGCACTGGCTCTTTACAGCTAGTGTACAACTTGTTACATTGTGCGCCTTCACAGCTCCACGCCACAGCAACCATCAAAAAATTTAATTTATTTTTTCCTGGGTTAGGTCAATGTCAATGTCAGCAGTTGCTGCCAATATGAAGAATTTAGGTGTCAATTTAGAAAATTGTGTAGATATGTAAATACTTTTAATTAATCACTGTGTATATTTGATTTATTAAGTTAATACTCAAGAGCCTAAGATACCATTCCTTTTTATTTATGTGTATTTGTCTAGATTTGAAGGTTTCGATAGCTCTGTAAGCGTACAGATTTCTTATTGATGCAAATATCGTTTCACGTTTCAAAAATGCCAAAATTTGAAGTGTTCTAGAAATCTTATTTTCAAGCAATAGGACGGGCATTTCCGTGCCTGGAAAAAAAAAAAATTTGTACAATGTCAGATGTTTGAAAGTTATGACAGCAAACCTTATTTCGCCGGGCCTTTTTTTTAACCCAAAAGGCAGATGAAACTATTGCCTCGGTTGTAAGTAAACGGAGTGGCGTACATCTCTTGTCACAGAAAGATAATTGTAAGGGAACAAAAAATTTTGTAGCTTAATGACTGCCTGTTTTTTTTTTTCTTTTAACAAAAAAAAGTGTAAAAAGTTTGTAAGAAAATGACCGCATCTGTATAGCACACCACTTAAGTTCATCTGTTATTACCCTCTGTTTTTCTTAGCATAATATAATAAGCTAGACCATGAATACTTGAAGAGTAGGAGGCCCGACACTGTACTTTCAGAGTAAAGATGCTTGCATACCATATGCGAAACGAATTTTTCGCCCAACAGATTACATTCAGAGTTAACGCAAAGACGCGAATACACGCGTTTTGCTTTGCATCGACTCTGATGTAATCTGTCGCGCGAAAAGTTTGTTTCACGTATGGTGTGCAAGCAGCTTAAGCCTTGCGTTAGGTATTTCTGCTTCCGTTTCCCAAGATCTTTTAGGAGGCTCTTAAAGGAATGCTTTCACACCATGGAGACATTTCATGTCATTTTGACTTTAGAGTTATGGACTTGAGAATGAATCTTATTTCATTGTTCCCGGCTTTTTTTTTTTTTTTGAAAGTCATATTTATTAAATATTTTGTATGAAAAGATGACACAAAGCGAGTTTGAAGCGTATTTGTTCTCGGAGGGTGGTCTCGATTTTTGCAGGGAGAAAAGTACGCTGCAAACAGGCAGCTGACGGGCCGGCTCGGGAGGGGAAAAAACAGTAGTGACTTTGTTGGGTCCGGCAGAAGTTCAGGCAAACGTGAGAGTGCTTATTGGGGCAGCACACTGCGTAACCTGCATGGGAATGGTCTGCTGCCTCCACAGACGAACAGCATGAGGTCTCTCAGTGCAAATTTACAGAGCAAGCTTCATTTCAATAAATCCAATAAGCCCAGCTATAGGAGGGTGGACCGTTACTGCTGAATTACAGTACAGTTGCAACCGGTTCCAAAATATTTAACTGTGCTGGCCTCATGCCTGATTAGGTGGTGTTTCACGAGATGCTATGCCATAATGTTTATTTTTTCATTTTTATAAACATTGCTGAGATCTATGTGTGATATGCTGAAACCAATGATGACTCAGCTATGACTTCATTGCATACTAAGTGCCAGCTAGTCCTACCATAACCGGTTATGTCACCCTAACATCTCGTAACCTCCAAAGTAACCTCCTTGCAGCACACCCTGACATGTTTGTACGTACACTTCGTTGAAATCGGTACGCCAGAAGGTTTGCACAGGCCTGAGACCTCACAGTTGCTTCTGTCCTTGTAGGGTCTGGTCAGTTGTGCTGCTGCAGCCACTGTTACCTGCAAATTCCCTGCTATAGCACTGCAGCTCCCGAGCATATCAACTCTGTAGGGTTAGGGTTGCAGCAGGGAAGCTATATCTCTAACTGACGACACGCAGCAGACTAAGTGCCTGGCTTTCGTCTGGGAGCAGCCAGCACGACACTGAATCTGGAAAGCTAAGTGAACTACTCAGGGGCCCATTTGTGTGTGAGGTTTGGAATTTGGCACTTTGCATGTCCCAGATACGCTCCCAGTGACTTCAGCCAGTGCAGTGACACCTCATTGGCTCTGAAGAGCGGGCCATTGGAGTTACCCCACTTTCAAGCCTAGATGGATTGTCAGCATAGTTATTCGTCAGCATGAACATGTCATTATGAAGGATTAAGTCGGGGAAATCCAAATTCTACACTCCACTTGAGTCAGTCGAGTTGTGACGCACTTGCTCTTTCCACCAAGCTAGAGCAAAACAGTCTTCCATGAGCCATGAGAAAGGACACACATCAAGTCAAACACACCAACAAATTTAATCCGCAAAGACATTCAATAGTATTGTGCCATTAGAGTCCCTTTAATAATTGGATTGTTACCCTTGTGAAATCGCCAAATATTGCTTGCTCACTGGCTAATTGATGACTAGCATACATATAAACAGCATAACATGAGCTAAGACACAGCCACACGTGACCTTGCATTTGTCAGACAGAAAAGCAAGTGAATTCGAAGAAGCTGGATGCCTTGAATTCTCGAATTTGAAAAAATGAAATCCCTGACATCGGTTGAGAGCAGCAAGAGTTCTGATTGGCCGTAAATCTGCAGGTGTGGGAACGAGTCTGTGACGTAAGCGGCAGGAGCACATTATCAGTGTCCCCTGCAAGTTATCTCAACACCTCACGTGTCGCAATTCCACACGGCTCCAATAACCTGGTAACTCCCTTCTGTTGCTTGATAAGGATTAAACATAATGGAGACGTTCCGTTGACAAGCCCTGCAGATCCATTTCAAAATTACGCATAGCACCTGGCTAAATGCAGTCTGTGCTCACATGTTCTAAAATAGGGCAAGCATGGAGTGTCTCGCTAACGCTAAAGACATTTTACCTCCGGGAAGAGGTCATTCTGCACTGGCTGCATCTATAACTACAGCTTCATGGCAGTGCAATGTGCATATGGTCCAGGGTAGATTTATTTGGCTCATTAAAAAAAGTAATCTGCTGGCAAAGCAAAGAAGAGCTTCCTTGACTTGGTTTGTAGTTGTGTCATATTTCAATGGTTTGGAGCACAATGGTGGTCCAAATTTTGTGGTTTTGAGATTTTTACCCCCCGTCACAGCTTTCTATCAGCTAATCCTTGGCGCACAATAACCATATGTCCATCTGAATTCAGTTTTAATCAGAATTCACACTTTCATTTTGTGATATGCCCAACATGTCTGCTTAAATGAATTAAACATTGACATTTTGATGAATAGACATGAATTGCATTACAGAATAGTCTTCCATTGCAAAGAACTTGCCTTCAACCAATCACCATTGCGTTAGGTCACATCATGTGCTAGAATTGTTGGAGCACTGAGGTGACGTCCGTTTTTGGCAATTTTGACCATGATGTTGCGGTTACACTCCTATGAAAACTTAGGTGTTCAATATACTTCTGAAACATGCAGTAAAAGACTGACTGGTAAAAAAATGATATAAAATACCTGATTTAATGGAACACTTGGAAACCTAAAAATCTCTTTTTCTCAAAACCTCTAAAATGGATATATAAGTATTGTGCTCAGACCCCTCGATTTATTGTTGTGTGTGGGAAATATCAGCTCTGTGGTTTCTACTGGTCACCTAACAGTGCTCTTCAGAATTGTGTGAATGATCATGGCATCCTTGCCCTAGAGGTCCTAGGTAGAGAGTTGTGACATGAAGGTTTTAGGAAATCTGGCTATGGAGCCATTTTGTCACTAATGTGCTATCGGGCACTGTCTCTTAGTGAATGAGTCCCCCCCTTTCTCTTTTCTCATGTCCAAACATTTTCCACTCTCGTGCTTTTTGAGACCATTGATTGCTGGTTTATTGTTTTCCCCTCAAAATTAATGTTTCCTTTCTGAGAAAGGAAGGAAAAAAAATCCTTTGAATTCCAGTGTGCAAAACAGCTAGGTTTTGCACGATTGATACAAAATGGCTCCTATTCTTGCATTGTCAACATTCTGTCTCGAGACTACAGCCTGCCTCACGAAAGTGTCAGTTGGCTGTAATGACCTCTCACCTCTTGGATATATACAGCTGGCCCCGTGCTGTAAAGACCAAAGATCCAAAAAATATGCTCTCAAGGCAGCCCTTTTCAATTTTCCCACAAAGGAACGTTCTGGGCCTGACAGCGACATCTTCATTGATGCCTGCAGGCGACTCCTCAAGCAGCCTCGCCGTGGTCTGGACAATCTCATCGAACAAAATGGCTCCCGCATGTTAATAGTCATGCAATGCTTTTGATAAATAATCATCAAATCAAATCCTGTTTCCAAAACAACGTTTTTCCTGTTTTTCTCCTCCAGGGTTATTGACGAGGGACCATGCTTGGCTTGCCGAGGTCTGGATCCACTCTGGGATGAAAGAGGGCTATGGGACAGAATTCGCTTTGTTTATGTACAGTCTGAACGACAGAGACAAACAAAGCGATCCCAGAGATGCAGGTTAGGAAAAAAAAGACCATCAGAAGAGGTCCGGAGCTTAGAGCACAGAGTTATCAGCACTCTGTGTGTAAAACGGGCAGTTATAATTGACAAACAGTGCATTTCTATCTGGAATTTTTTTCCACGGCATTTGTGTCAACGATGCCGTGGCGGCTCATTCCGAAGGTTGTCCTCGGGCGACAAGTACGACCCAGTGACAGCGACTGCAGACAAACGGGACAGATTTATTACATCAGCGGATACTTATGCATTCATGGCACGTCCTCTCAAATCCATAAAGCACAAGAGCAGTCTTTATTCATCATGGGGGAGGGCTTTATTGAGCTTTATTAAAAACACAATGTTTTTATTGTAATACGTGTTTAAGAAAAATGACAGAGTCCACCGTTTCCACAGGTTGTCGCTGTCGGAGGTGCTTTTTTGGAAGAGCTGGGAGCGAGGTAGAATGTTGGCCCTCCACCTGGCTGTCCTAAATCAGGTTAGAGAGCCTGAGAGATTCCTGATCAGAAAGTTAGTTACACTGGTGCCCAGCTTGCACCCGAGCAGAATTTGTGGCCCCAAATTTACCATTGTTAGCTGCAATTATAATTCAAATGATCTGCAGCGATTTGGACCAATTGTTATTCCATGTTGAATTAAGTGACCAACCTAGTTTGATGGCTACAAACAACAGCTCATCTGTCATGAAGCAGAGTATTTGCGGATACTTCCAATGATTTGCACGAAGCTATGAGGTGCTCAATACAAACTAATTGGCAAAAACCATTAACAGACATCCATTCATTCAACATTTGTGAACAATTTGAGAGGACTACTACCACATGCATTTTGTCAAGAGCCATTTTCAATCTTCAGTTCAATTATGGGCCTGATATTTTGCAGCTTTGGAAAACAAGTGAAAAAGAGCAGAAATGAACTGAAGACAGCGGAGGGACCTCAGGTGGCTGGTGTGCACGCCTGCCTCAGGTTTTTCTGACGCGCTTCAGCCGGGATTTCCGGGGCAGGTTCTCCTCCTCGAAGGGCTTTGTCCCGCCGTGAGGAATGGATTTGTCCTCGTTGTCCCCTGCGCGATGGGTGCGGCTGGGCCTCGTGCCGTTTCGCAGGAGGAGGGGCTTCGGGCTGTGTTTGGGTCTTGTGGGCCCAGGAGCTGGCTGGGACCGGGAGGCCGAAGGCGAGGACTCCATAAATTGCACAGTCGAATCTGTCGGTTGGATGTTTGTAGCGACCGAGCTGGGGGATGCTGGATCGCGTCCGTCACAGGCTCGCTTGGCTCCCTCTCTCCCCGCCTGAGGTTCGAATCCTCCCGTCCAGTCCCCCCAGTGCTCGGCCTGTGGTGGTTCAGCCGCGTCACAGCTGGGGGGTGCGAGGGCCTGCCCGAGGCCCTCACATGGGGGCCCGCTCTGTGCGGACGTCCCCTCCGGGGCTGGAGCTGCTGTGGGGGGCTGGGCCCTGGGTCCCCCCTCTTCTCTCCCCATCCCTTCCTCCTCAGGCCCTCCCACCGGTCCCTCATTCCCTGCTCTGCTCCCCACCTCCGTTTCCACGGCAGCGGAGAGGGGCGGCGCCCCCTGCTGGCCCCGCAGGTTGGGATGGGTCCGGCCGTCGGCTTTTTTGGCTCTGTCAGAAAGCGTTTGAGGGGAAACGTGGTGTTTGTTTAACAGCGATTATCCCCAAATCCCTGATGGAAAAAGTGACTGCACTCACATCTTTTGAAGGGTGTTCCTTTTTGTTATTGCAGAGCTGTTCAACGGGTTTTGATTTTCATGGTGGCCGGAAAAATACTCAGACTTGCTTTGTCCGCCGTGGTCCATCTTGAAAAGCACAAATAACAACTGTGTAAGCATAAAATGTTACTCTTGGCCTCCGGGAAAAACCATGTCAGTCAAAGCCAACTAAAGTCAATACAAACACCACACTCTCAACTGGCATGACATACTCCATCACAGAGTATCATATAAGCACATCTTACAAGTCTGCTGTATTTCAATTGAAATACTTCAAAATAAAGTAGTATTAAGAGGAAAAATATCAAACTGGCATTGGCCACAGTGAACCTTGGATTTGTTCCACACTTAACAAGTAAAACTGCCGAGTCAGGAGACTTCAGAGCTCTGAAAGCAATAGTTTTTTGTGGCCATCTGTTACACGGCGAAGTTAAGCAATCTTGTACTACTCAGATGTACCTTATTAAGCAGTCATGGAAATGCAAGAAACCTTTACTCTGGTCTATTTATAGAAAAGGAAAAATGTAAGTCAGGGGAGAAAGGACATGCCAAGTTGTTCTATATAAATGACGAGATGAAACGGACCAGGGGCTTGAACTTTGTTTTTGAATATTATGCCCGTGCCGAGGTCTTCCCAGCCATTGGAACGCAGAGACTGGCCACCATGTGGGTGAAGGCTTTAATTCCAGCCCCAGCAGTTACAGCCCTGATTCCACCAATCATGCTCTTTAGCAAAGTCTTGGGGTTGATTAGTGGTATCAGGTGTGTAACTGCTTGGCTGGAATGAAAACCTGCACCCGCGCCGGCCCTTTCTGGATAATGTTGAATAGCCCGGGCTTAGGGCTTTGGTGACAATTTGGCCAATAGCAGCAAAGCCTCTGGGCTTTGCTTGGATGGAGGGTGCATTTGCACATTAGCATGGCTAGCAGCACAACTGAAGAAGCAGGAAGAAACCGAACCACTTTATAAAACCCCACTGATGTTAATTTTAGAGTCAGAGAATGTTGGATATACTTAAGAGAAGAGAAAACATGTTAGCATGCAAGCAAGGCTAAATCGAGCAGCTCTGGGAAACGTGGAATAATTATTCTTATAAAACTACACACTTTATGAAAAGTTCATTCCGTTTTTTGATATGGTACGTAAATCATTCATCACCTCTGATCCTCCATTAAACACAGCCTGTTTTCTGACAAACGCTGGTTCATTTACCAGATCACTACACCAAGAAGCTCCGATATTTACGGCCTCCAGAGCCAATGTAAAGATGTGTTTGTTTTAATGGAGATTTTCCAAGACATGGCTTCACCAAAACACAGCCAAACAAATATTTTTAGTCAGGAATGTGAGGGTTTGTTTAAAAGAGGCTGTCCCATTGTGGGAATAATACCTGTGATGACATTGCGGTTTGGAGAAATTAACAAAGACGACAGAGGAAGAACGAATTAAAAAAAAAAAGAACAAAACCTTGCGTGTTCTCTCACAGGCCGAAGGAAGGCCTTTGAAATCTTTGCCTTTGTGTGCGGAAACACATTCATTTCTGTGTGAGGTCCTGCTGTCTTGGGTTTGAGCATGGTCGGGGGGGGGGGGGGGGGTCTGTCTCGCCCCCTTCTGAAATGAGCCCTGGGGTCTTTCCAGAAGGTGTGCGAACCCACAAAAAACAATGGCCGACTGTCAGTGGGAAGTAGGCGGTGTCCAAGACCAATTTTAATAGCCTCTAGTGACTGCGTACAATTTAAAAAAACATTCAATTAATCAGCCTGAATAATGAAGATAGCTAAAGACGCGTCCAACAGCTGTAGTAGGGCGAGCAGCAGCAGAGGTGGGAGGGTCATTTGGTGCAGCCCGGCTCCGTCTGGAGCTCTCTCTGCCCACCACACCCGGGACGCAGGGAAGCACATTTCGGAAAGTGAATAATGAAGTTGGGGAGTGGGGGTGGGAGCGGGGCAAGCGCATGACTCAGGCCTCGGGAACTCTGTGGGAACGTCGAAGTCTGAGCTCCAGCGGAATGCTGTTAACTCCCAAAGGCGGGAATAAACCAACACGGGCCGAGGCGAGGCAGTAAATACGACAATGATCTAACACACTGGTGAACAGAGAGACCTTAGATGTTAGACGTTCTCTCTGAAGTTACTGGGCCTTCGGGCTCATACATATTGCGACCAGCCATAACATTATGATCATTGACAGGTGAAGTAAATTTCATCTTCTTGTTACAATAGCACTTCTCAGATGGTGCGATATTTTAGATCAGATTCACAAGGAGAATCTTCCGTGAGATAACTAACATCTTCTGGTAATGTCTCAGGAAGACAAACCGGACCCCCGAACTGTTAGTTTTATTGGCCAATCACAGAACTCTGCCTGTACCAGACTGGACAGTAGCTCTATGGCTGGTTTCAGCTCCCTTCTTTCAAAACCAAAACAATGTGGCGGATACTTTGTAAAGTCTCTCATTCAACTGAAACAGCCCACTAAAATGGTGTTTCTAGAACAGTGTGCGCATGCTTCCAAACTGAGGGGAAAAAAGGGCAAAAAGAGAGAGATGATGCTTAAAGCTAATTTTGCTCTTGAATTTTGAGCAAAATCATACAGCAGGAATCTTGTCAACAATTTCACCATTCACAAACATTTTACCACTTTTATAAGCAGTTCAGGATCAGTAACATGGTGGATGTTAGCAAATGGTGATAAATGGTGCAGCACTTTCTATGGACAGAACGCAGTCCTCAATGTCCAGATTTGCAACCAGCGGTATTGCATATCTGTTAAGAGCCGGACCGAGTAGCAACTCTGGAATGACAGAGAAATAAAGTCACTGGCATTCCTCAGACCCATTTTTGTGATTTACCGGACTTCACACTATGCTGGCATAAAGCAGCCAGTCATCAGAAACACAGAGACGGGCAGGAACAAGAATAGAGTAAATACAGCAGTGGACCTGTCAAGACTCTGAGCTGCATTTATCGGTTCCTAATCGGCACTCAAGACTGCCAATAATTCCTCGTGCCTCAACTAATGTTTTCCAGAGCTTCTGTTGTTTTAATTTATTTATTTTTCTGGGATTTTTTTTTCCCCCTTTTCAAAATGTGGAACAAAAGACATGCTTAGTCTGAAGAATGCCTCAGGATAAAGCGTTGCTAAGCAGTGAAGACACTCGTTCACATCACACGTTCAACACACGGGCCACATCAAAGCACAAAACTATTTGCCGAATAAATGTGGGAATATTGACGGGACAATGACAGCTCTGGCTTCGATAAGTTGTGACAGACGAGCTAGCAATGCTAATATGCTGGCTGAACCCTCATTCTTTTGATACAGTTTTGCTTCATTGGTGGTTTAAAGAGCTTAGTTTGCATGACGGTTAACAAACACTTTCAGCATGCTTGTTTACGCTCGTCCACTGTTAAATCACCTCCAACCGCAACGGAAGAGCGTACCGTGTGCCATTGTTCTGCTTTCTTCAATCCCTACTCAATGGAAAGTGGCGAATAGGTGTGAACAGGAAAGGCATTAATCTTAAATAATAACGGTCAGGATAGTCACGGGCAACCTGCCAAAAAAATCTTTCCCGTTCAAACTGAGCTGACAATACGGCCCAGAAATGAAGGAAAGGAGAGTTTATATAAAGGAATTTGGGTCAGTAAGAGGACAGGACACCTTCATTAGAGACAAGCTGATTCAGAGCCATTGCTGACATACTAGGCCTAAGAATCCAAAAAATACAGACCCCCACCGACCTACCACACGAAGAGCAAGCACAATTATGCACGAAGAGGGGTCAGCCACTCAACACGCGCAAGAAAAACAGCTGAGCCGAGCACATTTCAGACTGATCCAAAATGCACTGGACAGGCCCGACACAGACCGACAGGACGGGGCTGGTGGGGCGAGCCTTTCATCCTTACTGTTGGATGTGGTTTGCTTCAGCAAGACATTGAACGCTCCAGTCAAATTCAACATTTTGGAACTGGAAACAATCATTTCGGTTTAGGTTATGTTTCCATTGCTTTTCTAACTTTTTTTTTCCCCTCCACATTTCAATATGGTTTGGGTGTTTTGAGTGGAAGGCAGGTCCCCTCATTCCTCATAAGCCTTTTTCACAATTATGTGCATATTAAAAATATACATAATAGGCTACATCTGTCCAAATGCCATGGGTCAAATGGGACTAAGGCTTGTCTCTACATGGAGGGTATATCCTAAAAAAGTAATGGGAGAGTGAGGCACATACTTGCATGCCAAGAAGCAAGAGGCCCATGAGGCCCAAACTGCTCAACTTGTTTGACATCTTAAAGTTCTTTTCAGTTATTTGGGAATTCAATATGGCCAGGGTGGCCATATTGGATCTTGAATCAAGCCACATTGTCTCAGGCCCCTGACCGACTATCATGCGCACCATGCGTAATCCAAATGTGGTCAGCGGAACTGGAAAAGTCGTCAAAAATGGATCACCCAATCAGAGACCAGGGCAACCAAATGGGATACCAAATCAAGCCGAAACAGCACTTGGTCAGGGCCATAAGAAAAACGATTCACCACGCCTGATCCAAATCTGACCAAAGTCATAAAAATGTGCCAGCCAATCAGAGGCCAGGGTAGCCATATTTGATTCCGAATTCCGGGGTTCCCCGGTGTCATGGCTAAAGTCCCAACCTGGCTCTTTCGATCTGCCGCCTAATCATCCCCTGATCTAATTGGCTGTGCAATTCCTCTGTCCCTCCCCACCTCTTCCCCCAGGGCTCCCTTGAAAAAGAGATTTCAATCTCAACGGGACTTCCCTGGTTAAATAAGGGTTAAGTAAGTAAGAAAGAATCGACCCAAAGAATGGCAATACTTGGTCAGGGTCATGAAAGGAACACGAGGTGCGCTTTGGACCAGTTTAACTAACTTCGAGTACTTGCGGCATTCTGGGAACTCTGACCTTCGACCCTTCACCAGAAACACAGAGTGGAAGGTATGGTCCGTCTGCGCAGAACTGCAAAATCTGGCACCATTAGCTGTTGCTAACAGGCCAACAGGTCACAGTCCCCCAACCGCTTCGCTGTGGACTAATGCAACCTGGCATCTGGCGACTCTGTTACCCAGCGGCTGCAGCAGAGCACCAGCCGTTTCCGTTCTCGTTTTCCTTGACGAGATCAAACATTCTGACAAATTGGAGGGAACTGAGCGAGGTAAACAATGGTCTTGCCCGTCATGTGAGAAAATTTCGACTTGCCCATCTGGAGTCTTTCCTCACTAAACCACCAGAGGAGTTACGCCAGCCAAGGCCTCGCCACAGACCAAAATCTCACCCCTCCCCCCTAACCAAGCTCACACTAAACACCAAAGCCACATCCCGAGCCGGGGGGGGGTGGGGGTGAAGGACAGGCATCCTCTTACTCAGCGGCAGGGTGAACTCTGCCATGTCAACTTCGCACTAAGAGCGCATGCCACGCGGCAGCCGTCTACAGCACGGCATTATGGGACGGGTCAGCAGGTTCCCTCCAAGGTACCCTGTTCACCAAGTGTAAACCAGGAGTATTACCAGTGTAC
Source organism: Gymnothorax reevesii (assembly GCA_029721435.1). NCBI lineage: Eukaryota > Metazoa > Chordata > Actinopteri > Anguilliformes > Muraenidae > Gymnothorax > Gymnothorax reevesii. The sequence continues at coordinate 24,287,237 of CM056591.1, read as the reverse complement.
TGTACATTAGGTGGCTTTAATTCATCATCAGACCACTTCACACCGACATACCGTATGTTTGGTGGCGTCTGATTCACAATATGGCCAGTCTGTAAGGTCTGAGGCATAAGATGTACCTTCGTTATATTATTTGCCAATTGTAATGAGAAGGATTAACCTTTCAGCCTGCCCATCTTTCCATCCATACCTCCGCGTAGAGAATGCAGCTCAAATGATCATGAAGGGACGGTACGCAGTTTTTGCGACTGTGGCGCAATATAAAGTGTCTGAAGCATAGGTGTTCTCAACCACTGGCTTTTTTAGAACGCAATAACGTTTAACTCTTTGTGTAGTTACATTTGAATGTGTCTCCAAAATATTTTTGACATTCGGTCTGCTCTCCCTTCCTCTCAGCCAGGTCCTGATGGAGTTCCTGGTCAATCACAGGATATATGCATAGAATTAAATATCATGTACTTACTGTTGGTTAGTTTTCATTTACTGGTGCCTCTGATTTTTTCATAGGAGAGTGAAACAGCTCAATGGAGTCAGATTCAGAGGCACCGGTGAGTGAAAAGTAACAAACAGTAATGACATAATATTCAGTTCTATATGTGGTATAAAATAAAATGCCCTCCTAAAGTTTAGTTACCTTTGTAGTTTGACAAACTACCATTAATATTATTATCGTAATTACAGCATTTTGACACCCGTTTGTTTACGGTCAAATGCGTTGTTTTTTTTTTTCTGCCATAGAGGCACCTGACTCGCTAGTGGTGACAGTGGTAGATAACTGGAAGAGGCGCTGTGACGGATGACAGAGAGGAAGCTCGGCAAATCATTTTATTCGGACTGAAGAAAATGATTGGCCAGACTTATATCAGAAATATATGAGAATTGAATATTGAAGAGTTTCAACACCTGGTGGATTTCTTTTACATTTTAGTGTGCCATACACTTATTAGGAGCATTTTAAGATTACAAAAGAAAAGTGTAAAAATGTCAGAAAGGTAAGAATTGCTTTAAACTAGTCGAGCCCAATTTTAACACTACCCCTTAACTTGACTACACCTTCTCTCCAAATTTGGAATGCTGCATACCAATCTCCTGTATTTCGCTCGACAGGAAACATTAGCCTGTTTCCAAGTGGCCATTTGCTTGACAAGCAAAATTCTCTCATCCCACTGGCAAATCATGACATGAGTCAAACTGTCCAGATAGCAAAAAGCATTAATTCAATGTTGGATTTTGGTCAGAGTGCTTATTTTTGCTTGAGGTTGAAAAATCTATGTTGACTCAAGGTTTAATTACAGTTACCATTTCAATGTTTGAAAAACTGTTGTTGAATCAAGGTAGTATAGGTGATGATTTTTCAATGTTGAAATGCCCTATAATGATTTGGCATAGTTTCAATGGTGCTGATGGGGGGTGCGCTTCTCTAAGGTGCTTCCTCCACCTAGGCCAGGCAGAAAACCTTAAAGAAGGAATATCATAGCTGGGAAAGGTGGGTAATATTATTTCAATGTATCATGAAAAAAAGCTCCGACGGCTTGTTTTTTTCTTTATTTTCCGATTTCTTTAATTTTTTTGAGCGATTTTACAAAACTAGTGGACCGCGCCATTTTCACTACAGCAGAAGAAAATTCACCCTCCATCCACTTGGGGCGCCCCGAATCGTGAAATCAGTGCAGTTGCCAGCGCCATGAATGTCCATTGTCCTGCGGTCCTGCATTGTGATTGTTGAATGACCGAGACATTCCCGCTTCCTCTATGGGGCAGACAGACGAGCTTGATTATTAGCTACCTTTCTCTATCCAACACAACTTTAATTTAGAGGTGAACTTACATCAGAGGCCATTTGAAATACTTCCGGAAAGAAAAGTGCAATTTGAAGTCTGCTAATTACCAGCGAGGCTGGACAGTTGCCGTTACCTTAGTATAATTTGCTTACCTTAAATCAATTCCCGTGTACTTTGCCTAACTTGTAATCGAGGCATTTATTCATCCAACTGACCAATCAAAACCTAAATCTAGCCAATAATGATTTAGAAGAGATAATGAGAAGCAGACAAACTGAACCAGGCTACCGTGCTAGATTGAAATAATGTCAGTAATCTGAATAAACAGCAGTCCTCTGAATTCCACCTCTTGTCCAAAAACGTTAACGTATTATTTAAAAGAGATTTCTTAAAAATAAAATCATGTTAAGATGGCCCTGGTTTTTAAGCGTCTAAAAATAAACGAAGTAGAAAACATTGTGTGAAGAGCATCAAACGTGAATGTGAGAGAGAAAATATATTTTCGCATTGCAAACAATGGACAAATGCACCGAAGACTGGGCCAGCACGTTCAGGCAAATTTGTGCTGCAAATTTTAAACATTTTTTATTTAAAAATTGAACAAGATTCGCATACAACGGCCAAATGTAATAATCAAGCAAACACATTCAGGCAAATTCCGTGCTGAATGAAGCAAAGTTAAAGTCTTCAAAATCATCCTCCTCTACTCGACAATTGCTTTCACCCCCCCTCCCATTTACTTTGCTCAATTTACAATCAAACAGTCGATTCACTCAATGAACAATTTTAAATTGGTTGATGGTCTAATTTATTTGGAAATCCATGTATTCAGACATTTTGACATCGCATACATCATGCACATGAATGCATGCGGCAGCCGCAGTGATGTTATGATCTCGCAACTTCTCATGCCTGGCATGTCATTAATGGCAGCCTCCTGGAAACAGCAATTCCGGCTAATTAATGGTAATTTAAAAGAACGGGGGGTATGTATGGACAAATAGTCAACCGTGGATATTATGTTGGGGTTAATTACTATAAGATTAAGTCAAAACGTGTAGTTCTGTATAGTCCTCCTTTAAAAGACCAAAAGAAATGTGCGCTAAAATGTTTAAAAGAGGTACAAAAGTGCAATTTCTTTTGAATCTTTAAATAAATAACTAAATGAACAATGGTCTGTTTCATTGTTTTTTTGTTAATAGAGCATGCAGTAAAGCAGCTGTTCTCAACCTTGGTTTCTTAAAAAAATGGAAATGGCCAATCTGTAAGGGTTTTTGCCTCGCAGCCCCTCCCCGGTGGCTTTCTCTCACCTCCACCTTAACGAGCTGCACCTGTTACTTTTTAAGCTGGAAGTGATTATCTGAAGTATATAGGGCTGGCAATTGCCAGTTGTCATCGGCACTGCATTTTGGTTTTATCATTGATGTGTGTAATTTTATCCCTGATAATATGGTGATGCTGCTCCCTGTTTTTATCACTGTGTTTTTTTTTTTTTTTACCGTTTATTAAATCTCCAGTTTGTACCAGCCTGGCATTTGGGTCCTGCATTCTTTTAGGTCCGTGGTCCTCGCTCTCACTGGACAGCAGTTTATATCCGGCGGGGGGTGAAACCATGACACAATCTACAAGCTCACAACACATTTTCAAATATTCACCAATGAAATGATTATAATGAAGTATAAGGCCTCCCAAAACATGTCCCTGTAAAGTGAAATAGCATACTTAATGAACCAGTTCAGCAATTTAACCTTCGTCGTAACATGCCTCATTTAAAAAATTAATTATTTTACTCTATTTGGTGTTTTAAAGTTCTGTGGGGGTTGCTCCAAACTCGTCTATTAGTAACATCACTGCCATTCAGGCATATGGTAGTGATATCACTGACTAGTAGACTACTTTGGCATGCTCCTTGTTGAACTATACCATAAATAGTGTAATAAAGTGATTATTTTTTTAATGAGGCATATTAAAAACATACAGAGGAGGGTTGAAAAGTGTTGAAATGGCCCTTTAATAATAACATTGTTTCAATGTATAATGCAATGCATACATATAGTTGAATCAATGTTGATGCAATTCTGCATTCTTTCAATGTTGATCATATCATAGTTGAATCAAGATTGATTCATTCTCAGAATTGATCGGAAATTCGATGTTATTTCCATGTTGATCATCGCGAGCACTTTCATTGTTTTTTTCAAAATCTGACATCAATGTTGATTGCAGTCTTCAGCCTGATAATATCACAATGTTAATTCAATCACTTTTTGCTATCTGGGCAACTTCTTTGCCAATATTTTTTGTCTTACTAAGCAGAGAAAAAGTAGTAGAAATCAGATTTTAGCAATAGAATTCAGTCTAAATATAAGACAAAATAAGACTTGCAGAGAGTTTGTTTTTAGTGCTGGAAGCTTGTTCTGATTATAAACCCACTGCCCACGTTGGTGCAAAACCACAGGACAGGCCAGAAAGTGACAGAGTAAATATTCAGTCTCAGAGGAAAAGTTCTGCATTCAGATTTTGCAAGGTTTTTGAGACATAGAAAATTTTGAACTTATTTGGGGCTCTTTTTTGTTGAATATAAATTTTTTGGAAAACTGTTTATTTTTCCCCCCCATCAACAAATAACATAATATCAAGTACAAGTTTTTCCTCAAAAAAAAAGTCATAATCCAAATCAGAGCTTTGTCAGATGATATTTTCCTCTCCAACCATTGGCCCATATGTTATAAGGTTTTCACAGTGGTTGCAGTGGTTATTCCTGTGTCTTCAAATATGAAAATCTCAAAATAACCAAAATGTCAAACATGAGGTTTTCATCCAACACTGATGAAATTGTGGCGTCCAAACATGCGTACTGCCAGTCCACCTCAAAGCCCTGGTTTCTCAACCCAAAGACAGGCAGGGAAAGGTGGGGGTCCAGGGACGTTCCGTGTCCAGACCACTGCCGAGTTGCTGAATCCTGGATGGACGTGGCGGGGCACTCTATAATCGTTAGTCAGTAAGTTGGTGAGTAAGTCAGCCAGTAAGTAAGTAGGTGGGTAGGTAAGTAGGCATCTGTCTGTTTCTCTCTCTCTCCGCTCTTCCCTCCCCCATCTACTCACAAGGCTCGGAGAGGAAGTGGGGAAATGTAAACGGGCCTTACCGAGGTCAGGCTGGCTCTCTCCCCGTGCCTCGCCGCACCCTCCGGAACGCTTGCACACACAACCAACCGCTCAGGAAACACACGCAACTCTAGAGGAGGAGGAGAAAAAAAAAATGTAAAAATCACCATGGAAACCGCAAATACAAACCAGCCGCAGCATAGTCGGGCACCGCTTTGTGGCGTGCTTCGGCTCGCGATCGTGACGCCGCGATATCCTGCTCATCAACACAGCAGCGGCTGCCTGGCTATGCGCCAATCAGGCTGGTCAATGTTTAACTCCACAGTGAGCTGAACGGCGCTGTGTAAACACATCCTCCGCAGCCTATCAAGTCAGGCTAAAAGAGGCCTGTTTCTGAAGGCAGACGGTTACTGGCTGTGAGTTTAAGAGGACGGCATTGAGCACTTCATTCCCACACACTAAATGCACTGACAGTCATAAAAATAAAATGGGAAACATTCTGGTTCTTTACGCATAAAATTTTATAATCGAACCCAGACCATAAAATAATGCTCTACTGCGAAACTGAAAAGTGCCTTTTAAAAGCAAAAAATCTAAAAAGCATGTGCTAGAATATGTACCTTGAAGGTACAGCCCCAGGAACAGGGTCCCCTGTTTAGGCCCTTTTGAACAAACTAAGTACACATTTATGATCAGGCCGTTTTGGGCCTGAGACCTGGGGTTTCCGTAGTGACGGCCAGGCACCTACCTCCCTGATGTCGCCTCCTGACACATCTCAGGTTGAAGTGGCGCTTCAGGAAGTAGGCCGCCAGGCGGAAATGCTCTCCTGCCAATCAAAACAAAGATGTGCAGACTGAACTCTGGCTGAGCCGACAGAGTGGGAATAACCCCGAGTCCTGGGACTCCAAGGCCACTCACACGATTTTCTCCACGTGGGGTAGTTTTCCCCCGTAACCTCACGAGCTGGCTCTTTCAGTGTGGAGGCCATATACTCATGTTTCTCACCCCTGTCTTTCCATGCAATGCACCTTCACCAGCCATGATGGCAAAGCTGGTGCTGTTTTCAGTTGATCAGTGCATCTTCAGGCCAAACCACTGCGATCCACAATAAAACGATTAGGGAAGTTGTTTTAAGCATTTGTGCCACTGTTTATATTTGTTTGTCTGTCTGCCAATTCTGTGGACAATTCTTGTGAACATGGCAGCATTGCAACCTTTTAAGATGCAGCGTTCAAACTCCATAGGTGAAAGGTTCCAATAAAATAGAAGGCTGGATTCAAAGCTATACTATAAGTACTATAATGCAATGCCTGCTTCGCCATCACGGCTGGTGCAATCCCAGATGATCTCAAGTTGTGATTTGTAGAATGTCATGTGCCCGCAAAAAATATGACTGAATGAATGACATTAATAACAATAACAACCTGCACACTGAGTAGAAGACAGATAAAAATATTAATACCCATTTCATAATGCTGAAGAAATATATATGAAAGCAAGTATGCAGCTGTAAAATAAATGTTTCAATGAGTCCGTCCTGCCGAATGGCTGTAAAACGCAACACTTGGCCACCATTGAGAATCGTAAAGATCCAGCGCTACGCCACTCTAAAAAGTGGGCGAGACATTAAGAGGCTTTCGAGGCAACAATCGCTTCCGACCCCTCCAGTCCAGTCATGCTTCCCCTTCCATCATTTTATGATCTTCCGAGAGCCAGGTTCATCGTCGCTTCTGCATTCCCACATCTGCCGCTGGAAATTCTCACCGGTGAGAACTCTCAGCTCTTGAGAAATGTTACGCAATCCAATTTGGGTTTGCTAGTGCCACTAGTCAGCGATAACTTGTTCACATGTGCAGTTCCTGTGGGAAAAAAGTGCATCTAACCACAAACAGCGATGCCTAAAGCGCTCAATCAATATCTTGTAATCTTTTCCCTAGACAACAACCACACTCAACAAAATGCATTCCGTTCATTCCAATTCGGTGCTATTCATGACCACAGGAGCACGGCACACTAATACTTAATAAGTCAATCACTATAAAAAGTCAATAGAACATGCCAAACTAATGTCAATAGACTAAGATTTTTATAAATCTACTGAGCAATTATTCCTGAAGGAAGACAAGAAACTGCTGTAGTGATTACGCACAGAGGACACGTATTATAGAAGAGGATGGCCAAATAAAAAAGGGTTGGGTATGCATCTGAAGTCGATGGAAGCAGATTCTAAGCAGGGCCAAGCACGTTCTCTTTTCCCAGCGAGTCAGAAATGAGCAGGCAAAATGGGTCTGGTTAGCCCGGCATCCTCCGTGGTCAGTAACGGTCTTGATACCAAACAGGAAGTGCGAGGAGTGCTCAGGCTCGAGCAGACTGCTCGTCTGTGAGACAGCCAGGCCCCGGGGCCCTCGTCCAAACCGTTAAAAAAAAAAAAAAAAAAAAAAAGCGCCATGCTCAATTCTCCCACTCCCTCGGAAAAGGTCAACCCAGCCTCTCTAAAAACAGGCCAGAGCACTCACTCAGTCCTGTGGAAGTACAGCGTGTGCGTCTGTGTTTGAGATCGACGCTAACGCCTCCGGGCATTACAGTGTGCGTAAACACAGAGGATGCTTATATTTCTCCGACAGAAAGGCTCTTTAATAGAGAGTGAAGGACTGCGTGTTTTGATAAAAGCTAATAGCCCTTCTCTCCCCATTTAAGAGAACTTTGTGTAAAAATAAGCACCCTGTGAGTTAAGCAACCTGTCACAGAAGCACAATTGCTCAAAGGGCAGTTACTGCTTTCCTGCGAATGCCAGAAGTTCTGCCTAATCCACACATGGGTGAAAAAGATATCGACTGATCGACTTTAATCACTTTTTACTGCGTTAGTTTAATTTCGACCAAAGCTGATAAAGTAGCATCAGTGTTGTCAGTGCAATATCCGCAGGACCATACACAGGCACACTGAGACCGTGGGCCTCCTATCGCCTGACACTCCAATAAACCTGACCAACCAGCACCGCCCCCCAACAGCCTGCAGGAGCATGCCAGGGATCTGCCCCCTGTGGAGGCTGAGGGGTCAGCAGTCAGACAGGTGGGTTGCTAGCCTGTCCTACCACATGTCAAGAAATGGATACGCGATTCCAGCTACCAGTGGGGGACACATAATAAAAGATACACAGGAAAAAACCAGAGAATAACGACAAGCTCATGTTTAGTCTTTCTGAGGGAGAACATGCGGGACATTTCACTGTTTTAGAGATTACCGATTACGGCCGTTTCAGGCCCCATAAGACTAACCACAGGAACAGAAAACTCTCTGGGGTTAAGAAAACAGAAATAAAACAGACTCGTTAAAAACGTAAGTCATCTGACTTGACAGACGGGTGGCGGTCTCTCCATATTGTTTTACGCCAGGGGAAGCCATTGCGTCAGAATGCGTTTCATGCATTGCGTCCGTTTATGTTTTATGTGAACGCGGCGCTCCCTCATCGGCGACTGGTTAGCAGTGAGGATTTAGCTCATTAGGGCCGGAAAACGTCAGCCGTGAAGTGCAGAAATATTTGCATTCCCTTCCCTTGCGATTTGACCGTGCCAATTCCCAGGACAAGGCTGGGCTGCGGGCTGGGAGGGGGGGGGGGCGTCTGGAATTGGCGTTGGGAACCGCCAAATTACGAGTTGAGACATCAGCTGTTATTGAGACCTTAAAATGCCCTGAGCAGTCCGGGCTGCTGTTGGCTCCAGGCCGGGCGGCTTGCTCAGCGCCCGCCCTAAAAAGTGTTTCGCACACAATTTGTCGGTCTCTGTCTGGGAAAGAGTTTGTATCTACAGTGGTTCAAACCAAATTGACCGCTGATCAGAGGCAGGAATACAGAGAAAACTCCAGAAGTCAGATCTACCGGATAGGGAAGGTACATTAAACAGCACTATAGGGATATTTTTTTTTCTATTATTCCATTTTCTTTGATATTACTTCTGTTTCAGCATATGCTTTTGATTGTCCCAGACAGTTTTTGTGTGCAGTGGCGGATAATTCACATATTTGCAGAGGTATCTGATGTCCTGCTGATTTTATAATGGGTGGTACAAGGGCATTGTGGGGTTTGTGGTCCAGAGCAAGAAAACTCACATCCAGTAATTCCAAAAGCGGACTACATATAGTGTGCAGTGATGATTATACACTTAACAAAAATGAACATAAATCAGAAACCAAGTACAATTCAAGTATTTATTTCACATAATATTAGATCATATAGATGAAAATAAGTATGTAAATAGATACAATATGTATATGGCATTGAACCCCAGACTCCCCGGTAGGAGTCAAACGTGCTGACCACATTTCCAAAGAGCCAGACTCATTAGCAAGGTAGCCAGGGCGCGTACATATTAGGAGGCATTTCTAGTGACAGGACCTATCAATTGTCACATCTCTCCCCCTCTTTAGGGAGCGTGTCCTCACGCTCCAAGCTTTACGCATGCTGCCATCCATTAGGATCCCCTAGATCCTGCCGATTACGTCAGAATGTGGTAGGGCAAAGGAGAGCCCGGGCAGGGAATTGAACCAAAGACTCCCGGTTAGAGTCACACGCGCTGACCACATCACCAAAGAGCCAGGCTCGTTAGCAAGGTAGCCAGGGCGCATACTTCTTAGGGGTCATTTCTACTGATAGGACCCATCAATTGTCACACATGGTAAAAACAAAAATAATGACTTTTTTAGAAAAAAGTCAATATCTAGTGCGGCCACCCTTTGCTTTGATTACAGCATTTAATCTTTCAGTCATAGTTTTACATATTTTTTCTCATTACCTCTCTCAGTATGGTTTGAAGTTCATTTCTAAGAGATTCTTTCAATGTTACAAACCGATTTGCTCAATCGGATTAAGGTTTGGACTTTGAGTAGGCTAAGTCATAACTTTTATGTCACCAGATTTTTCTCTCTGACTGAGATATTTCTTGTACAACTTGGAGTTGTATTTAGGGTCGTTATCTTGTTGAAAATAAAATCCCCAACCAATCAGCCTCTTTCCACATGGCAACTCATGCCTCACAAGGATGCTGTGATACTTCTTTTGATCCATGATTCTGTCGATTTTTATAATATCATACCAGTTCCTTTGGAGCGGATTGAACCCCAATCCATAATGTTACCACCATGTTTTACTGAAGGGGTTAAACAGTCATATTTGAAACATTCTCCAACTCTTTATGTACATATGTTTTGCATTTGGGTGAGAAAATTTCAAATTTTGATTCATCTGCCAAAAAGACATTGGTGTCCCATCCTTGATTCACTTGGCGAACTCAAGTCTTTTTTTGATGTCGCCAGCTCTTAGCAGCAACGCGACGAATCAGACCATTCTCACACTGGTGTCTGGAAATTGATCTAGATACTTTAATCTCTTCACTTCTGGCGCTATTAACATCATCACAGAGTCGTTGTGCTGTCAACCGCCAATTTTTTTCATTGTCATACACAGGTAATGAACATCAGAGGCACTTAACTTCTGTTTTGCACCTCTCTTACCCCTAGTTTTCAGCAAACCGGTCTCTTTGAAATGCCTGATGGCGTTTCTTACATTGCCATGGAAGTATTTAAAGTCTTCAGCGTCATGTAAGGCCACAATGCGGCTACGAACAATCTCAGAGAGCTCCTGTCATGCCATCGTGTTTAAAAGTGACACTGCTCAAAGTTTATGTCACCTTATATGCAGGAATAACTGACTGTCAGAGGCAATTTTGCAAAATAACATTGCCTCAAAACAGTTTAAACAAATTTTTGAGCAACAATAATTATGGAATGAGCCTTCAAAAAAGCATTCCGGCTATGAACACGTCAAAAAAAAATTTAATTTGTGACACCTTTCAGCTGTAATAAAATGTTGACGTCTTCAGTGTGTAATGTGAATATAGGCCACTAGATGGCAGTATTTACCTTTTTTTGTTAAGCTCAGACTGGAGTCATGTTTAGACATGTCCTGAACATGTCTGGGGCAAGTCTCAGAAAGTAAAAAAAAAGAGGTCTAAATGTGGGTGGGGTCTGAAAGAGAGTATATAAGGAAAAGAATTGAGACAGTAAAGTAGTAGGAGAAATTGCAAGAAGATGACCAGACCTGCCATTCTGTTCAAGACCTGTGACGTTTCTTTTGTGGATTTCTTTGCCTGTGTTTGAGCATTTTCTTCATCCAGGACATCACCAAGCCACCCCACCAAAAAGGGACTGTAATTATTTCTGTTTTTTTCTTATTTATCAATCTTGGTCTTTAGTTGTAGGTTGTTATTAGTCTTTGTCTTTGTTAAAAATTAAATGTGTTTTAGTTGTTAAAACTGTGTTTGTCATCCCTTGCTGTTGCTGTTGTGTTATAAATGTAATAACAAATTGGGGCCATAACAAATTGGGGGCTCAAGGTCCGGGATAGACCATTGTGTGAGTAATTTATTGAAAATCTAACATTCCAAATTGTGAAATTGTTTTTGTGAATTTTCCTAGATATATATTGACAACAGCAATGGATGATTTCTTGGCATCACCAACCGTAGGGGTTTTGAAGTCTTTTAAAAAGACAGAACTGCTAGAAATTTGCAGACAGTTGGAGCTGACAGAGGTAAAACCAGCCATGCGAAAAGCAAGACTGGCTAGAGAGATAGTTGAATATTACATTGATGAAAATGTGTTTGCACCAGGAGATCTGGAACAGTTTCCAGTGGAAAATCCAAATATAGAAATGGAACTTAAATTAAAAATGCTAGAGATTGAAAGGGAGGAAAGAGAAAAAGAAAGGGAGGAAAAAGAGAAAGAAAGGGAAGAAAGAGAAAAAGAAAGGGAGGAAAAAGAGAAACAAAGAGAATTTGAGAGGGAAGAAAAAGAAAAACAAAGGCAGTTTGAGTTAGAAAAATTAGCAAGAGAAGAAAAACAAAGAGAATTTGAGAGAGAGAAAGAGGAAAGAGCAGAAAGAGAGAGACAGAGACAGAGAGATTTTGAATTAGAGAAATTCGATAGAGAAGAAAGACTCCAAATGGAGCAACTAAAAATTAAAATTGAAACTAAAAATAAATTTTGTGCCAGTCAGGAGGTAAAACTGGTGCCTCCATTTTCAGAAAAGGATGTTGACAACTATTTCCAGTGTTTTGAAAAGGTAGCAAAGAGTTGCCAGTGGCCAAAGGAACACTGGCCTCTGATGTTGCAAACTGTCCTCAAGGGTAAAGCTCAACAAGCCTATTCGGCTTTGTCTGCAGATGATTCCTCTGATTATGAGGTTGTCAAAAAGGTCATTTTGAGAGCTTATGAGTTGGTTCCAGAGGCTTACCGACAGAAATTCAGAGGTCTGAAGAAATCTGAAAATCAGACTTATGTTGAATTTGCTAATGAGAAGCAGGTTTGCTTTGAGCGCTGGTGTACTTCTATGGAGGTCAATGATGATTTCAACTCACTAAAAGAGATGGTGTTAGTTGAAGAATTCAAGAACTGTGTTAAGGATGATGTTAAGACCTACCTTAATGAGAAGCAAGCACTGAACTTGCAATCAGCTGCCAAATTTGCAGATGAATATGTTCTCACTCATAAGTCCAAATTTCAGTCTAGCAGTAACAGTAAATGGTCCCAATTTCAGAAAAAGGGTTACGGTGATACCCAAGATTCCTCACCCAAAGACAAAGACAAATCTGGTGATGGTGCTCAGAAATCCAGTAACAGGTCTGATCAAAGTGTGAAAGCTGACAGTGACAAAAGTGGTCTAGTTTGCAGTTATTGCAAGAAATCTGGTCATGTTACAACTAACTGTTGGTTCCTTAAAGCGAAGAAAGAAAAAGAAAAGGATACCAAACCAAATGCCTTTGTGAAAACAAGGTTAGAAACCCCTGTAGTAGATGACCGATCTGCTAAATTGCCTGCTTCTTGTGGGGCTAAAAAGCCTAATACAGCTGACTTTGTGAGGGAGGAATTTCTTCCATTTGTGTCAGAGGGATTTGTGGCTCTGAATGAGCATACTACTCCTGTCCCCATATATATCCTAAGGGATACCGGAGCTTCTCAGTCACTTTTGTTGATGGACTCCTTGGAGTTACGTGATGAGACCGCTTCAGGGGATTTCATACTTGTACAAGGTATTGAAGGGAGGACTGTATCTGTACCCCTGCGCTCTATATTCTTGAAGTCAGATTTAGTTACAGGACAGGTAAAGGTGGGACTTATGTCAAGTCTACCTATAAAGGGTGTTTCTCTGTTGCTAGGCAATGACCTGGCTGGGGGCAAAGTAGTTCCCCCTGTACATCTTACTTCACAGCCGAGCACTGAAGATGGGGATGAGGACCCATCTCTGTATCCTTCTTGCGCAGTGACTCGTGCTATGGCCAAGAAGGCTAAAGAAGAAGATGATGTGGTGCCGTCCAGTACATTGAATAGTCAGGACTCAGGTGGTTCGCCTCATGACTCTGATTGGCCTACTATGGTTTCTCCGTTTGAGGACTTATCAGATACTTTTATCAGTTCTCTATTCAGCCAGCCGGATGGGTCTGGTGATTCTGATGTGTCTGGAGACTTGTCTCTGTCCAGAAAGCGGTTGATTGAGGAGCAAACTAATGATCCTGAAATTTGTGTACTAAAGAGGAGAGCCCTTCCTGAAAAAGAAATAGATGCAGTTCCAGTTGGGTATTATCTCAAGGATGGTGTGTTGATGCGGAAGTGGCGCCCTCCTGATATCCCTGCCAATGCAGATTGGGCAGTGGTCAGGCAAATTGTTGTTCCGAAGGTCTATAGGAATGAGATCTTAACAATGGCTCATAGTTTACCTTTAGGAGGTCATCTTGGTGTTAACAAGACTGTTGATAAGATCATGAAACACTTCTTTTGGCCTGGGCTTCGGAAAGACGTTTCCAACTTTTGCAAAACCTGTCACACTTGTCAGGTAGTTGGAAAACACCAGTTAGATCCACCTGTAGCTCCATTGCAGCCTATCCCAGCATTTGGGGAGCCATTCTCTAGGGTCATTGTTGATTGCGTTGGTCCATTACCCAAGACTAGATCTGGAAATCAGTACTTGTTGACAATCATGTGTGCATCTACCAGATTCCCCGAAGCCATACCTCTACGTAACATCAAGGCAACTGCAATCTCGAAGGCTTTGATAAAGTTCTTCACGTTGTTTGGTCTTCCCAGGGAAATTCAGTCAGACCAAGGTAGCAATTTCACTTCAGGATTGTTTCAGCAGGTTGTGTATGAACTAGGTGCAAAACAGATTCTTTCTAGTGCCTATCATCCAGAAAGTCAGGGTGCCTTAGAGCGGTTTCATTCCACTCTCAAGACAATGATGAGGACTTATTGTTATGACCATGAGAAAGACTGGGATGAAGGGGTTCATTTGCTGTTGTTTGCAGCTAGAGAAGCAGTGCAGGAGTCTACTGGATTCAGTCCATTTGAGCTAGTGTTTGGTCATGAAGTGAGAGGACCTTTGCTATTATTGAGTGAACAATGGCAAGAGAAAGTCTAACAGACTGATATGCGGCTCTATGTTAGCAAGTTCAAAGAAAGATTGCGTGCAGCTTGTGACCTTGCCAAAGAGAACTTGAAATCAAGTCAGGGAAAAATGAAAACTTGGTATGATCATAAGGCTAGAAGCCGTGAGTTTAAACCAGGAGACAAGGTCCTTGTGTTGTTTCCCTTGCAGTCCAATCCATTGCAGGCTAGATTTCATGGTCCTTATGAAATTCTGACAAAACTCAATGATCTCAATTACATTGTGAAGACTCCAGATAGGAGAAAACCAAAACAATTGTGTCATATTAACATGCTAAAGCCTTATCATGACAGAAATGCTAGGGTTGCAGCTGTCACTTCAGATTCTCCAATGGTCGAAACGTGTGAAGATGAGGGGGAGTTTCAAGATGATGAACCAAGAATTAAAGCTGAAGTTCTTTCATGTAAATTGTCAAATTCTGAAGTGTTGCAAAATCTTGATGTAAAACTCCAGCACTTAGAACCCTCACAGAGAGATCAGTTTGAAAGGTTGATCAAGAAATATGAGGATTTGTTTCCTGATGTTCCAAAGAGAGTTACTATAGCCTCTCATGATGTAGATGTTGGTGATGCCAAACCAATAAAACAGCATCCATACCGGATGAATCCTGAAAAGAGAAAGATTGCTGAGAAAGAGGTTGAGTACATGTTAAAACATGATATTATCAGACCCTCCAACTCCGATTGGAGTTCACCCTGTGTGCTAGTTCCAAAACCTGATGGAAGTACTAGATTCTGTACAGATTATCGCAAAGTCAATGCTGTAACTAGAACTGATGTGTTTCCAATACCTAGGATTGATGATTGTATTGATAGTGTAGGGCAAGCAAAGTTTCTGACCAAGATTGATTTATTGAAGGGTTATTGGTGTGTGCCTTTAACTGAGAGGGCCAAGAACATCTCTGCTTTTGCCACACCATCTGGATTGTACCAGTATGAAGTCCTACCCTTTGGCATGAAAAATGCCCCAGCCACGTTCCAAAGGATGATACAGTCTACAATCGCCGGATTGCCACACACGGGTGCGTACATCGATGACCTGATCACATGGAGTGACTCCTGGGAAGAACATCTAAAAGATGTAGAGACGTTGTTCCAGCGCCTGACACAGGCTAACCTGACTGTTAACCTGAACAAGAGTGACTTTGGTTGTGCTACTGTCACCTATCTTGGCTACGTCATAGGCCAGGGTAAGGTGGCACCCATAAATGCTAAAGTCCAAACCATCATGGACTTTCCCGTTCCTGACAACAAAAAAGCTTTGCGCCGCTTCCTTGGAATGATCGGGTACTACCGCAAGTTCTGCAAGAACTTTGCTGAGATTGCTCTCAGTCTAACTAACCAACTGAAGAAAGGTGTAAAGTTCACTTGGGATGATGCATGCCAGAGAGCCTTCGATCGCCTGAAGTCTCTGCTGTGTCACTTCCCCGTGCTCAAATCTCCTGACTTCAACAAACCGTTCTCCATCGCGGTCGATGCTAGCGACCAAGCTTGTGGATCTGTGCTCCAACAGAGAAGTGACTCTGATGACATTGAGCATCCCGTGGCATACTTCTCCAGGAAGTTCAATCGCCACCAAAGGAACTATTCCACAATAGAGAAGGAGCTGTTGGCTCTGGTCCTTTCTTTACAACACTTTGAGGTTTATGTTTGTTCAGGACAAAAGCCAATGATTGTGTACACTGACCACAATCCGTTAATGTTTTTGAGTAAGATGAAAAACAAGAATCGGAGATTGTTGAATTGGAGTTTGATTTTACAGGAGTTTGACTTGGAAATTAAGCATGTGAAGGGTACAGACAATGTAATTGCTGATTGCTTATCCCGTGTTTGAATGTATATATCATGTGTTTGAATATTGTATGATATGTATATATAGACAAGTGTTCACTTAACCATTTTGTATTGAAAAGAAAAATTTTGCCTTTATGAGTCAAAATTTTTCCCTTTTGGAATGGAGGTGTAATGTGAATATAGGCCACTAGATGGCAGTATTTACCTTTTTTTGTTAAGCTCAGACTGGAGTCATGTTTAGACATGTCCTGAACATGTCTGGGGCAAGTCTCAGAAAGTTAAAAAAAAGAGGTCTAAATGTGGGTGGGGTCTGAAAGAGAGTATATAAGGAAAAGAATTGAGACAGTAAAGTAGTAGGAGAAATTGCAAGAAGATGACCAGACCTGCCATTCTGTTCAAGACCTGTGACGTTTCTTTTGTGGATTTCTTTGCCTGTGTTTGAGCATTTTCTTCATCCAGGACATCACCAAGCCACCCCACCAAAAAGGGACTGTAATTATTTCTGTTTTTTTCTTATTTATCAATCTTGGTCTTTAGTTGTAGGTTGTTATTAGTCTTTGTCTTTGTTAAAAATTAAATGTGTTTTAGTTGTTAAAACTGTGTTTGTCATCCCTTGCTGTTGCTGTTGTGTTATAAATGTAATAACAAATTGGGGCCATAACAAGTGTTTTTTTTTTTTTTTTTTTTAATTATACATGTCAAAAAGATTTTTTTTGTCCTAATTGCCTGTGATAGTATTTTTCAGTACATTTTCACCAAAAAAATTATAGAGAAGTAATATATTAGGACCCCTTTTAGACAAAATTGGTGGTGTACAATCACTGCACACGACTGTATATGAATACATTGACTTTACAGAGTCACAGTTAAAAGCATAATGAGCTCAATTCGAAATATTCAAAAAGAATAATCTTTCTAAAGTTAGGAAAGCAATTTTCCCATGCTCTGCTCCCCATTGGTTCTTCACAAACACAACCCCACATGGATTGGCTGTCCTGACACACGATGGAGCAGTAAGCTTGAGCCTATCAGGGTGTCAGAAGCTGTGTCTGGTGCTGTAACGGACCCCTTCACCGTCGTTTCAGAGTAGCTGGTGCGAGCTGTGGAAATCGCAGGGGAGATATCAGTCCCTCCCACCCTGGTATGGCCAGACATTCGGGCATCTCCTACGGAAAGTTCAGGGCCTGTATGCTGGGCAGATGGCCCTTCTGATGGCCTGGGGCAGTGCTCACGGACTCGTCCCTGGAGATCTGCCCCCTGTCCCAGTAGGTTTTCAATCCAGCTCAGGCAAAGCTCACCCTCACACAAAACCAAGAGATCCTTATCTGCATCAGGACTTGTCAAGTGTGCCAAAATAAGGACCCAATGAAAGCCAACAGGACGTTCGGTCCTATGCTTCAGGCTTCAGGAACAAGGTCGGGCACCACTGGTTTAGCAGCTAAGGTGATTAACAGGAACACAGGAAATTGGTCCTAGCACAGACGTAGGCACAATCATCCCCAGTGCAACTGCTCGGCCCTAGACCTCACAATCATCTAACAGACAGTAATGAAAGAACTGAATCTAATCCACTGATATGGGAGGGTGTTACACTTGTACAACATGCCACACAAATCTGTGAATTGTTTGATGCCAGCAAAAGATGTGAAACTACTATTGTGGGTTGCAAGTTGACGTAATGATCTACACACCATTTTTTAATGGTCTTTCACCATTTTTAGTTCATGATGATTGTTATGGATGAATTCTGTTCTGTGAATTGGGCTATATTTATCTGCGCAAAATTAGCCATGTACTTATGACTCATTTGACAGAAGTTCATACACTCAGAAAGCAACACAAGACTATTTAAGGCAAAGAACTGGAATGATCTACAATGGCCAAGTCAATCACTTAACCTATGACCAACTGAGCATGTGTTTCAGTAGCTTAGGCAAACACTGAAAATGCCTAAAAAACAGGCAGTAAATGATAACTGCCGCAGTGACGGCCTGAGGCAGGATCACCAGTGAAGAAACCAGCATTGGCTGATGTCTATGGGCTCCAGACAGTCATTGACTGCAAACGGACGCAAGTCTCAGCATAAAGAATTACTCCAATAAATTACTGTTAGTTTGACCAATAACTTTTGAGCTCTTAAAATTGGGGGGGGGGGGTGTCTTCGTGTAAATATGGCTTTTAGTCCTTTCGTACCATATTTTTGACAAAATCCTGAAAATTGAAGCCGAACGTTATCAGTGGACTGGTTCATTTCAAATGCATTCAGGTGGAGTACATCGTCTAAAACAAACTGAACGATGAAGCTTGTGCCACAGTCCAAACCCTTCCGGACCTGACAGTACACTGCGGATCCAAGCTGAGGGGAAGTCCAGATGGACTTAGATAAGGGTGTTAACATAAGCACACTGATTACAGGTGAGAGTTCAGACTGTCTATAGTAGATGAAGTCTCATGGTAACCTCCAGTCAGCTCTGAGTATGTTTGTGTGTGTGTGTGTGCGTGCGTGCGTGTGGGTGTATATGTGCACATGTATGCGTGTGTACGGATGCATGTGTGGTGTGTGTGGGTGTGTATGGGTGTGCGTGTGTGTGTGTGGGGGGGCAGTTTGGCACATCCGGTGAGCTGAGGCCAGGCGAAGAGGGGGTGGGGTAAAGAAAACAAGGCCCTGCATGCGTCGGCTGAGGGAGAGTTTGGTGAGCAGGCTGGCGGCAGCCTCGTTATTCCTGACCGTAATTAGCTCCTTACTGTAAACACTGCCGCTAACGCCCTCTGCTCCTCTTCCTCCTGCCAAAGGTCCCGTCACAGAAGGGCGGGGGCAGCAGAGGGAAAACCCCTCTCCTCGGGTCGTCCCGAAAGCACAATAAACAAAATCGCCACAAGCCCATGACTGATTCTGCACCTGGGAGGAGCTTGGGAGCCGCCCACACTGGAGGTCAAGTAGGGATCTGAGTTATGACAGGCTCTGTGTGTTAGACTGGCATCATCACTGCATGCATGCACACACAGAAACACACATATAAACACGCGCACGCACACACACACTCATATATACACGCAAACACAGTCACAGATATGCGCAAAATGACCACACGTACGTACGCAGAGATACACGCACATATAGACACACACGCAAACACACACACATACACGCACTTACATGAACACACACAGACATGCACAAAAACACATATAATCATACATGCCATTGCTCTGTCACACAAACACACCAATGCGCGTGCACACACACACACACACACACACACACACAAGCTCTGAGGAATGCTCAAGGATGCAGAGGGTTCGTTTGAAGTCAGTGACAGCTGAACCGGTTACAGTGTTCTGAAGCAGGAGGATGAGAACATCTGTGATTGGCTGACCCAGGACTAGCCTTATCCAGTTCTGCGCCGGAGATTAGCAGGATAAGTTATCTCCTTGACGCAGAACCTGAGACCCATCGTAATGGACCTCTCGGTTTTCCCACACCTTAAACAGTTTTACTGCAAAGCTGGTCATAAACTGTGTCAAACGGTCTCCCTGAGAAGCGCACAAGCGATTTGGGTTTAAAAAAAGGGGATAACACTCTGGTTGTTGTAAATGCAGCCAAATAAAGGCTATTTTTTTTCCCTAAATACAAATCATCTCCTGAAAAAGACTGTCCATCGAGAGCCTAACATATTTTCAAAGCAAAAGGTGTGACATTATGGGAATGGAGTAGTAATTAGGAGGAGGGGGGCACCAAATCACTTGTGGGACCGGGAAAACGCGGTACAGTAATACTGCAAAAGCAGGAGTGTGTGTTGAGTGTTTGAAGTCTGTCACAAAACGTGCGCTTCAGGTGACCAGCTGTTTTACCATTCCACTCCCCTGCTGTGGCTCCTCCCCCCGAGTAGAGGAGGAGGCAGGGCCAAAATTAGCTGGGGGACGCCCCCATTTCTCGTGGCGATACCGCGCTTGCACGCTAGCTGTTTCTGCAGGCAGGCAAGCGTGTTCCCTGCCATGTTACTGTGGACATCTGACCAGAAATGCTGGAACACTTCCAGCAGGGCGGTAAAAGGTCAGACACAGATAAGCACGTAAACGGTTCTTTTTTTTTTTTTTTTTTTTTTTTTTTAAAGACAGAAAAAACATAAAAACCAACTGTAAATAGTAGAAATATCTCCATGACCAAATAAATTACCCTCACATTAATCTACTCGTTACACCTGTTGCTTCCTACAGACGATAATAGCTTTTCAGTGCCCGGCTCGTATTACAGGAACAATGCACATGTGAGGGCCCAATCAAAGGCCTTCGGGGAGCGAAGTTAGAACTGACCCAGCACCAGGCACATGAGCATCGAAACGTGACCCACAGAAATGAGCACAGAGACCGAGAAATGGAGCAACCATTTTAGATACAAGGACATTTCGAGAAGAGTCTCGCCGGTACCAATCACCAGCCTCTCTCTTTCGCATCCTTGCATGCCTGATTCGGGGAGTTATGCGTAACTGTAATGCGCGAGGACAAATCTGGCACAGAGGAGACAGAGATGGACAGGAGAGGCGGCCACTGTCTGAAAGGCCTGTGGTGCTGCTTGCTGTATGGTCACCTAACATAACATAACATGAATGGTGAGAACAGGCCGTTCAGCCCAACTACGCTCGCCAGTTCTTTATACTATTGTGAATATATCCCTTCAGATACTCAGATACCCTTCAATGGTATCTAGCTTTGAGTCAAGCCTGCTCTTGAAAACCCCTAAGGTCTCTGCCTCAACAATATGGTCAGGCAAGCTATTCCACATCGAAATTACTCTTTGAGTGAAGAAATATTTCCGAATATCAGTGCTATATTTACCTTGGGTCAACTTCCATTTGTGACCCTGAGTTCTACTCACAAGACTTGGTCGAAAGAATCCTACATAATTCACTTTGTTAATCCCTTTAACATATTTAAAGCCCTCAATCAAATCACCCCTTAGTCTCCTTTTCCTAGGACTAAAGAGATTAAGGATTTTCAGCCTCTTCTCATAGCTTTCATCTTTTATACCTGGAATTAGCTTAGTGGCTCTTCTCTGAACTTTCTCTGGAGCCTCTATATCTTTCTTAAAGTATGATCCCCAGAACTGTACACAGTACTCCAGATGTGGTCTGACGAATGCGTTGTGCAAAAGAAAAATCACCTCCTTAGATTTGTACTCAATACTTTTGGCAATGTATCTCAGCATCCAATTGGCTTTTTTAACTGCTACAGCACAATGGCTAGAGCCTGTTAGGGTTTGGTCAACAATCACTGACCTGCCACACCACCACCCCCTCAGAGAGAGAAGCCGAGACGGGTGCTGTCTGTAGTGTGTTATTCACTCCAATTTCACCTCCCCCCCTCGGGGTGTGTTCTAATCACAACAGAGGACAGACCCCCCCCCACGCGTCACCCTCCCCCCTCCCCCGGGCCGTCTGCAGGGTCAGATTAGTGTCTGTAACAGGAGAGGACGGGAACACTGATTTATCACCTCCGAATGGGAAACGAGGCTTAAATGACAAAGTGTGAATGCCCCACCAGTACAGGGGGTGGGGTGGAGAGTGCGAGACTGTGGCGGCTGAGACTGGTTGGGTGGGTGGGGTCCGGTGATCTCCAGGGAAATTGTAGAAGGTGAGAACCCCTGTACTGGTCTGTAATCCACCCAACACCCCCTCAGAGAGACAGGGGTGTTTACCTGCAGCCGCCCACCCTAATGAACCCCTCTGTCCCGGATTCCATCTCTGTCTCAAACTCGACGCTCTCATTATGAGGGTTTCTCTCGGTCAAAACGCAGCTCTTTACAGAGCCCCACCCATCTCCAACCACCACGCTGGAGCCCAGGTGTGTGTCTGCAGGCAGGTACAGACGAGGCCTCGGAACTTCGGTCTGCTTTTTTACTTTTCCTGTGACGTTACAAACACTTGTCACGTCTGCAGGGGGAGTCAGCGCTCTCCCTCGCTCTCTCACCTCTGCCATTTAAGCGACGCATTCGTCCAAAGCAGCTAACAGTTGATTAGACTAAGCATGGGCCGACTCCGGGATAGGGGCCTTACTTAAGGACCTCAACAGCTGCACTGATTGTACTGTGGCTGCGCAGCAGCTTAGAGTACATATAATGCAATATAGCCTGCATCGACTATCATGATTTCTGACGCGCCATCACAGACGTGATAATCCCCTATTGAGCTCTGAATATGTATGGGATTAATTTATTTTCGGATCGTTTTGTGGTGCTATTGTTTTCATTTTATGCGCTGCTGTATTATCATTAATCAATCCAAAGAGGCTATTCCCTATATCTCAGTACACTTAATGCCATTAATCATCAATCTTAACCCTTTGAGCGCCGAATACATTTTCAAGGAATAAAAAAGTAGTTATCCTGAGCAGTTGAAAACCTATCATGTGGCAACAAACAAGTTGTTTTCCACAGCATCTGACTTCGATGTCTTACATCATTCGGCAACTATTGTTGCCCACGGCGCTGAGAGGGTTAAAGACCTCCAGTCTTGTCACCAGGTTTACAGTTAATTAGCCATTACAAGCCATTTCTAATCTGCCCTTTGTGACATCACAAAGGCGAAGGCTCACTTGGAATAATAAGGGAACTTGTAAACTGGTTTGCGGACATTGATCGTACCTTCTTGCCTCTCAGCGGTCGCTTCCCAATATGATGTCACAACCAAACAGATTTTAAAATGGCCTGTAATGAATAATTGGGCTGTGCACCTGGACACATGACAGGGGGGCCTTTAAAGCATGCATTTAAATAAATGTAATCACTCATGTCCTTGATTTCAAATAAACAAATTCACAAAAAAGTTAATCATAAAGGTGTTATAAAGGCGATACAACTGGTACCTTTAATGCAGATGGGACTGGCTGGAGTTAAGCCCCTCCTGGGCTTGGCCTGACCTCTCTGATGTCGGGTCTCCTGGAAGTGACGCACTCTCTGATCCACCGCATCTCTGATCATGTCACACACTTCCTGCGTGAGGGGAAATTAATTCAACTGTGAGCCCCTCCCCCTCCTCTCGTTCTGTTTGCCGTTTTAACGGCCAATGACACAGATGGCAGGGGGAGCAATGTTCAAGAGTGTTAATCATAAAGGTTAGCTGAGGGAATTAGGCTGGGCACCGCCCTTTGTACAATGTAAAGCCTCTTTATGGCAGTCCTCCTGTGAATTGAATCAAATTGAATTGCTGTTCTGAGGGACAGTATCAGAGTGACAGCACTCAGATACAGGATATACTGTTTTCAAGGAGATATACTGTAGGTGAAATTGCCCCTTCCTGCCAAGTGTATACAAGTGGCTTCTTAACTCAATCCCTACAGCAAGCCGCTGCCAATGGCATAAATGACCATTCGCAGTCCGATGAAAACACAAAATCAGTTGACAATCGCGGTCATGGGCCACCTGTACTTCAAAACCTTTTATTGTGTCATTTTCGGGGGAAAGTATTCCGTACAAATGCGACAATTTTATATAAAAGTATTTGGTAGGGAATGAGTTAAGTGGGAAAAACAGTTCAGCATTGGGGGGGGTGGGATGGGTCATGAGTCATTTGGTTGGTCCATCACTCAGTCAGTCAGTCACTCAGTCCCTCCCTCCCCCTGATGTAAAACTGGACCGACTGTGCTGGACAGGGCAAAAAAAAGAAAACAGTAGGTGATTACTGGCAGTATCTGATCTACAGGGTAAGACAGTAAGACAGCCAGTCAGCTAAAACACAGTGTGTGAACACACTCGTCTGAGACCTGCTTAAGTGTGCGTCTGATGTGATGGTTTGTCTCTCCACAGTGATAAAAGCTGGTCTGAAAAATGTTGGAGTACTGCGCAGGTACAGCCCTGTGCACATCTCTGTGCACTCTGACCCCCGCCCTCGTACCTCCTGGTGCTGATGAGTGAAGCGGACCGACTCCTCCTGCAGCCCCAGAGGAAGAACGTGGAGATCTACCAGCACAGCAAAGCCCCCACACTGCAGGGGAGAGAGAATGAGAGAGAGAGAGATCAGGACTAGGAACAGAACTCAATCACCTTCCATCTGCTCCGCTTCACACTTGCCTACGCACGCACGCACACAGCTAAACTTGTGAGGACATTGCATTAACGTACATTCATTCTGTATGGCCTTTCCCAAACCCAAACTGTAAACAAATTTTTCCAAAATCCACCCCTAACCCCAACCACAACTGCAACAATAACATGAACCAATGAGCTGTAATCCTCAGTAATCCTCCATGAGGACCACCCAAAATGTCCTCACAACCCCAAATATCTTCGTAGTTTCATTAGAGGTGGTTCTGAAAAGTATACACTGGCAGACTGACCTACATCATCTGAAACAGAGTGGTTGGGGAAGGTACAAGACTCCAACACCACATACACTCTCAGAAATGGGAGTACAGTAGGTATACTTCCGTCACTCAAGGTACAATCTACGCTAATGTACCCTCAAGAGCCAATTATTGGACCTCAAGGTAGCTGTTAGTACCCTTTCAGAGGCTGAAAAGGTACATTTTCAAGGGAACAAGAGGTGTACCTTAGAGTGAACTGCCCCAGCGACAAGCAATTATAGCCCCAAAGGTACAATAAAATTCTTTATTTTCTGACTGTTCAGCTAATCATTAAAACATGGTCCCCAATGAGCACAAAGAACTCAGTACTGGGGCCAAACTGAAGCTGTACCCACATTAGACCTCAGTGGATTAAAGTGGACACTTCAGGTCTCACAAAACATTCTTGGGTCTTCAGTGCTGGACTCTGACTGCAGAGCAGCTGAGCGAAAGACTAAAACACTGTATGCTAATGAAGACCTCCTCTCAGCAGCCATAGTCCCCCCCACCACCCTCTCAATGATGGTACAGTACCGTGGGAAAAAAAAAGGGGGCTAGCTTGTGTCCTCTAATGCAGTTACTGCTCCCTGAAGGTCGATGTCCTTCCAACATTTGAAACAAGGAGCCTTTCAGACTTTTCGCTTATCCAACTAATGTTAGAGAACACTCAAGGCAAAAGTTATGGTTAGGTCAAGAGTAAAGTTTTGTGAAAGCAAACATTTGTGTTTGTTCGCGCTGTTGAAAGTCCAGCTGAGGGAGAATTGAGACCTCAGCCCATAACCGAAAACAGAATCGGCCCTTTAGTGGGCATTTTCCTTAAATAAAATAAGCACTGATGTATTAGATTCAAGAGTGAAACGGCTGAGGGTTTTGGTGACAACGGTCCCCAAATATACCAGCTGCACGGCCAGGCAAAGCCTGTGTAGGGACGATTTTCCTCTCAAAAGCCCCACCTGAAAGGCTGCATACAGGACTACAGCAGGCAAGCACTCCTGAAGCACAGCATCACAGTCATGGTGAAGATGTCACTGCAGATAGAGTTACATGAAGCCAGGCAAAAAGACGCTTAGACACCGCACCAGAACAATCGACTGCAGTGATGGATCATGAGACATTTCAGTCATCCATGAATCTCTCTCTGGACAGGTATGCCGGGCTGTGAACCACTGGCTAATGTCTGGAGTGAAATAGAGAAGATGTCTACTGACTGAGCCCTCGACAGTGGTGTGTACCCACCCAGGAGCACCTGAAGGGAGTGCTGAGAGAAACTTCTGGAAAAATTTGCCCCTCTGCCTGTTCCTTTGCACACCACATTGGCCACATCAGCCTGAAAAATAACCTGTGGCAGAACGTGAAAGCCGATGACAAGGCCAGCCCGATGTTCTACAAACACATGGTCAGGTGATACATGGTCAGCATGGATTCTTGCATCCCAGGGGAGATACCTCCCTTGAAGGTTTGAGTTTATTGAATGCAAGACCAGGTGAGCTGTGCACTGCATCCACAAAGGGATGGGTGTTTCATTGAGCTCGTTTCAGGCCCTTACAGTTGCTTGAACAGGCATGCTTCTCGATCTCTCCCGACCCGGTGGGAGAGATCACCACGGAGCGAGACGAGTGGCGGAGAGGCCTACACAAACATGGCCGGGCCCACCGCATCCCCCCCTCGCTGGGCCAGGACACCGGAGTGCCATTCACCCACCTCAGTCAGACTAATATCTGCAGCCGCGAGAAACAACACCTCGATCCCGATCCAGTGAGCGCGAGCGGAGGGGGGAATTCCAGCCCGGGAAAAAGGAAAAAAAAAAAAAAAAAAAAAACATTAGGGGGCTTTTGTCTTTTAATTCGGGGGAGATTGGAAACGGGATTGTGATAAGAGAAGTGTGGCACCGTAACAGACAGGCAGACACAGTTTTTTCAGGAGCTCAAAAGGAAGTATTAGACCTTTGAACAAAGTCCAGTTCTGCTAAGTCAGGCACATGCTGAGCCCTGGATTCTCTTTAGACAGTAAAAAAACTAAAGAATGCACAGCGCCCTCTAGAGTCTGACTGTGAACACTTCTATCACCAACAAATTACCGATTCAGGCATTTTTAACTTCGAAGGAACAACCTCTGGAAGCATTGACAAATTTGACAATACTCATGCAAGTCAACATGCTCCAAAAGATGAGATCTAAAAACTTGCTTTTCCCACACTGCAAGAAAACTCATTCAAGGCTTTACAATGGCAAAACAAGACTGAAAAATGGTTCTTGTCTCATGGAAGGAATTTTAATTTAATCTTATTTTTACCAAAAATACAGTAGAGACTTTTTTTGGTACGTACACGCATCATACTTCAATGGGCTTCACACTGACTATGGGTACATGAAGACTAATTTTCCTTAATTTCAAATATGAGAATTTTCCAAAATTAATTGGAGTGATGCAAACAGCATATTCTGTCTGGATTTTGCAAATTCATGTCTCTCCACCCCCCTGGACACGTATAGGCCTATGGGGCATTCAAAATATGAATCCTAGTTCAAGTTTTTACTGCACTGGCGACAAGGCCTCTATTTTATGGTCAGCAAAGTCCACATTTCTGACTGGAAGGAAGAACAAGCTTACTTTGGAAATTATGAGGGTTTGATATAAACAACTTTCTGAATATGCGCAAATATTGCAACGATGACCTTTCCAAAAGGGTCATTGAATAATTGAAAGCGGGAGGTTGTGTTTGCATGGTGGAACAAGTTGAACATTGGTCGAAAACTTTGAAAAAATCTTATTTTAATTGGAGTGTGCACAACTGCGTATAAATTGAAACATTTGTGGATAATACGCATTTTCATTCGCCAAGTAAACAGGTTAGAAGGAATAGTGTTTTTTGAAATAAAAGCAAAAACCAGGATATTTCACATATGTAAATGGAGTCAACGTCAAAAATAGACAATGTTGCGCTCACTGTTAAATGAGGAACGAATAAGGAGACGGGCTTTAAGATGAGCACGATAATCAACCAATAAAAGAGCAGACACACATCGTCGACATGCCACTTCCTGGTGCTACGGACGCCACTGTTCAGATGGACTTAAATGGAACTCTTTTGCCATGTTAACTCTATTTGACTTTATTTTGTTATTATTTAGCTAGCCCACAGAGGATGGGCTTCCCCACTATAGTCGGGTTCCTCCTGAGATTCCTTCCCACTGGGGAGTTTTTTCTCACCACTGTTTGAGGATTTTTCTCCATACTGGGAGTTTTTTTGCCTCATTTTTTGTAGTGGGGAATAGGCTGGGCACTGCCCTTTTATTTATTTAATCTCTCACTGCAAAGCATCTTTGTTACGGTCTCTGTGAAAAGCGCAAAAGAAATAAATTGAATTGAACATTGCAGCATGCTGCTGGAGTTCGGTGCCGTGCTGAACTGCATACACAGACATATAAAGACTGTTTAACATGGGGTGCCCCTCATCCTTGATGTTTTCCAGCATCTTGATCCACGACTGACCGGCGGATTCGGCTGACTGTGTCTGACGATCGCTGCAGTGTGGGAAAGTTACATGGAGCCAAACCCCCTACCGTCAATCACCCGTTGATTGAGCAAACAAAAGCCCAAGCGATGACTCAGTGCACTGCCCACTCCACCTGAGGGGAATACAAAACACAGACGCCTTTCTATCGCAAAAATATGTCATTATTGGCTGGTAACTGGCCTCCATAGTTACAGTGGGCTTTCCTGTTCTACATCTGGCTTCGAACTCCCAGCATGCACTAGGTTGTAAGATGGTCCCATCAGCGAACATAGCTGGGATACTGTGGGCATCTGCCTTGTGCAAGGCCCTGCAATGGTGGCTCTTCTCCCTGAGGAACCCATCTAAGGACTTCATTCAGCCCACTATCATACCCATGAACTGTGAAAACTCCTATAAAAAGAACCATTTTGGTTCATAGAGAACCATTGACATAGTCAAGGTTCTTCCATGAATCCACAGGGTTCTTTTTGGGACTTATTTATGAGTGTGTTCTGCCACGGTCTGGCAATGAGACTAGCTCCATCAGACCCAAACTGTCCAAATCACACATTTGAGTTACTGACACCTTTGCCCTCGGGTAAATTCTGTAGCATTTATCAGTCCAAATGACACCACCATAGATGACGAAACGTAATGCCTCACATAAAGGTAAATGGTTAGTGCAATAACAAACATGTTTTGCACGGAGGCTAAAGCTAAAACTAGGTTCTCCATGCCAGTTCAGAAAACAGTCAGGACACACACCAGCAGGTAGAACCCAGGGTCTAATGAACAGGCATACCGCAAGTGTCAACCTGCGGACTAACTGCCATTTACGCTGCTGATTATCGCCGCGCACGCAAGACTCCGTAGCGCTTCGACCCGCCCGCATTCCTGAACCATCTTATGAGTGAGACCTGTTCTCCCATCATGCAGTGCAAATCCTTTCCCCTCCTCTCTCCCTCAAGACCTTTTCTACCTCTACAAAAAAGGTGATGACAGCTCGATGACCCAAATTCACACACGCAAAACCTCTGAGAAAACAACAGCTGCGGCAGATTCTATTCCCCGCGGAGTTAACAGCGGGATGGCAGGGTGGATCGCTCTTTGTGCTGGGGCAGGCCTCTGTCTCTAAACAGAGTAGCAAGACAGAGTCTGGGCCTGTTTACGGACCACAAAGCAGAACGCTTTCAGCTCCCAGAATCCTCTCCTGCAGTGCTTATCGCTTTCCACCACCTTTGTCTCATCAGCGGATTCCAGCAATACCCTCCACCATTGCCCCTCCCCCAGATGCCCTGGGGTACTTCAGAAACAGGCCGTCTGCTGCTCTCACATCCCAGGCCGACATTAACCAGCCACAGATGTTCTGCTTCATAAAACTCTCGGGACTCCCCAATTCCCAGCGCCTTTTTCCCACACCCCGGCATGGGGGGGGCGTGTCCGTTCGCAGGTGTGGGCGGGACTCCACTGCTGCTAGGTACTCCTCCGAAACCAGTGCACTTTTAACCTTTTCTCTAATTATCTGCCAGAGATGACAGGAGGTCAAACAGGAAAACGGGACGTGGGATTTATGCCGGAGCCAAACCGCAAAAAATCCCGACGCATAATAAACGGGCTTGCCCCGGGTATGCGAACAGGAAATGCGTTTTTTGTCGTGGAAGCCTTGCGTTCAGGACGTGAGCTCACATGAGCGTGTCTCGTCTGTCGATGAAAAGGAGGCAGGGCCTCGGGGGAAGGATCCTCTGCTCCTGCAGGAGCGGGCTGGCAGGCCTTCGGGGGTAACTGCGTGCAAACATCATTGTGTCGCAGTCGCCCCTGGACACCAGCAGATCTCACGCAGAAGTCAGAGGAGGTCGCGGACTTTCTTGAAGTGTCAGATCTGCGTCAATCGCTGACAATGAATACAATGGGACAACGCGGTGATGGGATGCAAATATAACGTCTTTTAATGCAGTAAACATATTACGATAAGAAAATAACACTCAGGATTCACACAGGAAAGTTACAGCCGGAGTTGAACTCTCTCCCTGACATTCACATAAATGTCACCGAATTGACGAGCCAGTGCCTTGAGTCAGTTAAAATGCTGAGAATTGTTTTGCAGCTTGTCCCCGAGGCAGAACTGGGTCGCTTCAGAGTGACCCTTACACGCACTTATTCACCAGCAGGGCAAAACATCAAAACTGCCTGATCACCGGCTGTGAGGACAGGGGCGCAGTGACATTTCGGCAGCTTCTCCCTCTCAGCCTGCGGCTAACGCTGTACGAAAACTCATTAAACAAGAAGATATTGCCATCAATACCCCCCGCCATGACGCAATCCTGTCCTTAAACCCAAGGTGATGACTTGTAACATAAAAACACAAAATTCCATTCATAGAGGTGAGTAAGTTTCTCAGAAATCTTGTTCCTACTTATCCAATGGACGAACATACGAATGGATGAACAAGCTCCATTGCAACAGCCTCCTCTCCACTCTGTGGCAGCAGATTAACAATCATAGAACAGACCTTTAGTGGGTAGCACTGCCTCCACACAGAAAGAAGGTTATGGTTTCAAATTCGGCCTGGGGCCTCTCTGTATGGAGCTTCCATGTTTGCATGGGTTTCCTTTGAGCTCTCAGGTTTCCTCCCACAGTGCAAAGACATGCATGCAAGGCCAAGTGGAGACTCAAAATTGCCCATTAGTATGAATGAATTGTACGTTGACATGAGATTGCAGAAAAAAATTGCTGAAAGTGTCATTTAACAATAAAGAATCAATCAATCAATTAATCAATCAATCAGACAGCCTTATCCACACGAGAGTGGACTTCGTTCCCAACCTGCACCCTCCGGACGGCTGCAGACTGTGTCATTAAAACATATAATCTGCACTAGGATTCACTGGGCAGAGAGAAATGTTTTAGCTGTAGTTCTGTACTCTGGCAGTTAGAAAGGATGCAACGACAAATCAGGTTGAAGTGTAGATCGCCAGCTTTCATTTGATGCGTTTTCATTCACATCGGATTAACTGATTAGAATCTTTCATTCTTTTTTTTTTTACACAGTCCCTCTCATTTTCAGGTACATCAAAAAAACAATGGACAGTTTAACATAATGTAGAATAAAGTTATTTTTAGCACTTGGTCACATATCCTTACAATTTTAATGACTGTTTAGACATCACCAGACATTGAGTATCTTCCCTGGAGATGCTCTGCCAGGCCTGTACTGCTGCGCCTTCACTTCCTGCTCGTTTCAGGGACTTTTTACCTGCAGTATCTTCTTCATCAAGTGAAAGCATCTTCAGCTGGATTCAGATCCTGTGATCAACTCGGCTGAAATAATTAAAAATGTTTTGCTGTCGAACAGCTTACGTTGTTCACTGTAAATAGATCTGATGCATTAGGCGTGTGATTTATACGGTGGTACTGCCGTTCTGCGGAGATTATCCTGCACTCTCTGCACTGACCCAGCAGAGCGTAAACAGGCCCATGTTTCCCTCTTCTCTCTCTCGCTCCTCAGGAATGTATGCGCGGACAGACGGAGGGAGGCCGGCCATCTGGGTCGGTTTCCCAGCCCGAGACACACAGGCAATTAAAGTGGACGCGAGATCTCGGCGCAGACATTGAAAAATTCCTGGGGTCTAAATCCCCGATTAGATTAAACATCAACAACGCGGCTTTCTCTGCCGTCAGCGCGCACATCTGAAGTGCATTATTGCCGACGTTCTGCTGGATTCGGAGCAAGCGGTTCCCTCTCCAGCTGAACTCCCACTGGCTGGAGCTCTCGAGCAGAGATTCCATTGGCTGGACCTCCATCTGGGAAGCGCCACGGCCCCTGCGCAACAGGAAGTGACTCAGCTTTTCACTTCAAATGGAGTACGACCCCTGGAATACGATGTTAATTAAGCCATAATGAAAAGGCGCTGCATGATTCACATGAGCGATGGAGAGCGCTAGCCGAAACATGGCTCTCTAACTGCATTCGCTGTCCCTGTTCACTTTGCAAACCAGATTTTTTTCATGGAAAATGTGTTATGTTGATCATTGCAACAGCAAAAGAATGTTTTTTTTCTTCTAGTATACACGAGCGATAAAAAAAAAAACATTAAAATTTGTCCGAAACCCAATCACTTCCTCAGCCTTGTATTTCCCTCCTCCGTGTCAGAGATTTTCAAGAATGTGTGGGAATATTGGACCACCCATTACTCGTACTGAATCAGAGCCTTAAAAAACCAGCATGCGACGCTTCCATGACCAAGCCAAAGTCCAGCAAAATGCACTGGAAGAGTCTGAAATTCAGAGAAATTACATTCAACCTTTCTCCACCTCTGTGACCATGTATGCAACACAAATTAAGAATCATTTAATAAGAAACCTATAATATATTGGTTACACATGCACGCCCATCAACTGTCACTTTGCAGAGAGATGCAGACAAGACATGGCCAGCAAATAATAGGGCTTTTACAAAGTACAATTTCTAGCATATTCTGCAGTTATTAAGCATAAATCAGCTCTGCACAACCTTGGTCTTGAAAATCTAATTTCCCGAGGTCTTCACTTTGACCCAATAATCAAATGATCAAATGCTTAAGACCGAATCGTCACTGCAGTAATAAAGTAATTTTACTTCCGTTCACTATCGGCCTCTCATGGCAACTTCGCATTGGCACGCTTGAAGATCCACTATGGCGGCAGTGCTAAGTACTGACGTCACGTGAAAATTGGCAATAGGAGTTTCTAGAGCACAAACATTGAACTCCGTACATCTAATATCAAACATGTTGACATATGTTTATTATCCCCCGCAACAACGAAGTTGCGGGGGGTATAGAAACGAGTTCCGTCCGTCCGTCCGTCCGTGCGTGCGTGCGTGCGTCCGTGCATGCACTTCACTTTGTCCGGAGCATATCTCCAAAACTATTGATGACAGCTTCACCAAATTTGGCACACATGTCAATCATGACACGTAGATTTGC
This sequence comes from Gymnothorax reevesii, assembly GCA_029721435.1. NCBI lineage: Eukaryota > Metazoa > Chordata > Actinopteri > Anguilliformes > Muraenidae > Gymnothorax > Gymnothorax reevesii. The sequence continues at coordinate 24,254,272 of CM056591.1, read as the reverse complement.
CTTTTAAGGGTTAGAACTGGATGTGAGTTTTATTCTTGGCGGTTTCCATGGAAACGTGACTTAGGCTCTAACCATTGAGAAGTCATTTTGTCCAGAGCATATCTCCAAAACTGTACATGAAGGTAACAGGACTAATCGTTTCTCACAAGACTTACAGTCCATATGCTGTTATTAAATTTACTCATAGAAAGAGTCCTCCACATTTGAAAGACTGTGTTCCTGTGAAGTCTGTCACAGCACGGTTTCCTCTGGCTCGGAATGTGTCCGTCACTGTGGAACGTAAACAGTATCCGGGTATGCTGGCATATGGACTGACAGTTCACAAATCCCAAGGTGGCACATATCAACATGTCGTTGGGGATTTAACGAAGCCAGGAAGGACACCAATGGCTCCTGGGTTGGCCTACACAATGATAAGTCGAGTAACCTCCAGAGATGGTTTGAAGTTGATTGACTTTTCTCACGAGAAAATAATTGTCAATACATCAGCATTGAATGAAATGGACAGAATGAGACACAATGCTTCCTTCACATGGACATTACCTCTATCAAGAAACCCAGCTCTCCTTCAACTGGCCCATTTGAACATCCGTTCACTCCGCAGACACTTTTCAGACCTCTCAAGTGACCCTGTGGTGCCACAGCTTGATATCCTCTGTCTCAGTGAAACACACACTCTCCCAAACACTGCCAGTGCACATTATCACATTGATGGTTACACTTTCCACTTCATGGACTCTCAGCATGGGTTAGGACTTTTCGTGAAGGAAGGATTCCATTACAGCTGCCTGAGTGAAATACAAGCCCAGCCACCGATAGAAGCCTTGACATGCGCCATTGGTACCGATGAAAGAAGATTCCTTCTTGTCATCATCTACAGCCCACCATCGTGCTCCAAGTCTAGACTCCGAGAGAAAATGGCTTCACTTGTGAATCAACTGCCAACCAGTACAAATCATACAGTCATAGGTGGAGACTTCAATCAGCAGCCAGAAGACTTGAACAACATCATGGAACAAGCAGGTTTCACCCAGCATATTCATGGACCAAGTCACACACATGGCCGAACCCTGGATCACATCTACACCAATGTGCCTGTGCATTCCAGTGGAGACATTCCAGTCCCATACAGTGACCACCATCTGGTGTGGGCACAGTTCTGAGTGTGTCCAAAAGTGATTGGGGGAACCAGATTTAGCACAGGAGGAGAAGCTACATCATGAAGGTGGTATCATGATGTAGTAAGACCTGCAACGCAGATTGGTATCAGGCCAACCAAGGGTGATACCACAGCATTGCATCCTGCTGAAGATATCGCTATCCAGCCCCCTATTTTTCCATACCTTACGTTATGGTGAAGGTATATGGTCTACAAACGATTGGTCATGTTTTGAGTTTGATTTGACATCCAAACTATGATATCATATTTGACATAATAAGCACCCATAACTCTTAGAAAATTGAAAAAAGTGTCAATACTTTAGGTAAGGTAAATCTGTCAGTAAACTTCTAAAAATGTAGTGAATATAAAGTGTTCATACAATTTTGAGGCAAATTGTAAACAAAAAGTTTGCAAACTTATTTTATGAAAGTTCATGGAAATTGAGCATGGCAGAGTGGGTGCGATTAAAGTCTAAAATGTCATTGGGGGCGGAAAAGTTGTCTATTATGTCAAATATGGTTTATATCTTTTAGAATTATAATATACCAATGTCATTTTACAATTGATGTATATCTGTAAATAAGTACGGTATCAAGTAGATAAATTTATATTTCATAACTTTATCATTACAGTCATCTTTTGCGGGGGATATTGATGACTTTGTCTTCTTGTTGCATTGCTAGTTTGTACTGGCGACAAACCGGAGGTCAATAGCATTAAATAAAACGCATTAAACGCCACCTGCCAGTCAAGTCACTTCATGGAACTACTGCTGAAATGGATAATCAACAGCCCCCTCTAGTGGCAAGAACATAACAGATCACGTCTGACTATAAAATGAGGAAAACACAACAGTTCGCCAATCAATCTGAAACTGGTCATGGGCATTGAGTATTTAAACAGACAGGTACTGAAGGCTAATTTTTCTATTTTTCCAAATTTAAGTTATTCATGAGCAAATTCAAATGTGTTTCCGAACATTTTAGCCAGTTTACATAGTGTTGTAATGCGTGCAACTCTTAAAAGTTTGCATGTCATTGTAGCATCCTGGCAGTAGTGGGCTATTTTTGTCTTTTTTCAAATGAAGTTAGTGCATGTGAATTTTTTAAACCCTAAATAATACCCTGTAATAAAATCTGCACAGTAACTGCAAGATGCTAATTAACCAGAGAAGATGTTGGAGAGACTATAAAAATAAGGTGCTGCAATCTAAAACTTTAGCATTTTAAATTACAGCACTTTTGGTTTGTGTAACCAAAAAAACAGCAACAAGAAAAACAGGCAAATTTGCAACATACCTTTAGCACAAACTTGGCCAGAGACATTGAGGGGATAGCGGGGAGATACAACCTGGAAAACAGTTACCAGAGGAAATAAGCCAAGAACAATGTTTGGGGAGACTTTTGCACAGTACATTTCAAAAAAACCTTGGCCTTAAATTTGCCGAGGTCAAGAGTACTACTGAGGAAAATACTGTTACTGGCTCAATGATATATTTATTTATATCTCTTAAGTATTAGTCAAAAAATGCATTTGACCTTTTAATGTTTCATTACTGTTGAAAAATCTAAAATCTAACAGTATTATTAAACAGGAAAAAAAAAAAAAGTTTTTTTTTGTCTGGTCAACAGATGAAGATCCAAGTTGGATCGAAACGTTGTCCTTTTTTAATCAATAAAGGCAAGGCAAGGCAAGTTTATTTATATAGCGCATTTCTTTCAACAAAGCATTTCAAATTTTCAATGTGCTTTACAGATGATAAGGAGCATTGTAATTTAACGAAAATACACATTTAAAATATAGAATAAAATAAGAAAGGCAAGACAATATCAATTTAAAAACAGATCAAACAAAGGCTAAAAATAGATTTAAAAAAAAAAATTTTTTTTTTTAAATTTTAATGATATGCCTCACCAAAAAGCTTAGCCTTAAGTTTGTTTTTAAAAACAGAAACAGCAGGAGCATTTTTAATTTCAACTGGTAATTTGTTCCAGAGTTTAGCTGCATATACACTGAATGCTGCCTTACCACACTTGGTTTTAGTGGTGGGCTCCACAAGGAAATTTTTATTTTGAGACCTGAGTGACTTGGTCGGGGCATACTGTTTGAACCGGTCATGTAAGTAGTTTGGACCACTACCATTGAAAGCTTTAAAAACAAGAAGTAATGCTTTAAAATCAATTCTATAACTGACTGGAAACCAGTGTAAGCACCTTAAAATTGGGGAAATGTGCTCGCTCTTTTTAGTTTTAGTTAAAACCCTAGCAGCTGCATTTTGTATGGTTTGTAATTGCTTTAGTTTTCTTTGAAAGTCCAGTTAAAAGGGCATTGCTGTAATCTACCCTACTTGTGATAAAAGCGTGAATTAGTTTTTCTAGATCTGTTTCAGACATAAGGTTTCTTAATTTAGCAATGGTCTTTAGCTGAAAGAAAGCTAACTTAGAGACTGATTTCACATGACTGTAAAAATTTAAATTGCAATCAATGATGACACCAAGATTTTTAACAACATCCTTTGCTTTCAGTCCCTTTGTTTCAAGCAGAGTTGCCATCTTGAGTTTCTGTTCCTCCTTTCCAAATATAATGACTTCAGTTTTGTCACAGTTCAGCTGAAGGAAGTTTTGTGACATCCAGTTTGTAACCTGATTGAGACATTGATAGAGAGAGTCAAGGGGCGCATAATCGTTTGGAGACAGGGCAAGGTAAATTTGAGTGTCATCTGCATAGCTGTGGTAACACGTTGAGTTTTTCCTGATGATCTGGCCGAGTGGGAGCATGTAGAGATTTAACAGTAAGGAGCCTAGGATCGATCCCTGAGGGACACCACAGGTCAAGGATGCTGGTGTTGAGGAACAATTTCCTATAGCAACAAAGTAGCTCCTGTCTTGTAGGCAAGATTGTAACCATTTTACAACAACGGCAGAAAATCCAACCCAGTGGTCTAGTCAATGCAGTAGTATATGGTGGTCAACTGTATCAAATGCAGCACTGAAGTCTGGTAGTACCAGGACAGATGCTTCGCCTGCATCAGTGTTCAGACGAATGTCATTGATCACCTTAACAAGGGCAGTTTCAGTGCTATGATTAAGTAGTTATTTGTCGATATAAAAGCAGATAATTGGTTAAAAACTATTTTTTCAATGATCTTCCCAATATAAAGTAGATGGATATCGGTCTATAGTTGCTCAATACTGAAGGAGTCAAATAATTCTTTTTGAGCAGGGGCTTTACAACTTCTGTTTTTAGGGACCTAGGAAAAGTGCCAGTTTGTAACGATGCATTTATAACCTGAAGCACAACTGCTGTTATAAGGTGAATGACCAATTTGAAAAAGCTAGTAGGTAAAGTATCCAGCTAGGAGGTAGCAGAGCTGAGATTTTGAACAGTTTCAATCAGTGTTCCATAATTTATAGAGCTAAATTCTATAAATAATATAAAGATTTCCTTGGTGGCTTGCAGTATGTGTGCAGGTGTCTTCTCCTTTCTTCATCGACATGTTTTATTTGATTGCCTTGCACCTATATGCGATGTGCATATAACTCTTTCTTCTTACTAGATGTTAAATAGACATCGTAGGTTTGAAAAAGTCCAGACCTCCACCCCAACGAGATCACAATTTCAAGTTGCATAGTTGTATAAACCTACAGACCATATTGCGTTACTTGCTTGTCCAAGAGATTTCAGTCATGACAATACCAGAGTTAAAACAAGGGAAGAGACCATTCACCCCGCAGCGCTTCTGCACGAAACTTCAAAGAGTGGGGTGGATTATAAAATGAAATCTCTTATTGGTCAAGCTGCTGGGCAAACAGTAGAAGTGCTCTGTTATCTGCCATACCGTGGTGCGAATAGAGGAACTGCTTCTCTTATAGGCCCCGCGGCGGGGCAGATAGCTGATGCATTTCCCCCTGTGGTTCTGAAGGACCGCTGCGGGACGAATAGCCACTTCCTAAAAGGAAGTTATGCGAATTTTCTGACAAACAGAACCTGGTTGCTGGGATCTCGTGAATGTTTACGCGAGTAAAAAAAGCAACCCTGGTTTGGATACGTCAAAAACCACAGCCAAGCTAAGTTTGCATTCAAATCAAATGCACTTAAGTTAGACCAAACCACGTTGATTTGGCAACAACCTTCTTCTTACTAAAGTGAATCATTTCTGATCCAAAACAAGGTCACCTCACGTCATCCATGAAAAACAGGAAGCGAACAAATTAATGTAAGCGTCCCACAGTTGTTACGCCATGAGGAATCTGGACGCTGATATTTCACGACTTAGCATAAAAATCTAAACCTTTTCTAAAAATCTAATTTTAAATCCTAAAATCGGAATTAGAGTAAACATTCTTACAGATATGTTGACAGTAGCCCTCTGTCGCACCCAAGAACCGCCGTTTCTTTTGAATAGTCGTCACGTGATATAAAGACCTTTGTCGAAAGAAGGTGGCTGTTTATTTAGCTGGTTGAAAAGATGCCTTTTAAAAATTCTCTTGATCGAATCTGTCACACAAATGTGCAACTAGAGATCATTGTTGAGTTTTTTTTTCAGATGTCATGTCATAATTTATCACAATAATATATCGTTTGAACTAATAATTATAAAGTCACATACTATTTTTTTCTGCAAAACCGCATGAGGATTATCCGGGAAGTACAGGAACTCGTGTTTTTCTGAAGGACCTCAGCGAACCAGCGTTTCCGTCCTCGCCATAGCAACCACTGTCAGCGGTATCAACAGAGACTTCTTATTCTCTAATGTTAAAATCTCTGCTGCATCAACAGTAAGTGTAAACTACTTTACCACAAACTCGCGGTTATGCCGCATGAAGACTGGGCGAGGATAACTGCGGCGTTTAGTGAAATGCCTAGTGAAGCAGAAATGGGAACCAACATGAGTGTCGAACTTGCGAACGTTACAGCAATTTACGTGAAGCCTGGCTAAATAACTAACCTTACCTCTCTGGTAAGTATGATAATATCCTCCGGAGCCAGTGTTCTGTCAATTTTTGCAACCTATCAAAATATGCAACCTCGCGGTTCTGCGCTTGCGCAAACCTATAATTTTGGGCTCTATATCTTCGCTCACATCTCAAGTACCTTCAAATATCATAAATATACTTTTATCAGTGCGCCTTTCGACCTGTAAGCGTATAAATATCTGCATGCACACGCTGATTTTTTTCCTGAAAATGCAGATTGGATGACAATGGCGTGCGGTATATAGGGAGACTGAGGTCCGATGAGCCATGAGCATAAATGAGCCATACCACTATTTTGCCTATTTTAAACGCCTTTGGCATCGATTGATCGCAAAATAGTGATATGGCTCATTGGTCCCCATTAGTGATGGTGTGTTGAGGCCGCGTGAATGTATCGAATCTTTCCAGGCAATTGCTTGATGAAAAGGCTGATCATGAAGCCCCATTTAACAGCACATTTGGGAGTACTGACATCTGCTGGTCATTTGATGTACAGCAGAGCTACTGTGATGATCGTATGTGGGCGACATCTGCAAACACACACACTATATATATATATATATATCTCGCCATGTTTCCATCCACACGTTCTTATGCGAATTAAGTCATATTGAATTTATAATGCCTTATGGAAACGGTGAAATTCGACTTGATTTCAAGAATATCGACACAAAGGTTATACGGATGATCTGATCGGATGTTCTCTTGATCAGAAAAAGGCTTATGCGATAAATGCAGATGGAAACGTTATTTGCCGAATAAATCTGCTACTGCATTGTGAAGGTGTTTTGATTCCGTCGTTGCCTTGATAATGGTTTGCTGTGTTGCCAATAGCTGGCACATAAGCTCGTACAACTTGTGCAACTATCATCATCTGTTGGCAGACGCAATCCATTTTGGCTAGCTAGTAAAATTAGTCGGCTAACACTACTTTTGTTTACTTGAAGGTTCTGCGATTTGGTGCGAAAATGAATGGAAACAGCTTAAAATGTCAGAAATCTATTCGATTGATCGCATAACAGCACATGACGTCATTACGCACAACTTTTTATTCGCTTTAATGCCGTTAGATGGAACGCATCTTCACCGGCTTTTTTCTTGAATATTTTGAATGAATATTTTTTGGCGAACTTCAGATAGTTCGATTGACAGGTGGATGGAAACATAGCTTGAGCGTTTGTATCTATGTAGACACACACCACTCATCCTCGAGGTGTTTGATTTCAGCAGATGGCTATGGCTAGGCTATGTTTTACCCTATTGGGAGATATATCAAAATGTTCCCAAACGGATCTTGTCCTCTTTTTTGTTGGCTTCATTATCACCAGTGTTCTGCATGTACCTCACCAGATAGCGCAGAACACGTCCTGAATTACTCGCGGCTTTATTAGTGAATCGAATCACGCAACGAGGCAATCACGTGATTTCAGAGAACCGGGGCCTCATTTGTCTTTGGTCACATGATATCCTGAAAAACGATACAGGCCTCGGATCGGGCTTCATTTGGACACGCCCCCTTTGATCAATTCAGACCTCGGGGCTTCAGTGTCAGACCTAACATCACTAATACCCATGGCTCATCGGACCCCAGTCTCCCCTATCTTTCAACAAATCTTATACAACTCGTTAGAACATCAGCTTATGTTATAATAAGATAACAAATGACAAAGTTACTACTGTACACTGATTCATATTGCAATATTACGGCAAAAACAAAGACTTTACGATCGCTTTGCATTATGGTTGCATTTTTTGACAAGGCAGCACAAATTGTCAGATCACCGGAGCATGCAATGGGGCACTGCAATTGTGTGATAGTTGGCTAACAATAGAGTCAATTTAACTTCCTTTGCCCAATTTTTCCATAGTGCAGCTGCAATGATAAGGGCTTTGTTTCCCCAGAAGCATCGTAAGGCTAATATGATCGTAGATTCCGTCTTATGAAGCTTACTAGGGTTTCGGAGTGTTTCCGAAAAGCATCGTGTATAAAGACGTGCACGATCACGGATCCATGGGAGTGATTTCTTCCACCCTTAAGAACCTGCATGAGTCTTCTGAGTATGGAACTTGCTGGTGTCATTAGCGAAGTATTTGCTGAAGATTTGAGGCCAAGTGGGTAAACCTCGGAAAACTTATACCGATGTATCCCGAAGTCTGTCCAGTTAACCTAAGTTTGGGCAACACCTCAGTAAACCTCGGTTAAATTTTCCTGGGACACACCAAGGATTGCCTGGCCCAGTGCAGTTCAGAGACCACATCGGTATTCCTCGGGAAAATTTCACCGAGGTAGACCGAAGTTTGTCTGCTAGGCGTATGCTCACACCAGAACAAAAGGGAGGCGTGAAGATCTTCCTCCAGTACTGCAGTCCAAACACCAATTAATTATGCAAATTGCCAGTTCTGCCTGCTCAATGAGGTTACAGGATAATTAAGCCAGGCCCTAGATGCCGTCCAGATGAAGTACAGGCTTAGTTCAGCTGCTCTGTCTGTGCTGCATACAGGAATTGGCAAAGGGCAAATCTACACCATTATAGTAAGAACAAAAAAAACACATGTTCAGTATTCAGAATTTATTCAATGTGCAAAAGCACCAATTTACAAACAAATCAGATACACAATGTCATTTTTAAAAGCGGGCACCATGAGAGAAAGTGAACATTGAGAGTAAGAAAAGTGTGGGTGGGCAAAGTAGGAAAAATTAAGCACATAATCACACACATACAGTGATGCATGTCTATTGACTGTCTTCACACAAACCCTTTGTTCTGGTGTGAGCATAGGCCTAGCAGACAAACTTCGGTCTACCAAGTGAAATTTTGTGAAATTTTCCTGAGGAGTATCAATGTAGTCTCTGAGCTTCAGTGGGCCAGACAATCCTCTGTGTGTTTCGGGAAAATTTAACCAAGGTTTACTGAGGTGTTGTCCAAACTTAAATAAACTGGACAGATTTCAGGATACCTCGGTCAAATTTTTCCGAGGTTAACCGAGTTGGCCTCAAATCTTCAGTAAACCTCAGTGTATTCTAAGTTTGAATAGGAATTTCTCGGAAAAAGGTGCACTTTTTCAGCTTTTGGGTGCTAGTAGTGAGCCTTGTGCATGCTTCCACTCTAAGTGTTGCTTTTGCATGTAAAGAACGAAGAACATTCATCACATTGCTTTCGGCGGACCATTTTCAAGCTTATGCCGGTGATCCACTTAAGATTTTAAAGGGATAGGTCACTTTTTTAGCTCACCTGACGAAGTCAGATGAGCTTATGTCATGGCCTGTTTGTCCGTCGTTCGTCGTCGTTCGTCGTCCGTAAACATCTTCTCCTCCGAAACCACTGGGCCTATGAAGCTGAAACTTGACCGGTACCTTCCTACCCATGAGGACACCAAAGTTTGTTCAAGGCGTTCCGATCCGATTTCAAACATGGCCCAAATTGAAAATCACATAATTGGCCATCTGAAAGCTATTTATGCACATATTTGCTATGCAGTTACTACGTGGTAAGATACATCACATATCTAGTTTGAGTTAAACTGCTCCTTGCACACCCTTGAGTGGTCAGGTGAGCTACAGGGCCCGTGGCACTATTTTTTTGAAGTGGGGTTGTATGAGCTACAAATTGCCACTACTTGCATTAGATGCAGTAGAAGGCTGTCTGATCACCTCCAGGTAGCTGCACCAGCGCATAGTGCAGGGCGGAAATCTCGGCAATACACTGCTCTGAACGGAAACACAGAAATGGCGTATTTTTGCGGCCTAAAAGAGGTCCTTCCTGAAAATAATACAACATTTCAATTGTACGCTATATTTTAAAAAGTGACAGCACTTTAGGCCTGGACTACACGAATACGATATATTTCTAAACGCACATTTTTCTGTCCGTTTGGGCCTCTCAACCACACGAAAACGGCGATTTCACCCACATAAACGGATATATTTTTAAACGGATAAAAAAGTGGAGAAATAAAAATATATCCGATTCAGTGGATCCGTGTAGCGAGGTTAAACGGATCTGGTGTTGACACCATGACGTCAAGCACCTAGCGACAAGCCGTTCACACGTGCGAAAAACGACTTCTTCTTTGGTATTTTACATTTTCTTATCGGCCAGGTAATGGCATTGCAGGCTTCAGAGGCGATCGTTTTCAGTTTTGCCTCTTCGTGTGGACAGCGATATTTCTGTGGTGTGGATAGAGTTTTTTTTTAAAACGAGGAAGAAAATATCCGCTTAAAAAAATATTCAGATGCTGCCCGGTGGCTCACACGGTTAAGGCACTGCTCCGCAGCGCAGAGGTGATCACCACGTCACGAGTTCGAGCCCCGGCGTACCCACCGGCAGGGGTCGGCGGCTTTTTCAGAGTAGCGCACAATTGGCTATCGCGCTACAGGGCTTCAAATTGGGAAGGGACTGCCGGATCTGGGTTTTCAATAACAGCTTTGTTCGTTGCTCCAGCGCCTCCTGTTGGCCAGACGGGCGCTCGTCAGGAAGACTCCGGGTTGGTTCATGTCTGGGTATCCTCCGCCCTAGTTCTGAACTTGCGAAGATTCAACCAACGAGTGTATAAGAATCAGTGGCAGACAGGCACGTGCTTCGGAGGAGAACCGTGAACTGTCTCACTATCCTGAGTTGGCAGCAAGGGGTCGCGTACGAGCAAGCTTTGTACATAGTTCCCCAATTGGGCATTCCAGATTCGGGTGGGATTGGAGATGCCAAATAAAAAAATAAATAAAAATGACCAGATATGTGTAGTCCAGGCCTTAGCTGCTCGGAAAAAAACACAGCTGCTCTTGAACTAACCAAGTGACGTATTCCTGCGCGAGGTACATCATAGTTCACTGCACGCTGTAGCGATCAGCTGTTTGGGTCACAGTAAAGCTGCTTTCCCAAAAGCGTGTATTCACGTCTTCGCATTGACTTTGAATGTAATCAGTGTGCGAAAAACTCCTTCAGCGTCCAGTGTGCAAGCGGCTTAACTGCAGTTGCGAGGTCGGATGGCCGTTTAACTTAAGCAAATATTTCAAAAATGGTCCATGTGTGTCGCTTTCTTGGACGTGAAAGCAATACTGTATCCTGATGCACTTACAGCTTCCACCGCATTTCTTTGCGGAATATTGGACTTGTAGCTGTGGCTAGTTGCCTCAACACGGATATTGATACGCCACCCGTATCCCTTAAAGAACTCCGTGTTTGCAGTTTTCATTTTTCCAAAGAGGATTTCGTTTGGCTAAATTCAAGGAAATCTCAACGGTGCACTATGAAGAGCACTGCTGTACCCAAGCATCAGGTATAAGAGTGAAACACATGTGAGAAAGTCTAATGTAACATTGAAGCACAAATTGATATCGCATAGGGTCTACGCAGCCACATACTGTGTATCTGCTGTGCTGGTTATTGTAGGGATTTTTTTTTTAAATTCAAACAGCTGAGAGCCTGAACCAAACAGGTGATTGCTAATGCGCGCAGTGAACTACAATGCGCCTCGCACAGGAATACGTCAGTTGGTTAGTTCAAGAGCAACCGTGCTTTGTTCCGAGCAGCTAAGGTGCTGTAATTTTTTAAAATATGGCGTACAATTGAAATGGTGTATTATTTTCAGGTAGGACCTCTTTTAGGCCCATAAAATACGCTTGTTCGGTGTTTCCGTTCACAACAGTGTATCGCCAAAATTTCCACCCAGCACTTATGCCCTGGTGCGGCTACCTGGAGGAGATCAAAGAGCTCTCTACTGCATCTAATGTAAGTAGTGGCAATTTGTAGCTCAACCCAACTTCAGAAAAAGTGAACTATTCCTTTAAGGCCTCCGATTGTCCCGATTCTTCCCTATGGACCAGTTACGAGCAATTACGAGTGGAAATTTCTGTTACGCATGAGATGTTGGTGGATCATGACTTCCGACCCTTCTGCGTGAATAAGGCCTGTTCCGTCTGGATTGGATCGCGCGGATCCCTCTTCCGACAAAATCAAACCAGTTTGATTTTGTCGGAACGCATGAGCTGTCAGAACAACGTGAGAGTAGCGGTTCGTCAAGTGCAAACTAGGTGGCGAATACTTGTGCTGCAATTAGCGAATTAGAAACCGTTTACAAAAACAACCGCCATCTTTATTGTTGACGTTGGCAAAAATCAATCGGATATACTTGCGTTAGTGGATCATGGGATAAAATTTCTTTCCCAATCACTCTGACTTTCTACAATCGTTTCCGCGAATTTTGCATGGTTCCCTGCGCTTCCAAAAGCTTCCGACTGGCCACGATTGCTTGCGTGCGGAAGCCTTAAAAGGGTAAGTGGATCGCGGGCTTTAGATCGATCGTTATTGAGAAACAAGGTCCAGTTCAGAAGTCAGGGGCACTAACATTACTGTTATCTGAGGTGTAGTTAGCTTAGCTAATTAGTAAGCTAGTTGGTATGAGACAACTGTCCCCCCCACTAGCAATGTTAGGACATAACTAATACATGGGTTCTGGCTGTACTGTCATATGTTTTGTCTCAAAATGTGTCAATTGATGTGTATATTCTTTGAGTCAATCATAAATGAAACCTCTCATTTCAAGTCATGTACTTGGGGAAACTTCCAATCTAGTTAAAGGTTTGAAACATTCATTTTATTTCTTAAAATTTCTTACTGCCGTTAGTCAAGTTCACTGTGGCTGTGTTCTAATAGTCAAGATGTCCCGCCTTGCCAAGCAGCAGCCATCTGTCTGCACAAGCGACCCTTTGAGGGATGAGGAGGTGTGCCAGAAGATGGCGGTGTTGAGGCAGATCCTGGCGTCCTGCTATGGGCCCCGCGGCAGACTCAAGCAGGTGCACAATAACGTTGGCGGGCCTGTCCTGACCACTTCCACCTCAGGGGTGCTGCTGAAAGCCCTCACCGTGTCGCACCCCATCCCCAAACTTCTCACCACCTCCATCCTCAACCACGTGTCCCGCTTTAGCGACTGTGGTCTGTTCGCTGGGATCCTGAGCTCCGCCCTTCTGGAACAAGCCCGAGGGCTCTCTGCACCGCCCAGTGCAGTCGCCAGCGTGTTTCGGCGGCTTACTAGCCTGTGCACTGACTATCTGCAGCGAGATGACTGCGGCTGTAAGGTCCCGGTGGACTTCAGCAGTAGCCGTGGCCTGCTAGCCCTAGCGCGTGCTGTAATAGCGGCTAAACCCGCATGCATGCTGACGCCTGGAGAAGCCCAGCATGTTAGCATGCAGGTGCTGCGGGCTTTTCTCCACACAGTCCCCTGCAGCATGCCCGGTCCCGTCTTCGTGGGGAGGATGGTGGTGGTTCCGGTGGAGGGCCGGCCTGTCGGGAACACGGCTGTGGTCCCGGGGCTGCTAGTGGATATGCCAGAGACGCTGAGTCCCGCGGACGCCGAGCGGCTGGGAACGGGCCCGCTCAGGCTGGCCCTGTTCAGCGCATCCCTGGCCGGGGACCAGCCTGACATGGGGGACGGGACCCTGGAGGTGGACTGGAGAGTCAGCCTGGAGGATGCAGTGGTGGAGCAGCTGCTGAAAGTGGGGGAGCAGGTGGCGCAGGATGGGGTGCAGGTGTGCATATGCCAGCGGGTGGTACATCCCATCCTGCAACAGTACCTGAGGAAGCGTGATGTCATCGTGGTGGAAAGATTAGGCGTCGCCCTAATAGAGCCACTCATCCGACTGACCGGTAGGACTATGTTTCAAATTTGTAACTCCGTTACCAACCAGTTTTTGCCGTTTTCACCCAAAATAAATCAAAAGATCAAAATTGGCTATTTTGTTTTTTGACGTATTTGCGAAGATCTACACAAAGCCATTTAAATTGTAACTCTATCTTTCTTAGTTATGGTGCTCTGATACAAAATACACCAATGTTGTAACTCCGTTACTGCGTGAACTGGCCCACATGTCATGGTATTATATTTTGGAAATGTATTGCCAGGTAATATAGCCACTGCTTTTGGCTACTTGTTTGTCTCACAATCCTGTGGCCACTGCTTTTGGCTCACAAATTTATTCTTAGCTAGAAGATATCCAAGTAAAGCCACTTTCACTCCGGACACAAAACGAATTTGTCGCACAATAGATTACATACAAAGTCAATGCAAAGACACAAATACGCACCAAAAACGATATAATCATGGGGTGCGGTTGCCTGTCCGTTCGTCTGTCTGTGAACATTTAATTTCCGGAGGATAACTCAAAAGCCATTCAATATTTTTTCGCAAAACTTAGTGTGCACATTAATCATGACCTTACGTGGTGCCTTTTGCTAATCTGAAGTTGATGATGTGGGGTTGGGGGGGATATGCCATCTCCTGATGGCTCTTATTGTTAGCTTGACAGGAACCCTACTTTGACGATCTGAGGTTACTTGTTTGTGTTGAGGCAGATGTATGGTTTAAAAATGGGTTCCGCTTTATCGGTTTGGTTCCTATGTACGGCAGGGGCTCAGGCGTTGACCTCGTTCCGAACCCCAGTCCCGATGGAGTCATACGGGGGGCTGGCAGGACTCGGAGTCCAGCGATGTGGCTCTCGGGAGATGCTCCAGCTGCTGTCGGACAAAGACCCCACCTGTTGCACCCTGCTACTCTGCCACCGCACGGAGACCGCCCTCAGCGAGTTGAAGGTGACCCACCGCTGAGTTAGCCTCACGTCAGCGTGCCAAACTCTCTTCACTGAGCTCCACACTTTTCTCTCTGGCAGCATTCAAAATCGCATACTTATTTACTATATACTGCATGCTGCACCAGTATACTGGATACCACATACTACTCAATCCACAGTAGGGTCATTCCATGTCAAATCAGCAGATATGCAAAACATTTGTCACCATGTAGTCATAGATTGCTTCCATATTTTCACATAAAATAAATAAATATGTATTAGTGATGAACAAATCCGAAATTTCAGCTCATTCGGACCAAAAATTAATTTTTGGTGAATTATTTTCTAAGGGTACTGTCCTGTTTTTTTTGTCAATTGACATTTTTCTTGTATTTAACATGGCATAACTTTTTTATTATTGCACGTATAGCTTTGAAACCTTGGATCTTAGCTAATGTTATACTGCTTAATCAGAAAAGGCAATTCATTTTACTTAATCTCTCTTGGTTGTGGAGCTATGAGGACACCAGAAGTGCCTGTTACCCCCTCTTTTTTCCTTTTTTTGGACCCTCCGCCTGCTTCTCAGGCTCTTCAAGTAAAGAAGGAATTAATTAGCTTGTCCCTGAATGCGATTGACAAAATTTTATCGCCAAGAAGCAGAGCACCTGGTGAGCCGCGCTGCCCGGACGTGACTTTTGCTGCTGGCTAGGTTCGAGACGTATGGTCGAGATGGCAAGTTCTCTGTCTGGCGGCACTATCCCTTGACCTGGAGGATGTCTACCTTTTTGGATTTATGGTGACGGGATTTCTCCAAATTGGCATGGGAGTTGCTCTGATCTACCGCAAAGTACGCGAGCTGGGAGCGAGGAAAATGGCCAACGTGCTGCCTAGCACCAAAATTATTATGGAGTGCTTCAGTGGAGTATCTGAGAATGGTGAGCTGCTCAAAAAGACTCTGCGAACATCTGCAAAAATACGCAGAAAGATGGACGCTGTTTTGAGTCAGTGTGGGCAGTTTGTGCGTTTGACTGTGAACTTGGGCAAGAGACAGGACGAGATGATGGGAGAACTTGTGGCCTTGAAGCATGAAGTAAAAAAATTTACAAAATGAATAGCGGATCAATCGAAATTGCTTGTTCCACCCGAAATTGAATAGAATTCGGCACCGCCCGCCCGCACCTCCCCTCTGTCTGCCTCAGTCTCACACAGACCATCAACAACATTCCCTTATCCCTCTGGCAAGGACAGAACATTCTGCCCCTGATCAGGACTTCTGGACTCTGCATTCCACACCCTCCTCCCTCTGCCTTAGGCTGCCTCTTGCATTTTTTTATGCCCCCGCCCTCGAAAGCCCTCGTCATCCCTCCGTCGTCCGTAAACTTTTCGTGTCCGTGGGATAACTATAGAATCCCTCATCCGATTGATGCCATTTCTTGAGGGTGTATTGGGAGTGGCTAGAGGAAGGTTCCTTTCGAAAACCAGCGTCGTGCGATATTCGATATGGCCGCCACAGCAGCCGTCTTGATTTTTGTTTCCGGCCGATAACTAAAGAATGCCTCTTCCGATTGATGCCATTTCATGGTGGCGTAGTGGGGGTGGCTGGAAGAAGGTTCCTTTCGAAAACCAGCGTCGTGCGATATTCAATATGGCCGCCACAGCAGCCATGTTGATTTTCGCTTCCGCCCGATAACTATAGAATGCCTCATCCGATTGCTACCATTTCATGGTGGCGTACTGGGGGTGGCTAGAGGAAGGTTCTTTTCGAAAACCAGCGTTGTGCGATATTCAATATGGCCACCACAGCAGCCATCTTCATTTTTGTTGCCGCCCGATAACTAAAGAATGCCTCGTCCGATTGATGCCATTTCATGGTGGCATATTGGGGGTGGCTAGATGAAGTTTGCTTTCGAAAACCAGCATTGTGCGATATTCAATATGGCCGCCACTGCAGCCATCTTGATTTTTGTTTCTGCCCAACAACTAAAGAACACCTCGTCGGATTTATGCCCTTTTTTCCTAGTGGTGTATTGGGGGTGGCTAGAGGAAGGTTCCTTTCGAAAACCAGCATCGTGCGATATTCAATATGGCCGCCACTGCAGCCATCTTGATTTTTGTTTCTGCCCAACAACTAAAGAACACCTCGTCGGATTGATGCCGTTTCCTGGTGGTGTATTGGGGGTGGCTGGAGGAAGGTTCCTTTCGAAAACCAGTGTCGTGCAATATCCAGTATGGCTGCCACAGCGGCCATCTCGATATGCCCTTAATTAACATACAGGCGGGGGCTTATGCCACGCTCTGCGTTGCTCTTGTTTCATTAACCCCTTCTTCCCCCACCTCTCATTCCCCCCCCATTCCCTTGAAAAAATACCTACGCGTTTCCAGCGTGTCGTGTTATAAATCTGATGTGTATTATTTTGTCTGATATCATCAATATGTTTCTCCTCTGTGTTAACTGAAACCTTCAGTTTTCTAAAAGGAAGTGGAGTTGGCAGCATGACACGTTGCAACAGCCCGGAGCACTTTCTCTCCAAACGTAATCTCGTTGTTATTCTGTCACAATGACAATAAATTAATCTGAATCTGAATGAGTTGAAATTTCGGATTTGATAGTGATATATATTTATACAACTGCATACAATAAAAATGGCAAATTTGATAAGGTGGTGGTGAGGCCCATTTGATGATCTGACATGGAATGACCCAGTAAACAGCGTAACCGCCAGTATGAAACAATAGCCATGTTTTGTATCACACAGTAGAATGACCACAAGGCTATTAGCATCACCTGCTGGCTCTCCTGGAAGGACTGTACCATTCATTGCGTTGCATTGGGGGAAACGGTATCTTTTAAAGACTGCTATGGCTGCATGCTGTGAAATTTGTCCAATGTATTATGTCATCAGCGTGTCTTCAGCATACTGGTATATTTCCTATTGGTCCCACACTATATACTACGAGCTACTTTTGGCCACAATCAGTAATCAAATACTGAATTGAAAGCAATTCTGAACAGGACCTCTGAAATTTCCGCTGTGAGGTTTCAATCATATGTTGCAATAGCGTTCTTTGATATGGATGTAAAATTTAGAAAAAGAACAAAAAACATTAAATAACATAACTTTGAACCTACACCTCAAAGGTATGAAGCTGCACACCATAATGGTTTACTGGGTGGTACCGGCTGCTTCTCTCGGCAAAATTCACTGACTGGGGGACACAGTTTCAGTCTGGAAGTGAATTTTCACTGAGGCAAATTGTCTGGCAGCTCTGCTGGTAATTGAAGGTAGCCTTTATACAAGTGTAGATACCGACCCCATCTTCAGTTTGTAAGACTGCCAGTCTGAGCAGTGACTGGGCAGTTTACTGCACTGAAGCTACAGTAGGTGGGGCGTTAGAGAAATGAGCACTGCCAGGTGAATTTGGTCTGAGAATGCAGCTGGGACTCAAACTGATTGAACGATGTTCAAATCTCCAGGAGAATTGCCTCAAGGAAGCCTGCAATGAAACGTTCTGAATTGAGTTGTAAAGCATTCAGTAACTCCAGTTCTCCTGCAGATGGCTTGTCAGATGGCTGAGCACGTTCTGAGGCTCACTTTAAAGGAGCCCTGGGCCCTGCTGGGAGGCGGCTGCACAGAAGCACACCTGAGCTCCTACATAAGACACCAGGTACAGCTCTCACCTGAGCTCCTGTATCAGACACTAGGCACAGCTCTCACATGAGCTCCTGTTTTAGACACCAGGTATCACTCTCACCTGAGCTCTTGTATTAAACACCAGGTACAGCTCTCATGTGAGTTCCTATATCAGACACTGGGTACCGCTCTCACCTGAGTTCCTATATCAGACACTGGGTACCGCTCTCACCTGAGTTCCTATATCAGACACTGGGTACCGCTCTCACCTGAGCTCCTATATCAGACACCAGGTACAGCTCTCATGTGAGCTCCTATATCAGACACCAGGTACAGCTCTTATGTGAGCTCCTATATCAGACAGCAGGTACAGCTCTCACATGAGCTCCTGTATTCGACACCAGGTATCACTCTCACCTGAGCTCTTGTATTAGACACCAGGTACACTATCTCCTGAGCTCCTATATCAGACACCGGGTACCGCTCTCACCTGAGCTCCTATATCAGACACCAGGTACAGCTCTCATGTGAGCTCCTATATCAGACACCAGGTACAGCTCTTATGTGAGCTCCTATATCAGACAGCAGGTACAGCTCTCACATGAGCTCCTGTATTCGACACCAGGTATCACTCTCACCTGAGCTCTTGTATTAGACACCAGGTTCACTATCTCCTGAGCTCCTATATCAGACACCGGGTACAGCTCTCACGTGAGCTCCTATATCAGACACCAGGTACAGCTCTCACCTGGGTTCCTATATCAGACACCAGGTATCACTCTCACCTGAGCTCTTGTATTAGACACCAGGTGCACTCTCTCCTGAGCTCCTATATCAGACACCAGGTACAGCTCTCATGTGAGCTCCTATATCAGAAACCAGGTACAGCTCTCATGTGAGCTCCGGTATTAGACACCAGGTATCACTCTCACCTGAGCTCTTGTATTAGACACCAGGTACTCTCTCTCCTGAGCTCCTATATCAGACACTGGGTACCGCTCTCACCTGAGTTCTTATATCAGACACTGGGTACAGCTCTCACGTGAGCTCCTATATCAGACACCAGGTACAGCTCTCATATGAGCTCCTATATCAGACACCAGGTACAGCTCTCATGTGAGCTCCTATATCAGACAGCAGGTACCGCTCTCACCGGAGCTCCTATATCAGACAATGGGTACCGCTCTCACCTGAGTTCCTATATCAGACACTGGGTACCGCTCTCACCTGAGTTCCTATATCAGACACTGGGTACCGCTCTCACCTGGGTTCCTATATCAGACACTGGGTACCGCTCTCACCTGAGCTCCTACATAAGACACCAGGTACAGCTCTCACCTGAGCTCCTGTATCAGACACTAGGCACAGCTCTCACATGAGCTCCTGTTTTAGACACCAGGTATCACTCTCACCTGAGCTCTTGTATTAAACACCAGGTACAGCTCTCATGTGAGTTCCTATATCAGACACTGGGTACCGCTCTCACCTGAGTTCCTATATCAGACACTGGGTACCGCTCTCACCTGAGTTCCTATATCAGACACTGGGTACCGCTCTCACCTGAGCTCCTATATCAGACACCAGGTACAGCTCTCATGTGAGCTCCTATATCAGACACCAGGTACAGCTCTTATGTGAGCTCCTATATCAGACAGCAGGTACAGCTCTCACATGAGCTCCTGTATTCGACACCAGGTATCACTCTCACCTGAGCTCTTGTATTAGACACCAGGTACACTATCTCCTGAGCTCCAATATCAGACACCGGGAACCGCTCTCACCTGAGCTCCAATATCAGACACCAGGTACAGCTCTCATGTGAGCTCCTATATCAGACACCAGGTACAGCTCTCATGTGAGCTCCTATATCAGACAGCAGGTACAGCTCTCACACGAGCTCCTGTATTAGACACCAGGTATCACTCTCATCTGAGCTCTTGTATTAGACACCAGGTACACTATCTCCTGAGCTCCTATATCAGACACCGGGTACAGCTCTCACGTGAGCTCCTATATCAGACACCAGGTACAGCTCTCACCTGGGTTCCTATATCAGACACCAGGTATCACTCTCACCTGAGCTCTTGTATTAGACACCAGGTACACTCTCTCCTGAGCTCCTATATCAGACACCAGGTACAGCTCTCATGTGAGCTCCTATATCAGAAACCAGGTACAGCTCTCATGTGAGCTCCGGTATTAGACACCAGGTATCACTCTCACCTGAGCTCTTGTATTAGACACCAGGTACTCTCTCTCCTGAGCTCCTATATCAGACACTGGGTACCGCTCTCACCTGAGTTCTTATATCAGACACTGGGTACAGCTCTCACGTGAGCTCCCTTATCAGACACCAGGTACAGCTCTCATGTGAGCTCCTATATCAGACACCAGGTACAGCTCTCATGTGAGCTCCTATATCAGACAGCAGGTACCGCTCTCACCGGAGCTCCTATATCAGACAATGGGTACCGCTCTCACCTGAGTTCCTATATCAGACACTGGGTACCGCTCTCACCTGAGTTCCTATATCAGACACTGGGTACCGCTCTCACCTGGGTTCCTATATCAGACACTGGGTACCGCTCTCACCTGAGCTCCTATATCAGACACCAGGTTCAGCTCTCACCTGAGCTTCTACATCAGACTACCAGGTACAGCTCTCACCTGAGTTCCTATATCAGACACCAGGTATCACTCTCACATGAGCTCTTGTATTAGACACCAGGTACACTCTCTCCTGAGCTCCTATATCAGACACCAGGTACAGCTCTCATGTGAGCTCCTATTTCAGACACCAGGTTCAGCTCTTACGTGAGCTCCTATACCAGACAGCAGGTACAGCTCTCACATGAGCTCCTGTATTAGACACCAGGTATCACTCTCACCTGAGCTCTTGTATTAGACACCAGGTACACTATCTCCTGAGCTCCTATATCAGACACCGGGTACAGCTCTCACGTGAGCTCCTATATCAGACACCAGGTACAGCTCTCACCTGAGTTCCTATATCAGACACGGTACCGCACTCACCTGAGTTCCTATATCAGACACCAGGTACAGCTCTCATGTGAGCTCCTATATCAGACACGGTACCTCTCTCACCGGAGCT
The DNA here is from genome assembly GCA_029721435.1 of Gymnothorax reevesii. Lineage (NCBI taxonomy): Eukaryota > Metazoa > Chordata > Actinopteri > Anguilliformes > Muraenidae > Gymnothorax > Gymnothorax reevesii. The sequence continues at coordinate 24,232,830 of CM056591.1, read as the reverse complement.
CCTATATCAGACACTGGGTACCGCTCTCACCTGAGTTCCTATATCAGACACTGATTACAGTCTCACCTGAGTTCCTATATCAGACACTGGGTACCGCTCTCACCTGAGCTCCTATATCAGACACCAGGTACAGCTCTCACCTGAGCTTCCACATCTGACTGCCAGGTACAGCTGTCACCTGAGCTCTTATATCAGACACCAGGTACAGCTCTCATCTGAGTTCCTACATCAGACACCAGGTACAGCTCTCACCTGAGCTCCTGTATCAGACACCAGGTACAGCTCTCACCTGAGCTCCTGTATCAGACACCAGGTACTAGGGGTGTCAACGTTAACAATTTTTTCTACACGTGTACACGGGACTACTAACCGACGTGTACCCGGTTACACATTCGGAGATTTATGAGCTTTTTCTATCGCAGTTGCACTGTATGACCACAGAAAGTAAAAAGACAGATAAGAAAATGTACAAGTGAAAGCTGAAAAAGGTTTAACCTTCTTTTTTAATCACTGTTTTAACTAATGCTCACTTTTGTACATTTTTTTTTTAAACTTTAAGTGCAAACTGCATCCCTCTCTGGCAACGGGAGCTGCGTCTGAATTTTAATATGCGTCTCATAGTAAAAGTAAGCTGGAATTGGCGAGAGATAGCAACTCGAAAAGAAGCGAAAGTAAGCTGAAGTGAGAGGAAAAAACTTCACCTTTATATCCACAAAGTAAAAAAAGTACAGGGGGACTCTCACAATTATTCACTAAAATAGGCGAAAAAAATGTGTTCTCTTCTCCCTCTTTAGACGCGAGGATGCGTGATCAGGTTGTGAAAAGCCAACAGAACACCAACCAACCATATAATGTACAACAACATGCAACAATATAGGCTAAAATAACAAGCCATTCACAGTTTTTGTTTTCAGCTGCACCACATTTGCACATGGAGAAGATGACGAGCGCAGCGCTCTTCTCAAGTCCTCCGCTGCCTATTGTTGATGTGGCGCGACAGTGGCTGTGGCTGCGGGGGTTTTTTTTTTTTTTAAATGTCAAGGTAACATTGCGCCCCATGCATCTGTATGCGGATAACTGCACTAGTGGGAACATTTAAGTGTATTGTTAGTTAATGTTATTATCTGAAGCTTTCAGGCGATATTATCACCCCTAAAAATGGGCGACTATATGTCTTGGTGAGAAATGAACGAGGAGGAAAAAATGACGTGTACTCGGTTATTGATTTTTCTAAACGGTTATGATTTGTTATCCGTGTAACCGTTCACATGTGTAGATGTTGACACCCCTACCAGGTACACTCTCTCCTGAGCTCCTATATCAGGCACCAGGTACAGCTCTCACCTGAGCTTCTACATCAGACAACCAGGTACAGCTCTCACCTGAGCTTCTACGTCAGACAACCAGGTACAGCTCTGACCTGAGCTCCTATATCAGACACCAGGTACGGCTCTCATCTGAGTTCCTACATCAGACACCGGGCACTGCTCTCACCTGAGCTTCTACATCAGACAAACAGGTACAGCTCTCACCTGAGCTCCTGTATCAGACACCAGGTACAGCTCTCACTTGAGCTCCTGAATCAGACACCAGGCACAGCTCTCACCTGAGTTCCTGTATCAGACACCAGGTACAGCTCTCACCTGAGTTCCTATATCAGACACCAGGTACAGCTCTCACCTGAGCTCCTGTACCAGGTACAGCTCTCACCTGAGCTCCTGTATCAGACACCAGGTACAGCTCTCGCCTGAACTCCTATATCAGGCACTAGGTACAGCTCTCACCTGAGCTCATTCGTTAATTGATATCCCTCTTTAATCATTTACCATGTTGAATCCTGTGCTTTTCCAGAGCCGTAGCGAGGAGTCAGGAGCCGCATCAGAGCGTGAGTGCACACGCTCAGACTACCTCCTGGCAGCTGACGCTTTCTGCCGTGCGCTACAGACTGCGGCGCGGTCTCTGGAGCATAATGGCTGTGAGCGTCTGATTGACATGTCACACGGACACTGCTGGGCGGTCCCCATGGGTGTAGGCCCTCAGGCCCCGTGGGGTGAGGTGCTCGGATCCTGTGGGTGTGGCCTGGTGGCTGCTGGTGGAGGCCTGGAATGGACTCCCCTCAGCACAGAACACCCCCCCTTCAAACCGGTGCCCCCTCTGGCCACAGCCGCCGAGCCGCTGGTGCTGGACTCATTTTCTGCCAAAGTCAATGCTCTCCAGGTCGCTGTGGAGACTGCAAATCTCATGCTGGACATAAAGTACATTGTCCAGGATGTTAATTGATTTGGGGGCATTGTGTTCTTTCAACACTAGATGGCAGCATTACTGTTTTTTTCCATCCCAAAGGTAACTACCCTCTGTGGTTTATGAAGCTGCTCAACAATTTATTTGTTGGTGACTGTTCTGAAAAGTCGTTTATGTGACTTATGTAAAATGATTCCAATGAAATTATTTTGTCATGTTATTTCACTCCTTCTTTGTTTTGCATGCAGTAGAGAAAAAGATGCTGTGCTCTGAAATCAAAGCTAGAGTCATCCCTGATGATCATGTGTCTGAATTTCTACAGGCCGTAATGGCTTGGTAGTATTGTGGCGCAGTGGGTATCTCTAACGCCTCATAGTAAGAAGGTTGTGGGTTTGAATCCGGCCTGGGGCCTGTCTGTGCAGAGTTCGTTGGTTCTCCCCGTGTTCACGAGCTTGCTCCAGGTACTCTGGTTCTCTCCCACAGTCTGAAGACATGCATATCAGGCTAAATGGAGTCTCAAAATTGCCCATGAGTACGACGGTGTGAGTGAATGGTATGTGAATTGTGTGTGCACCATTTTCGAGCTGTCCAGGATGGGTCCCTGCCTTTCGCCCGTAGTCAGCTGAGATGGGCTCCAACTCAACCGCGACTCCAGTGAGGAAGAAGCAGTGCAGATGATGGTTGGATGGAGATTAGAGTTGCTACAGTGCTCATTGCTGCCACAAAATTGCTGCATTAAATTTACGAAAGTGACGCCAAGTAGGTTTGCGCTGGAGCGACCTTTGACCTACATGGAAAACTCCTGAACAGTACTGTGAACTCAGTGTCGAATTCTCCTCCTGTAGCCTCGTTTTCAAGATGCGATACTCAAACCTATGAGGGCGATTTCCAGTTCTCAACATGGATGTCGGAAGAGTGGAACGGTAGCCCTAGACTCAAGCTGCCTCACTGTTAGCCCAAGTATATAAGTGATTTTAAACCTCTCTGTTTTTATGGAACAGGCCCTTTTTTAAGTGATTACTTTTTAATACAACTGTGTGTGCAGTTCGATATGTTTTCTTAAAAAAAAATTTGCTTTAACTTGACCTGCTCGATGTCATATTTGTCATGCAGTTAAGGCAAATTATTTAGAAAGAACTCTAAAAACCCATATTCAGCAACCTAATTTTGAGCTAACTGATTTTCTCAGTGTCTAATCTGATCTGTTTAAAAGTGTTGGTACCTGAAATTGCTTTGAATGTAGAAACATAAACATGATATGTTTAAGGTCTTTTATTCCTCATGGAATACTTGGATATCGCAGTCAAAATGTAGCTCATAACATAACTAGAACAGGCCTTTCAGCCCAACTACGCTCGCCAGTTACTTTATACTATTGTGATTATATTCTTTCAGATACTCAGTGACTCAATGGTATCTAGCTTTAAGTCAAGCCTGCTCTTGAAAACCCTCAAGGTCTCTGCCTCAACAATATGGTCAGGCAAACTATTCCACATTGAAATTACTCTTTGGGTGAAGACATATTTCCGAATATCAGTGCTAAATTTACCTTTGGTCAACTTCCATTTGTGACCTCGAGTTCTACTCACAACACTTGGTCGAATGAATCCTACATAATTCACCCTGTTAATCCCTTTAACATATTTAAAGACCTCAATCAAATTACCCCTTAGTCTCCTTTTCCTAGGACTAAAGAGATTAAGGATCTTTAGCCTCTTCTCTTTGCTTTCATCTTTTATACCTGGAATAAGCTTAGCGGCTCTTTTCTGAACTTTCTCTAGAGCCTCTATATCTTTCTTAAAGTATGGTCCCCAGAACTGTACACAATACTTTAGATGTGGTCTGACGAATGTGTTGTACAAAAGAAGCATCACCTCCTTAGATTTGTACTCAATACTTTTGGCAATGTATCCCAGCATACATGTATCCCGACAAGAAAATAACCACTCGCCTGCACCTGCCCACATCTACTGTCAGAGGAATCATTATGAAGTTTAAAACAACTGGAACAGTGGTAAACAAGCCTGGACAAGGACGCAAGGTTATTTTGCCACCACGCACAGTTGAGGAGGATGATAAGAGAGATGAAAAGTTCTTCAAAGCACACTGTTAAAGAACTGCAACTGCTGCAAATGGTAGCATCTTGGGGTCACAAAGTCTCCAAAACAACCATCAGGTGCTATCTACATGCCAACAAGCTGTTTGGGAGGCATGCACGGAAAAAACCTTTTCTCACTCGCAATCATAATGGCAAACGTCTGGAGTTCGCTAAGCGGTACTGGGACTTCAACTGGGACCTTGCGCTTTGGTCAGATGAGACCAAGATAGAGCTTTTTGGCAACAAACACTCTGAGTCTCACAGAACACCAAAGATGAGTATGCAGAAAAGAACCTCATGCCCACTGTGAAGTATGGGTGAGGATCGGTGATGCTGTGGGCCTGTTTCTCTTCCAGATGCCCTGGGAACCTTGCAGGGTGCATGGCATCATGAACGCTTTGAAATTCCAGGACATTTTAAATCAAAATCTGGTGGCCTCTGCCCAAAAGCTGAAGATGGGTCGTCACAGGGTCTTTCAGCAGGATAATGACCCTAAACATGTGGCCAAATCTACACAGAAATGGTTCACCAGACAGAATCAAGTTCCTCCCATGGCTATCTCAGTCCCCAGACCTCAACCCTATTGAAAACCTGTGGAGTGAGCAGAAGAGGAGAGTGCAGAGGAGAGGACCCTGGTCGCTGGATGATTTAGAGAGATTGTGCTTAGAGAAATGGTCGAAGATCCCTCTTTCTGTATTCTCCCATCTTATGAAATATTATAGGAGTAGGTTAGGTGCTGTTTAGTTGGCAAAAGGGGGTTGTACGAAGTATTAACATCAGGGGTGCTAATAATTGAGGAACACATGATTTGTTGTAAAAGAATTATTTCTTAATGTGGGATTTTTATCCCCACTGAATAAATGCACTTGAATCAAAGGTTGGATTTTCCTCTTTTTTTCATTGTGGTCTAATATTATTTAGAAAAAAACAGAATTTATTAGAAGCTAAAGAACGCATCTTAACCAGGGGTGCCAACAATTATTGAGGGCAGTGTAAATGTTAGAGTCAGAGAGTCCAAACAGTACATCACTCCAAAACAGCTTGAAACCTTTTTCAATATTGTTAGCAATAAAGTTACAAATGTCAATCCAGAGGCTTTTGACAATGGGGCAGTGCCAAAATAAAATAAATGACTGATAGTTTCATTGTTAACAGCAGAGAGTGCATTTCACATCAATTTTTTTTTTTGAATCTTTTGACAATATGGTCATTCGATGGATAAAATCTATGTGATATCTAAAATGAAATTTCTCTAGCTTTGCTGGTCAATAGGTATTGGTTGGGTAAGAGCCAGACCTTTTCCAGTCAATAAATTCCATGTATTTATTCCAGTGTGAGACCAAATAGGGAACTGAAATTACGTCTCTTTTAAGTAGGGATCTAATCAATTTATTGTTTTTACCATGGTTGCAGGACAAGCAGATTTTAACTGCTGGAGTGTCAGTCACGAACAGCAAGGATAATTGATGGGTTTCCACTCTTGGTTGAGACCTTAACAACATGCTAACCCCAGGGGAGACTGCTCCAGAGATTTTTGAAAAATCACCTGGTGACACAGGGATATTGTATTCTACTAGAAACTCATTATAGGAGTAGAGGAGACCCTCCCTGTTAAATAACTGGGCAACAAACACAATGTTATAACTGAACCAGTAATCAATAAACAGGGATTTGTGCTTAAACAGAATATTCTTGTTGTTCCGTATGATTAATATTATTTTAAAAATATAATCAATCTTTTAAGTATTATTTTAATTGCCGTTCATTTTTTAAAATATGGTCTCTGGTATGCCGACAGACCAGAAACGGCACTAAGGGCACATCAAAATTTACAGTACCAGTTCTGAAATAGTTGGGACAGTGTAAATTGGGAATAAAATCAAAACACAATGACTTTCAAATCACACCAGCCAGTATTTTATTCACAATAGAACAGAGATAATATAGCAAATGTTGAAACTGAGACATTTTACAATTTTATCCACAAAATGAGCTCAATTCATATTTGATGGCTGCTACAGATCCCAAAAAAGTTGGGACAGGGGCCTGTTTACCTTGGTGTAGCATCCCCTCTTCTTTTCAACACAGGGTGGAGGGGTCTGGGCATTGAGGAGACAAGTTTCTTGAGTTCAGCCATTGGAATTTGATCCCACTCTTGTTTAATACTGGCTTACAGCTGCTGGAGAGTTTGGGGTCTCCTTTGATGGACTTTTCATTTAATTATGCGTCAAATGTTCTCAATCGGTGAAAGATAAGGACTGCAGGCAGGCCAGTTCAGCACATAGACTCTTCTACTACGAAGCCATGCTGCTGTAATAGCTGCAGTATGTGGTTTTGCATTGTCCTGCTGAAATACATAAGGCCTTCCTTGGGAATAGCTGTCGTCTGGAGGGGAGCATATGTTGCTCTAGAACCTTTAAATACCTTTCAGCTTTCATGGTGCTTTTTAAAACATGCAAGTGTCCCACACCATATGCACTAATGCATCCCCATATCATCGGAGATGCTGGATTTTGAACTAAACGCTGGTGACATTCCTGGGCCCATTTAGTAATGTCAGTGACAGAATCGTGCCGGTGAGCGATGCAGTGGCGTCTGAGGGCCCGAAGATCACGGGTATCCAGTAAAAGTCTTCGGCCTTGTCGATTATGCACAGTTTCTCTGAATCTTTTGATGATATTATGCGTTATATTATGACACCTTCAAAGCCTTTGCAATTTGACCTTGAGGATCATTGTTCCATAATTTTTCCACAATTATTTTATTTTTTTAAGTATTCCACAATTTTTATGCAAGCCTTCACAGGTTGGAGAGCCTCTGGTCATCTTTACTTCTGAGAGACTCAGCCGCTCTAAGACATCCCTTTTATAGCTAATCATGTTATGCACCTGATGCCAGTTAACTTATTTACTTGCTAAATGTTCTTTCAGATGATTCTCTTATATATTAATTGCTTTTTCAGCCATTTTTTGCCCGTTTCACAACTTTGTTGAGACCTGTTGCAGCCAGAAAATTTTAAATAAGCTCATTTTGTGCATAAAAATGTAAAATGTCTCAGTTTCAACATTTGAAATGTTATCCATGTTCTATTGTACACAACATATTGGCTCATGTGATCTGAAAGTCATTGAATTTTGATTTTATTCACAATTTACACTTTGTCCCAACTATTTCATAATTGGGGTTGTAGTTATTTATTTGAATTTATGTTAAAAAGAAAAAGAAGTATTTTTTTGAGTATTTTCTTTTTTTTTTTGTCAAAATGACATTTTATTTTTTTAGTATGTATTTTTTGTTGTTTTTATGAAAAAGGACATTTTGTTTTCCCACAACACAGTAGCTCCTATTTATTTATTTTGATATATTTATTTACCTGAGAAATTTTGGAGGAGAATATTCGTTAAAATTAAAAATACATTTGACGTCACAGAGTGACGTGAAGACATTTCTGACAAAATGTAATCATCCAATTCAATTAAAAGAAATTGTAATCTGATTAATAATGTTTCAAAACGTAATTTACTCTGACGATAAGTAGGCCTACTTACCTGATTATCTAAAGTGAATGCATGCCGTCTGTTACGGTCAAATACTAGATAATGGCTACTACTAAAACTACTTAACATCATAAAATTAGATAAAAGGTCTGATTCATGTTCTGCTTGTAAAATGATAAATAAACTCCGCACACTGAAGGACAATGCTCCCCAAAAATGTATTGTGTCAATGTTTCGATCAGAACGACCTTCATCAGGAAGATCATCATATCCTGATGAAGATCGTTCTGATTGAAACATTCACACAATAAATTTTTGGGGAGCATTGTCCATCAGTGTGCGAATTTTATTTCTCATTTTATTTGCGGATTCTCAAATTGTCCTGCACATGTATTTGAGTGGATATGCATGCTCTATTTTTTTATTTTATTTTAAGCATTCATGTTCTGCTAGTACCCACAGTTTAGATATGCAGCAAAATTTGAAACTGTTAATAACCTAAAATATGCCCTGATTCAATCACAAATAGCTTGATGAAAACTGGAATCCCAGAAAACTGATATGAAGACGCAGAAACAGCTTATACATAATATAATATGTAAAAGTGAAACTTGATGTTAACTATTTCCAAAAACCTTTTATTTTCATGTTTTTACAAAAGTAAACAAATTAAACAACCTCATTTCCACAAGAATTGGGACATTATGTACACGTACCGTAGCAAAAAAAAGAACCTCAAGTTCATTTATTCAAGTAAATAAGCATACCTCATACCGGAAGTGGGTGTGCTAGTTTTATACTTGTTAGTGTACTTCGAGATCTCTCAGGATTAAATTGGGCCACTTCTAAGGTGCAAGAGAAGTAAACTTTGAGTTTACTCAAGTTACCAATTTATGTTTTATTTTTTTAATTATATGATGAAATGAACAGTAAGAACTAGTAATACATTTCTAGCCCAATCCTTAGTTTATGAAAGCACATATTAAGTATACTGTTCGTCAAATTTGCTGCACTTGTCCAAGTTATTTCACACCAGTCCACTTTTTAATTTAAGAAGGAATAATTTATGTATACTTCAACTGTAAGAACAGTCACCAACTGTTCATCAATCTTTCTCCCTCAGGAATGCGGTGACTTGAAGAATAGCCACTTGCAGAACAGTTGGCAAATCTTGTATTCGCCATGCTTTAGGGCAGGACTCAATATTTTTCAGTTCAGTTTTTCTGAACATTCATTTTGCTTGCACAAACTTTGTTGTTAGTGTGCAGCTGTCTGGCCAATGATACTGGAAATAAATGTAACATTGCCCGAGTATAATCTCTACTTCAAGACAAAACATTAAAAATCGCAGGTATTCTAAGGAATTATTTTCTGACTTACATTGCAAGAAATCTAACTCGCGAATGCCAACATCGTGCTCAGCTTTAGAGTCTCTCGTAATTCAACCAAGATGCATCCTTGGCTATGTCAGTGCCCTGATTCAATGCAAAATGTTACAATCAAAAATTTGTTGCATTTTGCGTTTGTAGTCACAACGCAAAATGTAACGTTTGAAATCTCATTATATTTAGTCTGCGAGCTTGTGAAATGGTCAACTTTATATTGATTGAAGCCATGAAGTCAGCGGCAAAACTAACTTTTCCATTTTTTCTTCCACGTAATAGAAGAAACTTTTTAATTCGGGCCATTTATGGGTATAGTGTATATAATGCTTCCATTAGTGTATAAAATTCCAAGAAGTGAGGTTTTAGCATGTGAAATGAGTTTCTGATCAAGGTCGATCGCAAAATTTAAATTGTTACATTGGGCTAAATGTAGCAATAACGTAAAATGTATTAATTCTTCTTCTAATTATTTAAAGAGGTCTTACAATGTATTATTACATTGAGCAGTGGTGTTGGCTGTTGCTGTTGCTGACCTCTTGGTTGCGCTGTAACGCTGTTCGTTGGTAAGCACTCTGCTTGAGTAGAGACCGAGGAAGGTCAGCGAGGGCAACGTTGGTCAACGAGGATTCGACGGGAGAGGAAGCGGAAGCGGAAGTCGGTGGATGCCACGTCGCTGTGTGGACACGTCTAAGTAGACATTTGGAAAATTTGTATGCGAATTAACGCTCTTTGTATAAGAATAAGTAAAGATTAATCGCGTGGAGTTGAAGCACTTGATTGTCATTGTGACACTGTGAGGTGAATGCTCTTTGGGTCATGGCAGATAGCTCAGATGGTCAGGGACTGGATGCTGATGATTCAGCGGGGAGTAGTATGGAGTGGAGTATTGTGAGGAGGAAAAACGCTAGACGTCGTTCCAGTGGAACAAGTAACACCTCTGATTCAGCTGACACAGTCAAGAAGGCAAAAATTAAGGCGCCTCAAAGAGAATTGGTTAATAGAGATAAGGAAGCCTGGAAAGTTATGGTTATATTTGAAAAAAAGTCAGGTCCAGAATTGCATCCCATCAAGATTACTAAAGCAATTGATAAAGAAATCGGCCTGATTAATTTTCCTAAGTATTTAGGGAATGGTAGAATGTTCATTTTTGCGGCTTCACGTGAACAAAGGATTAAAATCCTCAAGATGACTAGTTTAAATGGTGTTAAAATGAGTGCACATATTCCAGGAGCTGCATCAAAACTTAAAGGGGTTATCACAGGGATTCCAACTGATGTGACGATGGAAGAGAATATGCAAAATTTAAAAGGGGGACTAATACTAGAGGCAAAAAGGCTGACGAATGGTAAAGAGAAAATCGAGAGTATGTCAGTACTTTTATTATTTAAAGATGAGATGCCCCAAAGAGTACAGCTGGGTTTCCTGAGTTTCAATGTAAGGGAATATATTCCGCCTCCATTACGCTGTTTTAAATGTCAAAGGTACGGTCATGTGGCAGCGCAGTGTAAAGGAAAAATTAGATGAGCTAAATGTAGCGGGGAACATGAGTATGTCAGATGTGGTGAAAACTTCAAAATTAAATGTTGTAATTGTGGGGAACAGCACAGCGCTGCATATGGAGGATGTGAGGTACAGAAACAAGCTAGGGAAGCCCAGAGGTACAAGGTAATGCATCAAGTGTCATACGCAGAAGCTCTTAAGAAAGTTTCAGATCAAGGTAATAAAGGATACTGCGTAACAGGAATAGAAAATGTTGGAACGGACAGCACAGCAAAGAAACTAATGCGTGAAAAAAGAGCGACTATAACCAATTTGGCCCATGATAAGTCTGCAGAGCATCAGAGACGTGCAGTAAGGCCCATAGTGATACCATCTGGTCAAAATGAAGCTCTAGACAAGGTAACTCTGGAAACAATGCTAGTTAATAAGACTGACTTTATTGCTTTCATGTGTGCAGTAGAGAATGTTACGATGAACTATAAAAAAAGAAGTGATAGGATTAAATCTGGAGTTGAAGTGGCAAATGAGTTTTTGGGGATTTCATCCAAAGCAGACGAAATACATGAAATGTTGAACTTAAGCTATGGCGATGGACAGTCTCAGATTTTTACTTAGTATTATGGTGTTCCATATATTACAATGGAACGCGAGATGTTTAATTGCGAATGGTCAGGAATTTAAAAAATATGTCAGTGAACTCCATGTTAAACCAGACATTATATGTGTACAGGAGACTTGGTTAAAACCACAATTATATTTTGTTTTAAGAGGATATAGTGTAGTACGATGCGATAGGAAGGACAACAATGGAGGAGGCTGTGCTACATTTATAAAAGAGGGAATAGCTTACAAATCTGTTTTAGTACCTGATATGCATGCATGTGTCATAATAGAAATATATAATGATAAATGTGGAGGCAATTTTGCTGTAATTAATTTTTATCATCCGTGTAAAGCAATATCGGACAACCTCTTTCATTCAATGTATAAGAAACGTTATAGCACTAAAGAAATATGGTGCGGCGATTTTAATGCTCATAATAGCTTATGGGGTAGGCTAGTATGCAGACAGATCATAACGGAGAGGTAGTAGAAGAGATGATAAATTATAGAATGTTGGTATGCTTAAATAATGGCAAAGGTAGCCTACACGAATAAATGTCTTTAAAAGCACCACTTCATGTTTAGACCTCACTTTGGTAGGTAGAAGAATTTCCGATAAATGTGAATGGGAAATAAACTTGAATACCACGATAGGTAGTGACCATGTTCCCATTCTATGTAGCATAGCAGTGGGGATATATTCACAAGAAATATGTTATCACCAAAAGTGGTGTTTTCAGAGAGCAAACTGGGAAAGGTATAAGGAGTATTGTAATGAGACAAACAATGCAATACCAATTAATTCAGACAACTCAATTGAGCAAATTACAGATTCATTACACTCTCTTATCTATAATGCTGCCAGCCGGGCCGTACCGGTGAGCAAGAGAAGAGGAAACAAAAAAATCGTTCCATGGTGGAATGAGAAATGTAGCAATGTAATTAAAGAGCGGAATGATGCATTTAAAATACTACGCAGATCTCTAACAATGGAAAACTTAATTGATTATCAAAAGAAACGAGCTATTGCTCGGAAAACCATCAAAGAAGTTAAAAAAGAAACTTGGAGACAATACTGTTCAACCATAGGGAGGGAAACCAAACTTTGTGAAATCTGGAATATGATAAGGAAAATGAGTGGTAAAAATAAAATAATCCGTATGCCAGTGCTAACTGAGGGAAAAGAAGAAGCAGTTACGGATATTGAGAAAGCAAATCTGTTGGGAAAGGTATTTGCTGAAGTAGCCTACACCAGGGAAATCATCTTGATGGTAAGTTTATACAAAGAAGAGAAGAAATATTAAATATGAATGTGAACATTCTGGAAAGAAAAAAAATTAAAGATTCAATTTAATATGGATGAATTTAATACAGCTCTTACAAAAACAAAAAACACATCGCCAGGGGCAGATCAATTGTGCTAGGTCATGTTTAAAAACATGCCAAGAGAAACTTTAAATATGATTTTATATTTATTTAACAGAGTATGGAATGAAGAAAAATTGCCAACTGAATGGAAAAGGGCTATAATTCTTCCTTTTGCCAAGCCGGGTAAAGATCCATCTTGTCCAGGAAATTATCGACCGATTGCACTAACCTCGCATTTTGGCAAACTAATGGAAAAAATGATTGTTAATAGACTTACATACTTTCTAGAATCTAAAAATATATTAAATGGAGCCCAAACAGGTTTTCGAAAAGGAAGGTCAACGAATGATGCTCTAGTTAAAATGGGCGATGAAATTGAGAAAACGATTGTCATGAAGGAAATGACGGTTGGAGTCTTTCTTGATATAGAGAAGGCATGCGATACCATGTGGAGAGAGGGATTACTAATTAAATTAAATAGACTTGGAATTGGTGGAAATATGTACAATTGGATTTTGGATTTTTTATCTCAAAGAACATTCAAGATAAAAATAGGATCAACGTTATCCAAGGAATTCAACGTGGAAAATGGAATTCCGCAAGGTAGCGTGGTAAGTCCAATACTATTCAACTTGATGATCAATGACATCTTTGTTAATGGGACCATAGGCAGGTTGCTGTATGCGGATGATGGGGTTATTTGGAAAAGAGGACTAAATTTTCAACATATAATGGATAACATACAACAAGCAATTCCAACTTTGGAGGAATGGTCGCTTGATTGGGGTCTTAAATTTTCAGTAAGTAAGTCTAAATGTATGCTTTTCTCCAAAAGGAAAGTAAATTGTTCACGGAAGCTACTTTTATATGGACAACCCCTTGAAATGGTTAATAAGTTCAAATACCTTGGTATCTGGTTTGATACAAAGCTTTCCTGGAAATGCCATATAGAACATATTGAAACCAAAAGTAAAAACGTGTTGAATTTGATGAGAATGATAACGGGACAAGAATGGGGAGCCGATAGACAGTCATTGGTGGATGTTTATAAAGCTTTAATTAGATCTTCTTTTGATTATGGTTGCTTTTTATATGGTTCAGGATGTAAATCTTCTTTAATAAAATTAGACAGAATTCAATATAAAGCAATTAGGCTGGCGATTGGAGCTGCTGAAACCACACCAACAAGTGCATTACTGATAGAGGTTGGGGAAGCACCGCTGCATCTCAGACGAACAAAACTATCATTTGCATTTTGGTACAGATTACAGGGGAGCGTTGACAACCCTGCGACAGATGTATTGTATAACTGTTGGGAATATACGAAAGCTGGACAAGGTTTTGGGTGGAATATTAGCTACTGGGTTAAGCAATATGGACTTGAGGAAACGAAATATACCCCTGCTGTGGTTTTAAGCAGGATACCACCTTGGTTACTCCCTTCCCCTGAGGCAAATGTATTTCTATTAGAGAAAAAAAGTGAAATTAATGATATTGAATACTTTGCTGATTTTAGCCGAGAATATATTGACACCAATTTTTATGGATATCTGAAAATTTATACAGATGGATCGAAGGAGTTACAAACAGGAAAATGTGGAATTGGGATATATACTCCTGCATTTAATAAAAAAATAGGATCTAGAATTAGTAATAATCTATCAGTATACACGGCGGAAATGGTTGGCTTAATAACTGCTTTACAATGGATTGAGGAAAACAAACCGTTAAGAACAGTTATATGTTCTGATTCGATCTCCTCATTACAGAGTTTCTACTCGGGGCAGTCAGTAAGGGAAGATTTAGTTATTGAGGTGCGAACTGTTCTTCTCAATATCCAAAGGTTAGGCCTCGTTGTGGACTTCTGCTGGGTTCCTGCACATATTGGAATACAGGGGAATGAAAAAGCAGATCAAATTGCTAAAGATGCATTAAGAGAAGAGATTAAAATCAATGTATCTATGGGTAAAGGTGAAATAAAATCGAAAATTAGGACCGAGATTCTCTGTCGGTGGCAGCAGGAATGGGATGAAGAAAATAAAGCAAAACATTACCACAAAATACAGCAAAAAGTGGAAGGGAAAAGATATTTTGGTTCTAATAGGAGGGAAGACATTTTATACTCAAGACTAAGATTAGGTCAGACCCGATTAAATGCGAGCCTGCGCATCCTAGGAAGAAGCGATGGCTTATGCTCAATGTGTGGCATTTTAGAAGATGTTGAACATGTTTTAATATTGTGTCGGAAATACAGAACACAAAGACAAGCGTTCCAAAAAATGGTTACAAAGTATGGAAAATTTGAGAGCATTGAAGAAATTTTAGGTGAACAAGGGATGAAAACTGAAGTTGCTAGGCTTTTTATCTCGTTTTTGAAGGAATCAGGACTTCAAAACAGGATATAAGAACACCAAGTTTAGAAAAGGGTATGTTTATGTTTATATATATATATATAGGCCTGTGTGCTATTCTGCCAATGATCTCTGAGTAGCACACTCCCACACAGAAAGTGGCGATATACAACAAAAGCTAGTTTAAATAGCCATTATTAAAAGAAGAAGAAGAAGAGACCGAGGAAGACGTGTACGATGGAAGCTGAAGATTAACTCTTGTGTGAACGGGGTCTTCTGAAAATAATTAGGGTGTTACGGCTCAAACAATAATAGAGATTAGATGATTTGCTCCTTAGGTATAACCTTTGTCACAGTAGGGGCAGGGAGAATCTTACCCCCGTCCTCTTTTCCCCTTTTTCCCCTTGTAACAACTCGGTGAGGAAACAGCCAAATTAAGTCGCTAATCTGGTTAAACAAAGGCGACGGGGGTTTTCTGATTTTTTTTTTGGGGGGGGGGGGGGTTCAGTCTCCCGGGAGCAAGGTAAGGTAAAGTAAAATAAATTTAGCTGATTTAGTGAACAAACCCCAGCAAGCTCTCAACGAATGGCTTGCCTTTCATACAGTCTCCTAGCCAATAGTTCACCGGGTTTTTTTTAGTCCCCTTTGTTCTCTTTCCTGACTGCATTGCTGCATAAATGCATTGTCAATCTTGAATATCAACGCAAACTGGGGTTTTTGTCTTTTTTTTGCATTTTATTATTACCGAAGGGCTCTTCTGATTAAACACATTGTAAATACCCGATCTTTGTATTTTCCTCCAGTTGCTGTGCCTTAATCAGCTGATTAAACTTTAACTGCTTGTTTGAGTACTTAGGACAGCATGTTTGGGGAGGTACTGTGTTTAGTTTGTTCACATAGTAAACAACTTGTTTATTTGGTCCGTTTTAATTAAAGGGAACCGGGCTTTACTCTTTTCTCGGTTACCCTTGGTTGTATTTGCGGTTAGCTAGCTAGATAAGTACTGTTTGCATTTTTGGCTGGGGATCTGAGATTTAGTACTTAGTAGAGCAGCAGTCACTTGACTCGTCCATTTGGTTAGGTTGGAATTTAAACGTAAGTTTTACCGGAGTGCTCCGCCTCCTCCCCTCCTCCAGTTCCTCCTGGGCATTGAAGCCAGTCTGTTTTATCTGGGTTCTCAGCTAAGCCCTGTGATATTTTTAGGTTGGTATATTAATAGTACTGGGACTAGACAAACTCAAGTTGGCTTATTAGGAGTGCTTATTACATATAGAGTTTGGCTCAATTTGGTATTTCATTTCTGTTAACTGAAACTAAGGCCCTGTTAAAAGAGGCTTATAATCCATTTACATAGTTTCCCCAAGGTTTCTATTGTGACTGCTGCTTAGGGCTTCCTAGGTAAATAAATTAATAAATTGTGGTTCCTCAGCTTCTATCTCGGCATTAGTAATTTTCTTTTATCGAGGGCGAGCGAGGTCTTTTGGTAAGGGGTTCAAAATGTGGCCAAAACTATATGACAGCTGTAGGATGATCACACTTTTGGAAAGAGATTTCCAGGATGGATTTGTCTGCCACAGGTGCCAGCTAATTGAGCATCTGGCCAGTTGGCGGCACGACATAGTTCGTAATCAGTTGAGTTCCTAGAGGAACTAAGTAGTATATCATTTAGACAAATATTGTGTAAGCCAAAGCAGGGTAGTACAGGGATCCCAGAGCAGGCAGGAAGAGAAAGTTGGGTGACTGTAGGTCGACAGCGCAGGAGAGGTCGTGCAGGCTGCACAGGGACAGCTCCTCCAGTGGTTGACGTGTCCAACCGATTCCGTCCCTTGCAGGAACTCGAATTGGCCCCTGACCCTGAGAGAGAGGGTACTGATGAGCAGCAGGGCACTCTGTTGGCCTCTACCCCTCAGAAAAGAGAGTTAGTGATAGTGGGGGACTCAATACTTAGAGGAAGAGATAGCTTAGTCTGTTCGCGTGACAAGGAGTCTCGTACGGTGTGTTGCCTGCCTGGTGCCCAGGTAGGAGACCTCCTGGAGCGGGCAGACAAGCTCCTGGCCAGAGCCGGGAGGGATCCAGTTGTCATGGTCCATGTTGGGACAAATGACATTGGTGAGGGTAGGTTTGAGGTTCTGCAAGGCAAATTTGTGGAATTAGCTGAGAAGCTTAGGAGCAGATCCTCAAAGGTAGTTTTCTCCGGGATTCTACCGGTACCATGTGCAAGCAGAGGAAAGCAGAGTTTTATCTGGAGGTTCAACACGTGGCTACGAACTTGGTGTAGGAAAGAGGGGCACAGGTTTATGGGGCACTGGAACTTTTTCTGAGACGGGTGACCTGTTCAAACCTCACGGACTGCGCCGAAACTGGAGGGGTAACTTTGCACTGGGCCAGTGTATCTTGAGGGTAGCACAGGATTATTTAAACTAGGGACTTGGGGGACAGGGAGGTTAGTGAGTGTTACACATAGGGAAATGCAGACTGCCCCAATGGAGGCTGATGGCATTACATGAACTATTGATGATATACTTTTAAAGCAACAAAGCATAGTGGGGGGCTTGAAGCAGCGGCCACATGGGAGATCAAGGGGGAAGAGCATTAGTAATTACCTGAAATGTTTTTACTTAAATGCAAGAAGCATAAAAAATAAATTTCCTGAGCTCGAGGCTGTTATGATTAGTGAGGGCTATGACATAATTGGGATTACAGAGACATGGCTTAGTGAAGAGGATGGAGATGAATATAATATAGAAGGTTATAAGCTCTTTAGGAAGGATAGCTGTAATAGGCGAGGAGGGGGCGAAGCAATCTATGTGAATGAAAACATAAATGTACAGAAAATTCATGAAATTGAACAATCCTTGCCCTGTGAAGATATCTGGGTCAGGCTCATTGGCAAACCCGAGACAGGTTTAAACATAGGAGTATTCTATCGACCTCCTGCTTTGGACAGTACAGTCAATTAAATGCTTTTTAAGAGGATTACGCAAGCTTGTAGAGGTGGAGGGACTATTATTATGGGAGACTTACATTATCCTGGTATCGATTGGGAAATGGTGAAAGGACAGGGTAGGGGGGAGGAAGAATTTTGAAATGTTATAAATGATAATGTTTTGGTGCAGTATGTTAATAAACCTACAAGAGAGGAAAATTTCAGACTTACTGTTCTGTAATGACCCAGATAGAATTAGCAATGTTGAGGTACTGGAGCCACTTGGGACAAGTGATCACTCTGCCGTTAATTGAGATGTTTCATGGGAAGTTAAAAAAGTGTATTTAAAAACAAAAAATTTCAATTTTAGGCTAGCAAACTTTGACAGGATGCGCTCATATCTAAGTGAAATAAAATGGGAGACACTCCTGGACTGTGAGTCCGTAAATGAGATGCGGGAAAGATTTAAGGGGGTTTTACTTCAATTAGAAAGCAAATTCATTCCAAAGGTATCCAAAAGTAAGCTGAAAAAGCAGAATCCTCAGTGAATGACCAAAGGTATTCGTAGGATTTATAGGGAAAAGGGGAATCTTTATAAGATGTATATAATGGATAACAATGAGAACACTAATTAGGGTTGAACCACACTGAGAGGGGACGAAGCACATATAACCAAAAGTAATATTTAAAATTTGGGACCGAAAGACCGCCCACAGATTTGTGGTGCTGTAGGGTACACATTTTGAGGCGGGGATGTCTACCCCCCCATATGAATTTGGAGACTAGGGAATGAATCTTGTTCCAGTAGTTAGCAGGAGGAGGTAAAGGTATTATAGAAGAGAAAAAGTTCACCCGTGGCAAAATGTCCATCTTGATAATAGAGACGTGGGTCCGTAGAGAGTGAGGGTGACGAGACCACCTGTTTAGGTCTGTTTCAATACGGCAAAGGATGCCCTTAAAGTTTTTAGAAGTAATATTACTTAATGTTGGATAGATATGAATTCCTAGATATTTGAGATTCTCCACTACTGGTATAAGACGTGGAAGTGTGGTGGGGTCTAATTTAAAAGTCATAGGAAGAAGAGCAGATTTCGTCCAGTTGATTTTGTAGCCAGACATAGTACTAAATTCTCTAAAGGTTTCTAGAATGTGTGGTAAAGAATCGGGTGCCTTCTCAACAAAAAGCAATGTATCATCTGTGTTCAAAGCTAAATGATGCCTAGTATTATTAAATACGATAGGGGAGATGAAAGGGTGCTCTCTGATCCTCTGGGCTAGTGGTTCTAACGATAGAGCGAATAACAAAGGGGAAAAAATGCACCCTTGGCGGCAAGATCGTGAAATGGGAAACTGATTGGAGATATTATTCCCTGTAACAACCACAGCTGAAGGGTCAGAGTAAAGTACTTGCGTTTGTTTCATAAATTCAGTACCAAAGCCAAATCGCTCTAAAACCATCCACAAGTCGTCCCACTCTAGCTGATCAAATGCCCTCTCGGCATTTAACGACAAGACAGCCATGGATGAATCAGTGTCTTTAGCAGCATATATCACATGTAATAGGTGATATTATCTGATGTTAAGCGAGTTTTTATAAAACCTGTCTGGTCATATAAGGTTTGGCTCTGGTGGCTAAGACTCTAGCATATACTTTAATTTCTGTGTTCAAAATAGATAAGGGTCTATAATTACCACAAAGTGTGGGATCCTTATTGGGTTTGGGTAAAACCGCTATTATGGCGGAGTTGAAATCCTTATCAAATGAGCCCTTTTCAACCGAAAACATCACCATATTCAAAAACAATTGTCCAAGCTCTTCCCAGAAAGTAATATAAAATTCAGGGGGGATTCCATCCCAACCCAGAGACTTTCCCTTTTTCATTTCTGTAATTGCATTGTGTAATTCAATCAGGGTGATCGGTCCACTAAAATAATCGGCATCATTTCACGCGTGAGAGAGGGAATCTAGATTAAGTAAAAAGTTTTTACATTTGTCTTTATATAAGGAGATTTCAGAGGAATATAATGAAGCATAAAATGAACAAAATTCAGCATTAATCTTGTTAGGATCAGATAGGAGAGCTTGTTCTGATTGAATAGCCGTAATATTGGAGCATTTTTCATTTTTCTGCAGTCTCATCGCAAGAAGATGACTGGGTCTAGCACCATAC
Organism: Gymnothorax reevesii; assembly: GCA_029721435.1. Taxonomy (NCBI): domain Eukaryota; kingdom Metazoa; phylum Chordata; class Actinopteri; order Anguilliformes; family Muraenidae; genus Gymnothorax; species Gymnothorax reevesii. The sequence goes on along the minus strand of CM056591.1, from coordinate 24,212,690 downwards.
AAGTAGTAAATAATTCTTGTTCATTGAATCTGAAATTCCGCTTTAGTCCTCAAAAGGGAATTTAGGTCCACCCTGACTGAATATATATCTTTCTTCCTTTCTTCTGAGTAGCCCAAGTTTTGTTGTTCTTGTACTAAAAGAAATAATCTAGATTCAAGTTCTGATATTCTGCCTGTCTAGACTTATTCAAATATGAAGAGAAATAAATAGATACGTTTCTAATACAACCCTTGATTGTATACCAAAGCATGCGAGGGTCTCAAACTGAATCAGCATTCTCAGCCAGAAAGTTATTTAATTCAGACCTAAAGTAGTCACAGAAATCTTTATTTTTCAGAAGAGTTACATTAAAGCGCCATCTAGTGGCCCTGACAGGAATGTCCCTGAGGGTGAGTTTTGCAATGACTACACGCCATGGTCAGACGGAGTGTTGGGATGAATATTTACAACATGAACCTGTAACATCGCATGTCTATTTGAGTAGAAACTGTATTGTTTAGATGAGGGATGTGTGGTGCGAAACAAATCGATCAATATGGAATCTGCTTCAAGACCTTGAAATGCAACGGTTACGGGGTTATGAGAATGCTGGTCCCCCTGGAGATGCGATCGATCTAGCCCAGGATTCAATGTAGCGTTCATGTCAGGGCCCATAATAACAGCAAATTTCTGCATGTTTGACAAAAGCTCAGTGACATTATTATAAAAGTCCGCTTCATAATGATTTGGTGCATGAATAGAAATAAAACATATGTGACGACCTACGATAACGGTTTCGAGGTAGGAAATTCGCCCATCTACCCCGTCAAAACTTTGTATGATTGTCAAAGAAAGAGAACGTTTAAGCAAAACAAGCGAACAACGTGATTTAGAAACATAGGAAGAGGCGGCTGCGGTATAATAATGCTTATTAGCAAACCGTTTAACAGCAGAATCTCTAAAGTGCGATTCCTGTACGAATGCCACATCAATATCATGCTTGTGCAAATAATCTAAACTCATTGCACATTTAGTTTGACCATTCAGGCCATTAATATTCCAACTAGCAACTTTTATAGTTGTCATGGCATAAAGCTAAATTGGGCAAAATATGAGATGAATTACAGCACAAAATGGACTGAGCGAAAACAAGTAGTTTCAGTGAGAAAACATTGTCACCCAAGACCCGGGTCGCCACAACCCCAAAATAACAAAAACAAAACAAAAAGAAATACAAAAGAAACCCCACCCAAAATTCCCTTTACATTACTTATAAAAGCAATGTCCCCTCCCATTACATACAGTCCACTTGAATCTGAGGAAGCTGGCTGATCCCAGTCACCCGCCGCTCACAGACCCCCCACCCCACTGCAGTGAAAGCCAGTATATACACTGGAGCCCAGCCCATGTTTAGAAAAAAGTTATATTAACAGCATAGCTTAAGGAGAGAATTTCGACATGGTTGTGACTATCCCCAAAGAGTAAGCTATTAATGGAGAATTATTTCTCAGTTCTCGCCAAGTGTCTTGTGGGAGCATCGTATTGCCCAGTAAAACAAAAACGTGGACGTAGAGGGGGGTAATGTCTCATTAGCTATAATTGCGATTAAGGGCCTTAGGCTCACCTCCCGTATTCCCGAAGTGGAGCATCCACAGTTTAAGTCTCTGTCAGATCGCTGATTGAGAAAGTCCTTAGCCTCAGTGGGGTTCTCGAAAAGGTGGTGTTCCACTCAGCTTTCGCCTGGCTGGGTGGAGAAGGAAGGCTCGAAAACCCTCTTTCCTGGCTACATCCATAACTTTAGAAAAGCCCCAGCGTCGAGTGGCGGTGTGATTGCTGCAATCAGTGGTGAAGCGAAGAACCCTGTCCTTAATCTTCACGGGAGAAATCCCTGGCAGCTTTTAGGATGTGGTCTCAGTCGGTGTAACAGAGCATCTTGCAAATAATTGTGCGGGGACGTCTATATCCCTCGCGAGCAGGACTGATGCGGTGAGCTCTCATAATTTCAAGCTTCTCGTCAGCAAGTGCAGGGAACCACTTGGGGATAGATGAGGTGAGAAACTGTAGCGTGTTGTTGCCCTCGGTAAGCTCCGGCACGCCGATTATACGAATGTTGTCTCGTCGAGACCGGTCTTCTTGTTGTGCCAGAGCCGCCTCCAACTCGTCATACTTCCTCATGGCGGTAGTTTCAACTTTTGTAATTCGGGTGTGGAGTGTGGAGCACTCCTTGTTTAGTTTCTTGATATCTGCCATACAGACAATGATGTCAGATTGAATCTGGTCCAATCTTCCGACAAAAGTTGTAAACTGAGATTCGATAAACAAGCGCTGATCCGCTTGTGCCTTTTCGATGAGAGAGGAAAGATTCCCCTCCGATGAATGTTTGTCTGCGGTCATGCCGGTGGTTTGTTTGCCTATTTCTTGCTGTTTTGTTAAACTTCTTAATCCTTCAGCCATCAAATCAGGCAATTAGTGACCAAGTAATTGTCTTAGGAGTTGAGAGCAAAAACAACAGTTGAGATAGTTTGATGGAGAAAAGAGGGGGACTGGAGCGGTACAAAAGTGCTACGCAGCCATCTTGTCTGCAGATCACATAACAGTATCTTGAGGGATAGCCAACATGGTTTCCGTAAGGGAAGGTCATACCTGACGAACTATCTGGAATTTTTTGAAGAGGACGCCAAGACTTTTGACCAAAGCAGGGCTTATGACATCATATATTTGATACAGTACTGCATAAGAGACTAATTTTTAAAATGGGCTCCATTGGAGTTACAGGAGGTATTCTGGAGTGGATTCAAAACTGGTTACAGGACAGAACACAAAGAGTGGTGGTCAGTGGTATCTTATCTGAGCTATGTATCGTGGGGAGTGGAGTCCCCCAGGGATCAGTGTTGGGACCCCTGCTGTTCCTCACCTACGTTAATGACCTTGATAGGAATATTGAGAGCAGATTAGTTAAATTTGCAGATGATACTAAATTGGGGGGATTGGCAAATAGTTTAGAGTCCACTAAAGTGATTCAGGATGATTTGGATAGAATCCAGAATTGGACAGAAATGTGGCAAATGAAATTTAATGTAGTAAAATGTGAAATTGTACATGTAGGTAATAAAAACATTAGACGGGATTACTTAATGGGAGGTTTAAAACTGGAATGTGCTCCACACGAGAAAGATCTGGGAGTGATTGTTGACCAAACCCTCACAGGCTCTAGCCATTGTGCCGTAGCAGTTAAAAAAGCCAATCGGATGCTGGGATACATTGCCAAAAGTATTGAGTACAAATCTAAGGAGGTGATGCTTCTTTTGTACAACACATTCGTCAGACCACATCTGGAGTATTTTGTACAGTTCTGGGGACCGTACTTTAAGAAAGAGGCTCTAGAGAAAGTTCAGAGAAGAGCCACTAAGCTAATTCCAGGTATAAAAGATGAAAGCTATGAGAAGAGGCTAAAGATCCTTAATCACCTTAGTCTTCGGAAAAAGGAGACTAAGGGGTGATTTGATTGAGGTTTGGTCTGAGTTTAGTTTCGAATCAAGTCTAAAAATCAGAGTTGCGAAATGGTTCCCCTTTGGAATGGTGGAAAAGAATAAGACTTCTCAGAGATCATGCCACGTCAAGGCACTGGACCATGTGATTTTTTTAAATTTTTTTTTAAATGGGGAAACTAATAAGATCAGATAACACATTTCCATTTACCTTTTGTGAGAACCACAAAGATTTGCCCATTAAAGGTAAATAATTATCAGTTGAAAAATCATTAACAATGCAACAATAAATAAACCCCTGATGATAAACTGCTGATAATCCTTGAAAAATAAATCTGTAACTCACTTCTACCAAAACAAAAGTTAGCATAATAGGGTTAGAATATCAATTTGCAATATGAAACTAAAACTCTGAATCTATGTCTGAATCTACGATTTGATGAATGATGGTACCGTAAGACTGTCCAATAGATGAACTACTTACCTTCGTTGAAATGGATTGGGAAAGACTTCCATGTCCAACCATCACTTTTTTACAGCTTTTTATTTGCCAGAATGATTTTTCAATGGGGCACAAATATATTTTAGAGGGTTTCATTAGTGATACGGAGGTTAAGTATGTAATATTTAATATCGAAAATCCATATGCTGCCTATTTAATAGTAACCAGGTGTGTTAACAGTAATATGGCTGTTGTCGTTATTTGCTATTAAAAGGTATGGCAGCAGCAATCAACTCAGAAACTCATTTTGCGTGTTCTAACCACATTTCTTGGAAGTTAATATGCTTAAAGTTTCTTTTATCATGTGGTAGAAAAAAATGGAAAAGTTGGTTTTGCTGCTGACTTCATGGATGAAATCAACATTATGTTGTATATTTCACAATTTCGCGGACCAAGTATAATGAGATTTCAAATGATACATTTTGCATTGTCACTACAAATGCAAATCGTAACAAATTCTTGACTGTTACATTTTGCGTTGCATTTTAACTCACATTGTTACATTTTGCTTTGCATTTCAACACAAAATGTCACAATGTTACATTTTGTGGTATTGTTACATTTTGCGTTAAATCAGTGTCCCTGTAAAGTCCCATATACTCGTTGAGTGGCAGTAGCCTACTTGTCAGCCATACCTTATAGAGTAAATGAGTATGATTAGAATTTCATTTAAAACTTATCAGGCTTTTTTTCACTTTAAAGCACCAATTGAATGTTTTAATAGTGTTTGTAATGTACAAGCTCCAATAGAAAATGTAAATAAAATAACCGTATTTTCGTCGCATAACACTGATGAACCGGACTGGTATTAAACTATCAGCTACTGAAAAAGTGCACAAATTTAGAACAGCTTCTCCAGACATAAAAATGCTGGACAGAGTCTCAATTTGCAGGACGCGGGGAAAGAGACGGGAATGCTGTGCAGTACAACACAAAGTGGGACACATAGTCACCCTATTTGCAGACTATTCACAGACTGTTCTTCGATTAGTTGCCAACTGTTGTCCAAACAGTCACCACATTCACCAAAATGACACTAACTGTTCACAGGGATTTGCCAACTGTTTGTTAACTGTTCATCAACTACTCACCAAAATATCACAAATTAGTTTCCCACCGACTGGGGAATACTTAGTGAATAGTTCATGACTCTAAGATCGCCAGAAAGTTGTCAAAAAGTGGCGAATCACTTGTCACCGCGTTCGCCAAACATTCATTGCTCATTGAGATATTTAACGTAGACATGTATTGATTCTACATTGATATCATCCGAAAGGGTATGCAATATACTCTATCAAACTATCAACACTTTTCACCCAGAAAATAATGATAGTGGAATAGAGTAATCGTGGATGTTAAAGCAGCTTTTAGCTTCCCCCAATATCGCCCTTGAACAGCACTGTGAATCGGGCCAAGACCTGTGATGTCACTCGTGGGATCAATCCTGAAACAATACCCCCATAGAGTAATCACAGATGTTAAAGGAGCTTTTAGCTACCCCCAATATCGCCCTTGAACAGCACTGTGAATCGGGCCAAGACCTGTGATGTCACTCGTGGGATCAATCCAGAAACAAAGGCTATTGTACGTATAATTTACATTGCGTTAAAATATACGTACAATATAGACGTTAAAATTCACTAAAAATTCACTCAGGATTTTTGCTGAACTTGAACATCAAAGTTGAAGAGGATGATTCCAGTGCAAGTTCAGCAACTAGTGACAGTAATGGTGGAGGGGTAGGAGAGATGGAAAGTGAGGAGGAAATCGATGACAATACGGAATTACGGATGCAGCTGAACGCCAAGAGCTACAGCAAGCGTACCAGCAGGCACTGGAGCGTTAGGCACGAGCCAGTGAGTGGGCAGCAAGCTCTGGGGTGCGTTTCCCAAAACCATAGTTGCCAACTTACTTAGTTGGAATCATTGATTGTATGTAGTCGAACTATCTACGTAAGTTGCTACCGTAGCTAGCAACTATGTTTTATGGAGCGAAGAGCGGAGGGAACCTGAACATGTTCAAGCTTAGAATTTTACAGATGAGTGCCTGGCTGGCTAACAGGAAGCCCTTAGGTAACGATGCTATATATCCTACAATCCGAAACTGGCAGTCCCTTCCAATCTATTTCCCTGCACTGCAAATCCAATTGTGTGCTGCTCTGAAAATATACCAGGTATGGGTGTGACCTGGGCTTCAACCCAGGTCGTGGTGCTCAGTGCTACTCCGCAAAGTGGCCCCTCATCCGGGCGAGCTAAACCAGTTGCCAAACATTTGCATACTTTTTGACATTAACAAATCTATTCTGCTAGAAATATAAAACGAAACTTGACCAAGGAATGAACAAATTACGACAGGCAGACAACGGTCAACACACTTGACTTTACTGTGTGTCCCTGTTTCCCACAAATAAAAGCGCTATTTTCGCTTGGTTTTTTTGGGGATGTGAGCAAGCTGAAAGGGTGTTTGAAAGTTTTATTCTCTTCCTGTTTGGGTGAGCATCCAGAAAATATTTTATTCATCATATCCATGATATTCTCTATTAGCTTTCAGTTGAGGTATAATTTGCCCATATTTTGATTTCTCAAAAGTGTACTACCCATATATTTCTAGCTTACAGTTTCGTTGAAAGAACACTGTAAAGTATTCTTTCAGTAAATACTTGTTTAATAGTTTTAATTGAAAGTATACCTGTGAGCGTATACCTCATTGCGTTCACATGAAGGATCTGAGGTGGACGCCAATATGGCACACGAGGAAGACACGGACGAGACAGCCATGAAGATGATTCCATAATATCGACTTGCACGACTGAAACAATCAGATTGCAAAACTTCATGCTAATATTGCTAAAATATCAGGTACTATGACGGAACTCAGGTGTTCCGGAAATTAATTGGTTAATTAATTTATGATTACCAATAATACGAAGCGCAAAATCAATCCAGTTCTCCATCTTGAGATCGAAAGGAAAATAAAATTTGAAAAGTATCCATAGAATCCCTTGTAAGTTAACGCAGTAACTCGATTGATCGGTGGCGGTCAGATAATTAGATAATCAGATAAATAAAGATAATTCGGAAATTACTGCTCGCTGTTTTTATTTAAAGTTTAGACATTGTCCAAATTCTTCTAGAATTGAGGTATTTACAATAGTATGCTCTACTATAAACTGTATATTTATAATAGAGCAAAAAAAAAAAAAAAAGTAAAAATAATCAGAAAATAAATATTAGTAGCAGCAGTGCCCTCCAGAATTATTGGCCCCCTAACAAATATAAGCAAATCAGGTAGTGGAAAAAAATTTATCCCGTTGGTTTTTCGCTTGAAATATTTCCAAAAATTCTCCCATAATTGAGAGAAAAAAAATTTTTCTTCAATTTTTAACTTTTCTCCAAAATGTGTTCCATTATTATGGGCATCCCTGGAAAGTCCCGTGATTTAAATCTAACTGAATTATATTTCCAACCACATTTAACACTCAATTCACTGGCTCAATTAAGAACTCTTAAGTGGTCAGCTCAATCAGAGAACTCAATCAGGCGAAGAAAGCTGCCAAAACGAGGACACATTGGAGAACCCTAGTGGATGCCCTATGTTCCATAGGAAACGAAGAAGAATACGTCAAGTGGTCAACCCCAACATCCTGTAGTACTATGGTGTGAGGTGGCATTGGTCCGATTACTTTAGACGAGAGAACACAGTGATGACCTGCGATGAAAAGTTGTTGAGTCGCATAAATTAGGAAATGGACATCAGAAAATCTTTGAACACTATTAGGTCAATAATTGGCTGCGCTCCTGAGCCAATCCCTCTAGAGAGGTGCCTTGGTTCCCAGTCCCATTGGGATGAATCAACCTCTGGCTTGATCACCTACTTGCGCACCAGGCCCTGGGAACTAAAGACCAAGATTGATAAATAAGAAAAAACAGAAATAATTACAGTCCCTTTTTGGTGGGGTGGCTTGGTGATGTCCTGGATGAAGAAAATGCTCAAACACAGGCAAAGAAATCCACAAAAGAAACGACACAGGTCTTGAACAGAATGGAAGGTCTGGTCATCTTCTTGCAATTTCTCCTACTACTTTACTGTCTCAATTCTTTTCCTTATATACTCTTTTGCAGACCCCACCCACATTTAGACCTCTTTTTTTAAATTTTCTGAGACTTGCCCCAGACATGTCCAGGACATGTCTAAACATGACTCCAGTCTGAGCTTAACAAAAAAAGGTAAATACTGCCATCTAGTGGCCTATATTCACATTACACCTCCATTCCAAAAGGGAAAAATTTTGACTCATAAAGGCAAAATTTTTCTTTTCAATACAAAATGGTTAAGTGAACACTTGTCAATATATACATATCATACAATATTCAAACACATGATAAACACATTCAAACACGGGATAAGCAATCAGCAATTACATTGTCTGTACCCTTCACATGCTTAATTTCCAAGTCAAACTCCTGTAAAATCAAACTCCAATTCAACAATCTCCGATTCTTGTTTTTCATCTTACTCAAAAACATTAACGGATTGTGGTCAGTGTACACAATCATTGGCTTTTGTCCTATACAAACATAAACCTCAAAGTGTTGTAAAGAAAGGACCAGAGCCAACAGTTCCTTCTCTATTGTGGAATAGTTCCTTTGGTGGCGATTGAACTTCCTGGAGAAGTATGCCACGGGATGCTCAATGTCATCAGAGTCACTTCTCTGTAGGAGCACAGATCCACAAGCTTGGTCGCTAGCATCGACCGCGATGGAGAACGGTTTGTTGAAGTCAGGAGATTTGAGCACGGGGAAGTGACACAGCAGAGACTTCAGGCGATCGAAGGCTCTCTTGCATGCATCATCCCAGGTGAACTTTACGCCTTTCTTCAGTTGGTTAGTTAGACTGAGAGCAATCTCAGCAAAGTTCTTGCAGAACTTGCGGTAGTACCCGATCATTCCAAGGAAGCGGCGCAAAGCTTTTTTGTTGTCAGGAACTGGAAAGTCCATGATGGCTTGGACTTTAGCATTTATGGGTGCCACCTTACCCTGGCCTATGACGTAGCCAAGATAGGTGACAGTAGCACAACCAAAGTCACTCTTGCTCAGGTTAACAGTCAGGTTAGCCTGGGTCAGGCGCTGGAACAACGTCTCTACATCTTTTAGATGTTCTTCCCAGGAGTCACTCCATGTGATCAGGTCATCGATGTACGCACCCGTGTGTGGCAATCCGGCGATTGTAGACTGTATCATCCTTTGGAACGTGGCTGGGGCATTTTTCATGCCAAAGGGTAGGACTTCATACTGGTACAATCCAGATGGTGTGGCAAAAGCAGAGATGCTCTTGGCCCTCTCAGTTAAAGGCACACACCAATAACCCTTCAATAAATCAATCTTGGTCAGAAACTTTGCTTGCCCTACACTATCAATACAATCATCAATCCTAGGTATTGGAAACACATCAGTTCTAGTTACAGCATTGACTTTGCGATAATCTGTACAGAATCTAGTACTTCCATCAGGTTTTGGAACTAGCACACAGGGTGAACTCCAATCGGAGTTGGAGGGTCTGATAATATCATGTTTTAACATGTACTCAACCCTTCTCAGCAATCTTTCTCTTTTCAGGATTCATCCGGTATGGATGCTGTTTTATTGGTTTGGCATCACCAACATCTACATCATGAGAGGCTATAGTAACTCTCTTTGGAACATCAGGAAACAAATCCTCATATTTCTTGATCAACCTTTCAAACTGATCTCTCTGTGAGGGTTCTAAGTGCTGGAGTTTTACATCAAGATTTTGCAACACTTCAGTGTTTGACAATTTACATGAAAGAACTTCAGCTTTAATTCTAGGTTCATCATCTTGAAACTCCCCCTCATCTTCACAAATTTCGACCACTGGAGAATCTGAAGTGACAGCTGCAACCCTAGCATTTCTGTCATGATAAGGCTTTAGCATGTTAATATGACACAATTGTTTTGGTTTTCTCCTATCTGGAGTCTTCACAATGTAATTGAGATCATTGAGTTTTGTCAGAATTTCATAAGGACCATGAAATCTAGCCTGCAATGGATTGGACTGCAAGGGAAACAACACAAGGACCTTTTCTCCTGGTTTAAACTCACGGCTTCTAGCCTTATGATCATACCAAGTTTTCATTTTTCCCTGACTTGATTTCAAGTTCTCTTTGGCAAGGTCACAAGCTGCACGCAATCTTTCCTTGAACTTGCTAACATAGTCTAACAGACTGATATGCGGCTCTTTCTCTTGCCATTGTTCACTCAATAATAGCAAAGGTCCTCTCACTTCATGACCAAACACTAGCTCAAATGGACTGAATCCAGTAGACTCCTGCACTGCTTCTCTAGCTGCAAACAACAGCAAATGAACCCCTTCATCCCAGTCTTTCTCATGGTCATAACAATAAGTCCTCATCATTGTCTTGAGAGTGGAATGAAACCGCTCTAAGGCACCCTGACTTTCTGGATGATAGGCACTAGAAAGAATCTGTTTTGCACCTAGTTCATACACAACCTGCTGAAACAATCCTGAAGTGAAATTGCTACCTTGGTCTGACTGAATTTCCCTGGGAAGACCAAACAACGTGAAGAACTTTATCAAAGCCTTCGAGATTGCAGTTGCCTTGATGTTACGTAGAGGTATGGCTTCGGGGAATCTGGTAGATGCACACATGATTGTCAACAAGTACTGATTTCCAGATCTAGTCTTGGGTAATGGACTAATGCAATCAACAATGACCCTAGAGAATGGCTCCCCAAATGCTGGGATAGGCTGCAATGGAGCTACAGGTGGGTCTAACTGGTGTTTTCCAACTACCTGACAAGTGTGACAGGTTTTGCAAAAGTTGGAAACGTCTTTCCGAAGCCCAGGCCAAAAGAAGTGTTTCATAATCTTATCAACAGTCTTGTTAACACCAAGATGACCTCCTAAAGGTAAACTATGAGCCATTGTTAAGATCTCATTCCTATAGACCTTCGGAACAACAATTTGCCTGACCACTGCCCAATCTGCATTGGCAGGGATATCAGGAGGGCGCCACTTCCGCATCAACACACCATCCTTGAGATAATACCCAACTGGAACTGCGTCTATTTCTTTATCAGGAAGGGCTCTCCTCTTTAGTACACAAATTTCAGGATCATTAGTTTGCTCCTCAATCAACCGCTTTCTGGACAGAGACAAGTCTCCAGACACATCAGAATCACCAGACCCATCCGGCTGGCTGAATAGAGAACTGATAAAAGTATCTGATAAGTCCTCAAACGGAGAAACCATAGTAGGCCAATCAGAGTCATGAGGCGAACCACCTGAGTCCTGACTATTCAATGTACTTGGCGGCACCACAACATCTTCTTTAGGCTTCTTGGCCATAACACGAGTCACTACGCAAGAAGGATACAGAGATGGGTCCTCATCCCCATCTTCAGTGCTCGACTGTGAAGTAAGATGTACAGGGGGAACTACTTTGCCCCCAGCCAGGTCATTGCCTAGCAACAGAGAAACACCCTTTATAGGTAGACTTGACATAAGTCCTAACTTTACCTGTCCTGTAACTAAATCTGACTTCAAGAATATAGAGTGCAGGGGTACAGATACAGTCCTCCCTTCAATACCTTGTACAAGTATGAAATCCCCTGAAGCGGTCTCATCACGTAACTCCAAGGAGTCCATCAACAAAAGTGACTGAGAAGCTCCGGTATCCCTTAGGATATATATGGGGACAGGAGTAGTATGCTCATTCAGAGCCACAAATCCCTCTGACACAAATGGAAGAAATTCCTCCCTCACAAAGTCAGCTGTATTAGGCTTTTTAGCCCCACAAGAAGCAGGCAATTTAGCAGATTGGTTATCTACTACAGGGGTTTCTAACCTTGTTTTCACAAAGGCATTTGGTTTGGTATCCTTTTCTTTTTCTTTCTTAGCTTTAAGGAACCAACAGTTAGTTGTAACATGACCAGATTTCTTGCAATAACTGCAAACTAGACCACTTTTGTCACTGTCAGCTTTCACACTTTGATCAGACCTGTTACTGGATTTCTGAGCACCATCACCAGATTTGTCTTTGTCTTTGGGTGAGGAATCTGGGGTATCACCGTTCCCTTTTTTCTGAAATTGGAACCATCTATTGTTACTGCTCGACTGAAATTTGGACTTATGAGTGAGAACATATTCATCTGCAAATTTGGCAGCTGATTGCAAGTTCAGTGCTTGCTTCTCATTAAGGTAGGTCTTAACATCATCCTTAACACAGTTCTTGAATTCTTCAACTAACACCATCTCTTTTAGTGAGTTGAAATCATCCTTGACCTCCATAGAAGTACACCAGCGCTCAAAGCAAACCTGCTTCTCATTAGCAAATTCAACATAAGTCTGATTTTCAGATTTCTTCAAACCTCTGAATTTCTGTCGGTAAGCCTCTGGAACCAACTCATATGCTCTCAAAATAACCTTTTTGACAACATCATAATCAGAGGAATCATCTGCAGACAAAGCCGAATAGGCTTGTTGAGCTTTACCCTTGAGGACAGTTTGCAACATCAGAGGCCAGTGTTCCTTTGGCCACTGGCAACACTTTGCTACCTTTTCAAAACACTGGAAATAGTTGTCAACATCCTTTTCCGAAAATGGAGGCACCAATTTTACCTCCTGGCTAGCCCGAAATTTATTTTCAGTTTGAATTTTAATTTTTAGATGCTCCATTTGGAGTCTTTCTTCTCTATCGAATTGCTCTAATTCAAAATCTCTCTGTCTCTGTCTCTCTCTTTCTGCTCTTTCCTCTTTCTCTCTCTCAAATTCTCTTTGTTTTCTTCTCTTGCTAATTTTTCTAACTCAAACTGCCTTTGTTTTTCTTTTTCTTCCCTCTCAAATTCTCTGTTTTTCTTTTTCCTCCCTTTCTTTTTCTCTTTCCTCCCTTTCAATCTCTAGCATTTTTAATTTAAGTTCCATTTCTATATTTGGATTTTCCACTGGAAACTGTTCCAGATCTCCTGGTGCAAACACATTTTCATCAATGTAATATTCAACTATCTCTCTAGCCAGTCTTGCTTTTCGCATGGCTGGTTTTACCTCTGTCAGCTCCAACTGTCTGCAAATTTCTAGCAGTTCTGTCTTTTTAAAAGACTTCAAAACCCCTACGGTTGGTGATGCCAAGAAATCATCCATTGCTGTTGTCAATATTTATCTAGGAAAATTCACAAAAACAATTTCACAATTTGGAATGTTAGATTTTCAATAAATTACTCACACAATGGTCTATCCCGGACGAGCCCCCAATTTGTTATGGCCCCAATTTGTTTTTACATTTATAACACAACAGCAACAGCAAGGGATGACAAACACAGTTTTAACAACTAAAACACATTTAATTTTTAACAAAGACAAAGACTAATAACGACCTACAACTAAAGACCAAGATTGATAAATAAGAAAAAACAGAAATAATTTCAGTCCCTTTTTGGTGGGGTGGCTTGGTGATGTCCTGGATGAAGAAAATGCTCAAACACAGGCAAAGAAATCCACAAAAGAAACGTCACAGGTCTTGAACAGAATGGCAGGTCTGGTCATCTTCTTGCAATTTCTCCTACTACTTTACTGTCTCAATTCTTTTCCTTATATACTCTTTTGCAGACCCCACCCACATTTAGACCTCTTTTTTTTAATTTTCTGAGACTTGCCCCAGACATGTCCAGGACATGTCTAAACATGACTCCAGTCTGAGCTTCACAAAAAAAGGTAAATACTGCCATCTAGTGGCCTATATTTACATTACAACACTATTAGGTCAATAATTGGCTGCGCTCCTGAGCCAATCCCTCTAGAGAGGTGCCTTGTTCCCAGTCCCATTGGAATGAATCAACCTCTGGCTTGATCACCTACTTGCGCACCAGGCCCTGGGCTGAATGGAAAGACACAAGTTAGCTTGCAGCAAAGCATTCACAGCTGCCGTGCACTCCGGATGAGCTGCAGGCAGTCTGCCCCATGCTCAGGCCCCTGCCTTCTTTTAACCCGCCCTGGTGACGAGCTGCACTGAGCAGCTGGTGTGCCCTCTTTACCAATTTCCTCCGGGGTTCGGTGCTGTCCTTGGTGCTGCAGCCAACTTGCGGCGCCTGTCCAGGGTGCTGAACCTCTGGAGCGAACAGTTGGAAAATACTCCTCATTTAAAACTTGGCCCTTTTTCCGGTAGTGCCACCCCGTACCCTGTGATTTTGCCCACGTGGGACCCCCCCTAGAGGGAGGGGTGCCACAGTATATATACAACATTGTGCTACTGAGCAAATGCATCTGAAGCAGTGATTCCCCAATCTCACCTGCGCAGCAAGCCAAGTCCAAGGGGCCAAACCCAAACCTCCTGGAGTGCCACATTCCCTGCATGTGTAAGACCTCGCTCTGCTCCAGCACAGGTGATTCAAATTACTATGTTGTTATAAACCCTTGAAGCTGCTTGATTATGAGCAGATAATTTGAATTACCAGAGCTGGAGCAAGCAGAGATCTAAAACATTCCAGTTAAAGGGCATCTAAAGTCAATTCTCAGACAGGACGTTGAACATCCAATGTTTGCAAGCAAATCACTTGCTTTTGTTGACATTGTCACATGACCTACTTCATTCACTTAAACCAATGTTTTGTGTACATGCATAGATAATCCTTCCATTTCAGTTTGTTTGCGCAGGTGCGGCTTGCTGATTGACCGATAAACAAATACAATGGGAATCGACTTTAGACGCCCTTTTAGTACTCAAGCAAAAGTTAAAGAAACACTGACCTAAATGAGAAGATGGATTTAATTTTTATCGAAGTCATCCAGCACCAGACCGCACAATCTGTTTTGAAATTTTATTACCTGTGCCAAACTAAGTTGGCAGGTGGTTATGTGATCGCCGGTGTTTGTTTGTTTGTTTGCAAGATATCTCAAAAAGTAATGCACCGGTTTTGATGAAATTGTCAGAGAAGGTGGGTATTAAGACTAGGAACAGTTGATTAAATTTTTGCCTATATAGGCCAAAGTACAGCTGAGATATACGCCAAAGTTCAAGATTTCAAGTCTTTCCAATGGGCCGGAGTTCCAATCACCGTGCTTTTGGGTTTTGCTTCCACCTGACGGAGGTCTGCACTCTCAAAGTGCTTTTCTAGTTGAATGTGTGATGGGGTGATGGAGGTGCTTGGGTATTGGAGGCTAAATCAACATAAAATGGGCAAGAGGCGAGAGACGTCCTCAGCATTTCAGCCACTCAGCACAGACCCAGCAAACAGGTATCCTCCACAAAATGTTCCCTGAACATTCCTTGGGGGTTATGTTTTGGAAACCTTTGTCCCCTAAACATTTTTGAAGGTTTTCCAAACCTCTAGAGTACCTCCATGGAACGTCTTTTAAAGTTTCTATGAAAATGTTCTTAAAATGATTCAGAAAGCCTTTATCGAATGTTCAGAGGATATTCTCCATCGGTTTTTTTTTTTTTTTAAATAACCTCTGGGTAACATTCAGGGAACATTTCCTGAAGGTTACCTGTTTGCTGGGGAGATTACAAATGACACCAATATTTTCAAAGCCTTAAAGGCCCCCGACTCTGTTACCAGGTGCACAGTCAATTACAACCCCAATTCCAAAATATACCGAGTCAAAAAAGAAACTTCACACTCAATAATTTGTAAACATCTTGAAACTTTTAATAAAAGAGTTTTTATCATCACTTGGGGAAAATGCGTTGTCAAAGACATCATGACACACATCAACTCCGACGTGCACAGGTCCGTAGCACGTGCGAGCGTACTTTAAGCTAAAACCATGTTTTCTCGTGTTCCTAGTCACGTGACCATATGAGAGATGTGCAACTGGACTCGCGTTAGCACGTTAGAGTGACATCTCGGAAAAACAAGTTTTTACAGTTAATTATTTGTTGATTTTCAATGCCTTGGCTGTCAAACATTCAGCATGAACGTGCCATTGGCATGCTGAATACAGAAACATCTGTCACTTACGTTGCAAGGGTTATGGGATGCAGTCGACGGACTATCCATGATCTTCGGACACGTCTCCAACAAACTGGCACCACAGCTGACCTCGACCTCGTTCTGGTAGCCCACGTGTAACGTCAAAAGCAGTCTTATTAAATTTGTAACTTACCATTTTTACTCTAGGACATTTCTGAAGCATTTCCGGTGGAAGTGGTTACATTATGGACATTACTTTTATGCTACACCATCTATAATGAGTACATAATTAAATAAAATCATTATTAAAAAACTCATTTCGTGTATCTTCAAGTTATCGACCTCCCAACGAGTGTGAAGTTTTTATTATGGTTGAGTATAGTTGGGACAAAGTGTAAATTGTGAATAAAATCAGAATGCAATGACTTTCAAATCACACCAGCCAGTATTTAATTCACAACAGAACAGAGTTAACATAGCGTTGTACTTATTACAAGCCATATCAAAATCTTTCCCCTCTTGATGTCACATGGGGAAGTAACCAACCAGAGGCAAGGGGAACTGATCAACTTCAGTAAAGCAGTCAATCAGATTTCATTATTTAGGGTGGTCACTCTCTCTGGTGATGTCAGGAAGGGGAGACTCTGAACTGGCTCATAATGGGTAATTAGCTGTACACCTGGTGGCATAATAGAGGGCCTTTAATTTTAATACATTTCTATTTCAGCTACTGTAGTCAAATTCATTGTGGTCACTTGGAAGGGTTAGGTGAACATGGCTATGGACTTGAAATAACATCACGATCGTGTTAAGACGCTAAAAGCACGTTAAAAGCCTGCCCCATTGGAGTGCTTAGGTGCGAACTTTAGCAGGAGCATAACTCGGTGTAGGCAAAACCAAATTTCTTTGTTTGTCTCGCTATTGACAGTATTCCTTCACCACAAACAACAAAGATACGTGTTGAAATTGACCGGAGTTCCCCTTTAAGAGGGGAGGGAGAAAGGGATGAAGAATAAAATAATGTTAGGATTGTGGCTCCATTGTTAGCATCATTCACTTTTTTTTGTCCTCTTCCCACACCTATGATATATTATTGCATGGGTATGTGATGTACACAGATTATTCAAATTAAAGTTATCAGTTATGTTATGGCCCCAATTTGTTATTACATTACAACACAACAGCAACAGCAACAGCAAGGGATGACAGACACAGTTTTAACAACTAAAACACATTTAATTAACAACAAAGACAAATAATGACTAAACAACTAAAAACTAAGACCAAGATTGATTACAAAACATAAATATTTACAATCCCTTTTCGTGGGGGGGTGGCTTGGTGATGTCCTGGATGATGAAAATGCTCAAACACAGGCAAAGAAATCCACAAAAGAAACGTCACAGGTCTTGAGCAGACTGGCAGGTCTGGTCATCTTCTTGCAATTTCTCCTATTACATTACTGTCTCAATTCTTTGCCTTATATACTCTTTTGCAGACCCCACCCACATTTAGACCTCTTTTTTTTATTTTCGGGGACTTGCCCCAGACATGTCCAGGACATGTCTGAACATAGCTCCAGTCTGAGCTGATTAAAAAAAAGGTAAATACTGCCATCCAGTGGCCCATATTCACATTACAGTTAAATATCTCACCAAATACGACCTACTACCTTCATACTGGTCCCAATATATATGCACACACTTTTTCCATACTGTCACACAGCTACACAAACACACTCACACACACATTCATCTATAAATCAATGATTTTTTTTCTCTTCTTACCATTCTTATTATGGCTTTTGTTTAGAAATCTTTTTTTTTTTTTGCTTTTTACTTTATTCAGTTTCAAAGTATTGCCTTAAGAGGGGAGGGAGAAAGGGAAGAAGAATAAAAAGTGTCATGATTGTGACTCCATTATTAGCATCATTCACTTTGTCCTCTTCCCACACCTATGCTATATTATTGTATGGGTATATGATGTACATTAATTATTCAAATTAAAGTTATCAGTTAAATATCTCACCACATTGGCCTACTACCTTCATACTGGTCCCAATATGTATGCACACACTTTTTCACACAGCTAAACACACTCACACACACATAGACCTCTCTTTTCCTTTCTTTCCTTAGTTCCCCAGGTGTTTTGAATACCTAAACTTGCATCCCCTTTCTATCTAGAATTCATACTTATGTATATATTCTGTTCACCGACTTTGTAATTGTACGTTTAAATATGTTTTCTGTTCATTTACTGCGTAACTGGTTGTTTATGTTTAACTCTTTGCTCTTTATTTGTAATTGCATTTTGTGCACAATAAAATAAACAATTGTCTGCCACTAACATGGCAATATCCCCCGCACGGCGGGGGGAAAATAAATAAATCAATTAATTAATAAAAAAAATTAAAACAACAGGGGCCACAAAGTGAGGATGACGGCTTCCATCTCTTCTAGGCTGATGAACTGCAAATAACAAAAGACAATAATGGTGCAATTTTAACAATACATTCGGTCAGGTAAGCATGGAACATACAACAGGTACTGCCAGATATTTTTCAAATACGTGAGAAATTGGTTTGCTTTGCTGACTGTGTTGGTCATGGTTCGACTGGAAGCAAAAAAGATGCTGGAAAGTTTAAGAAAATATCCCTATCCAAAACCCTAACCCAAACCCATCTGTTTTTGAAAATTTTGAAAAGTCTAATTTTAGTCAGAAAAAAATGGCAAATGAAATTTACTTGTATATTCTGAGAGCTTCTCACAATGACTTGAAAGCAACCCTCTCTAGCAGCTTCACGGTGTCATCCAAGGATGCCAGAGAATCTCCTCCAGGTCTGGTCTGTCGCACGGATCTCTCTGGAGACAGTTTTCAATCAGACTCTGGCAGTCTGTACAGTTAGAGGATTGGAAGGGAGAATTACGTCATCATTGCCACTCGCAAAATAAAAGACCAGGCATTACAGTACAGCACGTGTAGAAGATATGGTTTATGCAGTTTCGCGTACCGTCAGACAGCCCTTCCTCAAACTGGAATCTTCCCCTGATGATGTCCAGCAGTCCTTGGAAAGGCAATGAGCCGCAGACTAGGGTGTAGAGTAGCAGCCCCAGTGACCAAACCGTAGCCGGAAGACCACAGTACTCACCACTGATAAACCACTCTGGGGGCGCGTACAGCATAGTACCTGAAAGTGTGAAAGACAGATAAAAAGTGGGAGACTTAAATTTTTTTTTGTTTGTTTTATTTTTTGTCGTACCCCCGGCATCCGCGTCCGTCCGCGTGCAAAAAAACTTTAACCTTGCCCAGGCGAGCTTTGTTGTCTTTCTGACAACTCTTGTTTTATAAATTTGGCATCTCCAATCCCACCCGAATCTGGAATGCCCAATTGGTGAACTATGTACAAGGCTTGCTCGTATGCGACCCCTTGCTGCCAATTCAGGAGAGTGTGGACAGTTTCCTCCGAATCACGAGGTTGGAGGATACCCGAACATGATCAGGCTTAGAATCTCCCTGAAGAGCGCCCGTCTGGCCAACAGGAGGCACTTGAGCAACAACCAAGGTTTTTTTTCCCCTCCCCAGCAGTCCCTTCCCAATTTGCAACCCTGTAGCGAAATGGCCAATTGTGCGCTACTCTGAAAAAGCTGCCGACCACTGCTGGCTGGTACGAAGCGGGGATCAAAGAGAATTCGATTTCTGACAATTTTTAAATATGCATCTGAGATACGCGTTTGAAGTGCAAACATCTTATCTTGTTTGACAAAATCTTATGAAAGCCATTGAAGGACTTGTAGAAAGAAATGAATTTACTGACTTTGAAATGATAACATAACATGGCGAGAACTAGCCAGTCAGCAGGGCATTTTCCTACCACTAAATTGCGCATTACACTTAGAATATATGAACATAAGAAGGTATTTAGTATGGTATCCAGCCTGGTCTTAAAAACTCAGAATGTCCGCCTCCGTGACAGGATTTAGCAAGTTATTTCACTCTGTAACCACTCTCTATGTGGAAAAAAAATGTCCTAAAGGCTTTGCCGAATTCACCTATAGCTAACCGTCCATTTATGACTTCTAGTTCCGCAAACAGGACTTAACAAAAATAGTTGGGAGTATTTAACTTTCTTAATCCCTTCAACACACTAAAAGGCCTCAATTGGATCACTGTGATCACAACGCCCCAAAAATAATCAGATATCCTGAACTTAGCTCTATGCAGCCCTGAGATGATGCCGTAGTCAACTGAGACTAGGATCCAATGATGTAGATGCTACTATCCTGGCATATTATAGCACAAACACAGGTCCATGTGCACAGATGCTGAAAGACTCTGACCGGAAAAGCTTGTGTAGGGGTCCTCTGTCAGCAGGTCCCCGCAGCCGAAGTCAATGAGCTTCACGTCCAGGTTCTCCGTCTGGATGAGCAGATTCCTCAGCTTGATGTCCCTGTGCAGGACACCCCTGTCCCGGCAGTGGATGGCAGCCTGCACCACCTGTGCCATAATGACTTTAGCCAGGTCTTCGCCCATGGGGCCTCCCTGGTGCTTCATGAAGTCATACGCATCCATACAAGGGGACGGAAACTCTAGCACCAGGATGACTTTGTCGTCCTCCTCAAACCATTCCAGGAGCTGGATGACGTTCGGGGAGGTGGGAGGCCGGCACGCCAGCTCCATCAGAGCGACCTCCAGGGGTACAGACCGGGACATTCCAGCCTGTAGATTTGGGTGAAGGAGATTGGGATCATGAGTGTATGCGTAAAAAGAATGGGGACAGCCTAAGGACTGTTTGACTGGGTTCAAGTTCAACTGTGGAAAATTATCCTAGTGAAACAAGACATTTGGAAAGTCAATGACAGAATTATTTAATAAATTTCTGCGCAAAGGGGTTAGATCAGCATAAGCTGGTGAACGTGACCTTTAACCCGACATCGCTCCACTGGGGATCGGCTCCTGCTGAGCCACTTTGGACTGTAATGTAATAACTGGGAATGTTAAACACTTTTTGTAATGAAGGGTTGATGAAGGCCAACAGCACAATCTGAAATTATTTGGACAGCAACAGTACAAAAAAGGGCTGCAATCCTGAATTGTCTCTGAAGATATAGTTGCTTATAGCTGCAAATTAAATATTCCAGTTTATACTTCAGCCATATATTCATTATTTTTAAATCCAATATTTTGAAGTACTGGACCAAAAGAAAATTGAGTCACTGCCCAAATGCAATAAAGAATGAACTGTCTTTCTGGCTGGGTTCTGATTTCTGAAATTATGTCTATGTAACTCATGCAGTGCCTCCACTAATGACTTTAATGTTTTAATGACTCTCACAGATAAAAGAGAGATATGTACTCACAATGTAAATAGGTGTCCTCAAATAACTGCCGGTTATAAACTTGATGGCCACCTGGAACAGAAATATAGATCACTGAATTAAAAGATGACTACACTGACACAGTAAATAAAAAAAAAAAGAAATATCGGATACAAAATCATTTTAATTCCTTTATGCATGCGGAAGCAGTTGGAAGCGTATCGATTTCTCAGGTTTGTTGTTTAAATTTATTGGACAAACAGGGTTTGATTTACTCAGGCCTTTAGCACAGATGATAATTTTGAGGGGATGAAAAAGTAAAAAGATAACCAGTGATTGGTGTAAACATATATCATGAGCAACCACAGGCCATGTTATTGGTTGGAAATGTGCTACAAGGATTCAGCAAATGCGACAATCTAAGCAATTCAAGCCCATGGTAAGATGGAGGAGCAACAGAACCCAGTGAACTGGTTTTGCACATAGACAGTAAAAGAAGTGGACAGCGGGATGGCGCTATTTTTAACGGGAGAGCCTGAAGCTCAATTGAACGAGTTTTCAGTTGGCACCACGCCTACTGTGCAGGCTCGAAGTCAGCTCGCTGACGTAAACCAACGTCCTGAGAAGCGGTAACTCGTCTGGTAGATGTATCTTACACATAATTCCCAGCGAGCAAGTGATTGTGTCTGTCAGTATAGTCTGATTCCGTTCCATTTTATGATGTTTTGCGAATTATTACTTTATAGGTACTTCACTTTGTTCGCGATGTGGCTCAATCGTCTCCTGTTTATGATTCGTTATGGGCTCTGGTCTAAACAGTACGGTTATTTACGTCCTGTGCGACAGAAAGTCGCCAGCATTTCACATCACTTTTACCCTAGCCTGGTGCCATCGGCTAAAACTGCTTACTATTAGACCATAATGTTACATACGAAGTAAAGACGTCTGCTACAAAATGTAGTTTCTCAGTGGAAAATATTATTGCTGACATTAAGGCTTATAATGTTTTTAGTGTAAAGTTATTTGATGTCAAAAGTCAGGCAAAATGAATGGGGGTGAATGGAGAAACTACCGCTCATCTGCTCTCTACTTTGAGCGTTCAGTTGAGCTTCAACTTCCGGGTGTTTTCCTACCCCCTTCGTTTTGCAGGGACATGAGAAGAGTGGAAGGTGTGGACAGCGCAGTAAGGCAGAAACTCACCGGTAGCCCATCTGCTTGTCGGGTTCCAGCATACACAGAACCGCACCCTCCTTGTCCCAGCATAGATCCCAAGGTGTACAGCGATTTAAAAGAGCCTGTCGCGCACAATATAGAGTTAATTAGCATTCTCCTGAGGACGTGCTATCAAACATGGTCTATCACAGGGTCTATGGCCAGCAATGCCCCAATTAAGAGTCTCCTCCTTTACCAATTCCAAGCTTCTAGTTTTCGTTAGTTGTAGACATAGACTGTTCTACTGAGTAATGAAAATGATTGGAAAAAGAGAGCACTGAAGCTGAATGCCTTATTACTTCTTGCATTTTGCAGGATGTTTAAGAACCACAGATGGAACAAGTGATTGAATTTTGGCATATCTAGGCCAAAGTACAGCTGAGATATAGGCCAAAGTTCAAATCCAGGAATGCTGGCGGAGGTGTGGGCTCTCGCGTGTCCAGCTCTAGTTTACAGATATTACTTAAAGCATATTAACATTGAGGCTATACCCAAAACTGCGTATAACTTGTATACACAATAGTAGGCAGTGTGCTGCTCCAGAGAACTTGAATCTTAAAAAACTGATGACAGTATCTCTGTGTGATGTCGTTTTGACCCCTCGGTGACTGCCTACCTGAGCTTTGGGACCTGGTCCAGTTGACAGGTGAGGGAGTGGAGCTCGAGCTGCTACTGAGTAGCCAGTTCTCCTCTTCCACAATCGTCCTACGCCTCTTTCTGGACCTATCGCTGCTGCTTGTGGCTACTTCGCTGGGTCCTGACCTTTCCTGCCCTCTCTCAGATCTTTCCCTCTCAAAGGAGATCTCTCCTCGATCCCCTGCGATTGTTAGAAAAGTCACATTTATGGCTGTTTTTCCTGCCCATGTTTCAAACCTGTTATTGCATTATTCGCTAACTTCAAGGAGAAAATTTGAGGACTCAGAGCAACCGCCTGCTGCCAAGGCTAGATTGCCAACATTTTGGTGACCAACATTGCATCTGCAGATGTACTATAGAGCAGCTCTTCACTCGAATCTTATCAAAGCACATCTCATTCAGCAACAGATGTCACTGAGCTGCCATTTTGTTGAATCCGAAGTGAAAAATTGTGGTTGAAACAAAAACTGCAGGGATCATACAGCTCTAGGAATAGGGTTGATTAACACTGCTATATGGTAACAGACAATAAGCAAAAAATAATATTTGATTTATTTCGCATGTTTCAGGCTCTTTAAATACAGGGCCTTGCCCATCACAAGGCAGATCAGGCTCTTCACCATGGGCTCCACCTTTATACACTGCCTGGGCCTGTCAATCATCTAATTAAATGATTTTCTTCTGAGGGTGCTACTTTGAAGGACGCCCCAAAGCCTATTTTGCAGAGGGACACCAGAATTCTAGGTACAGGCCCTGTCTAAATGCGATATCTTACCTTGTCCCGGAGTCCTGTCGCCACAAGCAGGGGACGGGAAGGATCCAGGAGCAGAGTCCAACCTCTCACCATCTACAGAGTCCTCACAAGTCCTCCCACGCTTCAAATTAAGCTTTTTCCTCCCTTCTTTCATGTCCTTCTCTCTCTCTGCTCTCGTCTCCCTGACTCTCCCGTCTGGTCCAACATTTGGCGATCGTCCTTGGCTTTCCTCCTCAGCTCTGCTCAGTCTCCCAGCAGCTCCCCGTCGCCAGGTTAGTCTGCCTCTCCCTCGTGGTCTGTCTCTCCTTAGTGAAGTCTCCATACTTTTTTCTCTAGAGATATTTGAAATTTTTCAGTTACAAATCATGATCATGAGCATGCAGCCCAAACAACCTCCTCTGTGGTTTTGAACTCATCCATAACAATTATAAATCTGAAGAGGATTCAAACAGACAAGTTTCTGGTCAACAAACCTTAACAGCCAATACAAAGATATAATGTTATCAGACTAAATTTTATGCCAGTAGAATTATAGTACACCACATCAACCCTATATGCATATAGCAAGTGGTAGCTTTCTTTTCCTGAACAACATAGTCAATGGCTGAAAAATTAAAGCTTCAATCACATCATACTATATGACAGTTAACCAACAGCCTGATGTACTGAGCATATGTTTTGCGTCTTTTCGTACTGTAGGTCATTTTACACACTGTTTCAGTAATTTCAATAGCCTGAATAAGGTAAGGACGACAAAGGTCGGATAGATAACCCATAGGCCTATTACCTCCTTGCTGTACTACAGTAAATGACAATTATGCAGGCAAATAAAATCTGATGTTAGCCTACAAGTAGACCAGAAAACACATGCGCTGGCAACAAGTAAATTATTTTCGAATAGAATTTCTTTCTGAGATTACCGCCAGTAATCTTTCAAGAACAGAAAATTGGAAAGATATATAATGTTATATGCTGGTTATCTATAGCTGAGAATTGCTATATATTTCACAAATGAAATGCGCTGGAAAAGTGCTGGCATAATTTGGCAACTGGCTCATGCCGAACAAACCAAACCATAAGCAAAGAACTAGAACAGTGTTTATCGCCATGATCCTTGTGTCTACATGTGGAATTTAGATTTCTTTTCAGCAATCTTAAACCCAAAATATGCTCATTATAAAAGAACAGGAAGAATTTCACACTATACTTTTGATCATCAAATATTTAGGTATTTCGTTTGGTGTGTTCACTGTATGAGTGAATGTGTTGCTATGCTGTGAGCGTGAACCACTGTCAAGGAAGTGAGTGTTGACCCTAGCGAAAGTGACGTCACACTTTTCCAGCGCATTGCTTTTGTTCGCGTTTCTGATTACGTACGTCAGGAAAGTTTGCTCGTTTCCGGTTTGCATTGCTGCTAGCAACGACAATCGCATTCTATATATTATTCAAGATGAATAAAACTTGGCTAATACGAGTGAGTGCGGAGGCGAGAGGAGGGGAGAGGGGTGGTGGTGGTATGGTAGATGCGGGCACGGATATCTCCATGGTACACAACTGGACCTGTCATGACAACACTGTCTGCTATCATAAGAGTTTCCTCATTGGCTGTGTTGCTGGCTATTGTTTTTGTGAATTGTTTATTCAGATATTTGTCAAGCCAGTTACACCCTCAAGCAAAAATCATGATATTGATGACAATGATCCCCGTAAGGATCATTTATATCATGCCAATTAATTGTAATAAAGCAAGATTTTCGCTCCCCACGTCAACATCATTCTGCATATGTGACCACACGAACACGAACGATGAATAGGCCTATGAAACCTACGATAACATTCTAGCTTACGGTGACACGAGACAATGAAAAAAATGCTTTCACATTGGCTAGTAAACTTATCTGCTCAGTATCTGTCCAAAGCTGCTAGCTAGCTACATCTCATCACTGTGCGAGTTAACATCCATTCAGTAACAACCTCTCTTTTTATCAGACTACATACTGCAAGATTGCGAAAGGCTCAAGTCAGCCATTATTGCTAAATTCCAACTTCCATATTCATTCGGCCGAGTCGCTTCTATCCTAAAGCCATCATCTCAAAACCGAAAAATTTTTTTAATTCCTTCAACAAAGAACTTAAATTATCAAATATGTGTACTTTACCAAGTTTGCCGTCTGAACCGATGAAGATTTTCAGAACGACGATATGAAATCGGTTGTGAAGAAAAATTTGAAGATTGCTGCAAAGATGTGCACTGTGTGGTTAGTTTTCTCAGCATGAATACCTTTGGAAATAATCAGAGACATATGAAATACTAACATATGCGTCATAACAGGTACTTGGAACGTCACAGTTCCCGGGGCAACTCCGCTGCAATTACGTCGCCACATTGCCTCACACTTGTTCTGTTATGAGGGCCGGAATGCATCATTTGCGTGATGTAAAATGCGATGCCACAGTATTGCCAGCAGCATAGATATCATTATTATTATTATTATTATTATTTAATTTTTTAAAGATACATAGCTTCACACATGGTTTTCGAAGTGGAAGCGGTTGAGCCTAGTCTCAACCCAACGCGTCATATGCTGATAGTACCTGACCAAGCGTAGATATACGTCGCAAAAGGAGGTTTTTGGCGTCCTCTTTTGAGGACTATGATATCATTAAAGATGAAAAAAAACAGGGCTGGGTCGATGGTACGCAGCTCGACCTGTCATGACAACACTGCTATCACAACTGTTTCCTCTTTGGCTATGAAGCGGAGTATTGTTTTTGTGAATTGTTTACTGAGTCATTTGTTAGGCCAGTTACACCCTAAAGCAAATAGTATGATATTGATGACAATGATTCCCATTGGATCATTTATATAATGCCAATTAATTGTAATATAGCATGAATTCGCTGCCCACGTCAACATCATTTTGCATACATGACCACCTCCTAACGATGAACAGGCCCATAAAACATACGATAACATTCTAGCTTCCGGTGACAAAAGACGACGAAAAATGCCCTCACGGAGGCCAGAAAACTTATCTGCTCAGTATCTATCCAAAGCTGCTAGCTAGCTAGCTACATAAGATATACTTTATTGAACCCCGTGGGATAACTTGTCCTCAGCATTTGACCCATCCTATAGTTAGGAGCAGTGGGCAGCCACAGAGCAGCGCCCGGGGACCAGGCCGGATTCGGACCCACGACCTTCTTGCTGTGAGGCAGCAGTGCTAACTAGTTAACATCTATTCAAAAACGACCTCTCTTTTTATTAGACCACATACTGAAAGACAGCTGAAAGCTCAAGTCAGCCATTATTGCTTAACAACAACTTCCATATTCATTCGGCCGAGTCGCTTCTTTACTAAAGCCATCATCTCAATTCCGAAAAATTATTTTAAGTTAATTCCTACAACAAAGACCTGAAATTATTAATTAGCCAATGTGTAAGTTACTTTACCAAGTATGCCGTTGATCCGATGATGATTTTCAGAACGACGATATGAAATTGGTTGTGAAGAAAAATTGGAAGATTTCTGCAAAGACGTGCTCAGCGTCGTTTGTTTTCTCAGTACGAATAGCCTACTTTTGAAAATAACCAGAAAAATATGGAATACTGACATATGCGTCATAGCAGGTACTTGGAACGTTCCCGTGGCAACTCGTCCGCAGTTGAGATACGTCGCCACATTGCCTTACGGAAACTTGTTCTGCTATGAGGGCCGGAATGCATCATGTACGTGATCTAAAATGCGTTGCTACTGTATCGCCAGTCCACCAGCGATATTATTATTACCATATTATTATTATTATTATTATTATTAATATTATTATTATTTTTATTATTATACACATAGTAGGATATGGTCGCAGTACAGCCCGGTCTCATCCCTACGCGACCTGACCAAGCGTCGATATACGACGCAAAAGAAGGCTTTTGGCGTCCTCTTTTGACCATTGTTTTAAACGAACGCTATTCCCGAACGAAAGACCGTATATATAGATGGACGCAGCACCCTGGTCTGAAAAATGAAGCCCATGCGGAAGTACCTAAAATGGCATTCTATTTAATGGCCAGCAGCTGGCGACGTCGGTGGTTGCAGAAAGAAGTTCAATGCTATAGAAGTGTATGAGAAAATGACCCTGCTTTCCCATCTGATTTTTCATTTAAATAATGTTTTTTAACATTATTTTATGGTAGCTATAGCAAGTTTCAAGTTCCCTTCAATATATCATGATCTTCATTTTTGTAAATTATGGTCCCTTGTAGACTAGAATTGTTGTGATTCTGATTTTGCCTTTCCATGTTCCTGATCTTATTGCCATGTGTATATTTGGATGTTTGCTTTGTCTGACTATTCTTGAAATGTGTATTGTGATTTGGTAACTCAGATTTATTGATGCATTGTTTTAGTTTTGTTTTCTCCATGTTTTACTTTTTACTATATTTTCACTCCGGTCCATGTTTTTGTTTATACCATGCTTTGCACTTTGTCTCCCCCTGTCTGGTCTTTGGTCTTGTCATTGCTCACAGCCCCAGTTCTGCGTGCCTCTCCTTCGGGTGATTTAATGGTTTCTGGATTTCAACCCTCGTTCCAATCTTTTTTCCTTCACCTTGCTTTTTCTACAGTATATTACTAACCAATACTAACAGTTTGTTGTTTTTGTTAAATTACGAACCAAGACTAACATTGTATATAATACTAACTTACTAACCCCCCGTTCACACATAGACGCCGCTTCTACTATGATCAAAGTGTGGCCGAAAACGTGGCCAATCGCAGGAGAAACGTAGTGGAGTCTTCATAAGCGCAGTATGATCGCGGTAGGGTCTTCATGATCGGGAAGCTCTACGCTCTCGCCACGCTTATTTTGAACATGCTCAAAACAAGCGTAGCGGGATCGTGGCCAACAAGAATCGGGGTAAAGTCGTAAAAAAAGTATAGTAGAAGCGCCTTAATCGTACAAGCAGCGTGGAAGCATCATGGAGAGATCTTCATGATCGTAGTAAAAGCGCAGTAAAAGCGTAGTACAGACGGGAACATATTGAGTACGCTCCTACAACACTCCCACTACGTTCTTACTACGTTCCCACTACGATCTCTCTACGTTCCTGATGATCCTACAAAGACCTACCATGACCTTACGCCGATCATACCACGACCTATCAGGCAGCAGTCTGTACATGTACATGTACTTCATTACAGTATTTATTTATTTTTTTGATTTGTACTTACGTTTTTTTAACTGGGACTTTTACTCTCCTACATTTAAAAGATAAGTATGTTACTTTCACTTTGTTACTTTGACACTGGCAACTTAGTTACTCGTTTCAAACTAGAATATTAATTTAATTCATCATTTACGGACTATCTGGATTTGGCGTGTTCGAGAAGAACAAAGGTGTATCTTTGTGCAGATGTGTCCGCCAGTGGACGTGGAGCTGCAAATTTATACACGCAATTACAATATTCCATCACTAGATGGCACATCAGGATGAGTTATTGAATATTATAACAGCCACTAAACTCAAAGAAGTGATTTCATTCCCCCCAATATGTATACTTTTTAATTTCAGTGGGACTCCTCAGTATAATGAAGGCTAAATCAAATAATTCTTTTGTGTATTTGTACCGTTTTGTCTGTCGCAAACAAGAGATGTTGCGGCACTACCTCTGACACCGGATCGGATCAGGGTTTGTTTTCAGCCAAAATACGTGTGTGTATATATATATATAAATACACATCGCCAAAATTGTACTAGAAGCGAACTACAAGCCTGATATGAGTGGCACCACCGTAGCGATATCGTCGCACAGTCTTCTATGTCTGCGTAGCGTCGTAGCATGATCTTCAATGTCGTAGCGGCAGCTTAGTATAAACGCAGTAAAGGCGGCCGCTGGTCGGCAACGGTCTGCATAACATCGTAGTAGAAGTGTGTCAGCAGCGCGTTGGACATGGGAGCATCGTAGTACGGTCTTAATGAAGACCATAATTTGCCAAATTGCTCGATTTAGACCCCGATCCAATACTTTTTCTGATCTTGGCATGATCGGGATGATCGTCCTAAAGTCGCAGCTCTGTGTAAATGGGGTTTAACAAGCACTTGGGATTGTAAGCTGCACTTACGAATTGATTAACAAGCTCTCAGCATTCGCCCTGTTCTAGTCTCCGCCTCTTGTCTTTCCCTAATCTTCTCTACTGCGTTTTTGTGGGTTCTCCACACTTGCTCACGCTATCCTTTCTCTTAGTATCTAGGCACATTAGAACTCCTTGACTGGAGCTGTGTATTTGTCTATAGGATTGTTCCGTGATCCCTGTCTGCGTTTTGGTTTCTGCCAATTTCATGTTGTGATGTGAATATAGGCCACTAGATGGCAGTATTTACCTTTTTTTTTGTTGAGCCCAGACTGGAGCTAGGTTTGGACATAAAGAGTATATAAGGAGAAGAATTGAGACAGTAAAGTAGTAGGAGAAATTGCAAGGAGAAGGATACATGTGACCAGACCTGTCATTCTGTTCAAGACCTGTGAAGCTTTTAGTGGATTCTTGCCTGTGTTAGAGCATTTTCCTCACCCAGGACATCACCAAGCAACCCTCAAAAGGTTTCTGTTTTTGTAGATAATCAATCTTGGTCATTAGATTAGTCAGTAGATTAGTTAGTTGTTGATTGTCTTTGTTTATTAAATGTGTTTAAGTTTTAAAATTGTGTCTGTCATCATTTGCTGTTGTGGATGTTGTAAATGCAATCACAAATTGGGGCCATTACAAATTGGGGGCTTGTCCGGGATAGACCATTGTGTGAGTCATTTATTGAAAATCTAACATTTTAAATTGTAAAATTAGTTTTGTGAATTTTCCTATATATATATATATAGATCAACAGCAATGGATGATTTCTTGGCATCACTAACCGTTGAGGTTTTGAAGTCTTTTAAAAAGACAGAACTGCTGGAAATATGCAGACATTTGGAGCTGACAGAGGTAAAACCAGCCATGCGAAAAGCAAGACTAGCTAGAGAGATAGTTGAATATTACATTGATGAAAATGTGTTTGCACCAGGAGATCTGGAACAGTTTCCATTGGAAAATCCAAATGTAGAAATTGAACTTAAATTAAAACTGCTAGAGATTGAAAGGGAGGAAAGAGAAAAAGAAAGAGAATTTGAGAGGGAAGAAAAAGAAAAACAAAGACAGTTTGAGTTGGAAAAATTTGCAAGAGAAGAGAAAAAAGAAAGGGAGGAAAGAGAAAAAGAAAGAGAATTTGAGAGAGAAAGAGGAAAGAGCAGAAAGAGAGAGACAGAGACAGAGAGATTTTGAATTAGAGAAGTTGGATTGAGAAGAAAGACTCCAAATGGAGCAACTAAAAATTAAAATTGAAACTGAAAATAAATTTTGTGCTAGCCAGGAGGTAAAACTGGTGCCTCCATTTTCAGAAAAGGATGTTGACAACTATTTCCAGTGTTTTGAAAAGGTAGCAAAGAGTTGCCAATGGCCAAAGGAACACTGGCGTCTTATGTTACAAACTGTCCTCAAGGGTCAAGCTCAACAAGCCTATTCGGCTTTGTCTGCAGATGATTCCTCTGATTATGAGGTTGTCAAAAAGTTATTTTGAGAGCTTATGAGTTGGTTCCAGAGGCTTACCGACAGAAATTCAGATGTCTGAAGAAATCTGACAATCAGACTTATGTGGAATTTGCTAATGAGAAGAAGGTTTGCTTTGAGCGCTGGTGTACTTCTATGGAGGTCAAGGATGATTTCAACTCACTAAAAGAGATGGTGTTAGTTGAAGAATTCAAGAACTGTGTTAAGGATGATATTAAGACCTACCTTGATGAGAAGCAAGCACTGAATTTGCAGTCAGCTACCAAATTTGCCGATGAATATTTTAATGTGAATATGGGCCACTAGATGGCAGTATTTACCTTTTTTTTGTTAAGCTCAGACTGGAGTCATGTTTAGACATGTCCTGGACATGTCTGGGGCAAGTCTCAGAAAATTAAAAAAAAGAGGTCTAAATGTGGGTGGGGTCTGCAAAAGAGTATATAAGGAAAAGAATTGAGACAGTAAAGTAGTAGGAGAAATTGCAAGAAGATGACCAGACCTGCCATTCTGTTCAAGACCTGTGACGTTTCTTTTGTGGATTTCTTTGCCTGTGTTTGAGCATTTTCTTCATCCAGGACATCACCAAGCCACCCCACCAAAAAGGGACTGTAATTATTTCTGTTTTTTCTTATTTATCAATCTTGGTCTTTAGTTGTAGGTTGTTATTAGTCTTTGTCTTTGTTAAAAATTAAATGTGTTTTAGTTGTTAGAACTGTGTTTGTCATCCCTTGCTGTTGCTGTTGTGTTATAAATGTAATAACAAATTGGGGCCATAACAAATTGGGGGCTCAAGGTCCGGGATAGACCATTGTGTGAGTAATTTATTGAAAATCTAACATTCCAAATTGTGAAATTGTTTTTGTGAATTTTCCTAGATATATATTGACAACAGCAATGGATGATTTCTTGGCATCACCAACCGTAGGGGTTTTGAAGTCTTTTAAAAAGACAGAACTGCTAGAAATTTGCAGACAGTTGGAGCTGACAGAGGTAAAACCAGCCATGCGAAAAGCAAGACTGGCTAGAGAGATAGTTGAATATTACATTGATGAAAATGTGTTTGCACCAGGAGATCTGGAACAGTTTCCAGTGGAAAATCCAAATATAGAAATGGAACTTAAATTAAAAATGCTAGAGATTGAAAGGGAGGAAAGAGAAAAAGAAAGGGAGGAAAAAGAAAAACAAAGAGAATTTGAGAGGGAAGAAAAAGAAAAACAAAGGCAGTTTGAGTTAGAAAAATTAGCAAGAGAAGAAAAACAAAGAGAATTTGAGAGAGAGAAAGAGGAAAGAGCAGAAAGAGAGAGACAGAGACAGAGAGATTTTGAATTAGAGAAATTCGATAGAGAAGAAAGACTCCAAATGGAGCAACTAAAAATTAAAATTGAAACTAAAAATAAATTTTGTGCCAGTCAGGAGGTAAAACTGGTGCCTCCATTTTCAGAAAAGGATGTTGACAACTATTTCCAGTGTTTTGAAAAGGTAGCAAAGAGTTGCCAGTGGCCAAAGGAACACTGGCCTCTGATGTTGCAAACTGTCCTCAAGGGTAAAGCTCAACAAGCCTATTCGGCTTTGTCTGCAGATGATTCCTCTGATTATGAGGTTGTCAAAAAGGTTATTTTGAGAGCTTATGAGTTGGTTCCAGAGGCTTACCGACAGAAATTCAGAGGTCTGAAGAAATCTGAAAATCAGACTTATGTTGAATTTGCTAATGAAAAGCAGGTTTGCTTTGAGCGCTGGTGTACTTCTATGGAGGTCAAGGATGATTTCAACTCACTAAAAGAGATGGTGTTAGTTGAAGAATTCAAGAACTGTGTTAAGGATGATGTTAAGGCCTACCTTAATGAGAAGCAAGCACTGAACTTGCAATCAGCTGCCAAATTTGCAGATGAATATGTTCTCACTCATAAGTCCAAATTTCAGTCTAGCAGTAACAATAAATGGTCCCAATTTCAGAAAAAGGGTTACGGTGATACCCAAGATTCCTCACCCAAAGACAAAGACAAATCTGGTGATGGTGCTCAGAAATCCAGGAACAGGTCTGATCAAAGTGTGAAAGCTGACAGTGACAAAAGTGGTCTAGTTTGCAGTTATTTCAAGAAATCTGGTCATGTTACAACTAACTGTTGGTTCCTTAAAGCTAAGAAAGAAAAAGAAAAGGATACCAAACCAAATGCCTTTGTGAAAACAAGGTTAGAAACCCCTGTAGTAGATAACCAATCTGCTAAATTGCCTGCTTCTTGTGGGGCTAAAAAGCCTAATACAGCTGACTTCGTGAGGGAGGAATTTCTTCCATTTGTGTCAGAGGGATTTGTGGCTCTGAATGAGCATACTACTCCTGTCCCCATATATATCCTAAGGGATACCGGAGCTTCTCAGTCACTTTTGTTGATGGACTCCTTGGAGTTACGTGATGAGACCGCTTCAGGGGATTTCATACTTGTACAAGGTATTGAAGGGAGGACTGTATCTGTACCCCTGCGCTCTATATTCTTGAAGTCAGATTTAGTTACAGGACAGGTAAAGGTGGGACTTATGTCAAGTCTACCTATAAAGGGTGTTTCTCTGTTGCTAGGCAATGACCTGGCTGGGGGCAAAGTAGTTCCCCCTGTACATCTTACTTCACAGCCGAGCACTGAAAATGGGGATGAGGAACCATCTCTGTATCCTTCTTGCGCAGTGACTCGTGCTATGGCCAAGAAGGCTAAAGAAGATGATGTTGTGGTGCCGGCCAGTACATTGAATAGTCAGGACTCAGGTGGTTCGCCTCATGACTCTGATTGGCCTACTATGGTTTCTCCGTTTGAGGACTTATCAGATACTTTTATCAGTTCTCTATTCAGCCAGCCGGATGGGTCTGGTGATTCTGATGTGTCTGGAGACTTGTCTCTGTCCAGAAAGCGGTTGATTGAGGAGCAAACTAATGATCCTGAAATTGGTGTACTAAAGAGGAGAGCCCTTCCTGAAAAAGAAATAGATGCAGTTCCAGTTGGGTATTATCTCAAGGATGGTGTGTTGATGCGGAAGTGGCGCCCTCCTGATATCCCTGCCAATGCAGATTGGGCAGTGGTCAGGCAAATTGTTGTTCCGAAGGTCTATAGGAATGAGATCTTAACAATGGCTCATAGTTTACCTTTAGGAGGTCATCTTGGTGTTCACAAGACTGTTGATAAGATCATGAAACACTTCTTTTGGCCTGGGCTTCGGAAAGACGTTTCCAACTTTTGCAAAACCTGTCACACTTGTCAGGTAGTTGGAAAACACCAGTTAGACCCACCTGTAGCTCTATTGCAGCCTATCCCAGCATTTGGGGAGCCATTCTCTAGGGTCATTGTTGATTGCGTTGGTCCATTACCCAAGACTAGATCTGGAAATCAGTACTTGTTGACAATCATATGTGCATCTACCAGATTCCCCGAAGCCATACCTCTATGTAACATCAAGGCAACTGCAATCTCGAAGGCTTTGATAAAGTTCTTCACGTTGTTTGGTCTTCCCAGGGAAATTCAGTCAGACCAAGGTAGCAATTTCACTTCAGGATTGTTTCAGCAGGTTGTGTATGAACTAGGTGCAAAACAGATTCTTTCTAGTGCCTATCATCCAGAAAGTCAGGGTGCCTTAGAGCGGTTTCATTCCACTCTCAAGACAATGATGAGGAATTATTGTTATGACCATGAGAAAGACTGGGATGAAGGGGTTCATTTGCTGTTATTTGCAGCTAGAGAAGCAGTGCAGGAGTCTACTGGATTCAGTCCATTTGAGCTAGTGTTTGGTCATGAAGTGAGAGGACCTTTGCTATTATTGAGTGAACAATGGCAAGAGGAAGAGCCGCAAATCAGTCTGTTAGACTATGTTAGCAAGTTCAAGGAAAGATTGCGTGCAGCTTGTGACCTTGCCAAAGAGAACTTGAAATCAAGTCAGGGAAAAATGAAAACTTGGTATGATCATAAGGCTAGAAGCCGTGAGTTTAAACCAGGAGACAAGGTCCTTGTGTTGTTTCCCTTGCAGTCCAATCCATTGCAGGCTAGATTTCATGGTCCTTATGAAATTCTGACAAAACTCAATGATCTCAATTACATTGTGAAGACTCCAGATAGGAGAAAACCAAAACAATTGTGTCATATTAACATGCTAAAGCCTTATCATGACAGAAATGCTAGGGTTGCAGCTGTCACTTCAGATTCTCCAATGGTCGAAACGTGTGAAGATGAGGGGGAGTTTCAAGATGATGAACCAAGAATTAAAGCTGAAGTTCTTTCATGTAAATTGTCAAACACTGAAGTGTTGCAAAATCTTGATGTAAAACTCCAGCACTTAGAACCCTCACAGAGAGATCAGTTTGAAAGGTTGATCAAGAAATATGAGGATTTGTTTCCTGATGTTCCAAAGAGAGTTACTATAGCCTCTCATGATGTAGATGTTGGTGATGCCAAACCAATAAAACAGCATCCATACCGGATGAATCCTGAAAAGAGAAAGATTGCTGAGAAAGAGGTTGAGTACATGTTAAAACATGATATTATCAGACCCTCCAACTCCGATTGGAGTTCACCCTGTGTGCTAGTTCCAAAACCTGATGGAAGTACTAGATTCTGTACAGATTATCGCAAAGTCAATGCTGTAACTAGAACTGATGTGTTTCCAATACCTAGGATTGATGATTGTATTGATAGTGTAGGGCAAGCAAAGTTTCTGACCAAGATTGATTTATTGAAGGGTTATTGGTGTGTGCCTTTAACTGAGAGGGCCAAGAGCATCTCTGCTTTTGCCACACCATCTGGATTGTACCAGTATGAAGTCCTACCCTTTGGCATGAAAAATGCCCCAGCCACGTTCCAAAGGATGATACAGTCTACAATCGCCGGATTGCCACACACGGGTGCATACATCGATGACCTGATCACATGGAGTGACTCCTGGGAAGAACATCTAAAAGATGTAGAGACGTTGTTCCAGCGCCTGACCCAGGCTAACCTGACTGTTAACCTGAACAAGAGTGACTTTGGTTGTGCTACTGTCACCTATCTTGGCTACGTCATAGGCCAGGGTAAGGTGGCACCCATAAATGCTAAAGTCCAAGCCATCATGGACTTTCCAGTTCCTGACAACAAAAAAGCTTTGCGCCGCTTCCTTGGAATGATCGGGTACTACCGCAAGTTCTGCAAGAACTTTGCTGAGATTGCTCTCAGTCTAACTAACCAACTGAAGAAAGGCGTAAAGTTCACCTGGGATGATGCATGCCAGAGAGCCTTCGATCGCCTGAAGTCTCTGCTGTGTCACTTCCCCGTGCTCAAATCTCCTGACTTCAACAAACCGTTCTCCATCGCGGTCGATGCTAGCGACCAAGCTTGTGGACCTGTGCTCCTACAGAGAAGTGACTCTGATGACATTGAGCATCCCGTGGCATACTTCTCCAGGAAGTTCAATCGCCACCAAAGGAACTATTCCACAATAGAGAAGGAACTGTTGGCTCTGGTCCTTTCTTTACAACACTTTGAGGTTTATGTTTGTACAGGACAAAAGCCAATGATTGTGTACACTGACCACAATCCGTTAATGTTTTTGAGTAAGATGAAAAACAAGAATCGGAGATTGTTGAATTGGAGTTTGATTTTACAGGAGTTTGACTTGGAAATTAAGCATGTGAAGGGTACAGACAATGTAATTGCTGATTGCTTATCCCGTGTTTGAATGTGTATGATATGTATATATAGACAAGTGTTCACTTTACCATTTTGTATTGAAAAGAAAAATTTTGCCTTTATGAGTCAAAATTTTTCCCTTTTGGAATGGAGGTGTAATGTGAATATAGGCCACTAGATGGCAGTATTTACCTTTTTTTTGTTCAGCTCAGACTGGAGTCATGTTTAGACATGTCCTGGACATGTCTGGGGCAAGTCTCAGAAAATAAAAAAAAGAGGTCTAAATGTGGGTGGGGTCTGCAAAAGAGTATATAAGGAAAAGAATTGAGACAGTAAAGTAGTAGGAGAAATTGCAAGAAGATGACCAGACCTGCCATTCTGTTCAAGACCTGTGACGTTTCTTTTGTGGATTTCTTTGCCTGTGTTTGAGCATTTTCTTCATCCAGGACATCACCAAGCCACCCCACCAAAAAGGGACTGTAATTATTTCTGTTTTTTCTTATTTATCAATCTTGGTCTTTAGTTGTAGGTTGTTATTAGTCTTTGTCTTTGTTAAAAATTAAATGTGTTTTAGTTGTTAGAACTGTGTTTGTCATCCCTTGCTGTTGCTGTTGTGTTATAAATGTAATAACAAATTGGGGCCATAACAATATGTTCTCACACATAAGTCCAAATTTCAGTCTAGCAGTTACAATAGATGGTTCCAATTTCAGAAAAAAGGGAACGGTGATACCCAAGATTCCTCACCCAAAGACAAAGACAAATCTGGTGATGGTGCTCAGAAATCCAGTAACAGGTCTGACCAAAGTGTGAAAGCCAACAGTGACAAAAGCGGTCTAGTTTGCAGTTATTGCAAGAAATCTGGTCATGTTACAACTAACTGTTGGTTCCTTAAAGCTAAGAAAGAAAAAGAAAAGGATACCAAACAAAATGCCTTTGTGAAAACAAGGTTAGAAACCCCTGTAGTAGATAACCGATCTGCTAAATTACCTGCTTCTTGTGGGGCTAAAAAGCCTGATACTGCTGACTTTGTGAGGGAGGAATTTCTTCCATTTGTGTCAGAGGGATTTGTGGCTCTGAATGAGCATACTACTCCTGTCCCCATATATGTCCTAAGGGATACCGGAGCTTCTCAGTCACTTTTGTTGATGGACTCCTTGGAGTTACGTGATGAGACCGCTTCAGGGGATTTCATACTTGTACAAGGTATTGAAGGGAGGACTGTATCTGTACCCCTGCGCTCTATATTCTTGAAGTCAGATTTAGTTTCAGGACAGGTAAAGGTGGGACTTATGTCAAGTCTACCTATCAAAGGTGTTTCTCTGTTGCTAGGCAATGATCTAGCTGGGGGCAAAGTAGGATGGGTCAGCCAGCCGGATGGGTCTGGTGATTCTGATGTGTCTGGAGACTTGTCTCTGTCCAGAAAGCGGTTGATTGAGGAGCAAACTAATGATCCTGAAATTTGTGTACTAAAGAGAGCCCTTCCTGATAAAGAAATAGAAGCTGTTCCAGTTGCGTATTATCTCAAGGATGGTGTGTTGCTGCGGAAGTGGCGCCCTCCTGATATCCCTGCCAATGCAGATTGGGCAGTGGTCAAGAAATTGTTGTTCCAAAGGTCTACAGGAATGAGATCTTAACAATGGCTCATAGTTTACCTTTAGGAGGTCATCTTGGTGTTAACAAGACTGTTGATAAGATCATGAAACACTTCCTCTGGCCTGGGCTTCGGAAAGACGTTTCCGACTTTTGCAAAACCTGTCACACTTGTCAGGTGGTTGGGAAACACCAGTTAGACCCACCTGTAGCTCCATTGCAGCCCATTCCAGCATTTGGGGAGCCCTTCTCTAAGGTCATTGTTGATTGTGTTGGTCCATTACCTAAGACTAGATCTGGAAATCAGTACTTGTTGACAATCATGTGTGCATCTACCAGATTCCCTGAAGCCATACCTCCACGCAACCTCAAGGCAACTGCAATCTCGAAGGCTTTGATAAAGTTCTTCACGTTGTTTGGCCTTCCCAGGGAAATTCAATCAGACCAAGGTTGCAATTTCACCTCTGGTTTGTTTCAGCAGGTTGTGTATGAACTAGGTGCGAAGCAGATTCTTTCTAGTGCCTATCATCCAGAGAGTCAGGGTGCCTAAGAGCGGTTTCATTCCACTCTCAAGACAATGATGAGGAATTATTGTTATGACCATGAGAAAGACTGGGATGAAGGTGTTCATTTGCTGTTGTTTGCAGCTAGGGAAGCAGTGCAGGAGTCTACTGGATTCAGTCCATTTGAGCTAGTGTTTGGCCATGAAGTGAGAGGACCTTTGCTATTATTGAGTGAACAATGGCAAGAGGAAGAGCCGCACATCAGTCTGTTAGACTATGTTAGCAAGTTCAAGGACAGATTGCGTGCAGCATGTGACCTAGCCAAAGAGAACTTGAAATCAAGTCAGGGAAAAATTAAAACTTGGTATGATCATAAGGCTAGAATCCATGAGTTTAAACTGGGAGACAAGGTTCTTGTGCTGTTTCCCTTGCAGTCCAATCCATTGCAGGCTAGATTTCATGGTCCTTATGAAATTCTGAAAAAACTCAATGATCTCAATTACATTGTAAAGCCTCCAGATAGGAGAAAGCCTCAATAGTTGTGTCACATTAACATGCTGAAGACTTATCATGATAGAAATGCTAGGGTTGCAGCTGTCACTTCAGATCCTCCAATGGCCGAGTTTTGTGAAGATGAGGGGGAGTTTCAAGATGATGAACCAAGAATTAAAGCTGAAGTTCTTTCATGTAAATTGTCAAACTATGAAGTGTTGCAAAATCTTGATGTAAAACTCCAGCAGTTAGAACCCTCACAGAGAGATCATTTTGAGAGGTTGATCAAGAAATATGAGGATCTGTTTCCTGCTGTTCCAAAAAGAATTTCTATAGCCTCTCATGATGTAGATGTTGGTGATGCCAAACCAATAAAATAGCATCCGTACCGGATGAATCCTGAAAAGAGAAAGATTGCTGAGAAAGAGGTTGAGTACATGTTAGAACAAGATATTATCAGACCCTCCAACTCAGATTGGAGTTGACCCTGCGTGCTAGTTCCAAAACCTGATGGAAGTACTAGATTCTGTTTGGATTATCGCAAAGTCAATGCTGTAACTAGAACTGATGTGTTTCCAATACCTAGACACCCAGACACCAATTAATTATGCAAATTGCCAGTTCTGCCTGTTCAATGAGGTTACAGGATAATTAAGCCAGGCCCTAGATGCCGTCCAGATGAAGTACAGGCTTAGTTCAGCTGCTCTGTCTGTGCTGCATACAGGAATTGGCAAAGGGCAAATCTACACCATTATTGTAAGAACAAAAAAAACACATGTTCAGTATTCAGAATTTATTCAATGTGCAAAAGCACCAATTTACAAACAAATCAGATACACAATGTCATTTTTAAAAGAGGGCACCTTGAGACAAAGTGAACATTGAGAGTAAGAAAAGTGTGGGTGGGCAAAGTGGGAAAAATTAAGCACATAATCACACACATACAGTGATGCATGTCTTTTGACTGTCTTCACACCTACCCTTTGTTCTGGTGTGAGCATGGGCCTAGCAGACAAACTTCGGGCCAACCGAGTGAAATTTTGTGAAATTTTCCTGAGGAGTATCAATGTAGTCTCTGAGCTTCAGTGGGCCAGACAATCCTCTGTGTGTTTCGGGAAAATTTAACCAAGGTTTACTGAGGTGTTGTCCAAACTTAAATAAACTGGACAGATTTCAGGATACCTCGGTCAAATTTTTCCGAGGTTAACCAAGTTGGCCTCAAATCTTCAGTAAACCTCAGTGTATTCTAAGTTTTTATAGGAATATCTCAGAAAAAGGTGCACTTTTTCAGCTTTTGGGTGCTAGTAGGGAGCCTTGTGCATGCTTCCACTTTAAGTGTTGCTTTTGCATGTAAAGTACGAGGAACATTCATCACATTGCTTTCAGCGGACCATTTTCAAGCTTATGCCTGTGATCCACTTACGATTTTAAAGGGATAGGTCACTTTTTTAGCTCACCTGACGAAGTCAGATGAGCTTATGTCATGGCCTGTTTGTCCGTCGTTCGTCGTCCGTAAACATCTTCTCCTCCGAAATCACTGAGCCTATGAAGCTGAAACTTGACAGGTACCTTCCTACCCATGAGGACACCAAAGTTTGTTTAAGGCGTTCCGATCCGATTTCGATCATGGCCGAAATTGAAAATCACATAATTGGCCATCTGAAAGCTATTTATGCACATATTTGCTATGTAGTTACTACGTGGCAAGATACATCACATATCTAGTTTGAGTTAAACTGCTCCTTGCACACCCTTGAGTGGTCAGGTGCGCTACAGGGCCCGTGGCACTATTTTTTTGAAGTGGGGTTGTATGAGCTTCAAATTGCCGCAACTTGCATTAGATGCAGTAGAAGGCTGTCTGATCACCTCCAGGTAGCCGCACCAGCGCATAGTGCAGGGCGGAAATTTCGGCGATACACTGTTGTGAACGGAAACACATAAATGGCATATTTTTGCGGCCTAAAAGAGGTCCCTCCTGAAAATAATACAACATTTCAATTGTACGATAAAAATTACAGCACTTTAGCTGCTCGAAAAAAAAAAAAACACAGTTGCTCTTGAACTAACCAAGTGACGTATTCCTGCCGAAGGTGCATCATAGTTCACTGCGCGCTGTAGCGATCAGCTGTTTAGGTCACAGTAAAGCTGCTTGCACAAACGCGTGTATTCACGTCTTCGCATTGACTTTGAATGTAATCAGTGTGCGAAAAACTCGTTTAGCGTCCAGTGTGCACGCGGCTTAACTGTAGTTGCGAGGTCGGACGCCCGTTTAACTTAAGCAAATATTTCAAAAATTGTCCATGTGTGTCGCTTTCTTGGATGTGAAAGCAATGCTGTATCCTGATGCACTTACAGCTTCCGCCACATTCCTTTGCGGAAAATTGTAGCTG
The DNA here is from genome assembly GCA_029721435.1 of Gymnothorax reevesii. NCBI lineage: Eukaryota > Metazoa > Chordata > Actinopteri > Anguilliformes > Muraenidae > Gymnothorax > Gymnothorax reevesii. The sequence continues at coordinate 24,170,640 of CM056591.1, read as the reverse complement.
TGGCTAGTTGCCTCAACACGGATATTGATACGCCACCCGTATCCCTTAAAGAACTCCGTGTTTGCAGTATTCATTTTTCCAAAGAGTATTTCGTTTGGTTACATTCAGGGAAATCTCAACGGTGCACACTGAAGAGCACTGCTGTACCCAAGCATCAGGTATAAGAGTGAAACACCTGTGAGAAAGTCTAATGTAACATTGCAACACAAATTGATATCGCATAGGGTCTACGCAGCCACATACTGTGTATCTGCTGTGCTGGTTATTGTAGGGATTTTTTTAAAAAATTCAAACAGCTCAGAGTCTGAACCAAACAGCTGATTGCTAATGCGCGGAGTGAACTACAATGCGCCTCGCACAGGAATACGTCAGTTGGTTAGTTCAAGAGCAACTGTGCTTTTTTCCGAGCAGCTAAAGTGCTGTAATTTTTTAAAATATAGGGTACGATTGAAATGGTGTATTATTTTCAGGTAGGACCTCTTTTAGGCCGCGAAAATACACTGTTTCGGTGTTTCCGTTCACAACAGTGTATCGCCAAAATTTCCACCCAGCTCTTATGCCCTGGTGCAGCTACCTGGGGGAGATCAAAGAGCTCTCTACTGCATCTAATGTAAGTAGTGGCAATTTGTAGCTCAACCCCACTTCAAAAAAAGTGAACTATTCCTTTAAGGCCTCCGATTGTCCCGATTCTTCCCTATCGACCAGTTACGAGCAATTACGAGTGGAAATTTCTGTTACGCATGAGATGTTGGTGGATCATGACTTCCGACCCTTCTGCATGAATAAGGCCTGTTCCGTCTGGATCAGATCACGCGGATCCCTCTTCCGACAAAATCAAACCAGTTTGATTTTGTCGGAACGCATGAGCTGTCAGAACAACGTGAGAGTAGCGGTTCGTCAAGTGCAAACTAGGTGCCGAATACTTGTGCTGCAATTAGTGAATTAGAAACCGTTTACAAAAACAACCGCCATCTTTATTGTCGACGTTGGCAAAAATCAATCGGAAGTCCTCATGTTGGTAGATCATGGGATAAAATTTCTTTCCCAATCACTCTGACTTTCTACAATCGTTTGCGCGAATTTCGCATGGTTCCCTGCGCTTCCAAAAGCTTCCGACTGGCCACGATGGCTTGCGTGCAGAAGCCTTAAAAGCATAAGTGGATCATGGGCTTTAGATCGATCGTTATTGAGAAACAAGGTCCAGTTCAGAAGTCAGGGGCACTAACAATACTGTTATCTGAGGTCTAGTTAGCTTAGCTAATTAGTTAGCTAGCTGGTATGAGACAACTATCCCCCCACTAGCAATGTTAGGACATAACTAATACATGGATTCTGGCTGTACTGTCATATGTATTGTCTCAAAATGTGTCAATTAATGTGTATATTCTCTGAGTCAATCATAAATGAAACCTCTCATTTCATGTAATGTACTTGGGGAAACTTCTAATCTAGTTAAAGGATTGAAACATTCATTTTATTTCTTAAAATTTCTTACTACCGTTAGTCAAGTTAACTGTGGCTGTGTTCTAATAGTCAAGATGTCCCGCCTTGCCAAGCAGCAGCCATCTGTCTGCACGAGCGACCCTTTGAGGGATGAGGAGGTGTGCCAGAAGATGGCGGTGTTGAGGCAGATCCTGGCTTCCTGCTATGGGCCCCGCGGCAGACTCAAGCAGGTGCACAATAACGTTGGCGGGCCTGTCCTGACCACTTCCACCTCAGGGGTGCTGCTGAAAGCCCTCACCGTGTCGCACCCCATCCCCAAACTTCTCACCTCCTCCATCCTCAACCATGTGTCCCGCTTTAGCGACTGTGGTCTGTTCGCTGGGATCCTGAGCTCCGCCCTCCTGGAACAAGCCCGAGGGCTCTCTGCACCGCCCAGTGCAGTCACCAGCGTGTTTCGGCGGCTTACTAGCCTGTGCACTGACTATCTGCAGCGAGATGACTGCGGCTGTAAGGTGGCGGTGGACTTCAGCAGTAGCCGCGGCCTGCTAGCCCTAGCGCGTGCTGTTATAGCGGCTAAACCCGCATGCATGCTGATGCCTGGAGAAGCCCAGCATGTTAGCATGCAGGTGCTGCGGGCTTTTCTCCACACAGTCCCCTGCAGCATGCCAGGCCCCGTCTTCGTGGGGAGGATGGTGGTGGTTCCAGTGGAGGGCTGGCCTGTCGGGAACACGGCTGTGGTCCCGGGGCTGCTGGTGGATATGCCAGAGACGCTGAGTCCCGCGGACGCCGAGCGGCTGGGAACGGGGCCGCTCAGGCTGGCCCTGTTCAGCGCATCCCTGGCCGGGGACCAGCCTGACATGGGGGACGGGACCCTGGAGGTGGACTGGAGGGTCAGCCTGGAGGATGCAGTGGTGGAGCAGCTGCTGAAAGTGGGGGAGCAGGTGGCGCAGGATGGGGTGCAGGTGTGCATATGCCAGCGGGTGGTACATCCCGTCCTGCAACAGTACCTGAGGAAGCGTGATGTCATCGTGGTGGAAAGATTAGGCGTCGCCCTAATAGAGCCACTCATCCGACTGACTGGTAGGACTATGTTTAAAATTTGTATTTCCGTTACCAACCAGTTTTTTGCCATTTTCACCCAAAATAAATCAAAAGATCAAAATTAGCTATTTTGTTTTTTGACGTACTTGGGAAGACCTACGCAAAGCCATTTAAATTGTAACTCTATCTTTCTTAGTTATGGAGCTCTGATACAAAATACACCAATGTTGTAACTCTGTTACTGCGTGAACTGGCCCACATGTCATGGTATTATATTTTGGAAATGTATTGCCAGGTAATATAGCCACTACTTTTTGCTACTTTTTTGTCTCACAATCCTGTGGCCACTGCTTTTGGCTAACAAATTTATTCTTAGCTAAAAGATATCCAAGTAAAGCCACTTTCAAACCGGACATGAAACAAATTTGTCGCACAACAGATTACATACGTCAATGCAAAGACACAAATACGCACCAAAAACGATATAGTCATGGAGTGCGGTTCTGTCTGTCCGTTCGTCTGTCTGTGAACATTTCATTTCCAGAGGATAACTCTAAAGCCATTCAATATTTTTTCACAAAACTCAGTGTGCACATTAATCATGACCTTACGTGGTGCCTTTTGCTAATCTGAAGTTGATGACGTGGGGCTGGGGGGATATGCCATCTCCTGATGGCTCTTATTGTTAGCTTGACAGGAACCCTACTTTGATGATCTGAGGTCACTTATTTGTGTTGAGGCAGATGTATGGTTTAAAAATGGCTTCCGTTTTACCGGTTTGGTCCCTATGTACGGCAGGGGCTCAGGCGTTGACCTCGTTCTGAACCCCAGTCCCGATGGAGTCATACAGGGGGCTGGCAGGACTCGGAGTCCAGCGATGTGGCTCTCGGGAGATGCTCCAGCTGCTGTCGGACAAAGACCCCACCTGTTGCACCCTGCTACTCTGCCACCGCACGGAGACCCCCCTCAGCGAGTTGAAGGTGACCCACTGCTGAGTTAGCCTCACGTCAGCGCGCCAAACTCACTTCACTGAGCTCCACACTTTTCTCTCTGGCAGCATTCAAAATCGCATACTTATTTACTATATACTGCATGCTGCACCAGTATACTGGATACCACATACTACTCAATCCACAGTAGGGTCATTCCATGTCAAATCAGCAGATATGCAAAACATTTGTCACCATGTAGTCATAGATTGCTTCCATATTTTCACATAAAATAAATAAATATGTATTAGTGATGAACAAATCCGAAATTTCAGCTCATTCGGACCAAAAATGAATTTTTGGTGAATTATTTTCTAAGGGTACTGTCCTGTTTTTTTTTGTCAATTGACATTTTTCTATTATTTAACATGGCATAACTTTTTTATTATTGCACGTATAGCTTTGAAACCTTGGATCTTAGCTAATGTTATACTGCTTAATCGGAAAATGCAATTCATTTTAATTAATCTCTTGGTTTCGGAGCTATGAGGACACCAAAAGTGCCTGTTACCCCCTCTTTTTTACTTTTTTTGGACCCTCCGTCTGCTTCTGAGGCTCTTCAAGTAAAGAAGGAATTAATTAGCTTGTCCCTAAATGCGATTGACAAAATTTTTTCACCAAGAAGCAGAGCACCTGGTGAACCGCGCTGCCCGGACGTGACTTTTGCTGCTGGCTAGGTTCGAGACGTATGGTCGAGATGGCAAGTTCTCTGTCTGGCGGCACTATCCCTTGACCTGGAGGATGTCTACCTTTTTGGATTTATGGTGACGGGATTACTCCAAATTGGCATGGGAGTTGCTCTGATCTACCGCAAAGTACGCGAGCTGGGAGCGAGGAAAATGGCCAACGCGCTGCCTAGCACCAAAATTATTATGGAGTGCTTCAGTGGAGTATCTGAGAATGGTGAGCTGCTCAATAGACTTTGCGAACATCTGCAAAAATACACAGAAAGATGGACGCTGTTTTGAGTCAGTGTGGGCAGTTTGTGCGTTTGACTGTGAACTTGGGCAAGAGACAGGACGAGATGATGGGAGAACTTGTGGCCTTGAAGCGTGAAGTAAAAAAATTTACAAAATGAATAGCGGATCAATCGAAATTGCTTGTTCCACCCGATATTGAATAGAATTCGGCACCGCCCGCCCGCACCTCCCCTCTGTCTGCCTCAGTCTCACACAGACCATCAACAACATTCCCTTATCCCTCTGGCAAGGACAGAACATTCTGCCCCTGATCAGGACTTCTGGACTCTGCATTCCACACCCTCCTCCCTCTGCCTTAGGCTGCCTCCTGCATTTTTTATGCCCCCGCCCTCGAAAGCCCTCGTCGTCCCTCCGTCGTCTATAAACTTTTCGTTTCCGTGGGATAACTATAGAATCCCTCATCCGATTGATGCCATTTCTTGAGGGCGTATTGGGAGTGGCTAGAGGAAGGTTCCTTTCGAAAACAGCGTCGTGCGATATTCGATATGGCCGCCACAGCAGCCATCTTGATTTTTGTTTACGGCCGATAACTAAAGAATGCCTCTTCCGATTGATGCCATTTCATGGTGGCGTATTGGGGGTGGCTGGAGGAAGGTTCCTTTCGAAAACCAGCGTCGTGCGATATTCAATATGGCCGCCACAGCAGCCATCTTGATTTTCGCTTCCGCCCGATAACTATAGAATGCCTCATCCGATTGCTACCATTTCATGGTGGCATATTGGGGTTGGCTAGAGGAAGGTTCTTTTCGAAAACCAGCGTTGTGCGATATTCAATATGGCCACCACAGCAGCCATTTTCATTTTCGTTGCCGCCTGATAACTAAAGAATACCGCGTCCGAATGATGCCATTTCATGGTGGCTTGTTGGGGGTGGCTAGATGAAGGTTCCTTTCGAAAACCAGCATTGTGCGATATTCAATATGGCCGCCACTGCAGCCATCTTGATTTTTGTTTCTGCCCAACAACTAAAGAACACCTCGTCGGATTTATGCCCTTTTCCTAGTGGTGTATTGGGGGAGGCTAGAGGAAGGTTCCTTTCGAAAACCAGCATCGTGCGATATTCAATATGGCCGCCACTGCAGCCATCTTGATTTTTGTTTCTGCCCAACAACTAAAGAACACCTCGTCGGATTGATGCCGTTTCCTGGTGGTGTATTGGGGGTGGCTGGAGGAAGGTTCCTTTCGAAAACCAGTGTCGTGCGATATCCAGTATGGCTGCCACAGCGGCCATCTCAATATGCCCTTGATTAACATACAGGCGGGGGCATATGCCACGCTCTGCGTTGCTCTTGTTTCATTAACCCCTTCTTCCCCCACCTCTCATTCCCCCCCCATTCCCTTGAAAAAATTCCTACGCGTTTCCAGCGTGTCGTGTTATAAATCTGATGTGTATTATTATGTCTGATGTCATCAATATGTTTCTCCTCTGTGTTAACTGCAACCTTCAGTTTTCCAAAAGGAAGTGGAGTTGGCAGCATGACACACGTTGCAACAGCCCGGAGCACTTTCTCTCCAAACGTAATCTCTTTGTTATTCTGTCACAATGACAATAAATTCATCTGAATCTGAATGAGCTGAAATTTCGGATTTGATAGTGATATATATTTATACAACTGCATACAAAAGAAATGGCAAATTTGATAAGGTGGTGGTGAGGCCCATTTGATGATCTGAAAGGAATGACCCAGTAAACAGCGTAACCGCCAGTATGAAACAATAGCCATGTTTTGTATCACACAGTAGAATGACCACAAGGCTATTAGCATCACCTGCTGGCTCTCTTGGAAGCTCTCATTCATTGCGTTGCATTGGGGGAAACGGTACCTTTTAAAGACTGCTATGGCTGCATGCTGTGAAATTTGTCCAATGTATTATGTCATCAGCGTGTTTTCAGCATACTGGTATATTTCCTATTGGTCCCACACTGTACAGTACAAGCTACTTTTGGCCACAATCAGTAATCAAATACTGAATTGAAAGCGATTCTGAACAGGACCTCTGAAATTTCCGCTGTGAGGTTTCAAACAAATGTTGCAATAGCGTTCTTTGATATAGATGTAAAATTTAGAAAAAGAAGAAAAAACATGAAATAACATAGCTTTGAACCTACACCTTAAAGGCGTGAAGCAGCACACCATAATGGTTTACTGGGTGGTACCGGCTGCTTCTCCTGGCAAAATTCACTGACTGGGGGAAACAGTTTCAGTCTGGAAGTGAATTTTCACTGAGGCAAATTGTCTGGCAGCTCTGCTGGTAATTGAAGGTAGCCTTTATACAAGTGTAGATACCGACCCCATCTTCAGTTTGTAAGACTGCTATTCTGAGCAGTGACTGGGCAGTTTACTGCACAGAAGCTACAGTAGGTGGGGCGTTAGAGAAATGAGCACTGCCAGGTGAATTTGATCTGAGAATGCAGCTGGGACTCAAACTGATTGAACGATGTTCAAATCTCCAGGAGAATTGCCTCAGGAAAGCCTGCAATGAAACGTTCTGCATTGAGTTGTAAAGCATGCAGTAACTCCAGTTCTCCTGCAGATGGCTTGTCAGATGGCTGAGCACATTCTGAGGCTCACTTTAAAGGAGCCCTGGGCCCTGCTGGGAGGCGGCTGCACAGAAACACACCTGAGCTCCTACATTAGACACCAGGAACAGCTCTCACCTGAGCTCCTGTATCAGACACTAGGCACAGCTCTCACATGAGCTCCTGTTTTAGACACCAGGTACACTCTCTCCTGAGCTCCTATATCAGACACCGGGTACAGCTCTCACCTGAGTTCCTATATCAGACACCAGGTATCACTCTCACCTGAGCTCTTGTATTAGACACCAGGTACACTCTCTCCTGAGCTCCTATATAAGACACCAGGTACAACTCTCACGTGAGCTCCTATATTAGACACCAGGTACAGCTCTCATGTGAGCTCCTATATCAGACACCAGGTACAGCTCTCACATGAGCTCTTGTATTAGACACCAGGTACACTCTCTCCTGAGCTCCTATATCAGACACCAGGTACAGCTCTCACCTGAGTTCCTATATCAGACACAGAACCACTCTCACCGGAGCTCCTATATCAGACACTGGGTACCGCTCTCACCTGAGCTCCTATATCAGACACCAGGTATCACTCTCACCTGAGCTCTTGTATTAGACACCAGGTACACTCTCTCCTGAGCTCCCATATCAGACACCAGGTACAGCTCTCACGTGAGCTCCTATATTAGACACCAGATACAGCTCTCATGTGAGCTCCTATATCAGACACCAGGTACACTCTCTCCTGAGCTCCTATATCAAACACCAGGTACAGCTCTCACCTGAGTTCCTATATCAGACACAGAACCACTCTCACCGGAGCTCCTATATCAGACACTGGGTACCGCTCTCACCTGAGCTCCTATATCAGACACCAGGTATCACTCTCACCTGAGCTCTTGTATTAGACACCAGGTACACTCTCTCCTGAGCTCCTATATCAGACACCAGGTACAGCTCTCACGTGAGCTCCTATATTAGACACCAGATACAGCTCTCATGTGAGCTCCTATATCAGACACCAGGTACAATCTCTCCTGAGCTCCTATATCAAACACCAGGTACGGCTCTCACCTGAGTTCCTATATCAGACACGGTACCGCTCTCACCTGAGTTCCTATATCAGACACTGGGTACCGCTCTCACCTGAGTTCCTATATCAGACACTGGGTACCGCTCTCACCTGAGCTCCTATATCAGACACCAGGTTCAGCTCTCACCTGAGCTTCTACATCAGACTACCAGGTACAGCTCTCACCTGAGTTCCTATATCAGACACCAGGTATCACTCTCACATGAGCTCTTGTATTAGACACCAGGTACACTCTCTCCTGAGCTCCTATATCAGACACCAGGTACAGCTCTCATGTGAGCTCCTATTTCAGACACCAGGTTCAGCTCTTACGTGAGCTCCTATACCAGACAGCAGGTACAGCTCTCACATGAGCTCCTGTATTAGACACCAGGTATCACTCTCACCTGAGCTCTTGTATTAGACACCAGGCACAGTATCTCCTGAGCTCCTATATCAGACACCGGGTACAGCTCTCACGTGAGCTCCTATATCAGACACCAGGTACAGCTCTCACCTGAGTTCCGATATCAGACACTGGGTACCGCTCTCACCTGAGTTCCTATATCAGACACCAGGTACAGCTCTCATGTGAGCTCCTATATCAGATACGGTACCGCTCTCACCGGAGCTCCTATATCAGACACTGGGTACCGCTCTCACCTGAGTTCCTATATCAGACACTGGGTACCGCTCTCACCTGAGCTCCTATATCAGACACCAGGTACAGCTCTCATCTGAGTTCCTACATCAGACACCAGGTACAGCTCTCACCTGAGCTCCTGTATCAGACACCAGGTACAGCTCTCACCTGAGCTCCTGTATCAGACACCAGGTACTAGGGGTGTCAACGTTTACAATTTTTTCTACACGTGTACACGGGACTACTAACCGACGTGTACCCGGTTACACGTTTGGAGATTTATGAGCTTTTTCTATCGCAGTTGCACTGTGTGACCACAGAAAGTAAAATGAGTTGAAAATAAAATCATCTATCATTTTGACAGATAAGAAAACATACAAGTGAAAGCTGAAAAAGGTTTAACCTTCTTTTTTAATCACTGTTTTAACTATTGCTCACTTTTGTACATTTTTTTTTTTTTAAACTTTAAGTGCAAACTGCATCCCTCTCTGGCAACGGGAGCTGCGTCTGAATTTTAATATGCGTCTCATAGTGAAAGTAAGCTGGAATTGGCGAGAGAAAGCAACTCGAAAAGAAGCCAAAGTAAGTTGAAGTGAGAGGAAAAAACTTCACCATTATATCCACAAAGTTAAAAAAGTAGAGTGGGACTCTCACAATTATTCACTAAAATTGGCGAAAAAAAATGTGTTCTCTTCTCCCTCTTGAGACGCGAGGATGCGTGATGAGGTTGTGAAAAGCCGACAGAACACCAACCAACCATATAATGTACAACAACACGCAACAATATAGGCTAAAATAACAAGCCATTAACAGTTTTTGTTTTCAGCTGCACCACATTTGCACATGGAGAAGATGACGAGTGCAGCGCTCTTCTCAAGTCCTCCGCTGCCTATTGTTGATGTGGCGCGACAGTGGCTGTGGCTGCGGGGTTTTTTTTTTTTTTTTAATGTCAAGGTAACATTGCGCCCCATGCATCTGTATGCGGATAACTGCACTAGTGGGAACATTTAAGTGTATTGTTAGTTAATGTTATTATCTGAAGCTTTCAGGCAATATTATCACCCCTAAAAATAGGCGACTATATGTCTTGGTGAGAAATGAACGAGGAGGAAAAAATGACGTGTACTCGGTTATTGATTTTTCTAAACGGTTATGATTTGTTATCCGTGTAACCGTTCACATGTGTAGATGTTGACACCCCTACCAGGTACACTCTCTCCTGAGCTCCTATATCAGGCACCAGGTACAGCTCTCACCTGAGCTTCTACATCAGACAACCAGGTACAGCTCTCACCTGAGCTTCTACATCAGACAACCAGGTACAGCTCTGACCTGAGCTCCTATATCAGACACCAGGAACTCTCATCTGAGTTCCTACATCAGACACCATGCACTGCTCTCACCTGAGCTTCTACATCAGACAACCAGGTACAGCTCTCACCTGAGCTTCTACATCAGACAAACAGGTACAGCTCTGATCTGAGCTCCTATATCAGACACCAGGTACGGCTCTTATCTGAGTTCCTACATCAGACACCAGGTTCAGCTCTCACCTGAGTTCCTATATCAGACAGCCAGGTACAGCTCTCACCAGAGTTCCTGTACCAGGTACAGCTCTCACCTGAGCTCCTGTACCAGGTACAGCTCTCACCTGAGCTCCTGTATCAGACACCAGGTACAGCTCTCACCTGAGCTCCTGTATAAGACACCAGGTACAGCTCTCAATTGAGCTCCTGTATCAGACACCAGGTACAGCTCTCAATTGAGCTCCTGTATCAGACACCAGGCACAGCTCTCAATTGAGCTCCTGTATCAGACACCAGGCACAGCTGTCGCCTGAGTTCCTATATCAGACACCAGGTACAGCTCTCACCTGAGCTCCTGTATTAGATACCAGGAACAGCTCTCACCTGAGCTCCTGTATCAGACACCAGGTACAGCTCTCACCTGAGCTCCTGTATTAGACACCAGGTACAGCTCTCACCTGAGCTCCTGTATCAGATACCAGATACAGCTCTCACCTGAGCTTATGTATCAGACACTTGGTACAGCTCTCACTGGAGCTCCTATATCAGACACCAGGTACAGCTCTCACCTGAACTCCTATATCAGGCACTAGTCCCTATATCATGGCTAAAGTCCCAACCTGGCTCTTTCGATCTGCCGCCTAATCATCCCCTGATCTAATTGGCTGTTCAATTCCTCTGTCCCTCCCCACCTCTTCCCCCAGGGCTCCCTTGGAAAAGAGATTTCAATCTCAACGGGACCTCCCTGGTTAAATAAGGGTTAAGTTTAAGTAAGAAAGTATATCAGACACCAGGATCAGCTCTCACCTAAGCTCCTATATCAGACACCAGGTACAGCTCTCGCCTGAACTCCTATATCAGGCACTAGGTACAGCTCTCACCTGAGCTCATTCGTTAAATGAAATCCCTCTTTAATCATTTGCCATGTTGAATCCTGTGCTTTTCCAGAGCCGTAGCGAGGAGTCAGGAGCCGCATCAGAGCAGGAGTGCACACGCTCAGACTACCTCCTGGCAGCTGACGCTTTCTGCTGTGCGCTACAGACTGCGGCGCGGTCTCTGGAGCATAATGGCTGTGAGCGTCTGATTGACATGTCACACGGACACTGCTGGGCGGGCCCCACGGGTGTAGGCCCTCAGGCCCCGTGGGGTGAGGTGCTCGGATTCTGTGGGTGTGGCCTGGTGGCTGCTGGTGGAGGCCTGGAATGGACTCCCCTCAGCACAGAACACCCCCCCTTCAAACCGGTGCCCCCTCTGGCCACAGCCGCCGAGCCGCTGGTGCTGGACTCATTTTCTGCCAAAGTCAATGCTCTCCAGGTTGCTGTGGAGACTGCAAATCTCATGCTGGACATAAAGTACATTGTCCAGGATGTTAATTGATTTGGGGCCATTGTGTTCTTTCAACACTAGATGGCAGCATTACTGTTTTTTTTCCATCCCAAAGGTAACTACCCTCTGTGGTTTATGAAGCTGCTCAACAATTTATTTGTTGGTGACTGTTCTGAAAAGTCGTTTATGTGACTTATGTAAAATGATTCCTATAAAATTATTTTGTCATGTTATTTCACTCCTCCTTTGTTTTGCATGCAGTAGAGAAAAAGATACTGTGCTCTGAAATCAAAGCTAGAGTCATCCCTGTTGATCATGTGTCTGAATTTCTACAGGCCGTGGTAGTATTGTGGCGCAGTGGGTATATCTAACACCTCATAGTAAGAAGGTTGTGGGTTTGAATCCGTCCTGGGGCCTGTCTGTGTAGAGTTCGTTGGTTCTCCCCGTGTTCACGAGCTTGCTCCAGGTACTCTGGTTCTCTCCCACAGTCTGAAGACATGCATATCAGGCTAAATGGAGTCTCAAAATTGCCCATGGGTACGAAGGTGTGAGTGAATGGTATGTGAATTGTGTGTGCACCATTGTCGAGCTGTCCAGAATGGGTCCCTGCCTTTCGCCCGTAGTCAGCTGAGATGGGCTCCAACTCAACCGCGACTCCAGTGAGGAAAAAGCAGTGCAGATGATGGAGAATAGAGTTGCTACAGTGCTCATTGCTGCCACAAAATTGCTTCATTAAATTTACGAAAGTGACGCCAAGTAGGTTTGTGCTGGAGCGACCTTTGACCTACATGGAAAACTCCTGAACAATACTGTGAACTCAGTGTCGAATTCTCCTCCTGTAGCCTCGTTTTCAAGATGCGATACTCAAACCTATGAGGGCGATTTCCAGTTCTCAACAATGGATGTCGGAAGAGTGGAACGGTAGCCCTAGACTCAAGCTGCCTCACTGTTAGCCCAAGTATTTAAGTGATTTTAAACCTCTCTGTTTTTATGGAACAGGCCCTTTTTTAAGTGATTACTTTTTAATACAACTTTCTGTGCAGTTCAATATGTTTTCTGAAAAAAAAAATTTGCTTTAACTTGACCTGCTTGATGTCATATTTGTCGTGCAGTTAAGGCAAATTATTTTGAAAGAACTCTAAAAACCCATATTCAGCAACCTAATTTCGAGCTAACTGATTTTCTCAGTGTCTAATCTGATCTGTTTAAAAGTGTTGGTACCTGAAATTGCTTTGAATGTAGAAACATAAACATGATATGTTGAAGGTCTTTTATTCCTCATGGAATATTTGGATATCGCAGTCAAAATGTAGCTCATAACATAACTAGAACAGGCCTTTCAGCCCAACTACGCTCGCCAGTTACTTTATACTATTGTGATTATATTCTTTCAGATACTCAGTGACTCAATGGTATCTAGCTTTAAGTCAAGCCTGCTCTTGAAAACCCCCAAGGTCTCTGCCTCAACAATATGGTCAGGCAAACTATTCCACATTGAAATTACTCTTTGGGTTAAGACATATTTCCGAATATCAGTGCTAAATTTACCTTTGGTCAACTTCCATTTGTGACCTCAAGTTCTACTCGCAACACTTGGTCGAATGAATCCTACATAATTCACCCTGTTAATCCCTTTAACATATTTAAAGACCTCAATCAAATCACCCCTTAGTCTCCTTTTCCTAGGACTAAAGAGATTAAGGATCTTTAGCCTCTTCTCTTTGCTTTCATCTTTTATACCTGGAATAAGCTTACCGGCTCTTTTCTGAACTTTCTCTAGAGCCTCTATATCTTTCTTAAAGTATGGTCCCCAGTACTGTACACAATACTCCAGATGTGGTCTGACGAATGTGTTGTACAAAAGAAGCATCACCTCCTTAGATTTGTACTCAATACTTTTGGCAATGTATCCCAGCATACATGTATCCCGACAAGAAAATAACCACTCGCCTGCACCTGCCCACATCTACTGTCAGAGGAATCATCATGAAGTTTTAAACAACTGGAACAGTGGTAAACAAGCCTGGACAAGGAGGCAAGGTTATTTTGCCACCACGCACAGTTGAGGAGGATGATAAGAGAGATGAAAAGTTCTTCAAAGCACACTGTTAAAGAACTGCAACTGCTACAAATGGTAGCATCTTGGGGTCACAAAGTCTCCAAAACAACCATCAGGTGCTATCTACATGCCAACAAGCTGTTTGGGAGGCATGCACGGAAAAAACCTTTTCTCACTCACAATCATAATGGCAAACGTCTGGAGTTCGCTAAGCGGTACTGGGACTTCAACTGGGACCTTGCGCTTTGGTCAGATGAGACCAAGATAGAGCTTTTTGGCAACAAACACTCTAAGTGAGTCTCAAGGAACACCAAAGATGAGTATGCAGAAAAGAACCTCATGCCCACTGTGAAGTATGGGGGAGGATCGGTGATGCTCTGGGCCTGTTTCTCTTCCAGATGCCCTGGGAACCTTGCAGGGTGCATGGCATCATGAACGCTTTGAAATTCCAGGACATTTTAAATCAAAATCTGGTGGCCTCTGCCCAAAAGCTGAAGATGGGTCGTCACAGGGTCTTTCAGCAGGATAATGACCCTAAACATGAGGCCAAATCCACACAGAAATGGTTCACCAGACACAGAATCAAGTTCCTCCCATGGCCATCTCAGTCCCCAGACCTCAACCCTATTGAAAACCTGTGGAGTGAGAAGAAGAGGAGAGTGCAGAGGAGAGGACCCTGGTCGCTGGATGATTTAGAGAGATTGTGCTTAGAGAAATGGTCGAAGATCCCTCTTTCTGTATTCTCCCATCTTATGAAATATTATAGGAGTAGGTTAGGTGCTGTTTAGTTGGCAAAAGGGGGTTGTACGAAGTATTAACATCAGGGGTACTAATAATTGTGGAACACATGATTTGTTGTAAAAGAATTATTTCTTAATGTGGGATTTTTTCCCCACTGAATAAATGAACTTGAATTAAAGGTTGGATTTTCCTCTTTTTTTCATTGTGGTCCAATATTATTTAGAAAAAAACAGAATTTATTGGAAGCTAAAGAACGCATCTTAACCAGGGGTGCCAACAATTATTGAGGACAGTGTAAATGTTAGAGTCAGAGAGTCCAAACAGTACATCACTCCAAAACAGCTTGAAACCTTTTTCAATATTGTTAGCAATAAAGTTACAAATGTCAATCCAGAGGCTTTTGACAATGGGGCAGTGCCAAAATAAATGAGTGACAGTTTCATTGTTAACAGAACAGAAAGTGCATTTCACATCAATTTTTTTTTTTGAATCTTTTGACAATATGGTCATTCGATGGATAATTTCTATGTGATATCTAAAATGAAATTTCTCTAGCTTTGCTGGTCAATAGGTATTGGTTGGGTAAGAGCCAGACCTTTTCCAGTCAATAAATTCCATGTATTTATTCCAGTGTGAGACCAAATAGGGAACTGAAATTACGTCTCTTTTAAGTAGGGATCTAATCAATTTATTGTTTTTACCATGGTTGCAGGACAAGCAGATTTTAACTGCTGGAGTGTCAGTCACGAACAGCAAGGATAATTGATGGGTTTCCACTCTTGGTTGAGACCTAAACAACATGCTAACCCCAAGGGAGACTGCTCCAGAGATTTTTGCAAAATCACCTGGGGACACAGGGATATTGTATTCTACTAGAAACTCATTATAGGAGTAGAGGAGACCCTCCCTGTTAAATAACTGGGCAACAAACACAATGTTATAACTGAACCAGTAATCAATAAACAGGGATTTGTGCTTAAACAGAATATTCTTGTTGTTCCGTATGATTAATATTATTTTAAAAATATAATCAATCTTTTAAGTATTATTTTAATTGCCTTTCATTTTTTAAAATATGGTCTCTGGTATGCCGACAGACCAGAAACGGCACTAAGGGCACACCAAAATTTACAGTACCAGTTCTGAAATAGTTGGGACAGTGTAAATTGGGAATAAAATCAAAACACAATGACTTTCAAATCACACCAGCCAGTATTTTATTCACAATAGAATAGAGATAACATAGCAAATGTTGAAACTGAGACATTTTACAATTTTATCCACAAAATGAGCTCAATTCATATTTGATGGCTGCTACAGATCCCAAAAAAGTTGGGACAGGGGCCTGTTTACCTTGGTGTAGCATCCTTTCTTCTTTTCAACACAGGGTGGAGGGGTCTGGGCATTGAGGAGACAAGTTTCTTGAGTTTAGCCATTGGAATTTGTTCCCACTCTTGTTTAATACAGGCTTCCAGCTGCTGGAGAGTTTGGGGTCTCCTTTGATGGACTTTTCATTTAATTTGCGTTAAATGCTCTCAATCGGTGAAAGATAAGGACTGCAGGCAGGCCAGTTCAGCACACGGACTCTTCTACTACGAAGCCATGCTGCTGTAATAGCTGCAGTATGTGGTTTTGCATTGTCCTGCTGAAATACATAAGGCCTTCCTTGGGAATAGCTGTCGTCTGGAGGGGAGCATATGTTGCTCTAGAACCTTTAAATACCTTTCAGCTTTCATGGTGCTTTTTAAAACACGCAAGTGTCCCACACCATATGCACTAATGCATCCCCATATCATCGGAGATGCTGGATTTTGAACTAAACGCTGGTGACATTCCTGGGCCCATTTAGTAATGTCAGTGACAGAATCGTGCCGGTGAGCGATGCAGTGGCGTCTGAGGGCCCGAAGATCACGGGTATCCAGTAAAAGTCTTCGGCCTTGTCGATTATGCACAGTTTCTCTGAATCTTTTGATGATATTATGCGCTGTCGATGATGACACCTTCAAAGCCTTTGCAATTTGACCTTGAGGATCATTGTTCCATAATTTTTCCACAATTATTTTATTTTATTAAGTATTCCACAATTTTTATGCAAGCCTTCACAGGTTGGAGAGCCTCTGGTCATCTTTACTTCTGAGAGACTCAGCCGCTCTAAGACATCCCTTTTATAGCTAATCATGTTATGCACCTGATGCCAGTTAACTTATTTACTTGCTAAATGTTCTTTCAGATGATTCTCTTATATATTAATTGCTTTTTCAGCCATTTAACTTATTTACTTGCTAAATGTTCTTTCAGATGATTCTCTTATATATTAATTGCTTTTTCAGCCATTTTTTGCCCGTTTCACAACTTTGTTGAGACCTGTTGCAGCCAGAAAATTTTAAATGAGCTCATTTTGTGGATAAAAATGTAAAATGTCTCAGTTTCAACATTTGAAATGTTATCCATGTTCTATTGTACACAACATATTGGCTCATGTGATCTGAAAGTCATTGAATTTTGATTTTATTCACAATTTACACTTTGTCCCAACTATTTCATAATTGGGGTTGTAGTTATTTATTTGAATTTATGTTAAAAAGAAAAAGAAGTATTTTTTTGAGTATTTTCTTTTTTTTTTGTCAAAATGACATTTTATTTTTTTAGTATGTATTTTTTGTTGTTTTTATGAAAAAGGACATTTTGTTTTCCCACAACACAGTAGCTCCTATTTATTTATTTTGATATATTTATTTACCTGAGGAATTTTGGAGGAGAATATTCGTTAAAATTAAAAATAAATTTTTTCTTTCATGCATTTTATTTTTCGACTGTTCACCACAGTATTGTTGAGTTGGTTGGTTGGTGGGAGATGCGTTGATTTGTCGTGGCTTGACTGACTAATAAATGGACCTTTGACTCATTGACAAATTTCTTTGTGGACCTTTAACATTTGTATTTGGTCTACACTATATTCAAAGGCTGTTCTGAACAAGGTGAAACCATACCTGTCGTAAGTGGGTCTTGCTGGCATGGGTTTGGTACACTCAAAACTTGCTGGCACTTCGGTTTTCCAAGAGTGGACCCTTCCAGCTTCAAGAAAAGGTAAATCACATGTATATCGGCTTTCGCCTGAATGTTTTGATTTTTTCACCCCTTAAAAAAGGTCTTGATGGCGAGGGTTTGGTACAGTCCAAACTTGCTGGCACTTCACTTTTCAAGTAGCGGGCTCTTCTAACTTCAAGAAAAGGTAAACCACATGTTTGTCGGCCTTCACATAAATATTTGGTTTTTTTTTACCCCTTAAAGGCTCACTGTCCCTGCAAGAGTTGAAACTGAAGTTGCTGGCATTGACAAATTTATGATGCCATATCAGCACCCCACAAGCCCATGTAGTTGATTTCGTTGTCAGCATTCACATAAAAATTAAGAAGGTTGGACAGCACTTGCTTTAAGTTTTTTTTTTTTTTCCATTTTAGTTTATTTCACAATCGTTATTTCAATTGAGTGACATTGCCTTATGATGTATTGTCAATTAGCGGTTTATTTATGCCTAATCGGGGAATGGTAAGTGGTACCATGAGTAATAGGAAACACATGTTTGTGATAAATTATTTTATATTATACGCAGGTGGTTATATTAATTTGTATACGCTGAAGAAGGCCTGTGAGCCGAAACGCGTTCGTTTTTACTCTTCGTAACATTAAAAATACTTAAAGCAAGTGCTGTCCAACCTTCTTAATTTTTACACTTTTTTCTTTTGGATTCAGCACCTTAAATGCGATTTGGAGGGCAGCCCGTTTGTTTTTGCATTTTTGGCATTCACATAAAAATAACCTCTTCTGGAATCCTTTAAAAAGGGTGCCAGGGTCAAACATACAGGAGTCCAGCAGCCAGCAATGGTGATTTATATACATCACGTAGAATAGCTTGACTTGCAGGGGTCAAACATTTCAAACCTTTTCACATAAAGAGAATGAGCCAGCTCCCGGCCTTAAACTAAACTAGGGTAAATGGCAACATAGAGGAGTAACTGAGCTGACGTCACAGAGTGACGTGAAGACATTTCTGACAAAATGTAATCATCCAATTCAATAAAAAGAAATTGTAATCTGATTAGTAATGTTTCAAAATGTAATTTACTCTGACGATAAGTAGGCCTACTTACCTGATTATCTAAAGTGAATGCATGCCGTCTGTTACGGTCAAATACTAGATAATGGCTACTACTAAAACTACTTAACATCATAAAATTAGATAAAAGGTCTGATTCATGTTCTGCTTGTAAAATGATAAATAAACTCCGCACACTGAAGGACAATGCTCCCCAAAAATGTATTGTGTCAATGTTTCGATCAGAACGATCTTCATCAGGAAGATCATCATATCCTGATGAAGATCGTTCTGATTGAAACATTCACACAATAAATTTTTGGGGAGCATTGTCCATCAGTGTGCGAATTTTATTTCTCATTTTATTTGCGGATTCTCAAATTGTCCTGCACATGTATTTGAGTGGATATGCATGCTCTATTTTTTTATTTTATTTTAAGCATTCATGTTCTGCTAGTACCCACAGTTTAGATATGCAGCAAAATTTGAAACTGTTAATAACCTAAAATATGCCCTGATTCAATCACAAATAGCTTGATGAAAACTGGAATCCCAGAAAACTGATATGAAGACGCAGAAACAGCTTATACATAATATAATATGTATAAGTGAAACTTGATGTTAACTATTTCCAAAAACCTTTTATTTTCATGTTTTTACAAAAGTAAACAAATTAAACAACCTCATTTCCACAAGAATTGGGACATTATGTACATGTGCCGTAGCAAAAAAAAGAACCTCAAGTTCATTTATTCAAGTAAATAAGCATACCTCATACCGGAAGTGGGTGTGCTAGTTTTATACTTGTAAGTGTACTTCGGGATCTCTCAGGATTAAATTAGGCCACTTCTAAGGTGCAAGAGAAGTAAACTTTGAGTTTACTCAAGTTACCAATTTATGTTTTATTTTTTAATTATATGATGAAATGAACAGTAAGAACTAGTAATACATTTCTAGCCCAATCCTTAGTTTATGAAAGCACATATTAAGTATACTGTTCGTCAAATTTGCTGCACTTGTCCAAGTTATTTCACACCAGTCCACTTTTTAATTTAAGAAGGAATAATTTATGTATACTTCAACTGTAAGAACAGTCACCAACTGTTCATCAATCTTTCTCCCTCAGGAATGCGGTGACTTGAAGAATAGCCACTTGCAGAACAGTTGGCAAATCTTGTATTCGCCATGCTTTAGGGCAGGACTCAGTATTTTTCAGTTCAGTTTTTCTGAACATTCATTTTGCTTGCACAAACTTTGTTGTTAGTGTGCAGCTGTCTGGCCAATGATACTGGAAATAAATGTAACATTGCCCGAGTATAATCTCTACTTCAAGACAAAACATTAAAAATCGCAGGTATTCTAAGGAATTATTTTCTGACTTACATTGCAAGAAATCTAACTCGCGAATGCCAACATCGTGCTCAGCTTTAGAGTCTCTCGTAATTCAACCAAGATGCATCCTTGGCTATGTCAGTGCCCTGATTCAATGCAAAATGTTACAATCAAAAATTTGTTGCATTTTGCATTTGTAGTCACAACGCAAAATGTAACGTTTGAAATCTCATTATATTTAGTCTGCGAGCTTGTGAAATGGTCAACTTTATATTGATTGAAGCCATGAAGTCAGCGGCAAAACTGACTTTTCCATTTTTTCTTCCACGTAATAGAAGAAACTTTTTAATTCGGGCCATTTATGGGTATAGTGTATATAATGCTTCCATTAGTGTATAAAATTCCAAGAAGTGAGGTTTTAGCATGTGAAATGAGTTTCTGATCAAGGTCGATCGCAAAATTTAAATTGTTACATTGTGCTAAATGTAGCAATAACGTAAAATGTATTAATTCTTCTTCTAATTATTTAAAGAGGTCTTACAATGTATTATTACATTGAGCAGTGGTGTTGGCTGTTGCTGTTGCTGACCTCTTGGTTGCGCTGTAACGCTGTTCGTTGGTAAGCACTCTGCTTGAGTAGAGACCGAGGAAGGTCAGCGAGGGCAACGTTGGTCAACGAGGATTCGACGGGAGAGGAAGCGGAAGCGGAAGTCGGTGGATGCCACGTCGCTGTGTGGACACGTCTAAGTAGACATTTGGAAAATTTGTATGCGAATTAACGCTCTTTGTATTAGAATACGTAAAGATTAATCGCGTGGAGTTGAAGCACTTGATTGTCATTGTGACACTGTGTGGTGAATGCTCTTTGGGTCATGGCAGATAGCTCAGATGGTCAGGGACTGGATGCTGATGATTCAGCGGGGAGTAGTATGGAGTGGAGTATTGTGAGGAGGAAAAACGCTAGACGTCGTTCCAGTGGAACAAGTAACACCTCTCATTCAGCTGACACAGTCAAGAAGGCAAAAATAAAGGCGCCTCAAAGAGAATTGGTTAATAGAGATAAGGAAGCCTGGAAAGTTGTGGTTTTATTTGAAAAAAAGTCAGGTCCAGAATTGCATCCCATCAAGATTACTAAAGCAATTGAAAAAGAAATCGGCCTGATTAATTTTCCTAAGTATTTAGGGAATGGTAGAATGTTAATTTTTGCGGCTTCACATGAACAAAGGATTAAAATCCTCAAGATGACTAGTTTAAATGGTGTTAAAATGAGTGCACATATTCCAGGAGCTGCATCAAAACTTAAAGGGGTTATCACAGGGATTCCAACTGATGTGACGATGGAAGAGATTATGCAAAATTTAAAAAGGGGACAAATACTAGAGGCAAAAAGGCTAACGAAAGGTAAAGAGAAAATCGAGAGTATGTCAGTACTTTTATTATTTAAAGATGAGATGCCCCAAAGAGTACAGCTGGGTTTCCTGAATTTCAATGTAAGGGAATATATTCCGCCTCCATAACGCTGTTTTAAATGTCAAAGGTACGGTCATGTGGCAGCGCAGTGTAAAGGAAAAATTAGATGTGCTAGATGTAGCGGGGAACATGAGTATGTCAGATGTGGTGAAAACTTCAAAATTAAATGTTGTAATTGTGGGGAACAGCACAGCGCTGCATATGGAGGATGTGAGGTACAGAAACAAGCTAGGGAAGCCCAGAGGTACAAGGTAATGCATCAAGTGTCATACGCAGAAGCTCTTAAGAAAGTTTCAGATCAAGGTAATAAAGGATACTGCGTAACAGGAATAGAAAATGTTGGAACGGACAGCACAGCAAAGAAACTAATGCGTGAAAAAAGAGCGGCTATAACCAGTTTGGCCCATGATAAGTCTGCAAAGCATCAGAGACCTGCAGTAAGGCCCATAGTGATACCATCTAGTCAAAATGAAGCTCTAGACAAGGTAACTCTGGAAACAATGCTAGTTAATAAGACTGACTTTATTGCTTTCATGTGTGCAGTAGTGAATGTTACGATGAACTATAAAAAGGAAGTGATAGGATTAAATCTGTAGTTGAAGTGGCAAATGAGTTTTTGGGGATTTCATCCAAAGCAGACGAAATACATGAAATGTTGAACTTAAGCTATGGCGATGGACAGTCTCAGATTTTTACTTAGTATTATGGTGTTCCATATATTACAATGGAACGCGAGAAGTTTAATTGCGAATGGTCAGGAATTTAAAAAATATGTCAGTGAACTCCATGTTAAACCAGACATTATATGTGTACAGGAGACTTGGTTAAAACCACAATTATATTTTGTTTTAAGAGGATATAGTGTAGTACGATGCGATAGGAAGGACAACAATGGAGGAGGCTGTGCTACATTTATAAAAGAGGGAATAGCTTACAAATCTGTTTTAGTACCTGATATGCATGAATGTGTCATAATAGAAATATATAATGATAAATGTGGAGGCAATTTTGCTGTAATTAATTTTTATCATCCGTGTGAAGCAATATCGGACAACCTCTTTCATTCAATGTATAAGAAACGTTATAGCACTAAAGAAATATGGTGCGGCGATTTTAATGCTCATAATAGCTTATGGGGTAGGCTAGTATGCAGACAGATCATAATGGAGAGGTAGTAGAAGAGATGATAAATTATAGAATGTTGGTATGCTTATATAATGGCAAAGGTACACGAATTAATGTCTTTAAAAACACCACTGCATGTTTAGACCTCACTTTGGTAGGTAGAAGAATTGCCGATAAATGTGAATGGGAAATAAACTTGAATACCACGATAGGTAGTGACCATTTTCCCATTCTATGTAGCATAGCAGTGGGGATATATTCACAAGAAATATGTTATCACCAAAAGTGGTGTTTTCAGAGAGCAAACTGGGAAAGGTATAAGGAGTATTGTAATGAGACAAACAATGCAATACATGTTATCACCAAAAGTGGTGTTTTCAGAGAGCAAACTGGGAAAGGTATAAGGAGTATTGTAATGAGACAAACAATGCAATACCAATTAATTCAGACAACTCAATTGAGCAAATTACAGATTCATTACACTCTCTTATCTATAATGCTGCCAGCCGGGCCGTACCGGTGAGCAAGAGAAGAGGAAACAAAAAATCGTTCCATGGTGGAATGAGAAATGTAGCAATGTAATTAAAGAGCGGAATGATGCATTTAAAATACTACGCAGATCTCTAACAATGGAAAACTTAATTGATTATCAAAAGAAACGAGCTATTGCTCGGAAAACCATCAAAGAAGTTAAAAAAGAAACTTGGAGACAATACTGTTCAACCATAGGGAGGGAAACCAAACTTTGTGAAATCTGGAATATGATAAGGAAAATGAGTGGTAAAAATAAAATAATCCGTATGCCGGTGCTAACTGAGGGAAAAGAAGAAGCAGTTACGGATATTGAGAAAGCAAATCTGTTGGGAAAGGTATTTGCTGAAGTACACCAGGGAAATCATCTTGATGGTAAGTTTATACAAAGAAGAGAAGAAATATTAAATATGAATGTGAACATTCTGGAAAGAAAAGAAAATAAAGATTCAATTTAATATGGATGAATTTAATACAGCTCTTACAAAAACAAAAAACACATCGCCAGGGGCAGATCAATTGTGCTAGGTCATGTTTAAAAACATACCAAGAGAAACTTTAAATATGATTTTATATTTATTTAACAGAGTATGGAATGAAGAAAAATTGCCAACTGAATGGAAAAGGGCTATAATTCTTCCTTTTGCCAAGCCGGGTAAAGATCCATCTTGTCCAGGAAATTATCGACCGATTGCACTAACCTCGCATTTTGGCATACTAATGGAAAAAATGATTGTTAATAGACTTACATACTTTCTAGAATCTAAAAATATATTAAATGGAGCCCAAACAGGTTTTCGAAAAGGAAGGTCAACGAATGATGCTCTAGTTAAAATGGGCAATGAAATTGAGAAAACGATTGTCATGAAGGAAATGATGGTTGTAGTCTTTCTTGATATAGAGAAGGCATACGATACCATGTGGAGAGAGGGATTACTAGTTAAATTAAATAGACTTGGAATTGGTGGAAATATGTACAATTGGATTTTGGATTTTGGATTTTTTATCTCAAAGAACATTCAAGATAAAAATAGGATCAACGTTATCCAAGGAATTCAACGTGGAAAATGGAATTCCGCAAGGTAGCGTGGTAAGTCCAATACTATTCAACTTGATGATCAATGACATCTTTGCTAAACTTAATGGGACCATAGGCAGGTTGCTGTATGCGGATGATGGGGTTATTTGGAAAAGAGGACTAAATTTTCAACATATAATGGATAACATACAACAAGCAATTCCAACTTTGGAGGAATGGTCGCTTGATTGGGGTCTTAAATTTTCAGTAAGTAAGTCTAAATGTATGCTTTTCTCCAAAAGGAAAGTAAATTGTTCACGGAAGCTACTTTTATATGGACAACCCCTTGAAATGGTTAATAAGTTCAAATACCTTGGTATCTGGTTTGATACAAAGCTTTCCTGGAAATGCCATATAGAACATATTGAAACCAAAAGTAAAAACGTGTTGAATTTGATGAGAATGATAACGGGACAAGAATGGGGAGCCGATAGACAGTCATTGGTGGATGTTTATAAAGCTTTAATTAGATCTTCTTTTGATTATGGTTGCTTTTTATATGGTTCAGGATGTAAATCTTCTTTAATAAAATTAGACAGAATTCAATATAAAGCAATTAGGCTGGCGATTGGAGCTGCTGAAACCTCACCAACAAGTGCATTACTGATAGAGGTTGGGGAAGCACCGCTGCATCTCAGACGAACAAAACTATCATTTGCATATTGGTACAGATTACAGGGGAGCGTTGACAACCCTGCGACAGATGTATTGTATAACTGTTGGGAATATTCGAAAGCTAGACAAGGTTTTGGGTGGAAAATTAGCTACTGGGTTAAGCAATATGGACTTGAGGAAACGAAATATACCCCTGCTGTGGTTTTAAGCAGGATACCACCTTGGTTACTCCCTTCCCCTGAGGCAAATGTATTTCTATTAGAGAAAAAAAGTGAAATTAATGATATTGAATACTTTGCTGATTTTAGCCGAGAATATATTGACACCAATTTTTATGGATATCTGAAAATTTATACAGATGGATCGAAGGAGTTACAAACAGGAAAATGTGGAATTGGGATATATACTCCTGCATTTAATAAAAAAATAGGATATAGAATTAGTAATAATCTATCAGTATACACGACGGAAATGGTTGGCTTAATAACTGCTTTACAATGGATTGAGGAAAACAAACCGTTAAGAACAGTTATATGTTCTGATTCGATCTCCTCATTACAGAGTTTCTACTCGGGGCAGTCAGTAAGGGAAGATTTAGTTATTGAGGTGCGAACTGTTCTTCTCAATATCCAAAGGTTAGGCCTCGTTGTGGACTTCTGCTGGGTTCCTGCACATATTGGAATACAAGGGAATGAAAAAGCAGATCAAATTGCTAAAGATGCATTAAGAGAAGAGGTTAAAATCAATGTACCAATGGGAAAAGGTGAAATAAAATCGAAAATTAGGACCGAGATTCTCTGTCGGTGGCAGCAGGAATGGGATGAAGAAAATAAAGCAAAACATTACCACAAAATACAGCAAAAAGTGGAAGGGAAAAGATATTTTGGTTCTAATAGGAGGGAAGAGATTTTATACTCAAGACTAAGATTAGGTCAGACCCGATTAAATGCGAGCCTGCGCATCCTAGGAAGAAGCGATGGCTTATGCTCAATGTGTGGCATTTTAGAAGATGTTGAACATGTTTTAATATTGTGTCGGAAATATAGAACACAAAGACAAGCGTTCCAAAAAATGGTTACAAAGTATGGAAAATTTGAGAGCATTGAAGAAATTTTAGGTGAACAAGGGATGAAAACTGAAGTTGCTAGGCTTTTTATCTCGTTTTTGAAGGAATCAGGACTTCAAAACAGGATATAAGAACACCAAATTTAGAAAAGGGTATGTTTATGTTTATATATATATATATAGGCCTGTGTGCTATTCTGCCAATGATCTCTGAGTAGCACACTCCCACATAGTAAGAGGCGATATCCAACAAAAGCTAGTTGTAATAGCCATTATTAAAAGAAGAAGAAGAGACCGAGGAAGACGTGTAGGATGGAAGCTGAAGATTAACTCTTGTGTGAACGGGGTCTTCTGAAAATAATTAGGGTGTTACGGCTCAAACAATAATAGAGACTAGATGATTTGCTCCTGAGGTATAACCTTTGTCACAGTAGGGGCAGGGAGAATCTTACCCCCGTCCTCTTTTCCCCTTTTTCCCCTTGTAACAACTCGGTGAGGAAACAGCCAAATTAAGTCGCTAATCTGGTTAAACAAAGGCGACGGGGGTTTTCTGATTTTTTTTTTTGGGGGGGGGGTTTCAGTCTCCAGGGAGCAAGGTAAAGTAAAGTAAAATAAATTTAGCTGATTTAGTGAACAAACCCCAGCAAGCTCTCAACGAATGGCTTGCCTTTCATACAGTCTCCTAGCCAATAGTTCACCGGGTTTTTTTTAGTCCCCTTTGTTCTCTTTCCTGACTGCATTGCTGCATAAATGCATTGTCAATCTTGAATATCAACGCAAACTGGGGTTTTTGTCTTTTTTTTGCATTTTATTATTACCGAAGGGCTCTTCTGATTAAACACATTGTAAATACCCGATCTTTGTATTTTCCTCCAGTTGCTGTGCCTTAATCAGCTGATTAAACTTTAACTGCTTGTTTGAGTACTTAGGACAGCATGTTTGGGGAGGTACTGTGTTTAGTTTGTTCACATAGTAAACAACTTGTTTATTTGGTCCGTTTTAATTAAAGGGAACCGGGCTTTACTCTTTTCTCGGTTACCCTTGGTTGTATTTGCGGTTAGCTAGCTAGATAAGTACTGTTTGCATTTTTGGCTGGGTATCTGAGATTTAGTACTTAGTAGAGCAGCAGTCACTTGACTCGTCCATTTGGTTAGGTTGGAATTTAAACGTAAGTTTTACCGGAGTGCAACGCCTCCTCCCCTCCTCCAGTTCCTCCTGGGTATTGAAGCCAGTCTGTTTTATCTGGGTTCTCAGCTAAGCCCTGTGATATTTTTAGGTTGATATATTAATAGTACTGGGACTAGACAAACTCAAGTTGGCTTATTAGGAGTGCTTATTACATATAGAGTTTGGCTCAATTTGGTATTTCATTTCTGTTAACTGAAACTAAGGCCCTGTTAAAAGAGGCTTATAATCCATTTACATAGTTTCCCCAAGGTTTCTATTGTGACTGCTGCTTAGGGCTTCCTAGGTAAATAAATTAATAAATTGTGGTTCCTCAGCTTCTATCTCGGCATTAGTAATTTTCTTTTATCGAGGGCGAGCGAGGTCTTTTGGTAAGGGGTTCAAAATGTGGCCAAAACTATATGACAGCTGTAGGATGATCACACTTTTGGAAAGAGATTTCCAGGATGGATTTGTCTGCCACAGGTGCCAGCTAATTGAGCATCTGGCCAGTTGGCGGCACGACATAGTTCGTAATTAGCTGAGTTCCTAGAGGAACTAAGTTGTATATCATTTAGACAAATATTGTGTAAGCCAAAGCAGGGTAGTACAGGGATCCCAGAGCAGGCAGGAAGAGAAAGTTGGGTGACTGTAGGTCGACAGCGCAGGAGAGGTCGTGCAGGCTGCACAGGGACAGCTCCTCCAGTGGTTGACGTGTCCAACCGATTCCGTCCCTTGCAGGAACTCGAATTGGCCCCTGACCCTGAGAGAGAGGGTACTGATGAGCAGCAGGGCACTCTGTTGGCCTCTACCCCTCAGAAAAGAGAGTTAGTGATAGTGGGGGACTCAATACTTAGAGGAAGAGATAGCTTAGTCTGTTCGCGTGACAAGGAGTCTCGTACGGTGTGTTGCCTGCCTGGTGCCCAGGTAGGAGACCTCCTGGAGCGGGCAGACAAGCTCCTGGCCAGAGCCGGGAGGGATCCAGTTGTCATGGTCCATGTTGGGACAAATGACATAGGTGAGGGTAGGTTTGAGGTTCTGCAAGGCAAATTTGTGGAATTAGCTGAGAAGCTTAGGAGCAGATCCTCAAAGGTAGTTTTCTCCGGGATTCTACCGGTACCATGTGCAAGCAGAGGAAAGCAGAATTTTATCTGGAGGTTCAACACGTGGCTACGAACTTGGTGTAGGAAAGAGGGGTACAGGTTTATGGGGCACTGGAACTTTTTCTGAGACGGGTGACCTGTTCAAACCTCACGGACTGCGCCGAAACTGGAGGGGTAACTTTGCACTGGGCCAGTGTATCTTGAGGGTAGCACAGGATTATTTAAACTAGGGACTTAGGGGACAGGGAGGTTAGTGAGTGTTACACATAGGGAAATGCAGACTGCCCCAATGGAGGCTGATGGCATTACATGGACTATTGATGATATACTTTTAAAGCAACAAAGCGTAGTGGGGGGCTTGAAGCAGCGGCCACATGGGAGATCAAGGGGGAAGAGCATTAGTAATTACCTGAAATGTTTTTACTTAAATGCAAGAAGCATAAAAAAATAAATTTCCTGAGCTCGAGGCTGTTATGATTAGTGAGGGCTATGACATAATTGGGATTACAGAGGCATGGCTTAGTGAAGAGGATGGAGATGAATATAATATAGAAGGTTATAAGCTCTTTAGGAAGGATAGCTGTAATAGGCGAGGAGGGGGCGAAGCAATCTATGTGAATGAAAACATAAATGTACAGAAAATTCATGAAATTGAACAATCCTTGCCCTGTGAAGATATCTGGGTCAGGCTCATTGGCAAACCCGAGACAGGTTTAAACATAGGAGTATTCTATCGACCTCCTGCTTTGGACAGTACAGTCAATTAAATGCTTTTTAAGAGGATTACGCAAGCTTGTAGAGGTGGAGGGACTATTATTATGGGAGACTTACATTATCCTGGTATCGATTGGGAAATGGTGAAAGGACAGGGTAGGGGGGAGGAAGAATTTTGAAATGTTATAAATGATAATGTTTTGGTGCAGTATGTTAATAAACCTACAAGAGAGGAAAATTTCAGACTTACTGTTCTGTAATGACCCAGATAGAATTAGCAATGTTGAGGTACTGGAGCCACTTGGGACAAGTGATCACTCTGCCGTTAATTGAGATGTTTCATGGGAAGTTAAAAAAGTGTATTCAAAAACAAAAAATTTCAATTTTAGGTGAGCAAACTTTGACAGGATGCGCTCATATCTAAGTGAAATAAAATGGGAGACACTCCTGGACTGTGAGTCCGTAAATGAGATGCGGGAAAGATTTAAGGGGGTTTTACTTGAATTAGAAAGCAAATTCATTCCAAAGGTATCCAAAAGTAAGCTGAAAAAGCAGAATCCTCAGTGAATGACCAAAAGTATTCGTAGGATTTATAGGGAAAAGGGGAATCTTTATAAGATGTACATAATGGATAACAATGAGAACACTAATTAGGGTTGAACCACACTGAGAGGGGACGAAGCACATATGACCAAAAGTAATATTTGAAATTTGGGTCCGAAAGACCGCCCACAGATTTGTGGCGCTGTAGGGTACACATTTTGAGGCGGGGATGTCTACCCCCCCATATGAATTTGAAGACTAGGGAATGAATCTTATTCCAGTAGTTAGCAGGAGGAGGTAAAGGTATTATAGAAGAGAAAAAGTTCACCCGTGGCAAAATGTCCATCTTGATAATAGAGACGTGGGTCCGTAGAGAGTGAGGGTGACGAGACCACCTGTTTAGGTCTGTTTCAATACGGCAAAGGATGCCCTTAAAGTTTTTAGAAGTAATAGTACTTAATGTTGGATAGATATGAATTCCTAGATATTTGAGATTCTCCACTGCTGGTATAAGACGTGGAAGTGTGGTGGGGTCTAATTTAAAAGTCATTGGAAGAGGAGCAGATTTCGTCCAATTGATTTTGTAGCCAGACATAGTACTAAATTCTCTAAAGGTTTCTAAAATGTGTTGTAAAGAATCGGGTGTCTTCTCAACAAAAAGCAATGTATCATCTGTGTTCAAAGCTAAATGATGCCTGGTATTATGAAATACGATAGGGGAGATGAAAGGGTGCTCTCTGATCCTCTGGGCTAGTGGTTCTAACGAAAGAGCGAATAACAAAGGGGAAAAAGTGCACCCTTGGCAGCAAGATCGTGAAATGGGAAACTGATTGGAGATATTATTCCCTGTAACAACCACAGCTGAAGGGTCAGAGTAAAGTACTTGCGTTTGTTTAATAAATTCAGTACCAAAGCCAAATCGCTCTAAAACCATCCACAAGTAGTCCCACTCTAGCTGATCAAATGCCTTCTCGGCATCTAACGACAAGACAGCCATGGATGAATCAGTGTCTTTAGCAGCATATATCACATGTAATAGTTGATACTATCTGATGTTAAGCGAGTTTTTATAAAACCTGTCTGGTCGTGATGAATTAGCTTGGTCATATAAGGTTTGGCTCTGGTGGCTAAGACTCTAGCATATACTTTAATTTCTGTGTTCAAAATAGATAAGGGTCTATAATTACCACAAAGTGTGGGATCCTTATTGGGTTTGGGTAAAACCGCTATTATGGCGGAGTTGAAATCCTTATCAAATGAGCCCTTTTCAACCGAAAACATCACCATATTCAAAAACAATTGTCCAAGCTCTTCCCAGAAAGTAATATAAAATTCAGGGGGGATTCCATCCCAACCCAGAGACTTTCCCTTTTTCATTTCTGTAATTGCATTGTGTAATTCAATCAGGGTGATCGGTCCACTAAAATAATCGGCATCATTTCACGCGTGAGAGAGGGAACATCTAGATTAAGTAAAAAGTTTTTACATTTGTCTTTATATAAGGAGATTTCAGAGGAATATAATGAAGCATAAAATGAACAAAATTCAGCATTAATCTTGTTAGGATCAGATAGGAGAGCTTGTTCTGATTGAATAGCCGTAATATTGGAGCATTTTTCATTTTTCTGCAGTCTCATCGCAAGAAGATGACTGGGTCTAGCACCATACAAGTAGTAATTAATTCTTGTTCATTGAATCTGAAATTCTGCTTTAGTCCTCAAAAGGGAATTTAGGTCCACCCTGACTGAATATATATCTTTCTTCCTTTCTTCTGAGTAGCCCAAGTTTTGTTGTTCTTGTACTAGAAGAAATAATCTAGATTCAAGTTCTGATGTTCTGCCTGTCTAGACTTATTCAAATATGAAGAGAAATAAATAGATACGTTTCTAATTCAACCCTTGATTGTATACCAAAGCATGCGAGGGTCTCCAACTGAATCAGCATTCTCTGCCAGAAAGTTATTTAATTCAGACCTAAAGTAGTCGCAGAAATCTTTATTTTTCAGAAGAGTTACATTAAAGCGCCATCTAGTGGCCCTGACAGGAATGTCCCTGAGGGTGAGTTTTGCAACGACTACGCCATGGTCAGACGGAGTGTTGGGAAGAATATTTACAACATGAACCTGTAACATCGCATCAGGAGAAGCTAGTAAATAATCTATTCTAGAGTATGTTTTATGTCTATTTGAGTAGAAACTGTATTGTTTAGATGAGGGATGTGTGGTGTGAAACAAATCGATTAAAATGGAATCTGCTACAAGACCTTGAAATGCAACGGTTACGGGGTTATGAGAATGCTGGTCCCCCTGGTGATGCGATCGATCTAGCCCACGATTCAATGTAGCGTTCATCTCAGCGCCTATAATAACAGCAAATTTTTGCATGTTTGACAAAAGCTCAGTGACATTATTATAAAAGTCCCCTTAATAATGATTTGGGGCATGAATGGAAATAAAACATATGTGACGACCTACGATAACGGTTTCGAGGTAGGAAATTCGCCCATCTACCCCGCCAAAACTTTGTATGATTGTCAAAGAAAGAGAACGTTTAAGCAAAACAAGCGAACAACGTGATTTAGAAACATAGGAAGAGGCGGCTGCGGTATAATGATGCTTATTAGCAAACCGTTTAACAGCAGAATCTCTAAAGTGCGATTCCTGTACGAATGCCACATCAATATCATGCCTGTGCAAATGATCTAAACTCATTGCACATTTAGTTTGACCATTCAGGCCATTAATATTCCAACTAGCAACTTTTATAGTTGTCATGGCATAAAGCTAAATTGGGCAAAATATGAGATGAATTACAGCACAAAATGAACTGAGCGAAAACAAGTAGTTTCAGTGAGAAAACATTGTCACCCAAGACCCGGGTCGCCACAACCCCAAAATAACAAAAACAAAACAAAAAGAAATACAAAAGAAACCCCACCCAAAATACCCTTTACATTACTTATAAAAGCAATGTCCCCTCCCATTACATACAGTCCACTTGACTCTGAGGAAGCTGGCTGATCCCAGTCACCCGCCGCTCACAGACCCCCCACCCCACCGCAGTGAAAGCCAGTATATACACTGGAGCCCAGCCCATGTTTAGAAAAAAGTAATATTAACAGCATAGCTGAAGGAGAGAATTTCGACATGGTTGTGACTATCCCCAAAGAGTAAGCTATTAATGGAGAATTATTTCTCAGTTCTCGCCAAGTGTCTTGTGGGAGCATCGTATTGCCCAGTAAAACAAAAACGTGGACGTAGAGGGGGGTAATGTCTCAGTAGCTATAATTGCGATTAAGGGCCTTTGGCTCACCTTCCCGTATTCCCGAAGTGGAGCATCCACATTTGGAGTTTAAGTCTCTGTCAGATCGCTGATTGAGAAAGTCCTTAGCCTCAGTGGGGTTCTCGAAAAGGTGGTGTTCCACTCAGCTTTCGCCTGGCTGGGTGGAGAAGGAAGGCTCGAAAACCCTCTTTCCTGGCTACATCCATAACTTTAGAAAAGCCCCAGCGTCGAGTGGCGGTGTGATTGCTGCAATCAGTGGTGAAGCGAAGAACCCTGTCCTTAATCTTCACGGGAGAAATCCCTGGCAGCTTTTAGGATGTGGTCTCAGTCGGTGTAACAGAGCATCTTGCAAATAATTGTGCGGGGACGTCTATATCCCTCGCGAGCAGGACTGATGCGGTGAGCTCTCATAATTTCAAGCTTCTCGTCAGCAAGTGCAGGGAACCACTTGGGGATAGATGAGGTGAGAAACTGTAGCGTGTTGTTGCCCTCGGTAAGCTCCGGCACGCCGATTATACGAATGTTGTCTCGTCGAGACCGGTCTTCTTGTTGTGCCAGAGCCGCCTCCAACTCGTCATACTTCCTCATGGCGGTAGTTTCAACTTTTGTAATTCGGGTGTGGAGTGTGGAGCACTCCTTGTTTAGTTTCTTGATATCTGCCATACAGACAATGATGTCAGATTGGATCTGGTCCAATCTTCCGACAAAAGTTGTAAACTGAGATTCGATAAACGAGCGCTGATCCGCTTGTGCCTTTTCGATGAGAGAGGAAAGATTCCCCTCCGATGAATGTTTGTCTGCGGTCATGCCGGTGGTTTGTTTGCCTATTTCTTGCTGTTTTGTTAAACTTCTTAATCCTTCAGCCATCAAATCAGGCAATTAGTGACCAAGTAATTGTCTTAGGAGTTGAGAGCAAAAACAACAGTTGAGATAGTTTGATGGAGAAAAGAGGGGGACTGGAGCGGTACAAAAGTGCTACGCAGCCATCTTGTCTGCAGATCACATAACAGTATCTTGAGGGATAGCTAACATGGTTTCCGTAAGGGAAGGTCATACCTGACGAACTATCTGGAATTTTTTGAAGAGGACGCCAAGACTTTTGACCAAAGCAGGGCTTATGACATCATATATTTGATACAGTACTGCATAAGAGACTAATTTTTAAAATGGGCTCCATTGGAGTTACAGGAGGTATTCTGGAGTGGATTCAAAACTGGTTACAGGACAGAACACAAAGAGTGGTGGTCAGTGGTATCTTGTCTGAGCTATGTATCGTGGGGAGTGGAGTCCCCCAGGGATCAGTGTTGGGACCCCTGCTGTTCGTTAATGACCTTGATAGGAATATTGAGAGCAGATTAGTTAAATTTGCAGATGATACTAAATTGGGGGGATTGGCAAATAGTTTAGAGTCCACTAAAGTGATTCAGGATGATTTGGATAGAATCCAGAATTGGACAGAAATGTGGCAAATTAAATTTAATGTAGTGAAATGTAAAATTGTACATGTAGGTAATAAAAACATTAGACGGGATTACTTAATTGGAGGTTTAAAACTGGAATGTGCTCCACACGAGAAAGATCTGGGAGTGATTGTTGACCAAACCCTCACAGGCTCTAGCCATTGTGCCGTAGCAGTTAGAAAAGCCAATCGGATGCTGGGATACATTGCCAAAAGTATTGAGTACAAATCTAAGGAGGTGATGCTTCTTTTGTACAACACATTCGTCAGACCACATCTGGAGTATTTTGTGCAGTTCTGGGGACCGTACTTTAAGAAAGAGGCTCTAGAGAAAGTTCAGAGAAGAGCCACGAAACTAATTCCAGGTATAAAAGATGAAAGCTATGAGAAGAGGCTAAAGATCCTTAATCACCTTAGTCTTCGGAAAAAGGAGACTAAGGGGTGATTTGATTGAGGTTTGGTCTGAGTTTAGTTTCGAATCAAGTCTAAAAATCAGAGTTGCGAAATGGTTCCCCTTTGGAATGGTGGAAAAGAATGAGACTTCTAAGAGATCATGCCACGTCAAGGCACTGGACCATGTGATTTTTTTAAATTTTTTTTTAAATGGGGAAACTAATAAGATCAGATAACACATTTCCATTTACCTTTTGTGAGAACCACAAAGATTTGCCCATTAAAGGTAAATAATTATCAGTTGAAAAATCATTAACAATGCAACAATAAATAAACCCCTGATGATAAACTGCTGATAATCCTTGAAAAATAAATCTGTAACTCACTTCTACCAAAACAAAAGTTAGCATAATAGGGTTAGAATATCAATTTGCAATATGAAACTAAAACTCTGAATCTATGTCTGAATCTACGATTTGATGAATGATGGTACCGTAAGACTGTCCAATAGATGAACTACTTACCTTCGTTGAAATGGATTGGGAAAGACTTCCATGTCCAACCATCACTTTTTTACAGCTTTTTATTTGCCAGAATGATTTTTCAATGGGGCACAAATATATTTTAGAGGGTTTCATTAGTGATACGGAGGTTTAGTATGTAATATTTAATATCAAAAATCCATATGCTGCCTATTCAATAGTAACCAGGTGTGTTAACAGTAATATGGCTGTCGTCGTTATTTGCTATTAAAAGGTATGGCAGCAGCAATCAACTCAGAAACTCATTTTGCGTGTTCTAACCACATTTCTTGGAAGTTAATATGCTTAAAGTTTCTTTTATCATGTGGTAGAAAAAAATGGAAAAGTTGGTTTTGCTGCTGACTTCATGGATGAAATCAACATTATGTTGTTTATTTCACAATTTCGCGGACCAAGTATAATGAGATTTCAAATGATACATTTTGCATTGTCACTACAAATGCAAATCGTAACAAATTCTTGACTGTTACATTTTGCGTTGCATTTTAACTCACATTGTTACATTTTGCTTTGCATTTCAACACAAAATGTCACAATGTTACATTTTGTGGTATTGTTACATTTTGCGTTAAATCAGTGTCCCTGTAAAGTCCCATATACTCGTTGAGTGGCAGTAGCCTACTTGTCAGCCATACCTTATAGAGTAAATGAGTATGATGAGAATTTCATTTGAAACTTATCAGGCTTTTTTCACTTTAAAGCACCAATTGAATGTTTTAATAGTGTTTGTAATGTACAAGCTCCAATAGAAAATGTAAATAAAATAACCGTATTTTCGTCGCATAACACTGATGAACCGGACTGGTATTAAACTATCAGCTACTGAAAAAGTGCACGAATTTAGAACAGCTTCTCCAGGCATAAAAATGCTGGACAGAGTCTCAATTTGCAGGACGCGGGGAAAGAGACGGAAATGCTGTGCAGTACAACACAAAGCGGGACACATAGTCACCCTATTTGCAGACTATTCACAGACTGTTCTTTGATTAGTTGCCAACTGTTGTCCAAACAGTCACCACATTCACCAAAATGACGCTAACTGTTCACAGGGATTTGCCAACTGTTTGTTAACTGTTCATCAACTACTCACCAAAATATCACAAATTAGTTTCCCACCGACTGGGGAATACTTAGTGAATAGTTCATGACTCTAAGATCGCCAGAAAGTTGTCAAAAAGTGGCGAATCACTTGTCACCGCGTTCGCCAAACATTCGTTGCTCATTGAGATATTTAACGTAGACATGTATTGATTCTACGTTGATATCATCCGAAAGGGGATGCAATATACTCTATCAAACTATCAACACTTTTCACCCAGAAAATAATGATAGTGGAATAGAGTATCGTGGATGTTGAAGCAGCTTTTAGCTTCCCCCAATATTGCCCTTGAACAGCACTGTGAATCGGGCCAAGACCTGTGATGTCACTCGTGGGATCAATCCTGAAACAATACCCCCATAGAGTAATCACAGATGTTAAAGGAGCTTTTAGCTACCCCCAATATCGCCCTTGAACAGCACTGTGAATCGGGCCAAGACCTGTGATGTCACTCCTGGAATCAATCCAGAAACAAAGGCTATTGTACGTATAATTTACATTGCGTTAAAATATACGTACAATATAGACGTTAAAATTCACTAAAAATTCACTCAGGATTTTTGCTGAACTTGAACATCAAAGTTGAAGAGGATGATTCCAGTGCAAGTTCAGCAACTAGTGACAGTAATGGTGGAGGGGTAGGAGAGATTGAAAGTGAGGAGGAAATCGATGACAATACGGAATTACGGATGCAGCTGAACGCCAAGAGCTACAGCAAGTGTACCAGCAGGCACTGGAGCGTTAGGCACGAGCCAGTGAGTGGGCAGCAAGCTCTGGGGTGCGTTTCCCAAAACCATAGTTGCCAACTTACTTAGTTGGAATCATTGATTGTACGTAGTCGAACTATCTACGTAAGTTGCTACCGTAGCTAGCAACTATGTTTTAGGGAGCGAAGAGCGGAGGGAACCTGAACATGTTCAAGCTTAGAATTTTACAGATGAGTGCCTGGCTGGCTAACAGGAAGCCCTTGGGTAACGATGCTATATATCCTACAATCCGAAACTGGCAGTCCCTTCCAATCTATTTCCCTGCACTGCAAATCCAATTGTGCGCTGCTCTGAAAATATACCAGGTATGGGTGTGACCTGGGCTTCAACCCAGGTCGTGGTGCTCAGTGCTACTCCGCAAAGTGGCCCCTCATCCGGGCGAGCTAAACCAGTTGCCAAACATTTGCATACTTTTTGACATTAACAAATCTATTCTGCTAGAAATATAAAACGAAACTTGGCCAAGGAATGAACAAATTACGACAGGCAGACAACGGTCAACACACTTGACTTTACTGTGTGTCCCTGTTTCCCACAAATAAAAGCGCTATTTTCGCTTGGTTTTTTTGGGGATGTGAGCAAGCTGAAAGGGTGTTTGAAAGTTTTATTCTCTTCCTGTTTGGGTGAGCATCCAGAAAATATTTTATTCATCATATCCATGATATTCTCTATTAGCTTTCAGTTGAGGTATAATTTGCCCATATTTTGATTTCTCAAAAGTGTACTACCCATATATTTCTAGTTTACAGTTTCGTTGAAAGAACACTGTAAAGTATTCTTTCAGTAAATACTTGTTTAATAGTTTTAATTGAAAGTATACCTGTGAGCGTATACCTCATTGCGTTAACATGAAGGATCTGAGGTGGACGCCAATATGGCACACGAGGAAGACACGGACGAGACAGCCATGAAGATGATTCCATAATATCGACTTGCACGACTGAAATAATCAGATTGCAAAACTTCATGCTAATATTGCTAAAATATCAGGTACTATGACGGAACTCAGGTGTTCCGGAAATTAATTGGTTAATTAATTTATGATTACCAATAATACGAAGCGCAAAATCAATCCAGTTCTCCATCTTGAGATCGAAAGGAAAATAAAATTTGAAAAGGATCCATAGAATCCCTTGTAAGTTAACGCAGTAACTCGATTGATCGGTGGCGGTCAGATAATTAGATAATCAGATAAATAAAGATAATTCGGAAATTACTGCTCGCTGTTTTTATTTAAAGTTTAGACATTGTCCAAATTCTTCTAGAATTGAGGTATTTACAATAGTATGCTCTACTATAAACTGTATATTTATAATAGAGCAAAAAAAAAAAAGTAAAAATAATCAGAAAATAAATATTAGTAGCAGCAGTGCTCTCCAGAATTATTGGCCACCTAACAAATATAAGCAAATCAGGTAGTTGAATTTATCCCGTTGGTTTTTCACTTGAAATATTTCCACAAATTCTCCCATAATTGAGAGAAAAAAAATTTTCTTCAATTTTTAACTTTTCTCCAAAATGTGTTCCATTATTATGGGCATCCCTGGAAAGTCCCGTGATTTAAATCTAACTGAATTATATTTCCAACCACATTTAACACTCAATTCACTGGCTCAATTAAGAACTCTTAAGTGGTCAGCTCAATCAGAGAACTCAATCAGGCGAAGAAAGCTGCCAAAACGAGGACACATTGGAGAACCCTAGTGGATGCCCTATGTTCCATAGGAAACGAAGAAGAATATGTCAAGTGGTCAACCCAGACATCCTGTAGTACTATGGCGTGAGGTGGCATTGGTCCGATTACTTTAGACGAGAGAACACAGTGATGACCTGCGATGAAAAGTTGTTGAGTCGCATAAATTAGGAAATGGACATCAGAAAATCTTTGAACACTATTAGGTCAATAATTGGCTGCGCTCCTGAGCCAATCCCTCTAGAGAGGTGCCTTGGTTCCCAGTCCCATTGGGATGAATCAACCTCTGGCTTGATCACCTACTTGCGCACCAGGCCCTGGGCTGAATGGAGAGACACAAGTTAGCTCGCAGCAAAGCATTCACAGCTGCCGTGCACTCCGGGTGAGCTGCAGGCAGTCTGCCCTGTGCTCAGGCCCCGGCCTTCTTTTAACCCGCCCTGGTGACGAGCTGCAATGAGCAGCTGGTGTGCCCTCTTTACCAATTTCCTCCGGGGTTCGGTGCTGTCCTTGGTGCTGCAGCCAACTTGCGGCGCCTGTCCAGGGTGCTGAACCTCTGGAGCGAACAGTTGGAAAATACTCCTCATTTAAAACTTGGCCCTTTTTCCGGTAGTGCCACCCCGTACCCTGTGATTCTACCCACGTGGGACCCCCCTAGAGGGAGGGGTGCCACAGTATATATACAACATTGTGCTACTGAGCAAATGCATCTGAAGCAGTGATTCCCCAATCTCACCTGCGCAGCAAGCCAAGTCCAAGGGGCCAAACCCAAACCTCCTGGAGTGCCACAATCCCTGCATGTGTAAGACCTCGCTCTGCTCCAGCACAGGTGATTCAAATTACTATGTTGTTATAAACCCTTGAAGCTGCTTGATTATGAGCAGATAATTTGAATTACCAGAGCTGGAGCAAGCAGAGATCTAAAACATTCCAGTTAAAGGGCATCTAAAGTCGATTCTCAGACAGGACGTTGAACATCCAATGTTTGCAAGCAAATCACTTGCTTTTGTTGACATTGTTACATGACCTACTTCATTCACTTAAACCAATGTTTTGTGTACATGCATAGATAATCCTTCCATTTTAGTTTGTTTGCGCAGGTGCGGCTTGCTGATTGACCGATAAACAAATACAATGGGAATCGACTTTAGATGCCCTTTTAGTACTCAAGCAAAAGTTTAAGAAACACTGACCGAATTGAGAAGATGGATTTAATTTTTATCGAAGTCATCCAGCACCAGACCGCACAATCTGTTTTGAAATTTTATTACCTGTGCCAAACGAAGTTGGCAGGTGGTTATGTGATCGCCGGTGTTTGTTTGTTTGTTTGCAAGATATCTCAAAAAGTAATGCACCGGTTTTGATGAAATTGTCAGAGAAGGTGAGTATTAAGACTAGGAACAGTTGATTAAATTTTTGCCTATATAGGCCAAAGTACTATATGTACTGAGATATTCGCCAAAGTTCAAGATTTCAAGTCTTTCCAATGGGCCGGAGTTCCAATCACCGTGCTTTTGGGTTTTGCTTCCACCTGGCGGAGGTCTGCACTCTCAAAGTGCTTTTCTAGTTGAATGTGTGATGGGGTGATGGAGGTGCTTGGATATTGGAGGCTAAACCAACATAAAATGGGCAAGAGGCGAAAGACGTCCTCAGCATTTCAGCCACTCAGCACAGACCCAGCAAACAGGTATCCTCCACAAAATGTTCCCTGAACGTTCCTTGGGGGTTATGTTTTGGAAACCTTTGTCCCCTAAACATTTTTGAAGGTTTTCCAAACCTCTAGAGTACCTCCATGGAACGTCTTTTAAAGTTTCTATGAAAATGTTCTAAAAAGGATTCAGAAAGCCTTTATCGAATGTTCAGAGGATATTCTCCATCGGTTTTTTTTTTTTTTTTAATAACCTCTGGGTAACATTCAGGGAACATTTCCTGAAGGTTACCTGTTTGCTGGGGAGATTAGAAATGACACCAATATTTTCAAAGCCTTAAAGGTCCCCTACTCTGTTACCAGGTGCACAGTCAATTACATCCCCAATTCCAAAATATACCGAGTCAAAAAAGAAACTTCACACTCAATAATTTGTAAACATCTTGAAACTTTTAATAAAAGAGTTTTTATTATCACTTGGGGCAAATGCGTTGTCAAAGACATCATGACACACATCAACTCCGACGTGCACAGGTCCGTAGCACGTGCGAGCGTACTTTAAGCTAAAACCATGTTTTCTCTTGTTCCTAGTCACGTGACCATATGAGAGATGTGCAACTGGACTCGCGTTAGCACGTGAGAGTGACATCTCGGAAAAACAAGTTTTTACAGTTAATTATTTGTTGATTTTCAATGCCTTGGCTGTCAAACATTCAGCATGAACGTGCCATTGGCATGCTGAATACAGAAACATCTGTCACTTACGTTGCAAGGGTTATGGGATGCAGTCGACGGACTATCCATGATCTTCGGACACGTCTCCAACACACTGGCACCACAGCTGACCTCGACCTCGTTCTGGTAGCCCACGTGTAACGTCAAAAGCAGTCTTATTAAATTTGTAACTTACCATTTTTACTCTTGGACATTTCTGAAGCATTTCCGGTGGAAGTGGTTACATTATGGACATTACTTTTATGCTACACCATCTATAATGAGTACATAATTAAATAAAATCATTATTAAAAAACTCATTTCGTGTATCTTCAAGTTATCGACCTCCAAACGAATGTGAAGTTTTTATTATGGTTGAGTATAGTTGGGACAAAGTGTAAATTGTGAATAAAATCAGAATGCAATGACTTTCAAATCACACCAGCCAGTATTTAATTCACAACAGAACAGAGTTAACATAGCGTTGTACTTATTACAAGCCATATCAAAATCTTTCCCCTCTTGATGTCACATGGGGAAGTAACCAACCAGAGGCAAGGGGAACTGATCAACTTCAGTAAAGCAGTCAATCAGATTTCATTATTTAGGGTGGTCACTCTCTCTGAACTGGCTCATAATGGGTAATTAGCTGTACACCTGGTGGCATAATAGAGGGCCTTTAATTTTAATAGATTTTTAGTTCAGCTACTGTAGTCAAATTCATTGTGGTCACTTGGAAGGGTTAGGTGAACATGGCTATGGACTTGAAATAACATCACGATTGTGTTAAGACACAAAAAGCACATTAAAAGCCTGGCCCATTGGAGCGCTTAGGTGCGAACTTTAGCAGGAGCATAACTCGGTGTAGGCAAAACCAAATTTCTTCGTTTGTCTCGCTATTGACAGTATTCCTTCACCACAAACAACAAAGATATGTGTTGAAATTGACCGGAGTTCCCCTTTAAGAGGGGAGGGAGAAAGGGATGAAGAATAAAATAATGTTAGGATTGTGGCTCCATTGTTAGCATCATTCACTTTTTTTTTGTCCTCTTCCCACACCTATGATATATTATTGCATGGGTATGTGATGTACACAGATTATTCAAATTAAAGTTATCAGTTAAATATCTCACCAAATACTACCTACTACCTTCATACTGGTCCCAATATATATGCACACACTTTTTCCATACTGTCACACAGCTACACAAACACACTCACAAACACATTC
Source organism: Gymnothorax reevesii (assembly GCA_029721435.1). Classification (NCBI taxonomy): domain Eukaryota; kingdom Metazoa; phylum Chordata; class Actinopteri; order Anguilliformes; family Muraenidae; genus Gymnothorax; species Gymnothorax reevesii. The sequence continues at coordinate 24,128,624 of CM056591.1, read as the reverse complement.
ATCTATAAATCAATGATTTTTTTTTCTCTTCTTACCATTCTTATTATGGCTTTTGTTTTGAAATCTTTTTTTTTTTTGCTTTTTACTTTATTCAGTTTCAAAGTATTGCCTTAAGAGGGGAGGGAGAAAGGGAAGAAGAATAAAAAAGTGTCATGATTGTGACTCCATTATTAGCATCATTCACTTTGTCCTCTTCCCACACCTATGCTATATTATTGTATGGGTAAATGATGTACATTAATTATTCAAATTAAATTTATCAGTTAAATATCTCACCACATTGGCCTACTACCTTCATACTGGTCCCAATATGTATGCACACACTTTTTCACACAGCTAAACACACTCACACACACATAGACCTCTCTTTTCCTTTCTTTCCTTAGTTCCCCAGGTTTTTTGAATACCTAAACTTGCATCCCCTTTCTATCTAGAATTCATACTTGGGTATATATTCTGTTCACCTACTTTGTAATTGTATGTTTAAATATGTTTTCTGTTCATTTACTGTGTAACTGGTTGTTTATGTTGAACTCTTTGCTCTTTATTTGTAATTTCATTTTGTGCACAATAAAATAAACAATTGTCTGCCACTAACATGGCAATATCCCCCGCACGGCGGGGGAAAATAAATAAATTAATTAATTAATTAAAAAAAATAAAACAACAGGGGCCACAAAGTGAGGATGACGGCTTCCATCTCTTCTAGGCTGATGAACTGCAAATAACAAAAGACAATAATGGTGCAATTTTAACAAAACATTCGGTCAGGTAAGCATGGAACATACAACAGGTACTGCCAGATATTTTTTAAATACGTGAGAAATTGGTTTGCTTTGCTGACTGTGTTGGTCATGGTTCGACTGGAAGCAAAAAAGATGCTGGAAAGTTTAAGAAAATATCCCTATCCAAAACCCTAACCCAAACCCATCTGTTTTGGAAAATTTTGAAAAGTCTAATTTTAATCAGAAAAAAATGGCAAATGAAATTTACTTGTATATTCTGAGAGCTTCTCACAATGACTTGAAAGCAACCCTCTCTAGCAGCTTCACGGTGTCATCCACGGATGCCAGAGAATCTCCTCCAGGTCTGGTCTGTCGCACGGATCTCTCTGGAGACAGTTTTCAATCAGACTCTGGCAGTCTGTACAGTTAAAGGATTGGAGGGGAGAATTACGTCATCATTGCCACTCGCAAAATAAAAGACCAGGCATTACAGTACAGCACGTGTAGAAGATATGGTTTATGCAGTTTCGCGTACCGTCGGACAGCCCTTCCTCAAACTGGAATCTTCCCCTGATGATGTCCTGCAGTCCTTGGAAAGGCAATGAGCCGCAGACTAGGGCGTAGAGTAGCAGCCCCAGTGACCAAACCGTAGCCGGAAGACCACAGTACTCACCACTGAGAAACCACTCTGGGGGCGCGTACAGCATAGTACCTGAAAGTGTGAAAGACAGATAAAAAGTGGGAGACTTAAAAAATTTTTTTTGTTTGTTTTTCTTTTTGTCGTACCCCCGGCGTCCGCGTCCGTCCGCGTGCAGAAAAACTTTAACCTTGCCCCGGCGAGCTTTGTTGTCTTTCTGACAACTCTTGTTTTATAAATTTGGCATCTCCAATCCCACCCGAATCTGGAATGCCCAATTGTTGAACTATGTACAAGGCTTGCTCGTATGCGACCCCTTGCTGCCAATTCAGGAGAGTGTGGACAGTTTCCTCCGAATCACTCGCCTGTCAGCCACAGCTTCTTATACACCCATTGGAAGAATCTTTGCAAGTTCAGAACGAGGGTGGAGGATACCCGAACATGATCAGGCTTAGAATCTCCCTGAAGAGCGCCCGTCTGGCCAACAGGAGGCGCTTGAGCAACGACCAAGGCAACTATTTTTTTCCCCTCCCCAGCAGTCCCTTCCCAATTTGCAACCCTGTAGCGCAATGGCCAATTGTGCGCTACTCTGAAAAAGCTGCCGACCACTGCTGGCTGGTACGAAGCGGGGATCAAAGAGAATTCGATTTCTGACAATTTTTAAAAATGCATCTGAGATACGCGTTTGAAGTGCAAACATCTTATCTTGTTTGACAAAATCTTATGAAAGCCATTGAAGGACTTGTAGAAAGAAATGAATTTACAGACTTTAAAATGATAACATAACATGGCGAGAACTAGCCAGTCAGCAAGGCATTTTCCTACCACTAAATTGCGCATTAAACTTAGAATATATGAACATAAGAAGGTATTTAGTATGGTATCCAGCCTGGTCTTAAAAACTCAGAATGTCCACCTCCGTGACAGGATTTAGTAAGTTATTTCACTCTGTAACCACTCTCTATGTGGAAAAAAAATGTCCTAAAGGCTTTGCCGAATTCACCTATAGCTAACCGTCCATTTATGACTTCTAGTTCCGCAAACAGGACTTAACAAAAATAGTTGGGAGTATTTAACTTTCTTAATCCCTTCAACACGCTAAAAGGCCTCAATTGGATCACTGTGATCACAACACCCCAAAAATAATCAGATATCCTGAACTTAGCTTTATGCAGCCCTGAGATGATGCCGTAGTCAACTGAGACTAGGAACCAATGATGTAGATGCTACTATCCTGGCATATTATAGCACAAACACAGGTCCATGTGCACAGATGCTGAAAGACTCTGACCGGAAAAGCTCGTGTAAGGGTCCTCTGTCAGCAGGTCCCCGCAGCCGAAGTCAATGAGCTTCACGTCCAGGTTCTCCGTCTGGATGAGCAGATTCCTCAGCTTGATGTCCCTGTGCAGGACACCCCTGTCCCGGCAGTGGATGGCAGCCTGCACCACCTGTGCCATAATGACTTTAGCCAGGTATTCGCCCATGGGGCCTCCCTGGTGCTTCATGAAGTCATACGCATCCATACAAGGGGACGGAAACTCTAGCACCAGGATGACTTTGTCGTCCTCCTCAAACCATTCCAGGAGCTGGATGACGTTCGGGGAGGTGGGAGGCCGGCACGCAAGCTCCATCAGAGCGACCTCCAGGGGTACAGACCGGGTCATTCCAGCCTGTAGATTTGGGTGGAGGAGATTGGGATCATGAGTGTATGCGTAAAAAGAATGGGGACAGCCTAAGGACTGTTTGACTGGGTTCAAGTTCAACTGTGGAAAATTATCCTAGTGAAGCAAGACATTTGGAAATTCAATGACAGAATTATTTCATAAATTTCTGCGCAAAGGGTTTAGATCAGCATAAGCTGGTGAACGTGACCTTTAACCCGGCATCGCTCCACTGGGGATCGGCTCCTGCTGAGCCACTTTGGACTGTAATGTAATAACCGGGAATGTTAAACACTTTTTGTAATGTAGGGTTGATGAAGGCCAACAGCACAATCTGAAATTATTTGGACAGCAACAGTACAAAAAAGGGCTGCAATCCTGAAATGTTTCTGAAGATATAGTTGCTTATAGCTGCAAATTAAATATTCCAGTTTATACTTCAGCCACATATTCATTATTTTTAAATCCAATATTTTGAAGTACTGGACCAAAAGAAAATTGAGTCACTGCCCAAATGCAATAAAGAATGAACTGTCTTTCTGGCTGGGTTCTGATTTCTGAAATTATGTCTATGTAACTCATGCAGTCGCTCCACTAATGAACACAGTGTTTTAATGACTCTCACAGATAAAAGAGAGATATATACTCACAATGTAAATAGGTGTCCTCAAATAACTGCCGGTTATAAACTTGATGGCCACCTGGAACAGAAATATAGATCACTGAATTAAAAGATGACTACACTGAAACAGTAAATAAAAAAAAAAAAAGAAATATCGGATACAAAATCATTTTAATTCCTTTATGCATGCGGAAGCAGTTGGAAGCGTATCGATTTCTCAGGTTTGTTGTTTAAATTTATTGGACAAACAGGGTTTGATTTACTCAGGTCTTTAGCACAGATAAAAATTTTTAGGGGATGAAAAAGTAAAAAGATAACCAGTGATTGGTGTAAACATATATCATGAGCAACCACAGGCCATGTTATTGGTTGGAAATGTGCTACAAGGATTCAGCAAATGCGACAATCTAAGCAATTCAAGCCCATGGTAAGATGGAGGAGCAACAGAACCCAGTGAACTGGTTTTGCACATAGACAGTAAAAGAAGTGGACAGCGGTTTGGCGCTATTTTTAACGGGAGAGCCTGAAGCTCAATTGAACGAGTTTTCAGTTGGCACCACGCCTACTGTGCAGGCTCGAAGTCAGCTCACTGACGTAAACCAACGTCCTGAGAAGCGGTAACTCGTCTGGTAGATGTATCTTACACATAATTCCCAGCGAGCAAGCGATTGTGTCTGTCAGTATAGTCTGATTCCGTTCCATGTTATGATGTTTTGCGAATTATTACTTTATAGGTACTTCACTTTGTTCGCGATGTGGCTCAATCGTCTCCTGTTTATGATTCGTTATGGGCTCTGGTCTGAACAGTACGGTTATTTACGTCCTGTGCGACAGAAAGTCGCCAGCATTTCACGTCACTTTTAGCCTAGCCTGGTGCCATCGGCTAAAACTGCTTACTATTAGACCATAATGTTACATACGAAGTAAAGACGTCTGCTACAAAATGTAGTTTCTCAGTAGAAAATATTATTGCTGACATTAAGGCTTATAATGTTTTTAGTGTAAATTTATTTGATGTCAAAAGTCAGGCAAAATGAATGGGGGTGAATGGAGAAACTACCGCTCATCTGCTCTCTACTTTGAGCGTTCAGTTGAGCTTCAACTTCCGGGTGTTTTCCTACCCCCTTCGTTTTGCAGGGACATGAGAAGAGTGGAAGGTGTGGACAGCGCAGTAAGGCAGAAACTCACCGGTAGCCCATCTGCTTGTCGGGTTCCAGCATACACAGAACCGCACCCTCCTTGTCCCAGCATAGATCCCAAGGTGTACAGCGATTTAAAAGAGCCTGTCGCGCACAATATAGAGTTAATTAGCATTCTCCTGAGGACGTGCTATCAAACAGGGTCTATCACAGGGTCTATGGCCAGCAATGCCCCAATTAAGAGTCTCCTCCTTTACCAATTCCAAGCGTCTAGTTTTCGTTAGTTGTAGACATAGACTGTTCTACTGAGTAATGAAAATGATTGGAAAAAGAAAGCACTGAAGCTGAATGCCTTATTACTTCCTGCATTTTGCAGGATGTTTAAGAACCACAGATGGAACAAGTGATTGAATTTTGGCATATCTAGGCCAAAGTACAGCTGAGATATAGGCCAAAGTTCAAATCCAGGAATGCTGGCGGAGGTGTGGGCTCTCGCGTGTCCAGCTCTAGTTTACAGATATTACTTAAAGCATATTAACATTGAGGCTGTACCCAAAACTGCGTATAACTTGTATACACAATAGTAGGCAGTGTGCTGCTCCAGAGAACTTGAATCTTAAAAAACTGATGACAGTATCTCTGTGTGATGTCGTTTTGACCCCTCGGTGACTGCCTACCTGAGCTTTGGGACCTGGTCCAGTTGACAGGTGAGGGAGTGGAGCTCGAGCTGCTACTGAGTAGCCAGTTCTCCTCTTCCACAATCGTCCTACGCCTCTTTCTGGACCTATCGCTGCTGCTTGTGGCTACTTCGCTGGGTCCTGACCTTTCCTGCCCTCTCTCAGATCTTTCCCTCTCAAAGGAGATCTCTCCTCGATCCCCTGCGATTGTGAGAAAAGTCACATTTATGGCTGTTTTTCCTGCCCATGTTTCAAACCTGTTATTGCATTATTCGCTAACTTCAAGGAGAAAATTTGAGGACTCAGAGCAACCGCCTGCTGCCAAGGCTATATTGCCAACATTTTGGTGACCAACATTGCATCTGCAGATGTACTATAGAGCAGCTCTTCACTCGAATCTTATCAAAGCACATCTCATTCAGCAACAGATGTCACTGAGCTGCCATTTTGTTGAATCCGAAGTGAAAAATTGTGGTTGAAACAAAAACTGCAGGGATCATACAGCTCTAGGAATAGGGTTGATTGACACTGCTATATGATAACAGACAATAAGCAAATAATATAATATTTGATTTATTTTGCATGTTTCAGGCTCTTTCAATACAAGGCCTTGCCCATCACAAGGCAGATCAGGCTCTTCACCATGGGCTCCACCTTTATACACTGCCTGGGCCTGTCAATCATCTAATTAAATGATTTTCTTCTGAGGGTGCTACTTTGAAGGACGCCCCAAAGCCTATTTGGCAGAGGGACACCAGAATTCTAGGGACAGCCCCTGTCTAAATGCTATATCTGACCTAGTCTCGGGGTCCTGTCGCCACAAGCAGGGGACGGGTAGGGTCCAGGAGCAGAGTCCAACCTCTCACCATCTACAGAGTCCTCACAAGTCCTCCCACGCTTCAAATTAAGCTTTTTCCTCCCTTCCTTCATGTCCTTCTCTCTCTCTGCTCTCGTCTCCCTGACTCTCCCGTCTGGTCCAACATTTGGCGATCGTCCTTGGCTTTCCTCCTCAGCTCTGCTCAGTCTCCCAGCAGCTCCCCGTCGCCAGGTTAGTCTGCCTCTCCCTCGTGGTCTGTCTCTCCGTAGTGAAGTCTCCATACTTTTTTCTCTGGAGATATTTGAAATTTGTCAGTTACAAATCATGATCATGAGCATGCAGCCCAAACAACCTCCTCTGTGGTTTTGAACTCATCCATAACAGTTATAAATCTGAAGAGGATTCAAACAGACAAGTTTCTGGTCAACAAACCTTAACAGTCAATACATAGATATAATGTTATCAGACTAAATTTTATGCCAGTAGAATTATAGTACACCACATCAACCCTATATGCATATAGCAAGTGGTAGCTTTCTTTTCCTGAACAACATAGTCAATGGCTGAAAAATTAAAGCTTGAATCACATCATACTATATGACAGTTAAACAACAGCCTGATGTACGTTTTGCGTCTTTTCGTACTGTAGGTCATTTTACACACTGTTTCAGTAATTTCAATAGCCTGAATAAGGTAAGGACGACAAAGGTCGGATAGATAACCAATAGGCCTATGACCTCCATGCTGTCGTACAGTAAAGGACAATTATGCAGGCAAATAAAATCTGATGTTAGCCTACAAGTAGACCAGAGAACACATGCGCTGGCAACAAGTAAATTATTTTCAAATAGAATTTCTTTCTGAGATTACCGCCAGTAATCTTTCAAGAACAGAAAATTGGAAAGATATATAATGTTATATGCTGGTTATCTATAGCTGAGAATTGCTATATATTTCACAAATGAAATGCGCTGGAAAAGTGCTGACATAATTTGGCAACTGGCTCATGCCGAACAAACCAAACCATAAGCAAAGAACTAGAACAGTGTTTATCGCCATGATCCTTGTGTCTACATGTGGAATTTAGATTTCTTTTCAGCAATCTTAAACCCAAAATATGCTCATTATAAAAGAACAGGAAGAATTTCACACTATACTTTTGATCATCAAATATTTAGGTATTTCGTTTGGTGTGTTCACTGTATGAGTGAATGTGTTGCTATGCTGTGAGCGTGAACCACTGTCAAGGAAGTGAGTGTTGACCCTAGCGAAAGTGACGTCACACTTTTCCAGCGCATTGCTTTTGTTCGCGTTTCCGATTACGTACGTCACGAAAGTTTGCTCCTTTCCGGTTTTCATTGCTGCTAGCAACGACAATCGCATTCTATATATTATTCAAGATGAAGAAAACTTGGCTGCTACGAGTGAGTGCGGAGGCGAGAGGAAGGGAGAGGGGTGGTGGTGGTATGGTAGATGCGGGCACAGATATCTCCATGGTACACAGCTGGACCTGTCATGACAACACTGTCTGCTATCATAAGTGTTTCCTCATTGGCCGTGTTGCTGGCTATTGTTTTTGTGAATTGTTTATTCAGTTATTTGTCAAGCCAGTTACACCCTCAAGCAAATATCATGATATTGATGACAATGATCCCCATAAGGATCATTTATATCATGCCAATTAATTGTAATAAAGCATGATTTTCGCTCCCCACGTCAACATCATTCTGCATATGTGACCACACGAACACGAACGATGAATAGGCCTATGAAACCTACGATAACATTCTAGCTTACGGTGACACGAGACAACGAAAAATGCTCTCACATTGGCTAGTAAACTTATCTGCTCAGTATCTGTCCAAAGCTGCTAGCTAGCTACATCTCACCACTGTGCGAGTTAACATCCATTTAGTAACAACCTCTCTTTATATCAGACTACATACTGCAAGATTGCGAAAGGCTCAAGTCAGCCATTATTGCTAAATTCCAACTTCCATATTCATTCGGCCGAGTCGCTTCTATCCTAAAGCCATCATCTCAAAACCGAAAAATTTGTTTAATTCCTTCAACAAAGAACTTAAATTATCAAATATGTGTACTTTACCAAGTTTGCCGTCTGAACAGATGAAGATTTTCAGAACGACGATATGAAATCGGTTGTGAAGAAAAATTTGAAGATTGCTGCAAAGATGTGCACTGTGTGGTTTGTTTTCTCAGCATGAATACATTTGGAAATAATCAGAGACATATGAAATACTAACATATGCGTCATAACAGGTACTTGGAACGTCACAGTTCCCGGGGCAACTCCGCTGCAATTACGTCGCCACATTGCCTCACACTTGTTCTGTTATGAGGGCCGGAATGCATCATTTGCGTGATGTAAAATGCGATGCCACAGTATTGCCAGCAGCATAGATATTATTATTATTATTATTTAATTTTTTTAAAGGTACATAGCTTCACACATGGTTTTTCGAAGTGGAAGCGGTTGAGCCTAGTCTCAACCCAACGCGTCATATGCTGATACTACCTGACCAAGCGTAGATATACGTCGCAAAAGGAGGTTTTTGGCGTCCTCTTTTGAGGACTATGATATCATTAAAGATTAAAAAACAGGGCTGGGTCGATGGTACGCAGCTGGACCTGTCATGGCAACACTGCTATCACAACTGTTTCCTCTTTGGCTATGTAGCGGAGTATTGTTTTTGTGAATTGTTTACTGAGTCATTTGTTAGGCCAGTTACACCCTAAAGCAAATAGTATGATATTGATGACAATGATTCCCATAAGGATCATTTATATAATGCCAATTAATTGTAATATAGCATGAATTCGCTGCCCACGTCAACATCATTTTGCATACATGACCACCTCCTAACGATGAACAGGCCCATAAAACATACGATAACATTCTAGCTTCCGGTGACAAAAGACGACGAAAAATGCCCTCACGGAGGCCAGAAAACTTTTCTGCTCAGTATCTATCCAAAGCTGCTAGCTAGCTAGCTACATAAGATATACTTTATTGAACCCCGTGGGATAACTTGTCCTCAGCATTTGACCCATCCTATAGTTAGGAGCAGTGGGCAGCCACAGAGCAGCGCCCGGGGACCAGGCCGGATTCGGACCCACGACCTTCTTGCTGTGAGGCAGCAGTGCTAACTAGTTAACATCTATTCAAAAACGACCTCTCTTTTTATTAGACCACATACTGAAAGACAGCTGAAAGCTCAAGTTAGCCATTATTGCTTAACAACAACTTCCATATTCATTCGGCCGAGTCGCTTCTTTACTAAAGCCATCATCTCAATTCCGAAAAATTATTTTAAGTTAATTCCTACAACAAAGACCTGAAATTATTAATTAGCCAATGTGTAAGTTACTTTACCAAGTATGCCGTTGATCCGATGATGATTTTCAGAACGACGATATGAAATTGGTTGTGAAGAAAAATTTGAAGATTTCTGCAAAGACGTGCTCTGCGTCGTTTGTTTTCTCAGTACGAATAGCCTACTTTTGAAAATAACCAGAAAAATATGGAATACTGACATATGCGTCATAACAGGTACTTGGAACGTTCCCGGGGCAACTTGTCCGCAGTTGAGATACGTCGCCACATTGCCTTACGGAAACTTGTTCTGTTATGAGGGCCAGAATGCATCATGTACGTGATCTAAAATGCGTTGCTACTGTATCGCCAGTCCACCAGCGATATTATTATTACCATATTATTATTATTATTATTATTATTATTATTATACACATAGTAGGATATGGTCGCAGTAGAGCCCGGTCTCATCTCTACGCGACCTGACCAAGCGTCGATATACGACGCAAAAGGAGGCTTTTGGCGTCCTCTTTTGACCATTGTTTAAAACGAACGCTATTCCCTAACGAAAGACTGTATAAAAAGATGGACGCAGCACCCTGGTCTGAAAAATGAAGCCCATGCGGAAGTACCTAAAATGGCATTCTATTTAATGGCCAGCAGATGGCGACGTCGGTGGTTGCAGAAAGAAGTTCAATGCTGTAGAAGTGTATGAGAAAATGACCCTGCTTTCCCATCTGATTTTTCATTTAAATAATGTTTTTTTAACATTATTTTATGGTAGCTATAGCAAGTTTCAAGTTCCCTTCAATATATCATGATCTTCATTTTTGTAAATTATGGTCCCTTGTAGACTAGAATTGTTGTGATTCTGATTTTGCCTTTCCATTTTCCTGATCTTATTGCCATGTGTATATTTGGATGTTTGCTTTGTCTGACTATTCTTGAAATGTGTATTGTGATTTGGTAACTCAGATTTATTCATGCATTGTTTTAGTTTTGTTTTCTCCATGTTTTACTTTTTACCATAGTTTTACTCCGGTCCATGTTTTTGTTTATACCATGCTTTGCACTTTGTCTCCCCCTGTCTGGTCTTTGGTCTTGTCATTGCTCACAGCCCCAGTTCTGCGTGCCTCTCCTTCGGGTGATTTAATGGTTTCTGGATTTCAACCCTCGTTCCAATCTTTTTTCCTTCACCTTGCTTTTTCTACAGTATATTACTAACCAATACTAACAGTTTGTTGTTTTTGTTAAATTACGAACCAAGACTAACATTGAATATAATACTAACTTACTAACACCCCGTTCACACATAGACGCTTCTACTATGATCAAAGTGTGGCCGAAAACGTGGCCAATCGCAGGAGAAACGTTGTGGAGTCTTCATAAGCGCAGTATGATCGCGGTAGGGTCTTCATGATCGGGAAGCTCTACGCTCTTGCCACGCTTATTTTGAACATGCTCAAAACAAGCGTAGCGGGATCGTGGCCAACAAGAATCGGGGTAAAGTCGTAAAAAGAGCATAGTAAAAGCGCCGTAATCGTACAAGCAGCGCGGAAGCATCGTGGAGAGATCTTCATGATCGTAGTAAAAGCGTGGTACAGACGGGAACATATCGAGTACGCTCCTACAACATTCCCACTACGTTCTTACTACGTTCCCACTACGATCTCTCGACGTTCCTGACGGTCCTACAAAGACCTACTATGACCTTACGCCGATCATGCCACGACCTATCAGGCAGCAGTCTGTACATGTACATGCACTTCATTACAGCATTTTTTTTTTTTTTTTTGAGGATTTGTACTTACGTTTTTTTAACTGGGACTTTTACTATCCTACATTTAAAAGATAAGTATGTTGCTTTCACTTTGTTACTTTGACACTGGCAACTTAATATTCTAGTTTGAAACGAGTAACTAATTTAATTCATCATTCACGGATTATCTGGATTTGGCATGTTCGAGAAGAACAAAGGTATGGTGGCCGACAGGTACAAACGCGCTGCATATACAGAAATGAGATGCATACACATAAACGACACGCTGCATATACAAAAACGAGATGCAAATACAGAAACGGCATGCAAATACAGAAACGACATGCATATGCAGAAACGCGATGCATATAAGAAAACAGATGCAAAAGAAAAACGCTGTAAATACAGAAACATGCTCCGAATAAGAAAACAGATGTAAGAGGAAAACGCTTTAAATATAGGAACGCGCTGCATTTAACCTATCACCTTGGCCAAACTACCAACTTCCTATCCTGTTTACTATGTATTTATTTTTTCACTAGTCAATCACCATTGATTATTATCGCAAATTATTCAAGTTTGCTTGCGTATTTTTCTGAACAAAGTACACATTCATATTTGTTGAACAAGCCTCTTTATATCTTTCCATGTGACGATTATTTGACAGCAAGTACATCACGTAATGTTACTAACATTAATACGTCTGCTGTATTTGCGCATTTTATTATTAGCTGTGACGGTACGGCCGTCATTTTCCGAGCTCGTGATAGCTTGACCGATGTTCAGAAACGTTGCTACCTCCAGGGGGTCAGGCTCATTCCGTCTTCTGTACAGCGCCAAGCATTTTAAAATCCCTTTTGTACGCATACTAATCTCAGTATCGCCCACCGTGCTCAATAATAGCATAATCTCGCCATGTTTCAAGACAAGCAAGAAGTAGAACTTAATCAAACCATGTAAATGAGCCAAAAGTTTCTTGTTATAATGTGATGTTTTCGCGTTGAAATAACGTGAAGATTTCTTGTTAAAGTGTGAAAATATGTTGTCATAACACGAAAAGGATCTTGAGATAATAAGAAACATTTCACTGCAGACCCGTTTTTTTCCAGGAATGGCAGCAATACGCTACCATAAGTCAGGGACTCAACCACATGACCTTGCCCATTCATTAGTTTCAATCAGAGCCATGTAGAGAGAGAGTCGCGACAACTCCGTTCACTCTAATGGTTCAGTTTTTTTCACAGCATTGGCGGTTCGTGGAGGCTCAAAATAGTTCCCGGAAGTTCGCAAAAATATCTAGTCTCACCGTTCAATTGAAGCGGAATGGATGGCTCATGATGCACTTTCAAAGGGTAAGACTTTTAAAGAATTAGATTTCATATTAACAGCTCACATGAATCAAATTAATGAATGCAGTACAGCTTTTTATCGGATTATCCCCCGCTAAATCAGGCAATGTATTGAACTTTGACGGACTACAAATTAAGCTGGGATACTAGCTAGATGAAGTCAGCAACACATTGCTAGCTAGCTAGCTCGCGTTAACCACGAACACTATTAATCGCAAATTTCGTTCTCTCGGTGTTCTTTCATTCGATTTTGGGGAATTAGATAAAATGCTTCCAAACGTGATTTTTCTACAGGGTGGGGTGAGGGAGTTAAATATTGGCGAATTAACATAACATTGGGCTTGTCGTTCTGGGTGGAGGTGGTGAAGTCAAATGAGATTCAGCATGTTGAAATATGAGGCAACGGTAGCATAATAAAGTGAACGTTGTGTAACTGTAAGAGAGCTATTTTGTTGCCATACACCGCTATTGTTATTTATTTTTCAGTGTTTATTTTTGGCTTCTATACCGTAAACGAACATAATTTATGGATTTTGGATTCTTATGCTTATTATCTGTCTGCATTATGTTGCCGCTGGGCTGATTTTGGATTGATGGCAAAGGGAGAGGGAAGCTGGAAGACCAAGCTCAAGAATGAAAAATGAAAAGTGTAAAATGTGCCAAAAAATGAAGAATACAAGGCTAAGTGGAGAATCACACTAAATACTAAAAATGTTAAGTTCCAGTATTATATCATTGATTATATTAATCATGTTTTCACTTAAGTTGACCTCTTAATGTATGTTAATGACCAATTGTGGGCGCGTTGGTTTTGTGAGGTCGAGGAGCTGTGACACCGCAGGACTTTTGGTCTAATCAAGCTTCTGAAATGCTGCAGGTCAGGAGTGCTGAAACACAGTACCACTTACTAACAACCATAAGATATAACGTTGTCTGACATGTTTGTGTAAGAAATGAGAAGCTACACACAGAATCAGTCAGAATTAATAGAATTATTTCCAGCTGAAACATTTTCATCACTGCAATAATGATTCAATCATTGTTTCTTAAGTATTTGCATGTTTAAATCCAAATAGTGACTTTTTGGGGGGTTTTTTTGCCGGGCAGTGTATTACCATCATTGAGAGTTGATCATTATTATACCTGCGCCACATTTCATACTATAGCTGTGATCAGCAGCTATCTGCTCTATATTTACAGGTCCAGTAGTGCATCGTGATGCTGGGGCCCTCCTCTTTTTCACCACGGGGCGATGCACAAAGATGGTCGGAACAGCATCTGCTCTCAGCCTGGTCTTGCCTTTTTTGGACTGGATAAACTGGTCGGCCTCAAAATGTGCCTGCAGAGTGACTTGAGTTTACTTCCCACGGGCAGCAACTCATTCTTTGATACTTGCATTCATATCCGTAGAGCTGGAATGCACAGTATTGGAGAACAATTTATATTTATTGAACCTGCGTATGCTCATGACTTGTTAGCAAGGTCACAAAGAACATGAGACAACTTTAGACAAATTCCTATCACATCAGTAATTGATGCTGCAATCATACCTTATTAAACATAAATGGCAAAAGCTGTTGATAATGACAACCACTGAAGTTCCATTACGTAAGTTGGGAAACAAAGACCGCTTCTCATCTTTCTGTGCAAAATCCCTTTCAAGCCTACATAGGTTTATGTAACCCTCTGTCCTGTCTTTTTCTCTTTCTCCGCACTAGAACCACCATGGATTCAGTCAGAGATCGAGGACTCCGTGCAATGAGACTGAAAACACCCATGTACCCCAAGTCTCTACTCACAATGCTATGCTAGCCTTTTCCTGTATTATTTTGAATAAACTGGACATAAAGCTTCCCAATTGTGTGGTCTTTACTTATGAAAAAATTGGAATGTGATTACCTCACATATTTTTTTGTTGTTGTAATTTTTGATGATTTTAAGATTGCTCCTGCTGACTTGAGCCAACCATTTCTTTCTCCTTTCCACGTCACTGGGGAAACCATACATTCGTATTCCCCTCTCCCAGCGATTGGAGCATCCCCATGCAGCGCAGCAAACCATGGTGGAAACTATATCCAAGGACAACATGGAAGAAAGACAGACACTAACTGCTTGAAATGCTATTTGATCTCTGAGTTTATTCAAGATTTCCTCAATGAATTCACTGAGGTATAGAAGTACGAATATACAAGATACATAAAATGTATGCCTTCATATGAATATTTGTGTGCTTTAAGGTGACCTGAACTGACTATATTTGATACATTTTTATAAATTTGTAAAAACATTTCTGTCAATGCAAGCCTAAAATCAAATTCTACCTTTAGCATACAAAAGGTCATCAGCACGGTTGATTCGAATTTATGTATAGGTATATGTAGTAGTAAATGCTACATATTGTGAACAGATTATGTTCCACTCATTAGCAATAGATTTTATTAGATACCACATTTATCATCATGCTGCTGCTAATCCATTGACTCATGGTGCTGTCAGTCGATAAATCATTGATAGTCACCTGTCGGTGGTCTGTGCTTTCTGAAAATCTTAAAAATTACATTAGTAATTATTCTGTTGATTACGAAGGTCCTCAGTTTCCATGTATTGTATCATGTCAAAGATGCTAAAACAGTTGGAATACTGCATCTATCGCGTGCAAATGTCATACATTCTGTGGTAACCTTTTTCGCGAATGTTAAGCGTTGGTGACGCTGAATTAAGGAGGCCTGAATGTGCGAACGAAGAAGAAATACCGCTCGCTCTTCACACATCAACGACTATGAATGAATTTAAAATGCATATAAAATGATGTAGCAACATTCACGTGTTGGGTAAATATGGTTAATTAATGTAACTATTGGCTACCAATTTAAAAAATCGCAGTTATGTCTCTCTCTAGCTGATTTTACTTATGCATTTAAATTGCCCGCCAGCGACGTCCGGGAACTATTTTCCGTCTCCGTGAACCACGTGACGATCAAGAGTTTTGGACTTCCGTTGTCGCGACTCTCTCTCTACATGGCTCTGGTTTCAATGTATCCTTGGAGACGATTGACCAATCAGAGAACAGGTAAATGGTGCAATAGACATAACGTTTAGAGGAAAAAAAATCGCGGCCCGCCTGCGTCATGAATATTCACGAGAAAATGCAAAATCTGGCCTCGCTTGGTTGGTAAGCACTCGTTCACAAAGCTCAAAAGGACCTCATTAAAATGCAAACCACGTGATATATTCGGCGTAGGTCTTACGCATTGTTTAGGCTTATTCACCGTAGTCCGCCTCATCACAAGTAACATTGGAAAGCGATTATGACTCCGGACTTCCCGTGCTTCTCTTTACTCAGGGATTAGAAACAACGCATGTGTTTCATGATCGTTTAAATTGTTTTAATGAAATAAGAACATTTGAAACGTTTTTATGCAGTTCCATTGCTTTTAATCCCTCAGTAAAGACAAGCCTGATAATTCCTGTGTTATAATCGATTTCCGTGTCATTAGTGGGGAAATCCACCGTAATGCACGTGAAACTGATTAACTTGATGCACGATGACTTAAATTCCGAGAGTGAATTTCATCGGTGCGCTTTGATTTAATAATTGCTGACTACGGCACAAGACGTGAATATCAATATTTTATCTGAGAACTTCGATTTTACATTTGATTTCCGCAACTGGAATCGACTGCAGCCTGCCTTCTTTTGTCCCACTCGTTGATGGAGGCATTGTTTGTGTGGCTGTTTTACCGAGATGAAATGCACTATAGATGTTCAAGTCGACAGCATCTTTTTGGGGCCTTTACAGCCATGTGAACTCCAAGGAACATGCTAGAAATAATTATTCTCATAAGAAATGTTTGGAATTTAAAAATACAGTTGCAATTTAACAAAGGCAAGTGTCCAACAAGAAAGGGAATTTAGAATTGTAGGTTAAATTTTCGATGAATAAAAAATGCATGCAGCTATATTTTGAAATTTATTATTCATTACTCTTTGTGTTGGTACAGGAGGATCCAGAAATTTTTGAATGGGGATCCCAAAGCTAAAAAGCTATATTACATTACCGACCAGAACTAAGCTACACAAATGTTTACTTGTTTGGGATTAGAATTATTTGGGGGAAGGCAAATTTACAAGATCGTTAAGGGGTCGTGGCCAAGATGCACAGGCAATACCCCAGGGATACCACGATTTTGGAAAGAGAAAGTGCCCCACACCCCAGCGAAATAATCAACTTAAGAATTCCGGGGTGGGTACTCTAGCAGGGAGAAAATCTAGGGTGGACGCACCAAGAATTCTGCATAATGCGTAACTTTTATCCTTGTAAGTATCCCCCCCAGAAAAAAAGAGGAAAAATAGCCAACCCAAAGCTTTATAACTTGAAAATCCGCAAAGGTTTTTTATGCCCCCGTAAACGAAGTTTCGGGGGCATATAGTTTTTCACCTGTCCGTTTCAGATGGGGTCATGACTTTTGACCTTGTGACCTTGACCTTGGAGCATGACGCTTGGTAACAAAAACTTTAACATGGGCCACGGAGGCATCAGTGTTTCACAAAACACATCTTGTTTTTTTTTTTTTTTTTAGTAATAATAAAAGATTTAATATGGCTATTTACTTGTTATACACTCTAATACTAGAGAATCCTTAGGATGTGTAGAAACTGCTTTTAAATGTTAACAGTTCGGAAAAGTGTCCCATGCAGTTCATTTTACCACATTTGTTATTCAATGAGATTCTCAAAGGGAATTTTATAGACTGTAGCGCTGTCCAGAAGCATTTCAGTGTTTCACCTGTTCATGTATGATTTTATGAATAAGCTTACTGTATCACATATGGAAAACTACAGCGCCCTCCATAATTATTGGCATCCCTGGTTAAGATGTGTTCTTTAGCTTCTAATAAATTCAGTTATTTTCTAAATAATATAGGACCACAATGAGTGGTCCTATATTATTTAGAAAAAAAATAAATCAGTGGGAGAAAAATCCCACATTAAGAAATAATTCTTTAACATCAAATCATGTGTGCCACAATTATTAGCATCCCTGATGTTAATACTTTGTACAACGCCCTTTTGCCAACAAAACGGCACCTAATATTCTTCTATAATGTTTCACAAGATGGGAGAATACAGAAAGAGGGATCTTCAACCATTCCTCTTTGCACAATCTCTCTAAATCATCCAGCGACCTGAGTCCTCTCCTCTGCACTCTCCTCTTCAGCTCACTCCACAGGTTTTCAATGTGGTTGAGGTCTGGGGACTGAGACGGCCATGGGAGGAGCTTGATTCTGTGTCTGGTGAACCATTTCTGTGTAGATTTGGCCACATGTTTAGGGTTATTATCTTGCTGAAAGACCCAGTGATGACCCATTTTCACCTTTCGGGCAGAGGCCACCAGATTGCGATTTAAAATGTCCTGGTATTTCAAAGCGTTCATGATGCCATGCACCCTAACAAGGTTCCCAGGGCCTCTGGAAGAGAAACAGGCCCACCGCATCACCGATCCTCCCCCATACTTCACAGTGGGCATGAGGTGCTTTTCTGCATACTCATCTTATGTGTTCCGCCAGACCCACTTAGAGTGTTTGTTGCCAAAAAACTCTATCTTGATCTCATCTGACCAAAGCACACGGTCCCAGCTGAAGTCCTAGTACCGCTTAGCAAACTCCAGACGTTTGCGTTTATGATTGTAAGTGAGAAAAGGTTTTTTCCGTGCATGCCTCCCAAACAGCTTGTTGGCATGTAGATAGCACCTGATGGTTGTTTTGGAGACTTAGTGACCCCAAGATGCTACAACTTGTTGCAATTCTTTAACAGTGAGCTTTGGAGAACTGTTTATTTCTCTTATCATCTTAGTCACTGTGCGTGGTGGCAAAATAACATTGCGTCCTCGTCCAGGCTTGTTTACCACTATTCCAGTTGTTTTAAATTTCTTAATGATTCCTCTGACAGTAGATATGGGCAGGTGCAGGTGAGTGGCTATTTTCTTGTAGCCATTGCCTGACTTGTGAAGGTCAACTCACATCTGCCTTACTTGTATGTGTGTTCCTTTATGAAGAGTGGATAGGAGAAATGGCCTCTCTGTCACGTCATATTTATACCCCAGGGAAACGGGTAGTGATGGATTACTAATTAAATGTTCCTAGATACTGTGATCAACTTCGTGAACTACCGTAGAAATGACAGAAATACTTCAATTACATTTAATTCCCAGGAATTGTTAGGGATGCCAATAATTGTGGGACAGGTGATTTTATGAAAAATGATTAGTTCTTAGTCAGGGATTTTTTTCCCCCTTAAAATTCACTTGAGATGAAGGTTACATTTTTCTACAATTTTCAGTGTGAAAGTATGCTTCTGCAATGAAAATTGAATTTATTGGAAGGCTTTTAACATATATTAACAAGGGGTGCCAATGATTATGGAGGGCGCTGTAAATCAGTTTGAGACCTGTTCCCTCTTGTTCCTCTGATAAACATATTGTATATTTTTTCTAATATAATACCAAGTCTGACTGGGATTTAGAAATATTCATCAGTGTGGGATGCATTGATTTTAAAACAGCGATTTAGATTAGACTTATTACCTTTGTACAATCATAATTGTCGTTTTAAAATTAATGCGTCCCACACTGATGAATATTTCTAAATCCCAGTCAGACTTGGTATTTCATTGAAGAACATTTTTTATTTTTTTCTAGAGGAACAAGAAGGAACAGGTCCCAAACAGCGATTTAGTTTGTCCATATGTGATACAGTAGGTCTATTCATAAGATCACACATGTATCGGTGGAAACACTGAAATGGTTTTCAAGACAGCCCTACAGTCTATAAAATTGCCTTGGAGATTCTCATTGAATAACAAAAGAATGTCATTAAATAACAAAAATATGGCAAATGAACTCCATGTGACACTTTTCCGAGCTGTTCACATTTAAAAGCAGTTTCTACACATTCTAAGGATTCTCTAGTATTAGAGTGTATAGAGTGTATAACAAGTAAAGAGCCATATTAAACCTTTTATTATTATTATTATTATTATTTCAAAAAAAAAAAAACCTTGCAGATTTTCAAGTTATAAAGCTTTTGGTTGGTTAATTTGGAGGCCGCTATTTT
Source organism: Gymnothorax reevesii (assembly GCA_029721435.1). Lineage (NCBI taxonomy): Eukaryota > Metazoa > Chordata > Actinopteri > Anguilliformes > Muraenidae > Gymnothorax > Gymnothorax reevesii. The sequence continues at coordinate 24,108,792 of CM056591.1, read as the reverse complement.
TTTTTTCTGGGGGAGGAGGATACTTGCAAGGATAAAAGTAAAAAAATTTCAAAACATAGCTGCATGCATTTATTATTCATCGAAAATTTAACCTACAATTCTAAATTCTTCTTTCTTGTCGGACACTTGCCTTCGTTAAATTGCAACTGTATTTTTAAATTCCAAACATTTCTTATGAGAAAAGTTATTACTAGCATGTTCATTGGAGTTCACATGGCTGTAAAGGCCACAAAAAGATGCTGTCGACTTGAACATCTATCGTGCATTTCATCTTGGTAAAACAACCACAAACAATGCCTCCATCAACGAGTGGGACAAAAGAAGGCAGGCTGCAGTCGATTCCAGTTGCGGAAATCAAATTTATAATCGAAGTTCTCATATAAAAATCCACTGCAAGTTTGATTTATGTGGTAGGCATCCACAAAGATGGGATTTGGCAACTTGAAAACCTTGAACTTTGATGTCTTGGACGATGTTTAGAGATGCCAAGGCTTACGTCCTATGCGTGTTTCTCCTCTTAGTGATATTCACGTCTTTGTGTCGTAGTCAGCAATCATTCAATCAAAGCGCAGCAAAGAAATTCACTCTCGGAATTTAAGTCATCCTGCATCAAGTTAACCAGTTTCACGTGCATTACGGTGGATTTCCCCACTAATGACACGGAAATCGATTATAACACAGGAATTATCAGGCTTGTCTTTTCCGAGGGATTAAAAGCAATGGAACTGCATAAAAACGTTTCAAATGGTCTTATTTCATTAAAAGAATTCAAACGATCATGAAACACATGCGTTGTTTCTAATCCCTGAGTAAAGAGAAGCACGGGAAGTCCGGAGTCATAATCGCTTTCCAATGTTACTTGTGATGAGGCGGACTACGGTGAATAAGCCTAAACAATGCGTAAGACCTACGCCGAATATATCACGTGGTTTGCATTTTAATGAGGTCCTTTTGAGCTATGTGAACGAGTGCTTACCCGCTTGGTTACGAAAAAAAAGACGCGCGGCCTGGAGCACTTCCGGGATGACATTCTGATTTGCATGTTTTCTTAAATGCAGCACGTTCCTGCACTCAAAGCGTTCTCCTCTTGCATCTGTTTACTTATTCGGAGCGTGTTTCTGTATTTACAGCGTTTTTCTATTGCATCTGTTTTCTTATATGCATGTCGTTTCTGTATTTGCATTTCGTTTTTGTATATGCAGCGCGTCGTTTATGTATATGCATCTCGTTTCTGTGTATGCAGCGCGTTTGTACCTGTCGGCCACTGTACAAAGGTGTATCTTTGTGCAGATGTGTCCGCCAGTGCACGTGGAGCTGCAAATTTATACACACAATTACAATATTCTGTCACTAGATGGAACATCAGGATCAGTTATTGAAAATTATAACTGCCACTAAACTCAAAGAAGTGATTTCATTCCCCCCAATATGTATACTTTTTAATTTAAGTGGGACTCCTCAGTATAATGAAGGCTAAATTAAATAATTCTTTTGTGTATTTGTACCATTTTGTCTGTCACAAACAAGAGATGTTGCGGCACTACCTCTGACACCGGATCGGATCAGGGTTTGTTTTCAGCCAAAATACGTGTGTGTATATATATAGGCTATATATATATATATATATATGCGATATCCATGCGATATCCTAACGTGCAGCAATGATCACACTGGTTATGTGTCTTTGCTTCTCGCCGTTTATTTTCCAACGCTTGTACAACTACTGAACATAACCTCAGCCCGTCTCTGGATCTCTTATTCTGTTTCTATGTTCCCAAGAAAGCTGGCACTACTACACAGGTAGCTCCCCCTAGAGGCGTTTACTAATAATGTTTTAATTTAGACCTTCAGTCTACCACTATATATACACACATCGTCGCCAAAATCGTACTAGAAGCGAACTACAAGCGTGATATGAGTGGCACCACCGTAGCGATATCGTCGTACAGTCTTCTATGTCTGCGTAGCGTCGTAGTATGATCTTCAATGTCTTAGCGGCAGCGTAGTATAAACGCAGTAAACGCGGCCGCTGGTCGGCAACGGTCTGCGTAACATCGTCGTAGAAGTCAGCAGCGCGTTGGACATGGGAGCATCGTAGTACGGTCGTAATTGTTATGGCCCCAATTTGTTATTACATTTACAACACAACAGCAACAGCAAGGGATGACAGACACGGTTTTAAAAACTTAAACACATATAATGAACAGACAAAGACTTTTCACTAGTGCTGGGACTTTAACACGTTAATTTCGATTAATTAATTACAGAAAAAATAACGCGTTAAATCGCACCTTTCTCAGTTCTCTAATTTCTGGCACGCCGGTAACACTGATGCACACACTTCAGCCCGGTAGGTGGCGGTAATTCACCTAAAGTCATAAAATGTTGAATTTCCACTGTTTGGAGCACAATGGTGATATGTCCAAATTTTGTGATTTTGAGATTTTTACCTCCTGTCACACATTTCTATCAGCTAATTATTGAAGCACAATAATTATATGTCCATGCGCTTCAGCTTTAAACAGAATTCACATAGTCATTTTGTGGTATGTCCATCAAAATCTGCTTAAATGAGTTAAACATTGACATTTTGATTAATAAACATGAATAGTATGACTGAGTCATCTGTCTATCATTGCAAACAAACTTAACTTCAATCTATCACCATTGTGTTATGTCACATCAAGTGCTGGAATTGTTGGAGCACGGAGGTGACATGCCCATTTTGGCAATTTTGGCCATGATTTCACAGTTCCACACTTAAGAAAACTTGCATGTTCAGTATACTTCTGAACCATGCAATAAAAGAGTGACAGGCATAAAAATGATGTACCTGATTTAATAGAACATTTACCTAAAAATCAATTTTTCTCAAAACCTCTAAAATGGACAGATAACCATTGCACTCCAAACCCTCAATATAATGGCTATAATCGCACTTTGAGTTTGCACTTTTCTGTGAAGACAGGTGAAAAATGCACAGATAAATATAGATGAAAAATAAACATTTTTGTTGTTTAAGTTCACATATATGTCTATTCATTGATTCAGTTGTCAACCAAAATTTATTTGAATTGAAAAACTTTGCTTATTGTGTCAAATATTGCTATTTGATAAAAATTTCAATTAATCGATTAATTAATTACAAAGCCTCTAATTAATTAGATTAATTTTTTTAATCGCATCCCAGCACTACTTTTAACTAAACTACTATCTGCACTACAGACCAAGATTGATTAACAAGACAAACAGAAATATTTACAGTCCCTTTTTGGTGGGGTGGCTTGGTGATGTCCTGGGTGAGGAAAATGCTCTATGGGGCAAAAATCCACAAAAGAAACTTCACAGGTGTTGAACAGAATGACAGGTCTGGTCACATGTGTCCTTCTTCTTGCAATTTCTCCTACTACTTTACTGTCTCAATCAATCAATCAATCAATCAATTCTCCCCCTTATATACTCTTTTGCAGACCCCACCCACATTTAAACCTCTTTTTTTAAATTTTCTGGGACTTGCCCCAGACATGCCCAGAACATGTCCAAACATATCTCCAGTCTGGGCTTAACAAAAAAAAAAAGGTAAATACTGCCATTTAGTGGCCTATATTCACATCACAGCTCCATTCCAAAAGAGAAAAATTCTGACTCAAAGGCAAAATTTTTCTTTTCAATACAAAATGGTCTATATATACATATCATACAATATTCAAATAAACACGTGATATATATCTACATATTCAAACACGGGATAAGCAATCAGCAATTACATTGTCAGTACCCTTTACATGCTTAATTTCCAGGTCAAACTCCTGTAAAATCAAACTCCAATTCAACAATCTCTGATTCTTGTTTTTCATCTTACTCAAAAACATTAACAGATTGTGGTCAGTGTACACAAACATTGGCTTTTGCCCTGTACAAACATAAACATCAAAGTGTTGTAAAGATAGAACCAGAGCCAACAACTCCTTCTCTATTGTGGAATAGTTCCTTTGGTGGCGATTGAACTTCCTGGAGAAGTATGCCACAGGATGCTCAATGTCATCAGAGTCACTTCTCTGTAGGAGCACAGATCCACAAGCTTGGTCGCTAGCATCGACCGCGATGGAGAACGGTTTGTTGAAGTCAGGAGATTTGAGCACGGGGAAGTGACACAGCAGAGACTTCAGGCGATCGAAGGCTCTCTGGCATGCCTCATCCCAAGTGAACTTTACGCCTTTCTTCAGTTAGTTAGTGAGACTGAGAGCAATCTCAGCAAAGTTCTTGCAGAACTTGCGGTAGTACCCGATCATTCCAAGAAAGAGGCGCAAAGCTTTTTTGTTGTCAGGAACTGGAAAGTCCATGATGGCTTGGACTTTAGCATTTATGGGTGCCACCTTACCCTGGCCTATGACGTAGCCAAGATAGGTGACAGTAGCACAACCAAAGTCACTCTTGTTCAGGTTAACAGTCAGGTTAGCCTGGGTCAGGCGCTGGAACAACGTCTCCACATCTTTTAGATGTTCTTCCCAGGAGTCACTCCATGTGATCAGGTCATCGATGTACGCAGTCGTGTGTGGCAATCCGGCGATTGTAGACTGTATCATTCTTTGGAACGTGGCTGGGGCATTTTTCATTCCAAAGGGTAGGACTTCATACTGGTACAACCCAGATGGTGTGGCAAAAGCAGAGATGCTCTTGGCCCTCTCAGTTAAAGGCACACACCAATAACCCTTCAATAAATCAATCTTGGTCAGAAACTTTGCTTGCCCTACTCTATCAATACAATCATCAATCCTAGGTATTGGAAACACATCAGTTCTAGTTACAGCATTGACTTTGCGATAATCTGTACAGAATCTAGTACTTCCATCAGGTTTTGGAACTAGCACACAGGGTGAACTCCAATCTGAGTTGGAGGGTCTGATAATATCTTGTTCTAACATGTACTCAACCTCTTTCTCAGCAATCTTTCTCTTTTCAGGATTCATCCGGTACGGATGCTGTTTTATTGGTTTGGCATCACCAACATCTACATCATGAGAGGCTATAGAAATTCTTTTTGGAACAGCAGGAAACAGATCCTCATATTTCTTGATCAACCTCTCAAACTGATCTAACTGTGAGGGTTCTAAGTGCTGGAGTTTTACATCAAGATTTAGCAACACTTCAGAATTTGACAATTTACATGGAAGAACTTCAGCTTTAATTCTAGGTTCATCATCTTGAAACTCCCCCTCATCTTCACAAATCTCGGCCATAGGAGAATCTGAAGTGACAGCTGCAACCCAAGCATTTCTGTCATGAAAAGGCTTCAGCATGTTAATGTGACACAATTGTTTTGGTTTTCTCCTATCTGGAGTCTTCACAATGTAATTGAGATCATTCAGTTTTGTCAGAATTTCATAAGGACCATGAAATCTAGCCGCCAATGGATTGGACTGCAAGGGAAACAACACAAGGACCTTGTCTCCTGGTTTAAACTCACGGCTTCTAGCCTTATGATCATACCAAGTTTTCATTTTCCCTGACTTGATTTCAAGTTCTCCTTGGCTAGGTCACAAGCTGCACGCAATCTTTCCTTGAACTTGCTAACATAGTCGAACAGACTGATGTGCGGCTCTTCCTCTTGCCATTGATCACTCAATAATAGCAAAGGTCCTCTCACTTCATGGCCAAACTCTAGCTCAAACGGACTGAATCCAGTAGACTCCTGCACTGCTTCTCTAGCTGCAAACAACAGCAAATGAACACCTTCATCCTAGTCTTTCTCATGGTCATAACAATAAGTTCTCATCATTGTCTTGAGAGTGGAATGAAACCGCTCTAAGGCACCCTGACTTACTGGGTGATAGGCACTAGAAAGAATCTGCTTTGCACCTAGTTCATACATAACCTGCTGAAACAAACCAGAAGTGAAATTGCTACCTTGGTCTGACTGAATTTCCCTGGGAAGGCCAAACAACGTGAAAAACTTTATCAAAGCCTTTGAGATTATAATTGCCTTGATGTTACGTAGAGGTATGGCTTCAGGGAATCTGGTAGATGCACACATGATTGTCAACAAGTACTGATTTCCAGATCTAGTCTTGGGTAATGGACCAACACAATCAACAATGACCTTCAAGAATGGCTCCCCAAATGCTGGGATAGGCTGCAATGGAGCTACAGGTGGGTCTAACTGGTGTTTTCCAACTACCTGACAAGTATGACAGGTTCTGCAAAATTTGGAAACTTCTTTCCGAAGCCCAGGCCAAAAGAAGTGTTTCATGATCTTATCAACAGTCTTGTTAACACCAAGATGACCTCCTAAAGGTAAACTATGAGCCATTGTTAAGATCTCATTCCCGTAGACCTTCGGAACAACAATTTGCCTGACCACTGCCCAATCTGCATTGGCAGGGATATCAGGAGGGCGCCACTTCCGCATCAACACACCATCCTTGAGATAATACCCAACTGGAACTGCGTCTATTTCTTTATCAGGAAGGGCTCTCCTCCTTAGTGCACAAATTTCAGGATCATTAGTTTGCTCCTCAATCAACCGCTTTCTGGACAGAGACAAGTCTCCAGACACATCAGAATCACCAAACCCATCTGGCTGGCTGAACAATGAACTGATAAAAGTGTCTGATAAGTTCTCAAACGGAGAAACCATAGTAGGCCAATCAAAGTCATGAGGCGAACCACCTGATTCCGGACTATTCAATGTGCTGGACGGCACCACAACATCTTCTTCTTTAGCCTTCTTGGCCATAGCACGAGTCACTGCGCAAGAAGGATACAGAGATGGGTCCTCATCCCCATCTTCAGTGCTCGGCTGTGAAGTAAGATGTACAGGGGGAACTACTTTGCCCCCAGCCAGGTCTTTGCCTAGCAACAGAGAAACACCCTTTATCGGTAGACTTGACACAAGTCCCACCTTTACCTGTCCTGTAACTAAATCTGACTTCAAGAATATAGAGCACAGGGGTACAGATACAGTCCTCCCTTCAATACCTTGTACAAGTATGAAATCCCCTGAAGCGGTTTCATCACGTAACTCCAAGGAGTCCATCAACAAAAGTGACTGAGAAGCTCCGGTATCCCTTAGGATATATATGGGGACAGGAGTAGTATGCTCATTCAGAGCCACAAATCCCTCTGACACAAATGGAAGAAATTCCTCCCTCACAAAGTCAGCAGTATCTGGCTTTTTAGCCCCACCAGAAGCAGGCAATTTAGCAGATCGGTCATCTACTACAGGGGTTTCTAACCTTGCTTTCACAAAGGCAATTGGTTTGGTGTCCTTTTCTTTTTCTTTCTTAGCTTTAAGGAACCAACAGTTAGTTGTAACATGACCAGATTTCTTGCAATAACTGCAAACTAGACCACTTTTGTCAGTTGATCAGACCTAATACTGGATTTCTGAGCACCATCACCAGATTTGTCTTTGTCTTTGGGTGAGGAATCTTGGGTATCACCGTAACCCTTTTTCTGAAATTGGGACCATCTATTGTTACTGCTAGACTGAAATTTGGACTTATGTGTAAGAACAAATTCATCTGCAAATTTGGCAGCTGATTGCAAATTCAGTGCTTGCTTCTCATTAAGGAAGGTCTTAACATCATCCTTAACACAGTTCTTGAATTCTTCAACTAACACCATCTCTTTTAGTGAGTTGAAATCATCCTTGACCTCCATAGAAGTACACCAGCGCTCAAAGCAAACCTTCCTCTCATTAGCAAATTCCACATAAGTCTGATTTTCAGATTTCTTCAGACCCCTGAATTTCTGTCGGTCAGCCTCTGGAACCAACTCATAAGCTCTTAAAATAACCTTTTTGACAACCTCATAATCAGAGGAATCATCTGCAGACAAAGCCGAATAGGCTTGTTGAGCTTTACCCTTGAGGGCAGTTTGCAACATCAGAGGCCAGTGTTCCTTTGGCCACTGGCAACTCTTTGCTACCTTTTCAAAACACTGGAAATAGTTGTCAACATCCTTTTCCGAAAATGGAGGCACCAATTTTACCTCCTGGCTAGCACAAAATTAATTTTTAGTTTCAATTTTAATTTTTAGTCGCTCCATTTGGTGTCGTTCTTCTCTTTCCAACTTCTCTAATTCAAAAACTCTTTGTCTCTGTCTCTCTTTTTCTGCTCTTTCCTCTTTCTCTCTCTCAAATTCTCTTTGTTTTTCTTTTTCCTCCCTTTCTTTTTTCTCTTCTCTTGCTAATTTTTCTAACTCAAATTCTCTTTGTTTTTCTTTTTCCTCCCTTTCAATCTTTAGCATTTTTAATTTAAGTTCCATTTCTATATTTGGATTTTCCACTGGAAACTGTTCCAGATCTCCTGGTGCAAACACATTTTCATCAATGTAATATTCAACTATCTCTCTAGCCAGTCTTGCTTTTCGCATGGCTGGTTTTACCTCTGTCAGCCCTAAATGTCTGCAAATTTCTAGCAGTTCTGTATTTTTAAAAGACTTCAAAACCTCAACGGTTGGTGATGCCAAGAAATCATCCATTGCTGTTGATCTGTCAATACATTTATATAGGATAATTCAAAAAACAATTTTACAATTTTAAATGTTAGATTACTCACACAATGGTCTGTCCCGGACTTGAGCCCCCAATTTGTGATAGCCCCAATTTGTTATTACATTTACAACACAACAGCAACAGCAAGGGATGACAGACACAGTTTTAAAAACTTAAACACATTTAATGAACAGACAAAGACTTTTAACGAAACTACTATCTACACTACAGACCAAGATTGATTAACAAGACAAACAGAAATATTTACAGTCCCTTTTTGGTGGGGTGGCTTGGTGATGTCCTGGGTGAGGAAAATACTCTATGGGGCAAAAATCCACAAAAGAAACTTCACAGGTCTTGAACAGAATGACAGGTCTGGTCACATGTATCCTTCTTCTTGCAATTTCTCCTACTACTTTACTGTGTCAATTCTCCCCCTTATATACTCTTTTGCAGACCCCACCCACATTTAGACCTCTTTTTTTTTTCTGGGACTTGCCCCAAACATGCCCAGAACATGTCCAAACATATCTCCAGTCTGGGCTTAACAAAAAAAAGGTAAATACTGCCATCTAGTGGCCTATATTCACATCACATAATGAAGACCATAATTTGCCAAATTGCTTGATTTAGACGCCGATCCGCCCCGATCCAATACTTTTTCTGATCCTAGCTTGATCGGGGCGATCGTCCTAAAGTCGCAGCTCTGTGTGAATGGGGGTTAACAAGCACTTGGGATTGTAAGATGCACCTACTAATTGATTAACAAGCTCTCAGCATTCGCCCTGTTCTAGTCTCCGCCTCTTGTCTTTCCCTAATCTTCTCTACTGCGTTTTTGTGGGTTCTCCACACTTGCTCACGCTATCCTTTCTCTTAGTATCTAGGCACATTAGAACTCCTTGACTGGAGCTGTGTATTTGTCTATAGGATTGTTCCGTGATCCCTGTCTGCTTTTTGGTTTCTGCCAATTTCATGTGATGAGGTTCTCCCTAATGTGTTGCTCCGTTGTAATCAGTCTGACTGCCTGCACCTGAGTTCTGTTATCATGTGATCTCCCAGAAGTGTATATTAGGTGTCTCTTCACAGCACTTCCTCGTCAGATCATTCTCCCTTGTGCCACATTCATTTTCGCCTAGTTCTCATTGTGATTATCTGACTGGACCGTCTTTGATTATCGATTTTTGCCTACTCTCTGTAATTCGCCGCCTTCTTGTTACCAATACCTTTTTTTGTACGACTGATTTTTGTGATTGGTGCCCTGGTTTAGATTTTGGATTTTACCCTTTGGTTTCTGATTTTGGATTGTGGACTCTGTACCATTACCTGCTCTGTTGGGGGTTTCCCCCCCCCTTCAGAAATAAAGCCTCCTTTTGTATTTTACTGGTTCTTGCCTCTGGTCCGTTTCGTAATCCTCACATGGATAAAGCTAGAATATGCTTTAGGAGCGTGGCTATCCTCTGGTCCTTGTCCGATACGATCAGATCCTGAGCCACAGTCCTTCCCGGATCTTCAATACATGCTCTCGTCCAAAAGAAATTACATCCGGTTTAAAAATGACAACAAGGCTCAATTCAAATTGCCAAAATCAAGGCTTCCTTTATAGACCCATTTACTGTTTGCAAACAAAACAGGCTGCGCGCGCAGCTTGGCAACAGAAGTATGGTGGACCATAATAGTTTGTCTAGCTATGCGAGGGCATTAGCCTTCAAAGAACACAAATTCTACCAATACAAATTTACTTTGACAAATGGCAACCCATTTCCAGATCTGCATGGTATCAGTGAGTGGGTAGATGACATTAGTTAGTGGCCCAGTATTCCGTGGCCTGAAATATATACCCATTTGATCGAGAAACCTACCGTGTACACTAGGGAGGAACAACAAGCATACAAGTTACTGGATGCTTATGACTATGTTATCTTCGAACATAAGCAGAATGTTAAATACCACGACAGACTTGAAGTTTTGTGTCTCAAAATCAGAGGTCCTTCCTGGTAAAACACAAGGGCATAAAACCACCGTGTATGACGTGTGGGTTATTAAAAAAAAACTACGTCCTGACAGCTAATTCTACCTCCATGGCAGGGTAAGTATTATTTTGTGTTGCTGGCTTGCTAGCTCACGAGTTTGACTGCATAGTTGTCGTGCAACATGAAATCTGCCTCAGTTTACCATTATTCTCACATATTTCATTTCTTGTCTGTAACCGCGAGACGCACGTCAAAAAATTGGGTACATTAATTTCAATGGAGCAAAGCGCACTGGCAGCGTGTGACCTGCATCAGATTTTTGGTTATTTAAATATTTTGTCTTGTCATGGTTGCTGGCACACAATGAAACCTCACATGCAGTTGTTGCAACCGATATACCTGCTTTTTTACCAAGTCGCAGTTTTAAGAGGAAATACATTATTTTGTGCGTATTTAAGTTTTTAAGCGATCTAAAGTATGACAGAATCTAACTCAAGGTACACTGGTAAGAATTTAACACGGCTAGGTTAGCTAGTTAGCTAATTCGCTGCTGAGTGAAGTAAAGTGAAACATAATCTTAATTTACTAGCCAGCTAAATTTAAGAGGAAAATTATGCCTGTATATAACAAATAGTGCGCAGTAACCTGAATGTCGCACTTTTTCCATCTCTTGAAATAAGGTTTATCGGTAGGTGTTTTCAAAGTTAATTGTTGTCTTGTTCAATATTTTGACAGTTACACCCACGACTTCTCGGTCGTGTTGACAAATGCTAATGTTGATGAGGCTGACGCTTTCAGTGGAGGTAAAAGCATCAAGGCAACGTTCGGAGTTTGACTTGACGCTTCTCTTGCGGCCAGTGGACGTTATACGGATGTGATCCTCTCTGAATCCTGAAGAACTTGAGTCCACCGATGGAATATCAATTCTGACAGCCATACACGCAACAACCAAACATTTCAGTGCTGGTAAAATATCTAATTCAATGTTTGCAGATTCATAACTTGTCAGACTGAATTTGGGAGACCGCTACTTCCAATGCCAAGATGCACATGCATCTTAATGATGACGTCGGCTGTAAATGGGTCTCAGCTCGAACACTAACCATAAGCATCAAATATGGATGATAATAGCCTTCTTTTGCATTTTATATCGACACTCGGTCATGCAGCGTCACTGTATGACCAGTCGAAATGAGAATGTGTTGAGCCCACTGATGTTTTTTTTTTGAGTCAAAAAACTTTATTTAACAAATATAAATATTACACAGAGCAAAATGTCGCCCAAATACAAATACAACACATCAACACATTAACATCTATTACATTTCATGCCAGGTGGGATAAAAGTTCACAAAAAAATCTTAACCCTATAATGCCCCCTGTATCATATATGATACACCAAATTTGAAGGACCATGCCCACCTGGTAAGATGCAATACAACTACGACTGCTCACTGTATCATATCTGATACACAGTGCTGCCACCTGGAACAAAGAAGTGATATTACAGGAGTAGTCTCTCCCCTAGTCGCTCACTTCAAGGTAGTAGCTCCTATGTGAATGCGAATTCATGAATTTCCTTGGACTTTGGCAGTGAAGTTCAGTATTCCAAGGTAAATATTATTATGCATGTTAACGGATAGCAAGAGATAGTAGAGGGCATATAATTTTAAATTTCGAGTGTTGAGTTCTGGAGGGGTGCTGATTTTTGGCTGTATCATATATGATACTCCTGGAATTAGAAGAAGCTCTGTTCAGCCATGTATATTTTGCTGTCACAAAACCTCATGATGAACAGTGGATCAGAATACTACTGTTCAATACTTCAAAAATATTACTGGGTCATAGGTTTCCTCTAATGATGTCTGTGTCTGGGCATTATAGGGTTAAAATGATCACAAATATTTAAAGTTTTTTAAATATTTAAAGTGAAAGCTTGATGGACTCACCATGTATGCCAATGTTGAGTCAATTTTATTTTAGATTTTTATAAATGATTTAGGTCAGGGGTTCCCAAACTTTTCCAAATCAGGGCCCACTTGAAAATCTAAAAAATGTCCTCGGCCCACCTTTGTCCTATAAACAGTACATAGAGGAAATTATGCATTCTCAGAACACTTGACAGCAACAATAATTGTTGTTGTTGTTGTTGTTAAGAAAATGAATAAAATAAGTCAAAAACAACAATAATTGTTTTTTTTATTTATTATTATAAAGATTCAGGATTGAAATGAAAGCAGGGGGATAAAGGAAGCCCAAACTTTTCATCTGTGGTGTACACACAAGACAGAATTAATTATCAAACACAGTACGTGCTCCTCCGATTATGACCCCCGGTCATGATGACCAGAAAGCTACGTTCCGATCATAAACTATATAAGGTTCCTAAAATATTGTGAGGTCAACACTCAATAGTTTATTACTTCTAAATATTTTTTAAAATCGTGCAATAAATATTTGACAATAAGAATCATAAAAAATCATATATGCAAAAATGAATCATATTTTTAATGACCTCTCACGGCCCACCTGCAGTACCACCACGGCCCACACTTTGGGAATCACTGATTTAGCTCATGGAATAAATCCTGCTAAGTTACACTTGTATGCTGATGACACAATTGTTTACATGGTAGCGCTTTCTCTGAATCAAGCCACAGAGCACTTGCAGGATGCATTTCGATGTCTGCTGCATTCATTGTTTAAATTGAAGTTGGTCCTCAATCCAAAAAAGACCAAATACATGACCTTCACTCGTTCTTGCTCTATGAGTATTGATTCTACATTATCAAAATTGGAAGTTACATGTATAGAAAGAGTAACTTCTTATCAATATTTAGGCATATGGCTTGATGATAAGATGACATTTAATATGCACATTAGCAATCTGCAGAAAAAAATTTGGCCAAAACTAGGATTTCTTTTCTGCCTTCAAAAAATGCTTCTCATTTGAAGCCAGAAAGAAAATTGTGCAAAGCTCATTTTTATTTGCATTAGATTATGGTGATGTGATTTATATGCACGCAGCTTCATCTCTTTTGACAAAACTGGACTCTGCATATCATGCTGCTTTTTGCTTTGTTACAAATTCAGGTTCTCGCACTGACCTCTGCATTTTATATGAATCGCTTGGTTGGTCTTCTCTAAATGTTGAAGATATTAATTCAGCATTATTGATTATATTTACTAATATTGATTATCCATCCATCCATCCATTTTCTACCGCTTATCCGGGGCCGGGTCGCGGGGGCAGCAGTGTAAGCAGGGATGCCCAGACTTCCCTCTCCCCGGACACTTCCTCCAGTTCTTCCGGGGGTATCCCGAGGCGTTCCCAGGCCAGCCGAGAGACATAGTCCCTCCAGCGTGTCCTGGGTCTTCCCCGAGGCCTCCTCCCGGTGGGGCATGCCCGGAACACCTTCCCAGGAAGGCGTCCAGGGGGCATCTGATAAAGATGCCCGAGCCACCCCAGCTGGCCCCTCTGGACGTGGAGGAGCAGCGGCTCTACTCTGAGCTCCTCCCGGGTGACAAAGCTCCTCACCCTATCTCCAAGGGCGCAGCCCGCCACCCTGCGGAGGAAACCCATTTCAGCCGCTTGTACCCGAGACCTTTCGATCATGACCCAGAGTTCATGGCCATAGGTGAGGGTAGGAACGTAGATTGACTGGTAAATCGAGAGCTTTGCCTTTCGGCTCAGCTCCTTCTTCACCACGACAGATCGGTACAATGACCGCATTACTGCTGCCGCTGCACTGATCCGTCTGTCAATCTCATGCTCCATCCTTCCCTCACTCATGAACAAGACCCCAAGATACTTGAACTCCTCCACTTGAGGCAAGAACTCTCCTCCAACCCAGAGGGGACATATCACCTTTTTCCGGTCGAGAACCATGGCCTCGGACTTGGAGGTGCTGATTCTCATCCCAGCCGCTTCACACTCGGCTGCAAACCGCCCCAGTGCATGCTGACGGTCCTGGTTCGAAGGAGCCAACCGGACAACATCATCCGCAAAAAGCAGAGATGAGATCCTGTGGTCCCCAAACCGAACTCCCTCCGCCCCCTGGCTGCGCCTAGAAATTCTGTCCATAAAAATAATGAACAGAACCGGTGACAAAGGGCAGCCCTGCCAACATGCACCGGGAACAGGTCTGACTTACTGCCGGCAATGCGAACCAAGCTCCTGCTCCGGTCATACAGAGACCGCACAGCCCTTAGTAGAGGGCCCCGGACTCCATACTCCCGAAGCAACTCCCACAGAATGCCACGAGGGACACGGTCGAATGCCTTCTCCAAGTCCACAAAACACATGTGAACAGGTTGGGTAAACTCCCATGCACCCTCAAGCACCCTGCGGAGGGAATAGAGCTGGTCCAGTGTTCCACGACCAGGACGAAAACCGCATTGTTCCTCCTGAATCCGAGGTTCGACTATCGGCTGGATTCTCCTCTCCAGCACCCTGGAATAGACTTTACCCGGGAGGCTGAGAAGTGTGATCCCCTATAGTTGGAGCACACCCTCCGGTCCCCTTTCTTAAATAGAGGAACTACCACCCCGGTCTGCCAATCCCGAGGCACTGTCCCCAACTGCCACGCGATGCTGCAGAGGCGTGTCAACCAAGACAGCCCTACTACATCCAGAGACTTGAGGTACTCAGGGCGGATCTCATCCACCCCCGGTGCCTTGCCACCGAGGAGCTGCTGAACTACCTCAGTGACTTCAGCCCGAGTGATGGATGAGTCAGCCTCCGAGTCCCCAGCCTCTGCTTCCTCTACGGAAGGCGTAACAGCGGGATTGAGAAGGTCCTCGAAGTATTTCTTCCACCGGCCGACAATATCCCCAGTCGAAGTCAACAGCTCCCCACCTCCACTGTAAACAGTGTTGGCAGGGTACTGCTTTCCCCACCTGAGGCGCCGGACGGTTTGCCAGAATTTCTTCGGGGCCGACCGATAGTCCTCCTCCATGGCCTCCCCAAACTTTTCCCATACCCAAGTTTTTGCTTCCGCCACCGCCCGGCCCGCAGCACGCTTAGCCTGCCAGTACCGGTCAGCTGCCTCAGGCGTCCCGTGAGCTAGCCAAGCTCGGTAAGACTCCTTCTTCAGCTTGACGGCATCCCTTACTTCCGGTGTCCACCACCGGATTCGGGGATTGTCGCCACGACAGGCACCGGAAACCTTACAGCCACAGCTCCGAACAGCCGCGTCAACAATGGAGGTGGAGAACATGGTCCATTCAGACTCAATGTCTCCAGCCTCCCTTGGGATCTGGTCAAAGCTCTCCCGGAGGTGAGAGTTGAAAACCCCTCTGACAGAGGGTTCCGCTAGATGTTCCCAACAAACCCTCACAACACGTTTGGGCCAAGTCTGTCCAGCTTCCTCCTCCGCCAGCGGATCCAACTCACCACCAGGTGGTGATCAGTGGACAGATCAGACCCTCTCTTCACCCGAGTGTCCAAGACATACGGCCGAAGGTCAGATGACACAACCACAAAGTTGATCGTTGACCTCCAACCTCGGGTGTCCTCTTGCCACGTGTACTGATGGACACCCTTATGCTTGAACATGGTGTTCGTTATGGACAAACCGTGACTAGCACAGAAGTCCAATAACAGAGCACCGCTCGGGTTCAGATCGGGGAGGCCGTTCCTCCCAATCACGCCCCTTCAGGTAACACTGTCGCTACCCACGTGGGCGTTGAAGTCCCCCAGTAGAACGATGGAGTCCCCAGTCGGAGCACTTTCCAGTACCCTTTCTACGGACTCCAAGAAGGTCAGGTACTCTGCACTGCCATTCGGCCCATAAGCCGAAATGACAGTGAGGCACCTGTCCCCGACCCGAAGGCGCAGGGCAGCGACCCTCTCGTTCACCGGGGAAAACTCCAACACCTGACGGCTAAGCTGGGGGTCTATAAGCAAACCCACACCAGCCCGCCGCCTCTCACCGTGGGCAACTCCAGAGTAGAAGAGAGTCCAGCCTCTCTCAAGGAGTTGGGTTCCAGAGCCCAGACTGTGCGTGGAGGTGAGCCCGACTATCTCTAACCGGTATCGCTCGACCTCCCGCACAAGCTCAGGCTCCTTCCCCCCAGTGAGGTGACATTCCATGTCCCCAGAACCAGATTCAGAGTCCGGGGATTGCGTCGCCAGGGCCCCCGCCCACGACTGCCACCCAAAACACAAGGCATCAGCCCCTTCTGAACCCTCCCGCGGGGGATGGGGCTACGGGAAAGCGGGCCCACGTCGCTCGTTCGGGCTATGCCCGGGCGGGTCCCGTGAGTGGAGACCCGACCACCAGGCGCTCGCCTACCAACCCCAACCCCAGGCCTGGCTCCAGGGTGGGGTCCCGGTGATGCCAATCCGGGCGACGTAAGCATCCTCGATTTTTGAGCATTCATTAGGGGTTATATATTGATTATATATATATATTTTTTATCATTATTCATTCATCGCTCATACTCATAATCAATAACCATATTATGTAGGCAGCAAAAAGGCACACACATATAACACACACACATACATACAAGTGGTTCACATACTGCAGGGCAGACACACACATAACATAACACAAAAAAACAAACAAGCAGTTCACACACAGTTAGACACATAAATACAAGCAATTCAGTTCACACTTGCATGAGCTGCTCACACACATAAGCAGGCTTTTGTTTAGTTGATTCAAAAAACATAATCAGAGGATGTATTTGATTTCTGTAGCTTTGATCAATATTTGTTCAGCAAAATCATAATTTGTTACTGAAAAACACAATCAATTGAATTATTTGTAATAATTTGATATGCATCGAATTCATCCACTGGTTTCTTTTTCTTTTTATCAAATTCATCTGGCTGAGTGTGGCTGCAGGTCACTTAAGGTGACGCGCATGCGTCTTTGCTCTGCATTCCTGAGGGGTTACCTAACTGGAATCTCAGGTTGCCTGTCCAATTGTAGTGCGAGAATGAAAAGGGGAAGGACCATATTTGCCTGTATAAAACGGTGTGCTCAAGCTAGTTTCTTGAGTTTGTCTTGGGATTTTTTGGAGTCAGTTCGTGAGGGAGAAGTTCGTCTTACAGTTCGTCTTGGTATTTTTTGGAGGCAGTTTGTCAGGGAGGAGATCGGGAGTTCTTCTTGGGGGCAGTTCCTCTTGCGCAGGAGGAACTCGGCTTTGCATTTTTCAACATGACACAATAAAGCCTAATTTTCTTTTTCAGAATCTGACTCTCTCCAATTGCTTGAGGATGGGGGAATCTCAATATGTTGAAGAAAATCTACAACATAAACCATAGGAGAAAAACACACGTTGCTATTTATTGTAAAAACATTGTTAGGTAAAGTGCCAACTTAGGCTGTATCTCCAGCCTTTTATCCCATCACACTAACAACTATTGTACTAGATCAACTAATCGGATCCTTTTAAACGTCCCTGAAGTGCACCAAGAGCTTGGCAAAACTGCTTTCGCCTCTTATGGACCCTGGGCATGGAATGAGTTGCAAAATACTCTTACCTTCAGAGCACTCCCCTCTTTAAATTCTTTTCAAAGACTTTTACCAACTGCCTTGAAGGAAACATGTTGCTGTTTTACATAATCTGTGATACTGAGATGGAATCTGTTACAGATATCTTGATTATGGCCTGTATGTTTTTCCATTAATTATTACCGCTGTGCTGCTTTTTTATATTGTGTATACTGATATGTGATTTTTTTTTTGTGCCTTTCTTTTTTATGTTTATATGATACAACTATTTATGCTGCTGCCTTGACCAGGACTCCCTGGAAGAAGAGATCTTGTATCTCAATGGAACCTTCCTGACTAAATAAAGGATAAATAAAAATAAAATGAATAAATAGCTTGAATCCATTGTAAAGAGCAACAAAAAAAGGCTTTCTATGTGTAAATTTGCATTTCTGTATATAAAATTTGGACAAAATTATGATGAGATTAATAATAAATGATTTGTTGGGTTTTTCCGTATCAATGTTAGAGTCAGAGAGTCCAAACAGTACAACGCTGCAAAACAGCTTAAAACCTTTTTCAATATTGTTAGCAATAAAGTTACAACTGTCAATCCAGAGGCTTTTGACAATGGGGCAGTGCCAAAATAAATGAGTGACAGTTTCAGTGTTAACAGAACAGAAAGTGCATTTCACATCAATGTTTTTTTTAATCTTTTGACAAAATGGTCATTCGATGGATAAAATCTATGTAATATCTAAAATGAAATTTCTCTAGTTTTGTTGGTCAACAGGTATCGGTTGGGTAAGAGCCAGACCTTTTTCCAGTCAATAAATTCCATGTATTTATTCCAGTGTGAGACCAAATAGAGAACAGAAATTACATCTCTTTTAAGTAGGGATCTAATCAATTTATTGTTTTTACCATGGTTGCGGGAAAAACAGATTTTACCAGCTGGAGTATCAGTCACAGACAGCAAGGATAATTGATGGGTTTCCACTCTTGGTTGAGACCTAAACAACACGTAAACCCCAGACGAGACTTTAGTAAAATCACCAGGTGATTAAGGATTAAAAAGCTCATTTTGTGGATTTCAACATATGAAATGTTATCCATGTTCTATTGTAAACAACATATTGGCTCATGTGATCTGAAAGTCATTGCATTTTGATTTTATTCACAATAACACTTCGTCCAAACTATTTTGTAATTTGGGTTGTATTTGAATTTATCTTAAAAAGATGTTATATTGTTTTTTCTATTTGTTTTTTTTTGTTAAGATCAAAATGACATTTTATTTTTTTTTTTAGTATGTAGTGTTTTTTGTTGTTTTTATAAAAAGGACATTTTGCTTTCTTTTACCACAACACAGTACCTCCTGATATATTCATTTATGTGAGGAATTAAGGAGGAGAATATGTGTTAAAATTAAAAGTACATTTTATCGTTGAGTCATGCATTTCATTTTTCGACTGTACACCACAGTATTATTGAGTTGGTTGGTTGGTGGGAGATACATTTTGTCGTGGCTTGACTGACTAACGAATTGACCTTTGACTCATTGACGAATTTCTTTGTGGACCTTTAAGATTTGTATTTGAGGACCCCTGGTCAACACTGTATTCAAAGGCTGTTCTGAACATGGTGAAACCATACCTGTCGTAAGTGGGTCTTGCTGGCAAGGCTTTGATACACTCAAAACTTGCTGGCACTTCAGTTTTCGAATAGTGGACCCTTCCAGCTTCCAGAAAAGGTAAACCGCGTGTTTCTCGGCCTTCACATAAATATTTGGCTTTTTTTTTACCCCTTAAAGGCTCACTGTCCCTGCAAGAATTCAAACTGAAATTGCTGTGTTATGGCCCCAATTTGTTATTACATTTACAACATAACAGCAACAGCAACAGCAAGGGATGACAGACACAGTTCTAAAAACTCAAACACATTTAATTCACAGACAAAGACTAACACTAACCTACACTACTGACCAAGATTAATTATGTACAAAACATAAATATTTACAATCCCTTTTCGTGGGGGTGGCTTGGTGATGTCCTGGATGATGAAAATGCTCAAACACAGGCAAAGAAATCCACAAAAGAAACGTCACAGGTCTTGAACAGAATGGCAGGTCTGATCATCTTCTTGCAATTTCTCCTACTACTTTACTGTCTCAATTCTTTTCTTTATATACTCTTTTGCAGACCCCACCCACATTTAGACCTCTTTTTTTTAATTTTCTGAGACTTGCCCCAGACATGTCCAGGACATGTCTAAACATGACTCCAATCTGAGCTTAACAAAAAAAGGTAAACACTGCCATCTAGTGGCCTATATTCACATTACAGCTGGCATTGACAAATTTATGATGCCACATCATCACCCCACAAGCCCATGTAGTTGACTTCGTTGTCGACATTCACATAAATAAAACCTCTTCTGGAATCCTTTAAAAAGGGTGCCAGGGTCACACATACAGGAGTCCAGCAGCCAGCAATGGTGATTTATATACATCACGTAGAATAGCTTGACTTGCAGGGGTCAAACATTTTAACCCTTTTCACATAAATAAAATGAGCCAGCTCCCGGCCTAATTAAGGGTAAATGGCAACATATAGGAGTAGCTGAGCTGACGTCACAGAGTGACGTGTTAAAGGAATTTTGATTTTACATTCCTGGTTTTACCTTCGCAAAAAAAAACTCAGAAGACCCAGAGAAAAAAATCAGTCGGAGACAGAGAAGTTAATATCAAAGCCAAAGTCCGTTTACTTTTTTGCAAAAAAGGATCCCCATACAAAGTCAAGTCAGCAAAATGGAGGAGGATACACAATTAGAAAGTTCTCTGGTATTTGTAAGAATACTCCATGGCGTTCTCTTCCCCCCGTGCTGATTTACACATCACGCAAGCCTTTGCCGTCGCACGCAACTGCGTCAAGTTGGTACGTAACCACATCAAGTTGTCAAGGGATACACACACGTCTTGCCAGGGAGGAGAGCACCTGCCTTCTCTCTCAGCTCTGGCTCCAGCTTATCTTGTTATGGGTTCCAGAGCTTTCTATAAACACATAAACTTAGAGAAAGAGAAAAACATCTTGTCCTTGGACATTCAAGTTGTCATGACTTTACATAGGCTACATGTCATGACACACTAGTACAGTTATGTTGGCCCCTGCTAAATCAGAAATATGCAAGCACACACACACTCTAGGCCTAAGAAGTTGTGAACTAAAACAGAATATGAGCAAGGAAAAGCAATTAATAATAATTAAATGAATCAATAAAAAATGTCTCCACAGACGTGAAAACATTTCTGACAAAATGTAATCATGCAATTCACTTAAAAGAAATTGTAATCTGATTACTAATGTTTCAAAACGTAATTTACTCTGATGATAAGTACTTACCTGATAACCTAAAGTGAATGCGAACCGTCTGTTACGGTAAAATACTAGATAATGGCTACTACTAAAACTACTTAACATCATAAAATTAGATAAAAAGTCTCTGATTCATGTTCAGCTATGAAGAATAAAGTCTGCACACTGAAGGACAATGCTTCCCAAAAATGTATTGTGTCAACGTTTCATATCCTGATGAAGAT
This sequence comes from Gymnothorax reevesii, assembly GCA_029721435.1. Lineage (NCBI taxonomy): Eukaryota > Metazoa > Chordata > Actinopteri > Anguilliformes > Muraenidae > Gymnothorax > Gymnothorax reevesii. Next base: position 24,087,282 of record CM056591.1, on the reverse strand, counting down.
CGTTCTGATCGAAACGTTCACATAATAAATTTTTGCGGAGCATTGTCCATCAGTGTGCGAATTCTATTTCTCATTTTATTTGTGGATTCTCAAATTGTCCTGCACATGTATTTGAGTGGATGTGCATGCTCTATTTTTTTTATTTCATTTTAAGCATTCATGTTCTGCTAGTACCCACAGTTTAGATATGCAGCAAAATTTGAAACTTTTAATTACCTAAAATATGCCCTGATTCAATTACAAATAGCTTGTTGAAAACTGGAATCCCAAAAAACTGATATGAAGACGCAGAAACAGGAGACAATATTATATGTCTAAGTGAAACTTGATGTTAACTATTTCCAAAAACCTTTTATTTTCATGTTTTTCGAAAAGTAAACAAATTAACAACCTCATTTCCACAAGAATTGGGACATTATGTACACGTACTGTAGCAAAAAAAAAGAACTTCAAGTTCATTTATTCAAGTAAATAATCAAACCTCATACCGGAAGTGGGTGTGTTTTATACTTGTAAGTGTACTTTGAGATCTCTTAGGATTAAATTGGCTCACTTCGAAGGTGCAAGAGAAGTAAACTTTGAGGTTACTCAAGTTACCAATTAATGTTTTATTTTTTAATTATATGATGAAATGAACAGTAAGTACTAGTTATACATTTCTAGCCTAATCCTAAGTTTATGAAAGCACATATTAAGTATCCTGTTCGTCAAATTTGCTGCACTTGTCCAAGTTATTTCACACAAGTCCACTTTTTTGTTTAAGAAAGAATAATTTATGAATACTTCAACTGTAAGAGCAGAAAACTTTGAGTCAGCTTCATAGCTTCCTTCTGCAAAAATTCTGCATTTAGTCTCCAAGTAGTCGCAATATTCGCTAACCTTTCGCTGATCACACTTTGATTCGCCAAGGTGATTTGAACATGTTCAAAATTTTGAATAATTTTTGGCAAATATGTCTTTCTGCCAGATGGTCCGCAAATACTCGCCACAGTCACCAACTGTTCATCAATCTTTCTCCCTCAAGAATGCGGTGATTTGAAGAATAGCCACTAGCAGAACAGTTGGCAAACCTTGTATTCGCCATGCTTTAGGGCAGGACTCAGTATTTTTCAGTTCAGTTTTTCTGAACATTCATTTTGCTTGCTCGAACTTCGTTGTTAGTGTACAGCAGTCTGGCCAATGATACTGGAAATAAATGTAACACTGCCCGAGTATAATCTCTACTTCAAGACAAAACATTAAAATTCGCACGTATTCTAAGGAATTATTTTCTGACATTGCGAGAAATCTAAATAGCGAATGCCAACATCGTACTCAGCTTTAGAGTCTCTCGTAATTCAACCAAAATGCATCCTTGGTTATGTCAGTGCCCTGATTCAATGCAAAATGTAACAATGAAAAATTTGTTGCATTTTGCGTTTGTAGTCACAACGCAAAATGTAACGTTTAAATCCTCATTTTATTTAGTCTGCGAGCTTGTGAAATGGTCAACTTTATACTGATTTAAGCCATGAAGTCAGCGGCAAAACTAACTTTTCCATTTTTTCTACCACAAATATAAGAAACTTTTTTATTCAAGCCAGGTGTGAGTATAGTGTATATAATGCTTCCATTAGTGTATTAACTTCCAAGAAGTATGGTTTTAGCATGTGAAACGAGTTTCTGATCACGATCGATTGCAAAATTTAAATTATTACATTATGCGTTGCAGTGATAATGCTAAATGTGTGAGGATTTCCGAAATGGACCATTCACGAGAACCAGTAAAATGTAAAATGGAGGCTTTATTTCTGAAGGGGGAAACCCCCCAAAAGAGCAGGCAACAGTACAGAGTCCACAATCTAAAAGCAGAATCCAAAAGGCAAAATCCAGAATCATAAACAGGGCACCAATCACAAAAATCATGGCCAGACGAAAAAGGTTCAAAACACAAGATGGCGGTGTTATGGCCCCAATTTGTTATTAAATTTACAGCAACAGTAACAGCAAGGGATGACCGACACAATTCAAAACCCAAACACATTTAATCAAACAGACAATAACAACAAACTAATCTACTATCTACAACTACGACCAAGATTGATTTATATACAAACAAAACAGAAATATTTACAGTCCCTTTTGTTGGGGTGGCTTGGTGATGTCCTGGGTAAAGAAAAATGCTCAAACACAGGCAAAATCCACAAAAGAAACTTCACAGGTCTTGATCAGAAATGACAGGTCTGGTCATCTTCTTGCAATTTCTCCTACTACTTTACTGTCTCAATTCTTTTCCTTATATACTCTTTTGCAGACCCCACCCACATTTAGACCTCTTTTTTTTAACTTTCTGAGACTTGCCCCAGACATGTCCAGGACATGTCTAAACATGACTCCAGTCTGAGCTTAACAAAAAAAAGGTAAATGCTGCCATCTAGTGGCCTATATTCACATTACACCTCCATTCCAAAAGGGAAAAATTTAGACTCATAAAGGCAAAATTTTTCTTTTCAATACAAAATGGTTAAGTGAACACTTGTCTATATATACATATCATACAATATTCAAACACATGATATATATATACACATTTAAACACGGGATAAGCAATCAGCAATTACATTGTCTGTACCCTTCACATGCTTAATTTCCAAGTCAAACTCCTGTAAAATCAAACTCCAATTCAACAATCTTCGATTCTTGTTTTTCATCTTACTCAAAAACATTAACGGATTGTGGTCAGTGTACACAATCATTGGCTTTTGTCCAGTACAAACATACACCTCAAAGCAAGGGCGTAATAATGGTGTTGACATTGGTGGGGACATAATTTGCCTCCCATGCCTCCCTATGTCATGACCTACTCTACTCTAAATACAGCCTCATCAATCAGCAATACAGTGTGTTGCTTAATTTCCACATGAAATATACCTGTCTGCCTGATGGAGACTGATCTGCAGAGCTGCTGTGTTGTGGCTGTAAAACAAAATTTATGATCAAGAAACACTACCTATTTTTGTCTCTTGTTGCATAATAATAATAATAATAATAATATACATTTTATGCTGGCTGGCTGGCTGTTTATTGCATTAATAATACATTGTCCTTCTATATTATTACTCACCTAACCATTCCATCAAAAGCCCTATTAGGACGGGACTAGTTTTATGGGGGGACGTAGGGTAAAAATGCATTCAGATGCATCAACATGCATTGTGGAGATGGCGGTCACCTGACAACTGTCACAACTCACAACAGTGCGTGCGTGAAGATCTACCCCTCTCACGTTCTGTTCTCTCGTCCGAATAGGGCTAAAGATAATTCTAAAAATTATGTAAAGATTTTCTGTTCTTATTTCACTCCGCTCTAAGAGACTTTTAGCATGATTAATCTGTTTCAGTAGAATCCGTGTCAGACTGCAACGCACCCCCCCTCCAAAACGTCAAGCATGGGAATGGGAAGCACGGAAGTTATTAGGCTACTGCATGTTGAGGTTTATGCTGTGCTGCTGGAAAAACAATGAAAGCGAGCGCTTGGAAGAGAAAATGCCTCGCGGTCTGAACAGGTTTTTACAAGACTATTTTGTGTGAGTAACTTACCATTGACAGGGTGAAATAATGTTTAATGTCCGCCTTTTATCTTTTCCTGCCCGAGTCAGACATGATTCCCCGAGCCAGCGACAGTAGACGCCGTTATTACTCCGTTATTTTTTATTTTCACCGCGTAGCCTATCAACTTACCAATGACAACCCAGTCATGATGATGGATACAGGAAGGGGAGCCAATCACAGATAGCAAGGCTTTCCCCACCAATGACACGCCGTCTTTGAGAGGCGGAACTAAGGAGGGGAAATTTAACCTTTGGTGTCCCGAATGCCGTGCAATGCCCCATTCAAAATTGGTATGGTGGACATTTTAAACACATCAAAATATTGGTATGGACACGTCCATAGCGTCCATACGCATTTTTACGCCCATGCCTCAAAGTGTTGTAAAGAAAGGACCAGAGCCAACAGTTCCTTCTCTATTGTGGAATAGTTCCTTTGGTGGCGATTGAACTTCCTGGAGAAGTATGCCACGGGATGCTCAATGTCATCAGAGTCACTTCTCTGTACGAGCACAGATCCACAAGCTTGGTCGCTAGCATCGACCGCGATGGAGAACGGTTTGTTGAAGTCAGGAGATTTGAGCACGGGGAAGTGACACAGCAGAGACTTCAGGCGATCGAAGGCTCTCTGGCATGCATCATCCCAGGTGAACTTTACGCCTTTCTTCAGTTGGTTAGTTAGACTGAGAGCAATCTCAGCAAAGTTCTTGCAGAACTTGCGGTAGTACCCGATCATTCCAAGGAAGCGGCGCAAAGCTTTTTTGTTGTCAGGAACTGGAAAGTCCATGATGGCTTGGACTTTAGCATTTATGGGTGCCACCTTACCCTGGCCTACGACGTAGCCAAGATAGGTGATAGTAGCACAACCAAAGTCACTCTTGCTCAGGTTAACAGTCAGGTTAGCCTGGGTCAGGTGCTGGAACACCGTCTCTACATCTTTTAGATGTTCTTCCCAGGAGTCACTCCATGTGATCAGGTCATCGATGTACGCACCCGTGTGTGGCAATCCGGCGATTGTAGACTGTATCATCCTTTGGAACGTGGCTGGGGCATTTTTCATGCCAAAGGGTAGGACTTCATACTGGTACAATCCAGATGGTGTGGCAAAAGCAGAGATGCTCTTGGCCCTCTCAGTTAAAGGCACACACCAATAACCCTTCAATAAATCAATCTTGGTCAGAAACTTTGCTTGCCCTACACTATCAATACAATCATCAATCCTAGGTATTGGAAACACATCAGTTCTAGTTACAGCATTGACTTTGCGATAATCTGTACAGAATCTAGTACTTCCATCAGGTTTTGGAACTAGCACACAGGGTGAACTCCAATCTGAGTTGGAGGGTCTGATAATATCATGTTTTAACATGTACTCAACCTCTTTCTCAGCAATCTTTCTCTTTTCAGGATTCATCCGGTATGGATGCTGTTTTATTGGTTTGGCTTCACCAACATCTACATCATGAGAGGCTATAGTAACTCTCTTTGGAACATCAGGAAACAAATCCTCATATTTCTTGATCAACCTTTCAAACTGATCTCTCTGTGAGGGTTCTAAGTGCTGGAGTTTTACATCAAGATTTTGCAACACTTCAGTGTTTGACAATTTACATGAAAGAACTTCAGCTTTAATTCTAGGTTCATCATCTTGAAACTCCCCCTCATCTTCACAAATTTCGACCATTGGAGAATCTGAAGTGACAGCTGCAACCCTAGCATTTCTGTCATGATAAGGCTTTAGCATGTTAATATGACACAATTGTTTTGGTTTTCTCCTATCTGGGGTCTTCACAATATAATTGAGATCATTGAGTTTTGTCAGAATTTCATAAGGACCATGAAATCTAGCCCGCAATGGATTGGACTGCAAGGGAAACAACACAAGGACCTTTTCTCCTGGTTTAAACTCACGGCTTCTAGCCTTATGATCATACCAAGTTTTCATTTTTCCCTGACTTGATTTCAATTTCTCTTTGGCAAGGTCACAAGCTGCACGCAATCTTTCCTTGAACTTGCTAACATAGTCTAACAGACTGATATGCGGCTCTTTCTCTTGCCATTGTTCACTCAATAATAGCAAAGGTCCTCTCACTTCATGACCAAACACTAGCTCAAATGGACTGAATCCAGTAGACTCCTGCACTGCTTCTCTAGCTGCAAACAACAGCAAATGAACCCCTTCATCCCAGTCTTTCTCATGGTCATAACAATAAGTCCTCATCATTGTCTTGAGAGTGGAATGAAACTGCTCTAAGGCACCCTGACTTTCTGGATGATAGGCACTAGAAAGAATCTGCTTTGCACCTAGTTCATACACAACCTGCTGAAACAATCCTGAAGTGAAATTGCTACCTTGGTCTGACTGAATTTCCCTGGGAAGGCCAAACAACGTGAAGAACTTTATCAAAGCCTTTGAGATTGCAGTTGCCTTGATGTTGATGTCAACAAGTACTGATTTCCAGATCTAGTCTTGGGGAATGGACCAACACAATCAACAATGACCGTCGAGAATGGCTCCCCAAATGCTGGGATAGGCTGCAATGGAGCTACAGGTGGGTCTAACTGGTGTTTTCCAACTACCTGACAAGTGTGACAGGTTTTGCAAAAGTTGGAAACGTCTTTCCGAAGCCCAGGCCAAAAGAAGTGTTTCATGATCTTAACAACAGTCTTGTTAACACCAAGATGACCTCCTAAAGGTAAACTATGAGCCATTGTTAAGATCTCATTCCTATAGACCTTCGCAACAACAATTTGCCTGACCACTGCCCAATCTGCATTGGCAGGGATATCAGGAGGGCGCCACTTCCGCATCAACACACCATCCTTGAGATAATACCCAACTGGAACTGCGTCTATTTCTTTATCAGGAAGGGCTCTCCTCTTTAGTACACAAATTTCAGGATCATTAGTTTGCTCCTCAATCAACCGCTTTCTGGACAGAGACAAGTCTCCAGACACATCAGAATCACCAGACCCATCCGGCTGGCTGAATAGAGAACTGATAAAAGTATCTGATAAGTCCTCAAACGGAGAGACCATAGTAGGCCAATCAGAGTCATGAGGCGAACCACCTGAGTCCTGACTATTCAATGTACTGGACGGCACCACATCATCTTCTTCTTTAGCCTTCTTGGCCATAGCACGAGTCACTGCGCAAGAAGGATACAGAGATGGGTCCTAATCCCCATCTTCAGTGCTCGGTTGTGAAGTAAGATGTACAGGGGGAACTACTTTGCCCCCAGCCAGGTCATTGCCTAGCAACAGAGAAACACCCTTTATAGGTAGACTTGACATAAGTCCCACCTTTACCTGTCCTGTAACTAAATCTGACTTCAAGAATATAGAGCGCAGGGGTACAGATACAGTCCTCCCTTCAATACCTTGTACCATTATGAAATCCCCTGAAGCGGTCTCATCACGTAACTCCAAGGAGTCCATCAACAAAAGTGACTGAGAAGCTCCGGTATCCCTTAGGATATATATGGGGACAGGAGTAGTATGCTCATTCAGAGCCACAAATCCCTCTGACACAAATGGAAGAAATTCCTCCCTCACAAAGTCAGCTGTATTAGGCTTTTTAGCCCCACAAGAAACAGGCAATTTAGCAGATTGGTTATCTACTACAGGGGTTTCTAACCTTGTTTTCACAAAGGCATTTGGTTTGGTATCCTTTTCTTTTTCTTTCTTAGCTTTAAGGAACCAACAGTTAGTTGTAACATGACCAGATTTCTTGCAATAACTGCAAACTAGACCACTTTTGTCACTGTCAGCTTTCACACTTTGATCAGACCTGTTACTGGATTTCTGAGCACCATCACCAGATTTGTCTTTGTCTTTGGGTGAGGAATCTTGGGTATCACCATAACCCTTTTTCTGAAATTGGGACCATCTATTATTACTGCTAGACTGAAATTTGGACTTATGTGTGAGAACATATTCATCTGCAAATTTGGCAGCTGATTGCAAATTCAGTGCTTGCTTCTCATTAAGGTAGGTCTTCACATCATCTTTAACACAGTTCTTGAATTCTTCAACCAACACCATCTCTTTTAGTGAGTTGAAATCATCCTTGACCTCCATAGAAGTACACCAGCGCTCAAAGCAAACCTGCTTTTCATTAGCAAATTCAATATAAGTCTGATTTTCAGATTTCTTCAGACCTCTGAATTTCTGTCGGTAAGCCTCTGGAACCAACTCATAAGCTCTCAAAATAACCTTTTTGACAACCTCATAATCAGAGGAATCATCTGCAGACAAAGCCGAATAGGCTTGTTGAGCTTAACCCTTGAGGACAGTTTGCAACATCAGAGGCCAGTGTTCCTTTGGCCACTGGCAACTCTTTGCTACCTTTTCAAAACACTGGAAATAGTTGTCAACATCCTTTTCCGAAAATGGAGGCACCAGTTTTACCTCCTGGCTAGCCCGAAATTTATTTTCAGTTTGAATTTTTATTTTTAGTTGCTCCATTTGGAGTCTTTCTTCTCCATCGAATTTCTCTAATTCAAAATCTCTCTGTCTCTGTCTCTCTCTTTCTGCTCTTTCCTCTTTCTCTCTCTCAAATTCTCTTTGTTTTTCTTTTTCTTCCCTCTCAATTTTCTCTTCTCTTGCTAATTTTTCTAACTCAAACTGCCTTTGTTTTTCTTTTTCTTCCCTTTCTTTCTCTCTTTCTTCCCTCTCAAATTCTCTTTGTTTTTCTTTTTCCTCCCTTTCAATCTCTAGCATTTTTAATTTAAGTTCCATTTCTATATTTGGATTTTCCACTGGAAACTGTTCCAGATCTCTTGGTGCAAACACATTTTCATCAATGTAATATTCAACTATCTCTCTAGCCAGTCTTGCTTTTCGCATGGCTGGTTTTACCTCTGTCAGCTCCAACTGTCTGCAAATTTCTAGCAGTTCTGTCTTTTTAAAAGACTTCAAAACCCCTACGGTTGGTGATGCCAAGAAATCATCCATTGCTGTTGTCAATATATATCTAGGAAAATTCACAAAAACAATTTCACAATTTGGAATGTTAGTTTTTCAATAAATTTCTCACACAATGGTCTATCCCGGACCTTGAGCCCCCAATTTGTTATGGCCCCAATTTGTTATTAGATTTACAACACAACAGCAACAGCAACAGATGACAGATACAGTTTCAAAACTCAAACACATTTAATTAAACAAAGACAATAACAACTAACAAACCTAAAGACCAAGATTGAATACATAAAAAAAAACAGAAATAATTACAGTCCCTTTTTGTGGGGTGGCTTGGTGATGTCCTGGATGAAGAAAACAAAGGCAAAAATCCACAAAAGAAACTTCACAGGTCTTGAACTGAAATGACAGGTCTGGTCACGTGTATCCTTCTTCTTGCAATTTCTCCTCCTCCTTTACTGTCTCAATTCTTTTCCTTATATACTCTTTTGCAGACCCCACCCACATTTAGACCTCTTTTTTTTAATTTTCTGAGACTTGCCCCAGACATGTCCAGGACATGTCTAAACATGACTCCAGTCTGAGCTGAAGAAAAAAAGGTAAATACTGCCATCCAGTGGCCTATATTCACATTACAATTCTAACCAAGTAAATCAAAGCAAAATTTGAGGTTTGAGTTCGGGAATGTCTAGGTGGCCTCACTAAGCTGACTGGGTGTTCTCAGATGCCAAACTGTAGAACTCATTTAATTTCACTTATGGGTGATTTCATGCCAAATCACCAGATTTCCGAGAAAGTTTCCGACTGACAATCTCAGATTTTCTTCATATTTTTTATTTTAATGTCCTTGTTACTAATAACTGCTATGCAAAATTTTTGGCCAATATCTCCACTAGTTTTGGAGATTTTAAGCCTTCAAAAAGGGGACTTGGCCCCATATTTAGCATAAAAATGAGTACGACTATGGAACATCCACAGTTTCATGGCTAGTGAGTTTTGAACTTTTTGCACTAAAGATTTCAAATTTTTACACGATTCTTTAATATAATAAGGCTCTGTACACAGAAGGAGAGCTTCATATGTGAGATATTTTCAGATTTATGGCATGCCAAATATGGCTTTCTGGAATGCGCGTTGGTCCATGGTAGCACATTTGGCTCTCTATATCTCCAGATTTAATGATACCAGATGCCTGATTCTTTTTAGTATATGAGACATGTTACAGTACTATCAGGAAAACATGTTTTATCTGGAACAAAAATTATACTTTGTCATGAATGGAAAAAAGCTTTTTGTGTCAGTATTTTGACTCACACATCTGGGGGGAGTAAATCCATGACAATGTAGCCTTGTGAATGGCATTTTTGCATGTCATAAAACCTTATACAACCCCATTCCAAAATAGTTGGGACAAAGTGTAAATTGTGAATAAAATCAAAATGGAATGACTTTCAAATCACACCAGCCAGAATTGTATTCACAATAGAACAGAGATAACATAGCAAATGTTGAAAATGAAAAATTTTACAAGTTTATCAACAAAATGAGCTCACTTCAAATTTGATGGCTGCTACAGGTCTAAAAAAAGTTGGGTCGGGGGCCTGTTTACCATGGTGTAGCATCCCTTCTTCTTTTTAACACAGAGTGGAGGTGTCTGGGCATTGAGGAGACAAGTTTCTTGAGTTTAGCCATTGGAATTTGATCCCACTCTTGTTTAATACAGGCTTCCAACTGCTGGAGAGTTTATATACTGATTTTTTGCATCATGACAAAAATCCCCTAAGTGTTACCTGTATTATGATAGCAAGATAATTCAAATCGACCAATTTGATGCAGAGATATCGCCATTTCATTTTTAACATGTCATTTTCAAGCCAGAGGCTCAAGGCTTTAGGGGTTCAGGTTAGGCTCGAGGTCACAGGACTACTTGATGTATATAAATAAAAATAGCATTGTCAGCCATAACTGAAGAATGCTATGAGCAATTATAATTAAACTTGGTCCTATTTTGTATAACTATGTGAAGATTACCTGAAAAGAAGTTAAGGTTAGGATGAATTAAGGTCAGTGTGTGTTAAAATGTTGCCACGTTTCAGCAATAAAGGCATACTTGTGCCCAAGTTGCAGTTGAATACATATATGTCTTGTTTTTGTTGTTTACTCCAGTAACTCTTCAATGCAAACAAAGTTTGTTGGGCCTGAATGAAACTTATTCATGAATGATATGTAGGTACAGATCATCTGACCTACCTTTGGGGTCAGGAGGTCAAGGTTCATACGTAAACTGCATATTTCATGTATGCATGTAAAGTCAACATTCTCTAAACTGATGGTAGTGCAACATATGAGTGTGTATGCCACTGTATTGTTCACATACATGAATTATAGTTGACAAATGGCCAGGTAGGTTTGGATAACTTTTTTCCCTTAATAAATAAAATCATCATTTTTAAAGCTGCATTTTTTAAATTACTCTGGTTATCTTTGTCGAATATTAAAATGGGTTTGATGATCTGAAACATTGAAGTGTAAAAGAAATTTGCAAAAGAATAAAAAATCAGGAAGGGGCAAAGGCAAATACTTTTTTTTTACAGCACTGTATATTGTAAATGCCATTTTATATCTCACCTGCTCATGATATCGCATGAAATATGATTAGGATTGTGGAGTCATGTATGGTATTGGAGGACAGGTTTGTTTCTTGGGGCGTATAAAAAGCACTGTTTAAAAATCCTGCAAGCATGAGACTGAGAAGAACTACTTTACAGATCAATCCACAAAAGAACATTGCTGACAGTTGCCAAAAAAAGAAGAGTTGAACATCAGCAGTAAAAAGAAAAATTTAGATCAAAATTTGTGGAAAAAATATTAATGAAAAAAAAAGTGGCAAATCACTTGTCCCGCGTTCGCCAAACATTCGTCGCTCATTGAGATACTTAAAGTAGACGTATTGATTTGAAACTTCTCAAAAAATTGTTGTATTTTGTATCATCCGAAAGGATTTGCAATATACTCTATCAAACTCAACACTTTTCTCCCAGAAAATAATGATAGTGGAATAGAGTAATCATGGATGTTAAAGGAGCTTTTAGCAACCCCAAATATCGCCCTTGAACAGCACTGTGAATCGGGCCTAGACCTGTGATGTCACTTGTTGGATCAATCCTGAAACAAAGGCTATTGTACGTATAATTTACATTGCGTCCACTCAATCCACTCAAAATTTTTGCTGAACTTGAACATTGAAGTTGAAGAGGATGATTCCAGTGCAAGTTCAGCAACTAGTGACGGTAATGGTGGAGGGGTAGGACAGATTGAAAGTGAAAAAGAAATCGGTGATGATACGGATGCAGCTGAACGCCAAGATCTACAGCAAGCGTACCAGCATGCACCGGAGCCTTAGGCACGGGCCAGTGAAGCTCTGGGGTGCGTTTCCCAAAAGCGTAGTTGCTAACCTACTCAGTTGGAATCATTGACTGTATGTAGTCGAACTGGCTATGTAAGTTGCTACTGTAGCTAGTGTAATGTGAATATAGGTCACTAGATGGCAGTATTTACCTTTTTTTATTCAGCCCAGACTGGAGCTAGGTTTAGACATGTCCTGGACATGTCTGGGGAAAGTCCCAGAAAATAAAAAAAAGAGGTCTAAATGTGGGTGGGGTCTGCAAAAGAGTATATAAAGAGTAGAATTGAGACAGTAAAGTAGTAGGAGAAATTGCAAGAAGAAGGATACATGTGACCAGACCTGTCATTCTGTTCAAGACCTGTGAAGTTTCTTTAGTGGATTTTTGCCTGTGTTTGAGCATTTTCCTTACCCAGGACATCACCAAGCATCCCCAACAAACAAGGGACTGTAAATATTTCTGTTGTTTTGTTGTTAATCAATCTTGGTTATTAGTTGTAGGTTAGTATTAGTCTTTGTCTGTTAATTAAATGTGTTTAAGTTTTTAAAACTGGGTCTGTCATCCCTTGCTGTTGCTCTAGCTGTTGTGTTGTAAATTGTAATAACTAATTGGGGCCATAACAAATTGGGGGCTCGTCCGGGACAGATCATTGTGTGAGTAATTTATTGAAAATCTAACATTTCAAATTGTAAAATTGTTTTTGTGAATTTTCCTAAATATATTGACAGATCAACAGCAATGGATGATTTCTTGGCATCACCAACCGTTGAGGTTTTGAAGTCTTTTAAAAAGACAGAACTGCTAGAAATTTGCTGACATTTGGAGCTGACAGAGGTAAAACCAGCCATGCGAAAAGCAAGACTGGCTTGAGAGATTGTTGAATATTACATTGATGAAAATGTGTTTGCACCAGGAGATCTGGAACAGTTTCCAGTGGAAAATCCAAATATAGAAATGGAACTTAAATTAAAAATGCTAGAGATTGAAAGGGAGGAAAGAGAAAAAGAAAGGGAGGAAAAAGAAAAACAAAGAGAATTTGAGAGGGAAGAAAGAGAGAAAGAAAGGGAAGAAAAATAAAAATAAAGAGAATTTGAGTAAGAAAAATTTGCAAGACAGAGAGATTTTGAATTAGAGAAATTCGATAGAGAAGAAAGACTCCAATTGGTGCAACTAAAAATAAAAATTGCAACTGAAAATAAATTTCGGGCTAGCCAGGAGGTAAAACTGGTGCCTCCATTTTCGGAAAAGGATGTTGACAACTATTTCCAGTGTTTTGAAAAGGTGGCAAAGAGTTGCCAGTGGCCAAAGGAACACTGGCCTCTGATGTTGCAAACTGTCCTCAAGGGTAAAGCTCAACAAGCCTATTCGGCTTTGTCTGCAGATGATTCCTCTGATTATGAAGTTGTCAAAAAGGTTATTTTGAGAGCTTATGAGTTGGTTCCAGAGGCTTACCGACAGAAATTCAGAGGTCTGAAGAAATCTGAAAATCAGACTTATTAGGAATTTGCTAATGAAAAGCAGATTTGCTTTGAGCGCTGGTGTGCTTCTATGAAGGTCAAGGATGATTTCAACTCACTAAAAGAGATGGTGTTAGTTGAAGAATTCAAGAACTGTGTTAAGGATGATGTTAAGACCTACCTTAATGAGAAGCAAGCACTGAATTTGCAATCAGCTGCCAAATTTGCAGATGAATATGTTTTCACACATAAGTCCAAATTTCAGTCTAGCAGTAACAATAGATGGTCCCAATTTCAGAAAAAGGGTTACGGTGATACCCAAGATTGCTCACCCAAAGACAAAGACAAATCCGGTGATGGTGCTCAGAAATCCAGTAACAGGTCTGATCAAAGTGTGAAAGCTGACAGTGACAAAAGTGGTCTAGTTTGCAGTTATTGCAAGAAATCTGGTCATGTTACAACTAACTGTTGGATCCTTAAAGCTAAGAAAGAAATAGAGAAGGATACCAAACCAAATGCCTTTGTGAAAACAAGGTTAGAAACCCCTGTAGTAGATAACCAATCTGCTAAATTACCTGCTTCTTGTGGGGCTAAAAAGCCTGATACAGCTGACTTCTTGAGGGAGGAATTTCTTCCATTTGTGTCAGAGGGATATGTTGCTCTGAATGAGCATACTACTCCTGTCCCCATATATATCTTAAGGGATACCGGAGCTTCTCAGTCACTTCTGTTGATGGACTCCTTGGAGTTACGTGATGAGACCGCTTCAGGGGATTTCATACTTGTACAAGGTATTGAAGGGAGGACTGTATCTGTACCCCTGCGCTCTATATTCTTGAAGTCAGATTTAGTTACAGGACAGGTAAAGGTGGGACTTATGTCAAGTCTACCTATAAAGGGTGTTTCTCTGTTGCTAGGCAATGACCTGGCTGGGGGCAAAGTAGTTCCCCCTGAACATCTTACTTCACAGCCGAGCACTGAAGATGGCGATGAGGACCCATCTCTGTATCCTTCTTGCGCAGTGACTCGTGCTATAGCCAAGAAGGCTAAAGAAGAAGATGTTGTGGTGCCGTCCAGCACATTGAATAGTCAGGACTCAGGTGGTTCGCCTCACGACTCTGATTGGCCTACTATGGTTTCTCCGTTTGAGAACTTATCAGACACTTTTATCAGTTCATTGTTCAACCAGCCAGAGGGGTTTGGTGATTCTGATGTGCCTGGAGACTTTTCTCTGTTCAGGAAGCGGTTGATTGAGGAGCAAACTAATGATCTTGAAATTTGTGTACTAAAGAGGAGAGCCCTTCCTGATAAAGAAATAGACGCAGTTCCAGTTGGGTATTATCTCAAGGATGGTGTGTTGATGCGGAAGTGGCGCCATCCTGATATCCCTGCCAATGCAGATTGGGCAGTGGTCAGGCAAATTGTTGTTCCGAAGGTCTACGGGAATGAGATCTTAACAATGGCTCATAGTTTACCTTTAGGAGGTCATCTTGGTGTTAACAAGACTGTTGATAAGATCATGAAACACTTCTTTTGGCCTGGGCTTCGGAAAGACGTTTCCAACTTTTGCAAAACCTGTCACACTTGTCAGGTAGTTGGAAAACACCAGTTAGACCCACCTGTTGCTCCATTGTAGCCTATCCCTGCATTTGGGGAGCCATTCTCTAAGGTCATTGTTGATTGTGTTGGTCCATTACCCAAGACTAGATCTGGAAATCAGTACTTGTTGACAATCATGTGTGCATCTACCAGATTCCCTGGAGCCATACCTCTACGTAACATCAAAGCAACTGCAATCTCAAAGGCTTTGATAAAGTTCTTCACGTTGTTTGGCCTTCCCAGGGAAATTCAGTCAGACCAAGGTAGCAATTTCACTTCCGGATTGTTTCAGCAGGTTGTGTATGAACTCGGTGCAAAGCAGATTCTTTCTAGTGCCTATCATCCAGAAAGTCAGGGTGCTTTAGAGCAGTTTCATTCCACTCTCAAGACAATGATGTGGACTTATTGTTATGACCATGAGAAAGACTGGGATGAAGGTGTTCATTTGCTGTTGTTTGCAGCTAGAGAAGCAGTGTAGGAGTCTACTGGATTCAGTCCATTTGAGCTAGTGTTTGGTCATGAAGTGAGAGGACCTTTGCTATTATTGAGTGAACAATGGCAAGAGGAGGAGCCGCACATCAGTCTGTTAGACTATCTTAGCAAGTTCAAGGAAAGATTGCGTGCAGCTTGTGACCTAGCCAAAGAGAACTTGAAATCAAGTCAGGGAAAAATGAAAACTTGGTATGATCATAAGGCTAGAAGCCGTGAGTTTAAACCAGGAGACAAGGTCCTTGTGTTGTTTCCCTTGCAGTCCAATCCATTGCAGGCTAGATTTCATGGTCCTTATGAAATTCTGACAAAACTCAATGATCTCAATTACATTGTGAAGACTCCAGATAGGAGAAAACCAAAACAATTGTGTCACATTAACATGCTGAAGCCTTATCATGACTGAAATGCTTGGGTTGCAGCTGTCACTTCAGATTCTCCAATTGTCGAAACGTGTGAAGATGAGGGGGAGTTTCAAGATGATGATTCTAGAATTAAAGCTGAAGTTCTTTCATGTAAATTGTCAAATTCTGAAGTGTTGCAAAATCTTGATGTAAAACTCCAGCACTGAGAACCCTCACAGAGAGATCAGTTTGAGAGGTTAATCAAGAAATATGAGGATCTGTTTCCTGATGTTCCAAAGAGGGTTTCTATAACCTCTCATGATGTAGAGGTTGGTGATGCCAAACCAATAAAACAGCATCCGTACCGGATGAATCCTGTAAAGAGAAAGATTGCTGAGAAAGAGGTTGAGTACATAGTAAAACATGATATTATCAGACCCTCCAACTCAGATTGGAGTTCACCCTGTGTGCTAGTTCCAAAACCTGATGGAAGTACTAGATTCTGTACAGATTATCGCAAAGTCAATGCTGTAACTAGAACTGATGTGTTTCCAATACCTAGGATTGATGATTGTATCGATAGAGTAGGGCAAGCAAAGTTTCTGACTAAGATTGATTTATCTAAGGGTTATTGGTGTGTGCCTTTAACTGAGAGGCCAAGAGCATCTCTGCTTTTGCCACACCATCTTGATTGTACCAGTATGAAGTCCTACCCTTTGGCATGAAAAATGCCCCAGCCACGTTCCAAAGGATGATACAGTCTACAATCGCCGGATTGCCACACACGGGTGCATACATCGATGACCTGATCACATGGAGTGACTCCTGGGAAGAACATCTAAAAGATGTAGAGAGGTTGTTCCAGCGCCTGACCCAGGCTAACCTGACTGTTAACCTGAACAAGAGTGACTTTGGTTGTGCTACTGTCACCTATCTTGGCTAAGTCATAGGCCAGGGTAAGGTGGCACCCATAAATGCTAAAGTCCAAGCCATCATGGACTTTCCAGTTCCTGACAACAAAAATGCTTTGCGCCGCTTCCTTGGAATGATCGGGTACTACCGCAAGTTCTGCAAGAACTTTGCTGAGATTGCTCTCGGTCTAACTAACCAACTGAAGAAAGGCGTAAAGTTCACTTGGGATGATGCATGCCAGAGAGCCTTCGATCGCCTGAAGTCTCTGCTATGTTACTTCCCCGTGCTCAAATCTCCTGACTTCAACAAACCGTTCTCCATCGCGGTCGATGCTAGCGACCAAGCTTGTGGATCTGTGCTCCTACAGAGAAGTGACTCTGATGACATTGAGCATCCCGTGGCATACTTCTCCAGGAAGTTCAATCGCCACCAAAGGAACTATTCCACATTAGAGAAGGAGCTGTTGGCTCTGGTTCTATCTTTCCAACACTTTGATGTTTATGTTTGTACAGGGCAAAAGCCAATGGTTGTGTACACAGACCACAATCCGTTCATGTTTTTGAGTAAGATGAAAAACAAGAATCGGAGATTGTTGAATTGGAGTTTGATTTTACAGGAGTTTGACTTGGAAATTAAGCATGTGAAGGGTACAGACAATGTAATTGCTGATTGCTTATCCCGTGTTTGAATATGTAAATATATGTCACGTGTTTATTTGAATATTGTATGATATGTATATATAGACAAGCTTCAACTGAACCATTTTGTATTGAAAAGAAAAATTTTGCCTTTATGAGTCAAAATTTTTCCCTTTTGGAATGGAGGTGTAATGTGAATATAGGTCACTAGATGGCAGTATTTACCTTTTTTTATTCAGCCCAGACTGAAGCTAGGTTTAAAGTCCCAGAAAATAAAAAAAGAGGTCTAAATGTGGGTGGGGTCTGCAAAAGAGTATATAAAGAGTAGAATTGAGACAGTAAAGTAGTAGGAGAAATTGCAAGAAGAAGGATACATGTGACCAGACCTGTCTTTCTGTTCAAGACCTGTGAAGTTTCATTAGTGGATTTTTGCCTGTGTTTGTGCATTTTCCTTACCCAGGACATCACCAAGCCACCCCAACAAACAAGGGACTGTAAATATTTCTGTTGTTTTGTTGTTAATCAATCTTGGTTATTAGTTGTAGGTTAGTATTAGTCTTTGTCTGTTAATTAAATGTGTTTAAGTTTTTAAAACTGGGTCTGTCATCCCTTGCTGTTGCTCTAGCTGTTGTGTTGTAAATTGTAATAACAAATTGGGGCCATAACACTAGCAACTATGTTTTTGGTAAACCTACTCATGAGCGAAGGCGGCGGGAACCTGAACATGTACAAGCTTAGAATTTTATAGATGAGTGCCTGGCTGGCTACCAGGAAGCCCTTAGGATAACGATGCTATATATCCTACAATCCGAAACCGGCAGTCCCTTCCAATCTATTTCCCTGCACTGCAAAGCCAATTGTGCGCTGCTCTGAAAAGGCTACCGGGTATGGGCGTGACCTAGGCTTCAACCTAGGTCGTGGTGCTCAGTGTTACTCCGCAAGGTGGCACCTCATCCGGGTGAGCTAAACCAGTAGCCTAACAATTGCATACTTTTTGACATTAATAAACCTATTCTGCTCGAAATATGAAAACGAAACTTGACCAAGGAATGAACCAATTACGACAGGCAGACAACTGTTGACACACTTTACTGTGTGTCCCCGTTTCCCACGAGTTATGCCATCAGAAAGGGGCTATTTTCGCTTGGTTTTTTTGGGGATGTGAGCAAGCTGAAAGGGTGTTTGAAATGCCTCTTTTATTCCCTTCCTGTTTGGGTGAGCATCGCACCCAGAAAGTATTCTATTCATCATATCCATGATATTCGCTATTAGCTTTCAGTTGAGGTATAATTTGCCCATATTTTGATTTCTCAAAAGTGTACTACCCATATATTTCTAGCTTACACTTTAGTTGAAAGTACACTGTAAAGTATTCTTTCAGTAAATACTTTTTAAATAGTTTTTATTGTAAGTATATCTGGGTATTTTTCAAGTGATTTTCATACTGCACTTACAGTTTACTACCAATTTATCAAGGGCTGACTGCAATAAACAGTTAAGTCCAATGTAAAACATCTGGACATAACTGTTATTATTATTATTGCAGTCATCCCTCGATATTATTTTTGTACTTTACAGAATCCTCTCAGTTTACAATTTAGCTTTTATACTTTAATATACCCTTTACTACAAAACCCAAAACCAGTGAAGTTGGCACGTTAGGTAAATCGTAGATAAAACAGAATACAATGATTTGCAAATCCTTTTCAACTTATATTCAATTGAATACACTGCAAAGACAAGATGTTTAATGTTCAAACTGAGAAACTTTTTTTTTTTGCAAATAATCATTAACTTAGAATTTAAAGGCAGTAACACATTGCAAAAAAGTTGGCACAGGGGCCTTTTTACCACTGTGTTACATCGCCTTTCCTTTTATCGACACTCAGTAAACGTTTGGGAACTGAGGAGACCAATTTTTGAAGCTTTTCAGGTGGAACTCTTTCCCATTCTTGCTTGATGTACAGCTTAAGTTGTTCAACAGTCCGGGGCCTCCGTTGTCGTATTTTATGCTTCATAATGCGCCACACATTTTCAACGGGAGACAGGTCTGGACTACAGGCAGGCCAGTCTAGTACCCGCACTCTTTTTCTACGGAGCCATGCTGTTGTAACACATGCAGAATGTGGCTTGGCATTGTCTTGAAATAAGCAGGGGCGTCCATGAAAAAGACGTTGCTTGGATGGCAACATAAGTTGCTCCAAAACCTGTATGTACCTTTCAGCATTAATGGTGTCTTCACATATGTGTAAGTTGCCCATGCCTTGGGCACTAATACACCCCCATACCATCACAGATGCTGGCTTTTGAACTTTGCGCCTATAACAGTCCAGATGGTTCTTTTCCTCTTTGGTCCGGTGGACACGACGTCCACAGTTTCCAAAAACAATTTGAAATGTGGACTCGTCAGACCACAGAACACTTTTCTGCTTTGCATCAGTCCATCTTAGATGAGATAGGGCCCAGCGAAGCCGGAGGCGTTTCTGGGTGCTGTTGATAAATGGCTTTCGCTTTGCATTGTAGAGTTTTAACTTACACTTGCAGATGTAGCGACGAACTGTAGTTACTGACAGTGGTTTTCTGAAGTGTTCCTGAGCCCATGTGGTGATGTCCTTTACACACTGATGTCGGTTTTCGATGCAGTATCGCCTGAGGGATCGAAGGTCACAGGGATTCAATATTGGTTTTCGGCCTTGTCGCTTACGTGCAGTGATTTCTCCAGATTCTCTGAACCTTTTGACGATATTACGGACCATAGATGATGAAATCCCTAAATTTCTTGCAATAGCTTGTTGAGGAATGTTGTTTGTTGTAATGTTGTAAACTGTTTGACAATCAGCTCTCGCATTTGTTCACTAAGTGGTGACCCTCGCCCCATCCTTGTTTGTGAATGACTGAGCATTTCAGGGAAGCTGCTTTTATACCCAATCATGGCACCCACCTGTTCCCAATTAGCCCGTTCACCTTTGGGATGTTCCAAATAAGTGTTTGATGAGCATTCCTCAACTCTCTCAGTCTTTTTTGCCACTTGTGCCAGCTTTTTTGAAACATGTTGCAGGCATCAAATTCTAAATGAGCTAATATTTGCAAAAAATTACAAAGTTTACCTGTTCGAACATTAAGTAACTTGTCTTTGTAGTGTATTCAATTGAATATCGGTTGAAAAGGATTTGCAAATCATTGTATTCTGTTTTTATTTACGATTTACACAACGTGCCAACTTCAATGGTTTTGGGTTTTGTATAAGTAGATGTGAAGCTAAACTGTGTAAACTACCAGAGGACTACTTAATAATTTTATGACTTAAGATACATACCTCAGTTTATGACAGAGTATTAAAGCTAGGCATCGGGGGTAGGAAAATGAGAGGTGGAAGTTGTTTTTAAATCATGCATTTTGATAATGAAGTCAAAATGTTGAGACTAGAGTGGACATTCTACCTTCATTCTCAAAATGGTAGTTCAGCTTTCTTCTTAATATTTCAACTTTAATATTGAAATGCAAAAATCTTCCTCTGATTTTTTTTGTCTAATGTCTGACACTAATACTGGAAGGACTTTAATCTCAACAGTTCGGCTTTATCTCAAAATTCTGACTTTATTCTTGAAAGGAAATTCTTCTTAACTTCCTCCCTTCGTTGCTGTTTTTTTTTCCCTCTATGCCAAACCCAAATACAAAATTTGAAAAGGATCTATAAAATAATTTTTGAGTTATCGCGTTAACATCAAGGATCTGTAGTGGATACGGAGGACGGGGAAAATAGATATTAGTTGCAACAGTGCCCTCCAGAATTACTGGCCCCCTAAAAAATATAAGCAAAACAGGCAGTGTAAAAAAATTTATCCCGTTGGTTTTTAACTTAAAATATTCCCAAAAATTCTCCCTTAATTGACAGAAAAAAAATCAAAATTGAAGAAAAATTTTTCTCCAAAATGTGTTCCATTATTATGGGCATCCCTGGAAAGTCCCGTGATTTAAATCTAACTGAATTATATTTCCAACCACATTTAACAATCAATTCACTGGTTCAATTAAGAACTCTTTTTTTCCCTTTTCTTTTATTGTGAAAGAAAACAGAGTACATAAAGAGACATGTAGAACATGAAGAAACAACAATCAGTGATTGTGGATGCGTGGGTGTCTGCAGAGTACGTAATGAGGAACAAATATAAATGTTAGGGAGAGACATTACAATAGTAGTAATAATAATAATAATAGTGATCATAATAAATAATAATGATAAAAATAGTAATAATAGTAATGGTAATAATAATAATAACCATAAAAGCAGTAATTATCAATAATCAATCAATTATCATTGTCATCATAGGCACTGGAGAGAGGGGGCAAAAGAGAGAATATACAGACCAATAAATAAGATAAGCAAATAAAAGAAAGATAAATTAACAGTAACAATAATAATAATAATAACAGATTATAATAATAGTAATAATTAAGAACTCTTAAGTGGTCAGCTCAATCAGAGAACTCAATCAGGCGAAGAAAGCTGCCAAAACGAGGACACATTGGAGAACCCTAGTGGATGCCCTATGTTCCAAAGGGAACGAAGATGAATACGTCAAGTGGTCAACCCAGATATCCTGTAGTAATATGGTGTAAATATGAGGTGACTTTGGCCTGATTACTTTAGACGAGAGAACACAGTGATGACCTGCGATGAAAAGTTGTTGAGTCGCATAAATTAGGAAATGGACATCAGAAAATCTTTGAACACTATTAGGGCAATAATTTGCTGCGCTCCTGAGCCAATCCCTCTAGAGAGGTGCCTTGGTTCCCAGTCCCATTGGGATGAATCAACCTCTGGCTTGATTACCTACTTGCGCACCAGGCCATTGGCTAAATGGAGAGACACAAGTTAGCTTGCAGCACAGCATTCACTGCTGCCGTGCACTCCGGGTGAGCTGCAGGCCGTCTGCCCCGCGCTCAGGCCCCCGCCCTCTTTTAACCCGCCCTGGTGACGAGCTGCAATGAGCAGCTGATGTGCCCTCTTTACCAATTTCCTCAGGGGTTCGGTGCTGTCCTTGGTGCTACAGCCAACTTGCGGCGCCGGTCCAGGGTGCAGAACGTCTGAGGAGAACAGTTGGAAAATACTCCTCATTTAAAACTTGACCCTTTTTCCAGTATTGCTTCCCCGTGCCCCGTGATTCAGCCCACGTGGGACCCCCCCTATAGGGAGGGGTGCCACAGTATATATACAACATTGTGCTCCTGAGCAAATGCATCTGAAGCAGTGATTCCCCAATCTCACCTCCGGCACAGCAAGCCAAGTCCAGGGGGCCAAGTCCAAACCTCTCCTGGAGTGCCACATTCCCTGCATGTGTAAGACCTCTCTCTGCTCCAGCACAGGTGATTCAAATTACTTTGTTGTTATAAACCCTTGAAGCTGCTTGATTATGAGCAGATAATTTGAATTACCAGAGCTGGAGCAAGGAGAGATCGAAAACATTCAGGTTAAAGGGCATCTAAGGTCGATTCTCAGACAGGACGTTGAACGCCCAACGTTTACAAACAAATCACTTGCTTTTGTTGACATCTTGCATTGTCAGATGACCTATTTCATTCACATAAACCAATGTTTTGTGTACATGCATAGATAATCCTTCCATTTAAGTTCTTTTGCGCAGATGCGGCTTGCTGATTGACCAATAAACAAAAACAATGGGAATCGACTTTAGAAGCCCTTTTAGAACTCAAGCAAAAGTTTAAGAAACACTGACCTAAATGCGTAGATGGATTTAATTTTTATCGAAGTCATCCAGCACCAGACCGCACAATCCGTTTTGAAATTTTATTACCTCCGCCAAACAAAGTTGGCAGGAGGTAATGTGATCGCCGGTGTTTGTTTGTCTGTCTGTGTTGGGATTCTGGATTCTGCTGTCATGTTAAGTTCTGTGCCTGGCCTAGCCATGTTTTCATTTCCAAGCTTTGCACTTTGTCTCCCCTGTCTTGTCTTGTGTGTATCTTTGCTCACGGTCCCTTGTCTTGTGTGCCACTCATTCAGGTGATTTATTGGTTTCTGGGTTTCAATCTTCTTTCATTATCTCGTGTTCTTCCTTCCTCTCTCTTTTACTGTCTTACTAACACATACTAACAGTTTATTGTTTTTGCTAAATACTAACCCACACTAACCTTGTATATTTGGACTAACTTACTAACAAGCACTTGGGATTGTATAGCTGCACTTACTAATTGACTAATGATCTCTCAGCTGTCGCCCAATTCTAGTCTCCGCCTCCTTGCCTATCCCTAATTATCTCTGCTGCAGTTTTCCACTTATATCTCATGCTTTCCTTTTCTTTTGACTATGCACTTTTAGTACTCCTTAACCGGAGCTGTTGTTTGTTCATAGGATTGTCTTGTGATCCCCGTCTGTGTTTTGGCTACAGCCTAATTCATGTAATTAGTTTATTCCTCATGTGTCTCTCCCTGATCATTGTTCCCACTGATTGCACCTGTTCTCCCTGGTCATGTGTTTACCCCGGGTGTGTATATAAGATGTCTGTTTGGTACACTTTCTTGTCAGATCGTTCTCCCTAGTTTTCTCGTGCCACGTTTCTCGCCTTGATTGCTCAGTGTTTATCTTTCTGACTGGATTGCTCGACTATTGATTTTGGTTTGCCCTTTTTGGATATTGTTGCATCTGTGAGTTTTGACCTTTTTCTGCCCGACCTTGATTTTGTGATTACTGCCCTGGTTTTGGATTCGGACTGTCTTTGGCTTATGAGTTTGTTTCTCCTCCAAACCTACGCCTGTGTACCGAACCCTTTTTGTCTGACCACGAACTTTGTTATTGGTGCCCTGGTTACGATTCTGGATTACGCCCATTGGATACTGTTTTTGGATTGTGGACTTTGTACCGTTGCCAGCTCTGTTGGGGGGTTTCCCCCTTCAGAAATAAAGCCTCCTTTTTGCATTCTACTGGTTGTCGCACTTGGTTCATTTCGTAAATCACAACAGTCTGTTTGTTTGCAAGATAACTCAAAAACTAATGCGCCGATAAGACAAGGAACAATTGATTAAACAAAGTACAGCAGAGATATATGCCAAAGTTCAAGATTTCAAGTCTTTCCAATGGGCCGGAGTTCCAATAACCGTGTTTTTGGGTTTTGCTTCCACCTGGCCGAGGTCTGCACTCTCTAAGTGCTTTTCTAGTTGAAAATGTGATGGGGGGGATGGAGGTGCTTGGACATTTGAGGCTAAACCAAAATAAAATGGGCAAGAGGCGAGAGACGTCTTCAGCATTTCAGCCGCTCAGCACAGACCCAGCAAACAGGTATCCTCCACAAAATGTTCCCTGAATGTTCCCTGGGGATTATTTTTTGGAAACTTTTGTCCTCTAAACATTCATGAAGGTTTTCCAAAGCTCTAGAGAACCTCCATGGAACGTCTTTTTAAGGTTCTACGAAAATATTCTAACTAGAAATGGTTTTTACACGTTAAAACAGATGTCTCCCCCTTCCCCCATTTCACATTTTAGAGTTATGGTCCGGAAACGAGTCCCACCCTTCAATATGCCTAAGTCCAAATTGTTGCCATGGAAACAGAAAAAATAAAATTCAAAAGCAGTTCAAACCCTCAAAAGGCACATTTACATGTTATGGAGAGACTCTATATCAAATTTGGTGAAAATCGGTCGAACAGTTTCAGAGTTATGCTCCGGAAACAAATGGGAACGCCGACGCCAACGAGAATTCAGGCAAAAGCAGTATGTCTCACCCCAAGGAAGGGGGAGACATCAAATGGTTCAGAAAGCCTTTATCGAATGTTCATAGGACATTCTCCATCGTTTTTTTTTATTTTAAATAACCTCTGGGTAACATTCAGGGAACATTTCCTGAAGGTTACCTGTTTGCTGGGGAGATTAAAAATGACACCAATACTTTCAAAGCCTTAAAGGTCTTCTACCCTGTCACCAGGTGCACAGCCAATTACAACCCCAATTCTGAAATAGTTGGGACAAATTGTAAATTGTGAATAAAATCAAAAGGCAATGACTTTCAAATCACACCAGCCAGTATTTAATTCACAGTAAAACAGAGATAACATAGCGTTGTAGTTATTACAAGCCATATCAAAATCTTTCCCCTCTTGATGTCACATGGGGAAGTAACCAACCAGAGGCAAGAGGAACTGATCAACTTCAGTTAAGCAGTCAGTCAGATTTCATTATTTAGGGTGGTCACTCCCCCTTGTGATGTCAGGAAGGGGAGACTTTGAACTGGCTCATAATCGGTAATTAGCTGTACACCTGGTGGCATAATACAGGACCTTTAAAACAACTGGGGCCTTTTTTCCCCTTTTTCTTTTATGTATGTATTATAATTTCTTCCTTTTTTCTCTTTACTTATTTTATTTATTTATTTTTTCAAACTACAAAAGACACTTGCGCACACACACCGCTGTTATGTATGAGTATTTTTTGTGCAGCATTATATTTCATTTGTAAATGACGATTTGTTACATGCTGTTTTGCTGCCTTGCTGGTCAGCTATATTTATTTTGTTCATTTGGCACCCTCTGGGGGCGTGTCTGTAAAACATAACCTGGTGTAATATCTCACCTCTATGTATAGGACTAGTGCTTTCTAGAAGCTTCTGGCACCTTCCTGCCTAGAAGGGGTTGAATTTCCCTGGAATCCTGTGGATCTTTCCAGAAGGTTGCTAGTCTATATAAATGCTGTGATTTTAAGCACAGGAGAGCAGACAGCAGAGGAGAGCAGAGCAGCAGCAGAGTTTTGATTTGGCAACAGAGTTAATTGGTGGCATTGGAGTGTTATTAGGAATTAAATCATGGATATTTCTTGAAGAACTGTTTTTTTATTGAAAAATAAATTTGTTTTAGTTTTCTTTGTTGTGATTTTTCCAAGTCATAACAAATTGGAGGTTCCACCGAGATTGGATTCACTAAAGATTATTATTTTAAATCTTGTGACTAGTTAAAAAACCAGCAAATGGTGCAGCATTTCATCGATGAAGATATCTTTGGGGAAGAAGCAGCAGAATTAATTAAAGTTGTGGAAGTGCCTGCAACGGAGCTGCAAAGACTTGAACTCCAGCTACACCAAAAACAACCAGAGCTGGAGGAAAGAAGGTTGGAGAGGGAGAGAGAACTGGAGGTAAGAAAGAACTAGAAGAAAAAAGGATGCAGTACGAAGTGGAAATGAAGAAAATAGAAGCAGGTACCGTTTCAAAATCTTTTGGACTCTCTGATCATTTTGATGTGGTTAAACACGTCAGATTTGATCCTCCTTTGTTAGAGAATGATGTTGAGCAATACTTTACCCATTTTGAAAAAAATACAAAAAATTTGAAATGGCCAAAAGAGCATTGGACAAAGATGCTACAAAGTGTTCTTACTGGTAAAGCCAGGAAAATCTATAACCAGTTATGTCCAACAGTGTGCTGATTAGGATTTTGTCAAATCTGCCATTCTGAAGGGTTATGAATTGGTCCCCGAGGCTTACAGGCAAAAATTTTGGAATTCTCGCAAGGAAGCCAGTCAAACTCATGTTGAATTTGGCAGGTTGAAGGAACAGTTGTTTGATCAGTGGTGTAATTCCATGAAAGTTGTTGACAGAACGAGGCTACTTATTCTGGTTGAGGAATTCAAAAGGTGTATCCAGCTTGATATTAAAACTTTCCTTGAAGAAAAACAAGTCAATACTTTGCAAGATGTTTCTACCCTAGCTGATAGTTATGCATTGACTCACGAGTCTTCTTTTCTCCAAAAATCCACTTTTTCTAAATTTCAAAGCAAGTTTCAGTCCAAGACTTCTTCTAATAACACTTCTAATGATTCTAAGGCCACTTCTGAGAGGAAAACTTCCAGTGAGAAGCAATCCTCTGATTCTTTAGCCTCTTGTGTCTTGCCAATACTACAAAAAGCAAGGTCACCTCATTTCTGAGTGTTATGCTCTCAAGAAAAAAAAAAAAAACCAAGCCAGCTGCTTTCACTAAGAGAGAATCTCTTCTATCAATGGCCTGATCTTCTACCTTCTGTGTCAGATACTGTTATGGAGGGTTTTGAGGCATTCATCACCGATGGTTTGGTCTCACTTTCACATAATTTTTCCTCATCTGCTCCTGTTCGAATTCGAAGGGATACTGGGTCTTCCCAATCCCTTATTCTTGCAGATATTCTGCCTTTTTCGGACAAATTGTCTACTCAGGCTAATGTCCTTATTCAAGGAGTAGAATGTAGTTTTACAAGTGTACCTCTCCATAACGTTCATCTCAAATGAAACCTGGTCTCTGGACCTGTTACTGTTGGTGTTAGGTCTTCTCTTCCTTTCAAAAGGTGTTAATTTGCTTCTCGGTAATGATTTTTCTGGGGATAAGGTTGTGCCCTACCCTGTTGTAACTGACACTCCCTTGATTGATCATGAATCTGACTCTATAGAGGAGTAAATTCCAGACCTCTATCCTTCATGTGCAGTTACTCATTCTATGGCCAAAAAGGCTATTCAAGATGATGCTGACCTGGACTTTGAAAGGAACGGGCTTGGACTCCAAATGCAGCTCAGCATCGGCAGGGCGTTTATTAGGATTAATACAGCTCATGGTCAAAGACAGAAAGAGATTGATAGCCAGAATCAGAGTCAGGGGACGAGCAGAAATATTCGGTAACCAGAAAAATCAATCCGCACAAAGACAGTAACAAAAAGGGTAGAGCCAAGGGAATGGAAGGGGAAGGAAAAGGGAATTGGATGGGATAAGGGAATATGACAGGAGAACCTAAACAAATGGGTACAAAATGGGAATAAGGGAGTACAAAGTACATAGTGTTTTACCGCTGATACCGAGGCTCCGAGGCACGCTTCAAACTCGACAGGGTATTTTTCTGAAGCACTGTGCCGGAGCTTGCTTCATATCGGGAAAAACCACGTGACTGAGGACGTTCGAACCACTTCACTGCTTCATTCAGACTGAATCAGATGATTGGTTTGGCTCGATAGGCGGAGCTTTGAAACATTCGCGGAATCCAAATGTATTTAAGATGGACGATACAGCGCTCTGTTAGGCATGTTTATTAAAAAATAATAATGCCTAAGTCGCACAAGCACACCCAGTATACACCAAGCACAATCAAAAAACATAATACAATATCATCGACCTGCTGATAAAACCTTGTATCTCCAATTTGATAAGAAACAAAAACTCGTCCACGATAATAACATTAACATTGCAAAATACAAAATGTTATTAATTGGATACATTCTTAGAAGAAACATAGTTATCCTACCCGAACACAGCTCAACTGCATTCCTACATGCAAAATTAAACATATGTTCTCCTGTAAAGTCTGTCATTTTGGAGATAAGAGGTTTTATCAGCAGGCCGACGATGTGTTTTTTGGACAGGGTGAATATTTACAGGATTCAATGAGGCTGTGGATGTAATTAATGTCGTTATAATATGAATTATTAAGGTAAGAAATAAAAACAACAAACACATGTAAGACAAAGTTAGATTTCAGCTTTATTTAAGTATTTTGCACAATACAATAAAACTCGAAGTGCGCACGCAAGGTCACCTTTACAAGGCTGTACAACAATCTTTGTGCCAGCAGATGTCACCCACGTGCTCAATGAATGAAGCTTCGAGTAGTGCACCAATTTTCAACACAATGGTCCAAAAGGATACGAAGCTTCATAAAGCCTCGTTTGGCCATCACTAAAAGTACTAAGCAATCAACCAGCAATCAAACAACGTACAAACAATCAATAACAAGACTTACGGGAGATATAACAAGAAACGAGCAATCAACAATCGAAACCAAAAAAGCGCAGAAACAAGACTTAACCAAATACGAGCTCTGAGAAGAAACGAGTCGACAGGAAGCAGCGGTAAAAATGCGTCTTTTAAATACAAACTAATCCGTGTAATCCCAGCTAGAATGCAGGACAGCTGTAGAGGGAGGCGGAACTAGAAAAGCAAGGACGGTGATAGGAAAGCGAGGGGAAACAGGTGGAGTTCCAACTCTGATCTAACTAATCACCCGTGCCTCGCTAACTACTCTTCGGTGCGAATAGCCAATGAAAACAGCCAGAGAGAAGGAAGTGGAATTACCTCACCGAAGTATAGGAAAGAGAGTGTGAAGACTGACAAGACGCGATAAGACGGAAACGAAAGGAAAACGTTCAAGACTAAAGACAGCGCAATCGTAACAGAAACATACATACTCTAAACGAATAAATATGATAAATAAATAAATAAATAGCAATAAAAATGACTAAAACATGCTAAAAAACAAACATACAAATCAGCGATTTCTAACAGACTTTAACCTGGCTGACACCTTCATTGGCCTGTCTTTTCATCAGGAACGTTCCAGTCCGGAGATGTCTGGGAAATCTTCAGACTTGTCCTTGACAGATCATTCTTATGAAATTTTGTCTCGGAAACAACTTATTCATGAGCAACAAGAAGCTCGTGATCTAGCGCATCTTCTACCACGAGCTGCAAGTGAACAAGAGGCTACTCAAGTTCCTGTCTGTTTTTACTACAAAACCCAAAACCAGTGAAGTTGGCACGTTGTGTAAATTGTAAATAAAAACAGAATACAATAATTTGCAAATCCTTTCAACCTATATTCAATTGAATACACTGCAAAGACAAGTTACTTAATGTTCAAACAGGTAAACTTTGTAATGTTTTGTAAATATTAGCTCATTTGGAATTTGATGCCTGCAACATGTTTCAAAAAAACTGGCACAAGTGGCAAAAAAGACTGAGAGAGTTGAGGAATGCTCATCAATCACTTATTTGGAACATCTGACAGGTGAACGGGCTAATTGGGAACAGGTGGGTGACATGACTGGGTATAAAAGCAGCTTCCCTGAAATGCTCAGTCATTCACAAACAAGGATGGGGCAAGGGTAACCACTTAGTGAACAAATGTGTGAGCTGATTGTCGAACAGTTTAAAAACAACATTCCTCAAACGCTATTGTAAGAAATTTAGGGATTTCATCATCTACGGTCCGTAATATCGTCAAAAGGTTCAGAGAATCTGGAGAAATCATTGCACGTAAGCGACAAGGCAGAAAACGATCATTGAATGCCCGTGACCTTCGATCCCTCAGGCGGTACTGCATCAAAAACCGAAATCAGTGTGTAAAGCACATCACCAGATGGGCTCAGGAACACTTCAGAAAACCACTGTCAGTAACTACAGTTCGTCGCTACATCTGCAAGTGTAAGTTAAAACTCTACAATGCAAAGCGAAAGCCATTTATCAGACAGCAGATGAGAGCAGAGCAGAAGCAGAGTTTTGATGTGGCAACAGAGTTAATTGGTGGAATTGGAGTGTTATTAGGAATTAAATAGTGGATATTTTTTGAAGAACTTTTTTTTTATTGAAGAATAAATTTGTTTGAGTTTTCTTTGCGGGTTTTCTTTGTTGGAAAAAAAATCACAAGTCATAACACCTCACATATAAAAATGCATTACCCTCCCTTCCCCCCACATCCCCACCTAACCCGAACCCCTGGTCCTCCAAAGCAGTGCTATGAAGCAGCTCTGGCTGGTATCAGCCAATTCACTGGAGGTGGTGTTAATGGTTGGATACTGATCCTTCCATCTCACATACAATATCATTACATTATTATAGCTGACTTGAGGCATAATTGCCCATCAGAGGGTGGAAGCAGTGCCAAGTACAGTCTGGAGAAATGGTTGAGGTTGTGAGCTTTACCAGAGCCCTGAAAAAGGAAACCAAGGTACTACACCCCGGGAAGACAAGATCTTCGCTGCTCTGCGGTGATGGAGAACCACTGAGACTCACTGCATCATGCCCTCCTCCATTTCCCCCAACTCCTGTTCCCTCTGATACACACTCACAAACTCATTCTCACTCACACACACAGACACACACATGTACTTTGTAATTGTATGTTTATGAATGATTTCTGTCCATTTACTGAGTAACCGGTTATGTTTGTTTCTTTGCTCTTTATTTGTAATTGCATTTTGTGCACAATAAAATAAACAAGTGTCTGCCACTAACATGGCAATATCCCCCGCCACCTCAATTTTATGTGCCTGTGCGGATGGAGGAATGTACGAACGTATGTACGTACGGATGAAGCCTAACACTATATCGCCCGCTTTGCGCTAATCTCGCGGCGGGGGATAATAATCTAAAAATGTATCACTGTTCAGTAATTAACTTTGACATGACCACCGTTTGTATACTCAGCAACAAAAGTTTCTGTGACACCATTTATGTGTATGTTATAAATGACACGCAAAGATCTCAATGCAATCAATATGTTTATTTAACAGGAGAAACACTGACTTTTCAGTGCCAACGTCACTCAAAACGAAAAATGTCATTTTCATGCGTCATGAAGCACTTGTCTGACGTCTAACCAATTGTGACCTTCACACTTCAATACCGGGTGTGACTTCCTCGTGCCATGATGCAAGCAAGGCATCTCCGGCGCATGGACCGAATCAGATGTGCCAGAAATTGCTGTGGGATGTCATTCCAAATCTGACGTAGACGTTGTCGCAATTCCTGGAGTGTAGCTGGCGGGTTATCCAACCGCCGCAAACGTCGATCCATCTCGTCCCAAAGATGCTCGATTGGGGACATGTCTGGGGATCTGGCTGGCCATGGCAGGACATTGACATGTTGTTGCATCAGATACTGCTGTACAATCCTTGCAACGTGTGGTCTGGCGTTATCATGTTGCAGTGTTATTCCGGGACCATGTTGCATCAAAAACGGTACCACCAATGGCCGTAGCACTTCATCGCGATATCTTTGACCTGTCAGATTTCCATCAATAACAAGTAAATCTGTTCTGTTTCTAGCCGTGATCCCTCCCAAAATCATGACACTACCACCTCCAAAACGATCAAATTCCTGAACACAGTTGTTGGCATAACGTTCTCCACGTCGACGGTATACACGTAAATGACCATCACATCGGTTAAGCATGAATCTTGATTCATCAGTGAAGAGTACAAGATCCCACTGACGTTGGATCCACCGTCGATGTTGTTGTGCCCACTGTAGACGCAGTCGTCGGTGTTGTACTGTGAGTATTGGACGTCTTGCTGGCCGACGTGGGACAATGCCAAAATGACGGAGACGGCGACGGATTGTCTGTGCAGACAGTCGCCTCAAACCAGGTATCGTTCTTGCAGTTATGGTTGCAGGTTGGAATCGATTTCGGAGATGGGTTGTTCGAATCCAGTTGTCCTGTCTGGGAGTGGTTACTCGTGGACGGCCGCTGCGAGGACGGTCTCCGACATGTCTTGTCTGCTGATGACCCTGCCATAAGTTCCAAATGGTGTTTCGGTGGACATTCAGGCGATGAGCAACTTCCCTCTGCGAGGTTCCAGATTCAATCATCCCAATGGCCCTCCACCGATCATTTTCAGACAGTCTTGGCATTTAGAGGGTAGAGTTCCTGATCCGAAATGGCTGTGTTTTCGATAAGTGATGCTTCCGTCGTTCATCAGGCACAATGTGAACATTCCAAAAATTCTCCTCTTTTATTGCCATCCACAAGCATGATTTACGCACATTTTCACGTGCAAAGTCATTTTCTCGCATTTTCATGATTTCCATTTCAATGTTGTGTTTACGTGTACTGTTTCAGTCTGATATCACCATGTATGACAATTTCATAATTGCGTTATGAAAAATAATTAACAATATTGGTGTCACAGAAACTTTTGTTGCTGAGTATATTTGTAATGGCTGACTGCCACTCGATCAGAGACATTTCATAAAAATAACAAACTCAAAGTCAACACATTGGGTCAACATTTAATATGCTTTATTATGACTTTTGCAGATCTTTTTCATTGTTATTTCTGCAATTAGAATATGCTTTGTTTAATTTTCCAGGAGAAAAGTATCGACACGGCGATGTTTATTTTGACAAGCTGTCACCTCCAGGAAACATCAGAATTTTGGGGCCATCACAGGTATCCAACATGAAAAGAAACCAGTCAACAGTTCTTAAGATACTGGAATTTATGCTGAAGTTCAATTACACCAAAACAGCATGGTTCCTTTCCCCCACTGGGATGAAGCTAGGTACCAAATACGAGAAGAATCTAGTCAATAGTTCTTAAGATATTCAAATTTATGATTTGTGACCTTGAAATGAAGGTCAAGGTCACCAAAACTGGATGCATGGCTCAGGAGGTGGAGTGGGTGGCCCCGGAATCATAAGGTTCCCGGTTCGATCCCTGGCTCCTCCAGAGAACGTGTCAAAGTGTCCTTGAGCAAGACACTGAACCCCGCACTGTTCCTGATGTGCAGGGTGGCGCCTTGCATGGCAGCCTCCAACATCAGGGTGAATGTGAGGCATAGTTGTAAAGCGCTTTGGGGGGTCATATCATGTGACTAGAATGCGGTCCATTTACCAAGGTATCGTTCCCCCACTGAGATATCAAATATGAAAAGAATCTTAAAATATCCACATTTATTTGTTCGGACTGAGCCCAATAAAATAAATAAATGAATTAATAAATAAATAAAAATGAAACAACTGGGGCCACAAAGTGAGGATGATGGCTTCCATCTCTTCCAGGCTGATGAACTGCAAGTAACAAAAGACAATAATGGTGCAATTTTAACAATACATTCGGTCAGGTAAGCATGGAACATACAAAAGGTACTGCCGGATATTTTTTTAATACGTGAGAAATTAGTTTGCTTTGGTGACTGTGAGGGTCATGGTTCGACTGGAAGCAAAAAAGATGCTGGAAAGTTTAAGAAAATATTCCTATCCAAAACCCTAACCCAAACCCATCTGTTTTTGAAAATTTTGAAAAGTCTAATTTTAATCAGAAAAAAATGGCAAATGAAATTTACTTGGATATTCTGAGAGCTTCTCACAATGACTTGAAAGCAACCCTCTCTAGCAGCTTCACGTCATCCACGGATGCCAGAGAATCTCCTCCAGGCCTGGTCTGTTGCACGGATCACTCTGGAGACACCACTGGATCAGACTCTGGCAGTCTGTACAGTTAGAGAATTGGAAGGGAGAATTACGTCATCATTGCCATTCGCAAAATGAAAGACCAGGCATTACAGAACAGCACATGTAGAAGATATGGTTTATCCAGTTTCGTGTACCGTCGGACAGCCCTTCCTTAAACTGGAATCTTCCCCTGATGATGTCCTGCCGTTCTCGGAAAGGCATTGAGCCGCAGACCAGGCAGAAGAGTAGCACCCCCAGTGACCAAACCGTAGCCGGAAGACCACAGTACTTGCCACTGATAAACCACTCTGGGGGCGCGTACAGCGTAGTACCTGAAAGTGTGAAAGACAGATAAAAAGTGGGAGACTTTACTTTTTTTTTTTGTTTGTTTTTCTTTTTTTTTTTTTTAATAAATTTGGCATCTCCAATCCCACCCGAATCTGGAATGCCCAATTGGTGAACTATGTACAAGGCTTGCTCGTATGCGACCCCTTGCTGCCAATTCAGGAGAGTGTGGACAGTTTCCTCTGAATCACGCGCCTGTCAGCCACCGCTTCTTATACACTCATTGGTAGAATCTTTGCAAGTTCAGAACGAGGGTGGAGGATACCCGAACATGATCAGGTTTAGAATCTTCCTGAAGAGCGCCCGTCTGGCCAACAGGAGGCGCTTGAGCAACGACCAAGGCAACTATTTTTTTCCCCTCCCAAGAAGTTCCTTCCCAATTTGCAACTCTGTAGCGCAATGGCCAATTGTGCGCTACTCTGAAAAAGCTGCCGACCACTGCCAGCTGGTACGAAGCGTGGATCAAAGAGAATTCGATTTCTGACTATTTTTAAATATGCATCTGAGATAAGATGTTCGCACTTCAAACGCGTATCTTGTTTGACAAAATCTTATGAAAGCCATTGAAGGGCTTGTAGAAAGAAAAGAATTTAGACTTTAAAATGATAACATAACATGGCGAGAACTAGCCAGTCAGCAAGGCATTTTCCTACCACTAAATTGCGCATTATACGTAGAATATATGAACACAAGAAGGTAGTAAGTATGATATCCAGCCTGGTCTTAAAAACTCAGAATGTCTGCCTCCGTGACAGGATTTAGCAAGTTATTTCACTCTGTGACCACTCTCTATGCAGAACAAAAAATGTCCTTAAGGCTTTGCCAAATTCACCCATAGCTAACGTCCATTTATGACCCCTAGTTCCACAAACAGAACTTAACACAAATAGTTGTGAGTACTTAACTTTCTTAATCCCTTTAACACACTGAAAGGCCTAAATTGGATCACTGTGATCACAACACCCCAAAAATAATCAGATATCCTGAACTTAGCTCTATGTAGCCCTGAGATGCTGAGATGATGGCGTAGTCAACTTAGACTACGAACCAATGATGTAGATGCTACTATCCCGGCATATTATAGCACAAACACGGCTCCATGTGCACAGATGCTGAAAGACTCTGACCGGCAAAGCTCGTGTAAGGGTCATCTGTCAGCAGGGCCCCGCAGCCGAAGTCAATGAGCTTCACGTCCAGGTTCTCCGTCTGGATAAGCAGATTCTCCGGCTTGATGTCCCTATGCAGGACACCCCTGTCCTGGCAGTGGATGGCAGCCAGCACCACCTGTGCCATGATGGCTTTAGCCATGTCTTCGCCCATGCGGCCTCCCAGGTGCAAGATGCAGTCATATACATCCATACAAGGGGACGGAAACTCCAGCACCAGGATGACCTCGTCGTCCTCCTCAAACCAGTCCAGGAGCTGGATGAGGTACGGGGAGGTGGGAGGCCGGCACGCCCTCTCCATCAGAGCGACCTCCAGGGGTACAGGCCGGGACATTCCAGCCTGTAGATTTGGGTGGAGGAGATTGGGATCATGAGTGTAAAAATAATGGGGACAGCCTAAGGACTCTTTGACTGGGTTCAAGTTCAACTGTGGAAAATTATTCTAGTGAGACAAGACATTTGGAAATTAAATGACAGAATTATTTAATAAATATCTGCGCAAAGAGGTTAGATCAGCATAAGCTGGTGAACGTGACCTTTAACCCGACATCGTTCCACCGGGGATTGGCTCCTGCTGAGCCACTTTGGACTGTAATGTAATGACTGGGAATGTTAAACACTTGTTGTAATGTAGGGTTGACGAGGGCCAACAGCGCAATCTGAAATAATTTGGACAGAAACAGTACAAACAAGAGCCATCTGGCAATGGCGGATGCCCCCGGCTGTAGGTTGTGTAACCTACAGGTTGTGTGGACAGACGGACGGACCGAAACCCCCAAAAGGCATAACTAGACCAAATTTGGTGTTTGTAAGTGGTATAGTTTTCGAGTTCTGGTCCGGAAACTATTTTATTACAGACGGACGGACGGACATACTGATCGCTATATCCCCCCGCATTATATGCCGGGGGGATAAAAAGGGCTGCAATCCTGAAATGTCTCTGACGAGATAGTTCCATATAGCTGCAAATTAAACAATCCAGTTTATACTTCAGCCACATATTATGTTTCAATCCAATATTTTGAAGTACTGGACCAAAAAAAAAACTGAGTCACTGCCCATATGCAATAAAGACTGAACTGTCTTTCTGGCTGGGTTCTGATTTCTGAAATTATGTCTTTGTAACTCACGCAGTCCCTCCACTAATAAACAGTGTTTTAATCACTCACAGATAAAAGAGAGCTGTATACTCACAATGTAAATAGGTGTCCTCGAATAACTGCCGCTCAAAAACTTGATGGCCACCTGGAACAAAAATGTAGATCACAGAATTAAAAGATGACTACACTGAAACAGTAAATAAAAAAAAGAAATATATTTTTTACAAAATCATTTTAATTCCTTTATGCATGCGGAAGCAATGCAAAGCAGTTGGAAGCGTATCGGTTTCTCAGGTTTGT
Organism: Gymnothorax reevesii; assembly: GCA_029721435.1. NCBI lineage: Eukaryota > Metazoa > Chordata > Actinopteri > Anguilliformes > Muraenidae > Gymnothorax > Gymnothorax reevesii. The sequence goes on along the minus strand of CM056591.1, from coordinate 24,050,051 downwards.
TTAAATTTATTGGACGAGCATGGTTTCATTTACTAAGGCCTTTAGCACAGATAAAAATATTTAGGGGATGAAAAAGTAATAAGATAACCAGTGATTGGTGTAAACATATATCATGAGCAACCACAGGCCATGTTATTGGTTGGAAATGTGCTACAAGGATTCAGCAAATGCGAAAATCTAAGCAATTCAAGCCCATGCTAAGATGGAGGAGCAACAGAACCCAGCGAACTGGTATGGCACATAGACGGTAAAAGATGCGGACAGCGGGATGGCGCTATTTTCAACCAGAGAGTATGAAGCACAATTGAACAAGTTTTTAGTTGGCACTACGCCTACAGCGCAGGCTCGAAGTCAGCTCACTGACGTAAACCAACGTCCTGAGAAGCGGTAACTCATCTAGTAGATGTATCTTACATGTAATTCCCAGCGAGCAAGCGATTGCGTCTGTCAGTATAGTCTGATTCCGTTCCATGTTATGATGTTTTGCGAATTATTACTTCATAGGTACTTCACTTTGTTAGCGATGTGGCTCAATCATCTTCTGTTTATGATTCGTTATGGGCTTCTGGTCTAAACAGTACGGTTATTTATGTCTTGTGCGACAGAAAGTCGCCAGCATTTCACGTCACTTTTAGCCTAGCCTGGTGCCATCAGCTGAAAATGCGTACTATTAGACCATAATGTTACATATGAAGTAAAGCCGTCTGCGACAAAATGTAGTTTCTCTGCAGAAAATATTATTGCTGACATAAAGGCTCATAATGTTTTTAGTGTAAAGTTATATGATGTGAAAAGTCAGGCAAAATGAAAGGGGATGAATGGAGAAACTACCGCGAGTTGATCATCTGCGATCTACTTTGAGCGTTCAATTGAGCTTCAATTTCAGGGTGTATTCCTACCCCCTTGGTTTTGCAGGAACAAGGTGGGGCATGAGAAGAGTGGTAAGTGTGGACAGCGCAGTAAGGCAGAAACTCACCGGCAGCCCATCTGCTCGTCGGGTTCCACCATACACGGAACCGCATCCTCCTTGTCCCAGCATAGATCCCAAGGTGTACAGCGATTTAAAAGAGCCTGTCGCACACAATATAGAGTTAATTAGCATTCTCCTGAGGACGTGCTATCAAACAGGGTCTATCACAGGGTCTATGGCCAGCAATGCCCCAATTAAGAGTCTCCTCCTTTACCAATTCCAAGCTTCTAGTTTTTGTTAGTTGGAGACATAGACTGTTCTACTGAGTAATGAAAATGATTGGAAAAAGAAAGCACTGAAGCTGAATGCCTTATTACCTCCTGCAATTTGCAGGATGTTTGAGAACCACAGGAGGAACAAGCGATTGAATTTTGGCATATCTAGGCCAAAGTACAGCTGAGATATAGGCCAAAGTTCAAATACAGCTATGCTGGTGGAGGTGTGGGCTCTCGTGAGTCCAGCTCTACTTTACTGATATTACTTAAAGCATGTTAACATTGAGGCTATACCAAAAGCTGCATATAACTTGTATACTCAATAGTAGGCAGTGTGCTGCTCCAGAGAACTTGAATCTAACAAAACTGATGACAGTATCTCTGTGTGATGTCTTTTTGACCCCTGGGTGATGGCCTACCTGAGCTTTGGGACCTGGTCCTGTTGACAGTTGAGGGAGTGGAGCTCGAGATGTCACTGGGTAGCCTGTTCTCCTCTTCCACAATCGTCCTACGCCTCTTTCTGGACCTATCGCTGCTGCAAGTGGCTACCTCACTATCCTTGGGTCTTGACCTTTCCTGCCCCCTCTCTGATCTTTCCCTCTCAAAGGAGATCTTTCCTCGATCCCCTACGATTGTAAGAAATGTCACATTTATGGCCTTTTTTTTCCTGCCCATGTCTTAAACCTGTTATTGCATTATTCGCTAACTTCAAAGAGAAATTTGAGGACTCAATCACCTGATGCCAAGGCTATATTGCCAACATTGCGGTGACCAACATTGCATCTGCAGATGTACTACAGAGCAGCTCTTTACTCAAATCTTATCAAAGCACATCTCATACAGCAACAGATGTCACCGAGCTGCCATTTCGTTGAGTCCGAAGTGAAAAATTATGGTTGAAACAAAAACTGCAGGGATCATGCATCTGTAGGAATAGGGTTGATTAACACTGCTATATGGTAACGGACAAAAAGCAAAAAATAATATTTGATTTATTTAGCATGTTTCAGGCTCTTTAAATATGAGGCCTTGCTCATCACATGGCAGATCAGGCTCTTCACCAAGGGCTCCACCTTTATACACTGCCTGGGCCTGTCAATCATCTAATGAAGTCATTTTCTTCTGAGGGTGCTACTTTGAAGGACGCCCCAAAGCCTATTTTGCAGAGGGACACCAGAATTCTAGGTACAGGCCCTGTCTAAATGCGATATCTGACCTTGTCCCGGAGTCCTGTCGCCACAAGCAGGGGACGGGAAGGATCCAGGAGCAGAGTCCAACCTCTCACCATCTACAGAGTCCTCACAAGTCCTCCCACGCTTCAAATTAAGCTTTTGCCTCCCTTCCTTCATGTCCTTCTCTCTCTCTGCTCTCATCTCCCTGACTCTCCCATCTGGTCCAACATTTGGCGATCGTCCTTGGCTTTCCTCCTCAGCTCTGCTCAGTCTCCCAGCAGCTCCCCGTCGCCAGGTTAGTCTGCCTCCCCCTCTTGGTCTGTCTCTCCGTCGTGAAGTCTCCATACTTTTTTCTCTGGAGATATTTGAAATTTGTCAGTTACAAATCATGATCATGAGCATGCAGCCCAGATTAACCTCTATGGATTTGAACCCATCCATAACAGTTATAAATCTGAAGGGGATTCAAACAGACAAGTTTCTGGTCAACGAACCTGAACAGTCCATATGAAGATATATCATATCAGACTAAGGTTTATGCCTGTAGAATTGAAGCACTGATTACTAAAACCCCACAAGTCAAGTCAAGTCAAGTCAAGTGTGACTTATGGGGTTTTAGTAATAGGTGCTTCAATTATAGTACACCATATCAACCCTTGATGCATATAGCAAGTGGTAGCTTTCTTTTCCTGAACAACATAGCCAACGGCTGAAAAATTAAAGCTTGAATCATATCATATATCACAGTTAACCAACAGCCTGATGTACCGAGCATATTTTTTGCGTCTTTTCGTACTGTAGGTCATTTTACACACTGTTTCAGTATTCCAATAGTGTGAATAAGGTAAGGACGACAAAGGTCGGATAGATAACCCATAGGCCTATTACCTCCTTGCTGTAATACAGTACAGGGCAATTATGCAGGCTAATAAAAACTGATGTTAGCCTCCAAGTAGTCCAGAGAACACATGCGCTGGCAACAAGTAAATTATTTTCAAATGAAATTTCTTTCTGAGATTACCGCCAGTAATTTTTCAAGAACAGAAAATTGGAAAGATATATAATGTTATTTGCTGGTTATCTATAGCTGAGAATAGCTATATATTTCACAAATGAAATGCGCTGGAACAGTGCTGACATAATTTGGCAACTGGCTCAGGCCGAACAAACCAAACCATAAGCAAAGAACTAGAATAGTGTTTATCGCCATGATCCTTGTGTCTATGTGTGGAATTAAGATTTCTTTTCAGCAATCTTAAACCCAAAATATGCTCATTATAAAAGAACAGGAAGCATTTCACACTATACTTTTGATCATCAAATATATAGGTATTTCATTTGGTGTGTTCACTGTATGAGTGAATATGTTGCCAGGCTGGGAGCGTGAGCCACTGTCAAGAAAGTGAGTCTTGACCCTCGCTAAAGTGACGTCACACTTTTCCAGCCCATTTCTTTTGTTCGCGTTTCCGATTACGTTCGTCACAAAAGTTTGCTCGTTTCCGGTTTTCGTTGCTGCTTGCAACAACAATCACATTCTATATATTATTCAAGATGAATAAAACTTGTCTGCTACGAGTGAGTGCGGAGGCGAGGGGAGGGGATAGGGGTGGTGGTGGTATGGTAGATGCGGGCACAGATATCTCCATGGTACACAGCTGGACCTGTCATAACCACACTGTCTGCTATCATAAGTGTTTCCTCATTGGCTGTGTTGCAGGCCATTGTTTTTGTGATTTGTTTACTGAGTTATTTGTCAAGCCAGTTACACCCTCAAGCAAATATTACGATATTGATGACAATGATCCCCATGAGTATCATTTCTATAATGTCAATTAATTGCAATAAAGCATGATTTTCGCTCACCACGTCCACATCATTCTGCATACCTGACCACACGAACACCTGCTAACGATTAATAGGCCTATGAAACCTACGATAACATTCGAACGTACGGTGACACGAGAGAAAAATGCTCTCACTTAGGCTAGTAAACCTACCTGCTCAGTATCTGTCCAAAGCTGCTAGCTAGCCACATCTAACCACTGAGCGAGTTTACATCTATTCAGTAACGACCTCTCTTTTTATCAGACTACATACTGCAAGATTGCAAGTCAGCCATTATTGCTAAATTGCAACTTCCATATTCATTCGGCCGAGTCGCTTCTGTCCTAAAGCCATCAACTCAAAGCCGAAAAATTAGTTTAATTCCTTCAACAAAGAACTGAAATTATTAATTATTTGTACTTTACCAAGTTTGCCGTCAGAACAGATGAAGATTTTCAGAACGATATGAAATCGGTTGTGAAGAAAAATTTGAAGATGTGCACTCTGTCGTTTGTTTTCTCAGTATGAATACATTTGGAAACAAGGCAAACAGAGAAAGCAGACTTGGCCCCAGCCACGGGCAGACAGACTGACAGAAACACACACACACACACACACACACACACAGACATGACCATTGATTCCCATCAGAATCATTTATAAAATGCTGATTAATTGTAAAAAAACATTAATTCGCTCCCCTCGTCAACATAATTTTGCATACATGACCACCTCCGAACGAACAGGCCTATGACGACGAAAAATGCCCTCACATAGGCCAGTAAACTTACCTGCTCAGTATCTATCCAAAGCTGCTTGCTAGCTACATAAGATATACTTTATTGAATCCCGTGGGATAATTTGTCCTCTGCATTTGACCCATCCTATAGTTAGGAGCAGTGGGCAGCCACAGAGCAGCGCCCGGGGACCAGGCCGGATTCGGAACCACGACCTTCTTGCTGTGAGGCAGCAGTGCTAACCACCTTGCCGCCTACATCTCACCACTGTGCTAGTTAACATCGATTCAGAAACGACCTCTCTTTTTACTAGACTACATACTGTAAGACAGCAGAAAGCTCAAGTCAGCTATTATTGCCAAACTACAACTTCCATATTCAGTCGGCCGAGTCTCTTGTTTACTAAAACCACTATCTCAATTCCGAAAAATTAGTATAATTCCTACAGCAAGTACCTGAAATTATTAAATAGCCAATGTGTACTTTACCAAGTATGCCGTTTGATCCGATGATGATTTTCAGACCGACGATATGAAATTGGTTGTGAAGAAAAATTTGAATATTGCTGCAAAGACGTGCACTGCGTCGTTTGTCTTCTTAGTACGAATGACCTTAATTTGGAAGTAACCAGAAAAATATGGAATACTGACATATGCGTCATAACAGGTACTTGGAACGTCACAGTTCCCGGGGCAACTCGTCCGCAGTTGAGATACGTCGCCACATTGCCTTACGGAAACTTGTTCTGTCATGAGGGCCGGAATGCATCATTTACGTGATCTAAAATGCGTTGCTACTGTATCGCCAGCCCAGCTGCATAGATATTATTATTATTATTATTATTATTATTAAAAAGGAACATAATTTCACACATAGTAGGATATGGTAGCGGTAGAGCCCAGTCTCATCCCTACGCGACCTGACCAAGCGTCGATATACGACGCAAGAGGAGGCTTTTGGCGTCCTCTTTTGACCATTGTTTAAAACGAACGCTATTCCCTAACCAAAGACTGTATAAAAATATGGACGCAGCACCCTGGTCTGAAAAATGAAGCCCATGCGGAAGTACCTAAAATGGAATTCTACTTAATGGCCAGCAGATGGCGACGTCGGTGGTTGCAGAAAGAAGTTCAATGCAATGGAAGTCTATGAGAAAATGACCTTACTTTCCCACCTGATTTTTCATTTAAATAATGTTTTTTTTAACATTATTTTATGGTTGCTATAGCAGGTTTCAAGTATCCTTTGATAAATCACGATGTTCATTTTTGTAAATTGTGGTCCTATATAGACTAGAATAAAGGATAAAGCCAGAATATGCTTTAGGAGCGTGGCTATCCTCTGGTCCTTGTCCGATACGGTCAGATCCTGAGCCACGGTCCTACCCGGATCTTCAATACATGCTCTCGACCAATAGAAATCACATCCGGTTTCAAAATGACAACATGGCGCAATTCAAATTGCCAAAATCGAGGCTTCCTTTATAAACCCATTTACTGTTTGCAAACAAAACAGACTGCGCGCACAGCTTGGCAACAGAAGTATGGTGGACCATAATAGCTTGTCACGCTATGCGAGGGCATTCGCCATCAAAGAACGCGAATTCTACCAATACAAATTTACTTTGAAAAATGGCAACCCATTTCCAGATCTGCATGGTATCAGTGTGTGGGAAGATGACGTTAGTTAGTGGCCCAGTATTCCGTGGCCTGAAATATATACCCATTTGATCGAGAAACCTACTGTGTACACTAGGGAGGAACTACAAGCATACAAGTCCTGGATGCTTATGACTATGTTATCTTCGGACATAAGCAGAATGTTAAATACCACGACAGACTTGGAGTTTTGTGCCTCGAAATCAGAGGTCCTTCCTAGTCAAACACAAGAGCATAAAACTGCCGTGTATGACGCGCAGGTTATTAAAAAAAAAAAAAAACAAACTACGTCCTGACAGCTAATTGTACCTCTATGGCAGGGTAAGTATTATTTTGTATTGCTGGCTTGCTAGCTAGCGAGTTTGACTGCGTAGTTGTCATGCGAACATGAAATCTGCCTCAGTTTACCATTATGCTCACATATTTCATTTGATGTCTGTAACAGTGAGAGACGCGTCAAAAAATTGGTTACATTAATTTCAATGGAGCAAAGCCCACTGGCAGCGTGTGACGTGCATCAGATTTTAGCTTTTCGCCACTGCTCAATTGAGCGTCAACTCAATAGAATCGCATTTGTCTTTTTGGTTATTTAACTATTTTGTTTTGTCATGGTTGCTGGCACACACGGAAACCTCACATGCAGTTGTCGAAACCGATATACCTGCTTTTTCACCAAGTCGCAGTTTAAAGAGGAAATCTGTTATTTTGTGTGTATTTAAGTTTTTAAGCAATCGACAGTAGCTAATTTGCTGCTGAGTGAAGTAAAGTGAATCGTAATCTTAATTTACTAGACAGATAAATTTAAGAGGAAAATTATGCCTTTATATGACATATAGTGCGCAGTTACCTAAAGTTCGCACTTTTTCCATCACTTAAAATAAGGTTTATCGGTCGGTGTTTTCAAAGTTGTTGTCTTATTGAATATTTTGACAGTGACACCCACGGCTTCATGGTCGTGTTAACAGCTGTTAAAGTTGATGCGGCTGACGCTTTCAGTGGACATAAAAGCATCAAGGCAACGTTCGGAGTTTGACTTGACGCTTCGCTTGCGGCCGGTGGGCCTTATTCGGATGTGATCCTCTCGGAATCCTGTAAAACTTGAGTCCACCGATGGAATATCAATTCTGACAGCCATACACGCAACAACCAAACATTTCGGTGCAGGTAAAATATCTAATTCAATGTTTGCAGATTCATAACTCGTCAGACTGAATTGGAGAGACCACTACTTCCAATGCCATGATGCGCACGCATCTTTTTGATGACGTCGGCTGTAAATGGGTCTATAGTATGCTGAAACCAATGGGTGACATCACGGTAGCTTTGTCCATCTTTTTATACAGTCTATGTCCCTAACCCTCAGCCCAAACACTAACCATAAGCATCAAATATAGATGATAATGGCCTTCTTTTGCGTTTTACATCGACGCTTGGTCATGCAGCATCACTGTATGGCGAGTCAGAATGAGAATTTGTTGAGCCCACTGAGGTTTTTTTTTTTTTTGAGTCAAAAAACTTTATTTAACAACTATAAATCTTACACAGAGCAAAATGTCCTCCAAATACAAATACAACACATCAACACATTAACATCTATCACACTTCATGCCAGGAGGGATAAAAGTTCACAAAAAAATCTTAACCCTATAATGCCCCCTGTATCATACACCAAATTTGAAGGACCATGCCCACCTGGTACGCTGCAACACAACCACGACTGCTCACTGTATCATATCTGATACACAGTGCTGCCACCTGGAAGTGATTTTACAGGAGTAGTCTCTCCCCTAGTCACTCACTTCAAAGTCGTTGCTCCCATGAGAATGCGAATTCATGAATTTCCTTGGACTTTGGCAGTGAAGTTCAGCATTCCAAGGTAAAAATGATTACGCATGTTAAGGGATAGCTAGAGATAGTAGAGAACATATAAATAATTTGAAATTTCGAGTGTTGAGTTGTGGATGGGTCCTGATTTTTGGCTGTATCAGATATGATACTCCTGGAATTAGAAGAAACTCTGTTCAGCCATGTATATTTTGCTGTCACAAAACCTAATGATGAACAGTGGATCTGAAAACTACCCTTCAATACTTCAAAAATATTACTGAGTCATATGTTTCATATAATGATGTCTGTGTCTGGGCATTATAGGGTTAAAAGGATTAGAAATATTTAAAGTTTTGATTGCCTTTTGATTAAGGGAAAGCTTAATGGAGTCAATGTATGCCAGTATTGAGTCAAGTTTATTTCAGATTTTTATGAATGATTTCGGTCATGGAATAAATCCTGCTAAGTTACACTTGTATGCTGATGACACAATTGTTTACATGGTAGCGCTATCTCTAAATCAAGCCATAGAGCACTTGCAGGATGCTTTTCGATCCCTGCAGCATTCATTGTTTAAATTGAAGTTGGTCCTCAATCCAAAAAAGACCAAATACATGACCTTCACTCGTTCTCGCTCTCTGAGTATTGATTCTACATTATCAAAATTGGAGGTTCCGTGTATAGAAAGAGTAACTTCTTATAAATATTCAGGCGTATAGCTTGATGATGACATTTAATATGCACATTAGCAATTTAATGAAAAGCCTTTGGCCAAAACTAGGATTTCTTTTCTGCCTTAAAAAATGCTTCTCATTTGAGGCCAGAAAGAAAACTGTGCAAAGCTCATTTTCATCGACATTAGACTATGGTAACCTGATTTATATGCATGCTGCTTCATCTCTTTTGATATATATCATGCTCCTTTACGCTTTATTGCAAATTCAGGTTCTCGCACTCACCATTATATGAATCGCTTGCTTAGTCCTCTCAAAACCATTGGAGAAAAACACACATAGTGCCATTTATTGTAAAAACATTGCTAGATAAAGTGTCAATTTATATCTCCAGCCTTTTATCCTACCATACTGGCAACTATTCTACTAGATCAACTAATCAGATCCTTTTAAATGTCCCCCCAGTGCACTCAGAGCTGGGTAAAACTGCTTTCGCCTTTTATGCACCCTGGGCGTGGAATGAGTTGCAAAATACTATTACCTTGGGAACACTCCCCTCTTTAAATTCTTTTAAAAGACTTTTACAAACTGCCCTGAAGGAAACATGTTGCCGTTTTTCATAAACTGTGATATTGAGATGGAATATGTTACAGATATCTTGATTATGGCCTGTGTGTTTCTCCTTAAATTATTACCTATTTGCTGCTTTTATGCATTGTATACTGCTCAAGAAAATAAAGGGAACACTTTAACAACACAATGTAACTCCAAGTCAATCACACTTCTGTGAAATCAAACTGTCCACCTCAGAAGCAACACTGATTGACAATCAATTTCACATGCTGTTGTGCAAATGGAATAGACAACAGGTGGAAATTATAGGCAATTAGCAAGACACCCCAATAAAGGAGTGATTCTGCAGGTGGTGACCACAGACCACTTCTCAGTTCCTTTGCTTTCTGGCTGATGTTTTGGTCACTTTTGAATACTGGCTGTGCGTTCACTCTCGTGGTAGCATGAGACGGACTCTATAACGGACCCACACAAGTGGTTCAGGTAGTGCAGCTCATCCAGGATGGCACATCAATACGAGCTGTGGCAAGAAGGTTTGCTGTGTCTGTTAGCGTAGTGCCCAGAGCATGGAGGCGCTACCAGGAGACAGGCCAGTACATCAGGAGACGTGGAGGAGGCCGTAGGAGTGCAACAACCCAGCAGCAGGACCGCTACCTCCACCTTTGTGCAGGGAGGAACAGGAGGAGCACTGCCAGAGCCCTGCAAAATGACCTCCAGCAGGCCACAAATGTGCATGTGTCTGCTCAAACGGTCAGAAACCGACTCCATGAGGATGGTATGAGGGCCTGAAGTCCACAGGTGGGGGTTGTGCTTACAGCTCAACTCCGTGCGGGACGTTTGGCATTTGCCAGCGAACACCAAGATTGGCAAATTTGCCACTGGTGCCCTGTGCTCTTCACAGATGAAAGCAGGTTCACACTGAGCACATGTGACAGTCTGAAGACGCCGTGGAGAACGTTCTGCTGCCTGCAACATCCTCCAGCGTGACCGATTTGGCAGTGGGTCAGTGATGGGGTGGGGTGGGGTGGCATTTCTTTGGGGGGCCGCACAGCCTTCCATGTGCTCGCTAGAGGTGGCCTGACTGCCATTAGGAACCGAGATGAGATCCTCAGACCCCATGCGAGACCATATGCTGGTGCGGTTGGCCCTGGGTTCTTCCTACTGCAAGACATTACTTGACCTCATGTGGCTAGAGTGTGTCAGCAGTTCCTGCAAGATGAAAGCATTGATGCTATGGACTGGCCCATCCGTTCCCCAGACCTGAATCCAATTGAGCACATCTGGGACATTTCTCGCTCCATCCACCAACGCCACGTTGCACCACAGGCTGTCCAGGAGTTGGCGGATGCTTTAGTCCAGGTCTGGGAGGAGATCCCTCAGGAGACCATCCGCCACCTCATCAGGAGCATGCCCAGGCGTTGTAGGGAGGTCATACAAGCACGTGGAGGCCACACACACTACTGAGCATCATTTTGACTTGTTTTAAGGATATAACATCGAAGTTGGATCAGCCTGTAGTGTGTTTTTCCACTTTAATTTTGAGTGACTCCAAATCCAGACCTCCATGGGTTGATAAATTTGATTTCCATTGATTTTTGTTGCCAGCACATTCAGGATGTGTTATTGTCAGTGTTACCTTTTTTTTTTTTTTGGAATCTTTTGTCTAGATGGTCATTCGATGGATAAAATCTATGTAATATCTTAATTTCTTTAGCTTTGTTGGCCAACAGGTATCAGTTCGGTAAGAGCCAGACCTTTTGCCAGTCAATAAATTCCATGTATTTATTCCAGTGTGAGACCACACAGGGAACTGAAATTGCATCTCTTTTGCAAGGACCTAATCAATTTATTGTTTTTAACATGGTTACAGGACAAAAATATTTCACCAACTGGAGTGTCAGTCACAGCCAGCAAGGATAATTGATGGGTTTCCACTCTTGGTTGAGATCTTAACAACATGCAAATCCCAGATGTCATGGTTTGAGAGCTCTGTTTGTTACTCTAGTCCGGGACTATATCGTTGTGCTCCCTATTGGATTCCTGGGCCAGCAGGCAGTAATTTGGGGCGTTGCCCGGACTCTGTTTAAGCTCCAGTTTCGCCTGGCGTTCCTTGTAGCCCATTGCCTGTGGCCAGAAAAACGTCTCTGAAAAAGTTTCGTTCCAGCGATCGCGGGACTAAAATCAAACGATACTGTCTTGGAATATGGTTGTTTACCAACCCAAAGCAAAAAGTTCTCCATGTAAAATCCTGCAGTTAATTTTTAAAGGCGTTGAACATTTTGCACTATATTCCGGCTAGCGCGGACGAACCGAATCACATCCACGACGTGCCGTCCATCGGTTAATTTCGCGATAAAACCACGTAAATCCACCATTTACCTACCTACAAATGATATCACTTCACACGAAACTGAAAGTCACGTGATGCTCAATGCTGGAGGAATTGCGTTCCTCGTTCTAGGATCTAATTTGCATACGTAAACACAGACACATGCTCCGTTGCGTTCTGGCGTTTCTGCCATGAAACCTACGTTTAGCGGGCTTCAAAACGGTCCGTTGTCTCTGGGTGAATGGCAACCATCGGGGAAAGGCATCATCCACGTATATTTGATTAGTTGTACCCCTAAGCTCTCTTATTTCCAACATTATTGTGATTGGACAGACGTGTTCACTCTGGGAAGTGGGTAATTCAAATTCTGCCCAAGACTTCTCTCCCTTCACAAAGAACAATGCTAAAAACACTTTGTACCCAAACCCACCCATCAATATCATCCATTGACAGTGAACTCTCACAAAAGACTCTTAGAGGAAGTATATTCTAGAGAGTCTGCTGATTAACAAGTTGACAGGTCTGTCTATATCAGACTTGGAGATGGGGGATGACTGCCAGATGGCCAAATAATGGCAGCTTGCAGGGGAGCACACCACCGGTTGCATGATCGTGTAAAGGCAGATAGACAGTTGTGGTTACCCTTCAGCATGATGGCCACACAGAATCACTTGTCTGTAAAACTGCTGGTGTCCCTGGTGCATGCCAAATGAAGTGTGTTCTCATGATGTTATAATGTGCACTTTAGATTTTATCACCGAAAGTGAAGCCTTTTTTTGCATACTACTTCTTCTTGTCTAGGATTTGCAGCGAGAGTTGGAGATAATGAGGAAAGTTTTGATTCATGCAATATAATGATTTTATTAAAATTAAAAATGAACAAGTGTATAGACATATCAAAATGGACTTATGAAAATATCTGTAATATTCATTTTGAGGAGGTACAGTAAATTACTAATTAAGTGGTCCACAGTTGGTTCATCAGATATACCAGTGCACCATGCGAGAAAATTGTACAGTTCAACTGGAACAGAGCGGGCTGCAGAAACAGTGAGATCTGCGGCAGTTGGAGGCCATTGGGCCTGAAAATGAGGAGTGTCCTTGATCACATTTTTCATAATGACACCCGCACCAAAAATAGTTCTCGTAGCCTCCATGTTCATGCCAACTGCAGCTGCAGGAGGTACCTGAGCCTCAATGGTCCCATCTCTGGTTTCATCTGCACTTGTAGACTGTACACTGTCCTCGTTGTTTGATGCACTTTCACCAGTCTCTGAAGAAGATCTGTCAAAAAATGCTGTTGGCTCCGCAAAAACAAACTCACTCAGGTTCTTTCGACTGGGCTTCTGGAAGTTCAGCTGTGGGAAGTCATTCTGTAATCGCTGCTTCAGTTGGTCCGTCCTGAAATGTGAAGAAAATGTTCAATGCCAGCATGTACCGAATCCAACTATTTGCATGGGGTGACCCACTGCAACAGATTTTTAAAAAGCCTCTGAAGATGGTAAAGTAATTGTTTTGAATTAATGTAAGACATTCAGTAATGAGACTGTTAGTGCATTTGGGTACATGTTGGTGTTGATGGACTCATGGAGGTCACCCCGAATAACAATTTTCTGACGGTCCCATGGATTTTCAGTGAATGAGCATGGGTAGAGTCAGACGTCAAGACCACTTGCCATTTAAATTGCTGATTCAACATAGGTGGCTCACAGAACACACAACTTGAGCAGAAATGCCCTCATGCATGTCATGTTCTGGCTGAAATTCTGTATAAGTTGTATAAGTCCAAACTGTTTTTTCAACCTCCTGAAATTCTGAAGATACTTCACATGCATTTACTGACCTGTATGAAGACAGATGTATCTCCACATTTTCACACCACCTATTTAATTTATCACTATATGCTTTAGCATATGGTAGATTCGCTAGGTCACCTGGCCTGAAAAATGTGAAAATCAAACTGAAATGCTTGGCTCGAGCAATCATAGTGGGGCCTTTGCAGTGCAAATCTTATTTTAGCCATGCTGGAGTAGCAGGATTCATTCTGTATTATAAAAATGTTGCATGTTGACTAACCTGAGCTGTGCATCATCTTTCGGACACGCTAAAAATCTTGTGTATTCCTTGTAGCAAGTTTGATGGTAACAGACTTCAATCGCCACACAATCCCTGTCCTTCATTCCCAGGAGGCCAAGACCAAGAACTTCATTTATTATGCAAATTGCATACACACCCCTACACAAGTTAGGAGTAAATTATTCAAATTAAATTGACCACAAAGTGTCCTGTCGAAGAATCTTCTTACCTGCAGACTCAGTTTCTGCCAGCACCAATTTATCCTTCTGTCGTTTGTGGGATTTCGTGAAAAACTTGTCGACCTTCTTGCATATGATGCATGCTACTGGAAGTAACACTGCAGTCGTTTTACGTGGTGCAACAGATTTTCTTGGCCCGCTTGCCTTTTTTTGCCACTGGCATGACTGGAGGTGCCACCGCCGCTGCCGTGGTCTGAACATCACTGTCATCATCCTGTTTTCCTTTTATCGGTGGCCTGCCTACTGGCTTTACTGCTTTTTGCTGCTGCTGAATAACACTGGAAGCAGCAGCAGGCCTGGCTATGGCACTACTAGTACTAGGCCTAGGCCCAGCTGATGCAGTTTCTATCGTACTCATCAGGCCATGAGTAGACCTCAGTTTCTTTGGGGAAAATACAGTTTTCGGCACATTTTTCACTTCACACCGCCTTGTTGCACTATTTATCCGCTTCAAGTCTGTAAAACGGCGGCAACATGCGTCGTGAAACCCATATTTCAAATCCCGTTTAGCGAATTCGGCTTCAAGAATCGGCGCAGCCTTTTCAGAAATTGTCCAGTCATTTCCATCTAAAGTGGCCCAAATCGAAGCACAATGGAGCGCCTTTGCCCACCGAGTAGGTGTAAACGTTTCTACACTTGTTACAGAAACAGAGTCTGTATGCAAGAGACATTCAATTTGAAAATTTTCCATCTTTTTTCCTGCTTTTTTGACGAAAATTTGGAAAACAGGAAAGATTTGGTCATCCGCCATCTTGATCTTGCTTTTGCGAAAGCGCGATGTTGATTGGTCAATTCGGATACTATTTTATTGCGCAGTGTTTAGTCGCCATGTAACACCCTAAAAAAACGGTATCATTCCGCCAAAAATTCAACAATATAGTTCAAAGTTGGCATTGAACTTTTTGTTTTGTGATCAGATGGAACCAATTAACATGCCGATGTGCTCATTTGTTAGACCCACTCTCGCTGGAGCGAACTGGCACGCTACCGTGCACAGGCAATGGCCTATTGCTAGAGTCTCAGTGCATCTTTGGCGCTTTAGCCGGTAAGGTCTCTTGAGAGATTATTGTTAGGGACTTAGCGGCATTACAGGATCAGTGTCAGTGAGTAAGGGAATCTTTGATTTATTGCCCTTTTCTTTTGTTTGCCTCGAGCTCGCTTGTTTTTTACCACGGGCGGCGTCTGGTCTGTTGGTAGCGCGAGCCTCGTTATTTCGATCTGCTCTTAGTCTCTCTACACGCTGTGAAATTTGCCTTTTTATATTTGGCCGCTGCTCTTGACGTCCACCTCCAACAGCTATCACACCAGAGGAGATTGCTCCAAAGACTTTTTTGCAAAATCACCAGGTGACACAGGGATATTGTATTCTACTAGACACTCATTATAGGAGTAGAGGAAACCCTCCCCGTTAAATAACTGAGCAACCAACACAATGTTATCATTAGTCGAGCCCCCGAAGGGGTTTCGCGAGACTATTGTAATCGCTTCGTGTGTCTGTGTGTGTGTGTGTGTCTGTCCGGACTGATATCTCTGGAACCGCGAGGCCGATTGCCTTCATATTACACAGGCGGGTTCCTTGTGAGAGTCTTTCGGCATGACATAAATTTGAAGGTCATAGGTCAAAGGTCAAGGTCAAGGTCATCATGTTGGCGGATAACTATGGGCGAGACTATGAATTCTTTGAATGCTTGTTGAACCAGTAATCGATAAACAGGGATTTGTGCTTAAACAGTATATCCTTGTTGTTTCATATACAAAACCCAAAACCAGTGTAGTTGGCACGTTATGTAAATCGTAGATAAAAACAGAATACAGTGATTTGCAAATCCTTTTCAACTTATATTCAATTGAATACACTGTAAAGACAAGATGTTTATTGTTCAAACTGAGAAACCTTTTTTTTTTTTGCAAATAATCATTAACTTAGAATTTAAAGGCAGCAACACATTGCAAAAAAGTTGGCACAGGGGCCTTTTTACCACTTTGTTACATCCTTTTTACATCCTTTCCTTTTATCGACACTCAGTAAACTTTTGGGAACTGAGGAGACCAATTTTTGAAGCTTTTCAGGTGGAACTCTTTCCCATTCTTGCTTGATGTACAGCTTAAGTTGTTCAACAGTCCGGGGTCTCCATTGTCGTATTTTACGCTTCATAATGCGCCACACATTTTCAATGGGAGACAGGTCTGGACTACAGGCAGACCAGTCTAGTACCCGCACTCTTTTACTACGGAGCCATGCTGTTGTAACACGTGCAGAATGTGGCTTGGCATTGTCTTGCTGAAATAAGCAGGGGCGTCCATGAAAAAGACGTTGCTTGGATGGCAACACATGTTGCTCCAAAACCTGTATGTACCTTTCAGCATTAATGGTGCCTTCACATATGTGTAAGTTGCCCATGCCTTGGGCACTAATACACCCCCATACCATCACAGATGCTGGCTTTTGAACTTTGCGCCTATAACAGTCCGGATGGTTCTTTTTCCTCTTTGGTCCGGAGGACACGACGTCCACAGTTTCCAAAAACAATTTGAAATGTGGACTTGTCAGACCACAGAACACTTTTCTTTTTGCATTATTTGCAAAAAAAATTAAGTTTCTCAGTATGAACATTAAACATCTTGTCTTTGCAGTGTATTCAATTGAATATAAGTTGAAAAGGATTTGCAAATCATTGAATTCTGTTTTTATCTACGATTTACATAACGTGCCAACTTCACTGGTTTTGGGTTTTGTGTATGAAACAACAAGGATATACTGTTTAAGCACAAATCCCTGTTTATCGATTACTGGTTCAATGATAAGAAATCTGTGGCATCTCCCCTTCGAACTCTAACATCAGTGAATTACTAAAACTCTCCTCTCCATTCCGATGGCTTTGGAGCCTCCTTGCACTACGCACTCCCTTTACCTCCAAAAACTATTCTGCTTCAATATCCAAAGGGATGCCACTAATAACCCCTTTTAATATTCCCCTATCCCTAAACAAAAAACAAGTGACTTTTGTCCCGTCGTAGTCTTTAATTTTTAACACTTTATCCCTTTGCTTCCCTGTACAACACTCAATAACAAGCCCAGTTCTAGTAATTTTTACTCCCCTGACCTCACCCACCTCACTTTTCACAAACTTCCCTACCTCATGCGCATCTGAGAATACACGGTTGGCCTGAGATCCCTTCACATCTACTTTCATTCCAACCATATATTTTCTTCCTTCTTCCTCATTTTCAATCCCTTTATTCCTTTTCTTATTCCCTCCCTCCGCCATTTTGCAATCCATAACGCATTCCTAATCTGTGTTTGAAATTCTACCGAACTGCCAGCTGGTAAAATAGAAAACAACTGGAGCTTTTCAGTCGCGCACTACACAAGCAGTGAAATCCACGTACGTAGTGACTTTTACGTGCGTGGTGTAGTTTAGCTTTACTAGTTTGTCACCTCAAGCGTGTATGACATGGCTGTATTATAACAATTTTTCATCATTTAGGGATAAATATTTTACATACAATTGTATTAGTCATACTTAGGCTATTGTTTCTAGGCCTTCATAAAATTCCTCACCATTAAAACTCACATCTCAGTGCTAAGTAGCTAAGTTGGCTTACTAGCTAACTTGTCTATCTTGTGGTCAATGATTGCACATTTGAAATATCTGCTTTTAACATGCTTTCTTCGCAGCGTTCAAAAACCAAGAAGCTACTGCAATATTGACGATCTTTTCTCATTTCATAGCACTTTTGGAAAACACCAGAAAAAAACAAGCGGTATTCTTCAATCATCTTTCATTCTACCTATCTATCTTTTCATCTTCCAATCTGTTTTTTTTCCCTATTTGCTGATTTACTCTTCTCATCAGTCATTAACCCCATCATTCCTTGTGCCCATTTACCTTCAATCACCTATCCCGCCCTTGCTTAATCTGTCTGTCTTTCTACCAATCTATCCTCGACAGGTCTGCCTGTTCGGAGAAAATGCCTGGAGGGTCCACAAGTAAAAGATGTCCTTTCTGTCAGGGAACCATGTATTGTGCCCAGAAAAAATGTCCACATTGCCCAACGGAGCTTCCGAATAAGCAGCGCCTGCTGAAGAAGCTGCAGAAATTTGACGCTAAGCGAAGGGAGTGGGCCAAGAAAGCGAAATTAAATCACAACATATCCTCTGTTAAGGATCAGGCTGCTGTTATGGTTTGTACTGCTTTTGCAAATCATTCTATCCTGATTCATAAATTGGAATACTGATTTGTATTTAACTTGAAATAGCCCAAAGACTACTTATAGGTACGCTTTAGTGGCCATAGAATGTGAAACTTTTTTTTACCTGTGAAGGTAACATTAAAATTGAAGTATAAATGTTCTTAAGTGGAACATATGCTACCATCTATACTTTTTTTTCAGGGATGTTTATGTTCAGGAGCTAATGTTTAACGCAAAGGCCTGGGTGACAATGCATGGTTCAAGTTCATCCCAAGGATGTTCAGTGTATTGGAGGTCAGGGCTTTGCATAGGCCACTTGAGTTGGTCTGCACCGATTTGCCAAACCATGGTCCTGATGATCATTATTTACGTTTTTATTTTATTTGAAATTTATTTGAACCGGGGTGTCTGACTGTAATTTGAGACCGATTTTCAGTAGGGCCCTAATAACAAAACATTAGCAAACAGTTCAAGTGAAAGAAGACATTTTAGGTAATAATACAGTAAACTGAATTGTCATCATGGAATCAAAATAATTAGCACAAGAGCAATTGCCTTGATAAAAGACTTGATCGATGTTTCACAATGTCCAAATGGGATTAATTTATCTGGTTCCAGTTTTATTTCCAGATATTCGATTTCAATTATTTTAAACATTGTTATAAAATGCAGTCCTACTCAGCTCCATTCTAAACCAATGATCTTTTGGACCTATGTCCTGGGACTGTGTCCCATGGTAGCCTATTCATCATGCAAGTAGCGAGGCGGTATTTGTTGAGATTTGAATTAAAAAATTTTGTTGAAAAATGTGGATCAATGGTACTCTCGACTAGATTTTTGTGAGGAGAATGGTAAGTGGAGTTTAAGAGGAGCAGTAGATACCTTTCTATAAATTATATCAGCATAATCAAGCACAGGGTGCGTTGTTTTATGCACAATCTTTGTTTTCAAATTTGAAGCAAGCCCTGTTTCCGTACAAGACGGCTATTTCTGCCTAATATTTTGCTCAAAATTTCAATATGCATATGTGAAGTCAGCTTGTTATTCAGCCAAATGCCGAAGCATGTACAGTTGCAATCAAAATTATTTAACCCCCGTTGCAAATGAGGTTTACTGGCAAAATTTACAAACTTTCAGCTGTTTGCAATGAACAAATCAAACAAGAACAATTTAAATGGCTCAACACAACAAATATTACAAGTGGCTTCTCCAAATTTAACGCAGAATGCCACTTTTAATGACTACTGCAGGCTCAAAATTATTCAATCTCTTCATGACAAGTATCTTGAATACTTAGTAGAAAACCCTTTAGCCTCTGACCTGCTGGAAATGTGATGCATAGGCAGATGTCAGTTTATGGCAGCATTCGCAAGGAATCTTAGCCCAGTCCTCATGGCTCCAATTCACTAATATTTTAGGGTTTGCGTGCTGCAACTGTCTTCTTCAAATCCTACCAGAGATTTTTTGTGGGGTTCAAGTGAGGCGACTGTGATGGGCTCTCGAGAATCTTCCCAGACTTCTTCTGAAACTAAGCCTTGGTGGATGTTGAGGTGTGCTTAGGATCATTGCCCTTTTGGAAGGTCCAATGATGCTCAAGCGTCAGCTTCCCTACAGACGGCATGACATTTTCTCCTTGGATATCCTGGTACTTGATTGAATCCATCTTTCCCTCCACACTGTGCAGGTTTCCAGTGCCAGAGGAAGCAAGGGAGCCGCATAGCATGAAAAAGTCCCCACAATTCTTCACTGTAGGCAGTGTGTAGTTTACAGCATATGCTTCTTTATTCCTCCTGCAGACATACCACTGATTCATCAGCCCAAAATATTCCAGTTTTATCACTCCACAGAGCAATATCCCCAAACATCTGTGGCTTATTTATGGTTTTGAGGATATTAGAGCTTGTTTTTTTGGATCAGTTGTGGTGTATGTCTTGGAGACCTTCAACTTTTAGTATGTGCCCTACTGTGCAAACTGAAACCTCAGTGGCTCCTGCTTCCAAGTCTTGCTGCGGGTCTCCTGCAGTTACTCAAGAGTTTTTGAGACCAATTCAATTCAATTCAATTTTGTTTGGATAGCGCTTTTCACAGGCAGGCTGTCACAAAGACGCTTCACAGAGAGAAAAGGGCAAAGCCCAGACAAATCTCTAATCCCTCATCCCCAAATAGCAGGCAAAAAAACTCCCTGTAGGGAGAAAAAAGCCTTGAACAGTGGTGAGGAAAAACTCCCCAGTGGGAAGAAATCTCAGGAGGAACCTGGCTATTGTGGGGAAGCCCATCCTCCGCAGACTGGCTAATTAATTGATTGATGAGTCAATTAAATTCAAAATTCAAATTCAATTTATTTGTATAGCGCTTTTCACAGATAAACTGTCACAAAGACGCTTTACAGTCAGAGATGAGTTACTGAAAGGGCAGTGCCCAGCCTATTCCCCACTACAGCAAATGAGGCAAAAAACTCCCGGTAGGGAGAAAAATCCTAAAACAGTGGTGAGAAAAAACTCCCCAGTGGGAAGAAATCTCAGGAGGAACCCGGCTATAGTGGGGAAGCCCATCCTCCGCGGGCTAGCTAGTTAATAAGAAGATAATGACAATAGAGATCCATAAAAGTCCAACTAAACAGTGCTATCAGTTGCTGGAGGAAGTGGCATGCCAAGGATGGTGCAGGACTGGATCAGGACAGCAGCAGCCAGCGCTCATGGTGAGGGGCAGGGCTCGGATGGTCCAGGACTCAGGGTTGTGGAGGGAGAGATCCTCGGAGAAAGACAGAAAAAAGTGGGGTGAGGCACTGGATAAAACTACTGCATATTAATAAAAATACAGTCCTGTGTCATGTGCCAAATAAGAATTTAGGAGCTGACTGGTCAGGAAACAGTCAACACCGCTCCATCCACTTCCAGCAGCACAGAGGCCCTACACTTATTCCAGGAAGATCACTTCAGATTTTCTAGACACTAGTACCAAATGGACCTCCCCGGTGACTAAGGCTGTAGCAAGCCCCACTGGCACCGTTAATGCATGCTCAGTGCCACCGGTTCCACATGGATTTGCTTAACAGTACACCAGTACCATATGGGCCTCCCCAGTGACTAAGGCTGTAGCAAGCCCCACTGGCACCGTTAATTCATGCTCAGTGCCACCGGTTCCACGTAGATTTGCTTAACACTACACCAGTACCATATGGTCCTCCCCAGTAACTAAGGCTGTAGCAAGCCCCACTGGCACCGTCAATGCAGGCTCAGTGCCACCGGTTCCACATGGATTTACATAACACTGGCTTCCAATATCGTGAACATGTCATAAATCAAGGTTGTAGTCAGTCCCACCAGAGCCAACACATAACTAATCATGAACTAATCATAGGCTTGACTAAAAAGATAAGTTTTCAGCCTACTCTTGAAGACAGAGGGCCAAGTCATTTAAGGCTTTGTAAGTTAGTAATAGTATTTTGTACTCAATTCTAAATTTTACAGGCAGCCAATGAAGATTTTTGAGCACCGGGCTAATGTGATCATATTTCTTAGTCCTAGTCAGAACCCTAGCTGCAGCATTCTGCACTAATTGAAGACGTTTCAGGGCTGAGCTAGTGCAACCAGACAGTAAGTCCAGCCGAGAAGAGACAAATGCGTGAACCAATTTTTCAGCATCTTTAAGAGACAACATTTTTCTAAGTTTAGATATGTTTCGAAGATGGAAAAAAGCCACTCGGATGATATTGTTGATGTGAGCCTGGAGAGAGAGTTCTGAATCAAGAGTCACACAATCACACAAGTCACAATTAAAATCCAAAATTCTTTGAATAATAAGGTTTCCAAGCAGTGCCATCTGTAGCTCCAGGGAGTGGAGAGGTGGGGATGAGAGGATGAGGGGATCAGGACAGCAGGAAGACAGCAGTCGGTGACCATAAGGTAAGTGACAGGGCTTAGGTGGTCCAAGGACTGAGTTCCGGGGGACAGCGTTCCTCAGAGAAAACACAAAAACAAAAGAGGGTTAGGAACTGGATAGACTAATGCATACTGCACAAAATGTTGTCCTGTGTCAGGTATCAAGTTACGCTAAAATACTACAACTCCGGGGTAACCAGTATAGAGCAGTCAACTCTCTTATTCAACTTATTGCAGCACAGAGGCCCTGAACTTCATCCGACTAATGCTGCATAGTTTTTCCAATTAGACACCACCAACACCATGTGGACCTGCCCGATGACTAAGGCCGTAGCAAGCCCCACCGGTGATGTGTAAGTGCAATCTCAGTGCCACCGGTTCCATATGGATTTAAGCAATTTTGACGACCAAAACCTAGTATCCTTCGTCCACTTATTGCAGCACAGAGGCCCTGAAATTCCATTCGACTAAGGCTGCGTAGTTTTTCAATTAGACACCACCAACACCATGTGGACCTACCCGGTGACTAAGGCCGTAGCAAGCCCCAGCGATGCCGTGTAAGTGCAATCCCAGTGCCACCAGTTCCAAACCACCCATCTCCTCAGGGATCTGGGGCTAGACATTGATAGCTTCCTCTTTCTGCCACATCCTGGTAGCCACTCCTTTATACCTTTAAGTCTGAACTTGCGAACTATGCTTCCAACTGTATCTCTAAGAACATTCAGTGCCTGTGCAGCATTTTGGTATCCTTCTCCTTGTTTGTGCTAGGCAGTGATCTCCTCTATTAGCTTTTTGGACAATTCTTTTGACAGCCATATTTCTAAGGTGCAATCAAACACCACTGTCCACAAACCCCTAGCGAGTGCAAGTATTTGATGTGTTTCTATCTCAAGCAAACCTGATACAACTAATTAAGCTGTTGATTAGCTGCATTAGGTGTGCTTGAGACACTAGATTTGCAAATATGTTCTCATAAGGGATTCTATTCGGGGGGTTGAAAAATTTTGAGACTGCAGCAGTCATTAAAAATGGCATTTTCAGTTCAATTTGGAGAAACCACTTGTAATATTAGTTGTGTTGAGCTATTTAAAATGTTCTTGTTTAATCTGTTTATCACAAACTGCTGAAAGTTTGTAAATTCTGCTATTAAACCCAATTTGCAATAGGGGTTGAATAATTTTGATTGCAACTGTATATGGTGTGGAACAGCTTTATTTTGGGTTCTCCTCCGGGTACAGGTGCCTACGCACCGATGCATAGTCATGCTGAGTGAGGAAAAGGCCTTTCCTGAACTCTTGTCATGGCTGGAAGTTGATGAGTGTATTGTTTTTGCTTTTGTCTCTGTGTCCGTGTACTTTTGGCCAACAAGTGCATTTGAAATGTTGTTTTTTGCAATCATAATCTTCTATTGTGGCATGTACTTGCTATTTTATTTCGAAATTTTAACTGGGCAAATATGTGTCATTACAGCTTGAGAAACTCCGAGCTGTTGGCTACAAGCCGATCCTCCTTCTAGGTGATAAGCACAATAAGTGCGAGGTTATTACACCACGCGTCAACTTCGACAATTACGCAAAAGAGACCCTGGAGAAGATTGCTGTAATTTATCAGTTTTTGTGCGAAAGTAAGTTTGTAATTTTAGTCTCTTACCGTAAGAGTGAAGTCATCACATCAGCATGAAAAGGGTTCTTGTGTTGTTCTGCTATACTTTGTGGTTTTGATGCTCGTACATTTTTAATTGCATTGTGTTTTCTATTAATATTTTACATGTTATCTATTTGCTCATTCAGTCTGCCATTTTACTAGTAAGTGCAAATATACAACCGAGTAAAGAAAACACAGTTTTTTCAATAAGATCAATTTATATCAAACCTCTAACTTATAGACAAATTTATTTTGCATTACTGTACTGAAATGAAATAATTGATATAATATAAGTAGAAGATCAATTACTGCCTGTCAACAAACTTGAGCAACAATTGGGGTAAAAAAGAAGATGTTAATAATGAGTGTGGCCTTCACTTCTTTGCTTGCATGATTGTAATTACTTGGGCATCAATTGACACCAGTCTCTTGCTAAACAGTGTGAGATGCTTTGCCAGTGTTACTGAAGTGCCTGGATAAGCTGAGAGACATTTTCTGGAGTGAGCTGCTGTTGATGGGGACGGTGTGCAGGTTCATCATGGTTATATGATAGAACGCCTTCCCAGGGACAAGGCTGGTCATTCTATAACTTCAATATTATTTAAATGGAGATA
This sequence comes from Gymnothorax reevesii, assembly GCA_029721435.1. NCBI lineage: Eukaryota > Metazoa > Chordata > Actinopteri > Anguilliformes > Muraenidae > Gymnothorax > Gymnothorax reevesii. The sequence goes on along the minus strand of CM056591.1, from coordinate 24,025,424 downwards.
AGCCCAAATTATCCTGGGCGTATGAGGCCTTCCAATAGCTATATTTACATGGACACAGATAATTGGAATAAAGGCCCAATCAGAAATAAAAATGCTTCATGTAAAAACGTCAATAGGAAGATTCTGATCCAATTCGGTCCATTCAGAAAGAAATTTCATTCCGAATGAGAGGGGTAGTTTATGCTGATCATCATTCCGAGCAACGTCCATGTACACACCCATGTGACCCTGTCTTCGTGGTTGGGGTAATATCATCTTCACTGTGCGTTTGTGCTACAAAGAGCGAACGAGGTTGTGCAGACAACATGTTTCTTTACAACAGAGGTGGAAGTACAGCTTTTTCGTCTTCTACTTTTTTTGATATTTCTGGAAAATTAGACAACTCCGCGCAAGCCCAAATGAATCATTCTGATTAAACGCATGGTGATGTATACGCAAGTCATGATCAGATCATTTCATTTAGTGTCCATGTGAATTTGGATTTGGAATTGAAGCACCTATTACTAAAACCCCATAAGGCACACTTGACTTGACTTGACTTGTGGGGTTTTCGTAATCAGTGCTTCAATTTCCGATTAACCGAGGTTAGGATCAGATTGGAGAAATTTTGCGTATGTAAACATAGCTATTGTCCCACTGCAGTCCATGCAGTTGAAGCCGCAATTCTGTCCATAGAATTTGTGGTCCTTTTTTTCCTGTGTCTCAGGTGGTTTACCTGATCAGTAACTCTTCTTGTCAGCAAAACAATGCTGCCAGTGACGATGTATGGGGGATGGACGGACATAATGCCTTTCAATATCTCTTTGACTCCTTCTGGCATTTAGCCAGCTAAGTGCCTGGTTTCTCTGAGCTTGTGTCCGTCGTATCGTAATATGGTGTCATGTCATGATGAAGACCGGTGCTTTCTTTGCGCCTTCGGCAGCCCAATGCTCATGCACAATGTGCACACGGTAAGTGCATGAATTTTGGCGTCATGCCTGAGTGGCATTTTGGTGATGTTTTCTATGATATGGTATTGAATGAGCTTGGAAACGTAGCCTCTTCAGGATAATGAAAGAAGACTGTAGTTTCCCTGACTGATGAGGGGTGAGGATGAGGGGTATTGTTGTTGGTGCCATTTGTTTGTTGCTTTCTTAAATTTTCCAATTTTGACAAGTTCAGTTTACTAGATTACCTGCATTCTTGTGTGTGCTCTGTAGCTGTCAGTTCTGTGCTTTTCATGACTAAACTTCCCACACCAGTAAGTCTTGGTCGTGAATAGGAACCTATTGTTGTTTGTGAAATCAGAAAATGGATGAAAGTTACTTTTTTTTTTTTCCTTTCCTGGAGTAACCTCCCATTGAATGCTCTGGCTTACTTGAAAATTGACTCATTGATTTATCCATAGAATCATCAATATTCTCAGTATTGTCTTCAAATTTGATGTATTTCATTTTATCATGGATATCCTCATACCAATAAAATATGACAAAATTACATTCATTCCCTTATACTTTTAGCAAGAGAATTTTACCTAGTATTATTTACTGAAGTCAGAATTCAGGAGATATTTTCATGTAAATTGAATGATAGATTGGCATTGACCACATAGAAATGACAGTTTTCATCTTGAAGGGGTATTTTACATGCATTATTCAACATTTGACAAAATTTTTGGCAGGGTTTGTTTTAATCTTTGTTAGCAGCTTTGCATGAAAATGTTCTGATACAAATTACATGTTACATTTTCAGGAAAGGTGTGCAGTGGTCTGAAGATAATCTGATTTAACTTTTGGCCTAATTTCAGTCTCAAACTATGTCCTATTCTGACCAAATTTTCAGGATAAGTCGCTTCTGATTGAATTTGCACTGTTTTCAAAATGTGCTTTTTTGAATTCTTCTTCAACCTTTTGCAACCCTGGTCTGTGGTCATTAGCTTCATTAGTGGTAGCGGTGGAATAAAAGGGGGGATCATGCATGCTGTTTCATATGCTTCTATCTCAGTAGCAGAAGCATTCGGGGACTAAATTGCTATTTCTCACTTAAAAGAACTTGTATGTGATCTTTCATTTGACAACTAAAGTGCTGACTTTGGATGACCCTCAAAGGTCAAAGTAAGTACCCGCATTATTGGCAAGTGTCCAACATAATGGGGGTCACCAGAGGTTTCCACAAGCACTGACTGCCAGCCAAACGCTCAAGTGCTCACCATGAAGAGCTGGCTATTTATTTTCATTTTATCTTTATACTGTAAAATGGCAATATATGCAAGCATATTATGGCAAGTGTTTGCTCCAGATGGCACCAAAATGGCCTAAAAATCTATACATTTTGCCGGAAGGCATGCCCCTGGACCCCCAAGATACGTAAGCCTTTGGTGCTACATATCATGAGCCTTTGATGTATGTATTCAGGTGCCTTCAGCACACTTAGGTATAGCACACTTTGACACTTGGATATAGTAAGCTCGCTACTTTTTCCAAGTGTGGGAACTCAGAAACTTGTGGAATGCCCTGGGTCACTACAGAAATATTTCATAGGCCTGTAAATGTTATATTCTGTATGATTTATGTCATTTGTGTCCAATTAGGCCGAAGGATTATACTGTATAATTTTGAGTTATCTGATTTCTCAGTTTATTTAACACCCAATCCATGAAAACTTTCCAATTAAAAAGATAGATTTTTGCAGTGTTTTTTTTTTATTTTTGCAGTCAGCTTTGTAATAGACCAATATGTTTCAACTTTTCTCAGATTGGAGCCATGATTCTACTGTCAACCCGAATGAAGAGATCACACTTCAGCTGATAACATGTGATCCAGTGGAGGAGATTGCCACAGGGGGACAGGTGGCATTACTGTTGCCCTTTATATGGAAAAAATATTAATATCCCCTGACCTCAGAACAACCTGCCATTCTTGGCAGCCAGGCCTCAGCTTTTTGTTGTCAAATTTATCAATATTTTAGTCAAGACATGTCATGATTTACTTGAAGTAATTAGGAGCTTGCATAACTTCTGGCCATTTTTATCATGAAGAAATTACAAACAGCATTATGTTTTGCGATTCTACTTGCTTTAACAGTTCTTTAACAAATATTGAGGTTGTGTCTCTTAAGATTACAATGAATGTGCAATTAGTTTAATTATGGCACTTGTCTCAGATAGTTCAGATGGTCAGACACAACAGTCACTGCGCATGGTAAATTGTACACAACTGTTTTTGTTCTTGGTGTCTTGCATTATTGTTATATTAGTACATAACTGCAGCACTTTTCCTATAGCCCAGCTCATGACTTATTTTTGTCGTTACCCCTTGTTCATATCGCTTTTATAAAAATTTCAACGGCTTTGAGCAGGAGTAAAGAATCACTGCAAATTATGAGACACTTTCAATATTTAGCCAAACTGGATACTGAGTGTAGCGCTGGTTATATCCATATGGCTCAGCACTGTAGCAAGCTAGCTAAGTTCCACTCTCATGACTAACATAACTTTACTTGGCTACCTACGTAGCGTACATGCAATACTTCTTCACAGCCATTATGTAACATTAGTTTGTTTGCTATTGACCTAATGTTGGCTGGATATTCCATCGACTGAATTTACAAACTGTTGTAATTTGAAACATGAATGTCTGTGACTCAGTGACTGAGTTAGCAGAGCAATGTGTTAACGTATAATGGGCACTAAAGGGAATAGCATTTGTTTTCTATTAAGTTATGCTATTCAGTTATGTGATAAATAGAATCTTATATTTTTAGTAGTGTTATAATGGAGTTATAAAGCTTGTTAGTTAATTTAGTTTGTTGCTCACCAAAGCCAGCAACAGACAAAAAGTTTACTCAACTCATTTCATATCTTTGACATGACATGCTCACTTGTGTAAGATTACTCTTTCAATATATGGTATGTTGGGCAGCAAGAGATGAAAGAGCTTGTCTTTGTTTTACATGTTTGTAAATTCCTCAAATTGTCTGTACACTTCAAACTACTTTCCTGCTCTAAGGAGATGGGGGCCAGAGAGAGACAAGAAGAGATGGAGGCCGTAGAGCGAGAAAAAGAGACTGCAGTCACAGATGAGGAGACAGGGGCTAGGGCCACAGGGAAGCATGAGGAGATTGGGCCCACAGAGAGACACGAGGGAACAGGAATCACAGGGAGACATGAGGGAACAGGGAGCGCAGGGAGACATGAGACAGGAGCCACAGAGAGACATGAGGGAACAGGAATCACAGAGAGACATGAGGGAACAGGGAGCGCAGGGAGACATGAGGGAACAGGAGCCACAGGGAGACATGAGTCAGGGGCCACAGGGAGATATGAGGGAACAGGAATCACAGGGAGACATGAGGGAACAGTAGCCACAGGGAGACATGAGGGAACAGGAGCCACAGGGAGACATGAGGGAACAGGAACCGCAGGGAGACATGAGGGAACAGGAACCACAGGGAGACATGAGACAGGGGCCACAGGGAGACATGATGGAACAGGAATCACTGGGAGACATGAGACAGGGGCCACAGGGAGACATGAGGGAACAGGAACCACAGGGAGACTTGAGACAGGGGCCACAGGCAGACATGAGACAGGGGCCACAGGGAGACATGAGGGAACAGGAACCACAGGGAGACATGAGACAGGAGCCACAGGGAGGCAGGGTAATAAGAACAGATTTTTCCATTATGTCCCCTGAGAGCATAACCCGAGTTTACATGTGATAACTTGGTGCATTTTGTACAATGCCTAAATGTCTTAAAAACAGGACAGTAAGACAAAACTATGTGTTTTTAGTCTTAAAATCATCTGTCCATCATTTAGAGGCCTGATAGCCGGAGACCTATTCAATGCAGTTTGTTGAGTCTGCTGAGTGGACCGTGACAATATCATGCGATTAGTTGATCTAAATCATTAGATTTCGCATTTTCAACCAAAACTATTTAGCTCTGATGGTGACAATGTGGTGGGCTGATGATGTCTAAAAATATCAGTTTTGTCTCTCGTGAACTTGAGGGTACCCTTAACATTTCCATACCTAAGCAGTATAATCCGCGCCTTATTTACTTTTGACTGACAAATGCAGCAACCTTAAGATCCCCTCTGGTGAATGGACTGAAAAAGTATTTCATGCTTACAGACTGCTCCTATCATACTGGACAAGAGGTTTTCCCCATTCAAAGTGTGATAAAAGAGAGAGTGAGAAAGGTGAGGAAGATAGGAGGATGATAATTCATCATAATCAATAATAACCATAATAACAATAATAGGGCAGCATGGTGGCACAGTGCCACTAGACAGCAAGAAGATGGCGAGTTTGAATCTGTAGAGTTCACATGTTCTCCCGTGTTTGATTGGGTTCTCTGCAGTGCTCCTCCTTCTCCAACCCTGCAAAGACTTGCTTGTTCTAAATTGGCTGTCGGTATGAGTGTTTGTGTGAATGGTGTGTGCACCTTACAGTGGAATAGCGAGCTACCCAGGATATGTTGCTGCCTTTTGCTCGGCTCTCCCGCGACCTTGGGGAGGAAGAAGCAGTGAAGATGATTGATTGATGGATGGATGGATGGATGGATGGATGGAAAATAACCTGTATTCATATAGTCCTTTTTCATTCAAAGTTTTACAAATAGGAAAGAAGTCATACAGAAGGAAAGGTAGGGAGGTTAGAAGTGATTAAAATCTGTTCTTTATGAAGTGGACACTTTTAGTTAATTGGTATATACTTGTTGTCTCCTGGGTTTTTTGCTGGACTGATTCATTTTTGATAACGGCATCTTTTAATCCAGCAAATTTCTAATCAAGTGAATCATAACTATGTATTTGTATTATCAAGCTTACACTGTAAGATCCATAAATATTCAGATTGTAACAATTTTTTTTTTTTTTTTTTAGCTTTGACGCCTCCCCCCACCCCATAGATATGAAGTGCAGAATTTCAGCTTCAACTGTGTGTTTTTTCTTAAATATTGCATGAGCCATCCAGGAATTACGTCACTTTTATGTACAGCCCCTTGTATGTTTGGAACTCAAAAATTATCAGACAAATCAACATGATCATCAATTAAATTGTATTTTTTAATGCTTGGTGGCATAATTTTTGCTGTCAACAACTGCCTGTAGTCTGGAACCCTTAGACATCACCAGATGCTGCATTGCTCTCCTCTTGATTTACTGTTATACCTTCACTGCAGCAGCCGTGTCAGTTCCTTCTTTGTTGGGCTGTGCATACACAGTTGGATTCAGGTCATATGATTGACTAGTCAGATGAAGAACATTCCATTTTTTTGACTTGGAAGCACAGTGTGAAAGCAAGTCAAGATTTTTCAAAGCAGTGTCCACCTGCACTGAAGCATTGTCCCATGAGGTCTGAAGCGCTTGGCTGAATCTCAGCATGTACTATTACGGCAGTATACAATTGAGAATTCATCCTCCAGCTTTTGTGAAGTCATATCACTGCTAACTACAAGGCTAACTATATTTGACTTCTCTTCACAGCTGAGTTGGTATTCTAACAGTTATGAGCAATTCTTTCCCTTCTCCATACTCCTCTCTTCCCATCTTTCTAGTTCAAGGTGCTCTTTGTCTCATCTCTCCAAAGGATGTTCATATAAAACTATGGAGAGTTTTTAAAATGTCTTTCGGCAGATTTCATGTTTACGAGGCTTGCTTATCGAGAGATTAACGCCCCGTATTCCACAAGAGAGGTTGACTCCTCTCTTGATTGCTGGCAATGACATCCTGAAAAGTGTTCTTGATCGAGCCAGCAGTTGTTATGGGGTTTTTCTGAACCAAGGAATGAATTCTTCGGTCGTCCACCATTTTTATCATCAGTTTTTCTGGACTTCTTGTATTCCGTAGATCACTTGTGCTCTCTTTCTTTAATAAGAAAACACCATATAGTTCAGTTGGATTGATGGAGGCTTGCCAGTTTGCCTACAGATGGTTCAGTTTACAATCCATCATTTGAGAGTTACACTCCCCAAAGACAAAAAAAGACAAATGATTTTAGGTACATTCATATTAGAATCTCACATGTTTTGTTGTACCATTTCAGTTGTAGTTGAGGGTGAATGGACCTCTAGTATTTATAGGTTGAAATATATTACTTTTTCCTATTGACAGGGCAAAGCAGAAATCCTGATGGATTGGCTACCTTGTCCACAGTGGTAAGTATTCTGCTGGTTTTCTATTCGCTATATGTAATGTACAGTATTTGCAATTACTTGCTTCTCTTTCTCCTGGTAATACCTGACAGCTGTGATTATGTTCACACCTGGGCTCAGTGAAGGATATATCACCCGTATCAAATAGCATTAAAATATTTCTAAGTGAAATATGTGTCAGTTAACAATTTATATATGAAATGTGCATTTTATCTTTACATTGCCATGCTTTGTTTGGTAGTTTATATACATCTGTTTAGTACTCAAGCTTTTTCATGTTTTCAAATCTGGCTCTAGACGGTTATTCTTATTTTTGTTTTATACACCAGCGTTGCTCGCTGATATTCTGCACATTCAAGATACAATGCACCTTTCTGTTAAGTTCTCATGTCAATTACATCCCTGATTTGACCATCGTCAAGCCTGTCTGTGGTAACCTGCAGTGGCGGAAGCCAATGAGCGAGTTTGTCACAGAACAAGCACACACAGCTTATAAAAGGAGAGAACTACATGGCATTGTAATTTTTAGGCAGTGGGCAGTAACATCTCGTTTTTATGTGGTTCAGTTTTTATGTGTCATTTATTACCTATTTTTATGTTAATTGATAAGTAAAAAGATTTGTTTGAGAATAGTAATTTGAATTTTCTACCCCTTTTAGTTTTTTCAGTGGTGAACAATGGGTCCCATCCTGGCAGCCAAAGGACACATTGCAGATGATTTCCCAATGACACAAAACTAAGACCCCATGAATTTGCACTGTAATCAGAGCTACAGAGGTTCCAACTAAATAGTTGGGTGTGCAACTTTTGTTTTGACCTGGCAAAAGCACTGTCCTGTGAATGTGTGTGTGTGTGATATGTATTCACACTATCACATAACCTGGCCAAAAAAAAAGTCACACTAATATTTTCTGGTTCCAATTTAGTGAATTCCAATCAAAGTCATTTTTAATCTAAATTTTAGAAAAAAAGTAGGGCGCAGAAGACTTTTGCACAGGATTGTCCAAGAAATTGAATAAAAAGATATTTTGTAAAGTAAAAGTGTGTTATGTATCCTTTACATTTTGTACAGTAATTACATGTTTTTCTGCTCATCCAAGTTTACAAATAGCTATTTCAAAGACCATCCGTGTCTATGCATTATAAAATCGTGATGTCACTTTAGGATCGCCATCAGCTGTTCAGCTGTGGTTGCCTACTTGGAATGTGTGAGGTTAGAGTTTTAAGGCTGTATATAGCAGAAATTTATGAGGACACAGACTTAAAATTACCTGATTGAGCTGAGAACCTCTCATAATAAAAACAGTGCAGCTACTCTATTTGTCAAGGTTTCATTATTTTGCTTAGTTTGGGGTGTGAAATGTTTGTCAGTAAATTAAGCTGTAAGTCACCCAACATCTGTTAATTGAAGTCAGTGCTTACTATACTTTGCTATGTAAATGTGCAGCTGAGCTGATATGATTTTACAGTACACCTTGGCTGCTTTTAATTACAGTTGAGATCAGTGACCAAAACCATTATAAAATTGCTATCCTCCACTCATCTAACTTGATGTGTTGACCAGTGTTTGTTCCATTTCAGTAAGTGATTAAAAAAAAATGGTGCTTACAGTTACTACTTCATCCTACATACCAAAAAGTGATACGGGACCACCAAATGCGAGGATGGAGAGAAAAGTCTTTATTGGAAAAATAAAGAAAATCAGGCACGAGGGCCAACAAAAAACTTCACCCAAAGGGTTTCCTAAAAAACAAACTAAAGAGAGCTACACAGAGCTATAAACAAAAGGATCAAAAAGGATGAAAACAAAGGCCACTGGAAACTCCAGGCAGAAAATTCTTAAACAGAAAAGAATAAGGCTTCAAGATTTTCAGAATGACAAAAAACACAAAGGCTAGGAATGCAAAATAAAAAGATGTGAAACACGCTGGCTACTAACAACTATGGACATGAACTTGATAGAACAAGAACTGAGACTCTGTCTGCCAGCCAACTTCCACCGCATCCAGAGAAAGGGTGAGAAATCAAAACATGAAGGGCAACACCTGTTGGAGGAGAAACAAGAGGCAGGGCAAGATCATGAGACATGGACCAAGATTGGATGACAAGACTTGCTCATTAAGGGAATGAGCGTGCTCAGCTTAAGTACCAATTAAGTATGCAGTTTGGAAGCAAGCATGAATGTAAACAACAGAAAAGCACAGCAAGATCTTGAAATAGCAAAGCAGGAATCATGACAATAAACTCCCTGTCTAAATTAGTAATATTAGTAATGTGTCTATCTAAGAATTACACCACCCAGTGAATGTTAGTAAATGTTAGTAACTTAAAAACAGTTAATTGTCAATTAAGCTTAGACAGCCCCGAATCAGCACAGCACAGAAGGAAGGGGGAAATACCAAAGCCAACCCAGAGCTCTAAAATGTGCAACAACGAAGGCACGGGGCGGAACGCAGACAAGCGGTGGAGTGGCTTGGTAGACCTGGCAAAAACAAAAACATGGAAAATGAACATGAATAATGAAATGCAATGACTGGATACAAGAAACTGTTAAAACTGTGACATGAACTATGAAATCTTGAACATGAAACTGATAAAACCCTAAATGCTGTCCTGGCCAAAGGCCAGGACCTCAGAACACAACAAAAAAGTATGTCTGCGCACAATACAAATGGAGCTGATAGGGGAGAAGTGGAATGTTGTAACTTGATTAGCACCCCCATTCGATCTGATCTTCAGATTTGTACTTGGCACAGCAAGTCAACACCTAGCGTAAACAAAGTGGTGGACATTAAAAGCAAAAAACAATTCTTCATTGAAAGAAATACTGCAGATGCATTTTAGCTGAGCAATCAGGCAATATCCTGCCTCTCATAGCAGGATTTTTTTTTCATATGAATGCAGTCAATTATTCTCATCCATTTCTGAAATCGTTGTTCACAAATGACCTTGTAACTGAAGAGGCCCATTGCACATTTGACATTAGTTAAATACTTGTTCTCATTTAATCCTATGCCCATGGGGAGGTAACACAGAAACAATGTAAGTGTTACAAACATCTGAGCTGAAAGGATTGATTTAATTCCTACAATTATTTGTTTCTGGATTTCGTGTGAGGGCTATCATGACTTCATCAGTGTCCTTTGTATTGAAGTCTACTTATTAGTTTTCATCATCACAACAATCAGAGAACATCAGCATCCCTAATAGGCCTAAAGAAAATTGAATTACCCTTTCCCTGTCATCACCTGAATCAGAAATAATGAAGAACAATGAACATGTTTCCACCACCAATATTGCTGTGCAAATATTCCCTCATAAATCTTTCTGTTTTATGTGCAATTAATTAATGAACCCTCAACAAACAGTTGATAAATTAAATGAAGGATCAGCACGATATCTAATAAGCTACTGAATGCTATTTGAAGTGGGTTTCACTTGAATTCTTTGTTAATACTGTGGCACTGCAACATTTGCCATAGAACTACATTTTAAGGCGCTCTAAGCTGCTAAATACGACCATAAAAATTGCCTTTCAGAGGTTTTGTCTAATCCTCCATTGTTAGTTACATGCATGTGAATAGTCATATCTTAGCCCTTAGTCCTTGATCACATCAATACCTGCTTACTCACATTGTCCACAGGCAATGCCATCAGTGTAAATTGTGCCAGACCTAGGGCTCTGCTCATTGCATGATTTTCTGTCTACTCATTTTCTCTCAAACTTCTTATTGCACTTTTCATACATGTAGCACAGAGTGCTTTACATATTGGGGAAAAAAAACCCTCACCCCCAAATTCTCTTACAACCACAGAGATTTCATGAAGTAAGAGGACAAGAATGACTAATATTTTACTCTCCTTGATCTTCTTGCCTGTGAATCAGGAAATTGACATCAGTGCGCCATCCGGTAAGATGTTTCAATTCCACAAATACTTTTTCTGGAGTGAGGAGAAAGGTGGCTTGCTGGAGGAGCTTTGAGTGAGGACACATTGGTGTAACCTTTGTGAAAGCCTTTTTGCCACCCATGTTGAACAGAGGCATTACACACCGCTGAAGCATTGTGTTTCTCCTATTCCTCCTCCAATTGCATCTCATTTAGGAGGGACCAAGACATGATGACAAAAGGCAGGAAATGAATCGAGGATGTACAAACTGAGAAATGAGACAAGGGGAATTGTCCATTCCTTTGCTAATGAGGCTAAACCTTGAGTTGTATTTGAGTCACTAAACATAGTGTGACAATAAAGGCGCCAGAGCTGTGTTGTTTTTCTGACAATTGCGGCATAATGATTGATATTTTTTGCCTAGACTTGTATGTCTTTTTCCATCGTAAACCTTCTTGATTAGCTGAATGTTTGCTCTACAACTGAAAGTAGTTAATCGCAGACATCAAAACTTTTCCTTTAGTTTTATTGAAACAAATATCTGCCATGAAATACAAACCTTTATACAATCTAAACTTGTATAAAGAATTTTTAGGTACAACTAACTTTAAAATTTATTTTATTTTCACGATTGGCTATCATACCATCATCACTGCCTCTAAAAACCTGTACTATTTGTCATACCAGCTTAGCCAAGGAAAAAAACAAGTATATTATTATATTTTAATTGATTCCAGGTAGTGATTCTCTGTTGATAGTGAGTCACGTCCATGCATTTTTCATTGCTCTTACACACCCAGGGGCTCAGTGTGCCCCCTGGAATATTAAAAAAATTAGTAATTTAAGCGGCTCAATTTCCAAAACAGATGGACGAATTTGAAAGAAATTTGATAGGATTTTGTGTTATGATGTGTTTAATAAATGATGTCGAGGAAAATGTTTAATCTTATTGGGAAATGACCGAAACAGAATTTTGGAAGTGTTCAATCCTTTGAATGTCGAATTATTCCCTGATGTTGTAATATGGTGTAGAAATTAGAACAATTAACATGTATTTTTGGTCCTCATGTGAACTTGATCCGTATTTTTTAAATTATTGAACATTAAAGTTAAAAACCACATTACCCAGATGACCGAATAGTTAATTTCGACGGACAATGGACTCCGATTTGTAGTTCATTTGTGTTAATTTCCGTGTTGGTTAAGTTATCTGGTAAGCATTAGTTTAGCTGTTAACTGGAAGGCAGTTGCTACGGGTACGGCCGTTTTTAAATGCATTTCAATGTGGAGAGGTACGGCAGTCCCCATTTCAAGCCCTAACCCTAACCCTAATCTCGAATCCCTCTACTAATATCTCGTTATCCACAATAATCTTGGTTAAAACTGCCGTGTTTCTAAACATAGCATTACTGGAAATGTATAATATCCGTTTCTTAGCATAAATGTATTCGAATGACAGCATAAGTGCTGACATGTGGAAGTAATTGTGACAAATGACACAAAATATTGAAATCTGTCAGCTACCCTGATGAATTTGAGCGCGGGGGAACGTGACGAAAACGCTCCGATCAATCAATGACATTTCATACTAGCAGAGGCATTAGTTACTGTTAGCACGTAGTTAATTCACCGCCGGCCATTTATTGTTTTTCCGCCTTTTAGTTATGTTTATGGATGTGTCCTCGTATGTATTCGCTCGGCTGTTTCATTTCTTTTAAATGTGCTCTGGGCAGACCCTCTTTTTTTGCATGCGTGTACTTCTTCCAATCCAGGGCATCTGGCTTTTCAGCAAGGAGTGGTTGTGTACCGTTGTGTATCGCATACCACAAGTTCAGTATCAGTGCAAACCTCCCATGCTGGCCAATCTTTGCCCTTGTCCGTATACACAATGACCAATGCTGTAGCACCTGTGCAAAACTAAGTGAAATACGTAAGCTTCTTGTGTACTGCAGGCTGTTCCAAACTGTGCTGTAGCGAAATAATTAAGTCCATGCACACTCTACTCATCATTTGCACTAGTTTCTTTCCTTAATTAAAGGTAAAAAAAAATGGCATTGCATTCAAACATCAATAACCAATGCAACCCAATGCACATTCTGTAGAAATTGATGATGAGGTATGTATTAGATGATTTTTTTTGACTGCATATATCTAAATCTAATTGTTCTGAAGCAGTGAGGCATATTCTGTACTACTTACAACAATGAACTAAAACATAATGACCATATCAATATGCCGTTTGCCCTTAGTGTGCACATCCTACTCCAGGGTGATCCTTTATATGTCCTGTCTACATAAACTTGTTAATAGCCTTGGTAGTAGAAAGGGTTACATTGAGATTTTATTAGCATTTTCTGATTTAGTTGACATCAGAAATATTTCTTGTACTTTTTTGGTTCACTTTGTAGCAACAGATGACATCCTGCATTATGGTCCTGTCCGCTTTCACCTTTGATTACATACTCCAAGGTAGCAAAACAAAGACATGTGGTGAGATGTCAGAATATATTGGTTATACTGAGGAGTTGATTGGCTTCAGTCTTCTTTCCCCTATGGCAGGGGTGGGCAATCCTGGTCCTTGAGGGCCAGAGTGTATGCAGGTTTTTATTTCTATCATTTACCCTGGCTAAATGAGTTAATTGATTGCACATGCAGATATAGGTTTACACAATAATTAACTCAAAGAAAATTTTTTTCTGAAGGGAGAAAAGAACAGTCTTTGGAGGCCATTCATGATAATTGATAACGCCTGAAATGTCAAATTTTGTAAATGGTTTGGCAAATTTAGACAATAAACTAATTAAAGGCCAGAAGTTGTTGTGAAAACCAGGGACAGATTTGGCCCTTGCTGCTGACCTCTGCCATAAAGATTGGATCATCAGTAAGAGCGGTTGTCCAGGAATCAGGTGGTGTCTGGTTCAATCCTCGGCTCTTCCAGAGAACGCATCGAAGTATCCTTGAGCAAGACACTGAACCCCGCACTGCTCCTGATGTACAGGGGTGGCGCCTTGCATGGCAGCCTCTGCCATCAGGGTGTATGTGAGGCATAATTGAACAGCGCTTTGGGGTCTAGACTGTACTAGAAAAACACTGCATAAATGCAGTCCATTTACTCCTTTCGTCAAAAGTGATTCCCCCGCCGCAGAAAAATGACCCTTCCAAGACATCAGTTGTTTACTGAACAAAGTTTATTCTTCCCATTTCCGTAGAATGCCTATGCATTTTAGAGAAGTTCGAATGTCCAAGTTTTGGCAACGACTCCAGATTTGTATCAATACATTGCTATCATAGTGTCAATAATAGCATGGTGGCACACAGCTTGGGGCTCCCGTTAACATACAAGCTCAAGACAACAAGGAGAAAACTTTCTATTCACACCCTTCACATAATTTTCCATGTCTTTTCATTGATAGTAGTCTTCACTGAACAAAAGACAAAGAACAAAAATCAGCTGCACTGCTCACCATATTGCTTAATTAGATTCACAATGTATAGTTTTTGAATTGCATTTGACACACTGGTTCTGTCATGGGCATTTTTCATCAAACGATTACAGCTGCATGGGCAAATGACTGAAAATGTTAATCATACGTGCCTTCACGTGTAATATATTAAATTGGTGGTCTTCAACGTTCTTCCTGGGGACCCATTGTGTATGTTGGTTTTTTTTCCAACCACAATTGTAATCGCAGGATTTTAAGAAACTTTGAATGTCTGAATCAGGTGTTTGCCCTGTTTAGAGTTGTTAATTACTCTCTTTTGCCAAATGTTACATAGAAACATCCATATCCATATATGCTATGAAGAATGAAATAACCCATTAGAAGATAGTGTTCATTTCCACACTGCAAGAAATTTCAAGTAATATAACATTTTGGAAATCAGTAAACCCCAAATTAGGCTGCTGGACACAACTGTTTAAAGTTTTTTTTTTTTTTTTAATTCTGGTGAAGTTAATTAGATTAATACAACACAAAACTGGTTTGACTCTCTACCATTTTGCTTGCCAAATAAATCTGTCATGATGTGCCAATTAGTTTTCACCAATTAGAAGCCTACAATTCCTGATTTGGCTGGTTACATTGTTTCCTCTCTTTTATGCAGTTATTTCCAACAAAACATGATGTGGATATGGTATTTTTATATTATAGATGGCAAACGTAAATATTTCTGTTAACATGTGCAATAAAAGGACAAATAACTGCTCTTAACATTAAATGCATTAAATGCTCTTAACATTAACATCAAACTAACAGCTTGTTAAAATCCTACAAATTACAACAGTGGGCCCCAAGGAACAACACTGAAGATCGCTGTATTAAATCGAGGTATACCATTACAGGCAACAAAGAATATTAGCTGTACATACATTGCACATAACCTAAGCCCAAATGACAGGCAAGTTTACAAGAGCACCTGGCACAGGTAGTAGACATGTATTTTTAAGTCTTTAAGTATCTTTAAGTATTTACTGTACAAGTCAAATAAAAGGTTAAATAATATGTTGCTTGCTTAAGGACAGGCATACCACACAATGCAAGTATCAGACAATATCAATATTCAAACTGCAATTATAAATTAATAAAAAAAGAACACATCATGAGAGCTTATACACTTCCTGTAAAACTGCACTACATTATTGTTACTTGGCAGACATTTATATCAGGGGCACACCACACCAAAATCAATCTGAAACTAGGCTTATGCCGTCGGAGGCGACGGCTGGGGGTATATCCCCGAACGCCCCCAATCCTCCAATTCCCAAATCCTTGAATAGACTTTCATTTGAACTTAATTTCAGGTCAATCGGACAAATGGTTCTGAAGATATGGCCAAAATGGTAATAATAATAATAATAATTTAAAAAAAAAGTCATAGTGATCTTCATGAGTCAAAGTAGATTTGCATTAAAAATATGATTGTGTTATGATTTGATAGTGTGCAATTTTGAGGGCTCAGAGAACATAAAGAGCCACTTGGATAGCTATGTCATTTGGCTCATAAAACAGTAGGTATTTTTGAATATCACTCATATGTAGCACACTTGTGGTAAAGTATTTTTTGATCCCGAAAATGTACATTTTAAATTCTCAGTATTCAATTTTATTCAACAGCATGACCCCGTAGTAAAAGAGTGCGGGTACTAGACTGGCCTGCCTGTAGTCCAGACCAGTCTCCCATTGAAAATGTGTGGCGCATTATGAAGCGTAAAATACGACAACGGAGACCCCGGACTGTTGAACAACTTAAGCTGTAATGGGAAAGAGTTCCACCTGGAAGACTTCAAAAATTGGTCTCCTCAGTTCCCAAACGTTTACTGAGTGTTGTTAAAAGGAAAGGCGATGTAACACAGTGGTAAAAAGGCCCCTGTGCCAACTTTTTTGCAATGTGTTGCTGCCTTTAAATTGTAGGTTAAAGATTATTTGCAGAAAAAAAAAGGTTTCTCAGTTTGAACATTAAACATCTTGTCTTTGCAGTGTATTCAATTGAATATAAGTTGAAAAGGATTTGCAAATCATTGTATCTGTTCTTATCTACGATTTACATAACGGGCCAACTTCACTGGTTTTGGGTTTTGTACTTGAAATCCCAAAGCTGCCTTATCAGGAAGTTTTTGTGTTTGTGGCACTTATTCTGTACTAAAATTATTAAAATACACCAGAATGCAATGGTATTCAAACTGATACAAGTGTCTTATCTCATTCAAGGCATTTTACCCCTTCTCTGCATAGCTGAAATCGTGAATTACAAAGCCTTACATAGGATAACGCATTAATTGCCATATTTAACATCAGTGCAAAAGGTTATTTGCTGTCTCTCTGCCATGGAACGCGTTCTTCTGCTGCAACTTCATCTCCAGCAATTACTCAGATTCCTGAAAGACACAATTGCAAGCACTTCACTACGATATCAGTTCTGACAGTATTTATAAAAAAATAGGTGACAGTTTACCACAAAGCTTTGCATCAAATTTGACCCGTCTTTCAGTCTTGCCCTTGTCACAAGTTGTTTGCATGCAGGGGTACTGTTAAGGGCAGACATTTGCATACACCTTGGCCAAATAAATTTAAACGTTCACTGGAGGGATGTGCCTTTATTTCAAGAGAAATCCCTTCGGTTTCTCCTTTTCTTTGTAACCTGTCTGTATCTACAAAGTACAAGGTTATACATTTTGATTTTAAAGGAAGAGCCTGCAAGTTAAACACTTAAAATGGAATACCAAAGTGTCCTCGTCCTCACTGGTATCTGGACTGCTTAGGACGAGCTCTTCATTTTGTTCTGTCTCTTGGCCCAGGATCAACTGAGCCCCAGGGCCGAAAGCAGCCTAATACTGCTGGAGGACAAAGTGCAGCTTCTCTTCACTCTTGTGAAGTTTCCTTCTTAGGAGGCAACGAAGCCCTTCATTTTCCTCATCTAAAAAACAACGTACATGCGCGCACACGCACTCACACACACAATCACGCGCACACACATACACACACACGCGCCCGCGTGCACACACACACACACACGCGCGCGCGCGCACACACACACACACACACACACACACACACACACACGCCAGTGCTTTGTCAAAAGATAGAACAAAATTTGTTTTATTACCAAAAACTTCATGAAGAATATTCATTTTAGGTTTGCATTTTAGTCATTTCACAAACATTTCAATTTCTCGTGAATTCAAAGTACATAACAGATTAGGCATGATATGGGGAGAGAAATGAGAAAAAAAATGCAAGAATTGTCAAAGGGATCACTGAACCGCTGACAATAAGCCTTCATACTGTAGTCTCTCCCAAAGGTGAACATTGTATCCACAGCACCCATGACACAGACCCATGATACAGGACACAGCTGACCCAGTTAGTTTCATGTTTAACCTACCAACTTCTGCCAGCTTGGCTGATATGCCCATACAGAGATCCTTCAGCCAAGTGCAGTGCTGGGCCATCTCTAGCACAAGGATGCTCTTTTCCTCCTCCAGGCGCGTCACAAGCATATGTTGCTCGAACACCCTCTTCTTTGTGATGAGGTTGGCTCATAATTAAGTGAGTACATGACCATAAGAAGCTGTTCTAAACTGCTGAATGCTTACGGGATGAGAAGTAAGTACATAAACTCACTGCAATAATATCCCTTCACTTTCAATTACGACAATGGGAATTCAATTTATTTGATATCATATCTATACACAAGTTGTCTAATTGCATTTTGACATACCACTGCCTTATCCTCCCCATGGCCATACTGGGGAGAGAATACCTTGCCCAGCCAAGGCCTGCTCCACTACTGCCAAATCAATTGGCTCTTCATGGTTCAGACAGTTGTATCGGCCAATCTCCATTATTAGCCGCTTTTTGTCATCTGCCAACTTCCTCCGCAAGCGATGACGGATCTTGTTACTGTCTAAGAAATAAATTACATACAAGTAAAAAAATAAATAAATTAAAAAATAAAAAAAAGTGCACCGCCTATCGGCGAATGTCGTATTGCTGCATAATACGAGTCCCCTACCGGTGTATGCATATTATATTTCCTAAAAAGTAGGTAAAAGTGACCGGAATAGGGTACATGACACACCCTCTCCCCAAGATGCATCCACACACCAACTTTGATGTTCCTAGGTCATACGGTATTGAAGTTATGGGGCGGACACAAATGCGGACGGATGGGCGGACGGACGGACTGACGGACGAAGTGCAATCCTATAGTACTCTCCGTTTCCGGTAGGGCACTTAAAAAAAAAAAAAGGATAATAGAAGAGCAATAAGTTTACCACATTGGTAAACATGAAGATTGTTCTCCGCATTACAACCAACATAAATCTTTCCAGCACTGAGCACAATACGCTGTAGAATTACAGGTACAAACATGTACTTGAGTTCAGGATGAAAAAGCAGGATATGGGATACAAGGGTGCAGCAAGATTTAGACATCGGGACACTATCAAACCCACACTCATTGTAGGATATTAATGTAGGAGCAACTGGACTCAGCTGTACATGGCATAATTACGGAACGCATTATGGCCATATAACATATTTTATAGACTGCTTGTCATCAGCGATATCCAATATGGTAACTTTGAATCAGCAACTCCATAAAGCTCTGACCTACCATTCTGACGATAGAGGACTTGTTTCCTCCGAGTAACGCTGATGTACAGCCCCTCAATCAAGTGCTGGAGCTCAGGGTAAAGAGAGTCTTGAGTATCTGCTGAGGATTATATTTCAATATTTCTCATCATATGCATCAACAGATCAATTACCATATTGAATAATCATAATCAAAAACCATTTTATGTAAGCAGCAGTAATACACACAAGTAGTTCACATACGCGTAGGGAGGGGATGCACAGTGCAAACACACACACACACACACACACACACGCGCAGTTCACACCCGCACGCAGTTTACACCCACATGAGCAGTGCACACAGACACATGCGTGCACAGACAAATGCACACACATATACACGCAGCACACGTACACATGCACACACATACACACGCAGAACACGTATACATGCACATACACACACGTGCATAAGCAGCTCACACACATAAGCAGCGTGCTTCTGTCGCTTTGATTAGTACGCAGGCTTCTGTTTAGTTGATTTAAAAACATAATCAGGTGATGTATTTGATTTCTGTAGCTTTGATCAATATTTGCTCAGTAAGTTGTTAATAAAAACAATTGATTGAATTATGTATGTATCTACTTAAATCCTAATAATCTGGCTGTATTTTTCCTGTCTTGACTGTAATTTTCCTCTCCTTTTGGTTGAAATGCATGCTCATCTTTTGGTTGTAGTTCTCAAGATTAGAGGGCAGTGTTTAGGTTTGCCCGTCCTGTGGTAGCGCGAGAATGAGAAAGCGGAAAGACCATATTTGGAAGATATTTCCTGTGATTAAGGTAGAAAAACATGAAAAGCAAAATGTCAGTTTTTCTTGCGCAAAAAGAGCATTATATTTATCAATATGCCTCAATAAAGCCTTATTGTAAGAAGAATCTGTCTCTCTCTGACTGCTTGGGGATGGGGGAACCTCATAGGAAAATATGCCTGAATGAAAACCACAACAAATTTTTAGGAGTGGTTAAAATACAAAAAAGGTGTGAGACATGCATACAACAGATCTATGATTTGTGGGAAATAAATATCAACCACTGTGTGTACAATCTTGAGTACAAAAAAAAACAAACTATCAAAACAAAAAAAAAAAAAACCAAACCATAATCATACATTCTTTCACATCAATTACATCCATAAATTACCAGTGTCCAAATACATAGTCATAGTAAGAACAAGACTACTCGAACACAGATTTAACTGAAATTGTTTAAGGTATTTCAGCAATCAACAGATTTTGTGGGACAATGCTTACTGCTAGCAGCCCAATCCTTGACATCAGACACCCACTGGAGGACCAACTCAGTCGACAAATTCAGTTCCTCCTTAAAGCTGGACAGTTTTACAGCCTCTTGAGTGGCTTGCTGACAAGTCTGCTATTATTTTAGAAATAGTAGGTATTAGAAAATGTAAAATATTAAGTCCTGAAATGCAGGAGAACACAATGCATTTTTAAAGAAGACCTACTCGCAAATATCTTGTGGAGAGGGCTTGGTGAAGCTTCTCAAACTTCTTTTTGTTCCAGCCCATGGCATGGACTGTCAGCATATCCACTCAAGCTGAGGAGGCAGTTAATGGTGTTCAGGTTGGTGAAATAACATCCCACTATGTGGATCCAAAATATGTCTATAAATTTACAAACTGACAGAAAAAAGAAAAAATAAAATCACCTGGTTTGGACATGTACTTCGTAGTGAGGGCACAACGGGAAAGATAGCAATTAACCTGTTCCACCTCCTCCCCTGCAGTGGTGCCAGCTCCCTCCTGGTGTCTACCACTCCAAGTGATCTATTGTGAGAAGATGGACAGATTGGTTCAGATTACAATAGATTAGACAAGCAACATTGCATGTGAGAGACATGGAAAAAAAAAAAAAGTCAGAAGTGCAATTGGACTCTTTTAATACAGCACATGGAAATACATACTTCACATTTGGTGGAATGAGCTCGAGCGTGCATGACGCTTAGGAATGGCCTCATTCTTCTGAAATCCTGGAGGGCAGGAATGGCGGCAGCACACTTCTCTAGATATGGCCAATATTTACAGACCACATCCATGGCAAAGAACTGGGCCCGGCATGGCAACAGCTCCTGCTGAAGATACAGGGGGTAGGCAAATATCTCCCCCCTGTACATGTTCAGTGCCTTGAGGAGAAAGCCATGGCGACAAACAGCGACTTCCATTCCCTCCTCATCCAATTTTGCTGTGCTCCTGGAGGCCGCCTTTGCTGCTGCCCACTGGGAGTCACCACAAGTTCCTCGTCCATGTGTCTTTATATGAGATAAACAGAAATAATCCACAAAGTGCAAAACATTAATGCATGTTGCAAGTCATTTACAGGAAAACCACCACTCTGGAAGGATTCCTTAACTCAACATTGTGTTCAGGATATTCAGGCTAAGAATTGCAATCTTTTTGAGACCTTTATCAAGATGACAATAAAATATCGATGTTGATGAAACTGGACAAAGTTTCAAACATTAATGAAAGTAGGAAACTAGCAAATTGACATGTATTGCACTGAAATGGTCGAAAGACAAGAAATTAAGTGCTTTAAAAGATATACATTTTTTATCTTATGAACAATCTGGCAGAATTGGAACATATTCCAAAAAAAAGACAGTAGTGTGGATGCAACCATTTTTATGAAAACTTGCTTTTACACTTAATTCCAAATCTTTCTGATCTTTGATATTGCACGTACATGTTTCACTACTTTATGGACATTTTCCACAAAACCTTGAACCTTCCCATCTTCAGCTACAAAGAGCCCGTTGAAAAAACCGGGGTCCAAAGAGCTAAAGAAGAAATTAAAAAGAGCACTTAGAAAAATATCGTACAATAGTTTTGAAAATAATGAAATAAATTTGCTCATCATATTACACCTTCCATCTCGCTGAAAGCGATAAAGCTTCCGGTTGCCGTCCACTGCAATCGCCAGTATTTGAGGGGAACAGGCCGGGCAGGTGAAAGGAGCAGCACAGCAGAGTTGCTCCACTTCAAATGAGGAGTATACAAACTCCAGGAAGCTGCGCTGAAGCACATCCCCATTGACTGATCCAGACTATTATAAACAGAAAATATATAATCACATCAACATTATCACTGATCTGTGAGGAAATAAGCAAGTTAATGCAAAGGTAAAAAAAAAAATCTACTCACTCGTCCTCCATACTCAGTACGTTGCTCCAGCAGCTTTGCGAAAGCCTGTCTGGACAATCCAGGGGCAACAACTTTCAGCTCCTGGAAGGACTGCAAGAGGTCAACTGTGTAAACGGTAGAGGTAGTGGAAGTGGCTGGCCAATAGCCACTTTTCAGGAGGTCCATCACCTCTGGGGTCCACTGCTGGTAACAGGTTTCGCAGGTGTACACCGGCATGTGAAGGTCATAACGCCCTAATATACAACAGTAAAAATTAAACAATCGATTCATGAATCAGATAAGTGCAAGCACAGATTTTGATTGTCACTACTAGTTATTATCACACCTGACCAATCTTGCATTTCAACTCCCATTTGAATACATCCATGAGAAAGGAAAGGGTCCACTTCTGATACATAGGGCAGTGGAACTGAAGATGTGGCTTAAATTGAAGGTGAAAAAGAAGCAAGAAGTAAACTAGACTCTTCTCTGAACCAAACAAATCCGATCGACCTCACCTACAATGCAAATAATTGGAAGCGTCTACTATTGATAATCCATTTGTTTATGTACTGCCTAGCCAAAAAAAAAAAAAAAATTCACCACTTGGATTGAACTAAACAAATGAGTTAGAACCTTCCAATTAATGCAGTGATTAACATGTTTTGGCGGGCAACAAGTTATTATTTAACCCTGACTGATGCGGTGAGAGGTTTATAATTTCTTAAACAACCATGTCGGAAGACATATCCGCTGGTTGTGGATGCCATGGTGAATGCATGCTGTAATGAAAACTAAAGGCGGGCCAACAAAATATTAAAGAAGCTACAGCGTCTCGAGGGCAAAATTTTGACAAATTGTTTTTGTCACTCCAGTGCTTAGTAACTTCAAATCTGATATGATTTACATTATGAGCAAAAGAAAAATTGGCAATTTGTATATTTTTTATTTAATCTTACACTGGTTTTCTAAAGGGGCAATCAGAGACGCGCTAAATGGGCTAGAGAGCCGTGGTTCACTCTTGTTCGCCGTCTGCGAGAGCTACTGCTAAACGCATTATCCAGGTGTTTGGTTCTCAATTTATAACGACATAAGTACCGCATTTTTAAAGGGTATGACCCAGACTTCGGTTATTAAAATCTAATTGCTCGATCAGTTGTTCGCGAGTTTGCCAAACTTCTCTAATAGACAAAAATAAAAGTACAATAAGAGAACACAAAGTTTATCTTACCATTGATGGTAATTAAGATTACAGGTTTGCCAAGAGCTAGAGTGAAGTTCGTGCCTTTGCAAGGACAGACTGGAACTCGAACCGTGGGTAGAATACATGCTGCCAAAAAAAAAAAAAGTATATATCTTCATCATTCCAAAAAGAGGCACAACACCAGAACTGGTACTGCGTGACTGTACCTTGCTCATAGGTGAAGTACTGTCCTGACTCCCCTCTCTGGACACAAGTGGAAGGAGGAATAGCCTTGAGAAACCCATGGATCCCAGTTTCCCTGTTGTGAAGTGGACGCTTCTTGTGTGTGAGGACATCACACTCTCCACAAAACCACTCTTTTGGCAAACACTCTCTGCACCTAAACAGGCACGACATCATTACCATTTTACAGTAGACAAATCTTCATAGAAGGCAAAAAAATCTTCACTCATATAATCTGCAGTTTGTGCATTCAGGAAAAAAACAAATCTAGGATGCAGTGATGAAAAACTGATATTTTAGTAGCTCTGGCCCATCTATAACAGCAAACAAAAGCTTTGGCTCTTCAAATGTTCATTTATTTTTTTCATGTCATATCACACAAATGTTTGTGGTTATTTGCTGTAAATAACAATAACAGCAGCAAAAGCCACTCACAGGCCAAACATTTAGCATATGAAATGAATAACGACCACTCTGGTGAAGCCATGTTGATTATAAGTCTGGCAGAGACGGGACCAGGCTTGGGTCCTGCTCAAGGCATAGATATTCTCAGAGTTGCGACAACAGAGATATAAATTCTGTGGCAGCGCTCGGCCGCCATCTTGTGTATGTATATCGGGGCAGACGTTCATAGGAAAATACAGTAGAATGCACCTAAATCGTCCTCGTATAAAACGGAAACTCGCTCATACATGTTCATGAAGATCTAACCTGATAACAGCTGACTGGTAGCAGATGGAACAGAGGGGGTGGCCAGTAACCTCTGTCTCCAGAAGACATTTAAGATGGTGCGGTCTGGCCTCTCTCCAGTACTCTGATGCCTTTTGCTGTCGAACAGACCATGAAGTCGCCGAGCTTCTCGGGGGCTCAACAGAAGGATAGGACTCCAAGATCTGTTTTAGCCTTTCCATGTTTTTCTCTGTAATAAAAACATTTCAGAGGCAATGACGATATAGACAGCACTCATTAAAAGTGGCATTAAGTCATATTTATTTTACTAGTAGGGGCAGCAACTACCTTTGGATTTGTACACAAAGACTCATATCATTACCTTCTACTCGGAACAAAAAAAAAAAACCTCAAATTTTGTAAAACAAGCAAAACATAACTGCATAATGAAGTAGCAGACAAGCAATCCTTGCAATTTGACTGAAAATTCTCATTTTTTGTAAGGAAGCCATCTGGAACCAAATGCGAGGACACAGGATTGCAAAAAATAGGTGCTTTATTGAATAAGGGGGATAACCCCCGCAGAGAGAAAGGCAACAGTACAGAGTCCCAAATCCAAAGCTCGAATTCCAATGGGGCAGAGCAGAGTTCCTTACCAGGGCACCAATCACAAAAATCGAAGTTAGACAAAACAGATCCGGTACACAGGCGTAGGTTTGAGGGAGAAGCAAACTCATAAGCCAATAGACAGTCCGAATCGTTAACAGGGCAGCAATCCATAAAATCAAGGTCGGGCAGAAAAAGGTCAAAAACACACAGATGCAACAACATCCAAAAAGGGCAAACCAAGAATCAGAAGTCGGGCAATCCAGTCAGAAAGATAAATCACAATGAGTCGAGGCAAAAAAAAAACGTGGAAAATGTGGAAATGAATGTGAAGACACCTTATATACACATCCGGGGTGAACACATGACAAGGGAGAGCAGGAGCGATCAATGAAACAATAATCAGGATTGACACATGAGGAATAATCTAATCTAATAACCTCTGTCAGCTCTAACTGTCTGCAAATTTCTAGCAGTTCTGTCTTTTTAAAAGACTTCAAAACCCCTACGGTTGGTGATGCCAAGAAATCATCCATTGCTGTTGTCAATATATATCTAGGAAAATTCACAAAAACAATTTCACAATTTGAAATGTTAGATTTTCAATAAATTACTCACACAATGGTCTATCCCGGACCTTGAGCCCCCAATTTGTTATGGCCCCAATTTGTTAGTACAATTTACTACACAACAGCAACAGCAACAGCAAGGGATGACAGACACAATTTAAAACTTAAACAAATTTAAATAAACAGACAAAGACTAATAACAACTAACTATCTACACTAAAGACCAAGATTGATTTACAAGACAAAAATAAACAGAAATAATTACAGTCCCTTGGTGATGTCCTGGGTGAGGAAACTGCTCAAACAGGCAAAAATCCCACAAAAGAAACTTCACAGGTCCTGAACAGAAATGACAGGTCTGGTCACATGTATCCTTCTTCTTGCAATTTCTCCTACTACTCCACTGTCTCAATTCTTCTCCTTATATACTCTTTTGCAGACCCCACCCACATTTAGACCTCTTTTTTTTAATTTTCGGGGACTTGCCCCAGACATGTCCAGGTCATGTCTAAACATAATCCCAGTCTGAGTTTAACAAAAAAAAAGTAAATACTGCCATCCAGTGGCCTATATTCACATTACACCTCCATTCCAAAAGGGAAAAATTTTGACTCATAAAGGCAAAATTTTTCTTTTCAATACAAAATGGTTAAGTGGACACTTGTCGATATATACATATCATACAATATTCAAATAAACACGTGATATATATATATACATATTCAAACACGGGATAAGCAATCAGCAATTACATTGTCTGTACCCTTCACATGCTTAATTTCCAAGTCAAACTCCTGTAAAATCAAACTCCAATTCAACAATCTCCGATTCTTGTTTTTCATCTTACTCAAAAACATAGACGGATTGTGGTCTGTGTACACAACCATTGGCTTTTGCCCCGTACAAACATAAACCTCAAAGTGTTGTAAAGAAAAAACCAGAGCCAACAGCTCCTTCTCTATTGTGGAATAGTTCCTTTGGTGGCGATTGAACTTCCTGGAGAAGTATGCCACGGGATGCTCAATGTCATCAGAGTCACTTCTCTGTAGGAGCTCAGATCCACAAGCTTGGTCGCTAGCATCGACCGCGATGGAGAACGGTTTGTTGAAGTCAGGAGATTTGAGCACGGGGAAGTGACACAGCAGAGACTTCAGGCGATCGAAGGCTCTCTGGCATGCATCATCCCAAGTGAACTTTACACCTTTCTTCAGTTGGTTAGTTAGACTGAGAGCAATCTCAGCAAAGTTCTTGCAGAACTTGCGGTAGTACCTGATCATTCCAAGGAAGCGGCGCAAAGCTTTTTTGTTGTCAGGAACTGGAAAGTCCATAATGGCTTGGACTTTAGCATTTATGGGTGCCACCTTACCCTGGCCAATGACGAAGCCAAGATAGGTGACAGTAGCACAACCAAAGTCACTCTTGCTCAGGTTAACAGTCAGGTTAGCCTGGGTCAGGCGCTGGAACAACGTCTTTACACCTTTGAGATGTTCTTCCCAGGAGTCACTCCATGTGATCAGGTCATCAATGTATGTACCCGTGGGTGGCAATCCGGCGATTGTAGACTGTAGACGTTTGGAACGTGGCTGGGGCATTTTTCATGCCAAAGGGTAGGACTTCATACTGTTACAATCCAGATGGTGTGGCAAAAGCAGAGATGCTCTTGGCCCTCACAGTTAAAGGCACACACCAATAACCCATCAATAAATCAATCTTGGTCAGAAACTTTGCTCGCCCTACTCTATCAATACAATCATCAATCCTAGGTATTGGAAACACATCAGTTCTAGTTACAGCATTGACTTTGCGATAATCTGTACAGAATCTAGTACTTCCATCAGGTTTTGGAACTAGCACACAGGGTGAACTCCAATCAGAGTTGGAGGGTCTGATAATATCATGTTCTAACATGTACTCAACCTCTTTCTCAGCAATCTTTCTCTTTTCAGGATTCATCCGGTACAGATGCTGTTTTATTGGTTTGGCATCACCAACATCTACATCATGAGAGGCTATAGCAAAATCTTTTTGGAACATCAGGAAACAGATCCTCATATTTCTTGATCAACCTCTCAAACTGATCTTTCTGTGAGGGTTCTAAGTGCTGGAGTTTTACATCAAGATTTTGCAACACTTCAGAATTTGACAATTTGCATGAAAGAACTTCAGCTTTAATTCTAGGTTCATCATCTTGAAACTCCCCCTCATCTTCACACATCTCGGCCATTGGAAGATCTGAAGTGACAGCTGCAACCCTAGCATTTCTGTCATGATAAGGCTTCAGCATGTTAATGTGACACAACTGTTTTGGCTTTCTCCTATCTGGAGTCTTCACAATGTAATTGAGATCATTGAGTTTTGTCAGAATTTCATAAGGACCATTAAATCTAGCCTGCAATGGATTGGACTGCAAGGGAAACAACACAAGGACCTTGTCTCCTGGTTTAAACTCACGGCTTCGAGCCTTATGATCATACCAAGTTTTCATTTTTCCCTGACTTGATTTCAAGTTCTCTTTGGCTAGGTCACAAGCTGCACGCAATCTTTCCTTGAACTTGCTAACATAGTCTAACAGACTGATATGCGGTTCTTTCTCTTGCCATTGTTCACTCAACAATAGCAAAGGTCCTCTCACTTCATGACCAAACACTAGCTCAAATGGACTGAATCCAGTAGACTCCTGCACTGCTTCTCTAGCTGCAAACAACAGCAAATGAACACCTTCATCCCAGTCTTTCTCATGGTCATAACAATAAGTCCTCATCATTGTCTTGAGAGTGGAATGAAACCGCTCTAAGGCACCCTGACTTTCTGGATGATAGGCACTAGAAAGAATCTGCTTTGCACCTAGTTCATACACAACCTGCTGAAACAAACCAGAAGTGAAATTGCTACCTTGGTCTGACTGAATTTCCCTGGGAAGGCCAAACAACGTGAAAAACTTTATCAAAGCCTTTGAGATTGCAGTTGCCTTGATGTTGCGTAGAGGTATGGCTTCAGGGAATCTGGTAGATGCACACATGATTGTCAGCAAGTACTGATTTCCAGATCTAGTCTTGGGTAATGGACCAACACAATCAACAATGACCTAAGAGAAGGGCTCTCCAAATGCTGGGATAGGCTGCAATGGAGCTACAGGTGAGTCTAACTGGTGTTTTCCAACTACTTGACAAGTGTGACAGGTTTTGCAAAAGTTGGAAACGTCTTTCCGAAGCCCAGGCCAAAAGAAGTGTTTCATGATCCTATCAACAGTCTTGTTAACACCAAGATGACCTCCTAAAGGTGAACTATGAGCCATTGTTAAGATCTCATTCCTGTAGACCTTCGGAACAACAATTTGCCTGACCACTGCCCAATCTGCATTGGCAGGGATATCAGGAGGGCGCCACTTCCGCATCAACACACCATCCGTGAGATAATACCCAACTGGAACTGCGTCTATTTCTTTATCAGGAAGGGCCCTCCTCTTTAGTACACAAATTTCAGGATCATTAGTTTGCTCCTCAATCAACTGCTTTCTGGACAGAGATAAGTCTCCAGACACATCAGAATCACCAGACCCTTCCGGCTGGCTGAATAGAGAACTGATAAAAGTATCTGATAAGTCCTCAAACGGAGAAACCATAGTAGGCCAATCAGAGTCATGAGGCGAACCACCTGAGTCCTGACTATTCAATGTGCTGGACGGCACCACAACATCTTCTTCTTTAGCCTTCTTGGCCATAGCACGAGTCACTGCGCAAGAAGGATACAGAGATGGGTCCTCATCCCCATCTTCAGTGCTCGGCTGTGAAGTAAGATGTACAGGGGGAACTACTTTGCCCTCAGCCAGGTCATTGCCTAGCAACAGAGAAACACCCTTTATAGGTAGACTTGACATAAGTCCCACCTTTACCTGTCCTGTAACTAAATCTGACTTCAAGAATATAGAGCGCAGGGGTACAGATACAGTCCCCCCTTCAATACCTTGTACAAGTATGAAATCCCCTGAAGCGGTCTCATCACGTAACTCCAAAGAGTCCATCAACAAAAGTGACTGAGAAGCTCCGGTATCCCTTAGGATATATATGGGGACAGGAGTAGTATGCTCATTCAGAGCCACAAATCCCTCTGACACGAATGGAAGAAATTCCTCCCTCACGAAGTCAGCTGTATCAGGCTTTTTAGCCCCACAAGAAGCAGGCAATTTAGCAGATCGGTTATCCACTACAGGGGTTTCTAACCTTGTTTTCACAAAGGCATTTTGTTTGGTATCCTTTTCTTTTTCTTTCTTAGCTTTAAGGAACCAGCAGTTAGTTTTAACATGACCAGATTTCTTGCAATAATTGCAAACTAGACCACTTTTGTCACTGTCAGCTTTCACACTTTGATCAGACCTGTTACTGGATTTCTGAGCACCATCACCAGATTTGTCTTTGTCTTTGGGTGAGGAATCTTGGGTATCACCGTAACCCTTTTTCTGAAATTGGGACCATCTATTGTTACTGCTAGACTGAAATTTGGACTTATGTGTGAGAACATATTCATCTGCAAATTTGGCAGCTGATTGCAAATTCAGTGCTTGCTTCTCATTAAGGTAGGTCTTAACATCATCCTTAACACAGTTCTTGAATTCTTCAACTAACACCATCTCTTTTAGTAAGTTGAAATCATCCTTGACCTCCATAGAAGTACACCAGCGCTCAAAGCAAACCTTCTTCCCATTAGCAAATTCCACATAAGTCTGATTTTCAGATTTCTACAAACCTCTGAATTTCTGTCGGTAAGCCTCTGGAACCAACTCATAAGCTCTCAAAATAACCTTTTTGACAACCTCATAATCAGAGGAATCATCGGCAGACAAAGCCGAATAGGCTTGTTGAGCTTTACCCTTTAGGACAGTTTGCAACATCAGAGGCCAGTGTTCCTTTGGCCACTGGCAACTCTTTGCTACCTTTTCAAAACACTGGAAATAGTTGTCAACATCCTTTTCCGAAAATGGAGGCACCAATTTTACCTCCTGGCTAGCCCGAAATTTATTTTCAGTTTGAATTTTAATTTTTAGTTGCTCCATTTGGAGTCTTTCTTCTCTATCGAATTTCTCTAATTCAAAATCTCTCTGTCATGCAAATTTTTCTAACTCAAATTCTCTTTGTTTTTCTTTTTCTTCCCTCTCAAATTCTCTGATTCTCTTTTTCCTCCCTTTCTTTTTCTCTTTCCTCCCTTTCTTTCTCTTTTTCCTCCCTTTCAATCTCTAGCATTTTTAATTTAAGTTCCATTTCTATATTTGGATTTTCCGCTGGAAACTGTTCCAGATCTCCTGGTGCAAACACATTTTCATCAATGTAATATTCAACTATCTCTCTAGCCAGTCTTGCTTTTCGCATGGCTGGTTTTACCTCTGTCAGCTCTAACTGTCTGCAAATTTCTAGCACTCTTGTTCGCCGTCTGCGAGAGCTACTGCTAAACGCATTATCCAGGTGTTTGGTTCTCAATTTATAACGACATAAGTACCGCATTTTTAAAGGGTATGACCCAGACTTCGGTTATTAAAATCTAATTGCTCAATCAGTTGTTCGCGAGTTTGCCAAACTTCTCTAATAGACAAAAATAAAAGTACAATAAGAGAACACAAAGTTTATCTTACCATTGATGGTAATTAAGATTACAGGTTTGCCAAGAGCTAGAGTGAAGTTCGTGCCTTTGCAAGGACAGACTGGAACTCGAACCGTGGGTAGAATACATGCTGCCAAAAAAAAAAAAAGTATATATCTTCATCATTCCAAAAAGAGGCACAACACCAGAACTGGTACTGCGTGACTGTACCTTGCTCATAGGTGAAGTACTGTCTTGACTCCCCTCTCTGGACACAAGTGGAAGGAGGAATAGCCTTGAGAAACCCATGGATCCCAGTTTCCCTGTTGTGAAGTGGACGCTTCTTGTGTGTGAGGACATCACACTCTCCACAAAACCACTCTTTTGGCAAACACTCTCTGCACCTAAACAGGCACGACATCATTACCATTTTACAGTAGACAAATCTTCATAGAAGGCAAAAAAATCTTCACTCATATAATCTGCAGTTTGTGCATTCAGGAAAAAAACAAATCTAGGATGCAGTGATGAAAAACTGATATTTTAGTAGCTCTGGCCCATCTATAACAGCAAACAAAAGCTTTGGCTCTTCAAATGTTCATTTATTTTTTTCATGTCATATCACACAAATGTTTGTGGTTATTTGCTGTAAATAACAATAACAGCAGCAAAAGCCACTCACAGGCCAAACATTTAGCATATGAAATGAATAACGACCACTCTGGTGAAGCCATGTTGATTATAAGTCTGGCAGAGACGGGACCAGGCTTGGGTCCTGCTCAAGGCATAGATATTCTCAGAGTTGCGACAACAGAGATATAAATTCTGTGGCAGCGCTCGGCCGCCATCTTGTGTATGTATATCGGGGCAGACGTTCATAGGAAAATACAGTAGAATGCACCTAAATCGTCCTCGTATAAAACGGAAACTCGCTCATACATGTTCATGAAGATCTAACCTGATAACAGCTGACTGGTAGCAGATGGAACAGAGGGGGTGGCCAGTAACCTCTGTCTCCAGAAGACATTTAAGATGGTGCGGTCTGGCCTCTCTCCAGTACTCTGATGCCTTTTGCTGTCGAACAGACCATGAAGTCGCCGAGCTTCTCGGGGGCTCAACAGAAGGATAGGACTCCAAGATCTGTTTTAGCCTTTCCATGTTTTTCTCTGTAATAAAAACATTTCAGAGGCAATGACGATATAGACAGCACTCATTAAAAGTGGCATTAAGTCATATTTATTTTACTAGTAGGGGCAGCAACTACCTTTGGATTTGTACACAAAGACTCATATCATCACCTTCTACTCGGAACAAAAAAAAAAAACCTCAAATTTTGTAAAACAAGCAAAACATAACTGCATAATGAAGTAGCAGACAAGCAATCCTTGCAATTTGACTGAAAATTCTCATTTTTTGTAAGGAAGCCATCTGGAACCAAATGCGAGGACACGGGATTGCAAAAAATAGGTGCTTTATTGAATAAGGGGGATAACCCCCGCAGAGAGAAAGGCAACAGTACAGAGTCCCAAATCCAAAGCTCGAATTCCAATGGGGCAGAGCAGAGTTCCTTACCAGGGCACCAATCACAAAAATCGAAGTTAGACAAAACAGATCCGGTACACAGGCGTAGGTTTGAGGGAGAAGCAAACTCATAAGCCAATAGACAGTCCGAATCGTTAACAGGGCAGCAATCCATAAAATCAAGGTCGGGCAGAAAAAGGTCAAAAACACACAGATGCAACAACATCCAAAAAGGGCAAACCAAGAATCAGAAGTCGGGCAATCCAGTCAGAAAGATAAATCACAATGAGTCGAGGCAAAAAAAAAACGTGGAAAATGTGGAAATGAATGTGAAGACACCTTATATACACATCCGGGGTGAACACATGACAAGGGAGAGCAGGAGCGATCAATGAAACAATAATCAGGATTGACACATGAGGAATAATCTAATCTAATAACCTCTGTCAGCTCTAACTGTCTGCAAATTTCTAGCAGTTCTGTCTTTTTAAAAGACTTCAAAACCCCTACGGTTGGTGATGCCAAGAAATCATCCATTGCTGTTGTCAATATATATCTAGGAAAATTCACAAAAACAATTTCACAATTTGAAATGTTAGATTTTCAATAAATTACTCACACAATGGTCTATCCCGGACCTTGAGCCCCCAATTTGTTATGGCCCCAATTTGTTATTACAATTTACTACACAACAGCAACAGCAACAGCAAGGGATGACAGACACAATTTAAAACTTAAACAAATTTAATTAAACAGACAAAGACTAATAACAACTAACTAACTACACTAAAGACCAAGATTGATTTACAAGACAAAAATAAACAGAAATAATTACAGTCCCTTGGTGATGTCCTGGGTGAGGAAAGCCATCCAGTGGCCTATATTCATATTACATAGTAATTATCGAAAACAATAAAATGTTAGTACTGTTAGTAGATAGCAAAAGGAGAGAGGAAGGAAGAACACGAGATATGAAGGAAGATTGAAATCCCAGAAACCAGTAAATCACCCGAATGTGTGGTACGTAAGACTAAACCGTGAGCAAAGACCTGCAAAAGACAAGACGGGGTAGACGTAGTGCAAAGCATGGCATGGCAGAAAAATAAACAAGACAAGAGCAATGAAAAACATGACATGATAACTATGGCCAGAAAAATAATAAAAATATGAAATCCAATAACCAAAACACAATACGCAATCAAAGAATAGTCATAATAACAAGCAGAGGTCACTTAAACACAAAAATCAATAAACATGGCATGGCCAGGCACAAAACATAAACATGGCATGAACAGGATCCTAACATTTTTAACCTTCCCTCAACAAGTCATCAAAGTTAAGAGCCGTTCCATGAGAAATTCACACTCGGTGCGCAGTTGACCCCGCTGGAATTGAATGAAACTTGGCACAAAGGTAGATATGAGTGTCTCACAGAAAAAGCTGAATTTTTAGGTCCGTATTTCACTTTGCCTGGCAATAGCGCCACCTGGAAGCCACTTAAGTGGCTAAGTTTTGCTGTTGACACCACATTATACATGAACTATAACGACTTAAGGGTACACAGAACAAAATATGTTATACTTTTATCATGACCTGTGACATTTCAAGTCCCGTTAGACTTAGGCACCACCTCAGCGCCAAGCTGGTTAACTATGTTATTGAGCCAGAATTATTTGAGAAATAACAATAAAAATTGAAAATGGGAATAAAATAATATCACAGAAATATAGCAAAATGGAATGCTTTATTATGTGTTTACTCACAACAAGACTATCATGTTCAGCGAAAAGCACCTTGGTATCTTGCTGTGTTTGTGCAAAGGACAGCCAGAAAGATGTTCATTATTGGTGCATGTTTGCGATATATTTTCTCTGTAACCCAGATTTGTACTGTGGGGGTAAATTCTGTTTGTTGTGCATTTGGAGCTCTAGAGCCAGAAATACCAAGCATTTCTTTGGTAGTATCGGCACCTGAAAACACCATAAAACAAGGCTCTTCAAGGCCCTTTCAAAGATGGAAAAATGATAAGCAAGATTTTTCCATTTCTAATGAGGTGTCTTTTCAAACATAAAAAAATAAAGGATTCAATAAGACCAAGTGATTTGCTCCTGTTGTCTTTAATGTCATAAAATAAAAAATGAAATAATATGAATATAACTGAATGAAAACCCCCAAAATTGCATAATTAATCTACATCCTTATTTCAGGTAGCAATTACATAGGTAGCATACACAACCCACAAATGACTGCACTCACCAAACTCCTCTTGAGGACCTGAGCACACCGAACTAGCTGTTACTGTTTGACAGGCATCCGCAGCAGAAGCCATGGTCAATTCAGAGAGGGGAGAAGTCACTGTAAAAATGCACAAAAAAAAGGGTACAACCAGGTGCTTATGAAGGGTAAATTTTGTATAGTAATCAACAAGTCGTACTTTGTGAAATGTGGGAGGAGATAAGGGGCGAGACACTCAAGACTAGTCAAGGTCGGGATATATATTCCAACCACGCAAGTATATGGTATAAAGCAAAGGCAAACACAATTAACTGGGACACAAGGCTTCCCA
The DNA here is from genome assembly GCA_029721435.1 of Gymnothorax reevesii. Classification (NCBI taxonomy): domain Eukaryota; kingdom Metazoa; phylum Chordata; class Actinopteri; order Anguilliformes; family Muraenidae; genus Gymnothorax; species Gymnothorax reevesii. The sequence goes on along the minus strand of CM056591.1, from coordinate 23,990,200 downwards.
ATTTTAATGCATTTCTTGGGGAGTGGTGTTAACCTGTAGCTGAGACACGGCCTCGTCCTCCATGCCTCCCCCGTGGTTTGCCTCGAGGGACGGCATTCTTCGCGCCTCTCAGCAAGGGGCCACCTCTTAATTGTTGCCGTTTCCTCACCTCAGCTCCTTGCTGTGTATTGAAAGGTGCATTCAGCAATATTTTCAAACATTTGGAGCTCTCCAACTCTGCAACTCTGCCAGTCAACACATAAATGGTCAGATGCATAGCACTGATATGCATGCCCCATCTCGGTCCTGTTAAGCTAAAAAATAAAATGGTAGCTGTTCAGACCTCCAATTACTAATATTGTACAAATTCTTACAGCAACCTCATTACACTGAAGCCAAAATCAACTTAACAGCTGTGCGTACCCACAGTATGCTAACAGTATACACTACCTGACAAAAGTATTAGGACGATCCTCATTCTCACTCAACCTTTGATGTACGTGCTATATTACACATGTGAGCGTTGTAGGAATTTAATGGTGTCCTAAAATGTACATGTAAACATCACAGAACATTATTTGAACATTTGGGGATGCTACAGATATACAAATTGGCATATTTTTTCTCTGCATAAAAAACTCTCACTTTGGGTCTATAATAAATAAGAGATATTATAATAAATAGTGCTTGCAAGATGGTAATCTTCAAACTAACAAGTTTGGAATTGTGTCTTTGTTATAATGGAAGACCACGGCTACTATTAGTTCAATCAATATGATCAGGTGTGGCACATGGGGTGATTTTGATTCTCTTTAAAAGGAGGGTCAAGACTTAGAATAATTCAGTTTGGTGTATCCAAAATGGGGTCTGTATTTTTATTTGAATAAACAACTATTTCCAAATATGATACATTCACTATTTTCAACTGCACTGTAAGAAAATCACACACATAAATATTGACGTCCTAATACTTTTGTCAGGAAGTGTATATGTTAACTCTGCAAGACTGATAATTTTGAAAGTCCACAGCTAATGTCTAAAATTAAAAAAACATATTTGCACACAAACCTTGGCTGCTGCTACCATGGAGTCAAAAAGAATTTGTGCTGCCTCTTGTCTGTGCTGTTGGTGAACGGGGTTCCGGCCGTCTAACCTAAATGTGTTGGCCATGATGACAGAACACATACACAGAAATTGGACAGATAGAGGGGACAAAAACAGAGAGAGAAAGAAAAATAGATAGATAGAATAACGAGGGAGAAATTGCTAAGGAGGGAGATTCAGTAATAATATAAACAGAAAAACAGATTGATAGACAGACAGTGGCTCTGAAAAGTGCCTTTTGGGTCGATGATGGCTCTGAAAAGTGCCTTTTGGGTTGATGATGGCTCTGAAAAGTGCCTTTTTGGTCGAAGATGGCTCTGTAGAGTGTCTTTCCGGTGAATCAATTTGAACAGTTGATCAATCTAGAGGGGGCAACGGGGGTTCAGAGTGGAACACAGCGTTACTTTAGTTAGCAGCAATCAAACCGAGGGCACCAAAAGATCATGCTACGTTAAATCATATGTACACATGTAATAAATAAATTATCACTGTGCCAAGCACTGGAATAAAAGCATAAAAAACTGCAATGTTTTTTTTTCTGTTTTTTTTTTCTATCAAAATTGCAAATTTTCTTCTTCCCACAAAAAGTCCTTAATTTGGCGTGATCAGTAAATCTACAATTGAAGGGTTTTACAAAACCATCCATCAATTTATATAAGCACATTCCACACCATTATAGTGTGCCGACCTGAAATGTGTCAGTAACATGAAGAGTGCCAAACAAGTACAATGCAACGAGGCTGAAGTGCTGCTTGTAAACTCAGGATCTGTTCAGAGAATTTAGCTGGCTAGTAAAGGTAATGCCCAAATGATTCCCATCCAGCCAGCATAATTTTACGTATACTGTTGCCAGCTAACTAGCTACATGAAAAATAGAGGCAACGCCACTGTGTCCGCTTGGCTCGAATGTGCAAGCACAGCGACCCCTATTGGCCGAAGTAGTGGGCCAATTGGGCCGAAAATCGAACTTGTCTCGGACCTTATGGTCATAAACCCACATATGCAATATCAAGAGGCTAGCTCAAAAACTGAAGGCGCTAGAGCGCAGACAAGCCCAAAAATTTACGCACTGACGCACGCACGACAGACCACCACTTTGGAGCCCAAGCACAGCATAAGCCCGTTGGGCCTTGGGGCCAAGCGGGCTAAAAACAGGCTTCTCAATGCCACTGTTATCATGCAGCTCTGTAGCTAGTTCGCTGTATATCGCTAGCAAATGTAAAATGAAAGCATGCGCAAGTAACGTTCTAGCAGTACACTTCAGTTGAGTCAGAGACACAAACAAAAACATGCTAACATAACTATTTGTGATATCAAGCCCTCATAAAGCTTAAGTGAATTGCTAATAATTTTATTAATACACTGGGTACCTTGGTTAGAAAGCTTATTGATAGAATCAATGAGCAAGCCTATTAGATTATACAGGATTGAGCGATGCGGAGCATGACTGCATGTTAATTAAGCCTGTTGCAACTACACAAATGAAACCGATTTTTTCATGAGTTGATCTACAAGCTACACTACAGGTAAATATGTTAATCTGTACAGAGACAGCGAGACCCCACTTCAATCCCGATTCATGAACAATTGTCAAAGCTGTTCAATATCCCCTTCGTATGTCAAATTTATACTTTGCAATTACAGGCATGCAAGTCACAACATTTGATAAATCTTTGACGCGCCAACTTACCAGGGCAAAAGGTCCGGGCAATATGACCGAAAGAGGACGAGCTGTCGATATATAAAATAGGATTACTGAGGTCGCTGACATTCAACGTAATCCGCCTGTTACCGCCAAATTATCACTTTAACTCCTTAAAAACGTGAAAACGACACGAAATAAAAGCGGGCAATTTTAGGTTCAAAAGCCTTCAAAAAACGTGAAGAGGACACGAAATAAAAAACCCTATTAAAATAGGCTGGTTCAAAATTCGTGTTGTGTACACGTTTATTGGGGAAATTTCGTGTCTATGAGCACGAATTCATAGATAACATTTCGTGAGTATGACACGACATTTCGTGATACTGGGTTGAATTTTCAGGGTAGGTGGGTATTAACTCAAGGAAGATGTGATAAAATTTTGGCATATCTAGGCCAAAGTACTGCCGAGATATACGCCAAAGTTCAAGATTTCAAGTCTTTCCAATGGGCCGGAGTTTCAATCACCGTGCTTTTGGCTTTGCTGCCCCCTGGCGGAGGTTCTGCGCTCTCTGCGTGCTTTTCTAGTTTGATTGTATGATACGAGTATGCTTCCCGCACTGTCAATGCAAAATATAAATCACGTGTAGTAGGCTATAACGACGCAAGACGAATTAATACATTATTTCATAGTGATTTCTTGGGCAAAATCATGCAGAGCCAGAGTTGGAAGGAGGAGCCCGCGGCAGACCTGACGCAGCAGATACGCAGGCAGTGTGACCGAGACGCATGCGACCACCTGTTGCAGTGCTACGCTTGCGGAAGACGCAACGCAGCAGCAGGCAGTGTGGCCCGGGCCTTATTAGTGTTCTCATTGTTATCCATTATGTACATCTTATTAAGATTCCTCTTTTCCCTATAAATCCTACGAATACTTTTGGTCATTCACTGAGGATTCTGCTTTTTCAGCTTACTTTTGGATACCTTTGGAATGAATTTGCTTTCTAATTCAAGTAAAACCCCCTTAAATCTTTCCCACATCTCGTTTACGGACTCACAGACCAGGAGTGTCTCCCATTTTATTTCACTTAGATATGAGCGCATCCTGTCAAAGTTTGCTCGCCTAAGATTTAAATTTTTTGTTTTTGAATACACTTTTTTAACTTCCCATGAAACATCTCAATGAACGGCAGAGTGATCACTTGTCCCAAGTGGCTCCAGTACCTCAACATTGCTAATTCTATCTGGGTCATTACAGAACAGTAAGTCTGAAATTTTCCTCTCTTGTAGGTTTATTAACATACTGCACCAAAACATTATCATTTATAACATTTCAAAATTCTTCCTCCCCCCAACCCTGTCCTTTCACCATTTCCCAGTCAATACCAGGATGATTTAAGTCTCCCATAATAATAGTCCCTCCACCTCTACAAGCTTGCGTAATCCTCTTAAAAGGCATTTAATTGACTGTACTGTCCAAAGCTGGAGGTCGATAGAATACTCCTATGTTTAAACCTGTCTCGTGTTTGCCAATGAGCCTGACCCAGATATCTTCACAGGGCAAGGATTGTTCAATTTCATGAATTTTCTGTACATTTATGTTTTCATTCACATAGATTGCTTCGCCCCCTCCTCGCCTATTACAGCTATCCTTCCTAAAGAGCTTATAACCTTCTATATTATATTCATCTCCATCCTCTTCACTAAGCCATGTCTCTGTAATCCCAATTATGTCATAGCCCTCACTAATCATAACAGCCTCGAGCTCAGGAAATTTATTTTTTATGCTTCTTGCATTTAAGTAAAAACATTTCAGGTTATTACCAATGCTCTTCCCCCTTGATCTCCCATGTAGCCGCTGCTTCAAGCCCCCCACTACGCTTTGTTGCTTTAAAAGTATATCATCAATAGTCCATGTAATGCCATCAGCCTCCATTGGGGCAGTCTGCATTTCCCTATGTGTAACACTCACTAACCTCCCTGTCCCCCAAGTCCCTAGTTTAAATAATCCTGTGCTACCCTCAAGATACACTGGCCCAGTGCAAAGTTACCCCTCCAGTTTAGGCGCAGCCCGTGAGGTTTGAACAGGTCACCCCTGTCTCAGAAAAAGTTCCAGAGCCCCATAAACCTGTACCCCTCTTTCCTACACCAAGTTCGTAGCCACGTGTTAAACCTCCAGATAAAATTCTGCTTTCCTCTGCTTGCACATGGTACTGGTAGAATCCCGGAGAAAACTACCTTTGAGGATCTGCTCCTAAGCTTCTCAGCTAATTCCACAAATTTGCCTTGCAGAACCTCAAACCTACCCTCACCTATGTCATTTGTCCCAACATGGACCATGACAACTGGATCCCTCCCGGCTCTGGCCAGGAGCTTGTCCGCCCGCTCCAGGAGGTCTCCTATCTGGGCACCAGGCAGGCAACACACCGTACGAGACTCCTTGTCACGCGAACAGATTAAGCTATCTATTCCTCTAAGTATTGAGTCCCCCACAATCACTAACTCTCTTTTCTGAGGGGTAGAGGCCAACAGGGTGCCCTGCTGCTCATGAGTACCCTCTCTCTCAGGGTCAGGGGCCATTTCGAGTTCCTGCAAGGGACGGAATCGGTTGGACACCTCAACCACTGGAGGAGCTGTCGCTGTGCAACCTGTACGACCTCTCCTGCGCTGTCGACCTACAGTCACCAAACTTTCTCTTCCTGCCTGCTCTGGGATCCCTGTACCACCCTGCTTTGGCTTACACAATATTTGTCTAAATGACATACTACTTAGTTCCTCTAGGAACTCAACTGATTACGAACTATATCGTGCTGCCAACTGGCCAGATGCTCAATTAGCTGGCACCTGTGGCAGACAAACCCATCCTGGAAATCTCTTTCCAAAAGTGTGATCATCCTACAACTGTCATTAGTTTTGGCCACATTTTGAACCCCCTACCAAAAGACCTCGCTCGCCCTAGATAAAAGAAAATTACTAATGCCGAGATAGAAGCTGAGGAACCAATTTATTAATAAATTTATTAATTTATTAACCTAGGAAGCCCCAAGCAGCAGTCACAATAGAAACCTTGGGGAAACTATTTAAATGGATTATAAGCCTCTTTTAACAGGGCCTTAGTTTCAGTTAACAGAAATGAAATACCAAATTGAGCCAAACTCTATATGTAATAAGCACTCCTAATAAGCCAACTTGAGTTTGTCTAGTCCCAGTACTATTAATATACCAACCTAAAAATATCACAGGGCTTAGCTGAGAACCCAGATAAAACAGACTGGCTCCAATGCCCAGGAGGAACTGGAGGAGGGGAGGAGGCGGAGCACTCTGGTAAAACTTACCGTTTAAATTCCAACCTAACCAAATGGACGATTCAAGTGACTGCTGCTCTACTCACTAAGTACTCAATCTCAGATCCCCAGCCAAAAATGCAAACAGTACTTATCTAGCTAGCTAGCCGCAAATACGACTAAGGGTAACCGAGAAAAGAGTAAAGCCCCGGTTCCCTTTAATTAAAACGGACCAAATAAACAAGTTGTTTACTATGCGAACAAACTAAACACGGTATCTCCCCAAACATGCTGTCTTAAGTACTCAAACAAGCAGTTAAAGTTTAATCAGCTGATTAAGGCACAGCAACTGGAGGAAAATACAAAGATCGGGTATTTACAATGTGTTTAATCAGAAGAGCCCTTCGGTAATAATAAAATGCGAAAAAGACAAAAACCCCAGTTTGCGTTAATATTCAAGATTGACAATGCATTTATGCAGCAATGCAGTCAGGAAAGAGAACAAAGGGGACTAAAAAACCCCGGTGAACGTCAATACTTATTGGCTAGGAGACTGTATGAAAGGCAAGCCATTCAGTATGAAACCAAGCCGGGCTATAGTGAGATATCCAGGTAATTCGATAATATTCTTGGCGTTGAGAGCTTGCTGGGGTTTGTTCACTAAATCAGCAACAGAAGAACCAGGTGACAGTAACTCAGTCCTTGAAAACAACTGTTTTACTTTGTATATCGCGCAATTCACTAGGTTAGACAACCATTTAGCGTTTAAATTTATTTTACTTTACCGTACCTTGCTCCAGGGAGACTGAACCCCCCCCCCAAAAAAAAATCTCAAAAAACCCCCGTCGCCTTTGTTTAACCAGATTAGCGACTTAATTTGGCTGTTTCCTCACCGAGTTGTTGCAGGGGGAAAAAGGGGAAAAGAAGACGGGGGTAAGATTCTCCCTGCCCCTACTGTGACAAAGGTTATACCTCAGGAGCAAATCATCTAGTCTCTATTATTGTTTGAGCCGTAACACCCTAATTATTTTCAGAAAACCCTTCTTCTTCTTCTTCTTCTTTTGATTTCCAGGCAGACTAGACGTCCGTTGGCGTATTGCTGCCTCCCACTGATTTGGTTGGAAACTCTTCGTTTTATTCGGCGACCTTACAACTTACGGTGCAGACCGGAGTCTAAAAGAAAATCCATCACAACTTTCCCCACTTCCCTTTGATGTTCCTCCGGGTGGAGAATGTACCTTAGAGATATACACTGTAGCCCAGTACCAAGAATCGCAGAGAACAAAATATTCCTCTCGGTTGCATATTTGGAGCACTCCATAAATACATGTCGCACAGTTTCCCTTTCCCCACATTCACAAAGTCCATTTTCATGTTTACCGACATGGGCCAGTCCCCACGCGAGACCACAATGTCCAAGTCTCAGTCTTGTCATGACCACCTGCCCCCTTCTGTGGTTCCCCTGTGGACTGTTCCCACCCCTGATACAGCTTTGAATAGTGTGGAAAAACCTTCCGCTCTTTTCCCTATCCCACTCACTCTGCCATCTCCTACTAATCTCTTCTTTAACCACACTTCGGTACTCTGATACCCCTAAGGCTATGCGCACATCCACCTCCTCCCTCCTCAGGGCTTCTTTGGCTGCCCGATCAACAGCCTCGTTGCCCTCCACCCCCACATGCGCTGGGACCCACATGAACCCCACTCCTATTCCAGACAGCGTTATTTCATATTAAGTCATTAGGAGCTCACAAATTACGTCCGGACTAATCCGTGACCTCCCCCCCTGCAGGGTCCCCAGAGTAGCCGCCGAGTCAGAGCATATAACCACCTGCTGTGGCCTCACTTCTTCCACCCAATTTAGTGCCCATAGTAAGGCTACTATTTCTGCGGTAAAAACAGGCACCCCATCAGACAACCGCCTGCTCTGTGTGATCCGCAGGCTGGGAATATGCATTGCAAAACCCACCCTTTTACTGCTGGGGTCCATGGAACCATCTGTATACACTTGTAAGTGGTTTGCCCAGTTCTCCTGCATCCTTTCTCTCACCAAATTCTCTGGGTCTCCTCTCCCCTCCTGCCTCATCCTTTCAGCAACTGCTAAGTCTACCTCTACATTTGGTAGTAGCCATGGGGGAACAGAAGGCCAGACCACTGCAGAACCCTGTCGCACCCGACTCAATCCCAGCTCCTCCCCCTCCACTCCCACCCTGTAAACAAAACTCCTGCTTTCCCCACCTCCACCTCCTCCCCACTCCCAACACGCCTCCACCAGCTGCCTGCCTGGGTGATCTTGCTGCTCATACCCATAGCAGTGCTAAAAAAAAAATAAGGGAACACTTAATCATCACAGTACAACACCAAGTCAGACTAACTTCAGGGATATCAATCTGTCCATTTTGGAAGCACAAGTGATTGTGAATCAATGCCACCTGCTTTGGTGCAAATGAAGTTCACAACAGGTGCAGTGGAGAGACAAAAGCAAGACAATCCCCATAAAGGCAATGGTAGCGCATGTGGTAGCGAATTGCTCTCTTCTTATCTTTCCTAACATATTTTTCTCGAGTTTTGTGTTCTGCTAGTGTCCTTGTCACAACTGGTAGCATGAGGCAGTACCTATAGCCTAGTCAGGTTGCACAGGTAGTCCAGCTTTTCCAGGATGGCATGTCCATATGTGCAGTTGCAAGATGGTCGGCAGTGTCTCCCAGCACAGTCTCAAGAGCATAGAGGAGATACAAGGAGACCTGCTGTTAGGAGAGCTGGACAGGGCCGTCGATGGGCATCAACCCAGCAGCAGGACCTGCATCTGCTCCTTTGTGTCAGAAGGAATTGAGGGAGCACCGCTAGAGCCCCACAAAATGACATCCAGCAGGCTTCTGGTGTGCATGTTTCTGACCAAACTGTCATACACAGACTCTATGAGGGTGGCATGAGGGCCTGTCGTCCTCTAGTGGGACGTCTGCTCCCAGCCCAGCACCATGCAGCTCGATTGGCCTTCGCCAGCGAACGCCAGAATCAACAGGTCCGCCATTGGCGCCCTGTTTTCTTCTAAGATGAGAGCAGGTTCATACTGAGAACATGTGAAAGGTATCAAAGAGTCACAAAGTCTATGGTGAATATTATGCTCCTTATAAGCTCATCCACCCTGACTGACTTTGCGGTGGGTCAGTGATGGTCTGAGGAGACATATCCTTGGAGGAGTCCCACAAGCCAGCACACATGCTCATTACAGGAACTGCTTATTTAACGGTCAGAACATTCACCCCGCAGTAAAAAGCTAGCAGTTCCCATTTCTGAGCTCACAACCGTATATAAACACTTTCCACAACTTATCAGGAACAAGTATAACTCACTAACTAACTTTTTTTTTTAATCTCATCATTTTCAGCTGCGCAACTGTGTGCATCCATAAGAGAATACAACCTACCTTGTTTAAACGCAAAGGTTTGTATACATTTCTGATTTTCCAATCAATGTCTTTCAGTTACTGTGGAAAGTTTATACACTTTGGAACCGGATAAGAAATGAGTCAATTAATACATCATGTGGGAGTGAACTGTAAGTGTGCGTTAGGCAGATGAGCCTACAGTGCCGTGAAAAAGTATTTTCCCCTTCCTGATTTATTTATTTATTTATTTATTTTTGCATATCTGACACGCTTAAATTTTTCAGATCATCAAACAAATTTTGATATTAGACAAAGACAACCCGAGTAAATACAAAATGCAGTTTTTAAATAATGAGTTCATTTATTAAGGGAAAAAGCTATCCAAACCTACATGGCTCTATGTGAAAAAGTGATTGCCCCCCTAGATCCAAATAACTGGTTGTGCCACCCTCGGCAACAACAACTGCAATTAAACGTTTGCAATAACTGGCAATAAGTCTTTTACGTCACTGTGGAAAAATTTTAGCCCACTCTTCTTTGCAGAATTCTTTTAATTCAGCCACATTGGAGGGTTTTATAGCATGAACAGCCTATTTAAGGTCATGCCACTGCATCTCAAGCGGATTTAAGTCCAGACTTTGACTAGCCACTCCAAAATCTTTTTTTTTTTGTTTGTTTTTTTTTTAAAGCCATTCAGAGGTGGACTTACCAGTGTGTTTCGAATAATTGTTTTTCTGTATAACCCAAGGGTGCTTCAGCTTGAGCTCATGAACTGATGGTTGGACATTCTCCTTCAGGATTTTCCAATAGTGAGCAGAATTCATAGTTCCATCAATTACAATAAGTCGTCTAGGTTCAGAAGCAGCAAGTAGTAGCCCCAACCATCACACTACCACCAGCCTGTTTCACTTTTGGTATGATGTTCTTGAAATGCTGTGTTAATTTTATGCCTGATGTAACGGGACGCACACCTTCCAAAAATGTTCAACTTTTGTCTTTTCAGCCCACAGAATATTTTCCCAAAAGTCTTGGGGATCATCAAGATTAATTTTGGCAAATGTAAGATGAGCCTTTGTGTTCTTTTTGGCTAGCAGTGGTTTTCACCTTGGAACTCTCCCATGGATGCCATTTTTGCCCAGTCTCTTTCTTATTGTTGAATTATGAACACTGACTTTAACTAAGGCAAGCAAGGCCTGCAGTTCTTCAGATGTTGTTCTGGGTTCTTTTGTGACCTCCTGGATGAGTCATCGATGTGCTCTTGGAGTAATTTTGGTAGGCCGGCCACTCCTGGGAAGGTTCACCACTGTTCCAAGTTTTCTCTGTTTGTGGATAATGGCTCTCACTGTGGTTCGCTGGAGTCCCAAAGCCTTAGAAATGGCTTTGCAACCCTTCCCAGGCTGATAGATGTTAATTTCTTTGTTTCTCATTTCTTTTTGAATTTCTTTAGTTCGCGACATGACGTGTTGCTTTTTGAGATCTTTTAGCCTATGTCACTTTGTCAAACAGGTTCAATTGAAGTGATTTCTTGATTCAACAGGTCTGGCAGTAATAAAGCCAGAGTGTGGCTTGTGAAATTGAACTTAAAAAATGTGGTTAATCACACTTAATTCATGATTTAAGAAGAGGGGGGGGGGGGGGGGTGTCAATTACTTTTTCACATTGGGCCAGGTAGGTTTGGATAGCTTTTTTCCATTAATAAATCATAATAATAAATCATCATTTAAAAACTACATTTTGTATTTACTCAGGTTATCTTTTTCTTATATTAAAATTTGTTTGATGATCTGAAACATGTAACGTGAAAAATATACAAAAAAGTAAGAAATGAGGAAGGGGGCAAATATTTCTTCGCAGCACTGTAAGTAAATAATTGAGTGACTGGCTTCCTACATGAGTGCTTAGGAGGATTTAAAGGAGCGCTGAATTTGTGGAGGGAAGAGTCTATGCGTAAATCCACAGTAGGGAATTATGCGATTTTGATATGTGATTACTATAATTGATTGTAAAATGATATAGCATCAACATCATGTCGAATTTTTGCCTCAGAAAACTTGTATTTTTTAACTACTAATTGGGATACCATTGGCTCACTGCAGCTGAAGTGGTTGCTACAGAGAACAATGATTTTTACTGCTGCAAAAGAAAATTTTTTGGAACTGCTGGATAGATACTATGGGCAAGTATATTTGAGCAGTTTGCACATCAGGCTTAGCTGAGGAGTTAAATTCATGCAACTCCTGAAAAACATGGATAGGAGTGAACTCGTCAATATTCTGGACTATATTCTAGCTCTGCTTGCTTATGAATATTCAATAACTGATCCGAGGGTGCCATCTAGTTATCGAATAGTGTGACTGCATGCAAAAATTTGAAGCTCCATGTCCGCTGGCGGTCACATCTGCACAAAGGGGTTAACAGCTGTTTGATTTAAAGGATGCCACAATAGCCTTCAGATGCTCAAACCCTTCAGGACTGGAGTTACCCATTCCTGTTCCTTAACTGTTTATGGTCACCCAAGTTGCTGTTTTCACCCTACCTGGGTGGGTTTTTTGGTGTGGGTGGGACTTGAATGTTTGGCATTTCCGAGATGGGTCCTTGGTGTTTGGAGCTGCCTGGTAGGGTCTTTGGTGTATGGTACGTCCCAGGAGGGTATTTAGTGTTTGGTTCTGCTTCAAACACATTAAAAAGACATTAAAAAGAGGGGGTGTGTGACATCCCTGAACACCTCTACTGCACATGTGGATGGAGTACTGTTCTCATTTCTTTGATTTATTTCATTGCAGGATTGGTGGTGCAGGATTGGGTGATATGCAAATGAGCTCACTAACAGAAACCACTCTGGTTTCCACACGGGCCTACTTCTATTTGACTGTTAATGTGCTTTGGCAATTAATCATTCATTTATACAACCAGGTTTCTCCACTGCATGCTCTGATCAGATAGCCACACTTTTTTATATTTGCAAATATTATTTGCTCTGGAAAGGATTTAAAACAGCTTTTGGAAGAGATTACACACAAAATGATTAAACTCAAAAACTGGTTTGACATAAACAAATTGTCACTTAATTTGGTCAAAACAAAAATGATGTTATTTGGAAGACATCAAAATAGTATCAAAGCGCAAATCATAATAGATAATGTAATTATTAGTAGAGTGGAACAAACAACATTTCTAGGTGTGATAATAGATGAAAAAATCTGCTGGAAACCTCATATAAGTCCTGTATGCTCCAAGTTGGCAAAGAGTGTGGGTGTTATGGGGAGATATAGACAATAGCTAAATTATCAGTCATTACTTATTTTGTACCATTCATTTGTATTATCGTATCTGAGCTAGTGTCTCAAAGTGTGGGGCAATACCTATGAAACCAACCTGAACAACCTGAATTGCAGAAAAGAGCCATAAGACTAGTCCACAATATGAGATACAACGATTATTCTTATCTACTGTTTTTGAAAACATCTGCTTTGAAGTTTCAGGATCTGGTAAAATTTAAAACAGCACAAATAATCTACAAAGCTAAAAACAATCTTTTACCGAACAACATCTAAAATCTGTTTTGTGAGAGGGAGAGTTGTCAAAAATATAATTTATGAGGCATTTTTGATTTACAACAACAAAGTCCAAGAACCACACTGGAATGTATGTGTATTGCTGTTTGCGAAGTTAAATTATGGAATAGTGTTGAAGTTGAGCTTAAATCCAGTAAAAACTTATACCATTTCAAACAGAGATTCAGAAAAGGAGCGTTTGAAAGTTATAATATAGAAGAGGGGAAATGATAAGATAAGATAAGATAAGATAAGATAAGATAAGATAAGATAAGATAAGATACACTTTACTGAGCCTCGTGGGGTAATTTGTCCTCTGCATTTGACCCATTCCATAGTTAGGAGCCAGTGGGCAGCCACAGAGCAGCGCCCGGGGACCAACTCCAGTTCTCAACCCAGTTCCTTGGTCAGGTGTACTGGTTGGCGTGTTCCTATGATGCATGTTTTTTAAATGAGAAGGCATGAGGCATTTGAAGATAAGTTTTTGTTTTTCATTTTTGTTTTGTTTGCTTGTGATGGAGGGTGGTAGAGAGCAAGTTAAGTGTGGGATCGTTTTTGTTTTTTTGGTTATTTACTTGTGACTACTGGGGTTGGAAATAGTTTAGCACTGCTTCATCCATCCCCATTTCAAACCAAGGAGGTTGTTTTTATTGGAGTCTTTGTCTGTTGTTGTAATGTCTTTGTTATGTTGTTTGTTGGTACCTGTTTGGTTGAAAATAAACTATTTGAATTAAATTTTTCTGTAAGTACAGTCACATGGCTCTTAGAGTTCACACCAGCAGAGCTCTTGACGTTTCCATGTGCTGCGCTTTTGGTTTGCCTCTCCTTGACCTTTTGCCCACTTAATTCCAAGCCAACTTGACTTACTTCTATTTTTTTACTATTGGAAATTGAAGGGTTCAGTGTAATAACATGGTAAACGCTAATCTCATGTTTTATAAGAAAGAGGAGGATGAAAAGATTATTTATTGTAGATAAAATTCCCCATAGACGTATTCAGAAACATTATATCAAGAGAATAGCAGATTTCTGACCGTGACAACAGACAAGTTTCTGGTCAACAAACCTTAACAGTCAATACGGAGATATAATGTTATCAGACTAAATTTTATGCCAGTAGAATTATAGTACACCACATCAACCCTATATGCATATAGCAAGTGGTAGCTTTCTTTTCCTGAACAGCATAGTCAATGGCTGAAAAATTAAAGCTTGAATCACATCATACTATATGACAGTTAACTAACAGCCTGATGTACTGAGCATATTTTTTGCGTCTTTTCGTACTGTAGGTCATTTCACACACTGTTTCAGTAATTTCAATAGTCTGAATAAGGTAAGGACGACAAAGGTCGGATAGATAGCCCATAGGCCTATTACCCCCTTGCTGTAGTACAGTACAGGACAATTATGCAGGCTGATAAAATCTGATGTTAGCCTACAAGTAGACCAGAGAACACATGCGCTGGCAACAAGTAAATTATTTTCGAATAGAATTTCTTTCTGAGATTACCGCCAGTAATCTTTCAAGAACAGAAAATTGGAAAGATATATAATGTTATATGCTGGTTATCTATAGCTAAGAATTGCTATATATTTCACAAATGAAATGTGCTGGCAAAGTGCTGACATAATTTGGCAACTGGCTCATGCCGAACAAACCAAACCATAAGCAAAAAACTAGAACAGTGTTTATCGCCATGATCCTTGTGTCTACATGTGGAATTTAGATTTCTTTTCAGCAATCTTAAACCCAAAATATGCTCATTATAAAAGAACAGGAAGCATTTCACACTATACTTTTGATCATCAAATATTTAGGTATTTCATTTGGTGTGTTCACTGTATGAGTGAATGTGTTGCTATGCTGTGAGCGTGAACCACTGTCAAGGAAGTGAGTGTTGACCCTAGCGAAAGTGACGTCACACTTTTCCAGCGCATTGCTTTTGTTCGCGTTTCCGATTAGGTACGTCACGAAAGTTTGCTCGTTTCCGGTTTTCATTGCTGCTAGCGACGACAATCGCATTCTATATATTATTCAAGATGAATAAAACTTGGCTGCTACGAGTGAGTGCGGAGGCGAGGGGAGGGTAGAGGGGTGGTGGTGGTATGTAAGATGCGGGCACAAATATCTCCATGGTACACAGCTGGACCTGTCATGACAACACTGTCTGCTATCATAAGTGTTTCCTCATTGGCTGTGTTGCTGGCTATTGTTTTTGTGAATTGTTTATTCAGATATTTGTCAAGCCAGTTACACCCTCAAGCAAATATCATGATATTGATGACAATGATCCCCATAAGGATCATTTATATCATGCCAATTAATTGTAATAAAGCATGATTTTTGCTCCCCACGTCAACATCATTCTACATATGTGACCACACGAACATGAACGATGAATAGGCCTATGAAACCTACGATAACATTCTAGCTTACGGTGACACGAGACAACGAAAAATGCTCTCACATAGGCTAGTAAACTTATCTGCTAAGTATCTGTCCAAAGCTGCTAGCTAGCTACATCTCACCACTGTGCGAGTTAACATCCATTCAGTAACAACCTCTCTTTTTATCAGACTACATACTGCAAGATTGCGAAAGGCTCAGGTCAGCCATTATTGCTAAATTGCAACTTCCATATTCATTCGGCCAAGTCGCTTCTGTCCTAAAGCCATCATCTCAAAACCGAAAAATTTGTTTAATTCGCTCAACAAAGAACTTAAATTATCAAATATGTGTACTTTACCAAGTTTGCCGTCTGAACAGATGAAGATTTTCAGAACGACGATATGAAATCGGTTGTGAAGAAAAAATTTGAAGATTGCTGCAAAGATGTGCACTGTGTGGTTTGTTTTCTCAGCATGAATACATTTGGAAATAATCAGAGACATATGAAATACTAACATATGCGTCATAACAGGTACTTGGAACGTCACAGTTCCCGGGGCAACTCGGCTGCAATTACGTCGCCACATTGCCTCACACTTGTTCTGTTATGAGGGCCGGAATGCATCATTTGCGTGATGTAAAATGCGATGCCACAGTATTGCCAGCAGCATAGATATTATTATTATTATTATTTAATTTTTTAAAGGTACATTGCTTCACACATGGTTTTCGAAATGGAAGCGGTTGAGCCTAGTCTCAACCCAACGCGTCATATGCTGATACTACCAGACCAAGCGTAGATATACGTCGCAAAAGGAGGTTTTTGGCGTCCTCTTTTGAGGACTATGATATCATTAAAGATGAAAAAAACAGGGCTGGGTCAATGGTACGCAGCTGGACCTATCATGACAACACTGCTATCACAACTGTTTCCTCTTTGGCTATGTAGCGGAGTATTGTTTTTGTGAATTGTTTACTGAGTCATTTGTTAGGCCAGTTACACCCTAAAGCAAATAGTATGATTTTGATGACAATGATTCCCATAAGGATAATTTATATAATGCCAATTAATTGTAATATAGCATGAATTCGCTGCCCACGTCAACATCATTTTGCATACATGACCACCTCCGAACAATGAACAGGCCCATAAAACATACGATAACATTCTAGCTTCCGGTGACAAAAGACGACGAAAAATGCCCTCACGTAGGCCAGAAAATTATCTATCCAAAGCTGCTAGGTAGCTAGCTACATAAGATATACTTTATTGAACCCCTTGGGATAATTTGTCCTCAGCATTTGACCCATCCTATAGTTAGGAGCAGTGGGCAGCCACAGAGCAGCGCCCGGGGACCAGGCCGGATTCGGACCCACGACCTTCTTGCTGTGAGGCAGCAGTGCTAACTAGTTAACATCGATTCAAAAACGACCTCTCTTTTTATTAGACTACATACTGAAAGACAGCTGAAAGCTCAAGTTAGCTATTATTGCTTAACTACAACTTCCATATTCATTGGCCGAGTCGCTTCTTTACTGAAGCCATCATCTCAATTCCGAAACATTACTATAAGTTAATTCCTACAGCAAAGACCTGAAATTATTTATTAGCCAATGTGTAAGTTACTTTACCAAGTATGCCGTTGATCCGATGATGATTTTCAGAACGACGATATGAAATTGGTTGTGAAGAAAAATTAGAAGATTTCTGCAAAGACGTGCTCTGCGTCGTTTGTTTTCTCAGTCCGAATAGCCTACTTTTGAAAATAACCAGAAAAATATGGAATACTGACATATGCGTCATAACAGGTACTTGGAACGTCACAGTTCCCGGGGCAACTCGTCCGCAGTTGAGATACGTCGCCACATTGCCTTACGGAAACTTATTCTGTCATGAGGGCCGGAATGCATCATTTACGTGATCTAAAATGCGTTGCTACTGTATCGCCAACCCAGCAGCATAGATATTATTATTATCATTATTATTATTATTATTATAAAGGAACATAATTTCACACATAGTAGGATATGGTAGCAGTAGAGCCCAGACTCATCCCTACGCGACCTGACCAATCGTCGATATACGACGCAAGAGGAGGCTTTTGGCGTCCTCTTTTGACCATTGTTTAAAACTAACGCTATTCCCTAACCAAAGACTGTATAAAAAGATGGACGCAGCACCCTGGTCTGAAAAATGAAGCCCATGCGGAAGTACCTAAAATGGCATTCTATTTAATGGCCAGCAGATGGCGACGTCGGTGGTTGCAGAAAGAAGCTCAATGCTATAGAAGTGTATGAGAAAATGACCCTGCTTTCCCATCTGATTTTTCATTTAAATAATGTTTTTTAACTTTATTTTATGGTAGCTATAGCAAGTTTCAAGTTCCCTTCAATATATCATGATGTTCATTTTTGTAAATTATGGTCCCTTGTAGACTAGAATTGTTGTGATTCTGATTTTGCCTTTCCATGTTCCTGATCTTATTGCCATGTATATTTGGATGTTTGCTTTGTCTGACTATTTTTGAAATGTGTATTGTGATTTGGTAACTCAGATTTATTCATGCATTGTTTTAGTTTTGTTTTCTCCATGTTTTACTTTTTACCATAGTTTTACTCCGGTCCATGTTTTTGTTTATACCATGCTTTGCACTTTGTCTCCCCCGTCTGGTCTTTGGTCTTGTCATTGCTCACAGCCCCAGTTCTGCGTGCCTCTCCTTCGGGTGATTTATTGGTTTCTGGATTTCAACCCTCGTTCCAATCTTTTTTCCTTCACCTTGCTTTTTCTACAGTAGATTACAAACCAATACTAACAGTTGTTTTTGTTAAATTACGAACCAAGACTAACATTGTATATAATACTAACTTACTAACACCCCGTTCACACATAGACGCCGCTTCTACTATGATCAAAGTGTGGCCGAAAACGTGGCCAATCGCAGGAGAAACGTAGTGGAGTCTTCATAAGCGCAGTATGATCACGGTAGGGTCTTCATGATCGGGAAGCTCTACGCTCTCGCCACGCTTATTTTGAACATGCTCAAAACAAGCATAGCGGGATCGAGGCCAACAAGAATCGGGGTAAAGTCGTAAAAAAAGTATAGTAGAAGCGCCGTAATCGTACAAGCAGCGTGGAAGCATTGTGGAGAGATCTTCATGATCGTAGTAAAAGCGCAGTAAAAGCGTAGTACAGACGGGAACATATTGAGTACACTCCTACAACACTCCCACTACGTTCTTACTACGTTCCCACTACGATCTCTCTACGTTCCTGATGATCCTACAAAGACCTACCATGACCTTACGTCGATCATACCACGACCTATTGGGCAGCAGTCTGTACATGTACTTCGTTACAGTATTTTTTTTTTTTTGAGGATTTGTACTTACGTTTTTTTAAGTGGGACTTTTACTCTCCTACATTTAAAAGATAAGTATGTTACTTTCACTTTGTTACTTTGACACTGGCAACTTAGTTACTCGTTTCAAACTAGAATATTAATTTAATTCATCATTTACGGACTATCTGGATTTGGCGTGTTCGAGAAGAACAAAGGTGTATCTTTGTGCAGATGTGTCCGCCAGTGGACGTGGAGCTGCAAATTTATACACGCAATTACAATATTCCATCACTAGACGGCACATCAGGATCAGTTATTGAATATTATAACAGCCACTAAGCTCAAAGAAGTGATTTCATTCCCCCCAATATGTATACTTTTTAATTTCAGTGGGACTCCTCAGTATAATGGGCTAAATTAAATAATTCTTTTGTGTATTTGTACCGTTTTGTCTGTCACAAACAAGAGATGTTGCGGCACTACCTCGGACACCGGATCGGATCAGGGTTTGTTTTCAGCCAAAATATGTGTGTATATATATATATATATATATATATATATATATATGTATATATATAAATACACATCGCCAAAATCGTACTAGAAGCGAACTACAAGCGTGATATGAGTGGCACCACTGTAGCGATATCGTCGTACAGTCTTCTATGTCTGCGTAGCGTCGTAGTATGATCTTCAAAGTCGTAGCGGCAGCTTAGTATAAACGCAGTAAAGGCAGCCGCTGGTCGGCAACGGTCTGCGTAACATCGTAGTAGAAGTGTGTCAGCAGCGCGTTGGACATGGGAGCATCGTAGTACGGTCGTAATAAAGACCATAATTTGCCAAATTGCTCGATTTAGACGCCGATCCGCCCCGATCCAATACTTTTTCTGATCTTGGCTTGATCGGGATGATCGTCCTAAAGTCGCAGCTCTGTGTGAATGGGGGTTAACAAGCACTTGGGATTGTAAGCTGCACTTACTAATTGATTAACAAGCTCTCAGCATTCGCCCTGTTCTAGTCTCCGCCTCTTGTCTTTCCCTAATCTTCTCTACTGCATTTTTGTGGGTTCTCCACACTTGCTCACGCTATCCTTTCTCTTAGTATCTAGGCACATTAGAACTCCTTGACTGGAGCTGTGTATTTGTCTATAGGATTGTTCCGTGATCCCTGTCTGCTTTTTGGTTTCTGCCAATTTCATGTGATGAGGTTCTCCCTAATGTGTTGCTCCCTTGTAATTAGTCTGACTGCCTGCACCTGAGTTCTGTTCTCATGTGATCTCCCAGAAGTGTATATTAGGTGTCTCTTCACAGCACTTCCTCGTCAGATCATTCTCCCTTGTGCCACATTCATTTTCGCCTAGTTCTCACTGTGATTATCTGACTGGACCGTCTTTGATTATCGATTTTTGCCTACTCTCTGAAATTCGCCGCCTTCTTGTTACCAAACCCTTTTTTTGTACGACTGATTTTTGTGATTGGTGCCCTGGTTTAGATTTTGGATTTTACCCTTTGGTTTCTGATTTTGGATTGTGGACTCTGTACCATTACCTGCTCTGTTGGGGGTTTCCCTCCCTTCAGAAATAAAGCCTCCTTTTGTATTTTACTAGTTCTTGCTTGTGGTCCCTTTCGTAATCCTCACATGGATAAAGCTAGAATATGCTTTAGGAGCGTGGCTATCCTCTGGTCCTTGTCCGATACGATCAGATCCTGAGCCACAGTCCTTCCCGGATCTTCAATACATGCTCTCGCCCAAAAGAAATTACATCCGGTTTAAAAATGACAACATGGCTCAATTCAAATAGCCAAAATCGAGGCTTCCTTGATAGACCCATTTACTGTTTGCAAACAAAACAGGCTGCGCGCGCAGCTTGGCAACAGAAGTATGGCAGACCATAATAGCTTGTCAAGCTATGCGAGGGCATTAGCCTTCAAAGAACACAAATTCTACCGATACAAATTTACTTTGACAAATGGCAACCCATTTCCAGATCTGCATGGTATCAGTGAGTGGGTAGATGACGTTAGTTAGTGGCCCAGTATTCCGTGGCCTGAAATATATACCCATTTGATCGAGAAACCTACCGTGTACACTAGGGAGGAACAACAAGCATACAAGTTACTGGATGCTTATGACTATGTTATCTTCGGACATAAACAGAATGTTAAATACCACGACAGACTTGAAGTTTTGTGTCTCAAAATCAGAGGTCCTTCCTGGTAAAACACAAGGGCATAAAACCACCGTGTATGGCGCGTGGGTTATTAAAAAAAAAACTACGTCCTGACAGCTAATTCTACCTCCATGGCAGGGTAAGTATTATTTTGTATTGCAGGCTTGCTAGCTCACGAGTTTGACTGCATAGTTGTCGTGCAAACATGAAATCTGCCTCAGTTTACCATTATTCTCACATATTTCATTCCTTGTCTGTAACCGCGAGACGCACGTCAAAAAATTGGGTACATTAATTTCAATGGAGCAAAGCGCACTGGCAGCGTGTGACCTGCATCAGATTTTTGCTTTTAGACACTGCTCAATTTCTTGAGCGTCAACTCAATAGAACGCATTTGTCTTTTTGGTTATTTAAATATTTTGTCTTGTCATGGTTGCTGGCACACAATGAAACCTCACATGCAGTTGTTGCAACCGATATACCTGCTTTTTTACCAAGTCTCAGTTTTTAGAGGAAATACATTATTTTGTGCGTATTTAAGTTTTTAAGCGATCTGCAATATGACAGAATCTAACTCAAGGTACACTGGTAAGAATGTAACACGGCTAGGTTAGCTAGTTAGCTAATTCGCTGCTGAGTGAAGTAAAGTGAATCATAATCTTAATTTACTAGACAGCTAAATTTAAAAGGAAAATTATGCCTGTATATAACATATTGTGCGCAGTAACCTGAATGTCGCACTTTTTCCATCTCTTGAAATAAGGTTTATTGGTAGGTGTTTTCAAAGTTAATTGTTGTCTTGTTCAATATTTTGACAGTTACACCCACGACTTCTCGGTCGTGTTGACAACTGTTAATGTTGATGAGGCTGACGCTTTCAGTGGAGGTAAAAGCATCAAGGCAACGTTTGGAGTTTGACTTGACGCTTCGCTTGCGGCCAGTGGACGTTATACGGATGTGATCCTCTCTGAATCCTGAAGAACTTGAGTCCACCGATGGAATATCAATTCTGACAGCCATACACGCAACAACCAAACATTTCGGTGCTGGTAAAATATCTAATTCAATGTTTGCAGATTCATAACTTGTCAGACTGAATTGGGGAGACCGCTACTTCCAATGCCAAGATGCACACGCATCTTAATGATGACGTCGGCTGTAAATGGGTCTCAGCTCTAACACTAACCATAAGCATCAAATATGGATGATAATAGCCTTCTTTTGCATTTTATGTGGACACTCGGTCATGCAGCGTCACTGCATAGCGAGTCGAAATGAGAATGTGTTGAGCCCACTGATGTTTTTTTTTGAGTCAAAAAACTTCATTTAACAAATATAAATCTTACACAGAGCAAAATGTCGCCCAAATACAAATACAACACATTAACATCTATTACATTTCATGCCAGGTGGGATAAAAGTTCACAAAAAAATCTTAACCCTATAATTCCCCCTGTATCATATATGATACACCAAATTTGAAGGACCATGCCCACCTGGTAAGATGCAACATAACTTCGACTGCTCACTGTATCATATCTGATACACAGTGCTGCCACCTGGAACAAAGAAGTGATATTACAGGAGTAGTCTCTCCCCTAGTCACTCACTTCAAGGTAGTAGCTCCTATGTGAATGCGAATTCATGAATTTCCTTGGACTTTGGCAGTGAAGTTCAGTATTCCAAGGTAAATATTATTATGCATGTTAACGGATAGCAAGAGATAGTTGAGGGCATATAATTTGAAATTTCGAGTGTTGAGTTCTGGAGGGGTGCTGATTTTTGGCTGTATCATATATGATACTCCTGGAATTAGAAGAAACTCTGTTCAGCCATGTATATTTTGCTGTCACAAAACCTCATGATGAACAGTGGTTCAGAATACTACTGTTCAATACTTCAAAAACATTACTGGGTCATATGTTTCCTCTAATGATGTCTGTGTCTGGGCATTATAGGGTTAAAATGATCACAAATATTTAAAGTGAAAGCTTGATGGACTCACCATGTATGCCAATGTTGAGTCAATTTTATTTTTGATTTTTATAAATGATTTAGGTCATGGAATAAATCCTGCTAAGTTACACTTGTATGCTGATGACACAATTGTTTACATGGTAGCGCTTTCTCTGAATCAAGCCACAGAGCACTTGCAGGATGCATTTCGATGTCTGCAGCATTCATTGTTTAAATTGAAGTTGGTCCTCAATCCAAAAAAGACCAAATACATGACCTTCACTCGTTCTTGCTCTATGAGTATTGATTCTACATTATCAAAATTGGAAGTTACATGTATAGAAAGAGTAACTTCTTATAAATATACTCAGCAACAAAAGTTTCTGTGACACCAATATTGTTAATTATTTTTCATAACGCAATTATGAAATTGTCATACATGGTGATATCAGACTGAAACAGTACACGTAAACACAACATTGAAATGGAAATCATGAAAATGCGAGAAAATGACTTTGCACGTGAAAATGTGCGTAAATCATGCTTGTGGATGGCAATAAAAGAGGAGAATTTTTGGAATGTTCACATTGTGCCTGATGAACGACGGAAACATCACTTATCCAAAACACAGCCATTTCGGATCAGGAACTCTACCCTCTAAATGCCAAGACTGTCTGAAAATGATCGGTGGAGGGCCATTGGGATGATTGAATCCGGAACCTCGCAGAGGGAAGTTGCTCATCGCCTGAATGTCCACCGAAACACCATTTGAAACTTATGGCAGCGACATCAGCAGACAAGACATGTCAGAGACCGTCCTCGCAGCGGCCGTCCACGAGTAACCACTCCCAGACAGGACAACTGGATTCGAACAACCCATCTCCGAAATCGATTCCAACCTGCAACCATAACTGCAAGAACGATACCTGGTTTGAGGCGACTGTCTGCACAGACAATCCGTTGCCGTCTCCGTCATTTTGGCATTGTCCCACGTCGGCCAGCAAGACGTCCAATACTCACAGTACAACACCGACGACTGCGTCTACAGTGGGCACAACAACATCGACGGTGGATCCAACGTCAGTGGGATCTTGTACTCTTCACTGATGAATCAAGATTCATGCTTAACCGATGTGATGGTCGTTTACGTGTATACCGTCGACATGGAGAACGTTATGCCAACAACTGTGTTCAGGAATTTGATCGTTTTGGAGGTGGTAGTGTCATGATTTGGGGAGGGATCACGGCTAGAAACAGAACAGATTTGCTTGTTATTGATGGAAATCTGACAGGTCAAAGATATCGCGATGAAGTGCTACGGCCATTGGTGGTACCGTTTTTGATGCAACATGGTCCCGGAATAACGTTGCAACATGATAACGCCAGACCACACGTTGCAAGGATTGTACAGCAGTATCTGATGCAACAACATGTCAATGTCCTGCCATGGCCAGCCAGATCCCCAGACATGTCCCCAATCGAGCATCTTTGGGACGAGATGGATCGACGTTTGCGGCGGTTGGATAACCCGCCAGCTACACTCCAGGAATTGCGACAACGTCTACGTCAGATTTGGAATGACATCCCACAGCAATTTCTGGCACATCTGATTCGGTCCATGCGCCGGAGATGCGTTGCTTGCATCATGGCACGAGGAAGTCACACCCGGTATTGAAGTGTGAAGGTCACAATTGGTTAGACGTCCGACAAGTGCTTCATGACGCATGAAAATGACATTTTTCGTTTTGAGTGACGTTGGCACTGAAAAGTCAGTGTTTCTCCTGTTAAATAAACATATTGATTGCATTGAGATCTTTGCGTGTCATTCATAACATACACATAAATGGTGTTACAGAAACTTTTGTTGCTGAGTATATTTAGGCATATGGCTTGATGATAAGATGACATTTAATATGCACATTAGCAATCTGCAGAAAAAAATTTGGCCAAAACTAGGATTTCTTTTCTGCCTTCAAAAAATGCTTCTCATTTGAAGCCAGAAAGAAAATTGTGCAAAGCTCATTTTTATTAGCATTAGATTATGGTGATGTGATTTATATGCACGCAGCTTCATCTCTTTTGACAAAACTGGACTCTGCATATCATGCTGCTTTTTGCTTTGTTACAAATTCAGATTCTCGCACTGACCTCTGCATTTTATATGAATCGCTTGGTTGGT
Organism: Gymnothorax reevesii; assembly: GCA_029721435.1. Lineage (NCBI taxonomy): Eukaryota > Metazoa > Chordata > Actinopteri > Anguilliformes > Muraenidae > Gymnothorax > Gymnothorax reevesii. The sequence goes on along the minus strand of CM056591.1, from coordinate 23,965,214 downwards.
CTTCTCTAAATGTTGAAGATATTAATTCAGCATTATTGATTATATTTACTAATATTGATTATCCATCCATCCATCCATTTTCTACCGCTTATCCGGGGCCGGGTCACGGGGGCAGCAGTCTAAGCTGGGATGCCCAGACTTCCCTCTCCCCGGACACTTCCTCCAGTTCTTCCGGGGGTATCCCAAGGCGTTCCCAGGCCAGCCGAGAGACATAGTCCCTCCAGCGTGTCCTGGGTCTTCCCCGAGGGCTCCTCCCGGTGGGGCATGCCCGGAACACCTTCCCAGGAAGGCATCCAGGGGACATCCGATAAAGATGCCCGAGCCACCCCAGCTGGCCCCTCTGGACGTGGAGGAGCAGTGGCTCTACTCTGAGCTCCTCCCGGGTGACAAAGCTCCTCACCCTATCTCCAAGGAAACCCATTTCAGCCGCTTGTACCCGAGATCTCGTTCTTTCGGTCATGACCCAGAGTTCATGGCCATAGGTGAGGGTAGGAACGTAGATTGACTGGTAAATCGAGAGCTTTGCCTTTCGGCTCAGCTCCTTCTTCACCACGACAGATCGGTACAATGACCGCATTACTGCTGCCGCTGCACCGATCCGTCTGTCAATCTCATGCTCCATCCTTCCCTCACTCGTGAACACGACCCCAAGATACTTGAACTCCTCCACTTGAGGCAAGAACTCTCCTCCAACCCAGAGGGGACATATCACCTTTTTCCGGTCGAGAACCATGGCCTCGGACTTGGAGGTGCTGATTCTCATCCCAGCCGCTTCACACTCGGCTGCAAACCGCCCCAGTGCATGCTGAAGGTCCTGGTTCGAAGGAGCCAACAGGACAACATCATCCGCAAAAAGCAGAGATGAGATCCTGTGGTCCCCAAACCGAACTCCCTCCGCCCCCTGGCTTCGCCTAGAAATTCTGTCCATAAAAATAATGAACAGAACCGGTGACAAAGGGCAGCCCTGCCAGAGTCCAACATGCACCGGGAACAGGTCTGATTTACTGCCGGCAATGCGAACCAAGCTCCTGCTCCGGTCATACAGAGACCGCACGGCCCTTAGTAGAGGGCCCCGGACTCCATACTCCCGAAGCACCTCCCACAGAATGCCACGAGGGACACGGTCGAAAGCCTTCTCCAAGTCCACAAAACACATGTGAACAGGTTGGGCAAACTCCCATGCACCCTCAAGCACCCTGCGGAGGGAATAGAGCTGGTCCAGTGTTTCACGACCGGGACGAAAACCGCATTGCTCCTCCTGAATCCGAGGTTCGACTATCGGTTGGATTCTCCTCTCCAGCACCCTGGAATAGACTTTACCCGGGAGGCTGAGAAGTGTGATCCCCTTTCTTAAATAGAGGAACTACCACCCCGGTCTGCCAATCCAGAGGCACTGTCCCCAACTGCCACGCGATGCTGCAGAGGCGTGTCAACCAAGACAGCCCTACTACATCCAGAGACTTGAGGTACACAAATACAAGCAATTCAGTTCACACTTGCATGAGCAGCTCACACACACATAAGCAGGCTTTTGTTTAGTTGATTCAAAAAACATAATCAAAGGATGTATTTGATTTCTGAAGCTTTGATCAATATTTGTTCAGCAAAATCATAATTTGTTACTGAAAAACACAATCAATTGAATTATTTGTAATAATTTGATATGCATCGAATTCATCCACTGGTATCTTTTTCTTTTTATCAAATTCATCTGGCTGAGTGTGGCTGTAGGTCACTTAAGGTGACGCGCATGCGTCTTTGCTCTGCATTCCTGAGGGGTTACCTAACTGGAATCTCAGGTTGCCTGTCCAATTGTAGAGCGAGAATGAAAAGGGGAAGGACCATATTTGCCTGTATAAAACGGTGCGCTCAAGCTAGTTTCTTGAGTTTGTCTTGGGATTTTTTGGAGTCAGTTCGTGAGGGAGAAGTTCGTCTTACAGTTTGTCTTGGTATTTTTTGGAGGCAGTTCGTCAGGGAGGAGATCGGGAGTTCTTCTTGGGGGCAGTTCCTCTTGCGCAAGAGGAACTCGGCTTTGCATTTTTCAACATGACACAATAAAGCCTAATTTTCTTTTTCAGAATCTGACTCTCTCCAATTGCTTGAGGATGGGGGAATCTCAATATGTTGAAGAAAATCCACAACATAAACCATAGGAGAAAAACACACGTTGCTATTTATTGTAAAAACATTGTTAGGTAAAGTGCCAACTTAGGCTGTATCTCCAGCCTTTTATCCTATCATACTAACAACTATTGTACTAGATCAACTAATCGGATCCTTTTAAATGTCCCTGAAGTGCACCAAGAGCTTGGCAAAACTGCTTTCGCCTCTTATGGACCCTGGGCTTGGAATGAGTTGCAAAATACTCTTACCTTCAGAGCACTCCCCTCTTTAAATTCTTTTCAAAGACTTTTACCAACTGCCTTAAAGGAAACATGTTGCTGTTTTACATAATCTGTGATACTGAGATGGAATCTGTTACAGATATCTTGATTATGGCCTGTATGTTTTTCCATTAATTATTACCGCTGTGCTGCTTTTTTATATTGTATATACTGATATGTGATTTTTTTTTGCCTTTCTTTTTTATGTTTATATGATACAACTATTTATGCTGCTGCCTTGACCAGGACTCCCAGGAAGAAGAGATCTTGTATCTCAATGGAACCTTCCTGACTAAATAAAGGATAAATAAAAATAAAATGAATAAATAGCTTGAATCCATTGTAAAGAACAACAAAAAAAGGCTTTCTATGTGTGAATTTGCATTTCTGTATATAAAATTTTGCCAAAATTATGATGAGATTAATAATAAATGATTTGTTGGGTTTTTCCGTATCAATGTTAGAGTCAGAGAGTCCAAACAGTACAACGCTGCAAAACAGCTTGAAACCTTTTTCAATATTGTTAGCAATAAAGTTACAACTGTCAATCCAGAGGCTTTTGACAATGGGGCAGTGCCAAAATAAATGAGTGACAGTTTCAATGTTAACAGAACAGAAAGTGCATTTCAAATCAATGTTTTTTTTTTAATCTTTTGACAAAATGGTCATTCGATGGATAAAATCTATGTAATATCTAAAATGAAATTTCTCTAGTTTTGTTGGTCAACAGGTATCGGTTGGGTAAGAGACCAAATAGAGAACAGAAATTACATCTCTTTTAAGTAGGGATCTAATCAATTTATTGTTTTTACCATGGTTGCGGGAAAAACAGATTTTACCAGCTGGAGTATCAGTCACAGACAGCAAGGATAATTGATGGGTTTCCACTCTTGGTTGAGACCTAAACAACACGCAAACCCCAGACGAGACTTTAGTAAAATCACCAGGTGATTAAGGATCAAAAAGCTCATTTTGTGGATTTCACCATATGAAATGTTATCCATGTTCTTTTGTAAACAACATATTGGCTCATGTGATCTGAAAGTAATTGCATTTTGATTTTATTCACAATAACACTTCGTCCCAACTATTTTGTAATTTGGGTTGTATTTGAATTTATCTTAAAAAGATGTTATATTGTTTTTTCTATTTGTTTTTTTTTTGTTAAAATCAAGATGACATTTTATTTTTTTTTAGTATGTAGTGTTTTTTGTTGTTTTTATAAAAAGGACATTTTGTTTTCTTTTACCACAACACAGTACCTCCTGATATATTTATTTATCTGAGGAATTTAGGAGGAGAATGTGTTAAAATTAAAAGTACATTTTATCGTTGAGTCATGCATTTCATTTTTCGACTGTACACCACAGTATTGTTGAGTTGGTTGGTTGGTGGGAGATACATTGATTTGTCGTGGCTTGACTGACTAACGAATTGAACTGACTCATTGACGAATTTCTTTGTGGACCTTTAAGATTTGTATTTGAGGACCCCTGGTCTACACTGTATTCAAAGGCTGTTCTGAACATGGTGAAACCATACCTGTCGTAAGTGGGTCTTGCTGCCAAGGCTTTGATACACTCAAAACTTGCTGGCACTTCAGTTTTCGAATAGTGGACCCTTCCAGCTTCAAGAAAAGGTAAACCGCGTGTTTCTCGGCCTTCACATAAATATTTAGCTTTTTTTTTTTTACCCCTTAAAGGCTCACTGTCCCTGCAAGAATTCAAACTGAAGTTGCTGGCATTGACAAATTCATGATGCCACATCATCACCCCACTTGCCCACGTAGTTGACTTTGTTGTCGACATTCACATAAATAAAACCTCTTCTGGAATCCTTGAAAAAGGGTGCCAGGGTCACACATACAGGAGTCCAGCAGCCAGCAATGGTGATTTATATACATCAAGTAGAATAGCTTGACTTGCAGGGGTCAAACATTTTAACCCTTTTCACATAAATAAAATGAGCCAGCTCCCGGCCTAATTAAGGGTAAATGGCAACATATAGGAGTAGCTGAGCTGACGTCACAGAGTGACGTGTTAAAGGAATTTTGATTTTACATTCCTGGTATTACCTTCGCAAAAAAAAACTCAGGCGACCCAGAGAAAAAAATCAGTTGGAGACAGAGAAGTTAATATCCAAGCCAAAGTCCGTTTACTTCTTTGCAAAAAAGGATCCCCATACAAAGTCAAGTCAGCAAAATGGAGGAGGATACACAATTAGAAAGTTCTCTGGTATTTGTAGGAATACTCCATGGGCGTTCTCTTCCCCCCTTGCTGATTTACACATCACGCAAGCCTTTGCCGTCGCACGCAACTGCGTCAAGTTGGTACGTAACCACGTCAAGTTGTCAAGGGATACACACACATCTTGCCAGGGAGGAGAGCACCTGCCTTGTCTCTCAGCTCTGGCTCCAGCTTATCTTGTTATGGGTTCCAGAGCTTTCTATAAACACATAAACTTAGAGAAAGAGAAAAACATCTTGTCCTTGGTACAGACATTCAAGTTGTCATGACTTTAGATAGGCTACATGTCATGACACACTAGTACAGTTATGCAGGCCCCTGCTAAATCAGAAATATGCAAGCACACACACACTCTAGGCCTATGAAGTTGTGAACTAAAACAGAATATGAGCAAGCAAGGATAAGCAATTAATAATAATTAAATGAATCAATAAAAAATGTTTCCACAGACGTGAAGACATTTCTGACAAAATATAATCATGCAATTCACTTAAAAGAAATTGTAATCTGATTACGAATGTTTCAAAACGTAATTTACTCTGATGATAAGAACTTACCTGATAACCTAAAGTGAATGCGAACCGTCTGTTACGGTAAAATACAAGATAATGGCTACTACTAAAACTACTTATCATAAAATTAGATAAAAAGTCTCTGATTCATGTTCAGCTATGAAGAACAAGTCGACATGGTCTACAACATCCCCCGCCAATCGGGCGCTTCTCATTTTCGAACTCGATCAAGGCCTTTATGGTCTGAAGCTACACACCAAATTTGGTTACTGTATCTGTAGTAGTTTCTGAGTAAAGCTGTCCCCTTTATCTCGGACGGACGGACGGACGGAGGTCAAACCTATATCCCCCTCCCACTCCGGGTTGGCAGGGGATAATAAAGTCTGCACACTGAAGGACAATGCTTCCCAAAAATTTATTGTGTCAACGTTTCATATCCTGATGAAGATCGTTCTGATCGAAACGTTCACATAATAAATTTTTGCGGAGCATTGTCCATCAGTGTGCGAATTCTATTTCTCATTTTATTTGCGGATTCTCAAATTGTCCTGCACATGTATTTAAGTGGATGTGCATGCTCTATTTTTTTATTTCATTTTAAGCATTCATGTTCTGCTAGTACCCACAGTTTAGATATGCAATAAAATTTGAAACTTTTAATAACCTAAAATATGCCCTGATTCAATTACCAATAGCTTGTTGAAAACTGGAATCCCAGAAAACTGATATGAAGACACAGAAACAGGAGACAATATTATATGTCTAAGTGAAACTTGATGTTAACTATTTCCAAAAACCTTTTATTTTCATGTTTTTCGAAAAGTAAACAAATTAACAACCTCATTTCCACAAGAATTGGGACATTATGCACACGTACTGTAGCAAAAAAAAAGAACTTCAAGTTCATTTATTCAAGTAAATACTCAAACCTCATACCGATAGTGGGTGTGTTTTATTCTTGTAAGTGTACTTTGAGATCTCTTAGGATTAAATTGGCCCACTTCGAAGGTGCAAGAGAAGTAAATTTTGAGGTTACTCAAGTTACCAATTTATGTTTTATTTTTTAATTATATGATGAAATGAACAGTAAGTACTAGTTATACATTTCTAGCCTAATCCTTAGTTTATGAAAGCACATATTAAGTATACTGTTCGTCAAATTTGCTGCACCTGTCCAAGTTATTTCACACAAGTCCACTTTTTAGTTTAAGAGAGAATAATTTATGAATACTTCAACTGTAAGAGCAGAAAACTTTGAGTCAGCTTCATAGCTTCCTTCTGCAAAAATTCTGCATTTAGTCTCCAAGTAGTCGCAATATTCGCTAACCTTTCGCTGATCTCACTTTGATACGCCAAGGTGATTTGAACATGTTCAAAATTTTGAATAATTTTTGGCAAATATGTCTTTTTGCTAGATGGTCCGCAAATACTCGCCACAGCCACCAACTGTTCATCAATCTTTCTCCCTCAGGAATGCGGTGATTTGAAGAATAGCCACTAGCAGAACAGTTGGCAAATCTTGTATTCGCCATGCTTTAGGGCAGGACTCTTTTTCAGTTCAGTTTTTCTGAACATTCATTTTGCTTGCACGAACTTCGTTGTTAGTGTACAGCAGTCTGGCCAATGATACTGGAAATAAATGTAACACTGCCCGAGTATAATCTCTACTTCAAGACAAAACATTAAAAATCGCACGTATTCTAAGGAATTATTTTCTGACATTGCACGAAATCTAAATAGCGAATGCCAACATCGTGCTCAGCTTTAGAGTCTCTCGTATTTCAACCAAAATGCATCCTTGGTTATGTCAGTGCCCTGATTCAATGCAAAATGTAACAATGAAAAATTTGTTGCATTTTACGTTTGTAGTCACAACGCAAAATGTAACGTTTAAATCCTCATTTTATTTAGTCTGCGAGCTTGTGAAATGGTCAACTTTATACTGATTTAAGCCATGAAGTCAGCGGCAAAACTAACTTTTCCATTTTTTCTACCACAAATAGAAAAAACTTTTTTATTCGAGCTAGGTGAGAGTATAGTGTATATAATGCTTCCATTCGTGTATTAACTTCCAAGAAGTATGGTTTTAGCATGTGAAACGAGTTTCTGATCACGATTGATTGCAAAATTTAAATTGTTACATTATGCGTTGCAGTGATAATGCTAAATGTGTGAATATTTCCGAAATGGACCATACACGAGAACCAGTAAAATGCAAAATGGAGGCTTTATTTCTGTAGGGGGAAACCCCCCAAAAGAGCAGGCAACAGTACAGAGTCCACAATCTAAAATCAGAATCCAAAGGGCAAAATCCAGAATCGTAAACAGGGCACCAATCACAAAAATCATGGCCAGACAAAAAACGTTCAAAACACATGATAGCGGCAAAGTACAGGAAGAATGCGAAAATCGATAGTCAAGGACAGTCCAGTCAGAAAGATCATCAGAATGGGTACAGGGAAAATTAACGTGGCACAAGTAAGCATGAGAGAACGATCTGACAAAGCAGTGCTGTGAAGAGACATCTAATATACATTTCAGGTAAGTCACATGATAACAGAACACAGGTGGAAGCAGTTAGACTGATTACAAGGGAGCAACACATTGGGAGGAACCTAATCACATGAAATTGGCAGAAGCCAAAACGCGGACAGGGATCACGGGACAAACCTATGTACAATGACACCGCTCCGGTCAAGGAGTTCTACCGTGCACAGATACTTAAGAGAAAGGAAAGCCAAAGAAGGTGTGGAGATTCCACTGAAATGCAGCAGCGAAGATTAGGGAGAGACAAGGGGCGTAGATTAGAATAGGGCGAGTGCTGAGAGCTTGTTAATCAGTTAGTAAGTGCAGCTTTACAATCCCGAGTGCTCGTTAGTAAATTAGTCTTTTATACAATGTTAGTCATGGTTAGTAAATTAACAAAAACAACAAACGGTTAGTATGTGTGAGTAATATAGAAAACGCAAGGGGAAGGAAGTAAACGAGATGGGGAAGGAAGATTGAAACCAGAAACCAATAAATCACTCGAAGGAGTGGCATGCATTACTGGGGCTGTGAGCAAAGACAAGACAGGGGAAGACAAAGTGCAATGCATGGAAAATCAAAACATGGACTGGAATAAAAACTATGGCTATGAGTAAAACCTGGAAAAATCAAAACTAAGACAATGCATGAAAAGGAAAGCAACCAAATACACAATACATAACTCTAAAGAAAAGTCAGACATGGCAAGGCAAGGCAGGGCAAAACCAGAATCACAACAAAATGTAACAATATCGTAAAATGTATTAATTCTTCTAGTTATTTAAGGAGGTCTTACAATGTATTATTACATTGAACAGTGGCGTTGGCTGTTAGGGTTGCTGACCTCTTGGTTGCGCTGTAACGTTGTTCGTTGGTGAGCATTCTGCTTGAGTTGAGACAGAGACAGACGTGTGGAATTGAAGCTGAAGATTTACTCTTGCGTAAATGGGGTTTTCTGAAAATAATTTGCGTGCTAACTTAAGGCTCAAACAATAATAGAGATTACACGATTTGCTCCTGAGGTATAACCTTTGTCACAGTAGGGGCAGGGAGAATCTTACCCCCGTCTTCTTTTCCCCTTTTCCCCCCTGTAACAACTCAGTGAGGAAACAGCCAAATTAAGTCGCTTATCTTGTCAAACAAATGCGACGGGGGTTTTTTGAGGGGGGAGCAAAGTGAATTGTGCAATATACAAACAGTTGTTTTCAAGGACTGAGGTACTGCCGCCTGGTTTTTATGGAGCTGATTTAGCGATCAAAGCCAAGCAAGCTCTCAATTTCCAGAATATTATCGAATTACCTGGATATCTAACTATAACAAGGCTTGGTTTCATACTGGATGGCTTGCCTTTCATACAGTCTTCTAGCCAATAAATATTGACGCTCACCGGGGTTTTTTTTAGTCCCCCTCGTTCTCTTTCCTGACTGCATTACTGCATAAATGCATTGCCAATCTTGAATATTAATGCAAACCGGAGTTTTTGTCTTTTTCCCATTTTATTATTACTAAAGGGCTCTTCTGATTAAACACGTTGTAAATTACCATACCTATGTATTTTCCTCCGGTTGCTGTGCCTTGATCAGCTGATTAAAGTTTAACTGCTTGTTTGAGTGCTTAGTGGTACCGTGATTAGTTTGCTCACATAGTTTTGTAAACAACTTGTTTATTCAGTCCATTTTAATTAAAGGGAACCGGGCCTTTATTCTTTTCTTGGTTGCCCGTGGTTGTATTTATTGCTAGCTAGCTAGATAAGTACTGTTTGCATTTTTGGCTGGGGATCTGAGATCTAGTATTTCGTGAGTAGAGCAGCAGTCACTTGACTCGTCCATTTGGTTAGGTTGGAATTTAAACGGTAAGTTTAACCGGAGTGCTCCGCCTCCTCCCCTCCTCCAGTTTCTCCTGGGTGTTGTAGCCAGTCTGTTTTATCTTGTTAGGATCCTGTTTTCATGCCCTTCTTTAAGTTTTGTGCCTGGCTTTGCCATGTTATTGATTTTCGTGTTTAGTGACCACTGCCTGTCTTTTGACCATTCTTGGATTGTGTATTGTGTTTAGGTATTTTAGATTATCCTGTTGTATTATTTTTCATATTCGGTTCATTCTTAGTCTTTGCCATAGTATCATGCCATGTTTTCATTTCACTTGTCTTGTTTATTTCTGCCATGCCATGCTTTGCACTACGTCTAACCCGTCTTATCTTGTGTAGGTCTTTGCTCTTGGTTTAGTCTTACGTGCCACGCATTCGGGTGATTTTCTGGTTTCTGGGATTTCAATCTTCCTTCATATCTCATGTTCTTCCTTCCTCTCTCCTTTTGCTATCTACTAACAGTACTAACAGTTTATTGTTTTCGATAATTACTAACACTTATTAACATTGTAGATTTTTACTAACTTACTAACTTGCACTCGGGATTGTACAGCTGCACATTCAAATTGACTAACGATCTCTCAGCAATCGCCCAATTCTTATCTCCGCCCTCCTTGCCTATCCTTAATTATCTCTACTGCAGTTTTCTACTTATATCTCAGGCTTTCCCTTTTCTTTAATCTATGCACTTTAGTACTCCTTAATCGGAGCTGTTGTTTGTTCAAAGGATTGTCTTGTGATCCCTGTCTGCATTTTGGCATTTGCCAAATTCATGTAATTAGATTATTCCTCATGTGTCAATCCTGATTATTGTTTCATTGATCACACCTGCTTCCCCTTGTCATGTGTTCACCCCGGATGTGTATTTAAGGTGGCTTCACATTCAGTTCCATGTCAGATCGAAAACTTCCTTGTTTCTTGTGCCACGTTTCTCGCCTCGACTCATTGTTATTTATATTTCTGACTGGATTGCCCGACTTCAGATTCTTGGTTTGCCCTTTTTGGATATTGTTGCATCTGTGTGTTTTTGACCTTTTTCTGCCCGACTTTGATTTTGAGGATTGCTGCCTTGGTTTTCGATTCGGACTGTCTTCTGGCTTATGAGTTTGCTTCTCCCTCAAACCTACGCCTGTGTACCGAATCTGTTTTGCCAGACTACGATTTTTGTGATTGGTGCCCTGGTAACGAACTCTGCTCTGCCCCATTGGAATTCGAGCTTTGGATTACGGACTCTGTACTGTTGCCTTTCTCTCTGCGGGGGTTACCCCCCTTATTCTATAAAGCACCAATTTTTTGCAATCCCGTGTCCTCGCATTTGGTTCCAGATCGCTTCCTCACATATCTGGGTTCTTAACTAAGCCCTGTGATATTTTTTTTCTGGTTGGTATATCAAGGTGTCCAACCGATTCTGGCCCTTGCAGGAACTCGAATTGGCCCATGACTCTGAGAGTGAGGGTAGTGATGAGCAGCAGGGCACCTGGTTGGCTTCTACCCCTCAGAAAAGAGAGTTAGTGATAGTGGGGGACTCAATACTTAGAGCAATAGATAGCTTAGTCTGTTCGCGCGAGAAGGAGTCTCGTACGGTGTGTTGTCTGCCTGGTGCCCAGGTAGGAGACCTCCTGGAGCGTGTGGACAAGCTCCTGGCCAGAGCAGGGAGGGATCCATTTGTCATGGTTCATGTTGAGACAAATGTAATAGGTGAGGGTAGGTTTGAGGTTCTGCGAGGCAAATTTGTGGAATTAGCTGAGAAGCTTAGGAGCAGATCCTCAACGGTAGTGTTTTCCGGGAATCTACCGGTACCACGTGCAAGCAGAGGAAAGCTGAATTTTACCTGGAGATTTAACACATGGCTACAAACCTTGTGTAGGAAAGAGGGGTCCAGGTTTTTGGGGCACTGGAACTTTTTCTGGGACAGGGGTGACCTGTTCAAGCCTGACGGGCTGCACCTGAACCGGAGGGGTACCTTTGCACTGGGCCAGCGTATGTTGAGGGTAGCTCAGGATTATTTAAACTAGGCACTTTGGGGGCAGGGAGGTCAGTGAGTGTTACACATAGAGAAATCCAGACTGCCCCAATGGAGGCTGACGGCATTACATGCACTATTGATGATATACTTTTAAAGCAACAAAGCGTAGTGGGGGGCTTGAAGCAGCGGCCACATGGGAAATCAAGGGGGAAGAGCATTATTAATAACCTGAAATGTTTTTATTTAAATGCAAGAAGCATAAAAAATAAATTTCCGGAGCTTGAGGCCATTATTATTAGTGAGGGCTGTGACATAGTTGGGAATACAGAGACATGGCTTAGTGAAGAGGATGGAGATGAATATAATATAGAAGGTTATAAGCTCTTTAGGAAGGATAGATGTAATAGGCGAGGAGGGGGCATAGCAATCTATGTGAACGATAACATATATGTACAGGAAATTCCTGAAATTGAACATTCCTTGCCCTGTGACGATATCTGGTTCAGGCTCATTGGCAAACACAAGGCAGGTTTAAAGATCGGAGTATGCTATCGACCACCAGCTTTGGACAGTACTGTCAATGAAATGCCTTTTAAGAGGATTACACAAGCTTGTAGAGGTGGAGGGGCTATTATTATGGGAGACTTAAATTATCCTGGTATCGATTGGGAAATGGTGAAAGGACAGGGTAGGAAGAAGAGAAGAAGTAAGCTTGTACGAGCCTAGTGGCCCATCGGGCCGGTGCTCAACCCCGGTTACCATGGCATGAAGGGACTAGGAGTATTGCTACTCCCCCTGGATGGGATGCCAGTCCATCGCAGGTACTCCCCCCAGTTCTTAGACAAGTGTCCCTGCCTATTTGCTGGTACCCATTTATACACCTGGGTGGAGTGTTGGAGTAAAGCGTTTTGCCCAAGAACACACCGTGAAGGCCGTGGCCGGGGCTTGAACTCAGGATCTTACGATCGCCGCGACAGGGTAGGGGGGAGGGAGAATTTCGAGGTGTTATAAATGATAATGTTTAGGTGCAGTATGTTAATAAATCTACAAGAGAGAGGGAAATTTCAGACTTAGTGCTCTGTAATGACCCAGATAGAATTTATTTATTTATCCTTTATTTAGCCAGGAAGGTCCCACTGAGACACAAGATCTCTTCTTCCAGAGAGTCCTGGTCATAACAGCAGCACAAACAGTTTCACATGTATACATACAAAACATTTAAAACGTAAAAAAAAAAACAAAAAAAAAAAAACAATTTGGCACGTACAATACATCAAAGCAGCACAGAGGCACAGTGGATGACCGAAAGTATTTGTAGGATTTTGAGGGAAAAGAGGAATCTTTATAAGATGTACCTGAAGGATAAATGAGAACACTAAGGCTGAATACTGTAAAATGCGGGCTGTGGTCAAAAAAGAGCTGAGGAATACTAGAAGACTGTATGAAAGACAAATTGCAGAGGGGGCAAAAACTAACCCTAAGTGCTTCTTCCAGTACTGTAGCACACAAAGGAAAGTCAAAGAGCAGGTTAAGTGCATAAAGAATAAAAATGGATCGCTACTATATGATAACAAGGATATTGCAGATGCCTTAAACAGTTACTTTGTTGAGAATTTTACCTAAGAGTGGGTCTTTATTCGGCCAGAGGGCATGTTAACTGCTCAAGATTATTTATTGGAAATTGAGGTTTGGGAAAACGAAGTATTAGACAAGCTGCATAAACTAAAGGCTGATAAGGCGGCGGGACCTGATGGCTTATATCCTAGAGTGCTCAGGGAAGTTAGTGAGATCATCTTTAAGCTGCAATCCACCATCTTCAGATGGTCTTTAGAAACTGGAGAAATACCAAATGATTGTAAACAGGGCAATATAATACCAATATATAAAAACGGGGACCGTACCGAGCCAGGAAATTACAGGCCAGTCAGTCTAAATTGCTTTGCGTGTAAAATATTGGAATCTATCATAAAAGTGTTGGGACCCCTGCTGTTCCTCATCTACATTAATGACCTTGATAGGAATATTAAGGGCAGATTAGTTAAATTTGCAGATGATACTAAATTTGGGGGTTTGGCAAATAATTTAGTCCACTAAAGTGATTCAGGATGATTTGGATAGAATCCAGAATTGGGCAGAAATGTGGCAAATGAAATTTAATGTAGTGAAATGTACACAAGTTGTACATGTAGGTAATAAAAACATTAGATGGGATTACCTCATGGGAGGTTTAAAACTGGAATGTGCTCCACACAAAAAAGATCTGGGAGTGATTGTTGACCAAACCCTCACAGGCTCTAGCCATTGTGCCGTAGCAGTTAAAAAAGGCAATCAGATGCTGGGAGACATTGCCAAAAGTATTGAGTACAAATCTAAGGTAATGATGCTTCTTTTGTGCAACACTTTCGTCAGACCACATCCGGAGTATTGTGTACAGTTCTGGGGACCATATATTAAGAAAGAGGCTCTAGAGAAAGTTCAGAGACGAGCCACTTAGCTAATTCCAGGTATAAAAGATGAAAGCAATGAGAAGAGGCTGAAGATCCTTAATCTCTTTAGTCTTAAGAAAAGGAGACTAAGGGGTGAATTGATTGACTTATTTAAATATGTTAAAGGGATTAACAAAGTGAATTATGTAGGATTCCTTCGACCAAGTGTTGTGAGGAGAACTCGGGATCACAAATGGAAGTTGACCAAAAGTAAATTTAGCACTGATATTTAGAAATATTTCTTCACCCAAAGAGTAATTTCACTGTGAAATAGCTTGCCTGACCATATTGCTGAGGCAGAGTCCTTGGGGGTTTTCAAGAGCAGGCTTGACTTAAAGCTAGATACCATTGAGTCATTGAGTATCTGAAGGGATATATTTACAATAGTATAAAGAAACTGGCGAGCGTAGTTGAGCTGAATGGCCTGTTCTGAATGGTCCAATCATGTTATGTTATGTTATGTTATGTTATGTTATTTTGCGTTGTATCAAAGCAGTCCATGTCATAAGCTCATCTGGGCTAAAAATCAATTAAGTAGAAGAAAAAATGAGTTTAGTTTCGTCTCAAGTCTAAAAATCAGAGTTGCAAAATGGTTCCCCTTTGGAATGGTGGATAGGAATGACTCTTCGAAGCCATCACGCCACGTCAAGGCACTGGACCATGTTTTTTTTTTTTTTAATGTGGAAAGTAATTGGATTAGATAACACATTTCCATTTACAGTTTGTGGAAATCACAATGATTTCCCCGTTAAAGGTAATAATTATCAGTTAAAATCATGAACAAAGCAACAATAAATAAACCCCTGATGATCACAATGTGTTGAAACCAGTTTGAAAAATTAAAGTACGTTGCTTAGAACTTTTCTTTAACAATAATCTTGACATAATATTCCTTTTAAAATAAATCTGTAACTCACTTCTAGTAAAACAAAAGTTAGCATAATAGGGTTAGAATATCAATTTGCAATGTGAAACTAAAACTCTGAATCTACGTCTGAATCTACGATTTGATGAATGACGGTACCGTAAGACTGTCCAAGAGATGAACAACTTACCTTATTTGAAATGGATTGGGAAAGACTTCCATGTCCAACCATCACTTTTTTACAGCTTTTTATTTGCCAGAATGATTTTTAAAAGGGGCACAAATATATTTTAGAGGGTTTCATTAGTGATACGAAGGTTTCATATGTAATATTTAAGATCGCAAATCCATATGCTGCATATGCAATAGCAACCAGGTGTGTCATCAGTAATATGGCTGTCGCCTTTATTTGCTATTCAAACGTAAGGCAGCAGCAGTCAACTCAGAAACTCATTTCGCGTGTTCCAACCACATTTCTTGGAAGTTAATATGCCTAAAGCTGCTTTTATCATGTAGTAGAAAAAATGGAAAAGTTGGTTTTGCTGCTGACTTCATGGCTGAAATCAACATTATGTTGTTTATTGCACAATTTTGCAGACAAAATATAATGATATTTCAAATGATACATTTTGCACTGTGACTACAAATGCAAAACGTAACAAGTTCTTGATTGTTACATTTTGCGTTGCATTTTAACTCAAAATGTTACATTGTTACATTTTGCATTGCATTTCAACACAAAATGCCACAATGTTACATTTTGTGGTATTGTCACATTTTGCATTATATCATTTGGAAGCATATCGTTAACAAAATTAAAATGAAAATGCAACGTCAGAAATACATTTTTGTTGGAGCCATTTGTTTATTTTTTACCTTTTTTCCCCACACGCTGTAATTTCCCATTCATGTCCTATTGTTTTGTTTTGGTTGCAATTCCATTATCTACCACCAGGGAGAGTTTGTCTTTGAGTCCATTTCTGTTCTATTTAAATATGTGGCCTGCCAATTACAGGCAGGTGTGTTTGGGGGAGAGCATACAGTTTTTTAACTGTGTCGGTGGCTGTAGCCTTGATCTGTAGATCTGTGTGGTGTGACAGGTACTCTTGTGCGGGTAAATACCAAAAGTCATATTTTCACGATACGGAATTAAATGGGGTTACACTTTTCCCAAAGGTACTTAATCTCCGTTTGTATTTTTCTGGCCTGATGGACAACCTATGGTTGACACGCGTCTAACTAATACACCCCTTCACGCCTCTAGTGATCAATTGGTAAGGTCGCTACAATTTTCATTTTCAAGATACAAGCGCATTATTTGTATCATAATGAAAATGCAAATGCTATCCTCCACTTTGCATTTTCATTTTCAAGTCCATGTGCGCAATTTTTATAACAATTGGAAAATAAAAATACATTCCTGATTTACATTTGCATTTTCGAGAAGTGCCCTGCAATATCACTAACAAAACGAAAACGCTCATCGTGTAAAGCAAATACATTCTCGGAAATGCTTTTTCGTTTTCGAGAAGCACACGCATTATTTGTATCATCACGAAATGCTAAAGTAATCCTCCACTTTGCGTTTGCATTTTCAAGTCCATGTAGGCACTGTTTTCATTTGCAAGACGTGCCCTGCAATATCTCTCACAAAACTAAATCGAAAACGCTAATCTCATAAAGCAAATACATTCTCGGAAATGCTTTTTCTTTTTCAAGAAGCAGATGCGATATCTGTCACATAATTAAATCGCTAACGCAGTTCGCCACTTTTCTTTCTCATTTTCATGACAGACTGCCCAGCCTGGCTTTGCTTTTTCGTTTTCGAGGTCCCACGCGCTTTTCCGAACAAAATTAAAAGGAAAATACCCTCCCTAGATGGGTGTGCCCTGTTGATGAGAAGGCGGGACTTCCTCCACAATTTGGTACAAATTGGATATTAACTAATACTAGCGATCTCTTTAGTTATCAATCAGGGCGAAACTGCTGCTGCAGGCACGTTTATGTCAATGCACAAATTGCAACTTAAATAACTGGAGCCACTGACTGTGCATGGACGCTCCCTGGACATTGCGGAGTTAGTCTGAGAGAATAGCTCAGGTTTTCCCCTGAAAGACATTGCTCTTGCGCTCAATTACCCCTGTGTGCGCTTGGATTAGCGCTGTTTCCACTGAAATCGTGTGCTTTACACTCAACCCGTCCAAAGATGGACAGATCTATCAGCGCATCATCCGTTTTGTAGTTCACTCGGTTACAAAGTTCAAACGCTCCTGTTCTTTTGAGCTTCATGTATTTCCATTGCTTTCTGCATGAATTTGGAGTGAAAGGACAGTTAGAGCTAAAAGAGCGTCAGATTCTTCCTGTTCGCTAGCATCCAGCAGCTGCAGAAGAAAGGCTTGCGAAATCCATAGATCTATGATTTCTCTTATTATACCGTAAAGTTGCTTATTATAATATGTTGTCGCATGCCATAGCCAGACGTCGACACATTGATATGTTTCGGCCAATCGATGTGTTTTTGTCATGGTTTTGCCCCCGCCGGGTGAAGGCAAATAGCCGGCGGGCCCTGGGACCATGTACCCAAACCAGAAATAAGGGACCCAAGTGCACAGGCTGAGTAAAATATGAATAAAGATTTAATCTTAAAACAAAACATAGGAGAGCAGCAGCAAAAAGACAGGGCTCCATAAGGCACAGCCTCCAAACAAGAATGCAGCTCTCTCTTTTATACACAAAGGCACCTCCACCTCAACGAGCAGCAGCTGTGGCTCGTTGAGGTGGAGGTGCAAGCAGAAAGGGGGACGGCCTGCAGGGCAGCACCATCACAGTTTTTCATGATGCAATGATCCTGCTCTCGCACTCAGTTAGCCCCAGCGTATGCTTGGATAATACCTGCTTCCACTCAAGCAGTGTGCCTACACTCGATCTGCACGCTATCTTTTGCAGGTTTAGGTCTACAATCCTGCCCACTGGGGCTGCATAAGTAGCCACTACCGTGGCTTTCTTCACGATTTTGGAATAAAAGGACCGCATATATCAATACATCAGTGCCCATACTACTCTTCTACCTTAGTTGCTGCTACATCTAAGGTTTGCCAGGTAACAAACACATCGGGTCATGAATGGCAGGGGTGCACTCAGCTGCGGGAGAGAGAGGCATCTTGCTGCAACCATAGTGTTACCACGTAAAAACAGATGTGCGAAACTGATCGCAATCTGGTCAGGTTAAATGGATTGGAAGCAATAGTTGTTCGTAATGTTCGTCATCTTGCAGGAAAGTAGTTAATCTCGCGTTAGTTTAACAATGTTTCCGTTCATGAAAAACACATCGATTGGTGTGATGTTGTAATGCTAATTAATATGTTGCTATGTTGTCAAGCACATTATCTCCTAAGCATAGCTGCCACAATCTGCCGATATGCAAATCACTGAATATAAATGTAATAGAGTATAAAGTATACTTGTGCTGCTTCGCCTGCCACATTGCTTTCAAGGTCACTAACAGCTGATAAGCGCAGCAGACTCCCAGTTCTCGGAGAACGAGAGGGAGACTTACGGGGAAATAGAAACTTGGGGATCACGACTGATTGGAGGAGAGAAATCATCCGAAATCCAGACGGCGAAGGAGCAGCGAATCACAAGACTTTTGACTTAGAGACTATATAAACTGGGACAACTAGGAAGTCAGCAGAGCGCTCTCCAAAGAGGACACACTCTTTGTTTTTGCATGTGCCTTTGTATCTCAATTCTGATCATTATTAAATCATTCTTTTATACATTGGGACTCTGACTAAACTACTATTAGAAGGTCGAATACGCTCCTGAATATGCCTCATTAAGGATCCTCTCTGAGGATCCCTACCAGGTAAATTTTCTGGTGACCCCGGCGTGCCTTCGTTATTTGGATTATTTGGATTTTATTAAATCAAGAATTAAAGAATTTTCCTACGGAAATCCAGACTTCAGACCACGGTGCACCAACTAAAAAGTGAGCAGAAACCTTTTTCGTAAAATTCTGCATAGTTCTATATATGGTCTGATTTCTGTATTGTCTGGCAGAAGGTTGTCCCAATCTTTTTGAAAATGCCCCAATCTTTTTGAAACCGCCCCAATCTTTTTGAAACTGTCCCAATCTTTTTGTAACCGTCCCAATATTTTGGAAACGAAGTAGATTGACACAATCATATGTGTAAATACAAGTTTTGTTGGTTTTTGAATCAGAATTGAAGTACAATATTCTGTCATATTCCATTTGTTCTAATTTTACAGTCGTAGACAACGTCCAAACCCAGTATAAATCGCGTTGTATAGTTTTGTTGTGGGAGTACAGAAACCCTCCGTTACTGGTCAGCGTAAAACCTGCGGTTTTGGTATACTGCATTGTCGAAAAATGGATGAACAACGTACTATGGAGACTGTTGTGTTGAAAATTGTTGAATATATGCGTAAAAGGTTGGGTACAGTGCAATTCGCAGCACAACAAAAACAATATATGACCATTCTTAATTTGAGGGAAAAGAAAGGATGGGTGCCGGCCCCAACTGAGAAATTTATTTCTGAGCCTCAAAGACTGCAGCTGCAAGAAAAGGATCACCACAGGTTACAAGAGAAAAAATCGAAACTCGAGTCTAAAAGTATAAGGTTCAAAAGTCAAAAAATTAAATTAATGGACGAGGAAATTCTTAGTCTAGAGATCAATCAGGCTTTTAGTGAATTCACTCACAGACAAAAGACAAAAAAGGCCAGCTTTCAAGCTCCCGTTGTTGAGCAGAAACCAGCCCTGCCTGGTAATTCGAAACCCGCTCTGCTGTCTGTCACCTGCTAAATCTTGCAATAATCTCTATCCGACCAAGGGGGATCTGGAGGCGGTTATGGCCACCGCCCCACCACCTTACTCGGATAGGAGACAACCAAATGTTCAGGCTCCTACCATTTGCGGGGTAACTGACGGAGTATTGGCTTTGGATATACCAGATTTCCAGATTGCGTGTCGCTCCCTGGACGATCGTCTAGACGCATTTTCGGCCACTCTGAGTAGACATCAGGGAGACATTAAAGCGCTTACTGATGCTATGATCGACCTGGTTGATACGGAAAGGAGGTCGTCTGAAGAAAGATTTTCCAAATTGAGAGAGTTTGACAAGTCCGTAAATCAAACCAAAGTGATTTGCGATTCGGATATGAAGCTCACCCCAACTGTAGGTAGAGGTATACATCGGGCCCCGCTCACTTCGACTAAAATTGAATCAGGAACCCCCAAGCGGGTGCAGGCTGTCGAGAAGTCAAGAATCAAGCAGGAACAATTACCCTTATCAAACGGCCTTTTGGCAAGATGTTTGGGAAGAGAGACTCAGGTAGGTGGTCCGTGTATGTCGGAGTATGTGAGTGATGATGAGGATTCAATCCTTAGCGACATGAGATTTGTGAGTAGTGAATGTTCAGAGAGAGAGCAGGTTGTAATTGAAGGTAAAAGGTTGCAAGTGTACAGAAAGGAACATGAGGGTGATGAATCTGGCTGGCGCCTAATGGGACTGAAGGGTGAACCGGGTGCTGGTGATCGAGATGGTGTGTTCAATATGCCGTTGTTAACGTCGTCCAGCGGGGCAGTGAAATATACTCCTTGGGCCAGGACTGAATTGGAGATGCTGACTAAAAAAACTGCCACCGTTGAGAGAGGGCGCTGACCCTTGGATTAAACAGCTTGAAATTGAAGCATGTCATGAAACTTCAGGTTGTTCATACCTTGCTTATTAAATTAGGGGAAGACGTGGCAATGAGACAGGCAGAGGTTACTACCGGCTGTAACAAGATGCAGGGGGACACACATTTTGGCATTTTCAGGCAAAAGTATTGGGGAGTTTTGCGTCAAATTTACCCTACCAAAATTGACCTGGATGCGCTCAGCAGTCTGGAGCTGAGAGAGGAGGAAGATGTAGGATCGTTCTTACAACGATCATGGGATCTGTGGGAGAGACACACAGGGGAGAGGCCCGATTCCAGCAGACTAATAGATGGGCACTACAGGAATGGCATTTTGAAGGCACTACCAGCCCAAGTGCAGGTTAAATTAAAAGACAGTCGGTTAAAAGTCGGTTTAACCACAATGCCCAGAGACCAATGGAGACAAAATGTGATACATACAGTAATGCGATACAGGGAACAGAAAAAGGCAAAAGACAAGGCCGAGAAAAACAAAATTGATGATGCCTTAATCAGCAAACTAGCGGGTTTGCTAGACAGAAATGAGAAAAAGACTGCTAGCGCAGTCATCGAAGCACCCCAGAGTGTGGTGCCCAGCGTGCCCATACCACAGCAGCAACCTGCAATGGGACCGCCACAACAAATGATGATCTCCCAACAACCAATGCAAACCATGCAACCGCCCATGCAACAAAATCAGATTCAAAATTATCAATACCAAAACATCACGTGTTGGAACTGTGGACAGCCTAGCCATTATGCCAACTACTGCCCTCCGCTCCCACAACGCCACTATGGCAGATACCGAGGTGGATACGCTCCCAGGTCGAGGGGTCGTGGTAGAGGAGGCCCGTACAGGGGCCGAGGTAATGCATATCAGGGACCTCCCAGAGGAGGTTGGAGCAATGAACAAGGAAATTTCCAGGCTTACCAAGATGACATGCCCGAATATTGACGGGGCCCGCGAGAATCTGAAACTGTCATTCCTCCTTGGTCTCCACCCATGGTAACAGCAAACATTGGTAGTTCTAAAGTTGAATTCATGGTAGATACAGGTGCGGCGGCAAGCACCATTAACTCATTGGAACCAAGCATGGTACTTTCTGGGCAATTTTTGACTGTAGTAGGGTTCTCGGGGATCACAGAAAGACAGCCCTATATTACACCTGTAAAATGACAATTGGTAATCAGACTATCTGTGAAAAGCTGCTATACGCACCAAATTGTCCTATAAACCTACTTGCGAGAGATCTGATGTCTAAATTGGGGCTAAAAATACTGTGCTCACCCGATGGCCTCCAACTTGGATGGCCTGACGGCAGAACACAGGCTCTTAGCCAATTCACACAATGTTTAGGCGAACAACTACCCCAGATGGAAGACCAGGAAAGTCACAAAGTTGAAGTATACTGGTCCAGATTGAAAATGCCCGATACTAGACCGGGTTTACTGAAGCAGTACTATGAGTGGAAACCAATGATGGATGATCTTGGAAAATTTGACACACTTACAGACCCGCCACATGTACCGTGGATGTACGATAACAATTCGGACTCTGAGTTTAAATTTTACTGGGATAAATTTTGGGATCAACAGGAAGGTCTGATCTGCACTAAAAGCATTATAGTGAGCCCCGGGGGTGTAGCCGCTGAAGTGGAACTAGACCCTGATCAAATGTCTTTGTATGACAATAACAGTACGATTGGTAAGGCGCCGCATGTCTCTCTTGGCCTTACTCCGGGCCATGAAGCGAAGCAATTGGGATACATGATGGCAATCGCAACCAAATGCCCCTATCTAGACACGAGCATTGAACTCGTGAAAGTTAGCAAGTGTGGCAAGTACAAGAAATTTGAAATTGAAGCGTATGATTTGGCTGTGTACGAGAGAGTCGAACTCGATCGGAAAATTGCAGGAGAAAACGCGGACAGTGCATTAGCAACAGCACTACTAGATACGGTACCAACTAAATTGTGGACCACAGGCCCTCATGATGTGGGCAAAATCAAAGGGAAGGTCAGCCTGTATTTGAAACCAGATCAATATCCGATTTGGAGACCCCAATACAAGTTAAAAGATGAACAAGTGGAGGGCATAGGGATACCATAGAGGAGCTCCTGAAAGCGGGTGTCCTCAGACACACTACAGACAGAACCTGGAACACTCCGATTCTCCCAGTACCCAAGCCGGCTGGCAAGGGATGGAGAATGGTACACGATTTAAGAGCGATAAACCTAGCCACTGAAACATTGAATTTGCCAGTCCCAGATCCTTATTTGGCCTTACAATCGCTTAACCCTATGCACCAGTATTTCTCAGTGGTTGATTTGGCTAACGCTTTTTTCTGTTTACCCTTGTCAGAGGAATGTCAGGAATGGTTCGCCTTCACCTTTGAAGGGCAGAGATTCACTTACAACAGACTGCCGCAAGGTTACAAAGACAGCCCAGGTCTGTTTAACCAGGCATTGAAACAGATTCTAGGTAAGCTGGACCTACCGGAGGGAACCATCCTGATCCAGTATGTAGACGACCTTTTGATCGCCACTACGTCGGAGAGAGACGGTGTACGAGCGACCGGACTGGTTCTCAATGCAATGGCTGACGCGGGATTTAAGGTAAAACGGGAAAAATGTCAATTGGTTAGGAAATCAGTGAATTTTCTTGGCAGATGTGAAAGAGGTAATGGCACTACACGGACAGACTCAGAGGAATTAAATTTTGTCTTACGGTAAGCCTGAAACTGTAAAAGACATGCTGGCCTTTCTGGGCCTGTGTGGATATTCTAGATCTTATGTACCAAATTTTGCAGGGGTTACTCAGCCCCTTAGAGAGATGGTGACTGAATCGGGTCACAGGAATATGACAGGGAAACTTGAATGGAGCATACAGAGGAACATGCGTTTGGTAAAATAAAAGCTCTCTTACATTCGGCTAGCAAATTGGCGAACGCAGACTACGCTCAGCCATTTCATTTGGACGCCAGTGAGACTGACGGTATAGTAAATGCAGTATTATACCAGAAACATAAGGGTACCAGGAGGGTACTCATGTACTATTCCATGAGACTTGATGCTGTTGACAGAGGACAGCCACCATGCGCCAGACACGTAGCTGCCATTGCAAAAGCGGTCGACAAGACTGCCGATTTGGTTCTGGGCCACCCACTGATGATTCACACTGAACACGCGGTCACGGCTCTTATGTCATCCACTGCCTTTACATTTTCTGCGGGCAGACAGATTAGAATGGCGAATACATTATTCAAACCACACATAACTTTTGGGCACTCAGATCGAGCCAACACGACCAATGGTGTTAATAGCGGGAAATTGGAAACCCACGACTGCATTGCAGAAGTTCGCAAGTTAGTGAAAATTCATGAAGATTTGGGCACTGAGCCTCTCTCGAACCCTGGGAGAGAACTCTGGACAGATGGAAGCTGTCATAAACAACGAGGTAAGACTGTTGCAGGATATGCAATTGTGGAAGCTTATGACGATTTCACATCCGGATTCGGGTTGGTTGAGAGTGACACGATACCCCAGCCCGCCTCCGCACAGGTTGCGGAAATCTACGCACTCACACGAGCATTGGAGCTCTCCAGAGGTAAAAGGGTTATCATCTACACTGATTCGGCATATGCGCACACAGCACTTCACTTGGACGGCCCACAGTGGCTAAGGAGGGATTTTATGACCTCTTCCGGCACTAAAGTCAAATATGAGACTCACCTTAGGCGCCTGCTAGAGGCAGCAAAGCTACCATCAGAGGTGGCAGTAGTGAAGGTAGCCGCACACACCACTAGTA
Organism: Gymnothorax reevesii; assembly: GCA_029721435.1. Lineage (NCBI taxonomy): Eukaryota > Metazoa > Chordata > Actinopteri > Anguilliformes > Muraenidae > Gymnothorax > Gymnothorax reevesii. Next base: position 23,940,858 of record CM056591.1, on the reverse strand, counting down.
CAGAACGTGAGGCAGTGGGCAACAGAGTTGCTGACCTAGAAGCAAAAAAGGTTACGGGATTTGTGGCGCCACAAATGACGCAGTGGACGGACTCGAAATGCGAGGCAGAGTGTAGGAAGTGTGACGGGGACCAGTGGGAAGTCGACCCAGACGACAGTGACTTTGATGTTCATGAGGACTGGGTGCGATCATTTCAGAATTTGTGCGACATGCAGGACACAGCGAGCCCCTATGAGAAATCACAATGGTTAGCTCTAGGTGCTATCACGCACAAGGTGGAACTGAGGGACAGAACTTTTCATGTGTGGCGTTCAAAGGATGGTCTTTTTGTGGCACCCTTGATGCTTGCTAATTTGTTGATCGCAGAGGCCCATGGCCCGACACATGTCTCTACTAGAAAGACAGTGCAGACCCTCAGGGACAATTGGTGGTTCCCATATATGAAAGAAATGGTTGAGAATTTCCATGCAGAGTGTGATACATGCAACAAAATGAACCCAAAGAGGGTTCTTCCGCAACCCCTTAGGAAGTTCCCGGTGCCTACGGCGCCGTGGAGGGAGATTTATATTGACTACACAGACATGGGAGAGAATATGAAAACAAAGGAGGGTCACCGGTACCTCCTTGTAGCAGTGGATAGATTTAGCAGATGGATAGTAGCGGTCCCTGCTAAAAGGGAAGATGCAGCTACCGCTACAAATTGGCTAACTAAAGAAATCATCCCAAGATATGGTGTCCCTAGGCTTATTTGCTCTGACAACAGTTAACATTTCAAAAACGAACACCTACAAACGATTGAGAAAATTTTTGGCATCCAGCACAGATTTGGCAGCGTATACCACCCCCAGAGCCAAGGGTTGGTTGAACGTACAAATAGGACCATAAAAAACAAATTGGCAAAAGCTATGTTTGGCACCAAACTCAAATGGACGGAGGCGCTCCCCTTAGTCCTACTACCGATGAGACAGGAGAGGGGTGTGGACACACACTTATCCCCTCATGAAATTTTGACAGGCAGACCGATGCCGACTTAGACACCAGCTGCCATTGGAAGATCCGAAATTGGCCCTCAGCACAGAACTCTCGGAATACAACATGATTAGATTTGTGCCCAAACAGGTCAAGTGGGCATACGTGGAAAAGATGGAGACGGAAGACACCCCAACAACCCCTCTACAAGTCGGGGATAAGGTCTACATCAAGGTGAAAGCAAAGCCTCACTGGTCTGCAGCGAAGTGGGACGGGCCATATACAACCACACAGGTAGGTAAGTCCGCCGTGAAAATTGATAAAGAGGGTGAAGATAATTGGCACCATTTCTCACACTGCTCTAAGGTTAAAGTGAGTGATACAAGGTCACTGCAGGAGATTCGGAAAAATCTTATAGACACTGACGATGGACCTGGAGGAGACAGCACAAGCGATGGCACAGAGAGACTCGACTCTGGGAAGACTGAGACTGTTGAGACGGTACGACAAACCCGCAAAGGTAGCGTTGATAGGGATAATAATAATCCTGCTGAGCGTTCCAGTCCTGGCTGTAGGCGTAGTAAAAGATTGGGCATCAAAAAACAACTTTGAGAGGGCGTTACTGGTAGTAGCTAGCACGATTTGTGCATTAGGTTGGTGCCTTGTTTTAGGCTGTCTGGCCACATATTTTCTTAGATTCATCGGGATGGTTCAAAGCATGCTAGACGACAGAGAATTGGACAGAGCTTACCCAAGAAATAGAGCAGCTAAAAAGTCATACTCAAAATTGTAAACAGCTGTGGTGATGGTAGCAATGACGACCCTGGTGACACATGCAAGTGACCCGTGCGGAGCCAAAATTGTAATCCCTGTTCAAAACAGAGTCGCGCAAGCACACTAATTTGATCTATGTACAGTCTTTGGCTGTGGCACCGACACAAAAGAATGGGACCTATATCCATGTAAAGCAGGCAGCGGAAGAGCTGTGTTAGGTAGGAGGGGAAAGATGTGGACAATGGACAGATGTGCTGGGGGGTGGAACACTGTGATGTGATGGACTGGCAGCAGTACGAGCTGGATGACTGTACAAACGGGGCCACATAAGAAGTTACAAGGCTCGATTAATATGATGCTTGGAGGTGTGACAGGACCTCTGACGAAACCGTTTTTGATAATGACCCAAAAAGACTTTTAATGTGACTAGAGCAGCGGCACCAACACCTGGTTGCGCTGGCGGGAATAAGAGTCTCTATTTATCCATAGCCTTGGATAGGTCGGGTACGGATCCGTCGGTAGTCATTCAGTTTGATTTTTTGGACAAAACAATAGTTTGTAAGAAGGAAAATAGCACCACCTCTGCCACCCCGAAAACCGAACATCCGTCCGACATTGTGGTAAAGACCTTAAATACATCGGCGCTCTCGTTCCAATATAAACTTGCACGGGAAACCGGATACAGGGAAAGCAATTACTGGATAAATAGGATGACTGAATTAGCGAGACAGGCCAACACATCTGACTGCATTATCTGTTCACAAGCAAGACCCACACTGAGACTGTACCGGACTGTGTTCGAATTATATGACCGCTCAATGATAAAGGAGGGAAGTGATTTGGACTGTCTAATTGACCGTATGTCAAAAGAAAACCCTAAAAAGGAATGCAAGAATTGGGAAACAGTGCTACCAATGGCACCTGCGAATGTCACCCCTCCAATCTTCAAACCTGGCCCAGTAAATGTGACCTGTTTCTTGAATAACAACACAGCCAACCTGGCCCTACCGGTGGGTCACTTGTCCACTTGTGCGAGAGCGTTTGACGTTACTAACAACCTGTCGGCGAAATCACTCACGGTGGCCAGAGCGGAGGTCTGGTGGTACTGCGGTGGGAAAAGACTTCTAAATTGGCTCCCTATTAACTGGAGAGGGAGATGTGGACTGCTCCCCCCTAAATGCTCCGGTCGTTATTATCACTGACGGATAGACCATTACGGACAATACTGACAGCAGTAATGAAGGTCAGAAAAGGCGAAAACGAGCGCTTACCTCATTTGACTGGCAGAGCAACGAATATGGTATGTGGATGGATGGCATGGGCCAAGCTAGAAACATCCAGAATGATTACAAATTGGCAGATGAATTCGCAGCTGGGTTTGAATCCTTTCCTCTCTTCTCAGCTATTTTCCCAGTTACGGTCAATAAAAATGTGAACAGAATAAATTTGATTCATTACAATGTTCAGCGACTTGGGAATGCAACCAGAGACGCTGTAGAAGCAGTTCATGAACAGTTATCGCAAACCTCACTAATAGCCCTTCAAAATAGGATAGCGCTTAACATGCTCCTCGCGGAAAAAGGAGGAGTTTGCTCAATGTTTAAAGACACACGTTGTACTGAAATTGCGAATAACACCGCTCCGGATGGAAAATTGCCCAAAAGTCTAAATAAATTGAGAGCTTTGTCTAATGAAATGAAAGCACAATCAGTTGTGAATAACCCAGTCACAGACTGGTTCCACGACACATTTGGTAGATGGGGAAATATGTCAGGACAAATTGGCATAGCACTAGTCATTGCTGTAACTGTGTTTATCTTTTTGGGTTGTTGTATTATCCCTTGTGCTAGAACCATGGTGATGAAGACCACAGAGACAGCCCTTTGCCGAGATACTTCTCCAAAATATCAGGCACTGGTTAAGAATGTTGACAATGTTTATGAATAAGAATCGGACATGGACAAAGATACCTTGGTAGATGTGTATGCAGACCAGAGGCTGACATTTGTTCGGGAATCCCACGGGTCACGGGATTCCCACAGGATTCCCGCGGGATGGGAGTCAACTTTACTATTAATCACGTGATTGGGACGGTACGGGAGTAAAAAGTTAACGGGAGCAGACGGGAGCGGGAGGCGAAATTTTTATTACCACTTGAGTTCCAGACCCCAACAGAAACTCATTTGCGTGCAGCGATCTTGTACCGAACCACTGAAGGAGTATCTTGAGACATTTTTTTGTCTTTACGAGCCTTGCACCGACGCACGGTCTTGGAACCACTGACTGCGCAGTCCATACTCAGAATACTGCACTTACATCGAAGATGCCTGCCTTGCTCTCAGCAAAACTGTTGGGCAAATCATTCGTCTAGCCTGCCATTTAGATAAATGCACACTGAATGTATTTTTTCAAATATCTGAGGCTGGTAAAATGAGCTGGTTACAATGATTGTGGTCTAGCACTCGCCGCTTTTTTATCCTGCACTGATCATATAAATAATAAACTAGTTAGTGACGCCGAACAAAATCCAATGAATATAAAGTAGAAATAACCGATATTGCGTTATTTTATTCAAGTAAATATGAATGCTCTGTAGGCCTACAGATTATTTTAATCTAGCCTCGCTACTGAACATTATAAACATACCGGCAGGTTTTCCAAGTGCTGTTAATAAAATCGTATTTGCACTTTGCTGTCGAGTGTTAATATAGGTTTTCGCGATTAAGGTGCTTTCTTTCAGCATCATCGTAAGTAGGGGGCCATCGCTGAACTCAGGCTGAGGGGGATGATACAGCTTAATGATTTTATACATTTTATATGATCCGACATACACACAACATACACACTTACAATAACATGGACTTATTTTGTAATAATGAATTAGTTAGCCCTGATTGCTTTCTGGGCAGTGTTTTCTTGCAAATAGGCAAATAATAAATAAAATCCAGAGTGGCAAACCAGACTGAAATGGCAGTTGTATTTTTATTTAATATTTGAATCTTGTGCATTTTTTTTCTTTTCCCAAATTAAACTTTCCTATATTACCACAGATGAACTGTTCTTGCTGGCATTTTTTTTAATACTTTGTAGTCTGCAGTTTTAATCTTAAAATAATCGGGAGAAGATCAAGTCAAATATCGTGTTTGCATAGAGGCTAGAAGGAAAAAAAATGGGAGCGGTACAGGAGTGGGAGTCATTTTGAATGGGAGCGGGATGGGAGTGGGAGTCACTTTACTGGGAGTGGGACGGGACAGGAATTTTTTTTCCCCTCTGGCCCGGGATTGGGACAGGACACAAATTTTCTCTGTGGGAGTGGGACGGGACAGGAATGAAAATCCACTCCCGTGTCACCCTCTAATGCAGACCTCAGCCCCGAGGAGGGTGAGAACGATAACTCGCTTCCCGAAGCGATTTTGATTTTGTTTCAACCGACCATTGAACATCATGAGGAGGGTCCCGGTGAATGGACGATGCCACCCGAACCATACACATCAGGCTGCCCCATCGGCAACCCGTACTGTAAGTGTGGACAAGAAGCAGGGACCGGCTGGTCTTGCTGGAAGTGGGCCAGAGTGTACCGCCCCGATCTGCCCAACTTGGAAGTCATGCTGGAGGATAACAATTTTAGGGAACAATATTGCAAACAGCTATTTGGAATTTGATTTTTAGATGGTTAGCTTGAAGTTAGTCAATGTTTTCTATGTTTGTACAGGGAGTGTGCAGATTTGCTGATGTGCAAGGACACTAAAGTCTCGATTGATAGCATTAGGAGGGTGCATAGGTTAGAATGCACTGTTCATTAAATTTAGAAGCCTCAAGACTCGCGATTTACTGTAGAGTTGGAGGAATGGGCTAAATGCCTGAGTCAAGCGGGTTAGGGGGGACCCCGGCCAGTTGCCTCATTCTGACAACTATGATTCGCTTTGCTGTGCCAGATGCTTTTGCAGACCCTTGATAGAAATGGATTAAGTAAAATTTGATTTGGGTCTTTTGTCTGCTAGCGGGATTTTAGGGTACTTTCGCCCCCATAAATGGGTCCGAAGGAGGGAGATGTGAGGTTGTAATGCTAATTAATATGTTGCTAAGTTGTCAAGCACATTATCTCCTAAGCATAGCTGCCACAATCTGCCGATATGCAAATCACAGAATATAAATGTAATAGAGTATAAAAGTACACTTGTGCTGCCTCGCCAGCCACATTGCTTTCAAGGTCACCAACAGCTGATAAGCGCAGCAGACTCCCAGTTCTCGGAAAACGAGAGACGGAGAGGGAGACTTACGGGGAAATAGAAACTTAAGAGTGGGATCACGACTGATTGGAGGAGAGAAATCATCCGAAATCCAGACGGCGAAGGAGCAGCGAATCACAAGACTTTTGACTTAGAGACTATATAAACTGGGACAACTAGGAAGTCAGCAGAGCGCTCTCCAAAGAGGACAGACTCTTTGTTTTTGCATGTGCCTTTGTATCTCAATTCTGATCATTATTAAATCATTCTTTTATACATTGGGACTCTGACTAAATTACTATTAGAAGGTCGAATACGCTCCTGAATATGCCTCATTAAGGATCCTCTCTGAGGATCCCTAACATTGGCTGAAACATATCACTGTGTCGACGTCTGGCTATGGCATGCAACATCTGGCTTTGGCCAGCGACAACACATTATTACAAGCGACTTTACGGTATAATAAGAGAATTCATAGATCTATGGATTTCACAGGGATTTCTTCTGCAGTAGCAGGGTGCAAGCGAACAGGACAAATCTGTCCCTTTCTTAGCTCAGGCTACCTCTGGGATTCATCCACAGACTCGCATAATAGAGAACTGGAGGTCGACATGTTACACGGCTACCATTGTATGAAGCCAGCTATTAAGGTAATGAGACGTAGAGGCACTAGTGTATTAATACGAACTGTCCTTTCTCTCCAAATTCGCGAAGAAAGCAATGAAAGTACATCAGGCTAAAGCCCAAGAGAGCAGGAGCGTATGAACTTGCTTTGTAACCGACTGAACAACTGAGCAGATGATGTGCAGATAACCCGTCCGAAGACCGACATTTCAGTGGAAACAGCGCTAATCCGAGCGCACACAGGGGTAATTGAGTGCGAGAGCAGTGTTTTTCGGGGGAAAACTTTAGCTATACTCTCAACAGGCCTACCAAAGAAAAAGACTAACGCGTACACAAAATCGTCGAAATGTACATATTATTTGTCTATTTTGCACACTAAATCATCGACTTGCCACAAAATGAATAGATCTAGCACACTTAAAATATTTCGTGGGATTGGAACCAGTCGATCTGGTGCCGAGAAAAGGACGAGTTTTTTTTTGTGGTCTCTAGACACCTTACAGGTAATTTGGTTTAAAATCTGATGTTAATGTGCTTCTGTCCCCATTGCATTTCTTCATGCAGAGGTTAACATTTTAATGGAAATGCTCAAAACAATAATAATGCCAGTCCTTATACTTATACCATTGAGGTGGTGAGTGGTTGATGGTCCAGGCAGAGGAGTGGCAATGGGGAGCAGTGAAGAGGAGAATGATGTTGAGGCTGGTGCATCCAAACACTGCCTCTTGTTAGGCCTCTGGAAAGGAGGACTTTCAACAGAGCTCCTCTTTGAATGTGGAAAGGGTGGCACAACAGGAAGGGGGCAACGAGTCCCCTTAGATTTAGAACATGCCTTCTTGCGTTTTTGATCTAGAAGTGTAAAATGCAAGAAGAAGAATTAAAATCAAATGGTAGATTCGACTTCTCTTTAAGTTAACATAACATGAAATGAAATGTAACTGGCTGTTTCACAGTCCAGTCAACACAAGGAAATACTTTGCAACCGTTCAAGTATATTCTGTAAGTTACTAGTCAGCCAGCCGCCATTACAATAGGTACAATAGGTAAGCTAGCAGGCCAAGCAATGAGAAATTAGAACGTTGATTAAACTTGACCCTAACAATATGAGCATAAATTAGCAGTATATATAGGATAGTTCCTGTCCAAGCTGCTCGTTGGTAAATACAATATTCCAGCCTTGGCTCAGTAATTGAGCACATTGGATATGGCATGAAACAATGTGAGATTAAAGTGCAGACTGTCCCCTTTTAATTTAAGGGCATTTTCATATCAGGTGCTGCGTATTGCAGTCACATACATTTTTATACATACCCCTCCTCCCCTTTTCTCAGTCTATTCTGAATAGTCAATTGTATACAATTGCTTCCGTAGTGCATGTATAAGAAAGCTTTCAGCATCTAGTCTTGAATCTAGGCTTTTGATTGCCTTTTGCATCTGTTAAAGTCTAGCAATGGCCAGATGTCACACTGAGCTAGCAGTTATATAAACAACCTCTTAACAGAGAAACACCTCCCATGTCTAATTTGCTCTCTTGCTAGACTGACTTGTCAAAGCACAAATACTTGCCCAAAAATCATGAATTAAGAACCGCCCAGAAATAACCAGACAGCACTCTATGGGAAGGGTTGCTTCAGAGACCCTTACTTATTTGAAGACTTAAATCCTTATTTCTATCACCATTTTTCACAAAAAATTTGCCCTTCATTTGAGATAATTTTGACTAGCTTGCCAATGGGATAAACAAGTTTTACCTTGTCAAGCAAATGGAAGCTTGAAGTTATTTGCTTAACAAGTTATAATTTGCTTATCCCACTGGCAAGCTAGTCAAAATTTTCTAAAATCAAGGGCTAAGTTTTTGTGTTACTAAGAAAAATGGTGATAGAAATAAGTGTGTTAAGTCTTAAAGGTAAACTGTCCGTTCCCTGAGCTTTTAATTTTTTGCATAATTTGTCAGGTTGTTCCAATAAAAAGACTTCTGTTCAACTTTTAATGTCGTCCTCAACACCCAAACAAGGATAAACTCAGAAAGAAAGCAATCACTCAACCATTATGATCAGCCATTACGGCTAAGGGAACGCAACCGTTTGGCCCTACCTACTAATTAACAAGAAAGCCGTTGCTGCGGCGAACCCCCCGTCGCATCTTTCTGAACTTTAAAGTCACATGCACCTGCATACTCCACTGATTCAGAATTACAATTTAATACTTCATGCATGCCCCCTATCAGCCAGTTTGACAAACGTGCAAGGAGAAGCACTAGCTGCTGTAAAGATTTCAGCCACCTAACTTCATCACTCAGCTAACAATGGCCATAAATGTGATTTTTGCACTTATTAACCCCATGACCTAATTATTATGCAAATTAGGTCAAGGTCACCATGGTCACCCTTCCCCCACCCCAAAGTATTGTGGTACCAAGTTTGGTTGGATTCGGCCCAGGAGCTTCCGAGATATAGTGCAAAATGTTTGGACGGACGGACGTACATACGTACGCAGATCTCCACTAGACCCCCCTTTCGGGGCCTGTCGGCCCGCGAGGGGGGGTAATAAGCATGAGCGATTTGCATGACTTGTTGTCCCGCTCCAGTTCCGTCTGAGTCTGCCCCCCGCCTGTTGTTTCCAGAGCCTTCTTCCTGCCAGCTGTGCCAGTCTGCCAGCTGTGCCGTCCAGTCCTGTCCGCCCTGCCTGTCGTCTCTGAGCCCCCTGGTGCTCCCTGATGTCTCCTGAGCCCTAAGTGTTCAAGTCGTCTCCCAAGCCCCAAGCTGTTCCTGTCGCCGCTCCAAGCTGTTCCTGTCGGCGCTCCAAGATGTTCCTGTCGCCGCTCCAAGACATCCCTGTCGCCGCTCCAAGACGATAGTGTCGGCGCTCCAAGCTGTTCCTGTCGCCGCCCCGAAATGTTCCAGTCGTCCTCGTCTGCCCCCTCCTGATGTTTTCCCCTACCCTTCTCCCGAGTCAGCCACTTGCCAGCTGTGCCCGTCTTCTCGTCCTGTGCCAGCCCTCTAATTTTTGTCTCCAGCCTCTGTCCCGAGCTCCCCCATTCCCAAGCTTCCCGAGTTCCCCCTTCCGAGTAGCCCCTATTCCGAGTTGCCCCTGTCAGTTCCCAAGTCTGCTCCTGTCAGTTCCCTAGTCTGCCCCTATCCCGAGTTGCTCCATCCCGAGTCTGCCCCTGTCAGTTCCCGAGTCTGCCTCAGTCAGTTCCCGAGTCTGCCCCCTGGTGTTCCCTTCTCTTAGTTTTAGATTCCTGAGTTCTCCTTCCTTCAGTGCAGTTGCACGGTGTTTCCGCTGGCCATAGTGCCCCGTTTTCCCCTTTCGAGTTTTCTGGTTTTATTTAATAAATATTTTTGGATCCCTGCATATGGCGTCTCATCCCTCTTTGTGTCCTTGTTTCCGAGTTCCTAGTGTTTTCCCCACCAGACCTTAACATGACTGCACGCTTCACTACACATGGTATGTAAGCATTTTCTAATGGTCCTACTGAAACGCCAGATGTAACCTGCTTTCATCAAGGGAGTCAATGAGAAGTGATCGCAGGTGATTTTGGTGTATTAGACTGATGTGTTCAGTTTTCGTGCTACTAAACAAAAAGAAAGATTGAAGCAAAGTCAGAAATGTAAATGCACTGCTTTAATATGTTTCAATAATCATTGACTTTTCCTTCGTTAACACAAACAGGTTTAACATAAAATGCAATCAGGCATGGAAAAATGTGAGCAAAATTAAACGGCATGCCTAAATGTTCAGGAAATATGGTGCTATCACCAGTTTTTGAGCTCGTCTTTTTTCGTGTGCCATACAAACATGGATATAACACATATTAATGGCTAAAGCGGTACTACACAAGTGGGATTCGACATCTCATTAGCATCGGTATTGGCCTTTCCCTCATTTTCATGCTGTATTTCTTCACAAAAGCGAGAAAAACACTGTTGCTAATGAAAACAAAGCGACCCGAAACCAACACCAGAATTGGCGAGAATAACATTATTCTCAGAACTGTCTACTGTACTGCCAGAAAGCCTCTAGAAATTATTATAAATGTGCCTAGTTACAAATATAGCACCATTTCAAGTAGACTACTCTGAGCGGTCTAAAAGTGCGAGGAATATAGGGAAATCGAGCGCTTTGCACCAGTGGGTCTCAAGTTTACTTGTGTACCCAGCAAATGTTTGGCCACATCTTCGTCTGAAATATCTCCAAACCTGGCTTTGAAAGTTTTCCAACGATCACTTTGGCATTTTATGTTCATCCTAGCCTTCAAACGGTCTTGCAAGCGTTATCAGAGAAAACATTTATTTGGTCCTGTTTGTTTTGGTCATATCTATTATTTTAAAGGTAACCAGTTCCTTTTTTATATAAGTAAATTCATCTTCCCTAGTATTTTAATCTTTCATTTTTTGCAGTGCAGATCTTTTCACTGGGTTCAAAATGGCAACTAAGCTTGGAATGGAGCTGCAACTTATGAACAATTGGAGCTATTTTGACTGACAAAAACATTCACATGGATGAAATAATCACGATTATGCAAGCACTGGATACACTAGAAATTTAACTTGAAATTTGTTATTTAGTTGAAGCTTTTATTCAACGTGATTTACAGTTGATATGATTAAGCAGGGGACAATCCCCCTGGAGCACTACTGGGTTAATTGGCCTTGTTCAAGGGCCACACAGCTGCATGAATCTTACCCAGGCTACATCCTGCCCCCTCCTGCACTCAAAACATTGCAATCACCTGCCTTTTTTATTTTATCCCCAAAAACTGACACGTGAATTGTCAACAAATAGATAAATGGCATACCATTTTGCAAGATGCCATGGTATCCATTTTGTGGCCCATATCTGGATGATGGCCTGTTGAAAAGAAAAAAAAAAACTCCATGCAGATTTATCTTATTACAACAAGGGACTCTATTTCTCTAGAACAATCTGGAAAGGCGTACTGCTACCTTCAAAAATTAATGGATATAGGTGCAAGACCAATAGGACAAATAAAAAAGTTACCAGATTACTTGGATAATTTTCAAGGGTAGGGATTGCTCAGCAAATAACAATCGATATTAAAGCTCGAATCAGTAATGTTATATTCCTTTTAAATGACTGGTTTTCTTCCTTAGACAGCTACCCCCTACCCTTCTCAAAGCATCCTGGAAGGGGTGATCTAAAGTTAAACCATGCTGATCCTCTCCGTGATTTCAGTAGGGTACCAATCAAAAACCAGAATCGGTATCTTCAGCTTGTGTGAAGGAAAAAAGAATTTGAATTTGGTTGCCTTCCACCTGTCAATTTCCATCTTACACAAATGGAGCAGTGCGCCATTTGCATTTGCCTTTTTGAGTGTGGGTATGTGTGACCGTTTAAAGATAGCTTTAATAGAGTTGATCCATTCTTTGGGCTAGAAAAATTCACCGGTATCACCCAACAATCCCATTTGGTTGACTTACACTCTCACTCTCATGCTGTCCTCGTCAGTTGATTCGATGCCTCTCCCTTTTGCAAACTTGTGTATTTTTTTTCTTGCCTTTTCATATGTGTCTACAGCATGTTTGGACAGAGAAGACATGAATCATGTTATTGCAAGAGCAATGAGGAAGATGCTGCACAAAAATGAAATTATTATTATTATTCATTTATTGTATAACAGTTCGTTCCAACCTTGGACTGTGATTGGCAGAGGGACAAGTAGTGCCATTACCTCATGATGAGACACAAGCTAGCAAAAAAAATCATAACCTAGCAACACTTCAGAAACGCTGTTCAGTCTTTAAAATGGCAGTTTTTAAAAAGTAGAATTTTCATTCATTGGGTTTTACTCAAATTTATAAATGTGTTGGTAAAACTGTTGTATATTTGCAATAATACACCTGACGTTGGGTCATTCCATACTACATGGTCAGTGGGAATTTGGCTACATCCAAAAAAATATTGATTTCAAGTCCTTACAGGGTTGGCATCATCCAAGTTCCCAACTTTCCAAAAATCTGACCATTTGGCATGAAATTACCCAGTTCCACTTTACCATGAAGTTGGTACTGCTGTGCTGATCTACAGCACTTGGTCTTATCTCACAGTACGGTGCTCCTTATGTATTATTGCATGATAATATTATTATTATTATGAACTACTTACCGTATTGGCTGATCCACTGTACTTCAAATTCACTCCATTCCTCATCAGGCATTGCTTGCAATTCAACTGCTTTCTTACATTTTTCAGTATTCTTATATGGTGGCCAAAATGACACTTTTTTATCTGAACTCAGCCAGTTGCTTGCGATGATTTCGGTTTCGTTTGTTTCCGTAAAAATCACAATCGAATACATCTAATATTTAACAAGATAAGAACAAATGAAGATAAGATGAATGTGATATGATCAATTTGGTAAGAGGAGCCAGAATATTTTAGAAAATACTAATCTTTCACTGTGTGGAGTAAAGGGTATGACACAAACCCATCTTTGTGTGGCAACAAAACAACTTTACACATTGGGTGATCTGTAGGGACTGTGATCAGGACTGTTCCTAGGTTTTTTTACGAATGCTATATTCAGCTTCATTGAATCTACAGGATAGTTGAAAAAAGCTGACTTACTTTGAAACTTGAGGCAAATTAAATATGCGGTGCTTCCAAGCGATACAATATTTTTGACAATGAAAATGTCACCATTCGCCATAATGGCATTGTCACCTGTGCTAATAGAGACTCGCATCCCAGTTAGTTCATATTGTTTGTACTGCCTTGCCTGTCGTGAGAATTAATTCATACTAGGTGGCAAAGGCCCTTCTCTGTGCTGATTTTTGCACCCAATTTTTGATCTGACTACTCCACCTTTCCTAAAATAGTCCTGTCTCTCAGAAATCCTCCTTACGACTTGCTGCAGAGGATTTTTTGTACCTCGTATGGTCTTTTTCAGTGCCTGTAGAAAATTCTCAAATGGGAATGCTGAGAAAGAATGAAGTGCCCCAAACTGCCTGGCATCACTGGCTAAATGGACTAATCCATGAATGTTATACACCACATAATTCCCATAAATTGACTTGAAATTCTGAGCATATATGACCAATAATTGCCCAGCAAAGTCGCAGAACTTAGAGCATAGGTGGGGACAGCATAAAATGGTGATTGCAACATGCAGAATAAGAAAGTTATGATATAACTCTTCAGGCATATGCCCCCATAAGGCTACAGGCCCTGTGTAAAGTAGAAAATTCCTGAATTCAGTGGCCTTCCACCTGTCCATTTCTAAAAGGGATCTCCCCTTTCGCACAAACTTTCTTGGCATGTGCACCATGAAACTCAGAATGCGTGCTGATATCAGCTGTATCTGTTGCATCCCTAGTCGAGTGGGAAGAGGACCCTTTGTCCAAAGTTTCATTAATGTTTTCATCACCCCCAAGCAAACAAGATGCATGAAATCCAGTGGAAACTGAGAGACCATGCCCACCATCCCCTGAAGGACACTCACACCTCTATGGTGGTGTTCATCAGACTGCATGATGAAAGTCTCATCAGTTCTTAAAGGGGCAGCAGTATCTGGGAATGTCATTCGGTTGTGCTCCCAGACAGTCCCCAGGGATTTCTGCGGTCAAAAAAATGAAATTCCGCGGAAAATCTCACCAAATTCTGCGGTCAAAAAAGCTAAATTCTGCGGTTATTCTGCAAGAAATAGTCAATTCTGCAAAAATTCTGCGGTAGCCTTTTGCAACTAAGTATAACCCTCATTCATTCAAAAATCAAAGAAGTTTACCTTTACTTTTAGTATTAAAGAATCTCTTGAAACAAAGTAGGAAGACACTAAAATCTGTTGCACAATTATTGCTCTTGATGTTTAATTCTTGAATGATTCATAACAAAAACTTGCCTTAAACGTAAAGACTTTTATTATTAATATCAAAAAAGCGAGACAAAGTGGGTGAAATCACCTAGATTTCACCTAGAAATCACCTAGAAAATGAAAAGAAGATGAAAATAAATAGATGAACATAAAAGGATGATGAAAATACCTGTCATATGAATTTACTTTTTACCACATGTATAAATTACGTGTCAGTACTGTCTGGGACACTGGCAGCAAAACGGAGGCAGTGCCAGGTCCGCAAGAGCTGCTCACAAATTAAGACGCTCGTCACCTGCTGCAGATACTTCTGACCCATCTGTGGGAATTTTAGCTCCTACCTGTTGTTTTCTAATTCCGTGTCATTGCTCCGATTAATTATTTCATAGTAAATAGGCTACGATATTCCATATGGTTATGCTGTTAGGCTATAAATGTTGAATCCGAATGTGTATTAATCAAAATAGATGTTTTTAATTGTTGTTTTGTCCTTCTGAATTGTTTAATTATTTCTTTACCCAAAAATATCGTTGTAGTTAAATGTTTACAATAAAGCTGCTTAAACACTGGACGCGAACGAATTTTTCGCGCGACAGATCACATTAAAAAGTCAATGCAAAGACGCGAATCCGCGCGAAACGGGTATTTGCGTCTTTGCATTGAATTTGAATGTAATCTGTCTTGCGAAAAATACGTTTCGCGTCCAGTGTGAAAGCAGCTTAATTCACGTTAATAATATACAATTCTTTTGCCTAAATATTCATAAATGTATTATTAAACCAGTAAAAACGTAATGCTGGTGTTGTTTCGTTCTTTTGAGAATCTTTTGAGGTGCTCAGAGAGTCGGATTAGAATGCTTTGAACCGAGCGGTCCAAACGACCGTTCATGGTGATAAAATGGTTGTGATAAAATTCCGGCGCTTCTAGTGTTAAAACATAAAACTATTAATAAAAAAAAAGACTGTCATTACTGGTGTGCCATAGCAACTGATCGAATTCATAAAACTTAGGCTATTAGTCTAGGCCTAAATATTGCTGATTTTTTTTTTTTTTTTAAGAAAGATTAGGACTGACGTGAAGGCAGTTCGTTATCTCGATCCGCTCACACGCTAACTTTGTCTTGTTGTGCATTGTTGTGGAGATGGTTTTTTGCTTTTGGCTGGTAGACCTACTCTGTTCTTGTTCTTGAATTCATCTTTTGTGTTTTGCTGATTTGGCATGGTCCTCGACTGTCGATTTTCTAATATGGTCTGTTAGAGACCACATTAAAGGGCCGACAAAAGAGCTTTCCGCCGTCCTCATAACAGAAGGAAAACTGACTGGCCGTAGTATAGGCAGTCTTGCCAACTGCTGGCTTGGATCTCTCAAGAAATCGCTTCATTTTTAAACTTTCATACAGAATACGCCACGCAACCTAGGCAAAGAACGTCGATTTGTCGCCAACGAGGCCATCACTGCCTGGCGGTCAGGTTCACGCCTGAGTTCACGCCTGCGAGATGCGCCGCGGTAACAGATGTTTGTGAGTTGACAAAATCATGGTTTTTTCACCAGCTTGTGTCGGCAGAATTTGAAATTCCGCGGCAAAATCAGTGAATTCCGCGGTTTCCGCGGTGAAGTGTGGATTCCGCGGAAAACGCCGCGATCGCGGAATCGCGGAATTCCCCGGGGACTGCTCCCAGATACCCTCTTGAGTGCATTTCTCACAACCATGGTATGAATTGTGGGCCTTTATATTTTTAACAAAGGCCCTGGCCGGGGCATCACACACAAACTTTGAAATGTGGACTTTTAACACCCTACCCTTCACAACGAGACCCTCATTCAGCAGCCTTTCCAGTTCTACAGCAAATCCTTGCAAGTAATTATTTACATTCATGGGTTTCTTTTTTCCCAGTAACAAACTGATTACAAAGGGGGGCTTACTCTCATCTTCCTCAACAATTCCAAGTATGGGCCAGAGTTGCTCACAGCTATTCTTAAATAATGGTAGGCCATCTATGTTAAATTGTAATGTCACACAATTTGGCAAAGATTCCATGGCTTCTAAAACAGTGCTTACACCTTTTTCAATTCCAAAACTGTACATGGTGCCACCTGCAATCTCTTCAACTGTGTACTTAGTGGGAGTACCTAAAAGAGTGCGCGCATCTTTAGGGAGGCTTGGGAAGTATTTTTTCAATATCCCCAACAAACTGTTAACATGACAAAGGGGTGTGTTGCTTATGGCAGCCCATTCCTTTTGCTCATCTCTTAGGGAAGGAGAGGCTACCTCATCATCAGACGCTTCATCACTGGACTCACAATCTGATATCCTGCCTATGTTGGACTCTGAATCAGAATAGTCAAAATCACTGCTGTCAGCATCACCATCAAATTCACCATTATAGTAAGACTGTTTCTGAAATTGCGTTTCTGCATTGTAATTTTCGCATTGTGGATCCACCTCTATGTAACTCTCCGACAGTGTGTTTTCTGTTATTGGTCTTGAGTAATCAATCAAAATGTTACTCAGCTGCTCTTGAACCAGTCTTTTTGCGTGGCGTTTAATAGTTCTTTCCGAGTAGTTTTTCCGCCATAAGTTAGTGCGGGCAACATTTGCTTGAAAATTTCTGAAAGCCTAAAAGTTTGAATTTTTTTTTTAATGACGGCACAGCTAGGCGGTGATGCCGCTTGCTAAGATTACTGCCAAGCCACAAGCTCGCCAAAGCAAGTCGACACTCGGCAGTCAACGAAAATCAAAACAATAGCCTATGAGAAATAATAAATACCTAACAGATTGTTGTCCCAAGTTTCTAATTATTATAAGTAGGTTATATAATATTTATACACAAATCACTAAGAAATAATTCTCATTAAAATTCATATGATAAGCAACGCAATCTGGCTGAGTATTACCTTAGCTGACAGCGGAGAGAACTCGTTAGCCAACGTCGTTTAACGGAATTTGTTGGCTCGCGCAAACAGCTAGTTGTGTCGTCGCGCCCTTAAAAGTTGGCACGTGGCCCCTCTGATTTTCGTCTAAATGTGAACACGTTGTGGCATTTGTAGCTACAATAAGAGATTCTGAGTACTTCATAGGATAGGCGAGAAGCACAGCAAAATCAGTATTCCGGTGAAAAAGCGAATTGATATCAGAATCGTGTTCGTGAGGGTCATAACCCATTCAGTTACAAGATTGAAATCGCTGCATAAATCTGTGAAATGTTATCGACTATGGATATGCCAATTCGTCATCTATCAGAAATTGTAAGGTTAAATTGAAAACTCACCATAATATTGGAGTTCCAAGTGAAGCTCACGCGTGTTCTTCGTTGGTTTACAGGGCGGAGATCGCAGCAGACCAGTTGCAATCACCTCTGTGTTCCGCTGTTCTTAAGTATCTTGCCGAATGAAACGGTATCCGAAATGAGGTCGACACATTTTTTTCACGGTCGCTGTGATATGACGTATTATAATTTAGTTTCTGTTGTAAAAGCCCACACAGCTCGACCAACGACGGAGGAGCCAGGGGCGAAGGTTTACGCGTGTAGATCCAGCTGTTATGAGGCGATGGAACGTGTCAATTAAATCTTTTATGCCTGTGTCCCGCCTTGGACCCAGTTTGAGACTTACCTGAGGTGTTCTCAATAGTTCTCCGTTCAAAAACGGGGCTATGCCGAAATCACGGAATCATCTAACTTAATGTCGTGCTGCGAATAATCCCAGGTGCACATTGGGACA
The DNA here is from genome assembly GCA_029721435.1 of Gymnothorax reevesii. Classification (NCBI taxonomy): domain Eukaryota; kingdom Metazoa; phylum Chordata; class Actinopteri; order Anguilliformes; family Muraenidae; genus Gymnothorax; species Gymnothorax reevesii. The sequence continues at coordinate 23,922,711 of CM056591.1, read as the reverse complement.
CACGCAGCAACTGAAAACGTCAGATTTATCAGTGATTTAAGCAAACTAAGCATAACGATTACAATGTTACTCTCGCTTCAAATCTGACTCCATAATAAATTTAGAATACAAGATGTAGTTATATCCTCGTTTAAATATCTGACTCCAAATTAGAATTATAATTGATAATTTAGGGAACACCTGCGTGGACTTCGGGGAGGTTATCCCCGGACTCATAAATGCAAGCCTGCGTCACTAAAATATATACCCCCGGGTTTTTAGTACTATTTCGGTTGCTTAGGTTCGTCGGTAATACCAGAGGATAAAAAGTCAGTCAGCACTATAACAGCATCTTTTGGCTTGAATTATAGCGAACCCAGATTCAATCCGCCCATGGACTCTTTCATAGGAATTTTAACAAATAACCGACTTTTCGTCCATGGGTCTTCTTCAGGCTAAAACTCCCAGAGTCGGCAAACATGAATCCTTATGGTGGTAGATCCTGGCTGCCTATCTAACTTGATTAAAACCGATGCTCATCCTAAAGCCGCTGATCAGTCAGTCCTTAGTTGAGCATACCCCTAGGTCATCCGGCGTGACGTAGCTTAAAAAGAAGGTACAGGAGTTATGAGCCACTCAAGTTTAAAGAAATAACAATAGTTTATTCACCAGGTAGGCAAGAGCTTAAATCGAACAAATCAACATAACCCAATTACAAGTTACACACAGTTTAGAAAATGAGAGAAAAGTCATACCTGGCGAAAAGGCTACATACAAATGGTCGTGCAGAAATCCGAATTACGCAACCATTAAACGAAGAATATGCACGGACCAATGTATGGGAAGTCGGATACGATCTTCCCAGACTAGGTCGTCTCTCTCAAATTTAAGGTTGGTGGCGCCTTTGATCAGGCCGCACAGATGGCCCAAATCGGAATTTAGACTTCCCCCTCCGGAGGAAATAAGAAAACATTTATTATTCAAAGGAGATAATAAAAGTTCTTAGATCAGTGCCAGGACCCTTAGAGACCGACCTCAGGGAGGGGTCCCAAAGCGCTTCGGCAAAGGGGGAGAGATGAGTGTAAATACCTCAAGAGATACCTCTGGTTAAGGACAAGTCATTGCTGGGGAACAGAAACTATGTATTCTTGAAATATCGTGGATATGAAATACAACTCATTCAACTCCTTGAATTTAGCTGAAGAGATGCATAGCAAACACGGTTACATACAGAATTATAATGATGTAATTATTATGAATTTCCTTCCCAACAGACCCATTCCCCATGAGATTCACATCACTATTACCCCAGGTATAATACAGTAATTCAGTGATGATATGAGGGCAATTAAAACAGTGTAACAGTGGGTTTTGTGTAAATTGAAACTCTTAAATCAGAACAGTTACAGTGATTAATAAAAAGGTGCGGTGACAGTGTGACCAGAAGAGGTCACTATGGCACTAATAGGGCAGAGAGCACAGGTCACACCCTGCTGTGAGAGGAATTCCTTGCAGCAACCAAGCCATGCGCTCCCTTCCCCATCTTTGAGGCGCTAAATCACCCATGCTGAAGTGTTTCGTTTCAGGCCCCTTTATCTCAGTGGTAGAATTGGGGGTGCATCTGTAGAGGATGTTTGGACCCTGATAACTTTTACTGCCCCACTGTTCCCAGCCATGCCTGACTGGAGACGAGGCCAGCTGAGGTGGAAGTATAGGTTTTTATGCCTTTATTATGCCACTATGTTAAGAACAGTGGGCAAAAGGCACTGTCCATGTTATCTCCTGGCTTCTCTCTTACACTGTGCCACTTGCTGAAACAGATTAAAGTAGGCTTACGGAATCCCGAGGCAACTGATAAAAAATGTATATATATCTCGACATTGTCTTGCAATTCATCTCAGAAATGTGCCACACATCCCATTCCTTTCCTTTATGTGGAAGACGTGTTGCAGGCTACAGGTGTATCTCAAAAAATAAGGATATCGTGCAAAAGTTCGTTTTTTTTCTTTAGTTGTGCTCAAAAAGTGAAACCTTCATACATTTGATTATTTACACATAAAGTGAAATATTTAAAACCCCTTTAAAATTTAAAATTCTGATGATTACGGCTTAAAGTTTATGAAAAACAAAAGTCCAGTATCTCAAAATATTAGAATGCCACATAATAATCGTTTAAAAAATGGATTGATAATGCAATCTACAGTAGTCTACATTCTAAAAAATGTCTTTGTTTATACACTCAATAATTGGTCGGGGCTCCGCTTGCATGAATGACTGCATCATGCATCGTGGCATGGAGGCGATCAGCCTGTGGCACTGCTGAGGTGTTATTGAGGCCTGGGGTGCTGTGATAGCGGCCCTACGTTGCAGAATTGTTGTCTATTTCCAAAAGAAATACCCATGACAAAGAGCCCTTAAATGTGTGTGGAAATCATGTGTACATAACTGAGTTGCCAGATGACTCTACCATCTTAGTCAAGAGTTCAGAACAGATCCCTCCGCTAATCAAGAAGATAACAGTTTTTTCAAGCTTTAGGTGTCATATATGACTATCCTCTGATTGATTTGTTTTAGTTTTGAGCTAAAAAGAAAGTGAAATCCCAGCTGGCTCAATCATTTTTCCCCAATTGTGGCCCAAATGTGGCGAGCTGTTTGGTTAAGTTTTGGAAGGATGTACAGCCCCTAAATGGCCCAAGTTTGAAATGTCAAAATCTAAATGAAAGTTGGCCAAACCTCACCCAAAACTCCTCTGGGAGCAAACTTCTGAAAATTTCCCATCTTTGCTCAATCTTTGGGCCTCATAAAATGATGAAAAAATGTATCAGGGTACATCATGAGACGATGTCCCCTCCCGCTCTTGACTAAGTCTTCTGGTCAACCAAACCTATGCCATCACTCAGCCAGTGGCTGGCTTTACACTGGTGCTATTCTATCTCTTATGGTAAACCAGAATCATACCACAGGTCAGCCAAAGACCTTGACCTTGCTTACCCCATCACAAAATTGCTACATGCATGCCAAACTACAGCCAGAATTATTGCTATCTGGGATACTTTGGAGTGTTAATAACAAACTTTGTATACAGTACAGTTGAGCTGAAGACTTCCATCAAAGCAACCTGGGCTTTCATAACACCTCACCAGTGCAACAGGCTGATCGCCACCATGCCACGACGCATGATGCAGTCATTCATGCAAGATGAGCCCTGACCAAGTATTGAGTGTAATACTTCAATTTACATGTAATTAATCTTAAATATATGAAAGTTGCAGTAAAAAAAATAGACTTTTTCATGATATTCAATTTTTTTGAGATGCACCTGTATTGTTTAAATGTTATCATATACCTCCAGGATCAATGGCAAAATTTAAAAATGGGCCTTGCTGAAGCGGGCAATACCCCTCAGCCCTGAAGGTCACTGCTGCAAGGTCAAAGGTCAAACTGGGACAAATCCTCAAAGGCAAACCTACCCCCCATGGTGAATCCACATATGCAATATGAACTTTCTAACCCAAGTGGTTACAGAGAAATAGCCCGGACAAAATTGGCGGACGCCCGCCCGCCCGCCGAAGGGACGACAATACCCCTTGTGCCCATGTCGAGCTGAGGGGTAAAAAGCCAATGTTACAATCATCATCCCAGGTTGGCAAGGTGTCCAAAAATTTGCCAGCGTTGCAAACATTATGCCAATGTCAGCCCGACGTTTGCAGTTTCCGAACATTTAAGGCAGAATCACACAGTCGGCGTAGGCCATCAGCACAGCTGAATGGTGGGAAAAAAAAAAAAAAAAGAGCCAAACGTCAGAGAATTTGCACTCAAGAGTGCAAGAAATCTTGTACTGGACGCAGCTCGCTATCATGCAGAGGAGCTCAGCAGACCCCAGTGGAGTGCAACGTTGGTTGGAAAGTTGCATTGATTGGCTATAGTGATCTGAGCAGTGCAGCTGAGCATTGCACAACATCGAGTAAACGTGGACAAAATTTCAACTGTAGATTTCTACTGGACTTAAGATTTCTCTGCCTACAACTCTTCTCATCACATCATCCTCCTAAAAAAATTCTCAAAATTCTACAAGACCACTTTTTTATTTCAACTTCATCATTGTGGCTGGAAAAGGAAGAGGCAGAAGCAGAAGCAAGAAGGCTGGCGGCCCTAAAGCCCCAAGAAGTGGCTAGCGGTCATCAGTGGAGCTGAGCAGACCCGAGCGGAGACCGGCGCGCCTCAGGAGATACCCTAACAAAGTCCAGCTTTCATCAACATTTTGGCCGTAACACTTAAGATTTTAAGCATGCCAATCTTGCTGCAATCTTCCAGCTCTTCTCAACTTTACCCGGTGAAGTTTCAAAACCATAACCGACCTTGACAATGTTATGCCAACGTTGGGCCAACATTGGCACGGTGGCCTAAAATTTGCAAACAATTATCAACCTTTGCAACATTATGCCAACGTTGACAAAGTTTCCAAACAGTTACCGACCTTGACAATGTTATGCCAACGTTGGGCCAACATTGGCATGGTGGCCTAAAATTTGCAAACAATTACCAACCTTGGCAAGGTTATGCCAACGTTGGGCCAACATTGACAAAGTTTCCAAACAGTTACAGACCTTGACAATGTTATGCCAACGTTGGGCCAACATTGTCTTGAGATTACCAACCAAAATCACGTTGGGCCAACGTTGGCTTGCTACCTGGGTTATGACAGTGGATGGGAAAGTGTTGATAAAAAAAAAGGTGGTGGGGGAGGTGGTGGTCTTTTTGCATAACATTTGTCATTCTTGTGGTCTGTGGAATGCACGGTCATCTTCAGCATCCTTTACAGAGATCCTCTCATCTTCAGGGAGCTGGACATTTGCTGTGACAGCCATGCTGTGCAGGATGTAGACAAACTGCCAGTCTGAGGATTCTGGAGACTCAGGGGAAAGAGCAGCCCTGGAACACAGAAGGCCATGCCAGAGGGGCCCAATGTGGAGTTCCATCTGTCTGCTATCACTGTACAAAAAAGCAGCAGGGTTATATTTGTAGTTACTGAGATATTCTTATCCAAAATGGCATGGGTGATGCCAAAATCATTATTTGCTCCTCAGTACTTTAAATTGGGATACAAGTATTAGTAGTCATTCCAATGGCAGTATTATGTATATTTTGTTCTTTTTGAAATGTTAATTGTTTAAGATGACTACTTTCAAAAACTATAATGCCCTTTTTGTGTCACAAGGTCTAGCTTAGAGGCATCCCTGTAGATATGTTGACACCGATTTGCAATGCATACATGGCGAGGCTTTTCTTGGATATTTATAGCCCAATTACTGAAAATTTAAGACCCCCACAACTCAGTAACTATTTGAGCTACAGGCCTACAATTTTGCATAGAAAGTACTTTTGTGACTATCTAGTGACATACAAATTTATGACTAATTTGAAAATTGTGTGGCAACCACCATCTGGTGAAACCACACGGAATGACCCAGTGGCCCAGTGAGAGGATGGCCAATGTTGAGGGGTCCTGCGTGTGGGTGCCCAATGTTGGGGGGCCCTGGGAATCAAACTGCAAGGGGCAAGGCGTAAATGGGCTTAGAGGAAGTGGGCAGAGGGGGGAAGGCACTCATGTTAGGGCATTGTGCATGAAACAGATACCTATACCCCTGGGACTCCCGACAGGATTTCTGGGCTTAGCATGGACAAAACACTCCTCAGGAGTAAGAGGAGGCAGACAGACCGGAGCTTCCACCACCAATCCTCTGTAGTGCGCTCCTAAGAACTGCTGCTCTCCTTAGTAATGTCTAGCTGGCAATCCCTTCATAACCCCCCCCCCCCAAAATCCACTGCGCTGCATCTTCATCCGAGGTCATCAGAATATATTTTTTCTGTGGTCTTATGCAATTTTTTGTTGTTTTACTCAATTAAATAATTTTTAAGTTAGGAAAAAGAAATAAAAATGTTTACTTTTTATATTCCATTGTCTGTGTGTGTGTGTATTTTTACGCCCATAAATAAGGTGGGTGACCTTAAATAAATATTTACCACGTATATCAAAGGAGACAACGTGACACACAAATCTTCTAAATTTAATGATCACTTGTTCATCGGAGCACGCTTGCCATTAATAAAAGGACTGCGTCAGAAAAAAAAGCCTTCACTTTATTGGAGCCGATCCTTCAATGTGTGGTTTCAGAAAATTGTCAAGACACGAGCTCTATCCACTACACCACAGAGATTTCAGTGAGTGAAAGAGCTTAGTATATATATTGACCTATTTAGAATGTTAATGGTTAATGAATTTAAAAATTTCGCTGGTGGAGCTCATCTCTTTAAATGCACTAAAATGGCAAATCGTTAGATTTTTTTTCCTTCCAAAGAATGATTGCCGAAAGTCTCTTCATTTAAATGGTAAATTGTATTGTAGCAAGTTTTTATATAATCACAAAATAATATTCCAAAATGACAAATTAGTATTGTATTTTCGATCACAACTGCCGTATCTAGGCATAAATGCCAAGTTTTTAAGCTTCCCGCGGTGAAAATCAGACCGGAGTGCTCCTGGAAACATTGTTGTTCGAGCGACAATCGCTCCAACTATCATGGTTCAAACTACTGTCAGGCCTACCAAAGAAAACGTAGCCTCAGCACACAAAAACTTTGAAATGCCTACATTAATCGCGGAAATAGCAACAGAAAAATTATACCCCGCTACCGAAACTGCAAAAACCGCAACATAAACTGTTGACTCGTAGCATAAGACTATGAAACTGCAACATCTTCATTCGCATCCGTCTTTGCCATTTATTGCGCTTGCGCGTACCGGCCCAGGCTGCTTTCAGAGATAGCGGAATCAGGCGTGTCTCCTTCGGTTGGTAAGTAAAACTTCCAAATATGACGTTATTGTTAATGCAGATGTTTAACAATGAATTGTAAGACGTAGCTGTTACATCCACATTCTCGTAAATTCGCTTATTTTAGCATGTCACCCTGCCGAAAATGAACGATGCACTGTCGATTTCGCTAAAGTCTTAGAGTTGCCAACTTGACGACTTTCTCGCTTAATCTGGCGACTTTCCAAATCGGGATTGTTTGAGAAAGTCGAGAAAGTCGTCAAGTTGGCAACTCTAAGACTATAGCGAAATCGACAGTGCATCGTTCATTTTCGGCAGGGTGACATGCTAAAATAAGCGAATTTACGAGAATGTGGATGTAACAGCTACGTCTTACAATTCATTGTTAAACATCTGCATTAACAATAACGTCATATTTGGAAGTTTTACTTACCAACCGAAGGAGACACGCCTGATTCCGCTATCTCTGAAAGCAGCCTGGGCCGGTACGCGCAAGCGCAGTAAATGGCAAAGACGGATGCGATAGAAGATGTTGCAGTTTCATAGTCTTATGCTAAGAGTCAACAGTTTATGTTGTGGTTTTTGCAGTTTCGGTAGCGGGGTATTATTTTTCAGTTGCTATTTCCGCGATTAATGTAGGCATTTCAAAGTTTTTGTGTGCTGAGGCTACGTTTTCTTTTGTAGGCCTGACTGTGGTACGACGGTTTTGGGAAACAGTCGTTGCTCTGACGTTTGTTGGTTTAACGATGCATCGTACCATGTTAGTTCAAAGCTAACCTCCGTCGTTGTTTGGGAAACGCACCCCAGGGCAGTCTGTCACGAAAATGAAAAAGAGAAGTGGCGATCTGCGTTAGCGATTTAATTATGTGACAGATATCGCATCTGCTTCTTGGAAAAAGAAAAAGCATTTCCGAGAATGTATTTGCTTTATTAGATTAGCATTTTCAGTGCCTACTCGGACTTGAAAATGCAAACGCTAAGTGGAGGATTACTTTATCATTTCGTGATGATACAATTATATGCGTGCTTTTCGAAAACGAAAAAGCATTTCCGAGAATGTATATTTGCTTTATACGATTTTCATTTTCGTTTTGTTAGTGATTTTGCAGGGCACTTCTCGAAAATGCAAATGTAAATGAGCAATGTATTTTCTTTTTCCAATTGTTATAAAAATTGCACGCATGGACTTGAGAATGAAAATGCAAAGTGGAAGATTACATTTGCATTTTCATTATGATACAAATAATGCGCTTGTATCTTTAAAATGAAAATGCATTTCTGACATTGCATTTTCATTTTAATTTTGTTAACTATATGCTTCCATAATATCAGTGTCCCTGTAAAGTCCCATATACTTGTTGAGCAGCAGTAGCCTACTTGTCAGCCATACTTAATAGAGTAAATGAGTTTGATTAGAATTTCATTTATAACTTATCGGGGTTTTTTCACTTTAAAGCACCAATTGAATGTTTCAATAGTGTTTTAATATACAAGCTCCAATAGAAAATGTAAATAAAATAACCATATTTTTGTCACATTTTGCCGATGAACCGGACTGGTATTAAGCTATCAGCTACTGAAAAAGTGCACGAGTTTAGAACAGCTTCATCAGGAATAAAAATGCAGGACAGAGTCTCAATTTGCAGGATGCTGGGAAAGAGACGGAAAAGCTGTGGGGTACAACGCAACGCGGGACACATGGTCACCATATTCGCAGACTATTCACAGACTGTTCTTCGATTAGTTGCCAGCTGTTGTCCAAATAGACGCCATATACACCAAAAATTATGCTGACTGTTCACTGGAATTTGACATCTGTTTGTGAACTGTTCATCAACTACTCACCAAAATATCACCAAAAAGTCGCAAGAAAGTCGTAAACAAATCGCCAATTAGTATCCCACCCACTGGGGAGTACTTGGTGAATAGTTCATGACTCTAGGATCGCCAGAAAGTTGTCAAAAAGTGGCAAATCACTTGTCCCGCGTTCGCCAAACATTCGTCGCTCATTGAGATACTAAAAGTAGACATATTGATTTGAAACTTCTCAAAAAATTGTTGTATTTTGTGTCATCCGAAAGAGTATGCAATATACTCTATCAAACTCAACACTTTTCACCCAGAAAATAATGATAGTGGAATAGAGTAATCATGGATGTTAAAGGAGCTTTTAGCTACCCCCAATATTGCCCTTGAACAGCACTGTGAATCGGGCCAAGACCTGTGATGTCACTTGTGGGATCAATCCTGAAACAAAGGCTATTGTACGTATAATTTACATTGCGTCAAAATCCACTCAAAATTTTTGCTGAACTTGAACATTGAAGTTGAAGAGGATGATTCCAGTGCAAGTTCAGCAACTAATGACGGTAAAGGTGGAGGGGTAGGAGAGATTGAAAGTGAAAAAGAAATCGGTGATGATACCGATGCAGCTGAACGCCAAGAGCTACACCAAGCGTACCAGCATGCACCGGAGCCTTAGGCACGGGCCAGTGAAGCTCTGGGGTGCATTTCCCAAAAGCGTAGTTGCTAACCTACTCAGTTGGAATCATTGACTGGATGTAGTTGAACTGGCTATGTAAGTTGCTACTGTAGCTAGCAACTATGTTTTTGGAAAACCCACTCATGAGCAAAGGCGGCGGGAACCTGAACATGTACAAGCTTAGAATTTTATTGATGAGTGCCTGGCTGGCTACCAGGAAGCCCTTAGGATAACGATGCTATATATCCTACAATCCGAAACCGGCAGTCCCTTCCAATCTATTTCCCTGCACTGCAAAGCAAATTGTGCGCTGCTCTGAAAAGGCTACCAGGTATGGGCGTGACCTAGGCTTCAACCTATGTCGTGGTGCTCAGTGCTACTCCGCTAAGTGGCACCTCATCCAGGTGAGCTAAACCAGTAGCCTAAAAATTGCATACTTTTTGACATTAATAAATCTATTCTGCTCGAAATATGAAAACGAAACTTGACCAAGGAATGAACCAATTACGACAGGCAGACAACTGTTGACACACTTTACTGTGTGTCCCCGTTTCCCACGAGTTATGCCATCAGAAAGGGGATATTTTCGCTTGGTTTTTTTGGGGATGTGAGCAAGCTGAAAGGGTGTTTGAAATGCCTCTTTTATTCCCTTCCTGTTTGGGTGAGCATCGCACCCAGAAAGTATTCTATTCATCATATCCATGATATTCGCTATTAGCTTTCAGTTGAGGTATAATTTGCCCATATTTTGATTTCTCAAAAGTGTACTACCCATATATTTCTAGCTTACAGTTTAGTTGAAAGTACACTGTAAAGTATTCTTTCAGTAAATACTTTTTAAATAGTTTTTATTGTAAGTATATCTGGGTATTTTTCAAGTGAACTTCATACTGCACTTACAGTTTACTACCAATATATCAAGGGCTGACTGCAATAAACAGTTAAGTCCAATGTAAAACATCTGGACATAACTGTTATTATTATTATTGCAGTCATCCCTCGATATTATTTTTGTACTTTACAGAATCCTCTCAGTTTACAATTTAGCTTTTATACTTTAATATACCCTTTACTACAAAACCCAAAACCAGTGAAGTTGGCACGTTATGTAAATCGTAGATAAAACAGAATACAATGATTTGCAAATCCTTTTCAACTTATATTCAATTGAATACACTGCAAAGACAAGATGTTTAATGTTCAAACTGAGAAACTTAACACATTGCAAAAAAGTTGGCACAGGGGCCTTTTTACCACTGTGTTACATCGCCTTTCCTTTTAACGACACTCAGTAAACGTTTGGGAACTGAGGAGACCAATTTTTGAAGCTTTTCAGGTGGAACTCTTTCCCATTCTTGCTTGATGTACAGCTTAAGTTGTTCAACAGTCTGGGGTCTCCGTTGTCGTATTTTATGCTTCATAATGCGCCACACATTTTCAACGGGAGACAGGTCTGCACTACAGGCAGTCTAGTACCCGGACTCTTTTACTTCGGAGCCATGCTGTTGTAACACGTGCAGAATGTGGCTTGGCATTGTCTTGCTGAAATAAGCAGGGGCGTCCATGAAAAAGACGTTGCTTGGATGGCAACATAAGTTGCTCCAAAACCTGCATGTACCTTTCAGCATTAATGGTGTCTTCACATATGTGTAAGTTGCCCATGCCTTGGGCACTAATACACCCCCATACCATCACAGATGCTGGCTTTTGAACTTTGCGCCTATAACAGTCCAGATGGTTCTTTTCCTCTTTGGTCCGGAGGACACGACGTCCACAGTTTCCAAAAACAATTTGAAATGTGGACTCGTCAGACCACAGAACACTTTTCTGCTTTGCATCAGTCCATCTAAGATGAGATAGGGCCCAGCGAAGCCGGCGGCGTTTCTGGGTGCTGTTGATAAATGGCTTTCGCTTTGCATTGTAGAGTTTTAACTTACACTTGCAGATGTAGCGACGAACTGTAGTTACTGACAGTGGTTTTCTGAAGTGTTCCTGAGCCCATGTGGTGATGTCCTTTACACACTGATGTCGGTTTTCGATGCAGTACCGCCTGAGGGATCGAAGGTCACAGGCATTCAATGTTGGTTTTCGGCTTGTCGCTTACGTGCAGTGATTTCTCCAGATTCTCTGAACCTTTTGACGATATTACGGACCATAGATGATGAAATCCCTAAATTTCTTGCAATAGCTTGTTGAGGAATGTTGTTTGTTGTAATGTTGTAAACTGTTCGACAATCAGCTCTCGCATTTCTTCACTAAGTGGTGACCCTCGCCCCATCCTTGTTTGTGAATGACTGAGCATTTCAGGGAAGCTGCATTTATACCCAATCATGGCACCCACCTGTTCCCAATTAGCCCGTTCACCTTTGGGATGTTCCAAATAAGTGTTTGATGAGCATTCCTCAACTCTGTCAGTCTTTTTTGCCACTTGTGCCAGCTTTTTTGAAACATGTTGCAGGCATCAAATTCCAAATGAGCTAATATTTGCAAAGTTTACCTGTTCAAACATTAAGTAACTTGTCTTTGTAGTGTATTCAATTGAATATAGGTTGAAAAGGATTTGCAAATCATTGTATTTTGTTTTTATTTACGATTTACACAACGTGCCAACTTCAATGGTTTTGGGTTTTGTATAAGTAGATGTGAAGCTAAACTGTGTAAACTACCAGAGGACTACTTAATAATTTTATGACTTAAGATACATACCTCAGTTTATGACAGAGTATTAAAGCTAGGCATCGGGGGTAGGAAAATGAGAGGTGGAAGTTGTTTTTAAATCATACATTTTGATAATGAAGTCAAAATGTTGAGACTAGAGTGGACATTCTACCTTCATTCTCAAAATGGTAGTTCAGCTTTCTTCTTAATATTTCAACTTTAATATTGAAATGCAAAAATCTTCCTCTGATTTTTTTTGTCTAATATCAGACACTAATACTGGAAGGACTTTAATCTCAACAGTTCGGCTTTATCTCAAAATTCTGACTTTATTCTTGAAAGGAAATTCTTCTTAACTTCCTCCCTTCGTTGCTGTTTTTTTTCCCTCTATGCCAAACCCAAATACAAAATTTGAAAAGGATCTATAAAATAATTTTTGAGTTATCGCGTTAACATCAAGGATCTGTAGTGGATACGGAGGACGGGGAAAATAGATATTAGTTGCAACAGTGCCCTCCAGAATTACTGGCCCCCTAAAAAATATAAGCAAAACAGGCAGTGTAAAAAATTTATCCCGTTGGTTTTTAACTTAAAATATTCCCAAAAATTCTCCCTTAATTGACAGAAGAAAAATTTTTCTCCAAAATGTGTTCCAGTATTATGGGCATCCCTGGAAAGTCCCGTGATTTAAATCTAACTGAATTATATTTCCAACCACATTTAACACTCAATTCACTGGTTCAATCAAGAACTCTTTTTTTCCCTTTTCTTTTATTGTGAAAGAAAACAGAGTACATAAAGAGACATGTAGAACATGAAGAAACAACAATCAGTGATTGTGGATGCGTGGGTGTCTGCAGAGTACGTAATGAGGAACAAATATAAATGTTAGGGAGAGACATTACAATAGTAGTAATAATAATAATAATAGTGATAATAATAAATAATAATGATAAAAATAGTAATAATAGTAATGGTAATAATAATAATAATAATAATAACAACCATAAAAGCAGTAATTATCAATAACATCATTGTCATCATAGGCATTGGAGAGAGGGGGCAAAAGAGAGAATATACAGACCAATAAATAAGATAAGCAAATAAAAGAAAGATAAATTAACAGTAACAATAATAATAATAATAACAGATTATAATAATAGTAATAATTAAGAACTCTTAAGTGGTCAGCTCAATCAGAGAACTCAATCAGGCGAAGAAAGCTGCCAAAACGAGGACACATTGGAGAACCCTAGTGGATGCCCTATGTTCCAAAGGGAACGAAGATGAATACGTCAAGTGGTCAACCCAGACATCCTGTAGTAATATGGTATAAATATGAGGTGACATTGGCCTGATTACTTTAGACGAGAGAACACAGTGATGACCTGCGATGAAAAGTTGTTGAGTCGCATAAATTAGGAAATGGACATCAGAAAATCTTTGAACACTATTAGGGCAATAATTGGCTGCGCTCCTGAGCCAATCCCTCTAGAGAGGTGCCTTGGATCCCAGTCCCATTGGGATGAATCAACCTCTGGCTTGATTACCTACTTGCGCACCAGGCCCTTGGCTAAATGGAGAGACACAAGTTAGCTTGCAGCAGAGCATTCACAGCTGCCGTGCACTCCGGATGAGCTGCAGGCCGTCTGCCCTGCGCTCAGGCCCCTGCCCTCTTTTAACCCGCCCTGGTGACGAGCTGCAATGAGCAGCTGATGTGCCCTCTTTACCAATTTCCTCAGGGGTTTGGTGCTGTCCTTGGTGCTACAGCCAACTTGCGGTGCCGGTCCAGGGTGCTGAACGTCTGAGGAGAACAGTTGGAAAATACTCCTCATTTAAAACTTAACCCTTTTTCCAGTATTGCTTCCCCGTGCCCCGTGATTCAGCCCACGTGGGACCCCCCCTATAGGGAGGGGTGCCACAGTATATATATACAACATTGTGCTCCTGAGCAAATGCATCTGAAGCAGTGATTCCCCAATCTCACCTCCGGCACAGCAAGCCAAGTCCAAGCCAAGCCAAGTCCAAACCTCTCCTGGAGTGCCACATTCCCTGCATGCGTAAGGCCTCTCTCTGCTCCAGCACAGGTGATTCAAATTACTATGTTGTTATAAACCCTTGAAACTGCTTGATTATGAGCAGATAATTTGAATTACCAGAGCTGGAGCAAGGAGAGATCGAAAAAATTCATGTTAAAGGGCATCTAAGGTCGATTCTCAGACAGGATGTTGAACGCCCAACGTTTACAAACAAATCACTTGCTTATGTTGACATCTTGCATTGTCACATGACCTATTTCATTCACATAAACCAATGTTTTGTGTACATGCATAGATAATCCTTCCATTTAAGTTCTTTTGCGCAGATGCGGCTCGCTGATTGACCAATAAACAAAAACAATGAGAATCGACTTTAGAAGCCCTTTTAGAACTCAAGCAAAAGTTTAGGAAACACTGACCTAAATGCGTAGATGGATTTAATTTTTATCGAAGTCATCCAGCACCAGACCGCACAATCCGTTTTGAAATTTTATTACCTCCGCCAAACGAAGTTGGCAGGAGGTAATGTGATCGCCGGTGTTTGTTTGTCTGTCTGTTTGTTTGCAAGATAACTCAAAAACTAATGAGCCGATAAGACAAGGAACAATTGATTAAACAAAGTACAGCAGAGATATACGCCAAAGTTCAAGATTTCAAGTCTTTCCAATGGGCCGGAGTTCCAATAACCGTGTTTTTGGGTTTTGCTTCCACCTGGCCGAGGTCTGCACTCTCTAAGTGCTTTTCTAGTTGAAAATGTGATGGGGGGGATGGAGGTGCTTGGACATTTGAGGCTAAACCAAAATAAAATGGGCAAGAGGCGAGAGACGTCTTCAGCATTTCAGCCGCTCAGCACAGACCCAGCAAACAGGTATCCTCCACAAAATGTTCCCTGAATGTTCCCTGGGGATTATTTTTTGGAAACTTTTGTCCTCTAAACATTCATGAAGGTTTTCCAAAGCTCTAGAGAACCTCCATGGAACGTCTTTTAAAGGTTCTACGAAAATATTCGAGCTAGAAATGGTTTTTACACGTAAAAACAGATGTCTCCCCCTTCCCCTATTTCACATTTTAGAGTTATGGTCCGGAAACGAGTCCCACCCTTCAATATGCCTAAGTCCAAACTGTTGCCATGGAAACAGAAAAAATAAAATTCAAAAGCAGTTCAAACCCTCAAAAGGCACATTTACATGTTATGGAGAGATTCTATATCAAATTTGGTGAGAATCGGTCGAACAGTTTCAAAAAATGGGAACGCCGACGCCAACGAGAATTCAGGCAAAAACAGTATGTCTCACCCCAAGGAATGGGGAGACATCAAAAATGGTTCAGAAAGCCTTTATCGAATGTTCATAGGACATTCTCCATTGTTTTTTTTTTTTTTTAAATAACCTCTGGGTAACTTTCAGGGAACATTTCCTGAAGGTTACCTGTTTGCTGGGGAGATTAAAAATGACACCAATACTTTCAAAGCCTTAAAGGTCTTCTACCCTGTCACCAGGTGCACAGCCAATTACAACCCCAATTCTGAAATAGTTGGGACAAATTGTAAATTGTGAATAAAATCAAAAGGCAATGACTTTCAAATCACACCAGCCAGTATTTAATTCACAGTAAAACAGAGATAACATAGCGTTGTAGTTATTACAAGCCATATCAAAATCTTTCCCCTCTTGATGTCACATGGGGAAGTAACCAACCAGAGTCAAGAGGAACTGATCAACTTCAGTCAAGCAGTCAATCAGATTTCATTATTTAGGGTGGTCACTCCCCCTTGTGATGTCAGGAAGGGGAGACTTTGAACTGGCTCATAATCGGTAATTAGCTGTACACCTGGTGGCATAATAGAGGACCTTTAAAACAACCGGGGCCTTTTTTCCCCTTTTTCTTTTATGTATGTACAATAATTTCTTCCTTCTTTTCTTTTTACTTATTTTATTTATTTATTTTTTCAAACTACAAAACACACTTGCGCACACGCACCGCTGTTATGTATGAGTATTTTTTGTGCAGCATTATATTTCATTTGTAAATGAAGATTTGTTACATGCTGTTTTGCTGCCTTGCTGGTCAGCTATATTTATTTTGTTCATTTGGCACCCTCTGGGGGCGTGTCTGTCAAACATAACCTGATGTAATATCTCACCTCTATGTATAGGACTAGTGCTTTCTAGAAGCTTCTGGCACCTTCCTGCCTGGAAGGTGCGGAATTTCCCTGGAATCCTGTGGATCTTTCCAGAAGGTTGCTAGTCTATATAAATGCTGTGATTTTAAGCACAGGAGAGCAGACAGCAGAGGAGAGCAGAGCAGCAGCAGAGTTTTGATTTGGCAACAGAGTTAATTGGTGGCATTGGAGTGTTATTAGGAATTAAATAGTGGATATTTCTTGAAGAACTTTTTTTTTTATTGAAAAATAAATTTGTTTTAGTTTTCTTTGTTGTGATTTTTTCCAAGTCATAACAAATTGGAGGTTCCACCGAGATTGGATTCACCAAAGATTATTATTTTAAATCTTGCGACTAGTTAAAAAACCAGCAATCATGACCTTTGATGTGGAAGGTTTTTTGAAAACTCCAACCCAGGAATTAATTGTGCTGGCAAAGAAGAAGGACTTGCTGCAAATAGCCTCAACCCTTGAATTATCTGATGTGAAATCATCAATGAAGATACAAGAAATATTCAACCTTTTGGTGCAACATTTCATCGATGAAGATATCTTTGAGGAAGAAGCAGCAGAATTAATTAAAGGTGTGGAAGTGCCTGCAAAAGAGCTGCAAAAATTGAACTCCAGCTACACCAAAAACAACCAGAGCTGGAGGAAGGAAGGTTGGAGAGGGAGAGAGAACTGGAGGAAAGAAGGATGGAGAAAGAAAGAACTAGAAGAAAAAAGGATGCAGTACGAATTGGAAATGAAGAAAATAGAAGCAGGAACCGTTTCAAAATCTTTTGGACTCTCTGATCATTTTGATGTGGTTAAACACGTCAGATTTGTTCCTCCTTTGTTAGAGAATGATGTTGAGCAATACATTACCCATTTTGAAAAAATTGCTAAAAATTTGAAATGGCCAAAAGAGCATTGGACAAAGATGCTACAAAGTGTTCTTACTGGTAAAGCCAGGAAAATCTATAACCAGTTATATGTCCAACAGTGTGCTGATTAGGATTTTGTCAAATCTGCCATTCTGAAGGGTTATGAATTGGTCCCCGAGGCTTACAGGCAAAAAGTTTGGAATTCTCGCAAGGAAGCCAGTCAAACTCATGTTGAATTTGGCAGGTTGAAGGAACAGTTGTTTGATCAGTGGTGTAATTCCATGAAAGTTGGGAAAGATTTTGACAGAACGAGGCAACTTATTCTGGTTGAGGAATTCAAAAGGTGTATCCAGCCTGATATTAAAACTTTCCTTGAAGAAAAACAAGTCAATACTTTGCAAGATGTTTCTACCCTAGCTGATAGTTATGCATTGACTCACGAGTCTTCTTTTCTCCAAAAATCCACTTTTTCTAAATTTCAAAGCAAGTTTCAGTCCAAGACTTCTAACACTTCTAATGATTCTAAGGCCACTTCTGAGAGGAAACCTTCCAGTGAGAAGCAATCCTCTGATTCTTTAGCCTCTTGCCAATACTGCAAAAAGCAAGGTCACCTCATTTCTGAGTGTTATGCTCTCAAAAAAAAAAAAAAAAACCAAGCCAACTGCTTTCACTAAGAGAGAATCTCTTCTATCAATGGTCAGTTTGCCTGATCTTCTACCTTCTGTGTCTGATTCTGTTATAGAGGGTTTTGAGGCATTCATCACCGATGGTTTGGTCTCACTTTCACATGATTTTTCCTCATCTGCTCCTGTTCGAATTCGAAGGGATACTGGGTCTTCCCAATCCCTTATTCCTGCAGATATTCTGCCTTTTTCAGACAAATCGTCTACTCGGGCTAATGTCCTTATTCAAGGAGTAGAATGTAGTTTTACAAGTGTACCTCTCCATAATGTTCATCTCAAATCAGCCCTGGTCTCTGGACCTGTTACTGTTGGTGTTAGGTCTTCTCTTCCTTTCAAAAGGTGTTAATTTGCTTCTGGGTAATGATTTAACTGGGGATTAGGTTGTGCCCTACCCTGTTGTAACTGGCACTCCCTTGATTGATCATGAATCTGACTATAGAGGAGTAAATTCCAGACCTCTATCCTTCATGTGCAGTTACTCATTCTATGGCCAAAAAGGCTATTCAAGATGATGCTGACCTGGACTTTGAAAGGCATGGGCTTAGACTCCAAATGCAGCTCAGCATCAGCAGGGCGTTTATTAGGATTAATACAGCTCATGGTCAAAAACAGAAACAGATTGATAGCCAGGCAAACAGGGAAATGCAGAATAGTCAGAATCAGAGTCAGGGGACAAGCAGAAATATTCGGTAACCAGAAAAATCAATCCGCACAAAGACAGTAACAAAAAGGGTAGAGCCAAGGGAATGGAAGGGGAAGGAAAAGGGAATTGGATGGGATAAGGTAATAACACCGGAGAACCTAAACAAATGGGTACAAAATGGGAATAAGGGAGAACAAAGTACTCAGCAAACAAACAACGTAATACAAACAATCAATCAATAACAAGACTTACGGGAGATATAACAAGAAACGAGCAATCAACAATCGAAACCAGAAAAGCGCAGAAACGAGACTTAACCAAATACGAGCTATGAGAAGAAACGAGTCGACAGGAAGCGGCGGTAAAAATGCGTCTTTTAAACAAAAACTAATCAGTGTAATCCCAGCTAGAATCAATATTACATCCCTGCAGGCCTGGAGGCTGCACTTTCAGGACCGCAATTTCAGGACTGCAGTTCTAGGACCCAGGTGTTTTTGCCACAGCGCCCCCCCCCGTTGGAGGCTGGTTTCGGCCTGGAGGCTGCACTCTCAGGACCGCGTTCTAGGACCCAGGTGTTTTTGCCACAGCGCCCCCTCCCGTTGGAGGCTGGTTTCAGGACAGCAGTTGTAGGACCGCAATTTCAGGACCCTGGCTTTTTTACCACAGCGCCTCCTACTGACTTAAATGATTGCCGCAACCAAATACTTTTTTTTGTGGGTTTCAAAATTTATTCCACCTACTCTTACTTATCATGTATATTTGTAAAGTTGGATTACACCCAAATACATTAATTCATTATTTATGTTTTTAAAGGTTGATTCTACCTAAAAAAAAAATCGTTCTTTATCATTTTAAAGGTTGATTCCAGCCAAGTAATATTTTGATTAATTATTTGCCATTTTAAAGGTTGAATCCACCCAATTAATACTTTCTTCCAAAGACTTAAATACATATTCCATACAAACACTACTTTACCATGAAATTGACCTTAGTTGCAAAGACTTGAAAAATGTATTATTAGCAGAATTAGCTAATGACACTGAGGGAAAAAGTGAAAGCACATACAGACCTCCATGTAAAAATGTGCCTTAAAAGACACAGACTTCTGTTATGATTTTGTGTGAGAACTGACCCATCTATATTTCAACCAGATATTCTAAAGGTTAGAAAGAGGCAAGAAACAAGAATGACTCTACATTTTTATTTTAACCACACAATGAACAAATATACAGTGAGAGTAAAAAGTATTTGATCCCTTGCTGATTTTGTTGGTTTGCCCACTAATAAAGACATGATCATTCCATACTTTTAATGGTAGATGTATTCTAACATGGAGAGACAGAATATCAAAACAAAAATCCAGAAAATAACTTTAAAGAATTTATTTTAATTCATTTGTTTTTCATTGAGGGAAATAAGTATTTGATCCCTCTATCCAAAAGCACTCAATACTTGGTGGCAAAGCCTTTGTTTGCAAGCACAGCGGTCAAACGTTTGTTGTAGTTAACCACAAGGTTAGCACACATATCAGGGGGAGTTTTGGCCCACTCTTCTTTGCAGATCCTCTCTAAATCATTAAGGTTGGTGGGCTGTCGCTTGGCAACTCGGACCTTCAGCTCTCTCCATAGATTTTCGATTGGATTGAGGTCCGGAGACTGGCTGGGCCACTCCATGACCTTAATATGGTTCTTCTTGAGCCACTCCTTTGTTGCCTTTGCTGTATGCTTCGGGTCGTTGTCATGTTGGACCCAGCCACGGCCCATTTTCAGCTTCCTAGCAGAGGGGAGGAGGTTGTCCCTCAGGATTGCACGGTACATGGCTCCATCCATCTTCCCACTGATGCGGTGAAGTAGCCCTGTGCCCTTGGCAGAGAAACACCCCCAAAACATAATGTTTCCACCTCCATGCTTGACGGTGGGCACAGTGTTCCTGGGATCATAGGCAGCATTTTTCTTCCTCCACACACGACGAGTGGAGTTTAGCCCAAATAGTTCAATTTTGGTCTCGTCTGACCACAGAACCTTCTCCCAATCACTTTGTGCATCTTTGAGGTGATCATTGGCATACTTTAGGCGAGCCTCCACATGTGCCTTCTTAAGCAGGGGTACCTTTCGGGCACTGCAGGATTTTAATCCATTGTGGCGCAAAGTGTTGCCAATTGTTTTCCTGGTGACTGTGGTCCCAGCTGCCTTGAGGTCATTCACTAACTCCCGCTGTGTGGTTGCAGGCCGATTTCTCACTGTCCTCATGATCATTGCCACCCCACGAGGTGAAATCTTCTGTGGAGCACCAGACCGAGGTCTATTGATGGTCATGTTATACTTCTTAGATTTTCTCACAATTGCACCAATGGTTGTTACTTTAATACCCAGCATCTTGCTAATGTTTTTGTAGCCCATTCCAGATTCGTGCAGGTCAACAATCCTGTTTCTGAGGTCCTGAGAGAGTTCTTTGGTCTTACCCATGTTGGAGAGTTTGGAATCTGTCTGATTCTGTGAACAGGTGTCTTTAATACAGGTGATTAGTTAGAACAGGTGTCTTCAATTCAGGTATCAAGTTGATTGGGAGTGTCTAACTGGTCTGTGAAAGCCAGAACTCCTAATGCATACTTGGGGATCAAATACTTATTTCCCTCAATGAAATACAAATATATTAAAATAAATTCATTAAAGTTATTTTCGGGATTTTCGTTTTGATATTCTGTCTCTCCATGTTAGAATACATCTACCATTAAAAGTATAGAATGATCATGTCTTTATTAGTGGGCAAACCAACAAAATCAGCAAGGGATCAAATACTTTTTACTCTCACTGTAAACAATTATATAAACAACATAAACATGCTGGAGGCCACAGGAGTGGGAAGGCTAGTAGTTGCAGGAGCTGGGATGGTGGGGGTTACTGTAGCTGAGATGACTGTCGCAGTTGGAGGTGGTAGATGGAGCTGGGATGCTGGTGGCCACTGGAGTGGTAATAATGGTGATTGCTGGAGCTGGGATGGTTGCAGTTATGGCCGAGGTGTTCTTATTGCAAAGAGACAGATGATTAATGAAGTCCCGTTTACATGAATATGTTGACTGGTAGTAGATGCAGTGGTAATGCCACTGTGGTCGGCAGTTTAACCCACATCTGTGAACAGTGTACCCTGTAACATTAATTATTATATTAGTATATTATTCAAAAGTGTGTCTCAGACTCATTTTTAATAAAGGGGTATGATAAATATTGATGCTGATGAATATCTACTCAAATCGTTGTTGAACTTAAACATGATGTCAAAGGGCTGAATTAGAATTTAGAGGCAACATCTTATAAAAGTTTAGGTATGTTTGTGAAGTTTCTGGATGACCAAATAAATGAGCATTTGAAGAGTCAGAGTTAGTGTTTGTTTTCATTGTAATACTGATGCCAGATTTACTTGCTTCAGAGCTTATGAAAATTAAGTCATCCATCTTTACTCACTTCATCAGAGCCCTGCCGATCCTTGGATTTGCATGAACTACATGTTACATGAAGTTATTTTTAAAATAAAAAAAATTGTAAAATGATCGGTTGGCTTCCTGGTATGGGCTATGATCAGGCAAGAAATTAGCTCATATTAGTGTTCACTAACAAATACCCATTTCATGCAGACACTTTGTAACTTAATTTGCATTTCCTGTGACAATGCTCTCAAAAGTTACCTTCGTGAAGAGTAGCTCTGTTAAAATGGCTCTCCAAATGAGTTTTCACTTTGCTTAACTTCGTTGGGTGGAACACAGTTGAGCGACAGAATAGGCAATGAAATTGGCTGCAGCATGTAGTTCATCTTGAGATTTCCGGCAATGTTCTGCCTTCCTCGATAGTTATATGCATCTTTAAAAGAAAGAGATCACATAATTAGTCCAAAAAAATTTCCGATAATTTCATAGAAAATCTAGAAAATCGCATTTCGTAAGATTAAAGAAGATTAAGATTAAAGTTCATGGCACAAACATTGTTGATTAAGAGCCCTAACTTCAAAAAGCCTGTACATAAATGCTAAATATAGTATTGTAAAAAGAGGGATACTTGAAAAAGCATAAAATGAAGAAAAACGTACATTACAAGCAGATAAGTTACAATGCAGGTGGATTTTTTGACATTAGCAAGAAAGAGAAGAGAGAGGTTTTTATTATCCTTTTAAGTTGACTAGAATTAATTATAGAAATATGATTAGTCACTGACAATTAGGACACAGTTGGGCTTTCCAAATCACGCCTTGGTTTCACAACACAAATGTTAATATACAGTCAGCATTTTACGGGTGAGGTTAATTATAAGTGACCACAACCAGCTGCATAGTTTTAAGTAATCCTACCTGTTGATTGTGAAATGACAGTTGTCCAAAAGCTAAATAAAATAGTTGTATCAAACAATAGTCTTGGCCGAAAGGACAATATGGCGAGATTAAATAGTCACCGTTAGCTAAATACGTTATATTAAACATGCTAACAAAGTTGCAACAACCTCTCATAAACGTATTAATGTTGCACTGAGCTAAACTTGTGCAAACTTATTACATACTTTGTTAAGCCGACGTTTATTTTCCAGTTAAATTCATGCAAAGGACTTAGTTTTATTTGTTTGTAATTAAAAATTTTCTCAGTACTCACTTCTCAGTTTGTTGCTCGTCGTCATACTCCTCGTCGTCTCTCGGAACAAGTAATGCAGCCTCCTTAGGTGAGTGGCGCCGTTCGGAGAAACCAGGGGTCCTGAATGTGCGGTCCTGGAACTGCGGTCCTGAAACTGCGGTCTCCGAGGCTGCAGCTATACCCTACTCGCTAGAATGCAGGACAGCTGTAGAGGGAGGCGGAACTAGAAAAGCAAGGACGGTGATAGGAAAAGGGGTGCGAGCATGGACCTATAAGGAGATCTAAAACATCCTTGGGTGCGAGGGGAAACAGGTTGAGTTCGAACTCTGATCTAACTAATCACCCGTGCCTCGCTAACTATTCTTCGGTGCGGATAGCCAATGAGAACAGCCAGAGAGAAGGAAGTGGAATTACCTCACCGAAGTATAGGGAAGAGAGTGTGAAGACTGACAAGACGCGACAGGACGGAAACGAAAGAAAAACGTTCAAGACTAAAGACATCGCAATCGTAAACAGAAACATACACACTCTAAACGAATAAATATGATAAATAAATAAATGGCAATAAAAATGACTAAAACATTCTAAAAACAAACATACAAATCAGCGATTTCTAACAGACTTTAACCTGGCTGACACCTTCATTGGGCTGTCTTTTCATCAGGAACGTTCCAGTCGGGAGATGTCTGGGAAATCTTCAGACTTGTCCTTGACAGATCATTCTTATGAAATTTTGTCTCGGAAACAACTTATTCATGAGCAACAAGAAGCTCGTGATCTAGCGCATCTTCTACCACGGGCTGCAAGTGAACAAGAGGCTACTCAAGTTCCGGTCTGTTTTTACTACAAAACCCAAAACCAGTGA
The DNA here is from genome assembly GCA_029721435.1 of Gymnothorax reevesii. Classification (NCBI taxonomy): domain Eukaryota; kingdom Metazoa; phylum Chordata; class Actinopteri; order Anguilliformes; family Muraenidae; genus Gymnothorax; species Gymnothorax reevesii. Next base: position 23,898,890 of record CM056591.1, on the reverse strand, counting down.
AGTTGGCATGTTGTGTAAATTGTAAATAAAACCAGAATACAATTATTTGCAAATCAATTGAATACACTGCAAAGACAAGTTACTTAATGTTCAAACAGGTAAACTTTGTGATGTTTTGTAAATATTAGCTCATTTGGAATTTGATGCCTGCAACATGTTTCAAAAAAACTGGCACAAGTGGCAAAAAAGACTGAAAGAGTTGAGGAATGCTCATCAATCACTTATTTGGAACATCTGACAGGTGAACGGGCTAATTGGGAACAGGTGGGTGACATGACTGGGTATAAAAGCAGCTTCACTGAAATGCTCAGTCATTCACAAACAAGGATGGGGCGAGGGTAACCACTTAGCGAACAAATGCGTGAGCTGATTGTCGAACAGTATAAAAACAACATTCCTCAAACGCTATTGCAAGAAATTTAGGGATTTCATCATCTACGGTCCGTAATATCGTCAAAAGGTTCAAAGAATCTGGAGAAATCACTGCACGTAAGCGACAAGGCAGAAAACGATCATTGAATGCCCGTGACCTTCGATCCCTCAGGCGGTACTGCATCAAAAACCGAAATCAGTGTGTAAAGCACATCACCAGATGGGTTCAGGAACACTTCAGAAAACCACTGTCAGTAACTACAGTTTGTCGCTACATCTGCAAGTGTAAGTTAAAACTCTACAATGCAAAGCGAGGAGAGCAGAGCAGAAGCAGAGTTTTGATGTGGCAACAGAGTTAATTGGTGGAATTGGAGTGTCATTAGGAATTAAATAATGGATATTTTTTTGAAGAACTTTTTTTTATTTTTTATTGAAGAATAAATTTGTTTGAGTTTTCTTTGCGGGTTTTCTTTGTTGGGAAAAAAAATCACAAGTCATAACACCTCACACATAAAAATGCATTACCCTCCCCTCCCCCTACATCCCCATCCAACCCTAACCCCTGGTCCACCAAAGCAGTGCTATGAAGCAGCTCTGGCTGGTATCAGCCAATTCACTGGAGGTGGTGTTAATGGTTGGATACTGATCCTTCCATCTCTCACACAATATCATCACGTTATTATAGCTGACTTGAGGCATAATTGCCCATCAGAGGGTGGAAGCAGTGCCCACTACAGTCTGGAGAAATGGTTGAGGTTGTGAGCTTTACCAGAGCCCTGAAAAAGGAAACCAAGGTACTACACTCCGGGAAGACAAGATCTTCGCTGCTCTGCGGTGATGGAGAACCACTGAGACTCACTGCATCATCCCCTCCTCCTGTTCCCCCAACTCCTGTTCCCTCTGATACACACTCACAAACTCATTCTCACTCACTCACACACACACACACAGACACACACACGTGTACTTTGTAATTGTATGTTTATGAATGATTTCTGTCCATTTACTGTGTAACTGGTTATGTTTGTTTCTTTGCTCTTTATTTGTAATTGCATTTTGCGCACAATAAAATAAACAAGTGTCTGCTACTAACATGGCAATATCCCCCGCCGCCTCAATTTTATGTGCCTGTGCGGATGAAGGGATGTACGAACGTATGTACGTACGGATGAAGCCTAACACTATATCGCCCGCTTTGCGCTAATCTCGCAGCGGGGGATAATAATCTAAAAATGTATCACTGTTCAGTAATTAACTTTGACATGACCACCGTATGTATTTGTAATGGCTGACTGATCAAGTGGCAGAGACATTTCATAAAAATAACAAACTCAAAGTCAACACATTGGGTCAACAACATTTAATATGCTTTATTATGACTTTTGCGGATCTTTTTCGTTATTTCTGCAATTAGAATATGCTATGTTTAATTTTCCAGTTGAAAAGTATCAACACGGCAATGTTTATTTTGACAAGCTGTCACCTCCATCACCTCCAGGAAACATCAGAATTTTGGGGCCATCACAGGTATCCAACATGAAAAGAATCCAGTCAACAGTTCTTAAGATACTGGAATTTATGCTGAAGCTCAATTACACCAAAACAGCATGGTACCTTTCCCCACTGGGATGAAGCTAGGTACCAAATATGAGAAGAATCGAGTCAATAGTTCTTAAGATATTCAAATTTATGATTTGTGACCTTGAAATGAAGGTCAAGGTCACCAAAACTGTATGCATGGCTCAGGAGGTAGAGTGGGTGGCCCCGGAATCATAAGTTTCCCGGTTCGATCCATGGCTCCTCCAGAGAACGTGTCAAAGTGTCCTTGAGCAAGACACTGAACCCCGCACTGTTCCTGATGTGCAGGGAGGCGCCTTGCATGGCAGCCTCCAACATCAGGGTGAATGTGAGGCATAGTTGTAAAGCGCTTTGGGGGGTCATATCATGTGACTAGAATGCGGTCCATTTACCAAGGTATCGTTCCCCCACCGAGATATCAAATATGAAAAGAATCTTAAAATATCCACATTTATTTGTTCGGACTGAGCCCAATAAAATAAATAAATGAATTAATAAATAAATAAAAATGAAACAACTGGGGCCACAAAGTGAGAATGATGGCTTCCATCTCTTCCAGGCTGATGAACTGCAAATAACAAAAGACAATAATGGTGCAATTTTAACAATACATTCGGTCAGGTAAGCATGGAACATACAAAAGGTACTTCCGGATATTTTTTTAATACATGAGAAATTAGTTTGCTTTGGTGACTGTGTGGGTCATGGTTCGACTGGAAGCAAAAAAGATGCTGGAAAGTTTAAGAAAATATCCCTATCCAAAACAAATCCCTAACCCATCTGTTTTCGAAAATTTTGAAAAGTCTAATTGAACCTATTACTAATACCCCATAAGTCACACTTTGCTTGACGACTTGTGCGGTTTCAGTAATCAGTGCTTCAATTTTAATCAGAAAAAATGGCAAATGAAATTTACTTGCATATTCTCAGAGCTTCTCACACTGACCTGAAAGCAACCCTCTCTAACAGCTTCACGTCATCCACGGATGCCAGAGAATCTCCTCCAGGCCTGGTCTGTTGCACGGATCTCTCTGGAGACACCACTGGATCAGACTCTGGCAGTCTGTACAGTTAGAGGATTGGAAGGGAGAATTACGTCATCATTGCCATTCGCAAAATGAAAGACCAGGCATTACAGAACAGCACATGTAGAAGATATGGTTTATCCAGTTTCGCATACCGTCGGACAGCCCTTCCTTAAACTGGAATCTTCCCCTGATGATGTCCTGCTGTTCTTGGAAAGGCATTGAGCCGCAGACCAGCTCGAAGAGTAGCACCCCCAGTGACCAAACCGTAGCCGGAAGACCGCAGTACTTGCCACTGATTAACCACTCTGGGGGCGCGTACAGCGGAGTACCTGAAAGTGTGAAAGACAGATAAAAAGTGGGAGACTTTACTTTTTTTTGTTTGTTTTTCTTTTTTTTATAAATTTGGCATCTCCAATCCCACCCGAATCTGGAATGCCCAATTGGTGAACTATGTACAAGGCTTGCTCGTGTGCGACCCCTTGCTGCCAATTCAGGAGAGTGTGGACAGTTTCCTCTGAATCACACGCCTGTCAGTCACCGCTTCTTATACACTCATTGGTAGAATCTTTGCAAGTTCAGAACGAGGGCGGAGGATACCCGAACATGATCAGGCTTAGAATCTTCCTGAAGAGCGCCCGTCTGGCCAAGAGGAGGCGCTTGAGCAACGACCAAGGCAACTATTTTTTTCCCCTCCCCAGCAGTCCCTTCCCAATTTGCAACTCTGTAGCGCAATGGCCAATTGTGCGCTACTCTGAAAAAACTGCCGACCACTGCCGGCTGGTACGAAGCGTGGATCAAAGAGAATTCGATTTCTGACTATTTTTAAATATGCATCTGAGATACGCGTTTGAAGTGCAAACATCTTATCTTGTTTGACAAAATCTTATGAAAGCCATTGAAGGGCTTGTAGAAAGAAATGAATTTACAGACTTTAAAATGATAACATAACATGGTGAGAACTAGCCAGTCAGCAAGGCATTTTCCTACCACTAAATTGCGCATTACACTTAGAATATATGAACACAAGAAGGTATTATGATATCCAGCCTGCTCTTAAAAATTCAGAATGTCTGCCTCCGTGACAGGATTTAGCAAGTTATTTCACTCTGTAACCACTCTCTATGCAGAAAAAAAAATGTCCTTAAGGCTTTGCCAAATTCACCCATAGCTAACGTCCATTTATGACCCCTAGTTCCACAAACAGAACTTAACACAAATAGTTGTGAGTACTTAACTTTCTTATTCCCTTCAACACACTGAAAGGCCTAAATTGGATCACTGTGATCACAGCACCTCAAAAATAATCAGATATCCTGAACTTAGCTCTATTTAGCCCTGAGATGCTGAGATGATGGCGTAGTCAACTTAGACTACGAACCAATGATGTAGATGCTACTATCCCGGCATATTATAGCACAAACACGGCTCCATGTGCACAGATGCTGAAAGACTCTGACCGGCAAAGCTCGTGTAAGGGTAATCTGTCAGCAGGTCCCCGCCGCCGAAGTCAATGAGCTTCACGTCCAGGTTCTCCGTCTGGATAAGCAGATTCTCCGGCTTGATGTCCCTGTGCAGGACACCCCTGTCCCGGCAGTGGATGGCAGCCAGCACCACCTGTGCCATGATGACTTTAGCCAGGTCTTCGCCCATGCAGCCTCCCAGGTGCAAGATGCAGTCATATACATCTATACAAGGGGACGGAAACTCCAGCACCAGGATGACCTCGTCGTCCTCCTCAAACCAGTCCAGGAGCTGGATGAGGTTCGGGGAGGTGGGAGGCCGGCACGCCCTCTCCATCAGAGCGACCTCCAGGGGTACAGGCCGGGACATTCCAGCCTGTAGATTTGGGTGGAGGAGATTGGGATCATGAGTGTAAAAATAATGGGGACAGCCTAAGGACTCTTTGACTGGGTTCAAGTTCAACTGTGGAAAATTATTCTAGTGAGACAAGACATTTGGAAATTAAATGACAGAATTATTTAATAAATATCTGCGCAAATAGGTTAGATCAGCATAAGCTGGTGAACGTGACCTTTAACCCGACATCGCTCCACCGGGGATTGGCTCCTGCTGAGCCACTCTGGACTGTAATGTAATGACTGGGAATGTTAAACACTTGTAATGTAGGGTTGACGAGGGCCAACGGCGCAATCTGAAATTATTTGGACAGAAACAGTACAAACAAGAGCCATCTGGCAATGGCGGATGCCCCCGGCTGTACGTTGTGTAACCTACAGGTTGTGTGGACAGACGGACGGACCGAAACCCCCAAAAGGCACAACTAGACCATAAGGAGAAACTCCATACCAAATTTGGTGTTTGTAAGTGGTATAGTTTTCGAGTTCTGGTCCGGAAACGATTTTATTATAGACGGACGGACGCACATACTGATCGCTATATCCCCCCGCATTATATGCCGGGGGGATAAAAAGGGCTGTAATCCTGAAATGTCTCTGACAAGATAGTAGCATATAGATGCAAATTAAACATTCCAGTTTATACTTCAGCCACATATTATGTTTAAATCCAATATTTTGAAGTACTGGACCAAAAAAAAACTGAGTCACTGCCCATATGCAATAAAGACTGAACTGTCTTTCTGGCTGGGTTCTGATTTCTGAAATTATGTCTTTGTAACTCATGCAGTCGCTCCACTAATAAACAGTGTTTTAATGACTCACAGATAAAAGAGAGCTGTGTACTCACAATGTAAATAGGTGTCCTCGAATAACTGCCGGTCAAAAACTTGATGGCCACCTGGAACAGAAATGTAGATCACAGAATTAAAAGATGACTACACTGAAACAGTAAATAAAAAAAAGAAATATATTTTTTACAAAATCATTTTAATTCCTTTATGCATGCGGAAGCAAAGCAAAGCAGTTGGAAGCGTATCGGTTTCTCAGGTTTGTTGTTTAAATTTATTGGACGAGCAAGGTTTGATTTACTAAGGCCTTTAGCACAGATAAAAATATTTAGGGGATGAAAAAGTAATAAGATAACCAGTGATTGGTGTAAACATATATCATGAGCAACCACAGGCCATGTTATTGGTTGGAAATGTGCTACAAGGATTCAGCAAATGCGAAAATCTAAGCCCATCCTAAGATGGAGGAGCAACAGAACCCAGCGAACTGGTTTGGCACACAGAAAGTAAAAGATGCGGACAGCGGGATGGCGCTATTTTCAACCAGAGAGTATGAAGCACAATTGAACAAGTTTTTAGTTGGCACTACGCCTACAGTGCAGGCTCGAAGTCAGCTCACTGACGTAAAACCAACGTCCTGAGAAGCGGTAACTCATCTAGTAGATGTATCTTACACGTAATTCCCAGCGAGCAAGCGATTGCGTCTGTCAGTATAGTCTCATTCCGTTCGATGTTATGATGTTTTGCGAATTATTACTTCATAGGTACTTCACTTTGTTAGCGTTGTGGCTCAATCATCTTCTGTTTATGATTCGTTATGGGCTTCTGGTCTAAACAGTACGGTTATTTATGTCTTGTGCGACAGAAAGTCGCCAGCATTTCACGTCACTTTTAGCCTAGCCTGGTGCCATTGGCTGAAAATGCGTACTATTAGACCATAATGTTACATATGAAGTAAAGCCGTCTGCGACAAAATGTAGTTTCTCTGCAGAAAATATTATTGCTGACATAAAGGCTCATAATGTTTTTAGTGTAAAGTTATATGATGTGAAAAGTCAGGCAAAATGAAAGGGGATGAATGGAGAAACTACCACGAGTTGATCATCTGCTATCTACTTTGAGCGTTCAATTGAGCTTCAACTTCAGGGTGTATTCCTACCCCCCTGGTTTTGCAGGAACAAGGTGGGGCATGAGAAGAGTGGTAAGTGTGGACAGCGCAGTAAGGCAGAAACTCACCGGCAGCCCATCTGCTCGTCGGGTTCCACCATACACGGAACCGCATCCTCCTTGTCCCAGCATAGATCCCAAGGTGTACAGCGATTTAAAAGAGCCTGTCGCACACAATATAGAGTTAATTAGCATTCTCCTGAGGACGTGCTATCAAACAGGGTCTATCACAGGGTCTATGGCCAGCAATGCCCCAATTAAGAGTCTCCTCCTTTACCAATTCCAAGCTTCTAGTTTTTGTTAGTTGGAGACATAGACTGTTCTACTGAGTAATGAAAATGATTGGAAAAAGAAAGCACTGAAGCTGAATGCCTTATTACCTCCTGCATTTTGCAGGATGTTTAAGAACCACAGGAGGAACAAGCGATTGAATTTTGGCATATCTAGGCCAAAGTACAGCTGAGATATAGGCCAAAGTTTAAATACACCTATGCTGGTGGAGGTGTGGGCTCTCGTGAGTCCAGCTCTACTTTACTGATATTACTTAAAGCATGTTAACATTGAGGCTATACCAAAAGCTGCATATAACTTGTATACTCAATAGTAGGCAGTGTGCTGCTCCAGAGAACTTGAATCTAACAAAACTGATGACAGTATCTCTGTGTGATGTCTTTTTGACCCCTGGGTGATGGCCTACCTGAGCTTTGGGACCTGGTCCTGTTGACAGTTGAGGGAGTGGAGCTCGAGATGTCACTGGGTAGCCTGTTCTCCTCTTCCGCAATCGTCCTACGCCTCTTTCTGGACCTATCGCTGCTGCAAGTGGCTACCTCACTATCCTGGGGTCCTGACCTTTCCTGCCCCCTCTCTGATCTTTCCCTCTCAAAGGAGATCTTTCCTCGATCCCCTACGATTGTAAGAAATGTCACGTTTATGGCCTTTTTTTCCTGCCCATGTCTTAAACCTGTTATTGCATTATTTGCTAACTTCAAAGAGAAATTTGAGGACTCAATCACCTGATGCCAAGGCTATATTGCCAATATTGCGGTGACCAACATTGCATCTGCAGATGTACTAAAGAGCAGCTCTTTACTCGAATCTTATCAAAGCACATCTCATACAGCAACAGATGTCACCGAGCTGCCATTTCGTTGAATCCGAAGTGAAAAATTATGGTTGAAACAAAAACTGCAGGGATCATGCATCTGTAGGAATAGGGTTGATTAACACTGCTATATGGTAACGGACAAAAAGTAAAAAATAATATTTGATTTATTTAGCATGTTTCAGGCTCTTTAAATACGAGGCCTTGCTCATCACAAGGCAGATCAGGCTCTTCACCAAGGGCTCCACCTTTATACACTGCCTGGGCCTGTCAATCATCTGATGAAGTGATTTTCTTCTGAGGGTGCTACTTTGAAGGACGCCCCAAAGCCTATTTTGCAGAGGGACACCAGAATTCTAGGTACAGGCCCTGTCTAAATGCGATATCTGACCTTGTCCCGGAGTTCTGTCGCCACAAGCAGGGGACGGGAAGGATCCAGGAGCAGAGTCCAACCTCTCACCATCTACAGAGTCCTCACAAGTCCTCCCACGCTTCAAATTAAGCTTTTGCCTCCCTTCCTTCATGTCCTTCTCTCTCTCTGCTCTCATCTCCCTGACTCTCCCATCTGGTCCAACATTTGGCGATCGTCCTTGGCTTTCCTCCTCAGCTCTGCTCAGTCTCCCAGCAGCTCCCCGTCGCCAGGTTAGTCTGCCTCTCCCTCGTGGTCTGTCTCTCCGTTGTGAAGTCTCCATACTTTTTTCTCTGGAGATATTTGAAATTTCTCAGTTACAAATAATGATCATGAGCATGCAGCCCAGATTAACCTCTATGGTTTTGAACCCGTCCATAACAGTTATAAATCTGAAGGGGATTCAAACAGACAAGTTTCTGGTCAACGAACCTGAACAGTCCATATGATGATCATATCAGACTAAGGTTTAAGCCTGTAGAATTGAAGCACTGATTACTAAAACCCCACAAGTCAAGTCAAGTCAAGTCAAGTGTGACTTATGGGGTTTCAGTAATAGGTGCTTCAATTATAGTACACCATATCAACCCTTGATGCATATAGCAAGTGGTAGCTTTCCTGAACAACATAGCCAACGGCTGAAAAATTAAAGCTTGAATCACATCATATATCACAGTTAACCAACAGCCTGATGTACCGAGCATATTTTTTGCGTCTTTTCCTACTGTAGGTCATTTTACACACTGTTTCAGTAATTTCAATAGTGTGAATAAGGTAAGGACGACAAAGGTCGGATAGATAACCCATAGGCCTATTACCTCCTTGCTGTAATACAGTACAGTGCAATTATGCAGGCTAATAAAATCTGATGTTAGCCTCCAAGTAGTCCAGAGAACACATGCGCTGGCAACAAGTAAATTAATTTCAAATAAAATTTCTTTCTGAAATTACCGCCAGTAATCTTTCAAGAACAGAAAATTGGAAAGATATATCATGTTATTTGCTGGCTATCTTTAGCTGAGAATAGCTATATATTTCACAAATGAAATGCGTTGGAACAGTGCTGACATAATTTGGCAACTGGCTCAGGCCGAACAAACCAAACCATTAGCAAAGAACTAGAATAGTGTTTATCGCCATGATCCTTGTGTCTATGTGTGGAATTAAGATTTCTTTTCAGCAATCTTAAACCCAAAATATGCTCATTATAAAAGAACAGGAAGCATTTCACACTATACTTTTGATCATCAAATATTTAGGTATTTCATTTGGTGTGTTCACTGTATGAGTGAATATGTTGCCAGGCTGTGAGCGTGAGCCACTGTCAAGAAAGTGAGTATTGACCCTCGCGAAAGTGACGTCACACTTTTCCAGCGCATTTCTTTTGTTCGCGTTACCGATTACGTTCGTCACAAAAGTTTGCTCGTTTCCGGTTTTCGTTGCTGCTTGCAACGACAATCACATTCTATATATTATTCAAGATAAATAAAACTTGTCTGCTACGAGTGAGTGCGGAGGCGAGGGGAGGGGATAGGGGTGGTGGTGGTATGGTAGATGCGGGCACAGATATCTCCATGGTACACAGCTGGACCTTTCATAACCACACTGTCTGCTATCATAAGTGTTTCGTCATTGGCTGTGTTGCAGGCCATTGTTTTTGTGAATTGTTTACTGAGTTATTTGTCAAGCCAGTTCCACCCTCAAGCAAATATTATGATATTGATGACAATGATCCCCATGAGTATCATTTCTATAATGTCAATTAATTGCAATAAAGCATGATTTTCGCTCACCACGTCAACATCATTCTGCATACCTGACCACACGAACACCTGCTAACGATGAATAGGCCTATGAAACCTACGATAACATTCGAACGTACGGTGACACGAGACAATGAAAAATGCTCTCACTTAGGCTAGTAAACTTATCTGCTCAGTATCTGTCCAAAGCTGCTAGCTAGCCACATCTAACCACTGAGCGAGTTTACATCTATTCAGTAACGACCTCTCTTTTTATCAGACTACTTACTGCAAGATTGCGAAAGGCTCAAGTCAGCCATTATTGCTAAATTGCAACTTCCATATTCATTCGGCCGAGTCGCTTCTGTCCTAAAGCCATCAACTCAAAGCCGAAAAATTAGTTTAATTCCTTCAACAAAGAACTGAAATTATTTATTATTTGTACTTTACCAAGTTTGCCGTCAGAACAGACGAAGATTTTCAGAACGATATGAAATCGGTTGTGAAGAAAAATTTGAAGATGTGCACTCTGTCGTTTGTTTTCTCAGTATGAATACATTTGGAAACAAGGCAAACAGAGATAGCAGACTTGGCCCCAGCCACGGGCAGACAGACAGACTGACAGAAACACACACACACACAGACATGACCATTGATTCCCATCAGGATCATTTATAAAATGCTGATTAATTGTAAAAAAGCATTAATTCGCTCCCCTCGTCAACATAATTTTGCATACATGACCACCTCCTAACGAACAGGCCTATGACGACGAAAATGCCCTCACACAGGCCAGTAAACTTACCTGCTCAGTATCTATCCAAAGCTGCTTGCTAGCTACATAAGATATACTTTATTGAATCCCGTGGGATAATTTGTCCTCTGCATTTGACCCATCCTATATCTAGGAGCAGTGGGCAGCCACAGAGCAGCGCCCGGGGACCAGGCCGGATTCGGAACCACGACCTTCTTGCTGTGAGGCAGCAGTGCTAACCACCTTGCCGCCTACATCTCACCACTGTGCTAGTTAACATCGATTCAGAAACGACCTCTCTTTTTACTAGACTACAAAAGACAGCAGAAAGCTCAAGTCAGCTATTATTGCCAAACTACAACTTCCATACTCAGTCGGCCGAGTCTCTTGTTTACTAAAACCATTATCTCAATTCCGAAAAATTTGTATAATTCCTACAGCAAATACCTGAAATTATTAAATAGCCAATGTGTACTTTACCAAGTATGCCGTTTGATCCGATGATGATTTTCAGACCGACGATATGAAATTGGTTGTGAAGAAAAATTTGAAGATTGCTGCAAAGACGTGCACTGCGTCGTTTGTCTTCTTAGTACGAATGACCTTAATTTGGAAGTAACCAGAAAAATATGGAATACTGACATATGCGTCATAACAGGTACTTGGAACGTCACAGTTCCCGGGACAACTCGTCCGCAGTTGAGATACGTCGCCACATTGCCTTACGGAAACTTGTTCTGTCATGAGGGCCGGAATGCATCATTTACGTGATCTAAAATGCGTTGCTACTGTATCGCCAGCCCAGCTGCATAGATATTATTATTATTATTCTTATTATTATTATTATTATTATTATTATTATTATTCAAAAGGAACATAATTTCACACATAGTAGGATATGGTAGCGGTAGAGCCCAGTCTCATCCCTACGCGACCTGACCAAGCGTCGATATACGACGCAAGAGGAGGCTTTTGGCGTCCTCTTTTGACCATTGTTTAAAACGAACGCTATTCCCTAACCAAAGACTGTGTAAAAAGATGGACGCAGCACCCTGGTCTGAAAAATGAAGCCCATGCGAAGTACCTAAAATGGAATTCTATTTAATGGCCAGCAGATGGCGACGTCGGTGGTTGCAGAAAGAAGTTCAATGCAATAGAAGTCTATGAGAAAGTGACCTTACTTTCCCACCTGATTTTTCATTTAAATAATGTTTTTTTAACATTATTTTACGGTTGCTATAGCAGGTTTTAAGTATCCTTTGATAAATCACGATGTTGATTTTTGTAAATTATGGTCCCATATAGACTAGAATAAAGGATAAAGCCAGAATATGCTTTAGGAGCGTGGCTATCCTATGGTCCTTGTCCGATACGGTCAGATCCTGAGCCACGGTCCTCCCCAGAGCTTCAATACATGCTCTCGACCAATAGAAATCACATCCGGTTTCAAAATGACAACATGGCGCAATTCAAATTGCCAAAATCGAGGCTTCCTTTATAAACCCATTAACTGTTTGCAAACAAAACAGGCTGCGCGCACAGCTTGGCAACAGAAGTATGGTGGACCATAATAGCTTGTCACGCTATGCGAGGGCATTCGCCATCAAAGAACGCGAATTCTACCAATACAAATTTACTTTGACAAATGGCAACCCATTTCCAGATCTGCATGGTAACAGTGTGTGGGAAGATGACGTTAGTTAGAGGCCCAGTATTCCGTGGCCTGAAACATATACCCATTTGATCGAGAAACCTACTGTGTACACTAGGGAGGAACTACAAGCATACAAGTCCTGGATGCTTATGACTATGTTATCTTCGGACATAAGCAGAATGTTAAATACCACGACAGACTTGGAGTTTTGTGCCTCGAAATCAGAGGTCCTTCCTAGTCAAACACAAGAGCATAAAACTGCCGTGTATGACGCGCAGGTTATTAAAAATAAAAAAAACAAACTACGTCCTGACAGCTAATTGTACCTCTAAGGCAGGGTAAGTATTATTTTGTATTGCTGGCTTGCTAGCTAGAGAGTTTGACTGCGTAGTTGTCATGCGATTATGAAATCTGCCTCAGTTTACCATTATGCTCACTTATTTCATTTGATGTCTGTAACAGTGAGAGACGCGTCAAAAAATTGGTTACATTAATTTCAATGGAGCAAAGCCCACTGGCAGCGTGTGACGTGCATCAGATTTTAGCTTTTCGCCACTGCTCAATTGAGTGTCAACTCAATAGAATCGCATTTGTCTTTTTGGTTATTTAACTATTTTGTTTTGTCATGGTTGCTGGCACACACGGAAACCTCACATGCAGTTGTCGAAACCGATATACCTGCTTTTTCACCAAGTCGCCGTTTAAAGAGGAAATCTGTTATTTTGTGTGTATTTAAGTTTTTAAGCAATCGACAGTAGCTAATTTGCTGCTGAGTGAAGTAAAGTGAATCGTAATCTTAATTTACTAGACAGCTAAATTTAAGAGGAAAATTATGCCTTTATATGACATATAGTGCGCAGTTACCTAAATTTCGCACTTTTTCCATCACTTAAAATAAGGTTTATCGGTCGGTGTTTTCAAAGTTGTTGTCTTGTTGAATATTTTGACAGTGACACCCACGGCTTCATGGTCGTGTTAACAGCTGTTAAAGTTGATGCGGCTGACGCTTTCAGTGGACGTAAAAGCATCAAGGCAACGTTCGGAGTTTGACTTGACGCTTCGCTTGCGGCCAGCGGGCCTTATTCGGATGTGATCCTCTCGGAATCCTGTAAAACTTGAGTCCACCGATGGAATATCAATTCTGACAGCCATACACGCAACAACCAAACATTTCGGTGCTGGTAAAATATCTAATTCAATGTTTGCAGATTCATAACTCGTCAGACTGAATTGGAGAGACCACTACTTCCAATGCCATGATGCGCACGCATCTTTTTGATGACGTCGGCTGTAAATGGGTCTATAGTATGCTGAAACCAATGGGTGACATCACGGTAGCTTTGTCCATCTTTTTATACAGTCTATGTCCCTAACCCTCAGCCCAAACACTAACCATAAGCATCAAATATAGATGATAATGGCCTTCTTTTGCGTTTTACATCGACGCTTGGTCATGCGTCACTGTATGGCGAGTCGGAATGAGAATTTGTTGAGCCCACTGAGGTTTTTTTTTTTTTTTTGAGTCAAAAAACTTTATTTAACAACTATAAATCTTACACAGAGCAAAATGTTGTCCAAATACAAATACAACACATCAACACATTAACATCTATCACACTTCATGCCAGGAGGGATAAAAGTTCACAAAAAAATCTTAACCCTATAATGCCCCCTGTATCATACACCAAATTTGAAGGACCATGCCCACCTGGTACGATGCAACACAACCACGACTGCTCACTGTATCATATCTGATACACAGTGCTGCCACCTGGAAGTGATTTTACAGGAGTAGTCTCTCCCCTAGTCACTCACTTCAAGGTCGTTGCTCCCATGAGAATGCGAATTCATGAATTTCCTTGGACTTTGGCAGTGAAGTTCAGCATTCCAAGGTAAAAATGATTATGCATGTTAAGGGATAGCTAGAGATAGTAGAGAGCATATAAATAATTTGAAATTTCGAGTGTTGAGTTGTGGAGGGGTCCTGATATTTGGCTGTATCAGATATGATACTCCTGGAATTAGAAGAAACTCTGTTCAGCCATGTATATTTTGCTGTCACAAAACCTAATGATGAACAGTGGATCTGAAAACTACCCTTCAATACTTCAAAAATATTACTGAGTCATATGTTTCATATAATGATGTCTGTGTCTGGGCATTATAGGGTTAAAAGGATTAGAAATATTTAAAGTTTTGATTGCCTTTTGATTAAGGGAAAGCTTAATGGAGTCAATGTATGCCAGTATTGAGTCAAGTTTATTTCAGATTTTTATGAATGATTTCGGTCATGGAATAAATCCTGCTAAGTTACACTTGTATGCTGATGACACAATTGTTTACATGGTAGCGCTTTCTCTAAATCAAGCCATAGAGCACTTGCAGGATGCTTTTCGATCCCTGCAGCATTCATTGTTTAAATTGAAGTTGGTCCTCAATCCAAAAAAGACCAAATACATGACCTTCACTCGTTCTCGCTCTCTGAGTATTGATTCTACATTATCAAAATTGGAGGTTCCATGTATAGAAAGAGTAACTTCTTATAAATATTCAGGCGTATAGCTTGATGATGACATTTAATATGCACATTAGCAATTTAATGAAAAGCCTTTGGCCAAAACGAGGATTTCTTTTCTGCCTTAAAAAATGCTTCTCATTTGAGGCCAGAAAGAAAACTGTGCAAAGCTCATTTTCATCGACATTAGACTATGGTAACCTGATTTATATGCATGCTGCTTCATCTCTTTTGATATATATCATTCTCCTTTACGCTTTATTGCAAATTCAGGTTCTCGCACTCACCATTATATGAATCGCTTGCTTAGTCCTCTTAAAACCATTGGAGAAAAACACACATAGTGCCATTTATTGTAAAAACATTGCTAGATAAAGTGTCAACTTATATCTCCAGCCTTTTATCCTACCATACTGGCAACTATTCTACTAGATCAACTAATCAGATCCTTTTGAATGTCCCCCCAGTGCACTCAGAGCTGGGTAAAACTGCTTTCGCCTTTTATGCACCCTGGGCGTGAAATGAGTTGCAAAATACTATTACCTTGGGAACACTCCCCTCTTTAAATTCTTTTAAAAGACTTTTACAAACTGCCCTGAAGGAAACATGTTGCCGTTTTTCATAAACTGTGATATTGAGATGGAATATGTTACAGATATCTTGATTATGGCCTGTGTGTTTCTCCTTAAATTATTACCTATTTGCTGCTTTTATGCATTGTATACTGCTCAAGAAAATAAAGGGAACACTTTAACAACACAATGTAACTCCAAGTCAATCACACTTCTGTGAAATCAAACTGTCCACCTCAGAAGCAACACTGATTGACAATCAATTTCACATGCTGTTGTGCAAATGGAATAGACAACAGGTGGAAATTATAGGCAATTAGCAAGACACCCCAATAAAGGAGTGATTCTGCAGGTGGTGACCACAGACCACTTCTCAGATCCTTTGCTTTCTGGCTGATGTTTTGGTCACTTTTGAATACTGGCTGTGCGTTCACTCTCGTGGTAGCATGAGACGGACTCTATAACGGACCCACACAAGTGGTTCAGGTAGTGCAGCTCATCCAGGATGGCACATCAATACGAGCTGTGGCAAGAAGGTTTGCTGTGTCTGTTAGCGTAGTGCCCAGAGCATGGAGGCGCTACCAGGAGACAGGCCAGTACATCAGGAGACGTGGAGGAGGCTGTAGGAGTGCAACAACCTAGCAGCAGGACCGCTACCTCCACCTTTGTGCAGGGAGGAACAGGAGGAGCACTGCCAGAGCCCTGCAAAATGACCTCCAGCAGGCCACAAATGTGCATGTGTCTGCTCAAACGGTCAGAAACCGACTCCATGAGGATGGTATGAGGGCCTGAAGTCCACAGGTGGGGGTTGTGCTTACAGCTCAACTCCGTGCGGGACGTTTGGCATTTTCCAGCGAACACCAAGATTGGCAAATTTGCCACTGGTGCCCTGTGCTCTTCACAGATGAAAGCAGGTTCACACTGAGCACATGTGACAGTCTGAAGACGCCGTGGAGAACGTTCTGCTGCCTGCAACATCCTCCAGCGTGACCGATTTGGCAGTGGGTCAGTAATGGGGTGGGGTGGCATTTCTTTGGGGGGCCGCACAGCCTTCCATGTGCTCGCTAGAGGTGGCCTGACTGCCAACCGAGATGAGATCCTCAGACCCCATGCGAGACCATATGCTGGTGCGGTTGGCCCTGGGTTCTTCCTACTGCAAGACATTA
Source organism: Gymnothorax reevesii (assembly GCA_029721435.1). Classification (NCBI taxonomy): domain Eukaryota; kingdom Metazoa; phylum Chordata; class Actinopteri; order Anguilliformes; family Muraenidae; genus Gymnothorax; species Gymnothorax reevesii. The sequence continues at coordinate 23,882,184 of CM056591.1, read as the reverse complement.
CTTGACCTCATGTGGCTAGAGTGTGTCAGCAGTTCCTGCAAGATGAAAGCATTGATGCTATGGACTGGCCCATCCGTTCCCCAGACCTGAATCCAATTGAGCACATCTGGGACATTTCTCGCTCCATCCACCAACGCCACGTTGCACCACAGGCTGTCCAGGAGTTGGCGGATGCTTTAGTCCAGGTCTGGGAGGAGATCCCTCAGGAGACCATCCGCCACCTCATCAGGAGCATGCCCAGGCGTTGTAGGGAGGTCATACAAGCACGTGGAGGCCACACACACTACTGAGCATCATTTTGACTTGTTTTAAGGATATTACATCGAAGTTGGATCAGCCTGTAGTGTGTTTTTCCACTTTAATTTTGAGTGACTCCAAATCCAGACCTCCATGGGTTAATAAATTTGATTTCCATTGATTTTTGTTGCCAGCACATTCAGGATGTGTTATTGTCAGTGTTACCTTTTTTTTTTTTTTTTTTGGAATCTTTTGTCTAGATGGTCATTCGATGGATAAAATCTATGTAATATCTTAATTTCTTTAGCTTTGTTGGCCAACAGGTATCAGTTCGGTAAGAGCCAGACCTTTTGCCAGTCAATAAATTCCATGTTTTTATTCCAGTGTGAGACCACACAGGGAACTGAAATTGCATCTCTTTTGCAAGGACCTAATCAATTTATTGTTTTTAACATGGTTACAGGACAAAAAGATTTCACCAACTGGAGTGTCAGTCACAGCCAGCAAGGATAATTGATGGGTTTCCACTCTTGGTTGAGATCTTAACAACATGCAAATCCCAGATGTCATGGTTTGAGAGCTCTGTTTGTTACTCTAGTCCGGGACGATATCGTTTTGCTCCCTATTGGATTCCTGGGCCAGCAGGCAGTAATTTGGGGCGTTGCCCGGACTCTGTTTAAGCTCCAGTTTCGCCTGGCGTTCCTTGTAGCCCATTGCCAGTGGCCAGAAAAACGTCTCTGAAAAAGTTTCGTTCCAGCGATCGCGGGACTAAGTATCGTTTGATTTGTCTTGGAATATGGTTGTTTACCAACCCAAAGCAAAAAGTTCTCCATGTAAAATCCTGCAGTTAATTTTTAAAGGCGTTGAACATTTTGCACTATATTCCGGCTAGCGCGGACGAACCGAATCACATCCACGCCGTGCCGTCTATCGGTTAATTTCGCGATAAAACCACGTAAATCCACCATTTACATACCTACAAATGATATCACTTCACACGAAACTGAAAGTCACGTGATGCTCGATGCTGGAGGAATTGCGTTCCTCGTTCCAGGATCTAATTTGCATACGTAAACACAGACACATGCTCCGTTGCGTTCTGGCGTTTCTGCCATGAAACCTACGTTTAGCGGGCTTCAAAACGGTCCGTTGTCTCTGGGTGAATGGCAACCATCGGGGAAAGGCATCATCCACATATATTTGATTAGTTGTACCCCTAAGCTCTCTTATTTCCAACATTATTGTGATTGGACAGACGTGTTCACTCTGGGAAGTGGGTAATTCAAATTCTGCCCAAGACTTCTCTCCCTTCACAAAGAACAATGCTAAAAACACTTTGTACCCAAACCCACCCATCAATATCATCCATTGACAGTGAACTCTCACAAAAGACTCTTAGAGGAAGTATATTCTAGAGAGTCTGCTGATTAACAAGTTGACAGGTCTGTCTATATCAGACTTGGAGATGGTGGGATGACTGCCAGATGGCCAAATAATGGCAGCTTGCAGGGGAGCACACCACCGGTTGCATGATCGTGTAAAGGCAGATAGACAGTTGTGGTTACCCTTCAGCATGATGGCCACACAGAATCACTTGTCTGTAAAACTGCTGGTGTCCCTGGTGCATGCCAAATGAAGTGTGTTCTCATGATGTTATAATGTGCACTTTAGATTTTATCACCGAAAGTGAAGCCTTTTTTTGCATACTACTTCTTCTTGTCTAGGATTTGCAGCAAGAGTTGGAGATAATGAGGAAAGTTTTGATTCATGCAATATAATGATTTTATTAAAATTAAAAATGAACAAGTGTATAGACATATCATGAAAATATCTGAAATATACATTTTGAGGAGGTACAGTAAATTACTAATTAAGTGGTCCACAGTTGGTTCATCAGATATACCAGTGCACCATGCGAGAAAATTGTACAGTTCAACTGGAACAGAGCGGGCTGCAGAAACAGTGAGAACTGCGGCAGTTGGAGGCCATTGGGCCTGAAAATGAGGAGTGTCCTTGATCACATTTTTCATAATGACACCCGCACCAAAAATAGTTCTCGTAGCCTCCATGTCCATCCCAACTGCAGCTGCAGGAGGTACCTGAGCCTCAATGGTCCCGTCTCTGGTTTCATCTGCACTTGTAGACTGTACACTGTCCTCGTTGTTTGATGCACTTTCACCAGTCTCTGAAGAAGATCTGTCAAAAAATGCTGTTGGCTCCGTAAAAACAAACTCACTCAGGTTCTTTCGACTGGGCTTCTGGAAGTTCAGCTGTGGGAAGTCATTCTGTAATCGCTGCTTCAGTTGGTCCGTCCTGAAATGTGAAGAAAATGTTCAATGCCAGCATGTACCGAATCCAACTATTTGCATGGGGTGACCCACTGCAACAGATTTTTAAAAAGCCTCTGAAGATGGTAAAGTAATTGTTTTGAATTAATGTAAGACATTCAGTAATGAGACTGTTAGTGCATTTGGGTACATGTTGGTGTTGATGGACTCATGGAGGTCACCCCGAATAACAATTTTCTGACGGTCCCATGGATTTTCAGTGAAGGAGCATGGGTAGAGTCAGACGTCAAAACCACTTGCCATTTAAATTGCTGATTCAACATAGGTGGCTCACAGAACACACAACTTGAGCAGAAATGCCCTCATGCATGTCATGTTCTGGCTGAAATTCTGTATAAGTTGTATACGTCCAAACTCTTTGTTAAACCTCCTGAAATTCTGAAGATACTTCACATGCATTTACTGACCTGTATGAAGACAGATGTATCTCCACATTTTCACACCTTCTATTTAATTTATCACTATATGCTTTAGCATATGGTAGATTCGCTAGGTCACCTGGCCTGAAAAATGTGAAAATCAAACTGAAATGCTTGGCTCGAGCAATCCGAGTGAGGCCTTTGCAGTGCAAATCTTATTTTAGCCATGCTGGAGTAGCAGGATTCATTCTTTATTATAAAAATGTTGCATGTTGACTAACCTGAGCTGTGCATCATCTTTCGGACGCGTTAAAAATCTTGTGTATTCCTTGTAGCAAGTTTGATGGAAACAGACTTCAATCGCCTCACAATCCCTGTCCCGCACTTGCATAAAGATGCTTTCATCAGCTTTTCGCTGAGCGGCTTCACACAAGCGACCTGAAAAAAAGGATAAATAAGGTGAGATGACAAACAGAATGACAGGACTGAATGTGTGCAATCTGCATGATGTAAAATTAGCTACTAGGTCATTCATTCATTCCCAGGAGGCCAAGACCAAGAACTTCATTTATTATGCAAATTGCATACACACCCCTACACAAGTTAGGAGTAAATTATTCTAATTAAATTGACCACAAAGTGTCCTGTCGAAGAATCTTCTTACCTGCAGACTCAGTTTCTGCCAGCACCAATTTATCCTTCTGTCGTTTGTGGGATTTCGTGAAAAACTTGTTGACCTTCTTGCATATGATGCATGCTACTGGAAGTAACACTGCAGTCGTTCTACGTGGTGCAACAGATTTTCTTAGCCCGCTTGCCTTTTTTTGCCACTGGCATGACTGGAGGTGCCACCGCCGCTGCCGTGGTCTGAACATCACTGTCATCATCCTGTTTTCCTTTTATCGGAGGCCTGCCTACTGGCTTTACTGCTTTTTGCTGCTGCTGAATAACATGGAAGCAGCAGCAGGCCTGGCTATGGCACTACTAGTACTAGGCCTAGGCCCAGCTGATGCAGTTTCTATCGTACTCGTCAGGCCATGAGTAGACCTCAGTTTCTTTGGGGAAAATACAGTTTTAGGCACATTTTTCACTTCACACCGCCTTGTTGCACTATTTATCCGCTTCAAGTCTGTAAAACGGCGGTAACATGCGTCGTGAAACCCATATTTCAAATCCCGTTTAGCGAATTCGGCTTCAAGAATCGGCGCAGCCTTTTCAGAAATTGTCCAGTCATTTCCATCTAAAGTGGCCCAAATCGAAGCACAATGGAGCGCCTTTGCCCACCGAGTAGGTGTAAACGTTTCTACACTTGTTACAGAAACAGAGTCTGTTTGCAAGAGACATTCAATTTGAAAATTTTCCATCTTTTTTCCTGCTTTTTTGACAAAAATTTGGAAAACATTTGGTCATCCGCCATCTTGATCTTGCTTTTGCAAAAGCGCGATGCTGATTGGTCAATTCGAGTACTATTTTATTGCGCAGTGTTTAGTCGCCATGTAACACCCTAAAAAAACGGTATCATTCCGCCAAAAATTCAACAATATAGTTCAAAGTTGACATTGGAAAAAAAACAAAAAAACTGCAGGATAAAACATGGAGAACTTTTTGTTTTGTGATCAGATGGAACCAATTAACATGCCGATGTGCTCATTTGTTAGACCCACTCTCGCTGGAGCGAACTGGCACGCTACCGTGCACAGGCAATGGCCTATTGCTAGAGTCTCAGTGCATCTTTGGCGCTTTAGCCGGTAAGGTCTCTTGAGAGATTATTGTTAGGGACTTAGCGGCATAACAGGATCAGTGTCAGTGAGTAAGGGAATCTTTGATTTATTTCCCTTTTCTTTTGTTTGCCTCGAGCTCGCTTGTTTTCTACCACGGGCGGCGTGTGGTCTGTTGGTAGCGCGAGCCTCGTTATTTCGATCTGCTCTTAGTCTCTCTACACGCTGTGAAATTTGCCTTTTTATATTTGGCCGCTGCTCTTGACGTCCACCTCCAGCAGCTATCACACCAGAGGAGATTGCTCCAAAGACTTTTTTGCAAAATCACCAGGTGACACAGGGATATTGTATTCTACTAGAAACTCATTATAGGAGTAGAGGAAACCCTCCCCGTTAAATAACTCAGCAACCAACACAATGTTATCATTGAACCAGTAATCGATAAACAGGGATTTGTGCTTAAACAGTATATCCTTGTTGTTTCATATACAAAACCCAAAACCAGTGTAGTTGGCACGTTATGTAAATCGTAGATAAAAACAGAATACAATGATTTGCAAATCCTTTTCAACTTATATTCAATTGAATACACTGCAAAGACAAGATGTTTATTGTTCAAACTGAGAAACCTTTTTTTTTTTGCAGATAATCATTAACTTAGAATTTAAAGGCAGCAACACATTGCAAAAAAGTTGGCACAGGGGCCTTTTTACCACTTTGTTACATCCTTTTTACATCCTTTCCTTTTAACGATACTCAGTAAACTTTTGGGAACTGAGGAGACCAATTTTTGAAGCTTTTCAGGTGGAACTCTTTCCCATTCTTGCTTGATGTACAGCTTAAGTTGTTCAACAGTCCGGGGTCTCCATTGTCGTATTTTACGCTTCATAATGCGCCACACATTTTCAATGGGAGACAGGTCTGGACTACAGGCAGACCAGTCTAGTACCCGCACTCTTTTACTACGGAGCCATGCTGTTGTAACACGTGCAGAATGTGGCTTGGCATTGTCTTGCTGAAATAAGCAGGGGCGTCCATGAAAAAGACGTTGCTTGGATGGCAACATATGTTGCTCCAAAACCTGTATGTACCTTTCAGCATTAATGGTGCCTCAACATATGTGTAAGTTGCCCATGCCTTGGGCACTAATACACCCCCATACCATCACAGATGCTGGCTTTTGAACTTTGCGCCTATAACATTCCGGATGGCTCTTTTTCCTCTTTGGTCCGGAGGACACGACGTCCACAGTTTCCTAAAGCAATTTGAAATGTGGACTTGTCAGACCACAGAACACTTTTCTTTTTGCATTATTTGCAAAAAAAAATTATGTTTCTCAGTATGAACATTAAACATCTTGTCTTTGCAGTGTATTCAATTGAATATAAGTTGAAAAGGATTTGCAAATCATTGAATTCTGTTTTTATCTACGATTTACATAACGTGCCAACTTCACTGGTTTTGGGTTTTGTATATGAAACAACAAGGATATACTGTTTAAGCACAAATCCCTGTTTATCGATTACTGGTTCAATGATAAGAAATCTGTGGCATCTCCCCTTCGAACTCTAACATCAGTGAATTACTGAAACTCTCCTCTCCATTCCGATGGCTTTGGAGCCTCCTTGCACCACGCACTCCCTCTACCTCCAAAAACTATTCTGCTTCAATATCCAAAGGGATGCCACTAATAACCCCCTTTAATATTACCCGATCCCTGAACAAAAAACAAGTGACTTTTGTCCCGTCGTAGTCTTTAATTTTTAACACTTTATCCCTTTGCTTCCCTGTACAACACTCAATAACAAGCCCAGTTCTAGTAATTTTTACTCCCCTGACCTCACCCACCTCACTTTTCACAAACTTCCCTACCTCATGCGCATCTGAGAATACACGGTTGGCCTGAGATCCCTTCACATCTACTTTCATTCCAATCATATATTTTCTTCCTTCTTCCTCATTTTCAATCCCTTTATTCCTTTTCTTATTCCCTCCCTCCGCCATTTTGCAATCCATAATGCATTCCTAATCTGTGTTTGAAATTCTACCGAACTGCCAGCTGGTAAAATAGAAAACAACTGGAGCTTTTCAGTCGCGCACTACACAAGCAGTGAAATCCACGTGTGTAGTGACTTTTTTTTTTTTTGCGTGGTGTAGTTTGGCGGTTACTAGTTTGTCACCTCAAGCGTGTATGACATGGCTGTATTACAACAATTTTTCATCATTTAGGGGATAAATATTTTACATACAATTGTATGAGTCATACTTATTGTTTCTAGGCCTTCATAAAATTCCTCACCATTAAAACTCACATCTCAGTGCTAAGTAGCTAAGTTGGCTTACTAGCTAACTTGTCTATCTTGTGGTCAATGATTGCACATTTGAAATATCTGCTTTTATCGTGTTTTCTTCGCAGCGTTCAAAAACCAAGAAGCTACTGCAATATTGATGATCTTTTCTCATTTCATAGCACTTTTGGAAAACACCAGAAAAAACAAGCGGTATTCTTCAATCATCTTTCATTCTACCTATCTATCTTTTCATCTTCCAATCTGTTTTTTTCCGTATTTGCTGATTTACTCTTCTCATCAGTGATTAACCCCATCATTCCTTGTGCCCATTTACCTTCAATCACCAATCCCGCCCTTGCTTAATCTGTCTGTCTTTCTACCCATCTATCCTCGACAGGTCTGCCTGTTCGGAGAAAATGCCTGGAGGGTCCACAAGTAAAAGATGTCCTTTCTGTCAGGGAACCATGTATTGTGCCCAGAAAAAATGTCCACATTGCCAAACGGAGCTTCCGAATAAGCAGCGCCTGCTGAAGAGGCTGCAGAAATTTGACGCTAAGCGAAGGGAGTGGGCCAAGAAAGCGAAATTAAATCACAACATATCCTCTGTTAAGGATCAGGCTGCTGTTATGGTTTGCACTGCTTTTGCAAATCATTCTATCCTGATTCATAAATTGGAATACTGATTTGTATTTAACTTGAAATTGCCCAAAGACTACTTATAGGTGCGCTTTAGTGGCCATAGAATGTGAAACTTTTTTTTACCTGTGAAAATAACCTTAAAATTGAAGTATAAATGTTCTTAAGTGGAACATATGCTACCATCTATACTTTTTTTTCAGGGATGTTTATGTTCAGGAGCTAATGTTTAACGCAAAGGCCTGGGTGACAATGCATGGTTCAAGTTCATCCCAAGGATGTTCAGTGTATTGGAGGTCAGGGCTTTGCATAGGCCACTTGAGTTAGTCTGCACCGATTTGCCAAACCATGGTCCTGATGATCATTATTTACGTTTTTATTTTATTTGAAATTTATTTGAACCGGGGTGTCTGACTGTAATTTGAGACCGATTTTCAGTAGGGCCCTAATAACAAAACATTAGCAAACAGTTCATGTGAAAGAAGACATTTTAGGTAATAATACAGTAAACTGAATTGTCGTCATGGAATCAAAATAATTAGCACAAGAGCAATTGCCTTGATAAAAAGACTTGATCGATGTTTCACAATGTCCAAATGGGATTAATTTATCTGGTTTCAGTTTTATTTCCTGATATTCGATTTCAATTATTTTAAACATTGTTATAAAATGCAGTCCTACTCAGCTCCATTCTAAACCAATGATCTTTTGGACCTATGTCCTGGGACTGTGTCCCATGGTAGCCTATTCATCATGCAAGTAGCGAGGCGGTATTTGTTGAGATTTGAATTAAAAAATTTTGTTGAAAAATGTGGATCAATGGTACTCTCGACTAGATTTTTGTGAGGAGAATGGTAAGTGGAGTTTAAGAGGAGCAGTAGATACCTTTCTATAAATTATATCAGCATAATCAAGCACAGGGTGCGTTGTTTTATGCACAATCTTTGTTTTCAAATTTGAAGCAAGCCCTGTTTCCGTACAAGACGGCTATTTCTGCCTAATATTTTGCTCAAAATTTCAATATGCATATGTGAAGTCAGCTTGTTATTCAGCCAAATGCCTAAGCATGTACAGTTGCAATCAAAATTATTTAACCCCCGTTGCAAATGAGGTTTACTGGCAAAATTTACAAACTTTCAGCTGTTTGCAATGAACAAATCAAACAAGAACAATTTAAATGGCTCAACACAACATATATTACAAGTGGCTTCTCCAAATTTAACGCAGAATGCCACTTTTAATGACTACTGCAGGCTCAAAATTATTCAATCTCTTCATGACAAGTATCTTTAATACTTAGTAGAAAACCCTTTAGCCTCTGACCTGCTGGAAATGTGATGCATAGGCAGATGTCAGTTTATGGCAGCATTCGCAAGGAATCTTAGCCCAGTCCTCATGGCTTCAATTCACTAATATTTTAGGGTTTGCGTGCTGCAACTGTCTTCTTCAAATCCTACCAGAGATTTTTTATGGGGTTCAAGTGAGGCGACTGTGATGGGCTCTCTAGAATCTTCCCAGACTTCTTCTGAAACTAAGCCTTGGTGGATGTTGAGGTGTGCTTAGGATCATTGCCCTTTTGGAAGGTCCAATGATGCCCAAGCGTCAGCTTCCCTACAGACGGCATGACATTTTCTCCTTGGATATCCTGGTACTTGATTGAATCCATCTTTCCCTCCACACTGTGCAGGTTTCCAGTGCCAGAGGAAGCAAGGGAGCCACATAGCATGAAAAAGTCCCCACAATTCTTCACTGTAGGCAGTGTGTAGTTTACAGCATATGCTTCTTTATTCCTCCTGCAGACATACCACTGATTCATCAGCCCAAAATATTCCAGTTTTATCACTCCACAGAGCAATATCCCCAAACATCTGTGGCTTATTTATGGTTTTGAGGATATTAGAGCTTGTTTTTTTGGATCAGTTGTGGTGTATGTCTTGGAGACCTTCAACTTTTAGTATGTGCCCTACTGTGCAAACTGAAACCTCAGTGGCTCCTGCTTCCAAGTCTTGCTGCGGGTCTCCTGCAGTTACTCAAGAGTTTTTGAGACCAATTCAATTCAATTTTGTTTGGATAGCGCTTTTCACAGGCAGGCTGTCACAAAGACGCTTCACGGAGAGAAAAGGGCAAAGCCCAGACAAATCTCTAATCCCTCATCCCCAAATAGCAGGCAAAAAAACTCCCTGTAGGGAGAAAAAAGCCTTGAACAGTGGTGAGGAAAAACTCCCCAGTGGGAAGAAATCTCAGGAGGAACCTGGCTATTGTGGGGAAGCCCATCCTCCGCAGACTGGCTAATTAATTGATTGATGAGTCAATTAAAATCCAAAATTCTTTGAATAATAAGGTTTCCAAGCAGTGACATCTGTAGCTCCAGGGAGTGGAGAGGTGGGCATGAGAGGATGAGGGGATCAGGACAGCAGTAAGACAGCAGTCGGTGACCATAAGGTAAGTGACAGGGCTTAGGTGGTCCAAGGACTGAGTTCCGGGGGACAGCGTTCCTCAGAGAAAACACAAAAACAAAAGAGGGTTAGGAACTGGATAGACTAATGCATACTGCACAAAATGTTGTCCTGTGTCAGGTATCAAGTTACGCTAAAATACTACAACTCCGGGGTAACCAGTATAGAGCAGTCAACTCTCTTATTCAACTTATTGCAGCACAGAGGCCCTGAACTTCATCCGACTAATGCTGCATAGTTTTTCCAATTAGACACCACCAACACCATGTGGACCTGCCCGATGACTAAGGCCGTAGCAAGCCCCACCGGTGATGTGTAAGTGCAATCTCAGTGCCACCGGTTCCATATGGATTTAAGCAATTTTGACGACCAAAACCTAGTATCCTTCGTCCACTTATTGCAGCACAGAGGCCCTGAAATTCCATTCGACTAAGGCTGCGTAGTTTTTCAATTAGACACCACCAACACCATGTGGACCTACCCGGTGACTGAGGCCGTAGCAAGCCCCAGTGGTGCCGTGTAAGTGCAATCTCAGTGCCACCAGTTCCAAACCACCCATCTCCTCAGGGATCTGGGGCTAGACATTGATAGCTTCCTCTTTCTGCCACATCCTGGTAGCCACTCTTCCTTTAAGTCTGAACTTGCGAACTATGCTTCCAACTGTATCTCTACGAACATTCAGTGCCTGTGCAGCGTTTTGGTATCCTTCTCCTTGTTTGTGCTAGGCAGTGATCTCCTCTATTAGCTTTTTGGACAATTCTTTTGACAGCCATATTTCTAAGGTGCAATCAAACACCACTGTCCACAAACCCCTAGCGAGTGCAAGTATTTGATGTGTTCTATCTCAAGCAAACCTGATACAATTAATTAAGCTGTTGATTAGCTGCATTAGGTGTGCTTGAGACACTAGATTTGCAAATACAGTGTATGTTCTCATAAGGGATTCTATTCGGGGGGTTGAAAAATTTTGAGACTGCAGCAGTCATTAAAAATGGCATTTTCAGTTCAATTTGGAGAAACCACTTGTAATATTAGTTGTGTTGAGCTATTTAAAATGTTCTTGTTTAATCTGTTTATCACAAACTGCTGAAAGTTTGTAAATTCTGCTATTTAACCCAATTTGCAATAGGGGTTGAATAATTTTGATTGCAACTGTATATGGTGTGGAACAGCTTTAATTTGGGTTCTCCTCCGGGTACAGGTGCCTACGCACCGATGCATAGTCATGCTGAGTGAGGAAAAGGCCTTTCCTGAACTCTTTTCATGGCTGGAAGTTGATGAGTGTATTGCTTTTGCTTTTGTCTCTGTGTCCGTGTACTTTTGGCCAACAAGTGCATTTGAAATGTTGTTTTTTGCAATCATAATCTTCTATTGTGGCATGTACTTGCTATTTTATTTCGAAATTTTAACTGGGCAAATATGTGTCATTACAGCTTGAGAAACTCCGAGCTGTTGGCTACAAGCCGATCCTCCTGCTAGGTGATAAGCACAATAAGTGCGAGGTTATTACACCACGCGTCAACTTCGACAATTACGCAAAAGAGACCCTGGAGAAGATTGCTGTAATTTATCAGTTTTTGTGCGAAAGTAAGTTTGTAATTTTAGTCTCTTACCGTAAGAGTGAAGTCATCACATCAGCATGAAAAGGGTTCTTGTGTTGTTCTGCTATACTTTGTGGTTTTGATGCTCGTACATTTTTAATTGCATTGTGTTTTCTATTAATATTTTACATGTTATCTATTTGCTCATTCAGTCTGCCATTTTACTAGTAAGTGCAAATATACAACCGAGTAAAGAAAACACAGTTTTTTCAATAAGATCAATTTATATCAAACCTCTAGCTTATAGACAAATTTATTTTGTATTACTGTACTGAAATGAAATAATTGATATAATATAAGTAGAAGATCAATTACTGCCTGTCAACAAACTTGAGCAACAATTGGGGTAAAAAAGAAGATGTTAATAATGAGTGTGGCCTTCACTTCTTTGCTTGCATGATTGTAATTACTTGGGCATCAATTGACACCAGTCTCTTGCTAAACAGTGTGAGATGCTTTGCCAGTGTTACTGAAGTGCCTGGGTAAGCTGAGAGACATTTTCTGGAGTGAGCTGCTGTAGATGGGGATGGTGTGCAGGTTCATCATGGTTATATGATAGAACGCCTTCCCAGGGACAAGGCTGGTCATTCTATAACTTCAATATTATTTACATGGAGATAAGCCCAAATTATCCTGGGCGTATGAGGCCTTCCAATAGCTATATTTACATGGACACACATAATTGGAATAAAGGCCCAATCAGAAATAAAAATGCTTCATGTAAAAACGTCAATAGGAAGATTCTGATCCAATTCGGTCCATTCAGAAAGAAATTTCATTCCGAATGAGAGGGGTAGTTTATGCTGATCATCATTCCGAGCAAGTCCATGTACACACCCATGTGATCCTGTCTTCGTGGTTGGGGTAATATCATCTTCACTGTGCGTTTGTGCTACAAAGAGCGAACGAGGTTGTGCAGACAACATGTTTCTTTACAACAGAGGTGGAAGTACAGCTTTCTCGTCTTCTACTTTTTTTGATATTTCTGGAAAATTAGACAACTCCGCGCAAGCCCAAATGAATCATTCTGATTAAACGCATGGTGATGTATACGCAAGTCATGATCAGATCATTTCATTTAGTGTCCATGTGAATTTGGATTTGGAATTGAAGCACCTATTACTAAAACCCCATAAGGCACACTTGACTTGACTTGACTTGTGGGGTTTTCGTTATCAGTGCTTCACTTTCCGATTAACCGAGGTTAGGATCAGATTGGAGAAATTTTGCGTATGTAAACATAGCTATTGTCCCACTGCAGTCCATGCAGTTGAAGCCGCAATTCTGTCCATAGAATTTGTGGTCCTTTTTTTCCTGTGTCTCAGGTGGTTTACCTGATCAGTAACTCTTCTTGTCAGCAAAACAACGCTGCCAGTGACGATGTATGGGGGATGGACGGACATAATGCCTTTCAATATCTCTTTGACTCCTTCTGGCATTTAGCCAGCTAAGTGCCTGGTTTCTCTGAGCTTGTGTCCGTCGTATCGTAATATGGTGTCATGTCATGATGAAGACCGGTGCTTTCTTTGCGCCTTCGGCAGCCCAATGCTCATGCACAATGTGCACACGGTAAGTGCATGAATTTTGGCGTCATGCCTGAGTGGCATTTTGGTGATGTTTTCTATGATATGGTATTGAATGAGCTTGGAAACGTAGCCTCTTCAGGATAATGAAAGAAGACTGTAGTTTCCCTGACTGATGAGGGGTGAGGATGAGGGGTATTGTTGTTGGTGCCATTTGTTTGTTGCTTTCTTAAATTTTCCAATTTTGACAAGTTCAGTTTACTAGATTACCTGCATTCTTGTGTGTGCTCTGTAGCTGTCAGTTCTGTGCTTTTCATGACTAAACTTCCCACACCAGTAAGTCTTGGTCGTGAATAGGAACCTATTGTTGTTTGTGAAATCAGAAAATGGATGAAAGTTACTTTTTTTTTTTTCCTTTCCTGGAGTAACCTCCCATTGAATGCTCTGGCTTACTTGAAAATTGACTCATTGATTTATCCATAGAATCATCCATATTCTCAGTATTGTCTTCAAATTTGATGTATTACATTTTATCATGGATATCCTCATACCAATAAAATATGACAGAATTACATTCATTCCCTTATACTTTTAGCAAGAGAATTTTACCTAGTATTATTTACTGAAGTCAGAATTCAGGAGATATTTTCATGTAAATTGAATGATAGATTGGCATTGACCACATAGAAATGACAATTTTCATCTTGAAGGGGTATTATACACGCATTATTCAACATTTGACAAAATTTTTGGCAGGGTTTGTTTTAATCTTTGTTAGCAGCTTTGCATGAAAATGTTCTGATACAAATTACATATTACATTTTCAGGAAAGGTGTGCAGTGGTCTGAAGATAATCTGATTTAACTTTTGGCCTAATTTCAGTCTCAAACTATGTCCTATTCTGACCAAATTTTCAGGATAAGTCGCTTCTGATTGAATTTGCACTGTTTTCAAAATGCGCTTTTTTGAATTCTTCTTCAACCTTTTGTAACCCTGGTCTGTGGTCATTAGCTTCATTAGTGGTAGCGGTGGAATAAAAGGGGGGTTCATGCATGCTGTTTCATATGCTTCTATCTCAGTAGCAGAAGCATTCGGGGACGAAATTGCTATTTCTCACTTTAAAGAACTTGTATGTGATCTTTCATTTGACAACTAAAGTGCTGACTTTGGATGACCCTCAAAGGTCAAAGTAAGTACCCGCATTATTGGCAAGTGTCCAACATAATGGGGGTCACCAGAGGTTTCCACAAGCACTGACTGCCAGCCAAACGCTCAAGTGCTCACCATGAAGAGCTGGCTATTTATTTTCATTTTATCTTTATACTGTAAAATGGCAATATATGCAAGCATATTATGGCAAGTGTTTGCTCCAGATGGCACCAAAATGGCCTAAAAATCTATACATTTTGCCCCTGGACCCCCTTGATACGTAAGCCTTTGGTGCTACATATCATGAGCCTTTGATGTATGTATTCAGGTGCCTTCAGCACACTTAGGTATAGCACACTTTGACACTTGGATATAGTAAGCTCGCTACTTTTTCCAAGTGTGGGAACTCAGAAACTTGTGGAATGCCTTGGGTCACTACAGAAATATTTCATAGGCCTGTAAATGTTATATTCTGTATGATTTATGTCATTTGTGTCCAATTAGGCCAAAGGATTATACTGTATAATTTTGAGTTATCTGATTTCTCAGTTTATTTAACACCCAATCCATGAAAACTTTGCAATTAAAAAGATAGATTTTTGCAGTTGTCAGCTTTATAATAGACCAATATGTTTCAACTTTTGTCAGATTGGAGCCAGGATTCTACTGTCAACCCTAATGAAGAGATCACACTTCAGCTGATAACATGTGATCCAGTGGAGGAGATGGCCACAGGGGGACAGGTGGCATTACTGTTGCCCTTTATATGGAAAAAATATTAATATCCCCTGACCTCAGAACAACCTGCCATTCTTGGCAGCCAGGCCTCAGCTTTTTGTTGTCAAATTTATCAATATTTTAGTCAAGACATGTCATGATTTACTTGAAGTAATTAGGAGCTTGCATAACTTCTGGCCATTTTTATCATGAAGAAATTACAAACAGCATTATGTTTTGCGATTCTATTTGCTTTAATAGTTCTTTAACAAATATTGAGGTTGTGTCTCTTAAGATTACAATGAATGTGCAATTAGTTTAATTATGGCACTTGTCTCAGATAGTTCAGGTGGTCAGACACAGCAGTCATTGCGCATGGTAAATTGTACAGAACTGTTTTTGTTCTTGGTGTCTTGCATTATTGTTATATTAGCACATAACTGCAGTACTTTTCCTATAGCCCAGCTCATGAGTCATGACTTATTTTAGTCGTTACCCCTTGTTCATATCGCTTTTATAAAAATTTCAACGGCTTTGAGCAGGAGTAAAGAATCACTGCAAAATATGAGACACTTTCAATATTTAGCCAAACTGGATACTGAGTGTAGCGCTGGTTATATCCATATGGCTCAGCACTGTAGCAAGCTAGCTAAGTTCCACTCTCATGACTAACATAACTTTACTTGGCTACCTACGTAGCGTACATGCAATACTTCTTCACAGCCATTATGTAACATTAGTTTGTTTGCTATTGACCAAATGTTGGCTGGATATTCCATCGACTGAATTTACAAACTGTTGTAATTTGAAACATGAATGTCTGTGACTCAGTGACTGAGTTAGCAGAGCAATGTGTTAACGTATAATGGGCACTAAAGGGAATAGCATTTGTTTTCTATTAAGTTATGCTATTCAGTTATGTGATAAATAGAATCTTATATTTTTAGTAGTGTTATAATGGAGTTACAAAGCTTGTTAGTTAATTTAGTTTGTTGCTCACCAAAGCCAGCAACAGACAAAAAGTTTACTCAACTCATTTCATATCTTTGACATGACATGCTCACTTGTGTAAGATTACTCTTTCAATATATGGTCTGTTGGGCAGCAAGAGATGAAAGAGCTTGTCTTTGTTTTACATGTTTGTAAATTCCTCAAATTGTCTGTACACTTCAAACTACTTTCCTGCTCTAAGGAGATGGGGGCCAGAGAGAGACAAGAAGAGATGGAGGCCGTAGAGCGAGAAAAAGAGACTGCAGTCACAGATGAGGAGACAGGGGCTAGGGCCACAGGGAAGCATGAGGAGATTGGGCCCACAGAGAGACACGAGGGAACAGGAATCACAGGGAGACATGAGGGAACAGGGAGCGCAGGGAGACATGAGGGAACAGGAGCCACAGGGAGACATGAGACAGGAGCCACAGGGAGACATGAGGGAACAGGAATCACAGGGAGACATGAGGGAACAGGGAGCGCAGGTAGACATGAGGGAACAGGAGCCACAGGGAGACATGAGACAGGAGCCACAGGGAGACATGAGGGAACAGGAATCAGAGGGAGACATGAGGGAACAGGGAGCGCAGGGAGACATGAGGGAACAGGAGCCACAGGGAGACATGAGTCAGGGGCCACAGGGAGATATGAGGGAACAGGAATCACAGGGAGACATGAGGGAACAGTAGCCACAGGGAGACATGAGGGAACAGGAACCGCAGGGAGACATGAGGGAACAGGAACCACAGGGAGACATGAGACAGGGGCCACAGGGAGACATGATGGAACAGGAATCACTGGGAGACATGAGACAGGGGCCACAGGGAGACATGAGGGAACAGGAACCACAGGGAGACTAGGGGCCACAGGGAGACATGAGGGAACAGGAGCCACAGGGAGACATGAGACAGGAGCCACAGGGAGGCAGGGTAATAAGAACAGATTTTTCCATTATGTCCCCTGAGAGCATAACCCGAGTTTACATGTGATAACTTGGTGCATTTTGTACAATGCCTAAATGTCTTAAAAACAGGACAGTAAGACAAAACTATGTGTTTTTAGTCTTAAAATCATCTGCCCATCATTTAGAGGCCTGATAGCCGGAGACCTATTCAATGCAGTTTGCTGAGTCTGCTGAGTGGACCGTGACAATATCATGCGATTAGTTGATCTAAATCATTAGATTTCGCATTTTCAACCAAAACTATTTAGCTCTGATGGTGACGATGTGGTGGGCTGATGATGCCTAAAAATATCAGTTTTGTCTCTCGTGAACTTGAAGGTACCCTTACCATGTCCATACCTAAGCAGTATAATCCGCGGCTTATTTACTTTTGACTGACAAATGCAGCAACCTTAAGATCCCCTCTGGTAAATGGACTGAAAATGTATTTCATGCTTACAGACTGCTCCTATCATACCGGACAAGAGGTTTTCCCCATTCAAAGTGTGATAAAAGAGAGAGTGAGAAAGGTGAGGAAGATAGGAGGATGATAATTCATCATAATCAATAATAACCATAATAACAATAATAGGGCAGCATGGTGGCACAGTGAGCAACATTGCCACTAGACAGCAAGAAGATGGCGAGTTTGAATCTGTAGAGTTCACATGTTCTCCCGTGTTTGATTGGGTTCTCTGCAGTGCTCCTCCTTCTCCAACCCTGCAAAGACTTGCTTGTTCTAAATTGGCTGTCGGTATGAGTGTTTGTGTGAATGGTGTGTGCACCTTAGAGTGGAATAGCGAGCTACCCAGGATATGTTGCTGCCTTTTGCTCGGCTCTCCCGCAACCTTGGGGAGGAAGAAGCAGTAAAGATGATTGATTGATTGATGGATGGATGGATGGATGGAAAATAACCAGTATTCATATAGTCCTTTTTGATTTAAAGTTTTACAAATAGGAAAGAAGTCATACAGAAGGAAAGGTAGGGAGGTTAGAAGTGATTAAAATCTGTTCTTTATGAAGTGGACACTTTTAGTTAATTGGTATGTACTTGTTGTCTCCTGGGTTTTTTGCTGGACTGATTGATTTTTGATAACGGCATCCTTTAATCCAGCAAATTTCTAATCAAGTGAATCATAACTATGTATTTGTATTTTCAAGCTTACACTGTAAGATCCATAAATATTCAGATTGTAACAATTTTTTATTTATTTATTTTTTTTTTAGCTTTGACGCCTCCCCCCACCCCATAGATATGAAGTGCAGAATTTCAGCTTCAACTGTGTGTTTTTTCTTAAATATTGCATGAGCCATCCCAGAATGACATCACTTTTATGTACAGCCCCTTGTATGTTTGGAACTCAAAAATGATCAGACAAATCAACATGATCATCAATTAAATTGTATTTTTTAATGCTTGGTGGCATAATTTTTGCTGTCAACAACTGCCTGTAGTCTGGAACCCTTAGACATCACCAGATGCTGCATTGCTCTCCTCTTGATTTACTGTTACACCTTCACTGCAGCAGCCGTGTCAGTTCCTTCTTTGTTGGGCTGTGCATACTCAGTTGGATTCAGGTCATATGATTGACTAGTCAAATGAAGAACATTCCATTTTTTTGACTTGGAAGCACAGTGTGAAAGCAAGTCAAGATTTTTCAAAGCAGTGTCCACCTGCACTGAAGCTTTGTCCCATGAGGTCTGAAGCACTTCTCAGCATGTACTATTACGGCAGTATACAATTGAGAATTCATCCTCCAGCTTTTGTGAAGTCATATCACTGCTAACTACAAGGCTAACTATATTTGACTTCTCTACACAGCTGAGTTGGTATTCTAACAGTTATGAGCAATTCTTTCCCTTCTCCATACTCCTCTCTTCCCATCTTTCTAGTTCAAGGTGCTCTTTGTCTCATCTCTCCAAAGGATGTTCATATAAAACTATGGAGAGTTTTTAAAATGTCTTTCGGCAGATTTCATGTTTACGAGGCTTACTTATCGAGAGATTAACGCCCCGTATTCCACAAGAGAGGTTGACTCCTCTCTTGATTGCTGGCAATGACATCCTGAAGAGTGTTCTTGATCGAGCCAGCAGTTGTTATGGGGTTTTTCTGAACCAAGGAATGAATTCTTCGGTCGTCCACCATTTTTATCATCAGTTTTTTTGGACTTCTTGTATTCCGTAGATCACTTGTGCTGTCTTTCTTTAATAAGAAAACACCATATAGTTCAGTTGGATTGATGGAGGCTTGCCAGTTTGCCTACAGATGGTTCAGTTTACAATCCATCATTTGAGAGTTACAATCATATTGATTTGTCTTTGAGGAGTGTAAGTACATTCATATTAGAATCTCACATGTTTTGTTGTACCATTTCAGTTGTAGTTGAGGGTGAATGGACCTCTAGTATTTATAGGTTGAAATATATTGCTTTTTCCTATTGACAGGGCAAAGCAGAAATCTTGATGGATTGGCTACCTTGTCCAGAGTGGTAAGTATTCTGCTGGTTTTCTATTCGCTATATGTAATGTACAGTATTTGCAATTACTTGCTTCTCTTTCTCCAGGTAATACCTGACAGCTGTGATTATGTTCACACCTGGGCTCAGTGAAGGATATATCACCTGTATCAAATAGCATAAAAATATTTCTAAGTGAAATATATGTTAGTTAACAATTTATATATGAAATGTGCATTTTATCTTTACATTGCCATGCTTTGTTTGGTATTTTATATACATCTGTTTAGTACTCAAGCTTTTTCATTTTTTCAAATCATGCTCTAGACGGTTATTCTTATTTTTGTTTTATACACCAGCGTTGCTCGCTGATATTCTGCACATTCGAGATACAGTGCACCTTTCTGTTAAGTTCTCATGTCAATTGAGGATGTTGTAACAGATGATGTATCTGACGTATCCTCGCCACATCCCTGATTTGACCATCGTCAAGCCTGTCTGTGGTAACCTGCAGTGGCGGAAGCCAAAGAGCGAGTTTGTCACAGAACAAGCACACACAGCTTATAAAAGGAGAGAACTACATGGAATTGTAATTTTTAGGCAGTGGGCAGTAACATCTCATTTTTATGTGGTTCAGTTTTTATGTGTCATTTATTACCTATTTTTATGTTAATTGATAAGTAAAAAGATTTGTTTGAGAATAGTAATTTGAATTTTCTACCCCTGTTTGTTTTTTCAGTGGTGAACAATGGGTCCCATCCTGGCAGCCAAAAGACACATTGCAGATGATTTCCCAATGACACAAAACAAAGACCCGATGAATTTGCACTGTAATCAGAGCTACAGAGGTTCCAACTAAATAGTTGGGCGTGCAACTTTTGTTTTGACCTGGCAAAAGCACTGTCCTGTGAATGTGTGTGTGTGTGATATGTATTCACACTTTCACATTACCTGGCCAAAAAAAAAGTCACACTAATATTTTGTGGTTCCAATTTAGTGAATTCCAATCAAAGTCATTTTTAATCTAAATTTTAGAAAAAAAGTAGGGCGCAGAAGACTTTTGCACAGGATTGTCCAAGAAATTGAATAAAAAGATATTTTGTAAAAGTAAAAGTGTGTTATGTATCCTTTACATTTTGTACAGTAATTACATGTTTTTCTGCACATCCAAGTTTACAAATAGCTATTTCAAAGACCATCCGTGTCTATGCATTATAAAATCGTGATGTTACTTTAGGATCGCCATCAGCTGTTCAGCTGTGGTTGCCTACTTGGAATGTGTGAGGTTAGAGTTTTAAGGCCGTATATAGCAGAAATTTATGAGGACACCGACTTAAAATTACCTGATTGAGCTGAGAACCTCTCATAATAAAAACAGTGCAGCTACTCTATTTGTCAAGGTTTCATTATTTTGCTTAGTTTGGGGTGTGAGATGTTTGTCAGTAAATTAAGCTGTAAGTCACCCAACATCTGTTAATTGAAGTCAGTGCTTACTATACTTTGCTATGTAAATGTGCGGCTGAGTTGATCTGATTTTCCAGTACACCTTGGCTGCTTTTAATTACAGTTGAGATCAGTGACCAAAACCATTATGAAATTGCTATCATCCACTCATCTAACTTGATGTGTTGACCAGTGTTTGTTCCATTTCAGTAAGTGATTAAAAAAAAATGTTGCTTACAGTTACTACTTCATCCTACATACCAAAAAGTGATACGGGACCACCAAATGAGAGGATGGAGGGAAAAGTCTTTATTGGAAAAATAAAGAAAATCAGGCACGAGGGCCAACAAAAAACTTCACCCAAAGGGTTTCCTAAAAAACAAACTAAAGAGAGCTACACAGAGCTATAAACAAAAGGATCAAAAAGGATGAAAACAAAGGCCACTGGAAACTCCAGGCAGAAAATTCTTAAACAGAAAAGAATAAGGCTTCAAGATTTTCAGAATGACAAAAAACACAAAGGCTAGGAATGCAAAATAAAAAGATGTGAAACACTCTGGCTACTAACAACTATGGACATGCACTTGATAGAACAAGAACTGAGACTCTGTCTGCCAGCAAACTTCCACCGCATCCAGATAAAGGGTGAGAAATCAAGACATGAAGGGCAACACCTGTAGGAGGAGAAACAAGAGGCAGGGCAAGATGATGAGACATGGACCAAGATTGGATGACAAGACTTGCTCATAAAGGGAATGAGCGTGCTCAGCTTAAGTACCAATTAAGTATGCAGTTTGGAAGCAAGCATGAATGTAAAGAACAGAAAAGCACAGCAAGATCTTGAAATAGCAAAGCAGGAATCATGACAATAAACTCCCTGTCTAAATTAGTAATATTAGTAATGTGCCTGTCTAAGAATTACACCACCCAGTGAATGTTAGTAACTTAAAAACAGCTAATTGTCAATTAAGCTTAGACAGCCCCAAATCAGCACAGCACAGAAGGAAGGGGGAAATACCAAAGCCAACCCAGAGCTCTAAAATGTGCAACAACGAAGGCACGGGGCGGAACGCAGACAAGCGGTGGAGTGGCTTGGTAGAGCTGGCAAAAACAAAAACATGGAAAATGAACATGAATAATGAAATGCAATGACTGGATAACAGAAACTGTTAAAACTGTGACATGATCTATGAAATCTTGAACATGAAACTGATAAAACCCTAAATGCTGTCCTGGCCAAAGGCCAGGACCTCAGAACACAACAAAAAAGTATGTCTGTGCACAATACAAATGGAGCTGATAGGGGAGAAGTGGAATGTTGTAACTTGATTAGCACCCCCATTCGATCTGATCTTCAGATTTGTACTTGGCACAGCAAGTCAACACCTAGCGTAAACAAAGTGGTGGACCTTAAAAGCAAAAAAACAATTCTTCATTGAAAGAAATACTGCAGATGCATTTTAGCTGAGCAATCAGGCAATATCCTGCCTCTCATAGCAAGATTTTTTTTCATATGAATGCAGTCAATTATTCTCATCCATTTCTGAAATCGTTGTTTACAAAAGACCTTGTAACTGAAGAGGCCAATCGCACATTTGACATTAGTTAAATACTTGTTCTCATTTAATCCTATGCCCATGAGGAGGTAACACAGAAACTATGTAAGTGTTACAAACATCTGAGCTGAAAGGATTGATTTAATTCCTACAATTATTTGTTTCTGGATTTCGTGTGAGGGCTATCATGACTCCATCAGTGTCCTTTGTATTGAAGTCTACTTATTAGTTTTCATCATCACAACAATCAGAGAACATCAGCATCCCTAATAGGCCTAAAGAAAATTGAAATACCCTTTCCCTGTCATCACCTGAATCAGAAATAATGAAGAACTATGAACATGTTTCCACCACCAATATTGCTGTGCAAATATTCCCTCATAAATCTTTCTGTTTTATGTGCAATTAATTAATGAACCCTCAACAAACAGTTGATAAATTTAATGAAGGATCAGCACGATATCTAATAAGCTACTGAATGGCTATTTGAAGTGGGTTTCACTTGAATTCTTTGTTAATACTGTAGCACTGCAACATTTGCCATAGAACTACATTTTAAGGCGCTCTAAGCTGCTAAATACGACCATAAAAATTGCCTTTCAGAGGTTTTGTCTAATCCTCCATTGTTAGTTACATGCATGTGAATAGTCATATCTTAGCAGCCAGTCCTTGATCACATCAATACCTGCTTACTCACATTGTCCACAGACAATGCCATCAGTGTAAATTGTGCCAGACCTAGGGCTTTGCTCATTGCATGATTTTCTGTCTACTCATTTTCTCTCAAACTTCTTATTGCACTTTTCATACATGTAGCACAGAGTGCTTCACATATTGGGGAAAAAAAACCCTCACCCCCAAATTCTCTTACAACCACAGAGATTTCATGAAGTAAGAGGACAAGAATGACTAATATTTTACTCTCCTTGATCTTCTTGCCTGTGAATCAGGAAATTGACATCAGTGCGCCATCCGGTAAGATGTTTCAATTCCACAAATACTTTTTCAGGAGTGAGGAGAAAGGTGGCTTGCTGGAGGAGCTTTGAGTGAGGACACATTGGTGTAACCTTAGTGAAAGGCTTTTTGCCACCCATGTTGAACAGAGGCATTACACACCGCTGAAGCATTGTGTTTCTCCTATTGCTCCTCCAATTGCATCTCATTTAGGAGGGACCAAGACATGATGACAAAAGGCAGGAAATGAATCGAGGATGTACAAACTGAGAAATGAGACAAGGGGAATTGTCCATTCCTTTGCTAATGAGGCTAAACCTTGAGTTGTATTTGGGTCACTAAACATAGTGTGACAATAAAGGCGCCAGAGCTGTGTTGTTTTTCCGACAATTGCGGCATAATGATTGATATTTTTAGCCTAGACTTGTATGTCTTTTTCCATCGTAAACCTTCTTGATTAGCTGAATGTTTGCTCTACAACTGAAAGTAGTTAATCGCAGACATCAAAACTTTTCCTTTAGTTTTATTGAAACAAATATCTGCCATGAAATACAAACCTTTATACAATCTAAACTTGTATAAAGAATTTTTAGGTACAACTAACTTTAAAATTTATTTTATTTTCACGATTGGCTATCATACCATCATCACTGCCTCTAAAAACCAATGCTATTTGTCATACCAGCTTAGCCAAGGAAAAAAATAAGTAAATTGTTATATTTTAATTGATTCCAGGTTGTGATTCTCTGTTGTTAGTGAGTCACGTCCATGCATTTTACATTGCTCTTACACACCCAGGGGCTCAGTGTCGCCCCCTGGAATATTAAAAAAATTAGTAATTTAAACGGCTCAATTTCCAAAACGGATGGACGAATTTGAGAGAAATTTGATAGGATTTTGTGTTATGATGTGTTTAATAAATGATGTCGAGGAAAATGTTTAATCTTATTGGGAAATGACCGAAACAGAATTTTGGAAGTGTTCAATCCTTTGAATGTTGAATTATTCCCTGATGTTGTAATATGGTGTAGAAATTAGAACAATAAACATGTATTTTTGGTCCTCATGTGAACTTGATCCGTATTTTTGAAATTATTGAACATTAAAGTTAAAAACCACATTACCCAGATGACCGAATAGTTAATTTCGACGGACAATGGACTCCGATTTGTAGTTCATTTGTGTTAATTTCCGGGTTAGTTAAGTTAGCTGGTAAGCATTAGTTTAGCTGTTAACTGGAAGGCAGTTGCTACGGGTACGGCCGTTTTTAAATGCATTTTAATGTGGAGAGGTACGGCAGTCCCCATTTCAAGCCCTAACCCTAACCCTAATCTCGAATCCCTCTACTTATATCTCGTTATCCACAATCGTCTTGGTTAAAACTGCCGAGTTTCTAAACATAGCGTTACGGGAAATGTATTATATCCGTTTCTTAGCATAAATGTGTTCGAATGACAGCATAAGTGCTGACATGTGGAAGTGAGAGAATATGATTGTGACAAATGACACAAAATATTGAAATCTGTCAGCTACCCTGTTGAATTTGAGCGCGGGGGAACGTGACGAAAACGCTCGGATCAATCAATGAGATTTCATACTAGCAGAGGCATTAGTTACTGTTAGCACGTAGTTAATTCACCGCCGGCCATTTATTGTTTTTCCGCCTTTTAGTTATGTTTATGGATGTGTCCTCGTATGTATTCGCTCGGCTGTTTCATTTCTTTTAAATGTGCTCTGGGCAGACCCTCTATCAATCAATCACAAGTGACTCAGCCGTTCATTTGCCCTGCGCCATTTTTTTGCATGCGTGTACTTCTTCCAATCCAGGGCATCTGGCTTTTCAGCAAGGAGTGGTTGTGTACCATTGTGTATCGCATACCACAAGTTCAGTATCAGTGCGAACCTCCGATGCTGGCCAATCTTTGCCCTTGTCCGTATACACAATGACTAATGCTCTAGCACCTGTGCAAAACTAAGTGAAATACTGAAGCTTCTTGTGTACTGCAGGCTGTTCCAAACTGTGCTGTAGCGAAATAATTAAGTCCATGCACACTCTACTCATCATTTGCACTAGTGTCTTTCCTTAATTAATGGTAAAAAAAAAAAAAAATGGCATTGCATTCAAACATCAATAAACAATGCAACCCAATGCATATTCTGTAGAAATTGATGATGGGGTGTGTATTATATGATTTTTTTTGACTGCATATATCTAAATCTAATTGTTCTGAAGCAGTGAAGCATATTCTGTACTACTTACAACAATGAACTAAAACATAATGACCATATCAATATGCCGTTTGCCCTTAGTGTGCACGTCCTACTCCAGGGTGATCCTTTATATGTCCTGTCTACATAAACTTGTTAATAGCCTTGGTAGTAGAAAGGGTTACATTGAGATTTTATTTGCATTTTCTGATTTAGTTGACATCAGAAATATTTCTTGTACTTTTTTTGGTTCACTTTGTAGCAACAGATGACATCCTGCATTATGGTCCTGTCTGCTTTCACCTTTGATGACATACTCCAAGGTAGCAAAACAAAGACATGTGGTGGGATGTCAGAATATATTGGTTATACTGAGGAGTTGATTGGCTTCAGTCTTCATTCCCCTATGGCAGGGGTGGTCAATCCTGGTCCTTGAGGGCCAGAGTGTATGCAGGTTTTTATTTCTATCAATTACCCTGGCTAAATGAGTTCATTGATTGCACATGCACAGATATAGGTTTACACAATAATTAACTCAAAGAAAAATGTTTTCTGAAGGGAGAAAAGAACAGTCTTTGGAGGCCATTCATGATAATTGATAACGCCTGAAATGTCAAATTTTGTAAATGGTTTGGCAAATTTAGACAATAAACTAATTAAAGGCCAGAAGTTGTTGTGAAAACCAGGGACAGATTTGGCCCTTGCTGCTGACCTCTGCCATACAGATTGGATCATCAGTTAGAGCGGGTGTCCAGGAATCAGGTGGTGTCTGGTTCAATCCCCGGCTCTTCCAGAGAACGCGTCAAAGTATCCTTGAGCAAGACACTGAACCCCGCACTGCTCCTGATGTACAGGGGTGGCGCCTTGCATGGCAGCCTCTGCCATCAGGGTGTATGTGAGGCATAATTGAACAGGGCTTTGGGGTCTAGACTGTACTAGAAAAACACTGCATAAATGCAGTCCATTTACTCCTTTCGTCAAAAGTGATTCCCCCACCGCAGAAAAATGACCCTTCCAAGACATCAGTTGTTTACTGAACAAAGTTTATTCTTCCCATTTCCATAGAATGCCTATGCATTTTAGAGAAGTTTTAATGTCCAAGTTTTGGCAACGACTCCAGATTTGTATCAATACATTGCTATCATAGTGTCAATAATAGCATGGTGGCACACGGCTTGGGGCCCCCGTTAACATACAAGCTCAAGACAACAAGGAGAAAACTTTCTATTCACACCCTTCACATAATTTTCCATGTCTTTTCATTGATAGTAGTCTTCACTGAACAAAAGACAAAGAACAAAAATCAGCTGCATTGCTCACCATATTGCTTAATTAGATTCACAATGTATAGTTTTTGAATTGCATTTGACACACTGGTTCTGTCATGGGCATTTTTCATCAAACGATTACAGCTGCATGGGCAAATGACTGAAAATGTTAATCATACGTGCCTTCACGTGTAATATATTAAATTGGTGGTCTTCAACGTTCTTCCTGGGGACCCATTGTGTATGTTGGTTTTTTTTCCAACCACAATTGTAATCGCAGGATTTTAAGAAACTTTGAATGTCTGAATCAGGTGTTTGCCCAGTTTAGAGTTAATTACTCTCTTTTGCCAAATGTTACATAGAAACATCCATATCCATATATGCTATGAAGAATGAAATAACCCATTAGAAGATAGTGTTCATTTCCACACTGCAAGAAATTTCAAGTAATATAACATTTTGGAAATCAGTAAACCCCAAATTAGGCTGCTGGACACAACTGTTTAAAGTTTTTTTTTTTTTTTAATTCTGGTGAAGTTAATTAGATTAATACAACACAAAACTGGTTTGACTCTCTACCATTTTGCTTGCCAAATAAATCTGTCATGATGTGCCAATTAGTTTTCACCAATTAGAAGCCTACAATTCCTGATTTGGCTGGTTACATTGTTTCCTCTCTTTTATGCAGTTATTTCCAACAAAACATGATGTGGATATGGTATTTTTATATTATAGATGGCAAACGTAAATATTTCTGTTAACATGTGCAATAAAAGGACAAATAACTGCTCTTGACATTAAATGCATTAAATGCTCTTAACATTAACATCAAACTAACAGCTTGTTAAAATCCTACAAATTACAACAGTGGGCCCCAAGGAACAACACTGAAGATCGCTGTATTAAATCGAGGTATACCATTACAGGCAACAAAGAATATTAGCTGTACATACATTGCACATAACCTAAGCCCAAATGACCGGCAAGTTTACAAGAGCACCTGGCACAGGTAGTAGACATGTATTTTTAAGTCTTTAAGTATCTTTAAGTATTTACTGTACAAGTCAAATAAAAGGTTAAATAATATGTTGCTTGCTTAAGGACAGGCATACCACACAATGCAAGTATCAGACAATATCAATATTCAAACTGCAATTATAAATTAATAAAAAAAGAACACATCATGAGAGCTTATACACTTCCTGTAAAACTGCACTACATTATTGTTACTTGGCAGACATTTATATCAGGGGCACACCACACCAAAATCAATCTGAAACTAGGCTTATGCCGTCGGAGGCGACGGCTGGGGGTATATCCCCGAACGCCCCCAATCCTCCAATTCCCAAATCCTTGAATAGACTTTCATTTGAACTTAATTTCAGGTCAATCGGACAAATGGTTCTGAAGATATGGCCAAAATGGTAATAATAATAATAATAATAATAATTTAAAAAAAAAAGTCATAGTGATCTTCATGAGTCAAAGTAGATTTGCATTAAAAATATGATTGTGTTATGATTTGATAGTGCGCAATTTTGAGGGCTCAGAGAACATAAAGAGCCACTTGGATAGCTATGTCATTTGGCTCATAAAACAGTGGGTATTTTTGAATATCACTCATATGTAGCACACTTGTGGTAAAGTATTTTTTGATCCCGAAAATGTACATTTTAAATTCTCAGTATTCAATTTTATTCAACAGCATGACCCCGTAGTAAAAGAGTGCGGGTACTAGACTGGCCTGCCTGTAGTCCAGACCAGTCTCCCATTGAAAATGTGTGGCGCATTATGAAGCGTAAAATACGACAACGGAGACCCCGGACTGTTGAACAACTTAAGCTGTAATGGGAAAGAGTTCCACCTGGAAGACTTCAAAAATTGGTCTCCTCAGTTCCCAAACGTTTACTGAGTGTTGTTAAAAGGAAAGGCGATGTAACACAGTGGTAAAAAGGCCCCTGTGCCAACTTTTTTGCAATGTGTTGCTGCCTTTAAATTGTAGGTTAAAGATTATTTGCAGAAAAAAAAAAGGTTTCTCAGTTTGAACATTAAACATCTTGTCTTTGCAGTGTATTCAATTGAATATAAGTTGAAAAGGATTTGCAAATCATTGTATTCTGTTTTTATCTACGATTTACATAACGGGCCAACTTCACTGGTTTTGGGTTTTGTACTTGAAATCCCAATGCTGCCTTATCAGGAAGTTTTTGTGTTTGTGGCACTTATTCTGTACTAAAATTATTAAAATACACCATAATGCAATGGCATTCAAACTGATACAAGTGTCTTATCTCATTCAAGGCATTTTACCCCTTCTCTGCATAGCTGAAATCGTGAATTACAAAGCCTTACATAGGATAACGCATTAATTGCCATATTTAACATCAGTGCAAAAGGTTATTTGCTGTCTCTCTGCCATGGAACGCGTTCTTCTGCTGCAACTTCATCTCCAGCAATTACTCAGATTCCTGAAAGACACAATTGCAAGCACTTCACTACGATATCAGTTCTGACAGTATTTATAAAAAAATAGGTGACAGTTTACCACAAAGCTTTGCATCAAATTTGACCCGTCTTTCAGTCTTGCCCTTGTCACAAGTTGTTTGCATGCAGGGGTACTGTTAAGGGCAGACATTTTGGCCAAATAAATTTAAACGTTCACTGGAGGGATGTGCCTTTATTTCAAGAGAAATCCCTTCGGTTTCTCCTTTTCTTTGTAACCCGTCTGTATCTACAAAATACAAGGTTATACATTTTGATTTTAAAGGAAGAGCCTGCAAGTTAAACACTTAAAATGGAATACCAAAGTGTCCTCGTCCTCACTAGTATCTGGACTGCTTAGGACGAGCTCTTCATTTTGTTCTGTCTCTTGGCCCAGGATCAACTGAGCCTCAGGGCCCAAAGCAGCCTAATACTGCTGGAGGACAAAGTGCAGCTTCTCTTCACTCTTGTGAAGTTTCCTTCTTAGGAGGCAACGAAGCCCTTCATTTTCCTCATCTAAAAAACAACGTACATGCGCGCAAACGCACTCACACACACAATCACGCGCACACACACACACAAACACGCGCCCGCGTGCACACACACACACACACACACCCGCGCGCACACACACACGCGCGCGCGCGCGCGCACACACACACACACACACACACACACGCCAGTGCTTTGTCAAAAGATAGAACAAAATTTGTTTTATTACCAAAAACTTCATGAAGAATATTCATTTTAGGTTTGCATTTTAGTCATTTCACAAACATTTCAATTTCTCGTGAATTCAAAGTACATTACAGATTAGGCAGGATATGGGGAGAGAAATGAGAAAAAAAATGCAAGAATTGTCAAAGGGATCACTGAACCGCTGACAATAAGCCTTCATACTGTAGTCTCTCCCAAAGGTGAACATTGTATCCACAGCACCCATGACACAGACCCATGATACAGGACACAGCTGACCCAGTTAGTTTCATGTTTAACCTACCAACTTCTGCCAGCTTGGCTGATAGGCCCATACAGAGATCCTTCAGCCAAGTGCAGTGCTGGGCCATCTCTAGCACAAGGATGCTCTTTTCCTCCTACAGGCGCGTCACAAGCATATGTTGCTCAAACACCCTCTTCTTTGTGATGAGGTTGGCTTATAATTAAGTGAGTACATGACCGTAAGAAGCTGTTCTAAACTGCTGAATGCTTACGGGATGAGAAGTAAGGACATAAACTCACTGCAATAATATCCCTTCACTTTCAATTACGACAATGGGAATTCAATTTATTTGATATCATATCTATACACAAGTTGTCTAATTGCATTTTGACATACCACTGCCTTATCCTTCCCATGGCCATACTGGGGAGAGAATACCTTGCCCAGCCAAGGCCTGCTCCACTACTGCCAAATCAATTGGCTCTTCATGGTTCAGACAGTTGTATTGGCCAATCTCCATTATTAGCCGCTTTTTGTCATCTGCCAACTTCCTCCGCAAGCGATGACGGATCTTGTGACTGTCTAAGAAATAAATTACATACAAGTAAAAAAAAAAAATTAAAAAAAAGTGCACTGCCTATCGGCGAATGTCGTATTGCTGCATAATACTAGTCCCCTACCGGTGTATGCATATTATATTTCCTAAAAAGTAGGTAAAAGTGACCTGAATAGGGTACATGACACACCCTCTCCCCAAGATGCATCCACACACCAACTTTGATGTTCCTAGGTCATACGGTATTGAAGTTATGGAGCGGACACAAATGCGGACAGATGGGCGGACGGACAGACTGACGGACGGACGGAGTGCAATCCTATAGTACTCTCCGTTTCCGGTAGGGCACTTTAAAAAAAAAAAAAAAGGGTAATAGAAGAGCAATAAGTTTACCACATCGGTAAACATGAAGATTATTGTTCTCCGCATTACAACCAACATAAATCTTTACAGCACTGAGCACAATACGCTGTAGAATTACAGGTACAAACATTGTACTTGAGTTCAGGATGAAAAAGCAGGATATGGGAGACAAGGGTGCAGCAAGTAGCAGATTTAGACATCGGGACACTATCAAACCCACACTCATTGTAGGATATTAATGTAGGAGCAACTGGACTCAGCTGTACATGGCATAATTACGGAACGCATTATGGCCATATAACATATTTTATAGACTGCTTGTCATCAGCGATATCCAATATGGTAACTTTGAATCAGCAACTCCATAAAGCTCTGACCTACCAATATGACGATAGAGGACTTGTTTCCTCCGAGTAACGCTGATGTACAGCCCCTCAATCAAGTGCTGGAGCTCAGGGTAAAGAGAGTCTTGAGTATCTGCTGAGGATTATATTTCAATATTTCTCATCATATGCATCAACAGATCAATTACCATATTGAATAATCATAATCAATAACCATTTTATGTAAGCAGCAGTAATACACACAAGTAGTTCACATATGCGTAGGGAGGGGATGCACAGTGCAAACACACACACACACACACACACACGCGCAGTTCACACCCGCACGCAGTTTACACCCACATGAGCAGTGCACACAGACACATGCGTGCACAGACAAATGCACACACATATACACGCAGCACACGTACACATGCACACACATACACACGCAGAACACGTATACATGCACATACACACACACGCATAAGCAGCTCACACACATAAGCAGCGTGCTTCTGTCGCTTTGATTAGTACGCAGGCTTCTGTTTAGTTGATTTAAAAACATAATCAGGTGATGTATTTGATTTCTGTAGCTTTGATCAATATTTGCTCAGTAAGTTGTTAATAAAAACAATTGATTGAATTATGTATGTATCTACTTAAATCCTAATAATCTGGCTGTATTTTTCCTGTCTTGACTGTAATTTTCCTCTCCTTTTGGTTGATATGCATGCTCATCTTTTGGTTGTAGTTCTCAAGATTAGAGGGCAGTGTTTAGGTTTGCCTGTCCTGTGGTAGCGCGAGAATGAGAAAGCGGAAAGATCATATTTGGAAGATATTTCCTGTGATTAAGGTAGAAAAACATGAAAAGCAAAATGTCAGTTTTTCTTGCGCAAAAAGAGCATTATATTTATCAATATGCCTCAATAAAGCCTTATTGTAAGAAGAATCTGTCTCTCTCTGACTGCTTGGGGATGGGGGAACCTCATAGGAAAATATGCCTGAATGGAAACCACAATAAATTTTTAGGAGTGGTTAAATTGAAATAAGGTGTGAGACATACATACAACAGATCTATGATTTGTGGGAAATAAATATCAACCACTGTGTGTACAATCTTGAGTACAAAAAAAACAAACTATCAAAAAAAAAAAAAAAAAACCCAAACCATAATCATACATTCTTTCACATCAATTACATCCATTAATTACCAGTGTCCAAATACATAGTCATAGTCAGAACAAGACTACTCTAACACAGATTTAACTAAAATTGTTTAAGGTATTTCAGCAATCAACAGAGTTTGTGGGACAATGCTTACTGCTAGCACCCCAAGCCTTGACATCAGACACCCACTGGAGGACCAACTCAGTCGACAAATTCAGTTCCTCCTTAAAGCTGGACAGTTTTACAGCCACTTGAGTGGCTTGCTGACAAGTCTGCCATTATTTTAGAAATAGGAGGTATTGGAAAATGCAAAATATTAAGTCCTGAAATGCAGGAGAACACAATGCATTTTTAAAGAAGACCTACTCGCAAATATCTTGTGGAGAGGGCTTGGTGAAGCTTCTCAAACTTCTTTTTGTTCCAGCCCATGGCATGGACTGTCAGCATATCCACTCGAGCTGAGGAGGCAGTTAATGGTGTTCAGGTTGGTGAAATAACATCCCACTATGTGGGTCCAAAATATGTCTATAAATTTACAAACCGACAGAAAAAAGAAAAAATAAAATCACCTGGTTTGGACATGTACTTCGTAGTGAGGGCACAAGGGGAAAGATAGCTATTAACCTGTTCCACCTCCTCCCCTGCAGTGGTGCCAGCTCCCTCCTGGTGTCTACCACTCCAAGTGATCTATTGTGAGAAGATGGACAGATTGGTTCAGATTACAATAGATTAGACAAGCAACACTGCATGTGAGAGACATGGAAAAAAAAAAAGTCAGAAGTGCAATTGGACTCTTTTAATACAGCACATGGAAATACATACTTCACATTTGGTGGAATGAGTTCGAGCGTGCATGACGCTTAGGAATGGCCTCATTCTTCTGAAATCCTGGAGGGCAGGAATGGCGGCAGCACACTTCTCTCGATATGGCCAATATTTACAGACCACATCCATGGCAAAGAACTGGGCCCGGCATGGCAACAGCTCCTGCTGAAGATACAGGGGGTAGGCAAATATCTCCCCCCTGTACATGTTCAGTGCCTTGAGGAGAAAGCCATGGCGACAAAAAGCGACTTCCATTCCCTCCTCATCCAATTTTGCTGTGCTCCTGGAGGCCTCTTTTGCTGCTGCCCACTGGGAGTCACCACAAGTTCCTCGTCCATGTGTCTTTATATGAGATAAACAGAAATAATCCACAAAGTGCAAAACATTAATGCATGTTGCAAGTCATTTACAGGAAAACCACCACTCTGGAAGGATTCCTTAACTCAACATTGTGTTCAGGATATTCAGGTTAAGAATTACAATCTTTTTGAGACCTTTATCACGATGACAATAAAATATCGATGTTGATTAAACTGGACAAAGTTTCAAACATTAATGAAAGTAGGAAACTAGCAAATTGACATGTATTGCACTGAAATGGTAGAAAGACAAGAAATTAAGTGCTTTAAAAGATATACATTTTTTATCTTATGAACAATCTGGCAGAATTGGAACATATTCCAAAAAAAAGACAGTAGTGTGGATGCAATTTTTATGAAAACTTGCTTTTACACTTAATTCCAAATCTTTCTGATCTTTGATATTGCACGTACATGTTTCACTACTTTATGGACATTTTCCACAAAACCTTGAACCTTCCCATCTTCAGCTACAAAGAGCCCGTTGAAAAAACCGGCGTCCAAAGAGCTAAAGAAGAAATTAAAAAGAGCACTTAGAAAAATATCGTACAATAGTTTTGAAAATAATGAAATAAATTTGCTCATCATATTACACCTTCCATCTCGCTGAAAGCGATAAAGCTTCCGGTTGCCGTCCACAGCAATCGCCAGTATTTGAGGGGAACATGTGGGCAGGTGAAAGGAGCAGCACAGCAGAGTTGCTCCACTTCAAATGAGGAGTATACAAACTCCAGGAAGCTGCGCTGAAGCACATCCCCATTGACTGATCTAGACTATTATAAACAGAAAATATATAATCACATCAACATTATCACTGATCTGTGAGGAAATAAGCAAGTTGATGCAAAGGTAAAAAAAAAAAAAAAAATCTACTCACTCGTCCTCCATACTCAGTACGTTGCTCCAGCAGCTTTGCGAAAGCCTGTCTGGACAATCCAGGGGCAACAACCTTCAGCTCCTGGAAGGACTGCAAGAGGTCAACTGTGTAAACGGTAGAGGTAGTGGAAGTGGCTGGCCAATAGCCACTTTTCAGGAGGTCCATCACCTCGGGGGTCCACTGCTGGTAACAGGTTTCGCAGGTGTACACCGGCATTTGAAGGTCATAACGCCCTAATATACAACAGTAAAAATTAAACAATCGATTCATGAATCAGATAAGTGCAAGCACAGATTTTGATTGTCACTACTAGTTATTATCACACCTGACCAATCTTGCATTTCAACTCCCATTTGAATACATCAATGAGAAAGGAAAGGGTCCACTTCTGATACATAGGACAGTGGAACTGAAGATGTGGCTTAAATTGAAGGTGAAAAAGAAGCAAGAAGTAAACTAGACTCTTCTCTGAACCAAACGAATCCGATCGGCCTCACCTACAATGCAAATAATTGGAAGCGTCTACTATTGATAATCCATTTGTTTATGTACTGCCTAGCCAAAAAAAAAATAAAAAATTCACCACTTGGATTGAACTAAACAAATGAGTTAGAACCTTCCAATTAATGCAGTGATTAACATGTTTTGGCGGGCAACAAGTTATTATTTAACCCTGACTGATGCGGTGAGAAGTTTATAATTTCTTAAACAACCATGTCGGAAGACATATCCGCTGGTTGTGGATGCCATGGTGAATGCATGCTGTAATGAAAACTAAAGGCGGGCCAACAAAATATTAAAGAAGCTACAGCGTCTCAAGGGCAAAATTTTGACAAATTGTTTTTGTCACTCCAGTGCTTAGTAACTTCAAATCTGATATGATTTACATTATGAGCAAAAGAAAAAATTGGCAATTTGTATATTTTTTATTTAATCTTACACTGGTTTTCTAAAGGGGCAATCAGAGACGCGCTAAATGGGCTAGAGAGCCGTGGTTCACTCTTGTTCGCCGTCTGCGAGAGCTACTGCTAAACGCATTATCCAGGTGTTTGGTTCTCAATTTATAACGACATAAGTACCGCATTTTTAAAGGGTATGACCCAGACTTCGGTTATTAAAATCTAATTGCTCGATCAGTTGTTCGCGAGTTTGCCAAACTTCTCTAATAGACAAAAATCAAAGTACAATAAGAGAACACAAAGTTTATCTTACCATTGATGGTAATTAAGATTACAGGTTTGCCAGGAGCTAGAGTAAAGTTCGTGCCTTTGCAAGGACAGACTGGAACTCGAACCGTGGGTAGAATACATGCTGCCAAAAAAAAAAAAAAGTATATATCTTCATCATTCCAAAAAGAGGCACAACACCAGAACTGGTACTGCGTGACTGTACCTTGCTCATAGGTGAAGTACTGTCCTGACTCCCCTCTCTGGACACAAGTGGAAGGAGGAATAGCCTTGAGAAACCCATGGATCCCAGTTTCCCTGTTGTGAAGTGGACGCTTCTTGTGTGTGAGGACATCACACTCTTCACAAAACCACTCTTTTGGCAAATACTCTCTGCACCTAAACAGGCACGACATCATTATCATTTTACAGTAGACAAATCTTCATAGAAGGCAAAAAAATCTTCACTCATATAATCTGCAGTTTGTGCATTCAGGAGAAAAACAAATCTAGGATGCAGTGATGAAAAACTGATATTTTAGTAGCTCTGGCCCATCTATAACAGCAAACAAAAGCTTTGGCTCTTCAAATGTTCATTTATTTTTTTCATGTCATATCACACAAATGTTTGTGGTTATTTGCTGTAAATAACAATAACAGCAGCAAAAGCCACTCACAGGCCAAACATTTAGCATATGAAATGAATAACGACCACTCTGGTGAAGCCATGTTGATTATAAGTCTGGCAGAGACGGGACCAGGCTTGGGTCCTGCTCAAGGCATAGATATTCTCAGAGTTGCGACTACAGAGATATAAATTCTGTAGCAGCGCTCGGCCGCCATCTTGTGTATGCATATCGGGGCAGACGTTCATAGGAAAATACAGTAGAATGCACCTTAATCGTCCTCGTATACAACGGAAACTCGCTCATACATGTTCATGAAGATCTAACCTGATAACAGCTGACTGGTAGCAGATGGAACAGAGGGGGTGGCCAGTAACCTCTGTCTCCAGAAGACATTTAAGATGGTGCGGTCTGGCCTCTCTCCAGTACTCTGATGCCTTTTGCTGTCGAACAGACCATGAAGTCACCGAGCTTCTCGGGGGCTCAACAGAAGGATAGGACTCCAAGATCTGTTTTAGCCTTTCCATGTTTTTCTCTGTAATAAAAACATTTCAGAGGCAATGACAATATAGACAGCACTTATTAAAAGTGGCATTAAGTCATATTTATTTTACTAGTAGGGGCAGCAACTACCTTTGGATTTGTACACAAAGACCCATATCATCACCTTCTACTGGGAACAAAAAAAAAAAAACCTCAAATTTTGTAAAACAAGCAAAACATAACTGCATAATGAAGTAGCAGACAAGCAATCCTTGCAATTTGACTGAAAATTCTCATTTTTTGTAAGGAAGCCATCTGGAACCAAATGCGAGGACACGGGATTGCAAAAAATAGGTGCTTTATTGAATAAGGGGGATAACCCCCGCAGACAGAAAGGCAACAGTACAAAGTCCCTAATCCAAAGCTCGAATTCCAATGGGGCAGAGCAGAGTTCGTTACCAGGGCACCAATCACAAAAATCGAAGTTAGACAAAACAGATCCGGTACACAGGCGTAGGTTTGAGGGAAAAGCAAACTCATAAGCCAATAGACAGTCCGAATCGTTAACAGGGCAGCAATCCATAAAATCAAGGTCGGGCAGATAAAGGTCAAAAACACACAGATGCAACAACATCCAAAAAGGGCAAACCAAGAATC
Source organism: Gymnothorax reevesii (assembly GCA_029721435.1). Taxonomy (NCBI): domain Eukaryota; kingdom Metazoa; phylum Chordata; class Actinopteri; order Anguilliformes; family Muraenidae; genus Gymnothorax; species Gymnothorax reevesii. Next base: position 23,844,505 of record CM056591.1, on the reverse strand, counting down.
AGAAGTCGGGCAATCCAGTCAGAAAGATAGATCAAAATGAGTCAAGGCAAAAAAAAAACGTGGAAAATGTGGAAATGAATGTGAAGACACCTTATATACACATCCGGGGTGAACACATGACAAGGGAGAGCAGGAGCGATCAATGAAACGATTGACACATGAGGAATAATCTAATTAAATGAATTTGGCGAATGCCAAAACACAGACAGGGATCACAAGACATTCCTATGAACAAACAACAGCTCCGGTTAAGGAGTACTAAAGTGTATAGTCGAAAGAAAAGGGAAAGCCTGAGATATAAGTGGAAAACTGCAGTAGAGATAATTATGGATAGAATTGGGCGATTGCTGAGAGATCGTTAGTCTATTAGTATGTGCAGCTATACAATCCCGAGTGCAAGTTAGTAAGTTAGTAAACATATACAATGTTAATGTGTGTTAGTTGTTATGGCCCCAATTTGTTATTACAATTTACTACACAACAGCAACAGCAAGGGATGACAGACACAATTTAAAACTTAAACAAATTTAATGAAACAGACAAAGACTAATTACAACTAACTAACTACACTAAAGACCAAGATTGATTTACAAGACAAAAATAAACAGAAATAATTACAGTCCCTTGGTGATGTCCTGGGTGAGGAAACTGCTCAAACAGGCAAAAATCCACAAAAGAAACTTCACAGGTCCTGAACAGAAATGACAGGTCAGTTCACATGTATCCTTCTTCTTGCAATTTCTCCTACTACTCCACTGTCTCAATTCTTCTCCTTATATACTCTTTTGCAGACCCCACCCACATTCAGACCTCTTTTTTTTTTATTTTCGGGGACTTGCCCCAGACATGTCCAGGACATGTCTAAACATGATCCCAGTCTAAGTTTAACAAAAAAAAGGTAAATACTGCCATCCAGTGGCCTATATTCACATTACACCTCCATTCAAAAAGGGAAAAATTTTGACTCATAAAGGCAAAATTTTTCTTTTCAATACAAAATGGTTAAGTGAACACTTGTCTATACATACATATCATACAATATTCAAATAAACACGTGATATATATATACATATTCAAACACGGGATAAGCAATCAGCAATTACATTGTCTGTACCCTTCACATGCTTAATTTCCAAGTCAAACTCCTGTAAAATCAAACTCCAATTCAACAATCTCCGATTCTTGTTTTTCATCTTACTCAAAAACATTAACGGATTGTGGTCTGTGTACACAACCATTGGCTTTTGCCCCGTACAAACATAAACCTCAAAGTGTTGTAAAGAAAGAACCAGAGCCAACAGCTCCTTCTCTATTGTGGAATAGTTCCTTTGGTGGCGATTGAACTTCCTGGAGAGGTATGCCACGGGACGCTCAATGTCATCAGAGTCACTTCTCTGTAGGAGCACAGATCCACAAGCTTGGTCACTAGCATCGACCGCGATGGAGAACGGTTTGTTGAAGTCAGGAGATTTGAGCACGGGGAAGTGACACAGCAGAGACTTCAGGCAATCGAAGGCTCTCTGGCATGCCTCATCCCAAGTGAACTTTACGCCTTTCTTCAGTTGGTTAGTGAGACTGAGAGCAATATCAGCAAAGTTCTTGCAGAACTTGCGGTAGTACCCGATCATTCCAAGGAAGCGGCGCAAAGCTTTTTTGTTGTCAGGAACTGGAAAGTCCATAATGGCTTGGACTTTAGCATTTATGGGTGCCACCTTACCCTGGCCAATGACGTAGCCAAGATAGGTGACAGTAGCACAACCAAAGTCACTCTTGCTCAGGTTAACAGTCAGGTTAGCCTGGGTCAGGCGCTGGAACAACGTCTTTACATCTTTTAGATGTTCTTCCCAGGAGTCACTCCATGTGATCAGGTCATCGATGTATGCACCCGTGTGTGGCAATCCGGCGATTGTAGACTGTATCATCCTTTGGAACGTGGCTGGGGCATTTTTCATGCCAAAGGGTAGGACTTCATACTGGTACAATCCAGATGGTGTGGCAAAAGCAGAGATGCTCTTGGCCCTCTCAGTTAAAGGCACACACCAATAACCCTTCAATAAATCAATCTTGGTCAGAAACTTTGCTTGCCCTACTCTATCAATACAATCATCAATCCTAGGTATTGGAAACACATCAGTTCTAGTTACAGCATTGACTTTGCGATAATCTGTACAGAATCTAGTACTTCCATCAGGTTTTGGAACTAGCACACAGGGTGAACTCCAATCAGAGTTGGAGGGTCTGATAATATCATGTTCTAACATGTACTCAACCTCTTTCTCAGCAATCTTTCTCTTTTCAGGATTCATCCGGTACGGATGCTGTTTTATTGGTTTGGCATCACCAACATCTACATCATGAGAGGCGATAGAAACTCTTTTTGGAACATCAGGAAACAGATCCTCATATTTCTTGATCAACCTCTCAAACTGATCTTTCTGTGAGGGTTCTAAGTGCTGGAGTTTTACATCAAGATTTTGCAACACTTCAGAATTTGACAATTTGCATGAAAGAACTTCAGCTTTAATTCTAGGTTCATCATCTTGAAACTCCCCCTCATCTTCACACATCTCGGCCATTGGAGGATCTGAAGTGACAGCTGCAACCCTAGAATTTCTGTCATGATAAGGCTTCAGCATGTTAATGTGACACAACTGTTTTGGCTTTCTCCTGTCTGGAGTCTTCACAATGTAATTGAGATCATTGAGTTTTGTCAGAATTTCATAAGGACCATGAAATCTAGCCTGCAATGGATTGGACTGCAAGGGAAACAACACAAGGACCTTGTCTCCTGGTTTAAACTCACGGCTTCTAGCCTTATGATCATACCAAGTTTTCATTTTTCCCTGACTTGATTTCAAGTTCTCTTTGGCTAGGTCACAAGCTGCACGCAATCTTTCCTTGAACTTGCTAACATAGTCTAACAGACTGATATGCGGCTCTTTCTCTTGCCATTGTTCACTCAAAAATAGCAAAGGTCCTCTCACTTCATGACCAAACACTAGCTCAAATGGACTGAATCCAGTAGACTCCTGCACTGCTTCTCCAGCTGCAAACAACAGCAAATGAACACCTTCATCCCAGTCTTTCTCATGGTCATAACAATAAGTCCTCATCATTGTCTTGAGAGTGGAATGAAACCGCTCTAAGGCACCCTGACTTTCTGGATGATAGGCACTAGAAAGAATCTGCTTTGCACCTAGTTCATACACAACCTGCTGAAACAAACCAGAAGTCAAATTGCTACCTTGGTCTGACTGAATTTCCCTGGGAAGGCCAAACAACGTGAAGAACTTTATCAAAGCCTTTGAGATTGCAGTTGCCTTGATGTTGCGTAGAGGTATGGCTTCAGGGAATCTGGTAGATGCACACATGATTGTCAGCAAGTACTGATTTCCAGATCTAGTCTTGGTACAATGACCTTAGAGAAGGGCTCTCCAAATGCTGGGATAGGCTGCAATGGAGCTACAGGTGGGTCTAACTGGTGTTTTCCAACTACTTGACAAGTGTGACAGGTTTTGCAAAAGTTGGAAACGTCTTTCCGAAGCCGAGGCCAAAAGAAGTGTTTCATGATCTAATCAACAGTCTTGTTAACACCAAGATGACCTCCTAAAGGTAAACTATGAGCCATTGTTAAGATCTCATTCCTGTAGACCTTCGGAACAACAATTTGCCTGACCACTGCCCAATCTGCATTGGCAGGGGTATCAGGAGGGCGCCACTTCCGCATCAACACACCATCCGTGAGATAATACCCAACTGGAACTGCGTCTATTTCTTTATCAGGAAGGGCTCTCCTCTTTAGTACACAAATTTCAGGATCATTAGTTTGCTCCTCAATCAATCATAGTAATTATCGAAAACAATAAAATGTTAGTACTGTTAGTAGATAGCAAAAGGAGAGAGAAAGGAAGAACATGAGATATGAAGGAAGATTGAAATCCCAGAAACCAGTAAATCACCCGAATGTGTGGCACGTAAGACTAAACCGTGAGCAAAGACCTGCAAAAGACAAGACGGGGTAGACGTAGTGCAAAGCATGGCATGGCAGAAAAATAAACAAGACAAGAGCAATGAAAAACATGACATGATACCTATGGCCAGAAAAATAATAAAAACATGAAATCCAATAACCAAAACACAATACGCAATCAAAGAATAGTCATAATAACAAGCAGAGGTCACTTAAACACAAAAATCAATAAACATGGCATGGCCAGGCACAAAACATAAACATGGCATGAACAGGATCCTAACATTTTTAGCCTTCCCTCAACAAGTCATCAAAGTTAAGAGCCGTTCCATGAGAAATTGACACTCGGTGCGCAGTTGACCCTGCTGGAATTGAATGAAACTTGGCACAAAGGTAGATATGAGTGTCTCACAGAAAAAGCTGAATTTTTAGGTCCGTATTTCACTTTGCCTGGCAATAGCGCCACCTGGAAGCCACTTAAGTGGCTAAGTTTTGCTGTTGACACCACATTATACATGAACTATAACGACTTAAGGGTACACAGTACAAAATATGTTATACTTTTATCATGACCTGTGACATTTCAAGTCCCGTTAGACTTAGGCACCACCTCAGCGCCAAGCTGGGTAACTATGTTATTGAGCCAGAATTATTTGAGAAATAACAATAAAAATTGAAAATGGGTATAAATAATATCACAGAAATATAGCAAAATGGAATGCTTTATTATGTGTTCACTCACAACAAGACAATCATGTTCAGCGAAAAGCACCTTGGTATCTTGCTGTGTTTGTGCAAAGGACAGCCAGAAAGATGTTCATTATTGGTGTATGTTTGCGATATATTTTCTCTGTAACCCAGATTTGTACTGTGGGGGTAAATTCTGTTTGTTGTGCATTTGGAGCTCTAGAGCCAGAAATACCAAGCATTTCTTTGGTAGTATCGGCACCTGAAAACACCATAAAACAAGGCTCTTCAAGGCCCTTTCAAAGATGGAAAAATGATAAGCAAGATTTTTCCATTTCTAATGAGGTGTCTTGTCAAACATAAAAAAATAAAGGATTCAATAAGACCAAGTGATTTGCTCCTGTTGTCTTTAATGTCATAAAATAAAAAATGAAATAATATGAATATAACTGAATGAAAACCCCCAAAATTGCATAATTAATCTACATCCTTATTTCAGGTAGCAATTACATAGGTAGCATACACAACCCACAAATGACTGCACTCACCAAACTCCTCTTGAGGACCTGAGCACACCGTACTAGCTGTTACTGTTTGACAGGCATCCGCAGCAGAAGCCATGGTCAATTCAGAGAGGGGAGAAGTCACTGTAAAAATGCACAAAAAAAAGGGTACAACCAGGTGCTTATGAAGGGTAAATTTTGTATCGTAATCAACAAGTCGTACTTTGTGAAATGTGGGAGGAGATAAGGGGCGAGACACTCAAGACTAGTCAAGGTCGGGATATATATTCCAACCACGCAAGTATATGGTATAAAGCAAAGGCAAACACAATTAACTGGGACACAAGGCTTCCCAATTTTAATGCATTTCTTGGGGAGTGGTGTTAACCTGTAGCTGAGACACGGCCTCGTCCTCCATGCCTCCCCCGTGGTTTGCCTCGAGGGACGGCATTCTTCGCGCCTCTCAGCAAGGGGCCACCTCTTAATTGTTGCCGTTTCCTCACCTCAGCTCCTTGCTGTGTATTGAAAGGTGCATTCAGCAATATTTTCAAACATTTGGAGCTCTCCAACTCTGCAACTCTGCCAGTCAACACATAAATGGTCAGATGCATAGCACTGATATGCATGCCCCATCTCGGTCCTGTTAAGCTAAAAAATAAAATGGTAGCTGTTCAGACCTCCAATTACTAATATTGTACAAATTCTTACAGCAACCTCATTACACTGAAGCCAAAATCAACTTAACAGCTGTGCGTACCCACAGTATGCTAACAGTATACACTACCTGACAAAAGTATTAGGACGATCCTCATTCTCACTCAACCTTTGATGTACGTGCTATATTACACATGTGAGCGTTGTAGGAATTTAATGGTGTCCTAAAATGTACATGTAAACATCACAGAACATTATTTGAACATTTGGGGATGCTACAGATATACAAATTGGCATATTTTTTCTCTGCATAAAAAACTCTCACTTTGGGTCTATAATAAATAAGAGATATTATAATAAATAGTGCTTGCAAGATGGTAATCTTCAAATTAACAAGTTTGGAATTGTGTCTTTGTTATAATGGAAGACCACGGCTACTATTAGTTCAATCAATATGATCAGGTGTGGCACATGGGGTGATTTTGATTCTCTATAAAAGGAGGGTCAAGACTTCGAATAATTCAGTTTGGTATATCCAAAATGGGGTCTGTATTTTTATTTGAATAAACAACTATTTCCAAATATGATACATTCACTATTTTCAACTGCACTGTAAGAAAATCACACACATAAATAGTGACGTCCTAATACTTTTGTCAGGAAGTGTATATGTTAACTCTGCAAGACTGATAATTTTGAAAGTCCACAGCTAATGTCTAAAATTAAACAAACATATTTGCACACAAACCTTGGCTGCTGCTACCATGGAGTCAAAAAGAATTTGTGCTGCCTCTTGTCTGCGCTGTTGGTGAACGGGGTTCCGGCCGTCTAACCTAAATGTGTTGGCCATGATGACAGAACACATACACAGAAATTGGACAGATAGAGGGGACAAAAACAGAGAAAGAAAAATAGATAGATAGAATAACGAGGGAGAAATTGCTAAGGAGGGAGATTCAGTAATAATATAAACAGAAAAACAGATTGATAGACAGACAGTGGCTCTGAAAAGTGCCTTTTGGGTCGATGATGGCTCTGAAAAGTGCCTTTTGGGTTGATGATGGCTCTGAAAAGTGCCTTTTTGGTCGATGATGGCTCTGTAGAGTGTCTTTCCGGTGAATCAATTTGAACAGTTGACCAATCTAGAGGGGGGAACGGGGGTTCAGAGTGGAACACAGCGTTACTTTAGTTAGCAGCAATCAAACCGAGGGCACCAAAAGATCATGCTACGTTAAATCATATGCACACATGTAATAAATAAATTATCACTGTGCCAAGCACTGGAATAAAAGCATAAAAAACCGCAATGTTTTTTTTCTGTTTTTTTTTTCTATCAAAATTGCAAATTTTCTTCTTCCCACAAAAAGTCCTTAATTTGGCGTGATCAGTAAATCTACAATTGAGGGGTTTTACAAAACCATCCATCAATTTATATAAGCACATTCCACACCATTATAGTGTGCCGACCTGAAATGTGTCAGTAACATGAAGAGTGCCAAACAAGTACAATGCAACGAGGCTGAAGTGCTGCTTGTAAACTCAGGATCTGTTCAGAGAATTTAGCTGGCTAGTAAAGGTAATGCCCAAATGATTCCCATCCAGCCAGCATAATTTTACGTATACTGTTGCCAGCTAACTAGCTACATGAAAAATAGAGGCAATGCCACTGTGTCCGCTTGGCTCGAATGTGCAAGCATAGCGACCCCTATTGGCGGAAGTAGTGGGCCAATTGGGCCGAAAATCGAACTTCTCCCAGACCTTATGGTCATAAACCCACATATGCAATATCAAGAGGCTAGCTCAAAAACTGAAGGCGCTAGAGCGCAGACAAGCCCAAAAGTTTACGCACTGACGCACGCACGACAGACCACCACTTTGGAGCCCAAGCACAGCATAAGCCCTTTGGACCTTGGGGCCAAGCGGGCTAAAAACAGGCTTCTCAATGCCACTGTTATCATGCAGCTCTGTAGCTAGTTCGCTGTATATCGCTAGAAAATGTAAAATGAAAGCATGCGCAAGTAACGTTCTAGCAGTAAACTTCAGTTGAGTCAGAGACACAAACAAAAACATGCTAACATAACTATTTGTGATATCAAGCCCTCATAAAGCTTAAGTGAATTGCTAATAATTTCATTAATACACTGGGTACCTTGGTTAGAAAGCTTATTGATAGAATCAATGAGCAAGCCTATTTGATTATACAGGACTGAGCGATGCGGAGCATGACTGCATGTTAATTAAGCCTGTTGCAACTACACAAATGAAACCGATTTTTTCATGAGTTGATCTACAAGCTACACTACAGGTAAATATGTTAATCTGTACAGAGACAGCGAGACCCCACTTCAATCCCGATTCATGAACAATTGTCAAAGCTGTTCAATATCCCCTTCATATGTCAAATTTATACTTTGCAATTACAGGCATGCAAGTCACAACATTTGATAAATCTTTGACGCGCCAACTTACCAGGGCAAAAGGTCCGGGCAATATGACCGAAAGAGGACGGGCTGTCGATTTATAAAATAGGATTACTGAGGTCGCTGACATTCAACGTAATCCGCCTGTTACCGCCAAATTATCACTTTAACTCCTTAAAAACGTGAAAACGACACGAAATAAAAAACCCTATTAAAATAGGCTGGTTCAAAATTCGTGTTGTGTACACGTTTATTGGGGAAATTTCGTGTCAATGAGCACGAATTCATAGATAACATTTCGTGAGTATGACACGACATTTCGTGATACTGGGTTGAATTTTCAGGGTAGGTGGGTATTAACTCAAGGAAGATGTGATAAAATTTTGGCATATCTAGGCCAAAGTACTGCCGAGATATACGCCAAAGTTCAAGATTTCAAGTCTTTCCAATGGGCCGGAGTTCCAATCACCGTGCTTTTGGCTTTGCTGCCCCCTGGCGGAGGTTCTGCGCTCTCTGAGTGCTTTTCTAGTTAGATTGTATGATACGAGTATGCTTCCCGCACTGTCAATGCAAAATATAAATCACGTGTAGTAGGCTATAACGACGCAAGACGAATTAATATATTATTTCATAGTGATTTCTTGGGCAAAATCATGCAAAGCCAGAGTTGGAAGGAGGAGCCCGCGGCAGACCTGACGCAGCAGATACGCAGGCAGTGTGACCGAGACGCGTGCGACCACCTGTTGCAGTGCTACGCTTGCGGAAGACGCAACGCAGCAGCAGGCAGTGTGGCCCGGGCCTTATTAGTGTTCTCATTGTTATCCATTATGTACATCTTATAAAGATTCCTCTTTTCCCTATAAATCCTACGAATACTTTTGGTCATTCACTGATTCCCCCTACATTCCCCCTACCCTGTCCTTTCACCATTTCCCAGTCAATACCAGGATGATTTAAGTCTCCCATAATAATAGTCCCTCCACCTCTACAAGCTTGTGTAATCCTCTTAAAAGGCATTTAATTGACTGTACTGTCCAAAGCTGGAGGTCGATAGCATACTCCTATGTTTAAACCTGTCTCGTGTTTGCCAATGAGCCTGACCCAGATATCTTCACAGGGCAAGGATTGTTCAATTTCATGAACATTTTTCTGTACATTTATGTTTTCATTCACATAGATTGCTTCGCCCCCTCCTCGCCTATTACAGCTATCCTTCCTAAAGAGCTTATAACCTTCTATATTATATTCATCTCCATCCTCTTCACTAAGCCATGTCTCTGTAATCCCAATTATGTCATAGCCCTCTGTTATGGCCCCAATTTGTTATTACATTTATAACACAACAGCAACAGCAAGGGATGACAAACACAGTTTTAACAACTAAAACACATTTAATTTTTAACAAAGACAAAGACTAATAACAACCTACAACTAAAGACCAAGATTGATAAATAAGAAAAAAACAGAAATAATTACAGTCCCTTTTTGGTGGGGTGGCTTGGTGATGTCCTGGATGAAGAAAATGCTCAAACACAGGCAAAGAAATCCACAAAAGAAACGTCACAGGTCTTGAACAGAATGGCAGGTCTGGTCATCTTCTTGCAATTTCTCCTACTACTTTACTGTCTCAATTCTTTTCCTTATATACTCTTTTGCAGACCCCACCCACATTTAGACCTCTTTTTTTAATTTTCTGAGACTTGCCCCAGACATGTCCAGGACATGTCTAAACATGACTCCAGTCTGAGCTTAACAAAAAAAGGTAAATACTGCCATCTAGTGGCCTATATTCACATTACACCTCCATTCCAAAAGGGAAAAATTTTGACTCATAAAGGCAAAATTTTTCTTTTCAATACAAAATGGTTAAGTGAACACTTGTCTATATATACATATCATACAATATTCAAACACATGATATATATATACACATTCAAACACGAGAAAAGCAATCAGCAATTACATTGTCTGTACCCTTCACATGCTTAATTTCCAAGTCAAACTCCTGCAAAATCAAACTCCAATTCAACAATCTCCGATTCTTGTTTTTCATCTTACTCAAAAACATTAACGGATTGTGGTCAGTGTACACAATCATTGGCTTTTGTCCTGTACAAACATAAACCTCAAAGTGTTGTAAAGAAAGGACCAGAGCCAACAGTTCCTTCTCTATTGTGGAATAGTTCCTTTGGTGGCGATTGAACTTCCTGGAGAAGTATGCCACGGGATGCTCAATGTCATCAGAGTCACTTCTCTGTAGGAGCACAGATCCACAAGCTTGGTCGCTAGCATCGACCGCGATGGAGAACGGTTTGTTGAAGTCAGGAGATTTGAGCACGGGGAAGTGACACAGCAGAGACTTCAGGCGATCGAAGGCTCTCTGGCATGCATCATCCCAGGTGAACTTTACGCCTTTCTTCAGTTGGTTAGTTAGACTGAGAGCAATCTCAGCAAAGTTCTTGCAGAACTTGCGGTAGTACCCGATCATTCCAAGGAAGCGGCGCAAAGCTTTTTTGTTGTCAGGAACTGGAAAGTCCATGATGGCTTGGACTTTAGCATTTATGGGTGCCACCTTACCCTGGCCTATGACGTAGCCAAGATAGGTGACAGTAGCACAACCAAAGTCACTCTTGTTCAGGTTAACAGTCAGGTTAGCCTGGGTCAGGCGCTGGAACAACGTCTCTACATCTTTTAGATGTTCTTCCCAGGAGTCACTCCATGTGATCAGGTCATCGATGTATGCACCCGTGTGTGGCAATCCGGCGATTGTAGACTGTATCATCCTTTGGAACGTGGCTGGGGCATTTTTCATGCCAAAGGGTAGGACTTCATACTGGTACAATCCAGATGGTGTGGCAAAAGCAGAGATGCTCTTGGCCCTCTCAGTTAAAGGCACACACCAATAACCCTTCAATAAATCAATCTTGGTCAGAAACTTTGCTTGCCCTACACTATCAATACAATCATCAATCCTAGGTATTGGAAACACATCAGTTCGAGTTACAGCATTGACTTTGCGATAATCTGTACAGAATCTAGTACTTCCATCAGGTTTTGGAACTAGCACACAGGGTGAACTCCAATCGGAGTTGGAGGGTCTGATAATATCATGTTTAAACATGTACTCAACCTCTTTCTCAGCAATCTTTCTCTTTTCAGGATTCATCCGGTACGGATGCTGTTTTATTGGTTTGGCATCACCAACATCTACATCATGAGAGGCTATAGTAACTCTCTTTGGAACATCAGGAAACAAATCCTCATATTTCTTGATCAACCTTTCAAACTGATCTCTCTGTGAGGGTTCTAAGTGCTGGAGTTTTACATCAAGATTTTGCAACACTTCAGTGTTTGACAATTTACATAAAAGAACTTCAGCTTTAATTCTTGGTTCATCATCTTGAAACTCTCCCTCATCTTCACACGTTTCGACCATTGGAGAATCTGAAGTGACAGCTGCAACCCTAGCATTTCTGTCATGATAAGGCTTTAGCATGTTAATATGACACAATTGTTTTGGTTTTCTCCTATCTGGAGTCTTCACAATGTAATTGAGATCATTGAGTTTTGTCAGAATTTCATAAGGACCATGAAATCTAGCCTGCAATGGATTGGACTGCAAGGGAAACAACACAAGGACCTTGTCTCCTGGTTTAAACTCACGGCTTCTAGCCTTATGATCATACCAAGTTTTCATTTTTCCCTGACTTGATTTCAAGTTCTCTTTGGCAAGGTCACAAGCTGCACGCAATCTTTCCTTGAACTTGCTAACATAGTCTAACAGACTGATTTGCGGCTCTTCCTCTTGCCATTGTCCACTCAACAATAGCAAAGGTCCTCTCACTTCATGACCAAACACTAGCTCAAATGGACTGAATCCAGTAGACTCCTGCACTGCTTCTCTAGCTGCAAACAACAGCAAATGAACCCCTTCATCCCAGTCTTTCTCATGGTCATAACAATAAGTCCTCATCATTGTCTTGAGAGTGGAATGAAACCGCTCTAAGGCACCCTGACTTTCTGGATGATAGGCACAAGAAAGAATCTGCTTTGCACCTAGTTCATACACAACCTGCTGAAACAATCCTGAAGTGAAATTGCTACCTTGGTCTGACTGAATTTCCCTGGGAAGACCAAACAACGTGAAGAACTTTATCAAAGCCTTCGAGATTGCAGTTGCCTTGATGTTACGTAGAGGTATGGCTTCGGGGAATCTGGTAGATGCACACATGATTGTCAACAAGTACTGATTTCCAGATCTAGTCTTGGGTAATGGACCAACGCAATCAACAATGACCCTAGAGAATGGCTCCCCAAATGCTGGGATAGGCTGCAATGGAGCTACAGGTGGGTCTAACTGGTGTTTTCCAACTACCTGACAAGTGTGACAGGTTTTGCAAAAGTTGGAAACGTCTTTCCGAAGCCCAGGCCAAAAGAAGTGTTTCATGATCTTATCAACAGTCTTGTTAACACCAAGATGACCTCCTAAAGGTAAACTATGAGCCATTGTTAAGATCTCATTCCTATCGACCTTCGGAACAACAATTTGCCTGACCACTGCCCAATCTGCATTGGCAGGGATATCAGGAGGGCGCCACTTCCGCATCAACACACCATCCTTGAGATAATACCCAACTGGAACTGCATCTATTTCTTTTTCAGGAAGGGCTCTCCTCTTAAGTACACAAATTTCAGGATCATTAGTTTGCTCCTCAATCAACCGCTTTCTGGACAGAGACAAGTCTCCAGACACATCAGAATCACCAGACCCATCCGGCTGGCTGAATAGAGAACTGATAAAAGTATCTGATAAGTCCTCAAACGGAGAAACCATAGTAGGCCAATCAGAGTCATGAGGCGAACCACCTGAGTCCTGACTATTCAATGTACTGGACGGCACCACAACATCATCTTCTTTAGCCTTCTTGGCCATAGCACGAGTCACTGCGCAAGAAGGATACAGAGATGGGTCCTCATCCCCATCTTCAGTGCTCGGCTGTGAAGTAAGATGTACAGGGGGAATTACTTTGCCCCCAGCCAGGTCATTGCCTAGCAACAGAGAAACACCCTTTATAGGTAGACTTGACATAAGTCCCACCTTTACCTGTCCTGTAACTAAATCTGACTTCAAGAATATAGAGCGCAGGGGTACAGATACAGTCCTCCCTTCAATACCTTGTACAAGTATGAAATCCCCTGAAGCGGTCTCATCACGTAACTCCAAGGAGTCCATCAACAAAAGTGACTGAGAAGCTCCGGTATCCCTTAGGATATATATGGGGACAGGAGTAGTATGCTCATTCAGAGCCACAAATCCCTCTGACACAAATGGAAGAAATTCCTCCCTCACGAAATCAGCTGTATCAGGCTTTTTAGCCCCACAAGAAGCAGGCAATTTAGCAGATCGGTCATCTACTACAGGGGTTTCTAACCTTGTTTTCACAAAGGCATTTGGTTTGGTATCCTTTTCTTTTTCTTTTTTAGCTTTAAGGAACCAACAGTTAGTTTTAACATGACCAGGTTTCTTGCAATAACTGCAAACTAGAACACTTTTGTCACTGTCAGCTTTCACACTTTGATCAGACCTGTTACTGGATTTCTGAGCACCATCACCAGATTTGTCTTTGTCTTTGGGTGAGGAATCTTGGGTATCACCGTAACCCTTTTTCTGAAATTGGGACCATTTATTGTTACTGCTAGACTGAAATTTGGACTTATGAGTGAGAACATATTCATCTGCAAATTTGGCAGCTGATTGCAAGTTCAGTGCTTGCTTCTCATTAAGGTAGGTCTTAACATCATCCTTAACACAGTTCTTGAATTCTTCAACTAACACCATCTCTTTTAGTGAGTTGAAATCATCCTTGACCTCCATAGAAGTACACCAGCGCTCAAAGCAAACCTGCTTCTCATTAGCAAATTCAACATAAGTCTGATTTTCAGATTTCTTCAGACCTCTGAATTTCTGTCGGTAAGCCTCTGGAACCAACTCATAAGCTCTCAAAATAACCTTTTTGACAACCTCATAATCAGAGGAATCATCTGCAGACAAAGCCGAATAGGCTTGTTGAGCTTTACCCTTGAGGACAGTTTGCAACATCAGAGGCCAGTGTTCCTTTGGCCACTGGCAACTCTTTGCTACCTTTTCAAAACACTGGAAATAGTTGTCAACATCCTTTTCCGAAAATGGAGGCACCAGTTTTACCTCCTGGCTAGCCCGAAATTTATTTTCAGTTTGAATTTTTATTTTTAGTTGCTCCATTTGGAGTCTTTCTTCTCTATCGAATTTCTCTAATTCAAAATCTCTCTGTCTCTGTCTCTCTCTTTCTGCTCTTTCCTCTTTCTCTCTCTCAAATTCTCTTTGTTTTTCTTCTCTTGCTAATTTTTCTAACTCAAACTGCCTTTGTTTTTCTTTTTCTTCCCTCTCAAATTCTCTTTGTTTTTCTTTTTCCTCCCTTTCTTTTTCTCTTTCCTCCCTTTCAATCTCTAGCGTTTTTAATTTAAGTTCCATTTCTATATTTGGATTTTCCACTGGAAACTGTTCCAGATCTCCTGGTGCAAACACATTTTCATCAATGTAATATTCAACTATCTCTCTAGCCAGTCTTGCTTTTCGCATGGCTGGTTTTACCTCTGTCAGCTCCAACTGTCTGCAAATTTCTAGCAGTTCTGTCTTTTTAAAAGACTTCAAAACCCCTACGGTTGGTGATGCCAAGAAATCATCCATTGCTGTTGTCAATATATATCTAGGAAAATTCACAAAAACAATTTCACAATTTGGAATGTTAGATTTTCAATAAATTACTCACACAATGGTCTATCCCGGACGAGCCCCCAATTTGTTATGGCCCCAATTTGTAATTACATTTATAACACAACAGCAACAGCAAGGGATGACAAACACAGTTTTGACAACTAAAACACATTTAATTTTTAACAAAGACAAAGACTAATAACAACCTACAACTAAAGACCAATATTCACATTACACCTCACTAATCATAACAGCCTCGAGCTCAGGAAATTTATTTTTTATGCTTCTTGCATTTAAGTAAAAACATTTCAGGTTATTACCAATGCTCTTCCCCCTTGATCTCCCATGTAGCCGCTGCTTCAAGCCCCCCACTACGCTTTGTTGCTTTAAAAGTATATCATCAATAGTCCATGTAATGCCATCAGCCTCCATTGGGGCAGTCTGCATTTCCCTATGTGTAACACTCACTAACCTCCCTGTCCCCCAAGTCCCTAGTTTAAATAATCCTGTGCTACCCTCAAGATACACTGGCCCAGTGCAAAGTTACCCCTCCAGTTTAGGCGCAGCCCGTGAGGTTTGAACAGGTCACCCCTGTCTCAGAAAAAGTTCCAGAGCCCCATAAACCTGTACCCCTCTTTCCTACACCAAGTTCGTAGCCACGTGTTAAACCTCCAGATAAAACTCTGCTTTCCTCTGCTTGCACATGGTACTGGTAGAATCCCGGAGAAAACTAACTTTGAGGATCTGCTCCTAAGCTTCTCAGCTAATTCCACAAATTTGCCTTGCAGAACCTCAAACCTACCCTCACCTATGTCATTTTCCCAACATGGACCATGACAACTGGATCCCTCCCGGCTCTGGCCAGGAGCTTGTCCGCCCGCTCCAGGAGGGCACCTACCTGGGCACCAGGCAGGCAACACACCGTACGAGACTCCTTGTCACGGGAACAGATTAAGCTATCTATTCCTCTAAGTATTGAGTCCCCCACTATCACTAACTCTCTTTTCTGAGGGGTAGAGGCCAACAGGGTGCCCTGCTGCTCATCAGTACCCTCTCTCTCAGGGTCAGGGGCCATTTCGAGTTCCTGCAAGGGACGGAATCGGTTGGACACCTCAACCACTGGAGGAGCTGTCCCTGTGCAGCCTGCACGACCTCTCCTGCGCTGTCGACCTACAGTCACCAAACTTTCTCTTCCTGCCTGCTCTGGGATCCCTGTACCACCCTGCTTTGGCTTACACAATATTTGTCTAAATGACATACTACTTAGTTCCTCTAGGAACTCAACTGATTACGAACTATGTCGTGCCGCCAACTGGCCAGATGCTCAATTAGCTGGCACCTGTGGCAGACAAACCCATCCTGGAAATCTCTTTCCAAAAGTGTGATCATCCTACAACTGTCATTAGTTTTGGCCACATTTTGAACCCCCTACCAAAAGACCTCGCTCGCCCTAGATAAAAGAAAATTACTAATGCCGAGATAGAAGCTGAGGAACCACAATTTATTAATTTATTAACCTAGGAAGCCCCAAGCAGCAGTCACAATAGAAACCTTGGGGAAACTATGTAAATGGATTATAAGCCTCTTTTAACAGGGCCTTAGTTTCAGTTAACAGAAATGAAATACCAAATTGAGCCAAACTCTATATGTAATAAGCACTCCTAATAAGCCAACTTGAGTTTGTCTAGTCCCAGTACTATTAATATACCAACCTAAAAATATCACAGGGCTTAGCTGAGAACCCAGATAAAACAGACTGGCTCCAATGCCCAGGAGGAACTGGAGGAGGGGAGGAGGCGGAGCACTCCGGTAAAACTTACCGTTTAAATTCCAACCTAACCAAATGGACGATTCAAGTGACTGCTGCTCTACTCACTAAGTACTAAATCTCAGATCCCCAGCCAAAAATGCAAACAGTACTTATCTAGCTAGCAAGCCGCAAATACGACCAAGGGTAACCGAGAAAAGAGTAAAGCCCCGGTTCCCTTTAATTAAAACGGACCAAATAAACAAGTTGTTTACTATGCGAACAAACTAAACACGGTATCTCCCCAAACATGCTGTCTTAAGTACTCAAACAAGCAGTTAAAGTTTAATCAGCTGATTAAGGCACAGCAACTGGAGGAAAATACAAAGATCGGGTATTTACAATGTGTTTAATCAGAAGAGCCCTTCGGTAATAATAAAATGCGAAAAAGACAAAAACCCCAGTTTGCGTTAATATTCAAGATTGACAATGCATTTATGCAGCAATGCAGTCAGGAAAGAGAACAAAGGGGACTAAAAATAACCCGGTGAACTATTGGCTAGGAGACTGTATGAAAGGCAAGCCATTCAGTATGAAACCAAGCCGGGCTATAGTTAGATATCCAGGTAATTCGATAATATTCTTGGCGTTGAGAGCTTGCTGGGGTTTGTTCACTAAATCAGCAACAGAAGAACCAGGTGACAGTAACTCAGTCCTTGAAAACAACTGTTTTACTTTGTATATCGCGCAATTCACTAGGTTAGACAACCATTTAGCGTTTAAATTTATTTTACTTTACCGTACCTTGCTCCAGGGAGACTGAACCCCCCCCCCAAAAAAAATCTCAAGAAACCCCCGTCGCCTTTGTTTAACCAGATTAGCGACTTAATTTGGCTGTTTCCTCACCGAGTTGTTGCAGGGGGAAAAAGGGGAAAAGAAGACGAGGGTAAGATTCTCCCTGCCTCTACTGTGACAAAGGTTATACCTCAGGAGCAAATCATCTAGTCTCTATTATTGTTTGAGCCGTAACAACCTAATTATTTTCAGAAAACCCTTCTTCTTCTTCTTCTTCTTTTTATTTCCAGGCAGACTAGACGTCCGTTGGCGTATTGCTGCCTCCCACTGATTTGGTTGGAAACTCTTCGTTTTATTCGGCGACCTTACAACTTACGGTGCAGACCGGAGTCTAAAAGAAAATCCATCGCAGCTTTCCCCACTTCCCTTTGATGTTCCTCCGGGTTGAGAATGTTCCTTAGAGATATACACTGTAGCCCAGTACCAAGAATCGCAGAGAACAAAATATTCCTCTCGGTTGCATATTTGGAGCACTCCATAAATACATGTCGCACAGTTTCCCTTTCCCCACATTCACAAAGTCCATTTTCATGTTTACCGACACGGGCCAGTCCCCACGCGAGACCACAATGTCCAATTCTCAGTCTTGTCATGACCACCTGCCCCCTTCTGTGGTTCCCCTATGGACTGTTCCCACCCCTGATACAGCTTTGAATAGTGTGGAAAAACCTTCCGCTCTTTTCCCTATCCCACTCACTCTGCCATCTCCTACTAATCTCTTCTTTAACCACACTTCGGTACTCTGATACCCCTAAGGCTATGCGCACATCCACCTCCTCCCTCCTCAGGGCTTCTTTGGCTGCCCGATCAACAGCCTCGTTGCCCTCCACCCTCACATGCGCTGGGACCCACATGAACCCCACTCCTATTCCAGACAGCTTTATTTTATATAAAGTCATTAGGAGCTCACAAATTAGGTCCGAACTAATCCGTGACCTCCCCCCCTGCAGGGTCCCCAGAGCAGTCGCCGAGTCAGAGCATATAACCACCTGCTGTGGCCTCACTTCTTCCACCCAATTTAGTGCCCATAGTAAGGCTACTATTTCTGCAGTAAAAACAGACACCCCATCAGACAACCGCCTGCTCTGTGTGATCCGCAGGCTGGGAATATGCATTGCAAAACCCACCCTTTTACTGCTGGGGTCCATGGAACCATCTGTATACACTTGTAAGTGGTTTGCCCAGTTCTCCTGCATCCTTTCTCTCACCAAATTCTCTGGGTCTCCTCTCCCCTCCTGCCTCATCCTTTCAGCAACTGCAAAGTCTACCTCTACATTTGGTAGTAGCCATGGGGGAACAGAAGGCCAGACCACTGCAGAACCCTGCCGCACCCGACTCAATCCCAGCTCCTCCCCCTCCACTCCCACCCTGTAAAAAAAACTCCTGCTTTCCCCACCTCCACCTCCTCCCCACTCCCAACACGCCTCCACCAGCTGCCTGCCTGGGTGATCTTGCTGCTCATACCCATAGCAGTGCTAAAAAAAAATAAGGGAACACTTAATCATCACAGTACAACACCAAGTCAGTTTAACTTCAGGGATATCAATCTGTCCATTTTGGAAGCACAAGTGATTGTGAATCAATGCCACCTGCTTTGGTGCAAATGAAGTTCACAACAGGTGCAGTGGAGAGACAAAAGCAAGACAATCCCCATAAAGGCAATGGTAGCGCATGTGGTAGCGAATTGATCTTTCCTTATCTTTCCTAACATATTTTTCTCGAGTTTTGTGTTCTGCTAGTGTCCTTGTCACAACTGGTAGCATGAGGCAGTACCTATAGCCTAGTCAGGTTGCATAGGTAGTCCAGCTTTTCCAGGATGGCATGTCCATATGTGCAGTTGCAAGAAGGTCGGCAGTGTCTCCCAGCACAGTCTCAAGAGCATAGAGGAGATACAAGGAGACCTGCTGTTAGGAGAGCTAGGAGAGCTGGACAGGGCCGTCGATGGGCATCAACCCAGCAGCAGGACCTGTATCTGCTCCTTTGTGTCAGAAGGAATTGAGGGAGCACTGCTAGAGCCCCACAAAATGACATCCAGCAGGCTTCTGGTGTGCATGTTTCTGACCACACTGTCATACACAGACTCTATGAGGGTGGCATGAGGGCCTGTCGTCCTCTAGTGGGACGTCTGCTCCCAGCCCAGCACCATGCAGCTCGATTGGCCTTCGCCAGCGAACGCCAGAATCAACAGGTCCGCCATTGGTGCCCTGTTTTCTTCTAAGATGAGAGCAGGTTCATACTGAGAGCATGTGAAAGGTATCAAAGAGTCACAAAGTCTATGGTGAATATTATGCTCCTTATAAGCTCATCCACCCTGACTGACTTTGCGGTGGGTCAGTGATGGTCTGAGGAGACATATCCTTGGAGGAGTCCCACAAGCCAGCACACATGCTCATTACAGGAACTGCTTATTTAACGGTCAGAACATTCACCCCGCAATAAAAAGCTAGCAGTTCCCATTTCTGAGCTCACAACCGTATATAAACACTTTCCACAACTTATCAGGAACAAGTATAACTCACTAACTAACTTTTTTTTTAATCTCATCATTTTCAGCTGCGCAACTGTGTGCATCCATAAGAGAATACAACCTACCTTGTTTAAACGCAAAGGTTTGTATACATTTCTGATTTTCCAATCAATGTCTTTCAGTTACTGTGGAAAGTTTATACACTTTGGAACCGGATAAGAAATGAGTCAATTAATACATCATGTGGGAGTGAACTGTAAGTGTGCGTTAGGCAGATGAGCCTACAATGCCGTGAAAAAGTATTTTCCCCTTCCTGATTTATTTATTTATTTATTTATTTTTGCATATCTGACACGCTTACATTTTTCAGATCATCAAACAAATTTTGATATTAGACAAAGACAACCCGAGTAAATACAAAATGCAGTTTTTAAATGATGAGTTCATTTATTAAGGGAAAAAGCTATCCAAACCTACATGGCTCTATGTGAAAAAGTGATTGCCCCCCTAGATCCTAATAACTGGTTGTGCCACCCTCGGCAACAACAACTGCAATCAAACGTTTGCAATAACTGGCACTAAGTCTTTTACGTCACTGTGGAAAAATTTTAGCCCACTCTTCTTTGCAGAATTCTTTTAATTCAGCCACATTGGAGGGTTTTATAGCATGAACAGCCTTTTTAAGGTCATGCCACTGCATCTCAAGCGGATTTAAGTCCAGACTTTGACTAGCCACTCCAAAATCTTTTTTTTTTGTTTTTTTTTTTTTAAAGCCATTCAGAGGTGGACTTACCAGTGTGTTTCGAATAATTTTTTTTCTGTATAACCCAAGGGTGCTTCAGCTTGAGCTCATGAACTGATGGTTGGACATTCTCCTTCAGGATTTTCCAATAGTGAGCAGAATTCATAGTTCCATCAATTACAATAAGTCATCTAGGTTCAGAAGCAGCAAGTAGTAGCCCCAAACCATCACACTACCACCAGCCTCTTTCACTTTTGGTATGATGTTCTTGAAATGCTGTGTTAATGTTATGCCTGATGTAACGGGACGCACACCTTCCAAAAATGTTCAAATTTTGTCTTTTCAGCCCACAGAATATTTTCCCAAAAGTCTTGGGGATCATCAAGATTAATTTTGGCAAATGTAAGATGAGCCTTTGTGTTCTTTTTGGCTAGCAGTGGTTTTCACCTTGGAACTCTCCCATGGATGCCATTTTTGCCCAGTCTCTTTCTTATTGTTGAATTATGAACACTGACTTTAACTAAGGCAAGCAAGGCCTGCAGTTCTTCAGATGTTGTTCTGGGTTCTTTTGTGACCTCCTGGATGAGTCATCGATGTGCTCTTGGAGTAATTTTGGTAGGCCGGCCACTCCTGGGAAGGTTCACCACTGTTCCAAGTTTTCTCTGTTTGTGGATAATGGCTCTCACTGTGGTTCGCTGGAGTCCCAAAGCCTTAGAAATGGCTTTGCAACCCTTCCCAGGCTGATAGATGTTAATTTTTTTGTTTCTCATTTGTTTTTGAATTTCTTTAGTTCGCGACATGACGTGTTGCTTTTTGAGATCTTTTAGCCTATGTCACTTTGTCAAACAGGTTCAATTGAAGTGATTTCTTGATTCAACAGGTCTGGCAGTAATAAAGCCAGAGTGTGGCTTGTGAAATTGAACTTAAAAAATGTGGTTAATCACAGTTAATTCATGATTTAAGAAGGGGGGGGGGGGGCAATTACTTTTTCACATTGGGCCAGGTAGGTTTGGATAGCTTTTTTCCATTAATAAATCATAATAATAAATAATCATTTAAAAACTACATTTTGTATTTACTCAGGTTATCTTTTTCTTATATTAAAATTTGTTTGATGATCTGAAACATGTAACGTGAAAAATATACAAAAAAGTAAGAAATGAGGAAGGGGGCAAATATTTCTTCACAGCACTGTAAGTAAATAATTGAGTGACTGGCTTCCTACATGAGTGCTTAGGAGGATTTAAAGGAGCGCTGAATTTGTGGAAGGAAGAGTCTATGCGTAAATCCACAGTAGGGAATTATGCGATTTTGATATGTGATTACTATAATTGATTGTAAAATGATATAGCATCAACATCATGTCGAATTTTTGCCTCAGAAAACTTGTATTTCTTAACTACTAATTGGGATACCATTGGGTCACTGCAGCTGAAGTGGTTGCGACAGAGGACAATGATTTTTACTGCTGCAAAAGAAAATTTTTTGGAACTGCTGGATAGATACTATGGGCAAGTATATTTGAGCAGTTTGCACATCAGGCTTAGCTGAGGAGTTAAATTCATGCAACTCCTGAAAAACATGGATAGGAGTGAACTCGTCAATGTTCTGGACTATATTCTAGCTCTGCTTGCTTATGAATATTCAATAACTGATCCGAGGGTGCCATCTAGTTATCGAATAGTGTGACTGCATGCAAAAATTTGAAGCTCCATGTCCGCTGGCGGTCACATCTGCACAAAGGGGTTAACAGCTGTTTGATTTAAAGGATGCCACAATAGCCTTCAGATGCTCAAACCCTTCAGGACTGGAGTTACCCATTCCTGTTCCTTAACTGTTTACGGTCACCCAAGTTGCTGTTTTCACCCTACCTGGGTGGGTTTTTTGGTGTGGGCTGGACTTGAATGTTTGGCATTTCCGAGATGGGTCCTTGGTGTTTGGAGCTGCCTGGTAGGGTCTTTGGTGTATGGTACGTCCCAGGAGGGTATTTAGTGTTTGGTTCTGCTTCAAACACATTAAAAAGACATTAAAAAGAGGGGGTGTGTGACATCCCTGAACACTTCTACTGCACATGTGGATGGAGTACTGTTCTCATTTCTTTGATTTATTTCATTGCAGGATTGGTGGTGCAGTTGGGTGATATGCAAATGAGCTCACTAACAGAAACCACTCTGGTTTCCACACGGGCCTACTTCTATTTGACTGTTAATGTGCTTTGGCAATTAATCATTCATTTATACAACCAGGTTTCTCCACTGCATGCTCTGATCAGATAGCCACACTTTTTTATATTTGCAAATATTACTTGCTCTGGAAAGGATTTAAAACAGCTTTTGGAAGAGATTACACACAAAATGATTAAACTCAAAAACTGGTTTGACATAAACAAATTGTCACTTAATTTGGTCAAAACAAAAATGATGTTATTTGGAAGACATCAAAATAGTATCAAAGCGTAAATCATAATAGATAATGTAATTATTAGTAGAGTGGAACAAACAACATTTCTAGGTGTGATAATAGATGAAAAAATCTGCTGGAAACCTCATATAAGTCCTGTATGCTCCAAGTTGGCAAAGAGTGTGGGTGTTATGGGGAGATATAGACAATAGCTAAATTATCAGTCATTACTTATTTTGTACCATTCATTTGTATTATCGTATCTGAGCTAGTGTCTCAAAGTGTGGGGCAATACCTATGAAACCAACCTGAACAACCTGAATTGCAGAAAATAGCCATAAGACTAGTCCACAATATGAGATACAACGATTATTCTTATATACTGTTTTTGAAAGCATCTGCTTTGAAGTTTCAGGATCTGGTAAAATTTAAAACAGCACAAATAATTTACAAAGCTAAAACTAATTTTTTTACCGAACAACATCCAAAATCTGTTTTGTGAGAGGGAGAGTTGTCAAAAATATAATTTATGAGGCATTTTTGATTTACATCAACAAAGTCCAAGAGCCACACTGGAATGTATGTGTATTGCTGTTTGCGGAGTTAAATTATGGAATAGTGTTGAAGTTGAGCTTAAATCCAGTAAAAACTTATACCATTTCAAACAGAGATTCAGAAAAGGAGTGTTTGAAAGTTATAATATAGAAGAGGGGATAAGATAAGATAAGATAAGATAAGATAAGATAAGATAAGATACACTTTACTGAGCCTCGTGGGGTAATTTGTCCTCTGCATTTGACCCATTCCATAGTTAGGAGCCAGTGGGCAGCCACAGAGCAGCGCCCGGGGACCAACTCCAGTTCTCAACCCAGTTCCTTGGTCAGGTGTACTGGTTGGAGTGTTCCTATGATGCATGTTTTTTAAATGAGAAGGCATGAGGCATTTGAAGATAAGTTTTTGTTTTTCATTTTTGTTTTGTTTGCTTGTGATGGAGGGTGGTAGAGAGCAAGTTAAGCGTGGGATCGTTTTTGTTTTTTTGGTTATTTACTTGTGACTACTGGGGTTGGAAATAGTTTAGCACTGCTTCATCCATCCCCATTTCAAACCAAGGAGGTTGTTTTGATTGGAGTCTTTGTCTGTTGTTGTAATGTCTTTGTTATGTTGTTTGTTGGAACCTGTTTGGTTTAAAATAAACTATTTGAATAAAATTTTTCTGGAAGTACAGTCACATGGCTCTTAGAGTTCACACCAGCAGAGCTCTTGACGTTTCCATGTGCTGCACTTTTGGTTTGCCTCTCCTTGACCTTTTGCCCACTTAATTCCAAGCCAACTTGACTTACTTCTATTTTTTTACTATTGGAAATTGAAGGGTTCAGTGTAATAACATGGTAAATGCTAATCTCATGTTTTATAAGAAAGAGGAGGATGAAAAGATTATTTATTGTAGATAAAATTCCCCATAGACGTATTCAGGAACATTATATCAAGAGAATAGCAGATTTCTGACCGTGACAACAGACAAGTTTCTGGTCAACAAACCTTAACAGTCAATACGGAAATATAATGTTATCAGACTAAATTTTATGCCAGTAGAATTATAGTACACCACATCAACCCTATATGCATATAGCAAGTGGTAGCTTTCTTTTCCTGAACAGCAGAGTCAATGGCTGAAAAATTAAAGCTTGAATCACATCATTCTATACGACAGTTAACCAACAGCCTGATGTACTGAGCATATTTTTTGCGTCTTTTCGTACTGTAGGTCATTTTACACACTGTTTCAGTAATTTCAATAGTCTGAATAAGGTAAGGACGACAAAGGTCGGATAGATAACCCATAGGCCTATTACCCCCTTGCTGTAGTACAGTACAGGACAATTATGCAGGCTGATAAAATCTGATGTTAGCCTACAAGTAGACCAGAGAACACATGCGCTGGCAACAAGTAAATTATTTTCGAATAGAATTTCTTTCTGAGATTACCGCCAGTAATCTTTCAAGAACAGAAAATTGGAAAGATATATAATGTTATATGCTGGTTATCTACAGCTAAGAATTGCTATATATTTCACAAATGAAATGCGCTGGAAAAGTGCTGCCATAATTTGGCAACTGGCTCATGCCGAACAAACCAAACCATAAGCAAAAAACTAGAACAGTGTTTATCGCCATGATCTTTGTGTCTACATGTGGAATTTAGATTTCTTTTCAGCAATCTTAAACCCAAAATATGCTCATTATAAAAGAACAGGAAGCATTTCACACTATACTTTTGATCATCAAATATTTAGGTATTTCATTTGGTGTGTTCACTGTATGAGTGAATGTGTTGCTATGCTGTGAGCGTGAACCACTGTCAAGGAAGTGAGTGTTGACCCTAGCAAAAGTGACGTCACACTTTTCCAGCGCATTGCTTTTGTTCGCATTTCCGATTAGGTACGTCACGAAAGTTTGCTCGTTTCCAGTTTTCATTGCTGCTAGCAACGACAATCGCATTCTATATGTTATTCAAGATGAATAAAACTTGGCTGCTACGAGTGAGTGCAGAGGCGAGGGGAGGGTAGAGGGGTGGTGGTGGTATGTAAGATGCGGGCACAAATATCTCCATGGTACACAGCTGGACCTGTCATGACAACACTGTCTGCTATCATAAGTGTTTCCTCATTGGCTGTGTTGCTGGCTATTGTTTTTGTGAATTGTTTATTCAGATATTTGTCGAGCCAGTTACACCCTCAAGCAAATATCATGATATTGATGACAATGATCCCCATAAGGATCATTTATATCATGCCAATTAATTGTAATAAAGCATGATTTTTGCTCCCCACGTCAACATCATTCTGCATATGTGACCACACGAACATGAACGATGAATAGGCCTATGAAACCTACGATAACATTCTAGCTTATGGTGACACGAGACAACGAAAAATGCTCTCACATAGGCTAGTAAACTTATCTGCTAAGTATCTGTCCAAAGCTGCTAGCTAGCTACATCTCACCACTGTGCGAGTTAACATCCATTCAGTAACAACCTCTCTTTT
Organism: Gymnothorax reevesii; assembly: GCA_029721435.1. Lineage (NCBI taxonomy): Eukaryota > Metazoa > Chordata > Actinopteri > Anguilliformes > Muraenidae > Gymnothorax > Gymnothorax reevesii. Next base: position 23,818,259 of record CM056591.1, on the reverse strand, counting down.
TATCAGACTACATACTGCAAGATTGCAAAAGGCTCAAGTCAGCCATTATTGCTAAATTGCAACTTCCATATTCATTCGGCCAAGTCGCTTCTGTCCTAAAGCCATCATCTCAAAACCAAAAAATTTGTTTAATTCGCTCAACAAAGAACTTAAATTATCAAATATGTGTACTTTACCAAGTTTGCCGTCTGAACAGATGAAGATTTTCAGAACGACGATATGAAATCGGTTGTGAAGAAAAATTTGAAGATTGCTGCAAAGATGTGCACTTTGTGGTTTGTTTTCTCAGCATGAATACATTTGGAAATAATCAGAGACATATGAAATACTAACATATGCGTCATAACAGGTACTTGGAACGTCACAGTTCCCGGGGCAACTCGGCTGCAATTACGTCGCCACATTGCCTCACACTTGTTCTGTTATGAGGGCCGGAATGCATCATTTGCGTGATGTAAAATGCGATGCCACAGTATTGCCAGCAGCATAGATATTATTATTATTATAATTTAATTTTTTAAAGGTACATTGCTTCACACATGGTTTTCGAAATGGAAGCGGTTGAGCCTAGTCTCAACCCAACGCGTCATATGCTGATACTACCTGACCAAGCGTAGATATACGTCGCAAAAGGAGGTTTTTGGCGTCCTCTTTTGAGGACTATGATATCATTAAAGATGAAAAAAACAGGGCTGGGTCAATGGTACGCTGCTGGACCTATCATGACAACACTGCTATCACAACTGTTTCCTCTTTGGCTATGGAGCGGAGTATTGTTTTTGTGAATTGTTTACTGAGTCATTTGTTAGGCCAGTTACACCCTAAAGCAAATAGTATGATATTGATGACAATGATTCCCATAAGGATCATTTATATAATGCCAATTAATTGTAATATAGCATGAATTCGCTGCCCACGTCAACATCATTTTGCATACATGACCACCTCCGAACAATGAACAGGTCCATAAAACATACGATAACATTCTAGCTTCCGGTGACAAAAGACGACGAAAAATGCCCTCACGTAGGCCAGAAAACTTATCTATCCAAAGCTGCTAGCTAGCTAGCTACATAAGATATACTTTATTGAACCCCTTGGGATAATTTGTCCTCAGCATTTGACCCATCCTATAGTTAGGAGCAGTGGGCAGCCACAGAGCAGCGCCCGGGGACCAGGCCGGATTCGGACCCACGACCTTCTTGCTGTGAGGCAGCAGTGCTAACTAGTTAACATCTATTCAAAAACGCATAATATGGCTCTTACAACCTCTCTTTTTATTAGACTACATACTGAAAGACAGCTGAAAGCTCAAGTTAGCCATTATTGCTTAACTACAACTTCCATATTCATTGGCCGAGTCGCTTCTTTACTAAAGCCATCATCTCAATTCTGAAACATTATTATAAGTTAATTCCTACAGCAAAGACCTGAAATTATTAATTAGCCAACGTGTAAGTTACTTTACCAAGTATGCCGTTGATCCGATGATGATTTTCAGAACGACGATATGAAATTGGTTGTGAAGAAAAATTAGAAGATTTCTGCAAAGACGTGCTCTGCGTCGTTTGTTTTCTCAGTACGAATAGCCTACTTTTGAAAATAACCAGAAAAATATGGAATACTGACATATGCGTCATAACAGGTACTTGGAACGTCACAGTTCCCGGGGCAACTCGTCCGCAGTTGAGATACGTCGCCACATTGCCTTACGGAAACTTGTTCTGTCATGAGGGCCGGAATGCATCATTTACGTGATCTAAAATGCGTTGCTACTGTATCGCCAGCCCAGCAGCATAGATATCATTATTATTATTATTATTATAAAGGAACATAATTTCACACATAGTAGGATATGGTAGCAGTAGAGCCCAGACTCATCCCTACGCGACCTGACCAAGCGTCGATATACGACGCAAGAGGAGGCTTTTGGCGTCCTCTTTTGACCATTGTTTAAAACGAACGCTATTCCCTAACTAAACTGTATAAAAAGATGGACGCAGCACCCTGGTCTGAAAAATGAAGCCCATGCGGAAGTACCTAAAGTGTCCGATACGGTCAGATCCTGAGCCACGGTCCTCCCCGGATCTTCAATACATGCTCTCGACCAATAGAAATCATATCCGGTTTTGAAAATAACCAGAAAAATATGGAATACTGACATATGCGTCATAACAGGTACTTGGAACGTCACAGTGGTTCGCACCACTGCCTCACAGCAAGAAGGTTGTGGGTTCGAACCCAGCCTGGGGCCTTTCTGTGTTCTCCCCGTGTTCGCGTGGGTTTTCTTCGGGTACTCCGGTTTCCCCCACCCACAAAAAACATGCAATATAGGAACAGTGTGTGGCTGTGTGTGAATGTTTGGTAGTGGTCGGAGGGGCTGTAGGCGCAAACTGGCAGCCACGCTTCCGTCAGTCTGCCCCAGGGCAGCTGTGGCTTCAAAAACGTAGTTTCCCACCATCAGAGCATGAATGTGTGAGTGAATGAATAATGTATCCTTGTGAAGTGTCTTTGAGTGCCCAGAAAGCAGAAAAGCGCTATAAAAAATTGATGCATTATGTACGTGATCTAAAATGCATTGCTACTGTATCGCCAGTCCACCAGCGATATTATTATTACCATATTATTATTATAATACACATAGTAGGATATGGTCGCAGTAGAGCCCAGTCTCATCCCTACGCGACCTGACCAAGCGTCGATATACGACGCAAAAGGAGGCTTTTGGCGTCCTCTTTTGACCATTGTTTAAAACGAACACTATTCTCTCACGAAAGACTGTATAAAAAGATGGAAAGACTGTATAAAAAGATCGACGCAGCACCCTGGTCTGAAAAATGAAGCCCATGCGGAAGTACCTAAAATGGCATTCTATTTAATGGCCAGCAGATGGCGACGTCGGTGGTTGCAGAAAGAAGTTCAATGCTATAGAAGTGTATGAGAAAATGACCCTGCTTTCCCATCTGATTTTTCATTTAAATAATGTTTTTTAACTTTATTTTATGGTAGCTATAGCAAGTTTCAAGTTCCCTTCGATATATCATGATGTTCATTTTTGTAAATTATGGTCCCTTGTAGACTAGAATTGTTGTGATTCTGATTTTGCCTTTCCATGTTCCTGATCTTATTGCCATGTGTATATTTGGATGTTTGCTTTGTCTGACTATTCTTGAAATGTGTATTGTGATTTGGTAACTCAGATTTATTCATGCATTGTTTTAGTTTTGTTTTCTCCATGTTTTACTTTTTACCATAGTTTTACTCCAGTCCATGTTTTTGTTTATACCATGCTTTGCACTTTGTCTCCCCCTGTCTGGTCTTTGGTCTTGTCATTGCTGACAGCCCCAGTTCTGCGTGCCTCTCCTTCGGGTGATTTATTGGTTTCTGGATTTCAACCCTCGTTCCAATCTTTTTTCCTTCACCTTGCTTTTTCTACAGTATATTACAAACCGATACTAACAGTTTGTTGTTTTTGTTAAATTACGAACCAAGACTAACATTGTATATAATACTAACTTACTAACCCCCCGTTCACACATAGACGCCGCTTCTACTATGATCAAAGTGTGGCCGAAAACGTGGCCAATCGCAGGAGAAACGTAGAGGAGTCTTCATAAGCGCAGTATGATCGCGGTAGGGTCTTCATGATCGGGAAGCTCTACGTTCTCGCCACGCTTATTTTGAACATGCTCAAAACAAGCGTAGCGGGATCGAGGCCAACAAGATTCGGGGTAAAGTCGTAAAAAAAGGATAGTAGAAGCGCCGTAATCGTACAAGCAGCGTGGAAGCATCGTGGAGAGATCTTCATGATCGTAGTAAAAGCGCAGTAAAAGCGTAGTACAGACGGGAACATATTGAGTAAGCTCCTACAACACTCCCACTACGTTCTTACTACGTTCCCACAACGATCTCTCTACGTTCCTGATGATCCTACAAAGACCTACCATGACCTTACGTCGATCATACCACGACCTATCAGGCAGCAGTCTGTGCATGTACTTCGTTACAGTATTTTTTTTTTTTTTTTGAGGATTTGTACTTACGTTTTTTTAAGTGGGACTTTTACTCTCCTACATTTAAAAGATAAGTATGTTACTTTCACTTCGTTACTTTGACACTGGCAACTTAGTTACTCGTTTCAAACTAGAATATTAATTTAATTCATCATTTACGGACTATCTGGATTTGGCGTGTTTGAGAAGAACAAAGGTGTATCTTTGTGCAGATGTGTCCGCCAGTGGACGTGGAGTTGCAAATTTATACACGCAATTACAATATTCCTTCACTAGATGGCACATCAGGATCAGTTATTGAATATTATAACAGCCACTAAACTCAAAGAAGTGATTTCATTCCCCCCAATATGTATACTTTTTAATTTCAGTGGGACTCCTCAGTATAATGAAGGCTAAATTAAATAATTCTTTTGTGTATTTGTACCGTTTTGTCAGTCACAAACAAGAGATGTTGCGGCACTACCTCGGACACCGGATCGGATCAGGGTTTGTTTTCAGCCAAAATACGTGTGTATATAAAAATATGTATATATATATATATATATATATATATATATATATATATATATATATATATATATATATATATATAAATACACATCGCCAAAATCGTACTAGAAGTGAACTACAAGCGTGATATGAGTGGCACCACCGTAGCGATATCGTCGTACAGTCTTCTATGTCTGCGTAGCGTCGTAGTATGATCTTCAATGTCGTAGCGGCAGCTTAGTATAAACGCAGTAAAGGCGGCCGCTGGTCGGCAACGGTCTGCGTAACATCGTAGTAGAAGTGTGTCAGCAGCGCGTTGGACATGGGAGCATCGTAGTACAGTTGTAATAAAGACTATAATTTGCCAAATTGCTCGATTTAGACGCCGATCTGCCCCGATCCAATACTTTTTCTGATCTTGGCTTGATCGGGATGATCGTCCTAAAGTCGCAGCTCTGTGTGAACGGGGGTTAACAAGCACTTGGGATTGTAAGCTGCACTTACTAATTGATTAACAAGCTCTCAGCATTCGCCCTGTTCTAGTCTCCGCCTCTTGTCTTTCCCTAATCTTCTCTACTGCGTTTTTGTGGGTTCTCCACACTTGCTCACGCTATCCTTTCTCTTAGTATCTAGGCACATTAGAACTCCTTGACTGGAGCTGTGTATTTGTCTATAGGATTGTTCCATGACCCCTGTCTACTTTTTGGTTTCTGCCAACTTCATGTGATGAGGTTCTCCCTAATGTGTTGTTCCCTTGTTGTCAGTCTGACTGCCTGCACCTGAGTTCTGTTCTCATGTGATCTCCCAGAAGTGTATATTAGGTGTCTCTTCACAGCACTTCCTCGTCAGATCATTCTCCCTTGTGCCACATTCATTTTCGCCTAGTTCTCATTGCGATTATCTGACTGGACCGTCTTTGATTATCGATTTTTGCCTACTCTCTGAAATTCGCTGCCTTCTTGTTACCAAACCCTTTTTTTGTACGACTGATTTTTGTGATTGGTGCCCTGGTTTAGATTTTGGATTTTACCCTTTGGTTTCTGATTTTGGATTGTGGACTCTGTACCATTACCTGCTCTGTTGGGGGTTTCCCCCCCTTCAGAAATAAAACCTCCTTTTGTATTTTACTGGTTCTTGCTTGTGGTCCCTTTCGTAATCCTCACATGGATAAAGCTAGAACATGCTTTAGGAGCGTGGCTATCCTCTGGTCCTTGTCCGATACGATCAGATCCTGAGCCACAGTCCTTCCCGGATCTTCAATACATGTTCTCGTCCTAAAGAAATTACATCCGCTTTAAAAATGACAACATGGCTCAATTCAAATAGCCAAAATCGAGGCTTCCTTTATAGACCCATTTACTGTTTGCAAACAAAACAGGCTGCGCGCGCAGCTTGGCAACAGAAGTATGGCGGACCATAATAGCTTGTCAAACTATGTGAGGGCATTAGCCTTCAAAGAACACAAATTCTACCAATACAACTTTGACAAATGGCAACCCATTTCCAGATCTGCATGGTATCAGTGAGTGGGTAGATGACGTTAGTTAGTGGCCCAGTATTCCGTGGCCTGAAATATATACCCATTTGATCAAGAAACCTACCGTGTACACTAGGGAGGAACAACAAGCATACAAGTTACTGGATGCTTATGACTATGTTATCTTCGGACATAAGCAGAATGTTAAATACCACGACAGACTTGAAGTTTTGTGTCTCAAAATCAGAGGTCCTTCCAGGTAAAACACAAGGGCATAAAACCACCGTGTATGGCGCGTGGGTTATTAAAAAAAAACTACGTCCTGACAGCTAATTCTACCTCCATGGTAGGGTAAGTATTATTTTGTATTGCTGGCTTGCTAGCTCACGAGTTTGACTGCATAGTTGTCGTGCAAACATGAAATCTGCCTCAGTTTACCATTATTCTCACATATTTCATTTCTTGTCTGTAACCGCGAGACGCACGTCAAAAAATTGGGTACATTAATTCCAATGGAGCAAAGCGCACTGGCAGCGTGTGACCTGCATCAGATTTTTGCTTTTAGACACTGCTCAATTTCTTGAGCGTCAACTCAATAGAACGCATTTGTCTTTTTGGTTATTTAAATATTTTGTCTTGTCATGGTTGCTGGCACACAATGAAACCTCACATGCAGTTGTTGCAACCGATATACCTGCTTTTTTACCAAGTTGCAGTTTTAAGAGGAAATACATTATTTTGTGGGTATTTAAGTTTTTAAGCGATCTGCAATATGACAGAATCTAACTCAAGGTACACTGGTAAGAATTTGACACGGCTAGGTTAGCTAGTTAGCTAATTCCCTGCTGAGTGAAGTAAAGTGAATCATAATCTTAATTTACCAGACAGCTAAATTTAAGAGGAAAATTATGCCCGTATATAACATATTGTGCGCAGTAACCTGAATGTCGCACTTTTTCCATCTCTTGAAATAAGGTTTATCGGTAGGTGTTTTCAAAGTTAATTGTTGTCTTGTTCAATATTTTGACAGTTACACCCACGACTTCTTGGTCGTGTTGACAACTGTTAATGTTGATGAGGCTGACGCTTTCAGTGGAGGTAAAAGCATCAAGGCAACGTTCGGAGTTTGACTTGACGCTTCGCTTGCGGCCAGTGGACGTTATACGGATGTGATCCTCTCTGAATCCTGAAGAACTTGAGTCCACCGATGGAATATCAATTCTGACAGCCATACACGCAACAACCAAACATTTTGGTGCTGGTAAAATATCTAATTCAATGTTTGCAGATTCATAACTTGTCAGACTGAATTGGGGAGACCGCTACTTCCAATGCCAAGATGCACACGCATCTTAATGATGACGTCGGCTGTAAATGGGTCTCAGCTCGAACACAAACCATAAGCATCAAATATGGATGATAATAGCCTTCTTTTGCATTTTATATCGACACTCGGTCATGCAGCGTCACTGCATGACGAGTCGAAATGAGAATGTGTTGAGCCCACTGATGTTTTTTTTTGAGTCAAAAAACTTTATTTAACAAATATAAATCTTACACAGAGCAAAATGTCGCCCAAATACAAATACAACACATTAACATCTATTACATTTCATGCCAGGTGGGATAAAAGTTCACAAAAAAATCTTAACCCTATAATTCCCCCGTATCATATATGATACACCCAATTTGAAGGACCATGCCCACCTGGTAAGATGCAACACAACTACGACTGCTCACTGTATCATATCTGATACACAGTGCTGCCACCTGAAACAAAGAAGTGATATTACAGGAGTAGTCTCTCCCCTAGTCACTCACTTCAAGGTAGTAGCTCCTATGTGAATGCGAATTCATGAATTTCCTTGGACTTTGGTAGTGAAGTTCAGTATTCCAAGGTAAATATTATTATGCATGTTAATGGATAGCAAGAGATAGTAGAGGGCATATAATTTGAAATTTCGAGTGTTGAGTTCTGGAGGGGTGCTGATTTTTGGCTGTATCAAATATGATACTCCTGGAATTAGAAGAAGCTCTGTTCAGCCATTTATATTTTGCTGTCACAAAACCTCATGATGAACAGTGGATCAGAATACGACTGTTCAATACTTCAAAAACATTACTGGGTCATATGTTTCCTCTAATGATGTCTGTGTCTGGGCATTATAGGGTTAAAATGATCACAAATATTTAAAGTTTTTTAAATATTTAAAGTGAAAGCTTGATGGACTCACCATGTATGCCAATGTTGAGTCAATTTTATTTTAGATTTTTATAAATGATTTAGGTCATGGAATAAATCCTGCTAAGTTACACTTGTATGCTGATGACACAATTGTTTACATGGTAGCGCTTTCTCTGAATCAAGCCACAGAGCACTTGCAGGATGCATTTCGATGTCTGCAGCATTCATTGTTTAAATTGAAGTTGGTCCTCAATCCAAAAAAGACCAAATACATGACCTTCACTCGTTCTTGCTCTATGAGTATTGATTCTACATTATCAAAATTGGAAGTTACATGTATAGAAAGAGTAACTTCTTATAAATATTTAGGCATATGGCTTGATGATAAGATGACATTTAATATGCACATTAGCAATCTGCAGAAAAAAATTTAGCCAAAACTAGGATTTCTTTTCTGCCTTCAAAAAATGCTTCTCATTTGAAGCCAGAAAGAAAATTGTGCAAAGCTCATTTTTATTAGCATTAGATTATGGTGATGTGATTTATATGCACGCAGCTTCATCTCTTTTGACAAAACTGGACTCTGCATATCATGCTGCTTTTTGCTTTGTTACAAATTCACGTTCTCACACTGACCTCTGCATTTTATATGAATCGCTTGGTTAGTCTTCTCTAAATGTTGAAGATATTAATTCAGCATTATTGATTATATTTACTAATATTGATTATCCATCCATCCATCCATTTTCTACCGCTTATCCGGGGCCGGGTCGCGGGGGCAGCAGTCTAAGCAGGGATGCCCAGACTTCCCTCTCCCCGGACACTTCCTCCAGTTCTTCTGGGGGTATCCCGAGGCGTTCCCAGGCCAGCCGAGAGACATAGTCCCTCCAGCGTGTCCTGGGTCTTCCCCGAGGCCTCCTCCCGGTGGGGCATGCCCGGAACACCTTCCCAGGAAGGCGTCCAGGGGGCATCCGATAAAGATGCCCGAGCCACCCCAGCTGGCCCCTCTGGACGTGGAGGAGCAGCGGCTCTACTCTGAGCTCCTCCCGGGTGACAAAGCTCCTCACCCTATCTCCAAGGGCGCGGCCCGCCACCCTGCGGAGGAAACCCATTTCAGCCGCTTGTACCCGAGATCTCATTCTTTCGGTCATGACCCAGAGTTCATGGCCATAGGTGAGGGTAGGAACGTAGATTGACTGGTAAATCGAGAGCTTTGCCTTTCGGCTCAGCTCCTTCTTCACCACGACAGATCGGTACAATGACCGCATTACTGCTGCCGCTGCACCGATCAGTCTGTCAATCTCATGCTCCATCCTTCCCTCACTCGTGAACAAGACCCCAAGATACTTGAACTCCTCCACTTGAGACAAGAACTCTCCTCCAACCCAGAGGGGACATATCACCTTTTTCCGGTCGAGAACCATGGCCTCGGACTTGGACGTGCTGATTCTCATCCCAGCCGCTTCACACTCGGCTGCAAACCGCCCCAGTGCATGCTGAAGGTCCTGGTTCGAAGGAGCCAACAGGACAACATCATCCGCAAAAAGCAGAGATGAGATCCTGTGGTCCCCAATCCGAACTCCCTCCGCCCCCTGGCTGCGCCTAGAAATTCTGTCCATAAAAATAATGAACAGAACCGGTGACAAAGGGCAGCCCTGCCAGAGTCCAACATGCACCAGGAACAGGTCTGATTTACTGCCGGCAATGCGAACCAAGCTCCTGCTCCGGTCATACAGAGACCGCACGGCCCTTAGTAGAGGGCCCCGGACTCCATACTCCCGAAGCACCTCCCACAGAATGCCACGAGGGACACGGTCGAAAGCCTTCTCCAAGTCCACAAAACACATGTGAACAGGTTGGGCAAACTCCCATGCACCCTCAAGCACCCTGCGGAGGGAATAGAGCTGGTCCAGTGTTCCACGACCGGGACGAAAACCGCATTGCTCCTCCTGAATCCGAGGTTCAACTATCGGCTGGATTCTCCTCTCCAGCACCCTGGAATAGACTTTACCCGGGAGGCTGAGAAGTGTGATCCCCTATAGTTGGAGCACACGCTCCGGTCCCCTTTCTTAAATAGAGGAACTACCACCCCGGTCTGCCAATCCAGAGGCACTGTCCCCAACTGCCACGCTATGCTGCAGAGGCGTGTCAACCAAGACAGCCCTACTACATCCAGAGACTTGAGGTACTCAGGGCGGATCTCATCCACCCCCGGTGCCTTGCCACCGAGGAGCTGCTGAACTACCTCAGTGACTTCAGCCCAAGTGATGGATGAGTCAGCCTCCGAGTCCCCAGCCTCTGCTTCCTCTACGGAAGGCGTAACAGCGGGATTGAGGAGGTCCTCGAAGTATTCCTTCCACCGGCCGACAATATCCCCAGTCGAAGTCAACAGCTCCCCACCTCCACTGTAAACAGTGTTGGCAGGGTACTGCTTTCCCCTCCTGAGGCGCCGGACGGTTTGCCAGAATTTCTTCGGGGCCGACCGATAGTCCTCCTCCATGGCCTCCCCAAACTTTTCCCATACCCACGTTTTTGCTTCCGCCACCGCCCGGGCCGCAGCACGCTTAGCCTGCCGTTACCGGTCAGCTGCCTCAGGCGTCCCGCGAGCTAGCCAAGCTCGGTAAGACTCCTTCTTCAGCTTGACGGCATCCCTTACTTCCGGTGTCCACCACCGGGTTCGGGGATTGTCGCCACGACAGGCACCGGAAACCTTACGGCCACAGCTCCAAACAGCCGCGTCAACAATGGAGGAGGAGAACATGGTCCATTCAGACTCAATGTCTCCAGCCTCCCTTGGGATCTGGTCAAAGCTCTCCCGGAGGTGAGAGTTGAAAACCCCTCTGACAGAGGGTTCCGCTAGACGTTCCCAACAAACCCTCACAACAGGTTTGGGTCTGCCAAGTCTGTCCAGCTTCCTCCTCCGCCAGTGGATCCAACTCACCACCAGGTGGTGATCAGTGGACAGCTCAGCCCCTCTCTTCACCTGAGTGTCCAAGACATACGGGCAAAGGTCAGATGACACGACCACAAAGTCGATCATTGACCTCCGACCTCGGGTGTCCTCTTGCCACGTGCACTGATGGACACCCTTATGCTTGAACATGGTGTTCGTTATGGACAAACCGTGACTAGCACAGAAGTCCAATAACAGAGCACCACTCGGGTTCAGATTGGGGAGGCCGTTCCTCCCAATCACGCCCCTTCAGGTAACACTGTCGCTACCCACGTGGGCGTTGAAGTCCCCCAGTAGAACGATGGAGTCCCCAGTCGGAGCACTTTCCAGTATTCTTCCTACGGACTCCAAGAAGGTCGGGTACTCTGCACTGCCATTCGGCCCATAAGCCGAAATGACAGTGAGGCACCTGTCCCCGACCCGAAGGCGCAGGGCAGCGACCCTCTTGTTCACCGGGGAAAACTCCAACACCTGACGGCTAAGCTGGGGGGCTATAAGCAAACCCACACCAGCCCGCCGCCTCTCACCGCAGGCAACTCCAGAGTAGAAGAGAGTCCAGCCTCTCTCAAGGAGTTGGGTTCCAGAGCCCAGACTGTGCGTGGAGGTGAGCCCGACTATCTCTAGCCGGTATCGCTCGACCTCCCGCACAAGCTCAGGCTCCTTCCCCCCCAGTGAGGTGACATTCCATGTCCCCAGAACCAGATTCAGAGTCCGGGGATTGGGTCACCGGGGCCCCCGCCCACGACTGCCACCCAAAACACAAGGCATCAGCCCCTTCTGAACCCTCCCGCGAGGGATGGGCCTACGGGAAAGCGGGCCCACGTACACCACGTACTGCAGGGCAGACACACACATAACATAACACAAAAAAACATACAAGCAGTTCACACACAGATAGACACACAAATACAAGCAATTCAGTTCACAATTGCATGAGTAGCTCACACACACATAAGCAGGCTTTTGTTTAGTTGATTCAAAAAACATAATCAAAGGATGTATTTGATTTCTGTAGCTTTGATCAATATTTGTTCAGCAAAATCATAATTTGTTACTGAAAAACACAATCAATTGAATTATTTGTAATAATTTGATATGCATCGAATTCATCCACTGGTATCTTTTTTTTTTTATCAAATTCATCTGGCTGAGTGTGGCAGTAGGTCACTTAAGGTGACGCGCATGCGTCTTTGCTCTGCATTCCTGAGGGGTTACCTAACTGGAATCTCAGGTTGCCTGTCCAATTGTAGAGCGAGAATGAAAAGGGGAAGGACCATATTTGCCTGTAAAAAACGGTGCGCTCAAGCTAGTTTCTTGAGTTTGTCTTGGGATTTTTTGGAGTCAGTTCGTGAGGGAGAAGTTTGTCTTACAGTTTGTCTTGGTATTTTTTGGAGGCAGTTCGTCAGGGAGGAGATCGGGAGTTCTTCTTGGGGGCAGTTCCTCTTACGCAAGAGGAACTCGGCTTTGCATTTTTCAACATGACACAATAAAGCCTAATTTTCTTTTTCAGAATCTGACTCTCTCCAATTGCTTGAGGATGGGGGAATCTCAATATGTTGAAGAAAATCCACAACATAAACCATAGGAGAAAAACACACGTTGCTATTTATTGTAAAAACATTGTTAGGTAAAGTGCCAACTTAGGCTGTATCTCCAGCCTTTTATCCTATCATACTAACAACTATTGTACTAGATCAACTAATCGGATCCTTTTAAATGTCCCTGAAGTGCACCAAGAGCTTGGCAAAACTGCTTTCGCCTCTTTTGGACCCTGGGCGTGGAATGAGTTGCAAAATACTCTTACCTTCAGAGCACTCCCCTCTTTAAATTCTTTTCAAAAGACTTTTACCAACTGCCTTGAAGGAAACATGTTGCTGTTTTACATAATCTGTGATACTGAGATGGAATCTGTTACAGATATCTTGATTATGGCCTGTATGTTTTTCCATTAATTATTACCGCTGTGCTGCTTTTTTATATTGTGTATACTGATATGTGATTTTTTTTTTTGCCTTTCTTTTTTATAGTTATATGATACAACTATTTATGCTGCTGCCTTGACCAGGACTCCCTGGAAGAAGAGATCTTGTATCTCAATGGAACCTTCCTGACTAAATAAAGGATAAATAAAAATAAAATGAATAAATAGCTTGAATCCATTGTAAAGAGCAACAAAAAAAGGCTTTCTATGTGTAAATTTGCATTTCTGTATATAAAATTTGGCCAAAATTATGATGAGATTAATAATAAATGATTTGTTGGGTTTTTCCGTATCAATGTTAGAGTCAGAGAGTCCAAACAGTACAACGCTGCAAAACAGCTTGAAACCTTTTTCAGTATTGTTAGCAATAAAGTTTCAACTGTCAATCCAGAGGCTTTTGACAATGGGGCAGTGCCAAAATAAATGAGTGACAGTTTCAATGTTAACAGAACAGTAAGTGCATTTCACATCAATGTTTTTTTTTTATCTTTTGACAAAATGGTCATTCGATGGATAAAATCTATGTAATATCTAAAATGAAATTTCTCTAGTTTTGTTGGTCAACAGGTATCGGTTGGGTTAGAGACCAAATAGAGAACAGAAATTACATCTCTTTTAAGTAGGGATCTAATCAATTTATTGTTTTTACCATGGTTGCAGGAAAAACAGATTTTACCAGCTGGAGTATCAGTCACAGACAGCAAGGATAATTGATGGGTTTCCACTCTTGGTTGAGACCTAAACAACACGCAAACCCCAGACGAGACTTTAGTAAAATCACCAGGTGATTAAGGATCAAAAAGCTCATTTTGTGGATTTCACCATATGAAATGTTATCCATGTTCTATTGTAAACAACATATTGGCTCATGTGATCTGAAAGTAATTGCATTTTGATTTTATTCACAATAACACTTCGTCCCAACTATTTAGTAATTTGGGTTGTATTTGAATTTATCTTAAAAAGATGTTATATTGTTTTTTCTATTTGTTTTTTTTTTTTTTGTTAAAATCAAAATGACATTTTATTTTTTTTTGGTATGTAGTGTTTTTTGTTGTTTTTATAAAAAGGACATTTTGTTTTCTTTAACCACAACACAGTACCTCCTGATATATTTATTTATCTGAGAGGAATTTAGGAGGAGAATATGTGTTAAAATTAAAAGTACATTTTATCGTTGAGTCATGCATTTCATTTTTCGACTGTACACCACAGTATTGTTGAGTTGGTTGGTTGGTGGGAGATACATTGATTTGTCGTGGCTTGACTGACTAACGAATTGAACTGACTCATTGACGAATTTCTTTGTGGACCTTTAAGATTTGTATTTGAGGACCCCTGGTCTACACTGTATTCAAAGGCTGTTCTGAACATGGTGAAACCATACCTGTCGTAAGTGGGTCTTGCTGGCAAGGCTTTGATACACTCAAAACTTGCTGGCACTTCAGTTTTCGAATAGTGGACCCTTCCAGCTTCAAGAAAAGGTAAACCGCGTGTTTCTCGGCCTTCACATAAATATTTAGCTTTTTTTTTTTTTTTACCCCTTAAAGGCTCACTGTCCCTGCAAGAATTCAAACTGAAGTTGCTGGCATTGACAAATTCATGATGCCACATCATCACCCCACAAGCCCATGTAGTTGACTTTGTTGTCGACATTCACATAAATAAAACCTCTTCTGGAATCCTTTAAAAAGGGTGCCAGGGTCACACATACAGGAGTCCAGCAGCCAGCAATGGTGATTTATATACATCAAGTAGAATAGCTTGACTTGCAGGGGTCAAACATTTTAACCCTTTTCACATAAATAAAATGAGCCAGCTCCCGGCCTAATTAAGGGTAAATGGCAACATATAGGAGTAGCTGAGCTGACGTCACAGAGTGACGTGTTAAAGGAATTTTGATTTTACATTCCTGATATTACCTTCGCAAAAAAAAACTCAGGCGACCCAGAGAAAAAAATCAGTTGGAGACAGAGAAGTTAATATCCAAGCCAAAGTCCGTTTACTTCTTTGCAAAAAAGGATCCCCATTCAAAGTCAAGTCAGCAAAATGGAGGAGGGTACACAATTTGAAAGTTCTCTGGTATTTGTAGGAATACTCCATGGGCGTTCTCTTCCCCCCTTGCTGATTTACACATCACGCAAGCCTTTGCCGTCGCACGCAACTGCGTCAAGTTGGTACGTAACCACGTCAAGTTGTCAAGGGATATACACACATCTTGCCAGGGAGGAGAGCACCTGCCTTCTCTCTCAGCTCTGGCTCCAGCTTAACTTGTTATGGGTTCCAGAGCTTTCTATAAACACATAAACTTAGAGAAAGAGAAAAACATCTTGTCCTTGGTACAGACATTCAAGTTGTCATGACTTTAGATGGGCTTCATGTCATGACACACTAGTACAGTTATGCAGGCCCCTGCTAAATCAGAAATATGCAAGCACACACACACTCTAGGCCTATGAAGTTGTGAACTAAAACAGAATATGAGCAAGCAAGGATAAGCAATTAATAATAATTAAATTAATCAATAAGAAATGTTTCCACAGACGTGAAGACATTTCTGACAAAATGTAATCATGCAATTCACTTAAAAGAAATTGTAATCTGATTACTAATGTTTCAAAACGTAATTTACTCTGATGAGAAGTACTTACCTGATAACCTAAAGTGAATGCGAACCGTCTGTTACGGTAAAATACTAGATAATGGCTACTACTAAAACTACTTAACATCATAAAATTAGATAAAAAGTCTCTGATTCATGTTCAGCTATGAAGAATAAAGTCTGCACACTGAAGGACAATGCTTCCCAAAAATTTATTGTGTCAACGTTTCATATCCTGATGAAGATCGTTCTGATCGAAACGTTCACATAATAAATTTTTGCGGACCATTGTCCATCAGTGTGCGAATTCTATTTCTCATTTTATTTGCGGATTCTCAAATTGTCCTGCACATGTATTTGAGTGGATGTGCATGCTCTATTTTTTTATTTCATTTTAAGCATTCATGTTCTGCTAGTACCCACAGTTTAGATATGCAGCAAAATTTGAAACTTTTAATAACCTAAAATATGCCCTGATTCAATTACAAATAGCTTGTTGAAAACTGGAATCCCAGAAAACTGATATGAAGACGCAGAAACAGGAGACAATATTATATGTCTAAGTGAAACTTGATGTTAACTATTTCCAAAAACCTTTTATTTTCATGTTTTTCGAAAAGGAAACAATTTAACAACCTCATTTCCACAAGAATTGGGACATTATGTACACGTACTGTAGCAAAAAAAAAAGAACTTCAAGTTCATTTATTCAAGTAAATACTCAAACCTCTTACCGGAAGTGGGTGTGTTTTATACTTGTAAGTGTACTTTGAGATCTCTTAGGATTAAATTGGCCCACTTCGAAGGTGCAAGAGAAGTAAACTTTGAGGTTACTCAAGTTACCAATTTATGTTTTATTTTTTAATTATATGATGAAATGAACAGTAAGTACTAGTTATACATTTCTGCCTAATCCTTAGTTTATGAAAGCACATATTAAGTATACTGTTCGTCAAATTTGCTGCACTTGTCCAAGTTATTTCACACAAGTCCACTTTTTAGTTTAAGAGAGAATAATTTATGAATACTTCAACTGTAAGAGCAGAAAACTTTGAGTCAGCTTCATAGCTTCCCTCTGCAAAAATTCTGCATTTAGTCTCCAAGTAGTCGCAATATTCGCTAACCTTTCGCTGATCTCACTTTGATTCGCCAAGGTGATTTGAACATGTTCAAAATTTTGAATAATTTTTGGCAAATATGTCTTTTTGCCAGATGGTCCGCAAATACTCGCCACAGTCACCAACTGTTCATCAATCTTTCTCCCTCAGGAATGCGGTGATTTGAAGAATAGCCACTAGCAGAACAGTTGGCAAATCTTGTATTCGCCATGCTTTAGGGCAGGACTCAGTATTTTTCAGTTCAGTTTTTCTGAACATTCATTTTGCTTGCACGAACTTCGTTGTTAGTGTACAGCAGTCTGGCCAATGATACTGGAAATAAATGTAACACTGCCCGAGTATAATCTCTACTTCAAGACAAAACATTAAAAATCGCACGTATTCTAAGGAATTATTTTCTGACATTGCACGAAATCTAAATAGCGAATGCCAACATCGTGCTCAGCTTTAGAGTCTCTCGTATTTCAACCAAAATGCATCCTTGGTTATGTCAGTGCCCTGATTCAATGCAAAATGTAACAATGAAAAATTTGTTGCATTTTGCGTTTGTAGTCACAATGCAAAATGTAACGTTTAAATCCTCATTTTATTTAGTCTGCGAGCTTGTGAAATGGTCAACTTTATACTGATTTAAGCCATGAAGTCAGCGGCAAAACTAACTTTTCCATTTTTTCTACCACAAATAGAAAAAACTTTTTTATTCGAGCTAGGTGAGAGTATAGTGTATATAATGCTTCCATTAGTGTATTAACTTCCAAGTAGTATGGTTTAAGCATGTGAAACGAGTTTCTGATCACGATTGATTGCAAAATTTAAATAGTTACATTATGCGTTGCAGTGATAATGCTAAATGTGTGAATATTTCCGAAATGGACCATTCACGAGAACCAGTAAAATGCAAAATGGAGGCTTTATTTCTGGAGGGGGAAACCCCCCAAAAGAGCAGGCAACAGTACAGAGTCCACAATCTAAAATCAGAATCCAAAGGGCAAAATCCAGAATCGTAAACAGGGCACCAATCACAAAAATCATGGCCAGACAAAAAACGTTCAAAACACATGATAGCGGCAAAGTACAGGAAGAATGCGAAAATCGATAGTCAAGGACAGTCCAGTCAGAAAGATCATCAGAATGGGTACAGGGAAAATTAACGTGGCACAAGTAAGCATGAGAGAACGATCTGACAAAGCAGTGCTGTGAAGAGACATCTAATATACATTTCAGGTAAGTCACATGATAACAGAACACAGGTGGAAGCAGTTAGACTGATTACAAGGGAGCAACACATTGGGAGGAACCTAATCACATGAAATTGGCAGAAGCCAAAACGCGGACAGGGATCACGGGACAAACCTATGTACAATGACACCGCTCCGGTCAAGGAGTTCTACCGTGCACAGATACTTAAGAGAAAGGAAAGCCAAAGAAGGTGTGGAGATTCCACTGAAATGCAGCAGCGAAGATTAGGGAGAGACAAGGGGCGTAGATTAGAATAGGGCGAGTGCTGAGAGCTTGTTAATCAGTTAGTAAGTGCAGCTTTACAATCCCGAGTGCTCGTTAGTAAATTAGTCTTTCAACTCTGCTTGAGTTGAGACAGAGACAGACATGTGGAATAGAAGCTGAAGATTTACTCTTGCGTAAATGGGGTTTTCTGAAAATAATTTGCGTGCTAACTTAAGGCTCAAACAATAATAGAGATTAGACGATTTGCTCCTGAGGTATAACCTTTGTCACAGTAGGGGCAGGGAGAATCTTACCCCCGTCTTCTTTTCCCCTTTTCCCCCCTGTAACAACTCGGTGAGGAAACAGCCAAATTAAGTCGCTTATCTTGTGAAACAAATGCGACGGGGGTTTTTTGAGGGGGGAGCAAAGTGAATTGTGCAATATACAAACAGTTGCTTTCAAGGACTGAGGTACTGTCGCCTGGTTTTTATGGAGCTGATTTAGCGATCAAAGCCAAGCAAGCTCTCAATTTCCAGAATATTATCAAATTACCTGGATATCTAACTATAACAAGGCTTGGTTTCATACTGGTTGGCTTGCCTTTCATACAGTCTTCTAGCCAATAAATATTGACGCTCACCGGGGTTTTTTTTAGTCCCCCTCGTTCTCTTTCCTGACTGCATTACTGCATAAATGCATTGCCAATCTTGAATATTAATGCAAACCGGAGTTTTTGTCTTTTTCCCATTTTATTATTACTAAAGGGCTCTTCTGATTAAACACGTTGTAAATTACCATACCTATGTATTTTCCTCCGGTTGCTGTGCCTTGATCAGCTGATTAAAGTTTAACTGCTTGTTTGAGTGCTTAGTGGTACCGTGATTAGTTTGCTCACATAGTTTTGTAAACAACTTGTTTATTCAGTCCATTTTAATTAAAGGGAACCGGGCCTTTATTCTTTTCTTGGTTGCCCGTGGTTGTATTTATTGCTAGCTAGCTAGATAAGTACTGTTTGCATTTTTGGCTGGGGATCTGAGATCTAGTATTTCGTGAGTAGAGCAGCAGTCACTTGACTCGTCCATTTGGTTAGGTTGGAATTTAAACGGTAAGTTTAACCGGAGTGCTCCGCCTCCTCCCCTCCTCCAGTTTCTCCTGGGTGTTGTAGCCAGTCTGTTTTATCTTGTTAGGATCCTGTTTTCATGCCCTTCTTTAAGTTTTGTGCCTGGCTTTGCCATGTTATTGATTTTCGTGTTTAGTGACCACTGCCTGTCTTTTGACCATTCTTGGATTGTGTATTGTGTTTAGGTATTTTAGATTATCCTGTTGTATTATTTTTCATATTCGGTTTATTCTTAGTCTTTGCCATAGTATCATGCCATGTTTTCATTTCACTTGTCTTGTTTATTTCTGCCATGCTTTGCACTACGTCTAACCCGTCTTATCTTGTGTAGGTCTTTGCTCTTGGTTTAGTCTTACGTGCCACGCATTCGGGTGATTTACTGGTTTCTGGGATTTCAATCTTCCTTCATATCTCATGTTCTTCCTTCCTCTCTCCTTTTGCTATCTACTAACAGTACTAACAGTTTATTGTTTTTGATAATTACTAACACTTATTAACATTGTAGATTTTTACTAACTTACTAACTTGCACTCGGGATTGTACAGCTGCACATTCAAATTGACTAACGATCTCTCAGCAATCGCCCAATTCTTATCTCCGCCCTCCTTGCCTATCCTTAATTATCTCTACTGCAGTTTTCCACTTTTATCTCAGGCTTTCCCTTTTCTTTAATCTATGCACTTTAGTACTCCTTAATCGGAGCTGTTGTTTGTTCATAGGATTGTCTTGTGATCCCTGTCTGCATTTTGGCATTTGCCAAATTCATGTAATTAGATTATTCCTCATGTGTCAATCCTGATTATTGTTTCATTGATCACACCTGCTTCCCCTTGTCATGTGTTCCCCCCGGATGTGTATTTAAAGTGGCTTCACATTCAGTTCCATGTCAGATCGAAAACTTCCTTGTTTCTTGTGCCACGTTTCTCGCCTCGACTCATTGTTATTTATATTTCTGACTAGATTGCCCGACTTCAGATTCTTGATTTGCCCTTTTTGGATATTGTTGCATCTGTGTGTTTTTGACCTTTTTCTGCCCGACTTTGATTTTGAGGATTGCTGCCTTGGTTTTTGATTCGGACTGTCTTCTGGCTTATGAGTTTGCTTCTCCCTCAAACCTACGCCTGTGTACCGAATCTGTTTTGCCAGACTACGATTTTTGTGATTGGTGCCCTGGTAACGAACTCTGCTCTGCCCCATTGGAATTCGAGCTTTGGATTACGGACTCTGTACTGTTGCCTTTCTCTCTGCGGGGGTTACCCCCCTTATTCTATAAAGCACCAATTTTTTGCAATCCCGTGTCCTCGCATTTGGTTCCAGATCGCTTCCTCACATATCTGGGTTCTTAACTAAGCCCTGTGATATTTTTTTTCTGGTTGGTATATCAAGGTGTCCAACCGATTCTGGCCCTTGCAGGAACTCGAATTGGCCCATGACCCTGAGAGTGAGGGTAGTGATGAGCAGCAGGGCACCTGGTTGGCTTCTACCCTTCAGAAAAGAGAGTTAGTGATAGTGGGGGACTCAATACTTAGAGCAATAGATAGCTTAGTCTGTTCGCGCGACAAGGAGTCTCGTACGGTGTGTTTTCTGCCTGGTGCCCAAGTAGGAGACCTCCTGGAGCGTGTGGACAAGCTCCTGGCCAGAGCAGGGAGGGATCCATTTGTCATGGTTCATGTTGGGACAAATGTAATAGGTGAGGGTAGGTTTGAGGTTCTGCGAGGCAAATTTGTGGAATTAGCTGAGAAGCTTAGGAGCAGATCCTCAACGGTAGTGTTTTCCGGGATTCTACCGGTACCACGTGCAAGCAGAGGAAAGCTGAATTTTATCAGGAGATTTAACACATGGCTACAAACCTTGTGTAGGAAAGAGGGGTCCAGGTTTTTGGGGCACTGGAACTTTTTCTGGGACAGGGGTGACCTGTTCGAGCCTGACGGGCTGCACCTGAACCGGAGGGGTACCTTTGCACTGGGCCAGCGTATGTTGAGGGTAGCTCAGGATTATTTAAACTAGGCACTTGGGGGGCAGGGAGGTTTGTGTATGTTACACATAGAGAAATGCTGACTGCCTCAATGGAGGCTGACGGCATTACATGCACTATTGATGATATACTTTTAAAGCAACAAAGCGTAGTGGGGGGCTTGAAGCAGCGGCCACATGGGAAATCAAGGGGGAAGAGCATTATTAATAACCTGAAATGTTTTTATTTAAATGCAAGAAGCATAAAAAATAAATTTCCGGAGCTTGAGGCCATTATTATTAGTGAGGGCTATGACATAGTTGGGAATACAGAGACATGGCTTAGTGAAGAGGATGGAGATGAATATAATATAGAAGGTTATAAGCTCTTTAGGAAGGATAGATGTAATAGGCGAGGAGGGGGCATAGCAATCTATGTGAACGATAACATATATGTACAGGAAATTCCTGAAATTGAACATTCCTTGCCCTGTGACGATATCTGGTTCAGGCTCATTGGCAAACACAAGACAGGTTTAAAGATCGGAGTATGCTATCGACCACCAGCTTTGGACAGTACTGTCAATGAAATGCCTTTTAAGAGGATTACACAAGCTTGTAGAGGTGGAGGGACTATTATTATGGGAGACTTAAATTATCCTGGTATCGATTGGGAAATGGTGAAAGGACAGGGTAGGAAGAAGAGAAGAAGTAAGCTTGTACGAGCCTAGTGGCCCATCGGGCCGGTGCTCAACCCCGGTTACCATGGCATGAAGGGACTAGGAGTATTGCTACTCCCCCTGGATGGGATGCCAGTCCATCGCAGGTACTCCCCCCAGTTCTTAGACAAGTGTCCCTGCCTATTTGCTGGTACCCATTTATACACCTGGGTGGAGTGTTGGAGTAAAGCGTTTTGCCCAAGAACACACCGTGAATGCCGTGGCCGGGGCTTGAACTCAGGATCTTACGATCTCCGCGACAGGGTAGGGGGGAGGGAGAATTTCGAGGTGTTATAAATGATAATGTTTTAGGTGCAGTATGTTAATAAATCTACAAGAGAGAGGGAAATTTCAGACTTAGTGCTCTGTAATGACCCAGATAGAATTTATTTATTTCTCCTTTATTTAGCCAGGAAGGTCCCACTGAGACACAAGATCTCTTCTTCCAGAGAGTCCTGGTCATAACAGCAGCACAAACAGTTTCACATGTATACATACAAAACATTTAAAACGTAAAAAAAAAAAAAAACAATTTGGCACGTACAATACATCAAAGCAGCACAGAGGCACAGTGGATGACCGAAAGTATTTGTAGGATTTTGAGGGAAAAGAGGAATCTTTATAAGATGTACCTGAAGGATAAATGAGAACACTAAGGCTGAATACTGTAAAATGCGGGCTGTGGTCAAAAAAGAGCTGAGGAATACTAGAAGACTGTATGAAAGACAAATTGCAGAGGGGGCAAAAACTAACCCTAAGTGCTTCTTCCAGTACTGTAGCAGACAAAGGAAAGTCAAAGAGCAGGTTAAGTGCATAAAGAATAAAAATGGATCGCTACTATATGATAACAAGGATATTGCAGATGCCTTAAACAGTTACTTTGTTGAGAATTTTACCTAAGAGTGGGTCTTTATTCGGCCAGAGGGCATGTTAACTGCTCAAGATTATTTATTGGAAATTGAGGTTTGGGAAAACGAAGTATTAGACAAGTTGCATAAACTAAAGGCTGATAAGGCGGCGGGACCTGATGGCTTATATCCTAGAGTGCTCAGGGAAGTTAGTGAGATCATCTTTAAGCTGCAATCCACCATCTTCAGACGGTCTTTAGAAACTGGAGAAATACCAAATGATTGTAAACAGGGCAATATAATACCAATATATAAAAACGGGGACCTTACCGAGCCAGGAAATTACAGGCCAGTCAGTCTAAATTGCTTTGCGTGTAAAATATTGGAATCTATCATAAAAGTGTTGGGACCCCTGCTGTTCCTCATCTACATTAATGACCTTGATAGGAATATTGAGGGCAGATTAGTTAAATTTGCAGATGATACTAAATTTGGGGGTTTGGCAAATAATTTAGTCCACTAAAGTGATTCAGGATGATTTGGATAGAATCCAGAATTGGGCAGAAACGTGGCAAATGAAATTTAATGTAGTGAAATGTACACAAGTTGTACATGTAGGTAATAAAAACATTAGATGGGATTACCTCATGGGAGGTTTAAAACTGGAATGTGCTCCACACAAAAAAGATCTGGGAGTGATTGTTGACCAAACCCTCACAGACTCTAGCCATTGTGCCGTAGCAGTTAAAAAAGGCAATCAGATGCTGGGAGACATTGCCAAAAGTATTGAGTACAAATCTAAGGTAATGATGCTTCTTTTGTGCAACACTTTCGTCAGACCACATCCGGAGTATTGTGTACAGTTCTGGGGACCATATATTAAGAAAGAGGCTCTAGAGAAAGTTCAGAGACGAGCCACTTCGCTAATTCCAGGTATAAAAGATGAAAGCAATGAGAAGAGGCTGAAGATCCTTCATCTCTTTAGTCTTCAGAAAAGGAGACTAAGGGGTGAATTGATTGACTTATTTAAATATGTTAAAGGGATTAACAAAGTGAATTATGTAGGATTCCTTCGACCAAGTGTTGCGAGGAGAACTCGGGATCACAAATGGAAGTTGACCAAAAGTAAATTTAGCACTGATATTCAGAAATATTTCTTCACCCAAAGAGTAATTTCACTGTGAAATAGCTTGCCTGACCATATTGCTGAGGCAGAGTCCTTGGGGGTTTTCAAGAGCAGGCTTGACTTAAAGCTAGATACCATTGAGTCATTGAGTATCTGAAGGGATATATTCACATATAGTATAAAGAAACTGGCGAGCGTAGTTGAGCTGAATGGCCTGTTCTGAATGGTCCAATCATGTTATGTTATGTTATGTTATGTTATTTTGCGTTGTATCAAAGCAGTCCATGTCATAAGCTCATCTGGGCTAAAAATCAATTAAGTAGAGGAAAAAATGAGTTTAGTTTCGTCTCAAGTCTAAAAATCTGAGTTGCAAAATGGTTCTCCTTTGGAATGGTGGAAAGGAATGACTCTTCGAAGCCATCACGCCACGTCAAGGCACTGGACCATGTTTTTTTTTTTTTTAATGTGGAAAGTAATTGGATCAGATAACACATTTCCATTTACAGTTTGTGGAAATCACAATGATTTCCCCATTAAAGGTAAATAATTATCAGTTAAAATCATTAACAAAGCAACAATAAATAAACCCCTGATGATCACAATGTGTTGAAACCGGTTTGAAAAATTAAAGTACGTTGCTTAGAACTTTTCTTTAACAATAATCTTGACATAATATTCCTTTTAAAATAAATCTGTAACTCACTTCTAGAAAAACAAAAGTTAGCATAATAGGGTTAGAATATCAATTTGCAATGTGAAACTAAAACTCTGAATCTACGTCTGAATCTACGATTTGATGAATGACGGTACCGTAAGACTGTCCAAGAGATGAACAACTTACCTTATTTGAAATGGATTGGGAAAGACTTCCATGTCCAACCATCACTTTTTTACAGCTTTTTATTTGCCAGAATGATTTTTAAAAGGGGCACAAATATATTTTAGAGGGTTTCATTAGTGATACGAAGGTTTCATATGTAATATTTAAGATCGCAAATCCATATGCTGCATATGCAATAGCAACCAGGTGTGTCATCAGTAATATGGCTGTCGCCTTTATTTTCTATTCAAACGTAAGGCAGCAGCAGTCAACTCAGAAACTCCTTTCGCGTGTTCCAACCACATTTCTTGGAAGTTAATATGCCTAAAGCTGCTTTTATCATGTAGTAGAAAAAATGGAAAAGTTGGTTTTGCTGCTGACTTCATGGCTGAAATCAATTTTTTTTGTTGTTTATTTCACAATTTTGCGGACAAAATATAATGATATTTCAAATGATACATTTTGCACTGTGACTACAAATGCAAAACGTAACAAGTTCTTGATTGTTACATTTTGCATTATATCATTTGGAAGCATATCGTTAACAAAATTAAAATGAAAATGCAACGTCAGAAATACATTTTTGTTGGAGCCATTTGTTTATTTTTTATCTTTTTTCCCCACACGCTATAATTTCCCATTCATGTCCTATTGTTTTGTTTTGGTTGCAATTCCATTATCTACCACCAGGGAGAGTTTGTCTTTGAGTCCATTTCTGTTCTATTTAAATGTGTGGCCTGCCAATTACAGGCAGGTGTGTTTGGGGTAGAGCATACAGTTTTTTGACTGTGTCGGTGGCTGTAGCCTTGATCTGTAGATCTGTGTGGTGTGACAGGTACTCTTGTGCGGGTAAATACCAAAAGTCATATTTTCACAATACGGAATTAAATGGGGTTACACTTTTCCCAAAGGTACTTAATCTCCGTTTGTATTTTTCTGGCCTGATGGACAACCTATGGTTGACACGCGTCTAACTAATGCACCCCTTCACACCTCTCGTGATAAATTGGTAAGGTCGCTACAATTTTCATTTTCAAGATACAAGCGCATTATTTGTATCATAATGAAAATGCAAATGCTATCCTCCACTTTGCATTTTCATTTTCAAGTCCATGTGCGCAATTTTTATAACAACTGGAAAATAAAAATACATTCCTGATTTACATTTGCATTTTTCGAGAAGTGCCCTGCAATATCACTAACAAAACGAAAACGCTCATCGTGTAAAGCAAATACATTCTCGGAAATGCTTTTTTGTTTTCGAGAAGCACACGCATTATTTGTATCATCACGAAATGCTAAAGTAATCCTCCACTTTGCGTTTGCATTTTCAAGTCCATGAAGGCACTGTTTTCATTTGCAAGACGTGCCCCGCAATATCTCTAACAAAACTAAATCGAAAACGCTAATCTCATAAAGCAAATACATTCTCGGAAATGCTTTTTCTTTTTCAAGAAGCAGATGCGATATCTGTCACATAATTAAATCGCTAACGCAGTTCGCCACTTTTCTTTCTCATTTTCATGACAGACTACCCAGCCTGGCTTTGCTTTTTCGTTTTCGAGGTCCCACGCGCTTTTCCTAACAAAATTAAAAGGAAAATACCCTCCCCAGATGGGTGTGCCCTGTTGATGAGAAGGCGGGACTTCCTCCACAATTTGGTACGAATTGGATATTAACTAATACTAGCGATCTCTTTAGTTATCAATCAGGGCGAAACTGCTGCTGCAGGCACGTTTATGTCAATGCACAAATTGCAACTTAAATAACTGGAGCCACTGACTGTGCATGGACGCTCCCTGGACATTGCGGAGTTAGTCTGAGAGAATAGCTCAGGTTTTCCCCCGAAAGACACTGCTCTTGCGCTCAATTCCCCCTGTGTGCGCTTGGATTAGCGCTGTTTCCACTGAAATCGTGTGCTTTGCACTCAAACCGTCCAAAGATGGACAGATCTATCAGCGCATCATCCGTTTTGTAGTTCACTCGGTTACAAAGTTCAAACGCTCCTGTTCTTTTGAGCTTCATGTATTTCCATTGCTTTCTTCATGAATTTGGAGTGAAAGGACAGTTAGAGCTAAAAGAGCGTCAGATTCTTCCTGTTCGCTAGCATCCAGCAGCTGCAGAAGAAAGGCTTGCGAAATCCATAGATCTATGATTTCTCTTATTATACCGTAAAGTTGCTTATTATAATATGTTGTCGCATGCCATAGCCAGACGTCGACACATTGATATGTTTCGGCCAATCGATGTGTTTTTGTCATGGTTTTGCCCCCGCCGGGTGAAGGCAATAAGCCGGCGGGCCCTGGGACCATGTACCCAAACCAGAAATAAGGGACCCAAGTGCACAGGCTGAGTAAAATATGAATCAAGATTTAATCTTAAAACAAAACATAGGAGAGCAGCGGCAAAAAGACAGGGCTCCATAAGGCACAGCCTCCAAACAAGAATGCAGCTATCTCTTTTATACACAAAGGCACCTTCACCTCAACGAGCAGCAGCTGTGGCTCGTTGAGGTGGAGGTGCAAGCAGAAAGGGGGACGGCCTGCAGGGCAGCACCATCACAGTTTTTCATGATGCAATGATCCTGCTCTCGCACTCAGTTAGCCCCAGCGTATGCTTGGATAATACCTGCTTCCACTCAAGCAGTGTGCCTACACTCGATCTGCACGCTATCTTTTGCAGGTTTAGGTCTACGATCCTGCCCACTGGGGCTGCATAAGTAGCCACTACCGTGGCTTTCTTCACGATTTTGGAATAAAAGGACCGCATATATCAATACATCAGTGCCCATACTACTCTTCCACCTTAGTTGCTGCTACATCTAAGGGTTGCCAGGTAACAAACACATCGGGTCATGAATGGCAGGGGTGCACTTAGCTGCGGGAGAGAGAGGCATCTTGCTGCAACCATAGTGTTACCACGTAAAAACAGATGTGCGAAACTGATCGCAATCTGGTCAGGTTAAATGGATTGGAAGCAATAGTTGTTCGTAATGTTCGTCATCTTGCAGAAAAGTAGTTAGCTAGCTAATTAATCTCGCGTTAGTTTAACAATGTTTCCGTTCATGAAAAACACATCGATTGGTGTGATGTTGTAATGCTAATTGATATGTTGCTATGTTGTCAAACACATTATCTCCTAAGCATAGCTGCCACAATCTGCCGATATGCAAATCACAGAATATAAATGTAATAGAGCATAAAGTATACTTGTGCTGCTTCGCCTGCCACATTGCTTTCAAGGTCACTAACAGCTGATAAGCGCAGCCGACTCCCAGTTCTCGGAGAACGAGAGACGGAGAGGGAGACTTACAGGGAAATAGAAACTTGGGGATCACGACTGATTGGAGGAGAGAAATCATCCGAGATCCAGACGGCGAAGGAGCAGCGAATCACAAGACTTTTGACTTAGAGACTATATAAACTGGGACAACTAGGAAGTCAGCAAATCGCTCTCCAAAGAGGACACACTCTTTGTTTTTGCATGTGCCTTTGTATCTCAATTCTGATCATTATTAAATCATTCTTTTATACATTGGGACTCTGACTTAACTACTATTAGAGGGTCGAATACGCTCCTGAATATGCCTCATTTAGGATCCTCTCTGAGGATCCCTAACAGGTAAATTTTCTGGTGACCCCGGCGTGCCTTCGTTATTTGGATTATTTGGATTTTATCAAAATCAAGAATTAAAGAATTTTCCTACGGAAATCCGGACTTCAGACCAAGGTGCACCAACTAAAAAGTGAGCAGAAACCTTTTTCGTAAAATTCTGCATAGTTCTATATATGGTCTGATTTCTGTATTGTCTGGCAGAAGGTTGTCCCAATCTTTTTGAAACTGCCCCAATCTTTTTGAAACCGCCCCAATCTTTTTGAAACTGTCCCAATCTTTTTGTAACCGTCCCAATATTTTGGAAACGAAGTAGATTGACACAATCATATGTGTAAATACAAGTTTTGTTGGTTTTTGAATCAGAATTGAAGTACAATATTCTGTCATATTCCATTTGTTCTAATTTTACAGCCGTAGACAACGTCCAAACCCAGTATAAACCGCGTTGTATAGTTTTGTTGTGGGAGTACAGAAACCCTCCGTTACTGGTCAGCGTAAAACCTGCGGTTTTGGTATACTGCATTGACGAAAAATGGATGAACAACGTACTATGGAGACTGTTGTGTTGAAAATTGTTGAATATATGCGTAAAAGGTATATGCGAATGTCAGGAATGGTTCGCCTTCACCTTTGAAGGGCAGAGATTCACTTACAACAGACTGCCGCAAGGTTACAAAGACAGCCCAGGTCTGTTTAACCAGGCATTGAAACAGATTCTAGGTAAGCTGGACCTACCGGAGGGAACCATCCTGATCCAGTATGTAGATGACCTTTTGATCGCCACTACGTCGGAGAGAGACGGTGTACGAGCGACCGCACTGGTTCTCAATGCAATGGCTGGCGCGGGATTTAAGGTAAAACGGGAAAAATGTCAATTGGTTAGGAAATCAGTGAATTTTCTTGGCAGATGTGAGAGAGGTCATGGCACTACACTGACAGACTCAGAGGAATTAAATTTTGTCTTACGGTGAGCCTGAAACTGTTAAAGACATGCTGGCCTTTCTGGGCCTGTGTGGATATTCTAGATCTTATGTACCAAATTTTGCAGGGGTTACTCAGCCCCTTAGAGAGATAGTGACTGAATCGGGTCACAGGAATATGACAGGGAAACTTGAATGGAGCATACAGAGGAACATGCGTTTGGTAAAATAAAAGCTCTCTTACATTCGGCTAGCAAATTGGCGAACGCAGACTACGCTCAGCCATTTCATTTGGACGCCAGTGAGACTGACGGTATAGTAAATGCAGTATTATACCAGAAACATAAGGGTACCAGGAGGGTACTCATGTACTATTCCACGAGACTTGATGCTGTTGACAGAGGACAGCCACCATGCGCCAGACACGTAGCTGCCATTGCAAAAGCGGTCGACAAGACTGCCGATTTGGTTCTGGGCCACCCACTGATGATTCACACTGAACACGCGGTCACGGCTCTTATGTCATCCACTGCCTTTACATTTTCTGCGGGCAGACAGATTAGAATGGCGAATACATTATCCAAACCACACATAACTTTTGGGCACTCAGATCGAGCCAACATGACCAATGGTGTTAATAGCGGGAAATTGGAAACCTACGACTGCATTGCATAAGTTCGCAAGTTAGTGAAAATTCATGAAGATTTGGGCACTGAGCCTCTCTCGAACGCTGAGAGAGAACTCAGGACAGATGGAAGCTGTCATTAACAACGAGGTAAGACTGTTGCAGGATATGCAATTGTGGAAGCCGATGACGATTTCACATCCGGATTCGGGTTGGTTGAGAGTGACACGATACCCCAGCCCGCCTCCGCACAGGTTGCGGAAATCTACGCACTCACACGAGCATTGGAGCTCTCCAGAGGTAAAAGGGTTATCATCTACACTGATTCGGCATATGCGCACACAGCACTTCACTTGGACGGCCCACAGTGGCTAAGGAGGGATTTTATGACCTCCTCCGGCACTAAAGTCAAATATGAGACTCACCTTAGGCGCCTGCTAGAGGCAGCAAAGCTACCATCAGAGGTGGCAGTAGTGAAGGTAGCCGCACACACCACTAGTACAGAACGTGAGGCAGTGGGCAACAGAGTTTCTGACCTAGAAGCAAAAAAGGTTACAGGATTTGTGGCGCCACAAATGACGCAGTGGATGGACTCGAAATGCGAGGCAGAGTGTAGGAAGTGTGACGGGGACCAGTGGGAAGTCGACCCAGACGACAGTGACTTTGATGTTCATGAGGACTGGGTGCGATCATTTCAGAATTTGTGCGACATGCAGGACACAGCGAGCCCCTATGAGAAATCACAATGGTTAGCTCTAGGTGCTATCACGCACAAGGTGGAACTGAGGGACAGAACTTTTCATGTGTGGCGTTCAAAGGATGGTCTTTTTGTGGCACCCTTGATGCTTGCTAATTTGTTGATCACAGAGGCCCATGGCCCGACACATGTCTCTACTAGAAAGACAGTGCAGTAGTGTTGTAGTCAAGACCGCACCAACCGAGACCAAGACATTACCGAGACCAGAGAGTACCGAGACCGAGACAAGACCAAGACTTTTGAAGGCTGAGACCGAGACAAGACCAAGACTTTTGAAGGCTGAGACCGAGACAAGACCAAGACTTTTGGAGGTCGAGGCTGAGACAAAACCACGACCAAATATATTTAAGGAAAATCACATTTTGATGTTTTGTTTTATTTTTAATTTGTTTGCTTTTAAATAAATAACTAAAACAATCTCTGCTTTGCTGTTGTTTTCAAAACAGCACAATGAAACAAATCTCAAATCTTAGCTAACTTGTATTACAAAACTGAATTGACCTGACAAGTCACGATAAACGCTTCATTTCAGAGAGAAAGAATGAAAATAAGCTAAGAACAAGGCCTAAGTTAAATGAATTGTGTGAAAAAAGCTGACATTTCAGTAAGGTATTTTTGTCAACATTCTTGAACATAGGTCTTTCTCTTGACTTAAGAAAGAGCCCTAACATCCAGCGACATAACAACGTAACAATGTTGTAATTTCCTTCATGAAATTACAACATTAATTAATCAGGAACAATTTAACTGAAAATGATGTCATGCCAAGCCTGTAGAAAATGTAGTAACAAAACACCCCTAAAATTCTGAGCTCAAAAATGAGAGTAAACTCATACAGGGCTTGGTGCTAAATACCTCAAAAGTCCCATTTCTTTCCATGGGAATTAGGATTTAGAGAAGAGCTTGGTTGCATTTCAGAAACATGAGAGACTGCAGCATTCTGTGACCCAAACGTGCACGGTGGGGTCTCATTATGATGCCTCCTCTGCTAAAAACCCTCTCAACTGGTGCAGAGGATGCAGGAACTGACAGCACCTTCAGTGCCAAGTTGTGGAGTTGTGGGAATCTGTCGCGGTTTTTGTACCAGAAGACAAGTGCATTGTCAGTGTCACTGTCCCGTATGGCATCAAAGTAATTGCTTATCTGTATTCTGATGCTTGAATCCTGGCCTAAGCTGCGTTTTTTGTGAGCCTTGTAGCGAGAAAGAAGGCGTGGGCATTTGACTGGAGGTGAATCACCGGGTGAGTCTGCATTTGTGGCTCCGCACTCTTCACCTTCGCTGTCCATCAAGTTCTCAACCTCAGAAATCAAAGTGTCTGAAAAATACAAGCAAATGAAAGAAAATTACAGAATGAGAATGAAAGACACATAGTGATAGTGTCAAAGGGTATCAAATAATTAAGTGCTTTAACAATATGTAGTTTAGAAAAAGCATATTCTCTAAAGGTGAAATACAAAGACAGAGTTTTACAATATTAAAACTATATATATATGAAATTAAAACCTAATAAATTCCACTACAAGACTAATTCAGACTTTTTAAAGGCCTACAGTTTATACAATTTAAATGAGCAATATGTAGTTTTGGGGGAAAAAAAATTTAAATGGAGGACAAAAATCATCACTGATTAAATTTCATGCATAAACAATCTGTCTACATTTTCATGGATGAAAAAACAAACTGACACTGAAGAATAACACCATTTCCTACAGTCAATATTTGGCCGGCCTTGCTGCTGGTTTAAAGACAGTATTTTGCAGACCTTATTTTCCTCAGAGGACTCCTTGTTTATTCAGTAATGGAAAAATATTTCTAAATTTATACTCTTGCCGAATCATATTGTAAATATCAAATTTACAAGTTAGACTATGTTCCAAAACTACATAGTGCACCTTTAAGACATTTTCTCAAAATTCACAGATTTGCAGGATGACTATTTTTCTCTCGATGTAAAATGTATGTGTGTATACCTGTCAGTGTTTTCTTCAGATCATCTCTGAACTTCTTGATTGATGTTGCATTTTGCCCATTTGTAACATCAAGATCCACCCAGTTTAATCCAAATTGAGAGTCAAGCATTGTAGCTAAAAAGTACACATTGTGGCTGAAAGGTTCCTGTTTCCCACTGTCTTTAGTCATGTTTGTTTTGGCAAAGATTCCACTGAATCTTCTCATCAGAGACTGACGAAGGGCCTTTACTATTGGCCGACACTGTATTCGTGTCTCCTCCATCTTCACAAGATGTTTATGCAAGTCCAGAACAGTCGGAACCACCATGCTGATAGTAACTGATTTCTCTCCCTCTGTCAGGTCTGTTGCCTCCGAGAATGGAGCGAGAATTGAAGTCAGTTCCTTAAGCTGGTTCCACTCTCGAGTGCTGAACACCACTTCTTCATAGCCTTTGCTGCACATTTCAGTCAGAGCTTTATGGTCCAGAGCTGTGAGGGCCTGCACTTGTTTGAAAGTGCTGTTCCAGCGAGTGTTGTTTGCAGTTGGAATAGTATTAGTAGAATCAAATGCAGCCTCAAACTTGTCTTTGAACTGTGAGCTGCTGTGTAGTAGAGTTGAGAAGCGTGATGTTTTGGCAATAGCGCGAGAGATGGCTCTAACTTCCTTCATGCCGTCATTCACAACTAACTGCAGGGAGTGAGCAAAACAAGAAATGCGTTCACCTGATGACCAGGGTAGTTCTGTGTCTTCCACAGGATTCATGTCCTCCCAAAGCTGCTCATCATCTAGATTTTCCTCCTCACTCTCGCTGCCATCTGACTGCTGTTGTGGCATGCGAACTTTAAAAGCACACTTCATGTTGGCAGCATTGTCTGTGACAATATAACTTATCTTCTGACGGATACCATATTCTTCTGTGATCTCCTCAAAGGCAGAGGAAATTCGCTCTCCACTATGTTTGCCTGGGAAAGGTCTACAGTCCAGCAAGTAGGACTCAAGGACATAGCACTCCTTTGACTTGTTGCACAAATGAGCTGTTACTCCAAGGAAGGAGCGCAGCCTGCGATCAGACCAGATGTCGGTAGTTAAGGACAAGGTTGATTGTTTCTCCAGCTTCTCCAAAACAGTCTCCTTAACTTGCTTTACCAGAACTGGTATGTGTTTCTCAGTAATTGTTCTTCT
This sequence comes from Gymnothorax reevesii, assembly GCA_029721435.1. NCBI lineage: Eukaryota > Metazoa > Chordata > Actinopteri > Anguilliformes > Muraenidae > Gymnothorax > Gymnothorax reevesii. The sequence goes on along the minus strand of CM056591.1, from coordinate 23,784,359 downwards.
TGAGATTGGTGTGTACTTGTTATCCACAGTCTCAAGAAAGTGTTTAAAATGTTCATTTTCCACAAGGGACAGTGGCAGACAACACCCAATTATCAAATCTTTGACGATAGTATCACTGATTGCTTGCTGCCTTGGGGAATGTAGACTGTAGATCTGCACTTTCTGGGCAAAGGATGCTACAGTTGGCTGTGTAGCATCTGCCTGTTGTCCTGCCTTGTAGTCCAGGAACCTGAAATTTAGGAGGAAATAAAATGAAATGATTAGGTAAAACAAAGACCAAGAGAGAATTCTAATGTAGCACTGTGTACATGTGCACATAATGTAGCACTGTGTACATAACTCTTTAATGAAATTAAAGATCACTTTTAATTACTGCTTTTAAACAATCTTTTAAAGTTTATGCATTAGCATTAATTACCATGTATTGATTATCTTGAATAAAGCAATTTAACATTTATATATTTGTATCAAAAGCCTGGTGTGAGTATCACACATTTTGGGGAAGAAACATGGCCCGTTTCATTAGCCAAGTTCATATACGCCATTACCGCAATATTGCCGATGCACGTCGGTAAGCAACTTTCTCGCGAACTGCAAAAATCCCCGTTCATATACACCGCTATCGGTAGCACATCGGCAAATCTACCGCAAATGTTGCGCTTACTCTGTGGAAGCCTGGCGTATATGAACGGGGTTGTAGATGTTGTTGTATCTTGCTTGTGACAACAATGCCATGCAAGCTAACTTGGCTGTAGGCTACTGTATAGTCGGTGCTCAGAAAGTTAGCAAATATATGCCTAAAATGACAAAGGGAAAGAGGAGAGCTTATTTTCGCTTATTGTCTCTGGATGGGAGTGTTGAAATTTACGAAGACTTATGATATAATCTTTTCCAGTGTAATTGTAAGGTAACCGTTAGCTTACCTGTCTTTTTGCTTCCTCTCGAGGTGACGGTAAAAGTTTGAAGTCGTACCAGCGGTTTCTGTGAGTTGTGCACTGCAGAATCTGCACACTGCCGAGTGTTTTCGCTTGCATGTCGCTCTACAAATAAACTCCTTGTGGTTTAGAAAACCAAACTTAATTATTGCTGAGTTGGCAGACATCTTTCATGACGAGTTCACCGGGTGCCGCGCATGAACACAGCCTCTCCGCCTGTCGTCTCCATCCTCTCTCTGTATGCAGGGGGTGTGTCAGTCAGTCACTCAAACTGTGTGACGCTGGGCAGGTAACTTAGCAGCTGCAGCTGGGGGAGAATCATTACTTCTCTTGTTGAATTTTCGGTAGGCTGCGCGCCAGACAGCGCATTGCTGCATTCCACTGTCACAAAGCACGGCTATCCCTCACTTCTTAAAATTTTTGTAACAGACCAATATAAAAAATGAACTGCATTAGCTTCCTGTGCACTTCATGTCGATGTTCCGAAGGTCCAAGGAGCGTCTTTAGTGATATAGACGTTAAATCCCAGGTTAAACAAGTAACGTTACGAGAACAGAAATCTTCGTTGCTCTGAATATCGCCTACATTCCATTAACGCGTGGTACACAGTCTCTCCTTTAGAGCAAGTTTCACAGTGGAGAATCATTTTACCAATGATGTGAAGTTATTAGCTGTTTTTGAGAGGGTCCTTTTTCACTCGTATCGGTAAGGCACGGACCGGTCTCGACCGGTCTCGTTAAAAAAAACCCGAGTCCGCTCAGTCCGAGACCGAGACAAGACCGAGTGAAAATGCCCTTGATTCCGAGATGAGACCAAGACCTCCAAAAAATGGTCTCGAGACCGGTCTCGAGACCAAGACCGATCTCGAGTACTACAACACTACAGTGCAGACCCTCAGGGACAATTGGCGGTTCCCATATATGAAAGAAATGGTTGAGAATTTCCATGCAGAGTGTGATACATGCAACAAAATGAACCCAAAGAGGGTTCTACCGCAACCCCTTAGGAAGTTCCCGGTGCCTACGGCGCCGTGGAGGGAGATTTGTATTGACTACACAGACATGGGAGAGAATATGAAAACAAAGGAGGGTCACCGGTACCTCCTTGTAGCAGTGGATAGATTTAGCAGATGGATAGCAGCGGTCCCTGCTAAAAGGGAAGATGCAGCTACCGCTACAAATTGGCTAACTAAAGAAATCATCCCAAGATATGGTGTCCCTAGGCTTATTTGCTCTGACAACGGTTCACATTTCAAAAACGAACACCTACAAACGATTGAGAAAATTTTTGGCATCCAGCACAGATTTGGCAGCGTATACCACCCCCAGAGCCAAGGGTTGGTTGAACGTGCAAATAGGACCATAAAAAACAAATTGGCAAAAGCTATGTTTGGCACCAAACTCAAATCGACGGAGGCGCTCCCCTTAGTCCTACTACCGATGAGACAGGAGAGGGGTGTGGACACACACTTATCCCCTCATGAAATTTTGACAGGCAGACCGATGCCCGGACTTAGACACCAGCTGCCATTGGAAGATCCGAAATTGGCCCTCAGCACAGAACTCTCGGAATACATAAGAATACTAAACCACATGATTAGATTTGTGCCCAAACAGGTCAAGTGGGCATACGTGGAAAAGATGGAGACGGAAGACACCCCAACAACCCCTCTACAAGTCGGGGATAAGGTCTACATCAAGGTGAAAGCAAAGCCTCACTGGTCTGCAGCGAAGTGGGACGGGCCATATACAACCACACAGGTAGGTAAGTCCGCCGTGAAAATTGATAAAGAGGGTGAAGATAATTGGCACCATTTCTCACACTGCTCTAAGGTTAAAGTGAGTGATACAAGGTCACTGCAGGAGATTAGGAAAAATCTTATAGACACTGATGATGGACCTGGAGGAGACAGCACAAGCGATGGCACAGAGAGACTCGACTGGGAAGACTGAGACTGTTGAGACGGTACGACAAACCCGCAAAGGTAGCGTTGATAGGGATAATAATAATCCTGCTGAGCGTTCCAGTCCTGGCTGTAGGCGTAGTAAAAGATTGGGCATCAAAAAACAACTTAGAGAGGGCGTTACTGGTAGTAGCTAGCACGGTTTGTGCATTAGGTTAGTGCCTTGTTTTAGGCTGTCTGGCAACATATTTTCTTAGATTCATCGGGATGGTTCAAAGCATGCTAGACGACAGAGAATTGGACAGAGCTTACCCAAGAAATAGAGCAGCTAAAAAGTCATACTCAAAATTGTTAACAGCTGTGGTGATGGTAGCAATGACGACCCTGGTGACACATGCAAGTGACCCGTGCGGAGCCAAAATTGTAATCCCTGTTCAAAACAGAGTCGCGCAAGCACACTAATTTGATCTATGTACAGTCTTTGGCTGTGGCACCGACACAAAAGAATGGGACCTATATGCATGTAAAGCAGGCAGCGGAAGAGCTGTGTTAGGTAGGAGGGGAAAGATGTGGACTATGGACAGATGTGCTGGGGGGTGGGGCACTGTGATGTGGTGGACTGGCAGCAGTACGAGCTGGATGACTGTCCAAACGGGGCCACATAAGAAGTAACAAGGCTCGATTAATATGATGCTTGGAGGTGTGACAGGACCTCTGACGAAACTGTTTTTGATAATGACCCAAAAAGACTTTTAATGTGACTAGAGCAGCGGCACCAACACCTGGTTGCGCTGGCGGGAATAAGAGTCTCTATTTATCCATAGCCTTGGATAGGTCGGGTACGGATCCGTCGGTAGTCATTCAGTTTGATTTTTTGGACAAAACAATAGTTTGTAAGAAGGAAAATAGCACCACCTCTGCCACCCCGAAAACCGAACATCCGTCCGACATAGTGGTAAAGACCTTTAATACATCGGCGCTCTCGTTCCAATATAAACTTGCACGGGAAACCGGATACAGGGAAAGCAATTACTGGATAAATAGGATGACTGAATTAGCGAGACAGGCCAACACATCTGACTGCATTATCTGTTCACAAGCAAGACCCACACTGAGACTGTATCGGACTGTGTTCGAATTATATGACCGCTCAATGATAAAGGAGGGAAGTGATTTGGACTGTCTAATTGACCGTAGGGCAAAAGAAAACCCTAAAAAAGAATGCAAGAATTGGGAAACAGTGCTACCAATGGCACCTGCGAATGTCACCCCTCCAATCTTCAAACCTGGCCCAGTAAATGTGACCTGTTTCTTGAATAACAACACAGCCAACCTGGCCCTACCGATGGGTCACTTGTCCACTTGTGCGAGAGCGTTTGGCGTTACTAACAACCTGTCGGCGAAATCACTCACGGTGGCCAGAGCGGAGGTCTGGTGGTACTGCGGTGGGAAAAGACTTCTAAATTGGCTCCCTATTAACTGGAGAGGGAGATGTGGACTGATCTCCCTAAATGCTCCGGTCGTTATTATCACTGACGGATAGACCATTACGGACAATACTGACAGCAGTAATGAAGGTCAGAAAAGGCGAAAACGAGCGCTTACCTCATTTGACTGGCAGAGCAACGAATATGGTAAGTGGATGGATGGCATGGGCCAGCTAGAAACATCCAGAATGATTACAAATTGGCAGATGAAATCGCAGCTGGGTTTGAATCCTTTCCTCTCTTCTCAGCTATTTTCCCAGTTACGGTCAATAAAAATGTGAACAGAATAAATTTGATTCATTACAATGTTCAGCGACTTGGGAATGCAACCAGAGACGCTGTAGAAGCAGTTCATGAACAGTTATCGCAAACCTCACTAATAACCCTTCAAAATAGGATAGCGCTCGACATGCTCCTCGCGGAAAAAGGAGGAGTTTGCTCAATGTTTAAAGACACACGTTGTACTGAAATTGCGAATAACACCGCTCCGGATGGAAAATTGACTAAAAGTCTAAATAAATTGAGAGCTTTGTCTAATGAAATGAAAGCACAATCTGGTGTGAATAACCCAGTCACAGACTGGTTCCACGACACATTTGGTAGATGGGGAAATATGTCAGGACAAATTGGCATAGCACTAGTCATTGCTGTAACTGTGTTTATCTTTTTGGGTTGTTGTATTATCCCTTGTGCTAGAACCATGGTGATGAAGACCACAGAGACAGCCCTTAGCCGAGATACTTCTCCAAAATATCAGGCACTGGTTAAGAATGTTGACAATGTTTATGAATTAGAATCGGACATGGACAAAGATACCTTGGTAGATGTGTATGCAGACCTCAGCCCCGAGGAGCGTGAGAACGATAACTCGCTTCCCGAAGCGATTTTGATTTTGTTTCAACAGACCATTGAACATCATGAGGAGGGTCCCGGTGAATGGACGATGCCACCCGAACCATACACATCAGGCTGCCCCATCGGCAACCCGTACTGTAAGTGTGGACAAGGAGCAGGGACCGGCTGGTCTTGCTGGAAGTGGGCCAGAGTGTACCGCCCCGATCTGCCCAACTTGGAAGTCATGCTGGAGGATAACAATTTTAGGGAACAATATTGCAAACAGCTATTTGGAATTTGATTTTTAGATGGTTAGCTTGAAGTTGGTCAATGTTTTCTATGTTTGTACAGGGAGTGTGCAGATTTGCTGATGTGCTAGGACACTCAAGTCTCGATTGATAGCATTAGGAGGGTGCATAGGTTAGCATGCACTGTTCATTAAATTTAGAAGCCTCAAGACTTGCGATTTACTGTAGACTTGGAGGAATGGGCTAAATGCCTGAGTCAAGCGGGTTAGGTGGGACCCCGGCCAGTTGCCTCATTCTGACAACTATGATTCGCTTTGCTGTGCCAGATGCTTTTGCAGACCCTTGATAGAAGGGTCTTGCGGGATGCTAGCGGGATTTTAGGGTACTTTCGCCCCCATAAATGGGTCCGAAGGAGGGAGATGTGAGGTTGTAATGCTAATTAATATGTTGCTAAGTTGTCAAGCACATTATCTCCTAAGCATAGCTGCCACAATCTGCCGATATGCAAATCACAGAATATAAATGTAATAGAGTATAAAGGTACACTTGTGCTGCCTCGCCAGCCACATTGCTTTCAAGGTCACCAACAGCTGATAAGCGCAGCAGACTCCCAGTTCTCGGAAAACGAGAGACGGAGAGGGAGACTTACGGGGAAATAGAAACTAAAGAGTGGGATCACGACTTTCTCGCTTAATCTGGCGACTTTCCAAATCGGGATTGTTTGAGAAAGTCGTCAAGTTGGCAACTCTAAGACTATAGCGAAATCGACAGTGCATCGTTCATTTTCGGCAGGGTGACATGCTAAAATAAGCGAATTTACGAGAATGTGGATGTAACAGCTACGTCTTACAATTCATTGTTAAACATCTGCATTAACAATAACGTCATATTTGGAAGTTTTACTTACCAACCGAAGGAGACATGCCTGATTCCGCTATCTCTGAAAGCAGCCTGGGCCGGTACGCGCAAGCGCAGTAAATGGCAAAGACGGATGCGATAGAAGATGTTGCAGTTTCATAGTCTTATGCTACAAGTCAACAGTTTATGTTGCGGTTTTTGCAGTTTCGGTAGCGGGGTATTATTTTTCAGTTGCTATTTCCGCGATTAATGTAGGCATTTCAAAGTTTTTGTGTGCTGAGGCTACGTTTTCTTTGGTAGGCCTGACTGTGGTACGACGGTTTTGGGAAACAGTCGTTGCTCTGACGTTTGTTGGTTTAACAATGCATCGTACCATGTTAGTTCAAAGCTAACCTCCGTCGTTGTTCGGGAAACGCACCCCAGGGCAGTCTGTCACGAAAATGAAAAAGAGAAGTGGCGATCTGCGTTAGCGATTTAATTATGTGACAGATATCGCATCTGCTTCTTGGAAAAAGAAAAAGCATTTCCAAGAATGTATTTGCTTTATGAGATTAGCATTTTCAGTGCCTACTTGGACTTGAAAATGCAAACGCTAAGTGGAGGATTACTTTGGCATTTCGTGATGATACAAATAATATGCGTGCTTTTCGAAAACGAAAAAGCATTTCCGAGAATGTATATTTGCTTTATACGATTTTCATTTTCGTTTTGTTAGTGATTTTGCAGGGCACTTCTCGAAAATGCAAATGTAAATGAGCAATGTATTTTCATTTTCCAATTGTTATAAAAATTGCACGCATGGACTTGAGAATGAAAATGCAAAGTGGAAGATTACATTTGCATTTTCATTCTGATACAAATAATGCGCTTGTATCTTTAAAATGAAAATGCATTTCTGACATTGCATTTTCATTTTAATTTTGTTAACTATATGCTTCCATAATATCAGTGTCCCTGAAAAGTCCCATATACTTGTTGAGCGGCAGTAGCCTACTTGTCAGCCATACTTAATAGAGTAAATGAGTTTGATTAGAATTTCATTTATAACTTATCAGGGTTTTTTCACTTTAAAGCACCAATTGAATGTTTCAATAGTGTTTTAATATACAAGCTCCAATAGAAAATGTAAATAAAATAACAATATTTTTGTCACATTTTGCCGATGAACCGGACTGGTATTAAGCTATCAGCTACTGAAAAAGTGCACGAGTATAGAACAGCTTCACCAGGAATAAAAATGCAGGACAGAGTCTCAATTTGCAGGATGCTGGGAAAGAGACGGAAAAGCTGTGCAGTACAACGCAACGCGGGACACATGGTCACCCTATTCGCAGACTATTCACAGACTGTTCTTCGATTAGTTGCCAGCTGTTGTCCAAATAGACGCCATATACACCAAAAATTATGCTGACTGTCACTGGAATTTGACATCTGTTTCTGAACTGTTCATCAACTACTCACCAAAATATCACCAAAAAGTCGCAAGAAAGTCGTAAACAAATCGCCAATTAGTATCCCACCCACTGGGGAGTACTTGGTGAATAGTTCATGACTCTAGGATCGCCAGAAAGTTGTCAAAAAGTGGCAAATCACTTGTCCCGCGTTCGCCAAACATTCGTCGCTCATTGAGATACTAAAAGTAGACATATTGATTTGAAACTTCTCAAAAAATTGTTGTATTTTGTATCATCCAAAAGAGTATGCAATATACTCTATCAAACTCAACACTTTTCACCCAGAAAATAATGATAGTGGAATAGAGTAATCATGGATGTTAAAGGAGCTTTTAGCTACCCCAAATATTGCCCTTGAACAGCACTGTGAATCGGGCCAAGACCTGTGATGTCACTTGTGGGATCAATCCTGAAACAAAGGCTATTGTACGTATAATTTACATTGCGTCAAAATCCACTCAAAATTTTTGCTGAACATTGAAGTTGAAGAGGATGATTCCAGTGCAAGTTCAGCAACTAGTGACGGTAAAGGTGGAGGGGTAGGAGAGATTGAAAGTGAAAAAGAAATCGGTGATGATACGGATGCAGCTGAACGCCAAGAGCTACACCAAGCGTACCAGCATGCACCGGAGCCTTAGGCACGGGCCAGTGAAGCTCTGGGGTGCGTTTCCCAAAAGCGTAGTTGCTAACCTACTCAGTTGGAATCATTGACTGCATGTAGTTGAACTGGCTATGTAAGTTGCTACTGTAGCTAGCAACTATGTTTTTGGGAAACCTACTCATGAGCGAAGGCGGCGGGAACCTGAACATGTTCAAGCTTAGAATTTTATAGATGAGTGCCTGGCTGGCTACCAGGAAGCCCTTAGGATAAAGATGCTATATATCCTACAATCCGAAACCGGCAGTCCCTTCCAATCTATTTCCCTGCACTGCAAAGCCAATTGTGCGCTGCTCTGAAAAGGCTACCAGGTATGGGCGTGACCTAGGCTTCAACCTAGGTCGTGGTGCTCAGTGCTACTCTGCTAAGTGGCACCTCATCCGGGTGAGCTAAACCAGTAGCCTAACAATTGCATACTTTTTGACATTAATAAATCTATTCTGCTCGAAATATGAAAACGAAACTTGACCAAGGAATGAACCAATTACCACAGGCAGACAACTGTTGACACACTTTACTGTGTGTCCCCGTTTCCCACGAGTTATGCCATCAGAAAGGGGATATTTTCGCTTGGTTTTTTTGGGGATGTGAGCAAGCTGAAAGGGTGTTTGAAATGCCTCTTTTATTCCCTTCCTGTTTGGGTGAGCATCGCACCCAGAAAGTATTCTATTCATTATATCCATGATATTCGCTATTAGCTTTCAGTTGAGGTATAATTTGCCCATATTTTGATTTCTCAAAAGTGTACTACCCCTATATTTCTAGCTGACAGTTTAGTTGAAAGTACACTGTAAAGTATTCTTTCAGTAAATACTTTTTAAATAGTTTTTATTGTAAGTATATCTGGGTATTTTTCAAGTGAACTTCATACTGCACTTACAGTTTACTACCAATATATCAAGGGCTGACTGCAATAAACAGTTAAGTCCAATGTAAAACATCTGGACATAACTGTTATTATTATTATTGCAGTCATCCCTCGATATTATTTTTGTACTTTACAGAATCCTCTCAGTTTACAATTTAGCTTTTATACTTTAATATACCCTTTACTACAAAACCCAAAACCAGTGAAGTTGGCACGTTATGTAAATCGTAGATAAAACAGAATACAATGATTTGCAAATCCTTTTCAACTTATATTCAATTGAATACACTGCAAAGACAAGATGTTTCATGTTCAAACTGAGAAACTTAACACATTGCAAAAAAGTTGGCACAGGGGCCTTTTTACCACTGTGTTACATCGCCTTTCCTTTTAACGACACTCAGTAAACGTTTGGGAACTGAGGAGACCAATTTTTGAAGCTTTTCAGGTGGAACTCTTTCCCATTCTTGCTTGATGTACAGCTTAAGTTGTTCAACAGTCTGGGGTCTCCGTTGTCGTATTTTATGCTTCATAATGCGCCACACATTTTCAACGGGAGACAGGTCTGCACTACAGGCAGGCCAGTCTAGTACCCGGACTCTTTTACTTCGGAGCCATGCTGTTGTAACACGTGCAGAATGTGGCTTGGCATTGTCTTGCTGAAATAAGCAGGGGCGTCCATGAAAAAGACGTTACTTGGATGGCAACATAAGTTGCTCCAAAACCTGCATGTACCTTTCAGCATTAATGGTGTCTTCACATATGTGTAAGTTGCCCATGCCTTGGGCACAAATACACCCCCATACCATCACAGATGCTGGCTTTTGAACTTTGCGCCTATAACAGTCCAGATGGTTCTTTTCCTCTTTGGTCCGGTGGACACGACGTCCACAGTTTCCAAAAACAATTTGAAATGTGGACTCGTCAGACCACAGAACACTTTTCTGCTTTGCATCAGTCCATCTAAGATGAGATAGGGCCCAGCGAAGCCGGCGGCGTTTCTGGGTGCTGTTGATAAATGGCTTTCGCTTTGCATTGTAGAGTTTTAACTTACACTTGCAGATGTAGCGACGAACTGTAGTTACTGACAGTGGTTTTCTGAAGTGTTCCTGAGCCCATGTGGTGATGTCCTTTACACACTGATGTCGGTTTTCGATGCAGTACCGCCTGAGGGATCGAAGGTCACAGGCATTCAATGTTGGTTTTCGGCTTGTCGCTTACGTGCAGTGATTTCTCCAGATTCTCTGAACCTTTTGACGATATTACGGACCATAGATGATGAAATCCCTAAATTTCTTGCAATAGCTTGTTGAGGAATGTTGTTTGTTGTAAGGTTGTAAACTGTTCGACAATCAGCTCTCGCATTTCTTCACTAAGTGGTGACCCTCGCCCCATCCTTGTTTTTGAATGACTGAGCATTTCAGGGAAGCTGCTTTTATACCCAATCATGGCACCCACCTGTTCCCAATTAGCCCGTTCACCTTTGGGATGTTCCAAATAAGTGTTTGATGAGCATTCCTCAACTCTGTCAGTCTTTTTTGCCACTTGTGCTTTTTTGAAACATGTTGCAGGCATCAAATTCCAAATGAGCTAATATTTGCAAAGTTTACCTGTTCGAACATTAAGTAACTTGTCTTTGTAGTGTATTCAATTGAATATAGGTTGAAAAGGATTTGCAAATCATTGTATTCTGTTTTTATTTACGATTTACACAACGTGCCAACTTCAATGGTTTTGGGTTTTGTATAAGTAGATGTGAAGCTAAACTGTGTAAACTACCAGAGGACTACTTAATAATTTTATGACTTAAGATACATACCTCAGTTTATGACAGAGTATTAAAGCTAGGCATCGGGGGTAGGAAAATGAGAGGTGGAAGTTGTTTTTAAATCATGCATTTGAATTTTATTTTTTCTGTTTCCATGGCAACAGTTTGGACAAATCAGTCAAAATGTTGAGACTAGAGTGGACATTCTACCTCCATTCTCAAAATGGTAGTTCAGCTTTCTTCTTAATATTTCAACTTTAATATTGAAATGCAAAAATCTTCCTCTGATTTTTTTTGTCTAATGTCAGACACTAATACTGGAAGGACTTTAATCTCAACAGTTCGGCTTTATCTCAAAATTCTGACTTTATTCTTGAAAGGAAATTCTTCTTAACTTCCTCCCTTCGTTGCTGTTTTTTTCCCTCTATGCCAAACCCAAATACAAAATTTGAAAAGGATCTATAAAATAATTTTTGAGTTATCGCGTTAACATCAAGGATCTGTAGTGGATACGGAGGACGGGGAAAATAGATATTAGTTGCAACAGTGCCCTCCAGAATTACTGGCCCCCTAAAAAATATAAGCAAAACAGGCAGTGTAAAAAAATTTATCCCGTTGGTTTTTAACTTAAAATATTCCCAAAAATTCTCCCTTAATTGACAGAAAAAAAATCAAAATTGAAGAAAAATTTTTCTCCAAAATGTGTTCCATTATTATGGGCATCCCTGGAAAGTCCCGTGATTTAAATCTAACTGAATTATATTTCCAACCAGATTTAACACTCAATTCACTGGTTCAATTAAGAACTCTTTTTTTCCCTTTTCTTTTATTGTGAAAGAAAACAGAGTACATAAAGAGACATGTAGAACATGAAGAAACAACAATCAGTGATTGTGGATGCGTGGGTGTCTGCAGAGTACGTAATGAGGAACAAATATAAATGTTAGGGAGAGACATTACAATAGTAGTAATAATAATAATAATAGTGGTAATGATAAATAATAATGATAAAAATAGTTATAATAGTAATGGTAATAATAATAATGATAATAATAACCATAAAAGCAGTCAATAACATCATTGTCATCATAGGCATTGGAGAGAGGGGGCAAAAGAGAGAATATACAGACCAATAAATAAGATAAGCAAATAAAAGAAAGATAAATTAACAGTAACTATAATAATAGTAATAATTAAGAACTCTTAAGTGGTCAGCTCAATCAGAGAACTCAATCAGGCGAAGAAAGCTGCCAAAACGAGGACACATTGGAGAACCCTAGTGGATGCCCTATGTTCCAAAGGGAACGAAGATGAATACGTCAAGTGGTCAACCCAGACATCCTGTAGTAATATGGTATAAATATGAGGTGACATTGGCCTGATTACTTTAGACGAGAGAACACAGTGATGACCTGCGATGAAAAGTTGTTGAGTCGCATAAATTAGGAAATGGATATCAGAAAATCTTTGAACACTATTAGGGCAATAATTGGCTGCGCTCCTGAGCCAATCCCTCTAGAGAGGTGCCTTGGATCCCAGTCCCATTGGGATGAGTCAACCTCTGGCTTGATTACCTACTTGCGCACCAGGCCCTTGGCTAAATGGAGAGACACAAGTTAGCTTGCAGCAGAGCATTCACAGCTGCCGTGCACTCCGGATGAGCTGCAGGCCGTCTGCCCCGCGCTCAGGCCCCTGCCCTCTTTTAACCCGCCCTGGTGACGAGCTGCAATGAGCAGCTGATGTGCCCTCTTTACCAATTTCCTCAGGGGTTTGGTGCTGTCCTTGGTGCTACAGCCAACTTGCGGTGCCGGTCCAGGGTGCTGAACGTCTGAGGAGAACAGTTGTAAAATACTCCTCATTTAAAACTTGACCCTTTTTCCAGTATTGCTTCCCCGTGCCCCGTGATTCAGCCCACGTGGGACCCCCCCTATAGGGAGGGGTGCCACAGTATATATATACAACATTGTGCTCCTGAGCAAATGCATCTGAAGCAGTGATTCCCCAATCTCACCTCCGGCACAGCAAGCCAAGTCCAGGGGGCCAAGTCCAAACCTCTCCTGGAGTGCCACATTCCCTGCATGTGTAAGACCTCTCTCTGCTCCAGCACAGGTGATTCAAATTACTATGTTGTTATAAACCCTTGAAGCTGCTTGATTATGAGCAGATAATTTGAATTACCAGAGCTGGAGCAAGGAGAGATCTAAAACATTCAGGTTAAAGGGCATCTGAGGTCGATTCTCAGACAGGACGTTGAACGCCCAACGTTTACAAACAAATCACTTGCTTTTCTTGACATCTTGCATTGTCACATGACCTATTTCATTCACATAAACCAATGTTTTGTGTACATGCATAGATAATCCTTCCATTTAAGTTCTTTTGCGCAGATGCGGCTCGCTGATTGACCAATAAACAAAAACAATGAGAATCGACTTTAGAAGCCCTTTTAGAACTCAACCAAAAGTTTAAGAAACACTGACCTAAATGCGTAGATGGATTTAATTTTTATCGAAGTCATCCAGCACCAGACCGCACAATCCGTTTTGAAATTTTATTACCTCCGCCAAACGAAGTTGGCAGGAGGTAATGTGATCGCCGGTGTTTGTTTGTCTGTCTGTTTGTTTGCAAGATAACTCAAAAACTAATGAGCCGATAAGACAAGGAACAATTGATTAAACAAAGTACAGCAGAGATATACGCCAAATTTCAAGATTTCAAGTCTTTCCAATGGGCCGGAGTTCCAATAACCGTGTTTTTGGGTTTTGCTTCCACCTGGCTGAGGTCTGCACTCTCTAAGTGCTTTTCTAGTTGAAAATGTGATGGGGGGGATGGAGGTGCTTGGACATTTGAGGCTAAGCCAAAATAAAATGGGCAAGAGGCAAGAGACGTCTTCAGCATTTCAGCCGCTCAGCACAGACCCAGCAAACAGGTATCCTCCACAAAATGTTCCCTGAATGTTCCCTGGGGATTATTTTTTGGAAACTTTTGTCCTCTAAACATTCATGAAGGTTTTCCAAAGCTCTAGAGAACCTCCATGGAACGTCTTTTAAAGGTTCTACGAAAATATTCTAACTAGAAATGGTTTTTACACGTAAAAACAGATGTCTCCCCCTTCCCCCATTTCACATTTTAGAGTTATGGTCCGGAAACGAGTCCCACCCTTCAATATGCCTAAGTCCAAACTGTTGCCATGGAAACAGAAAAAATAAAATTCAAAAGCAGTTCCAACCCTCAAAAGGCACATTTACATGTTATGGAGAGATTCTATGTCAAATTTGGTGAGAATCGGTCGAACAGTTTCAGAGTTATGCTCCGGAAAAAAATGGGAACGCCGACGCCAACGAGAATTCAGGCAAAAACAGTATGTCTCACCCCAAGGAATGGGGAGACATCAAAAATGGTTCAGAAAGCCTTTATCGAATGTTCATAGGACATTCTCCATCTTTTTTTTTTTTTTTTAAATAACCTCTGGGTAACTTTCAGGGAACATTTCCTGAAGGTTACCTGTTTGCTGGGGAGATTAAAAATGACACCAATACTTTCAAAGCCTAAAAGGTCTTCTACCCTGTCACCAAGTGCACAGCCAATTACAACCCCAATTCTGAAATAGTTGGGACAAATTGTAAATTGTGAATAAAATCAAAAGGCAATGACTTTCAAATCACACCAGCCAGTATTTAATTCACAGTAAAACAGAGATAACATAGCGTTGTAGTTATTACAAGCCATATCAAAATCTTTCCCCTCTTGATGTCACATGGGGAAGTAACCAACCAGAGGCAAGAGGAACTGATCAACTTCAGTCAAGCAGTCAATCAGATTTCATTATTTAGGGTGGTCACTCCCCCTTGTGATGTCAGGAAGGGGAGACTTTGAACTGGCTTATAATCAGTTATTAGCTGTACACCTGGTGGCATAATAGAGGACCTTTAAAACAACCGGGGCCTTTTTTCCCCTTTTTCTTTTATGTATGTACTATAATTTCTTCCTTTTTTCTTTTTACTTATTTTATTTATTTATTTTTTCAAACTACAAAACACACTTGCGCACACGCACCACTGTTATGTATGAGTATTTTTTGTGCAGCATTATATTTCATTTGTAAATGAAGATTTGTTACATGCTGTTTTGCTGCCTTGCTGGTCAGCTATATTTATTTTGTTCATTTGGCACCCTCTGGGGGCGTGTCTGTCAAACATAACCTGATGTAATATCTCGCCTCTATGTATAGGACTAGTGCTTTCTAGAAGCTTCTGGCACCTTCCTGCCTGGAAGGGGCGGAATTTCCCTGGAATCCTGTGGATCTTTCCAGAAGGTTGCTAGTCTATATAAATGCTGTGATTTGAAGCACAGGAGAGCAGACAGCAGAGGAGACCAGAGCAGCAGCAGAGTTTTGATTTGGCAACAGAGTTAATTGGTGGCATTGGAGTGTTATTAGGAATTAAATAGTGGATATTTCTTGAAGAACTTTTTATTTTTATTGAAAAATAAATTTGTTTTAGTTTTCTTTGTTGTGATTTTTTCCAAGTCATAACAAATTGGAGGTTCCACCGAGATTGGATTCACCAAAGATTATTATTTTAAATCTTGTGACTAGTTAAAAAACCAGCAATCATGACCTTTGATGTGGAAGGTTTTTTGAAAACTCCAACCCAGGAATTAATTGTGCTGGCAAAGAGGAAGGACTTGCTGCAAATAGCCTCAACCCTTGAATTATCAGATGTGAAATCATCAATGAAGATACAAGAAATATTCAACCTTTTGGTGCAACATTTCATCGATGAAGATATCTTTGGGAAAGGAGCAGCAGAATTAATTAAAGGTGTGGAAGTGCCTGCAAAAGAGCTGCAAAGACTTGAACTCCAGCTACACCAAAAACAACCAGAGCTGGAGGAAGGAAGGTTGGAGAGGGAGAGAGAACTGGAGGAAGGAAGGATGGAGAAAGAGAAAGAACTAGAAGAAAAAAGGATGCAGTATGAATTGGAAATGAAGAAAATAGAAGCAGGTACCGTTTCAAAATCTTTTGGACTTTCTGATCATTTTGATGTGGTTAAACACGTCAGATTTGTTCCTCCTTTGTTAGAGAATGATGTTGAGCAATACATTACCCATTTTGAAAAAATTGCTAAAAATTTGAAATGGCCAAAAGAGCATTGGACAAAAATGCTACAAAGTGTTCTTACTGGTAAAGCCAGGAAAATCTATAACCAGTTATATGTCCAACAGTGTGCTGATTAGGATTTTGTCAAATCTGCCATTCTGAAGGATTATGAATTGGTCCCCGTGGCTTACAGGCAAAAATTTTGGAATTCTCGCAAGGAAGCCAGTTAAACTCATGTTGAATTTGGCAGGTTGAAGGAACAGTTGTTTGATCAGTGGTGTAATTCCATGAAAGTTGGGAAAGATTTTGACAGAACGAGGCAACTTATTCTGGTTGAGGAATTCAAAAGGTGTATCCAGCCTGATATTAAAACTTTCCTTGAAGAAAAACAAGTCAATACTTTGCAAGATGTTTCTACCCTAGCTGATAGTTATGCATTGACCCACGAGTCTTCTTTTCTCCAAAAACCCACTTTTTCTAAATTTCAAAGCAAGTTTCAGTCCAAGACTTCTTCTAATAACACTTCTAATGATTCTAAGGCCACTTCTGAGAGGAAACCTTCCAGTGAGAAGCAATCCTCTGATTCTTTAGCCTCGTGTCTTGCCAATACTGCAAAAAGCAAGGTCACCTCATTTCTGAGTGTTATGCTCTCAAAAAAAAAAAAAACCAAGCCAACTGCTTTCACTAAGTGAGAATCTCTTCTATCAATGGTCAGTTTGCCTGATCTTCTACCTTCTGTGTCTGATTCTGTTATAGAGGGTTTTGAGGCATTCATCACCGATGGCTTGGTCTCACTTTCACATGATTTTTCCTCATCTGCTCCTGTTCGAATTCGAAGGGATACTGGGTCTTCCCAATCCCTTATTCCTGCAGATATTCTGCCTTTTTCAGACAAATCGTCTACTCAGGCTAATGTCCTTATTCAAGGAGTAGAATGTAGTTTTACAAGTGTACCTCTCCATAATGTTCATCTCAAATCAGCCCTGGTCTCTGGACCTGTTACTGTTGGTGTTAGGTCTTCTCTTCCTTTCAAAAGGTGTTAATTTGCTTCTGGGTAATGATTTTGCTGGGGATTAGGTTGTGCCCTACCCTGTTGTAACTGACACTCCCTTGATTGATCATGAATCTGACTATAGAGGAGTAAATTCCAGACCTCTATCCTTCATGTGCAGTTACTCATTCTATGGCCAAAAAGGCTATTCAAGATGATGCTGACCTGGACTTTGAAAGGCAAGGGCTTAGACTCAAAATGCAGCTCAGCATCGGCAGGGCGTTTATTAGGATTAATACAGCTCATGGTCAAAAACAGAAACAGATTGATAGCCAGGCAAACAGGGAAATGCAGAATAGTCAGAATCAGAGTCAGGGGACAAGCAGAAATATTCGGTAACCAGAAAAATCAATCCGCACAAAGACAGTAACAAAAAGGGTAGAGCCAAGGGAATGGAAGGGGAAGGAAAAGGGAATTGGATGGGATAAGGGAATACCACAGGAGAACCTAAACAAATGGGTACAAAATGGGAATAAGGGAGAACAAAGTACTCAGCAATCAACCAGCAATCAAACAACGTAATACAAACAATCAATCAATAACAAGACTTACGGGAGATATAACAAGAAACGAGCAATCAACAATCGATACCAGAAAAACGCAGAAACGAGACTTAACCAAATACGAGCTATGAGAAGAAACGAGTCGACAGGAAGCGGCGGTAAAAATGCGTCTTTTAAACAAAAACTAATCAGTGTAATCCCAGCTAGAATCAATATTACATCCCTGCAGGCCTGGAGGCTGCACTTTCAGGACCGCAATTTCAGGACCGCAGTTCTAGGACCCAGGTGTTTTTGCCACAGCGCCCCCCCCCCCGTTGGAGGCTGGTTTCGGCCTGGAGGCTGCACTCTCAGGACCGCGTTCTAGGACCCAGGTGTTTTTGCCACAGCGCCCCCCCCCGTTGGAGGCTGCACTCTCAGGACCGCAGTTCTAGGACCCTGGTGTTTTTGCCACAGCGCCCCCTCCCGTTGGAGGCTGGTTTCAGGACAGCAGTTGTAGGACCGCAATTTCAGGACCCTGGCTTTTTTACCACAGCGCCTCCTACTGACTTAAATGATTGCCGCAACCAAATACTTTTTTTTGTGGGTTTCAAAATTTATTCCACCTACTCTTACTTATCATATATATTTGTAAAGTTGGATTACACCCAAATACATTGATTCATTATTTATGTTTTTAAAGGTTGATTCTACCTAAAAAAAATCGTTCTTTATCATTTTAAAGGTTGATTCCAGCCAAGTAATATTTTGATTAATTATTTGCCATTTTAAAGGTTGAATCCACCCAATTAATACTTTCTTCCAAAGACTTAAATACATATTCCATACAAACACTACTTTACCATGAAATTGACCTTAGTTGCAAAGACTTGAAAAATGTATTATTAGCAGAATTATCTAATGACACTAAGGGAAAAAGTGAAAGCACATACAGACCTCCATGTAAAAATGTGCCTTAAAAGACACAGACTTCTGTTATGATTTTGTGTGAGAACTGACCCATCTATATTTCAACCAGATATTCTAAAGGTTAGAAAGAGGCAAGAAACAAGAATGACTCTACATTTTTATTTTAACCACACAATGAACAAATATAAACAATTATATAAACAACATAAACATGCTGGAGGCCACAGGAGTGGGAAGGCTAGTAGTTGCAGGAGCTGGGATGGTGGGGGTTACTGTAGCTGAGATGACTGTCACAGTTGGAGTGGAGTTGGTGGTGGTAGATGGAGCTGGGATGCTGGTGGCCACTGGAGTGGTAATGGTGGTGATTGCTGGAGCTGGGATGGTTGCAGTTATGGCCGAGGTGTTCTTATTGCAAAGAGACAGATGATTAATGAAGTTTAATTAATATGTTGACTGGTAGTAGATGCAGTGGTAATGCCACTGTGGTCAGCAGTTTCACCCACATCTGTGAACAGTGTACCCTGTAACATTAATTATTATATTAGTACATTATTCAAAAGTGTGTCTCAGACTCATTTTTAATAAAGGGGTATGATAAATATTGATGCTGATGAATATCTACTCAAATCGTTGTTGAACTTAAACATGATGTCAAAGGGCTGAATTAGAATTTAGAGGCAACATCTTATAAAAGTTTAGGTATGTTTGTGAAGTTTCTGGATGACCAAATAAATGAGCATTTGAAGAGTCAGAGTTGGTGTTTGTTTTCATTGTAATACTGATGCCAGATTTACTTGCTTCAGAGCTTAGGAAAATTAAGTCATCCATCTTTACTCACTTCATCAGAGCCCTGCCGATCCTTGGATTTGCATGAACTACATGTTACATGAAGTTATTTTTAAAATAAAAAATTGTAAAATGATCGGTTGGCTTACTGGTATGGGCTATGATCAGGCAAGAAATTAGCTCATATTAGTGTTCACTAACAAATACCCATTTCATGCAGACACTTTGTAACTTAATTTGCATTTCCTGTGACAATGTTCTCAAATGTTACCTTCATGGAGAGTAGCTCTGTTAAAATGGCTCTCCAAATGAGTTTTCACTTTGCTTAACTTCGTTGGGTGGAACACATCTGAGCGACAGAATAGGCAATGAAATTGTCTGCAGCATGTAGTTCATCTTGAGATTTCCGGCAATGTTCTGCCTTCCTCGATAGTTATATGCATCTTTAAAAGAAAGAGATCACATAATTAGTCCAAAAAAATTTCCGATAATTTCATAGAAAATCTAGAAAATCGCATTTCGTAAGATTAAAGAAGATTAAGATTAAAGTTCATGGCACAAACATTGTTGATTAAGAGCCCTAACTTGAAAAAACCTGTACATAAATGCTAAATATAGTATTGTAAAAAGAGGGATATTTGAAAAAGCATAAAATGAAGAAAAACGTACATTACAAGCAGATAAGTTACAATGCAGGTGGATTTTTTGACATTAGCAAGAAAGAGAAGAGAGAGGTTTTTATCATCCTTTTAAGTTGACTAGAATTAATTATAGAAATATGATTAGTCACTGACAATTAGGACACAGTTGGGCTTTCCAAATCACGCCTTGGTTTCACAACACAAATGTTAATATACAGTCAGCATTTTACGGGTGAGGTTAATTATAAGTGACCACAACCAGCTGCATAGTTTTAAGTAATCCTACCTGTTGATTGTGAAATGACAGTTGTCCAAAAGCTAAATAAAATAGTTGTATCAAACAATAGTCTTGGCCGAAAGGACAATATGGCGAGATTAAATAGTTACCGTTAGCTAAATACGTTATATTAAAACATGCTAACAAATTTGCAACAACCTCTCATAAACGTATTAATGTTGCACTGAGCTAAACTTGTGCAAACTTATTACATACTTTGTTAAGCCGATGTTTATTTTCCAGTTAAATTCATGCAAAGGACTTAATTTTTAATTACAAACAAATAAAACTTTCTCAGTACTCCTCAGTTTGTTGCTCGTCGTCATACTCCTCGTCGTCTCTTTGTACAAGTAATGCAGCCTCCTTAGGTGAGTGGCGCTGTTCGGAGAAACCAGGGGTCCTGAATGTGCGGTCCTGGAACTGCGGTCCTGAAACTGCGGTCTCCGAGGCTGCAGCTATACCCTACTCGCTAGAATGCAGGACAGCTGTAGAGGGAGGCGGAACTAGAAAAGCAAGGACGGTGAGAGGAAAAGGGGTGCGAGGGGAAACAGGTGGAGTTCTAACTCTGATCTAACTAATCACCCGTGCCTCGCTAACTATTCTTCGGTGCGGATAGCCAATGAGAACAGCCAGAGAGAAGGAAGTGGAATTACCTCACCGAAGTATAGGGAAGAGAGTGTGAAGACTGACAAGACGCGACAAGACGGAAACGAAAGGAAAACGTTCAAGACTAAAGACAGCGCAATCGTTAACAGAAACATACATACGCTAAACGAATAAATATGATAAATAAATAAATAGCAATAAAAATGACTAAAACATACTAAAAACAAACATACAAATCAGCGATTTCTAACAGACTTTAACCGGGCTGACACCTTCATTGGACTGTCTTTTCATCAGGAACGTTCCAGTCCGGAGATGTCTGGGAAATCTTCAGACTTGTCCTTGACAGATCATTCTTATGAAATTTTGTCTCGGAAACAACTTATTCATGAGCAACAAGAAGCTTGTGATCTAGCGCATCTTCTACCACGGGCTGCAAGTGAACAAGAGGCTACTCAAGTTCCTGTCTGTTTTTACTACAAAACCCAAAACCAGTGAAGTTGGCATGTTGTGTAAATTGTAAATAAAAACAGAATACAATGATTTGCAAATCAATTGAATACACTGCAAAGACAAGTTACTTAATGTTCAAACAGGTAAACTTTGTAATGTTTTGTAAATATTAGCTCATTTGGAATTTGATGCCTGCAACATGTTTCAAAAAAACTGGCACAAGTGGCAAAAAAGACTGAGAGAGTTGAGGAATGCTCATCAATCACTTATTTGGAACATCTGACAGGTGAACGGGCTAATTGGGAACAGGTGGGTGACATGACTGGGTATTAAAGCAGCTTCCCTGAAATGCTCAGTCATTCACAAACAAGGATGGGGCGAGGGTAACCACTTAGTGAACAAATGCGTGAGCTGATTGTCGAACAGTATAAAAACAACATTCCTCAAACGCTATTGCAAGAAATTTAGGGATTTCATCATCTACGGTCCGTAATATCGTCAAAAGGTTCCCAGAATCTGGAGAAATCACTGCACGTAAGCGACAAGGCAGAAAACCATCATTGAATGCCTGTGACCTTCGATCCCTCAGGCGGTACTGCATCAAAAACCGAAATCAGTGTGTAAAGCACATCACCAGATGGGCTCAGGAACACTTCAGAAAACCACTGTCAGTAACTACAGTTTGTCGCTACATCTGCAAGTGTAAGTTAAAACTCTACAATGCAAAGCGAGGAGAGCAGAGCAGAAGCAGAGTTTTGACGTGGCAACAGAGTTAATTGGTGGAATTGGAGTGTCATTGGGAATTAAATAGTGGATATTTTTTGAAGAACTTTTTTTATTGAAGAATAAATTTGTTTGAGTTTTCTTTGCAGGTTTTCTTTGTTGGAAAAAAAATCACAAGTCATAACACCTCACACATAAAAATGCATTACCCTCCCTTTCCCCCACATCCCCATCCAACCCTAACCCCTGGTCCTCCAAAGCAGTGCTATGAAGCAGCTCTGGCTGGTATCAGCCAATTCACTGGAGGTGGTGTTAATGGTTGGATACTGATCCTTCCATCTCTCACACAATATCATTACGTTATTATAGCTGACTTGAGGCATAATTGCCCATCAGAGGGTGGAAGCAGTGCCCACTACAGTCTGGAGAAATGGTTGAGGTTGTGAGCTTTACCAGAGCCCTGAAAAAGGAAACCAAGGAACAACACTCCGGGAAGACAAGATCTTCGCTGCTCTGCGGTGATGGAGAACCACTGAGACTCACTGCATCATCCCCTCCTCCTGTTCCCCCAACTCCTGTTCCCTCTGATACACACTCACAAACTCATTCTCACTCACTCACACACACACACACAGACACACACACGTGTACTTAGTAATTGTATGTTTATGAATGATTTCTGTCCATTTACTGTGTAACTGGTTATGTTTGTTTCTTTGCTCTTTATTTGTAATTGCATTTTGCGCACAATAAAATAAACAAGTGTCTGCCACTAACATGGCAATATCCCCCGCCGCCTCAATTTTATGTGCCTGTGCGGATGAAGGGATGTACGAACGTATGTACGTACGGATGAAGCCTAACACTATATCGCCCGCTTTGCGCTAATCTCGCAGCGGGGGATAATAATCTAAAAATGTAATACTGTTCAGTAATTAACTTTGACATGACCACCGTATGTATTTGTAATGGCTGACTGCCACTCGATCAGAGGCATTTCATAAAAATAACAAACTCAAAGTCAACACATTGGGTCAACAACATTTAATATGCTTTATTATGACTTTTGCGGATCTTTTTCGTTATTTCTGCAATTAGAATATGCTATGTTTAATTTTCCAGTTGAAAAGTATCAACACGGCGATGTTTATTTTGACAATTCAAATTTATGATTTGTGACCTTGAAATGAAGGTCAAGGTCACCAAAACTGTATGCATGGCTCAGGAGGTAGAGTGGGTGGCCCCGGAATCATAAGTTTCCCGGTTCGATCCATGGCTCCTCCAGAGAACGTGTCAAAGTGTCCTTGAGCAAGACACTGAACCCCGCACTGTTCCTGATGTGCAGGGAGGCGCCTTGCATGGCAGCCTCCAACATCAGGGTGAATGTGAGGCATTGTTTTATTGCTTTGGGGGGTCATATCATGTGACTAGAATGCGGTCCATTTTCCAAGGTATCGTTCCCCCACCGAGATATCAAATATGATAAGAATCTTAAAATATCCACATTTATATGTTCGGACTGAGCCCAATAAAATAAATAAATGAATTAATAAATAAATAAAAATGAAACAACTGGGGCCACAAAGTCAGAATGATGGCTTCCATCTCTTCCAGGCTGATGAACTGCAAATAACAAAAGACAATAATGGTGCAATTTTAACAATACATTCGGTCAGGTAAGCATGGAACATACAAAAGGTACTTTCGGATATTTTTTTAATACATGAGAAATTAGTTTGCTTTAGTGACTGTGTGGGTCATGGTTCGACTGGAAGCAAAAAAGATGCTGGAAAGTTTAAGAAAATATCCCTATCCAAAACCCTAACCCTAACCCATCTGTTTTTGAAAATTTTGAGAAGTCTAATTGAACCTATTACTAATACCCCATGAGTCACACTTTACTTGACGACTTGCGCGGTTTCAGTAATCAGTGCTTCAATTTTAATCAGAAAAAATGGCAAATGAAATTTACTTGCATATTCTCAGAGCTTCTCACACTGACCTGAAAGCAACCCTCTCTAGCAACTTCACGTCATCCACGGATGGCAGAGAATCTCCTCCAGGCCTGGTCTGTTGCACGGATCTCTCTGGAGACACCACTGGATCAGACTCAGGCAGTCTGTACAGTTAGAGGATTGGAAGGGAGAATTACGTCATCATTGCCATTCGCAAAATGAAAGACCAGGCATTACAGAACAGCACATGTAGAAGATATGGTTTATCCAGTTTCGCGTACCGTCGGACAGCCCTTCCTTAAACTGGAATCTTCCCCTGATGATGTCCTGCTGTTCTCGGAAAAGCATTGAGCCGCAGACCAGCTCGAAGAGTAGCACCCCCAGTGACCAAACCGTAGCCGGAAGACCGCGGTACTTGCCACTAATTAACCACTCTGGGGGCGCGTACAGCGGAGTACCTGAAAGTGTGAAAGACAGATAAAAAGTGGGAGACTTTACTTTTTTTGTTTGTTTTTCTTTTTTTTCTTTTTTTTATAAATTTGGCATCTCCAATCCCACCCGAATCTGGAATGCCCAATTGGTGAACTATGTACAAGGCTTGCTCGTATGCGACCCCTTGCTGCCAATTCAGGAGAGTGTGGACAGTTTCCTCTGAATCACGCGCCTGTCAGTCACCGCTTCTTATACACTCATTGGTAGAATCTTTGCAAGTTCAGAACGAGGGCGGAGGATACCCGAACATGATCAGGCTTAGAATCTTCCTGAAGAGCGCCCGTCTGGCCAACAGGAGGCGCTTGAGCAACGACCAAGGCAACTATTTTTTTCCCCTCCCCAGCAGTCCCTTCCCAATTTGCAACTCTGTAGCGCAATGGCCAATTGTGCGCTACTCTGAAAAAGCTGCCGACCACTGCCGGCTGGTACGAAGCGTGGATCAAAGAGAATTCGATTTCTGACTATTTTTAAATATGCATCTGAGATACGCGTTTGAAGTGCAAACATCTTATCTTGTTTGACAAAATCTTATGAAAGCCATTGAAGGGCTTGTAGAAAGAAATGAATTTACAGACTTTAAAATGATAACATAACATGGCGAGAACTAGCCAGTCAGCAAGGCATTTTCCTACCACTAAATTGCCCATTACACTTAGAATATATGAACACAAGAAGGTATTAAGTATGATATCCAGCCTGCTCTTAAAAACTCAGAATGTCTGCCTCCGTGACAGGATTTAGCAAGTTATTTCACTCTGTAACCACTCTCTATGCAGAAAAAAAAATGTCCTTAAGGCTTTGCCAAATTCACCCATAGCTAACGTCCATTTATGACCCCTAGTTCCACAAGCAGAACTTTACACAAATAGTTATGAGTTCTTAACTTTCTTATTCCCTTCAACACACTGAAAGGCCTAAATTGGATCACTGTGATCACAGCACCTCAAAAATAATCAGATATCCTGAACTTAGCTCTATTTAGCCCTGAGATGCTGAGATGATGGCGTAGTCAACTTAGACTACGAACCAATGATGTAGATGCTACTATCCCGGCATATTATAGCACAAACACGGCTCCATGTGCACAGATGCTGAAAGACTCTGACCGGCAAAGCTCGTGTAAGGGTCATCTGTCAGCAGGTCCCCGCCGCCGAAGTCAATGAGCTTCACGTCCAGGTTCTCCGTCTGGATAAGCAGATTCTCCGGCTTGATGTCCCTGTGCAGGACACCCCTGTCCCGGCAGTGGATGGCAGCCAGCACCACCTGTGCCATGATGACTTTAGCCAGGTCTTCGCCCATGCGGCCTCCCAGGTGCAAGATGCAGTCATATACATCTATACAAGGGGACGGAAACTCCAGCACCAGGATGACCTCGTCGTCCTCCTCAAACCAGTCCAGGAGCTGGATGAGGTACGGGGAGGTGGGAGGCCGGCACGCCCTCTCCATCAGAGCGACCTCCAGGGGTACAGGCCGGGACATTCCAGCCTGTAGATTTGGGTGGAGGAGATTGGGATCATGAGTGTAAAAATAATGGGGACAGCCTAAGGACTCTTTGACTGGGTTCAAGTTCAACTGTGGAAAATTATTCTAGTGAGACAAGACATTTGGAAATTAAATGACAGAATTATTTAATAAATATCTGCGCAAATAGGTTAGATCAGCATAAGCTGGTGAACGTGACCTTTAACCCGACATCGCTCCACCGGGGATTGGCTCCTGCTGAGCCACTTTGGACTGTAATGTCATGACTGGGAATGTTAAACACTTGTAATGTAGGGTTGACGAGGGCCAACGGCGCAATCTGAAATTATTTGGACAGAAACAGTACAAACAAGAGCCATCTGGCAATGGCGGATGCCCCCGGCTGTAGGTTGTGTAACCTACACGTTGTGTGGACAGACGGACGGACCGAAACCCCCAAAAGGCACAACTAGACCATAAGGAGAAGCTCCATACCAAATTTGGTGTTTGTAAGTGGTATAGTTTTCGAGTTCTGGTCCGGAAACGATTTTATTAAAGACGGACGGACGGACATACTGATCGCTATATCCCCCCGCATTATATGCCGGGGGGATAAAAAGGGCTGTAATCCTGAAATGTCTCTGACAAGATAGTAGCATATAGCTGCAAATTAAACATTCCAGTTTATACTTCAGCCACATATTATGTTTAAATCCAATATTTTGAAGTACTGGACCAAAAAAAAACTGAGTCACTGCCCATATGCAATAAAGACTGAACTGTCTTTCTGGCTGGGTTCTGATTTCTGAAATTATGTCTTTGTAACTCATGTCGTCGCTCCACTAACAGTGTTTTAATGACTCACAGATAAAAGAGAGCTGTGTACTCACAATGTAAATAGGTGTCCTCGAATAACTGCCGGTCAAAAACTTGATGGCCACCTGGAACAGAAATGTAGATCACAGAATTAAAAGATGACTACACTGAAACAGTAAATAAAAAAAAGAAAATATTTTTTACAAAATCATTTTAATTCCTTTATGCATGCGGAAGCAATGCAAAGCAGTTGGAAGCGTATCGGTTTCTCAGGTTTGTTGTTTAAATTTATTGGACGAGCAAGGTTTGATTTACTAAGGCCTTTAGCACAGATAAAAATATTTAGGGGATGAAAAAGTAATAAGATAACCAGTGATTGGTGTAAACATATATCATGAGCAACCACAGGCCATGTTATTGGTTGGAAATGTGCTACAAGGATTCAGCAAATGCGAAAATCTAAGCCCATCCTAAGATGGAGGAGCAACAGAACCCAGCGAACTGGTTTGGCACACAGAAAGTAAAAGATGCGGACAGTGGGATGGCACGATTTTCAACCAGAGAGTATGAAGCACAATTGAACAAGTTTTTAGTTAGCACTACGCCTACAGTGCAGGCTCGAAGTCAGCTCACTGACGTAAACCAACGTCCTGAGAAGCGGTAACTCATCTAGTAGATGTATCTTACAAGTAATTCCCAGCGAGCAAGCGATTGCGTCTGTCAGTATAGTCTGATTCCGTTCGATGTTATGACGTTTTGCCAATTATTACTTCATAGGTACTTCACTTTGTTAGCAATGTGGCTCAATCATCTTCTGTTTATGATTCGTTATGGGCTTCTGGTCTAAGCAGTACGGTTATTTATGTCTTGTGCGACAGAAAGTCGCCAGCATTTCACGTCACTTTTAGCCTAGCCTGGTGCCATCGGCTGAAAATGCGTACTATTAGACCATAATGTTACATATGAAGTAAAGCCGTCTGCGACAAAATGTAGTTTCTCTGCAGAAAATATTATTGCTGACATAAAGGCTCATAATGTTTTTAGTGTAAAGTTATATGATGTGAAAAGTCAGGCAAAATGAAAGGGGATGAATGGAGAAACTACCGCGAGTTGATCATCTGCTATCTACATTGAGCGTTCAATTGAGCTTCAAATTCAGGGTGTATTCCTACCCCCCTGGTTTTGCAGGAACAAGGTGGGGCATGAGAAGAGTGGTAAGTGTGGACAGCGCAGTAAGGCAGAAACTCACCGGCAGCCCATCTGCTCGTCGGGTTCCACCATACACGGAACCGCATCCTCCTTGTCCCAGCATAGATCCCAAGGTGTACAGCGATTTAAAAGAGCCTGTCGCACACAATATAGAGTTAATTAGCATTCTCCTTAGGACGTGCTATCAAACAGGGTCTATCACAGGGTCTATGGCCAGCAATGCCCCAATTAAGAGTCTCCTCCTTTACCAATTCCAAGCTTCTAGTTTTTGTTAGTTGGAGACATAGACTGTTCTACTGAGTAATGAAAATGATTGGAAAAGGAAAGCACTGAAGCTGAATGCCTTATTACCTCCTGCATTTTGCAGGATGTTTAAGAACCACAGGAGGAACAAGCGATTGAATTTTGGCATATCTAGGCCAAAGTACAGCTGAGATATAGGCCAAAGTTTAAATACAGCTATGCTGGTGGAGGTGTGGGCTCTCGTGAGTCCAGCTCTACTTTACTGATATTACTTAAAGCATGTTAACATTGAGGCTATAACCAAAAGCTGCATATAACTTGTATACTCAATAGTAGGCAGTGTGCTGCTCCAGAGAACTTGAATCTAACAAAACTGATGACAGTATCTCTGTGTGATGTCTTTTTGACCCCTGGGTAATGGCCTACCTGAGCTTTGGGACTTGGTCCTGTTGACAGTAGAGGGAGTGGAGCTCGAGATGTCACTGGGTAGCCTGTTCTCCTCTTCCGCAATCGTCCTACGCCTCTTTCTGGACCTATCGCTGCTGCAAGTGGCTACCTCACTATCCTTGGGTCCTGACCTTTCCTGCCCCCTCTCTGATCTTTCTCTCTCAAAGGAGATCTTTCCTCGATCCCCTACGATTGTAAGAAATGTCACATTTATGGCCTTTTTTTCTGCCCATGTCTTAAACCTGTTATTGCATTATTTGCTAACTTCAAAGAGAAATTTGAGGACTCAATCACCTGATGCCAAGGCTATATTGCCAATATTGCGGTGACCAACATTGCATCTGCAGATGTACTAAAGAGCAGCTCTTTACTCGAATCTTATCAAAGCACATCTCATACAGCAACAGATGTCACCGAGCTGCCATTTCGTTGAATCCGAAGTGAAAAATTATGGTTTAAACAAAAACTGCAGGGATCATGCATCTGTAGGAATAGGGTTGATTAACACTGCTATATGGTAACGGACAAAAAGTAAAAAATAATATTTGATTTATTTAGCATGTTTCAGGCTCTTTAAATACGAGGCCTTGCTCATCACAAGGCAGATCAGGCTCTTCACCAAGGGCTCCACCTTTATACACTGCCTGGGCCTGTCAATCATCTAATGAAGTGATTTTCTTCTGAGGGTGCTACTTTGAAGGACACCCCAAAGCCTATTTTGCAGAGGGACACCAGAATTCTAGGTACAGGCCCTGTCTAAATGCGATATCTGACCTTGTCCCGGAGTCCTGTCGCCACAAGCAGGGGACGGGAAGGATCCAGGAGCAGAGTCCAACCTCTCACCATCTACAGAGTCCTCACAAGTCCTCCCACGCTTCAAATTAAGCTTTTGCCTCCCTTCCTTCATGTCCTTCTCTCTCTCTGCCCTAATCTCCCTGACTCTCCCATCTAGTCCAACATTTGGCGATTGTCCTTGGCTTTCCTCCTCAGCTCTGCTCAGCCTCCCAGCAGCTCCCCGTCGCCAGGTTAGTCTGCCTCCCCCTCGTGGTCTGTCTCTCCGTCGTGAAGTCTCCATACTTTTTTCTCTGGAGATATTTGAAATTTGTCAGTTACAAATCATGATCATGAGAATGCAGCCCAGATTAACCTCTATGGTTTTGAACCCGTCCATAACAGTTATAAATCTGAAGGGGATTCAAACAGACAAGTTTCTGGTCAACGAACCTGAACAGTACATATGAAGATATATCATATCAGACTAAGGTTTATGCCTGTAGAATTGAAGCACTGATTACTAAAACCCCACAAGTCAAGTCAAGTCAAGTCACGTGTGACTTATGGGGTTTTAGTAATAGGTGCTTCAATTATAGTACACCATATCAACCCTTGATGCATATAGCAAGTGGTAGCTTTCCTGAACAACATAGCTAACGGCTGAAAAATTAAAGCTTGAATCACATCATATATCAAAGTTAACCAACAGGCTGATGTACCGAGCATATTTTTTGCGTCTTTTCCTACTGTAGGTCATTTTACACACTGTTTCAGTAATTTCAATCGTGTGAATAAGGTAAGGACGACAAAGGTCGGATAGATAACCCATAGGCCTATTACCTCCTTGCTGTAATACAGTACAGGACAATTATGCAGGCCAATAAAAACTGATGTTAGCCTCCAAGTAGTCCAGAGAACACATGTGCTGGCAACAAGTAAATTAATTTCAAATAAAATTTCTTTCTGAGATTACCGCCAGTAATCTTTCAAGAACAGAAAATTGGAAAGATATATAATGTTATTTGCTGGCTATCTTTAGCTGAGAATAGCTTTATATTTCACAAATGAAATGCGCTGGAACAGTGCTGACATAATTTGGCAACTGGCTCAGGCCGAACAAACCAAACCATTAGCAAAGAACTAGAATAGTGTTTATCGCCATGATCCTTGTGTCTATGTGTGGAATTAAGATTTCTTTTCAGCAATCTTAAACCCAAAATATGCTCATTATAAAAGAACAGGAAGCATTTCACACTATACTTTTGATCATCAAATATTTAGGTATTTCATTTGGTGTGTTCACTGTATGAGTGAATATTTTGCCAGGCTGTGAGCGTGAGCCACTGTCAAGAAAGTGAGTATTGACCCTAGCGAAAGTGACGTCACACTTTTCCAGCGCATTTCTTTTGTTCGCGTTTTCGATTACGTTCGTCACAAAAGTTTGCTCGTTTCGGTTGCTGCTTGCAACGACAATCACATTCTATATATTATTCAAGATAAATAAAACTTGTCTGCTCCGAGTGAGTGCGGAGGCGAGGGGAGGGGATAGGGGTGGTGGTGGTATGGTAGATGCGGGCACAGATATCTCCATGGTACACAGCTGGACCTGTCATAACCACACTGTCTGCTATCATAAGTGTTTCCTCATTGGCTGTGTTGCAGGCCATTGTTTTTCTGAATTGTTTACTGAGTTATTTGTCAAGCCAGTTACACCCTCAAGCAAATATTATGATATTAATGACAATGATCCCCATGAGTATCATTTCTATAATGTCAATTAATTGCAATAAAGCATGATTTTCGCTCACCACGTCAACATCATTCTGCATACCTGACCACACGAACACCTGCTAACGCTGAATAGGCCTATGAAACCTACGATAACATTTGATCGTACGGTGACACGAGACAATGAAAAATGCTCTCACTTAGGCTAGTAAACTTATCTGCTCAGTATCTGTCCAAAGCTGCTAGCTAGCCACATCTAACCACTGAGCGAGTTTACATCTATTCAGTAATGACCTCTCTTTTTATCAGACTACTTACTGCAAGATTGCGAAAGGCTCAAGTCAGCCATTATTGCTAAATTGCAACTTCCATATTCATTCGGCCGAGTCGCTTCTGTCCTAAAGCCATCAACTCAAAGCCGAAAAATTAGTTTAATTCCTTCAACAAAGAACTGAAATGATTTATTATTTGTACTTTACCAAGTTTGCCGTCAGAAGAGACGAAGATTTTCAGAACGATATGAAATCGGTTGTGAAGAAAAATTTGAAGATGTGCACTCTGTCGTTTGTTTTCTCAGTATGAATACATTTGGAAACAAGGCAAACAGAGATAGCAGACTTGGCCCCAGCCACGGGCAGACAGACAGACTGACAGAAACACACACACACACACAGACATGACCATTGATTCCCATCAGGATCATTTATAAAATGCTGATTAATTGTAAAAAAGCATTAATTCGCTCCCCTCGTCAACATAATTTTGCATACATGACCACCTCCTAACGAACAGGCCTATGACGACGAAAAATGCCCTCACACAGGCCAGTAAACTTACCTGCTCAGTATCTATCCAAAGCTGCTTGCTAGCTACATAAGATATACTTTATTGAATCCCGTGGGATAATTTGTCCTCTGCATTTGACCCATCCTATATCTAGGAGCAGTGGGCAGCCACAGAGCAGCGCCGGGGACCAGGCCGGATTCGGAACCACGACCTTCTTGCTGTGAGGCAGCAGTGCTAACCACCTTGCCGCCTACATCTCACCACTGTGCTAGTTAACATCGATTCAGAAACGACCTCTCTTTTTACTAGACTACAAAAGACAGCAGAAAGCTCAAGTCAGCTATTATTGCCAAACTACAACTTCCATATTCAGTCGGCCGAGTCTCTTGTTTACTAAAACCATTATCTCAATTCCGAAAAATTAGTATAATTCCTACAGCAAATACCTGAAATTATTAAATAGCCAATGTATACTTTACCAAGTATGCCGTTTGATCCGATGATGATTTTCAGACCGACGATATGAAATTGGTTGTGAAGAAAAATTTGAAGATTGCTGCAAAGACGTGCACTGCGTCGTTTGTCTTCTCAGTACGAATGACCTTAATTTGGAAGTAACCAGAAAAATATGGAATACTGACATATGCGTCATAACAGGAACTTGGAACGTCACAGTTCCTGGGGCAACTCGTCCGCAGTTGAGATACGTCGCCACATTGCCTTACGGAAACTTGTTCTGTCATGAGGGCCGGAATGCATCATTTACGTGATCTAAAATGCGTTGCTACTGTATCGCCAGCCCAGCTGCATAGATATTATTCTTATTATTTTTATTATTATTATTATTATTCAAAAGGAACATAATTTCACACATAGTAGGATATGGTAGCAGTAGAGCCCAGTCTCATCCCTACGCGACCTGACCAAGCGTCGGTATACGACGCAAGAGGAGGCTTTTGGCGTCCTCTTTTGACCATTGTTTAAAATGAACGCTATTCCCTAACCAAAGACTGTGTAAAAAGATGGACGCAGCACCCTGGTCTGAAAAATGAAGCCCATGCGGAAGTACCTAAAATGGCATTCTATTTAATGGCCAGCAGATGGCGACGTCGGTGGTTGCAGAAAGAAGTTCAATGCAATAGAAGTCTATGAGAAAATGACCTTACTTTCCCACCTGATTTTTCATTTAAATAATGTTTTTTTAACATTATTTTATGGTTGCTATAGCAGGTTTTAAGTATCCTTTGATAAATCACGATGTTGATTTTTGTAAATTATGGTCCCATATAGACTAGAATAAAGGATAAAGCCAGAATATGCTTTAGGAGCGTGGCTATCCTCTGGTCCTTGTCCGATACGGTCAGATCCTGAGCCACCGTCCTCCCCGGATCTTCAATACATGCTCTCGACCAATAGAAATCACATCCGGTTTCAAAATGACAACATGGCGCAATTCAAATTGCCAAAATCGAGGCTTCCTTTATAAACCCATTAACTGTTTGCAAACAAAACAGGCTGCGCGCACAGCTTGGCAACAGAAGTATGGTGGACCATAATAGCTTGTCACGCAATGCGAGGGCATTCGCCATCAAAGAACGCGAATTCTACCAATACAAATTTACTTTGACAAATGGCAACCCATTTCCAGATCTGCATGGTATCAGTGTGTGGGAAGATGACGTTAGTTAGTGGCCCAGTATTCCGTGGCCTGAAATATATACCCATTTGATCGAGAAACCTACTGTGTACACTAGGGAGGAACTACAAGCATACAAGTCCTGGATGCTTATGACTATGTTATCTTCGGAAATAAGCAGAATGTTAAATACCGCGACAGACTTGGAGTTTTGTGCCTCGAAATCAGAGGTCCTTCCTAATCAAACACAAGAGCATAAAACTGCCGTGTATGACGCGCAGGTTATTAAAAAAAACAAAAAACAAACTACGTCCTGACAGCTAATTGTACCTCTATGGCAGGGTAAGTATTATTTTGTATTGCTGGCTTGCTAGCTAGCGAGTTTGACTGCGTAGTTGTCATGCGATTATGAAATCTGCCTCAGTTTACCATTATGCTCACATATTTCATTTGATGTCTGTAACAGTGAGAGACGCGTCAAAAAATTGGTTACATTAATTTCAATGGAGCAAAGCCCACTGGCAGCGTGTGACATGCATCAGATTTTAGCTTTTCGCCACTGCTCAATTGAGTGTCAACTCAAAAGAATCGCATTTGTCTTTTTGATTATTTAACTATTTTATTTTGTCATGGTTGCTGGCACACACGGAAACCTCACATGCAGTTGTCGAAACCGATATACCTGCTTTTTCACCAAGTCGCCGTTTAAAGAGGAAATCTGTTATTTTGTGTGTATTTAAGTTTTTAAGCAATCTACAGTAGCTAATTTGCTGCTGAGTGAAGTAAAGTGAATCGTAATCTTAATTTACTAGACAGCTAAATTTAAGAGGAAAATTATGCCTTTATATGACATATAGTGCGCAGTTACCTAAATTTCGCACTTTTTCCATCACTTAAAATAAGGTTTATCGGTCGGTGTTTTCAAAGTTGTTGTCTTGTTGAATATTTTGACAGTGACACCCACGGCTTCATGGTCGTGTTAACAGCTGTTAAAGTTGATGCGGCTGACGCTTTCAGTGGACGTAAAAGCATCAAGGCAACGTTCGGAGTTTGACTTGACGCTTCGCTTGCGGCCAGTGGGCCTTATTCGGATGTGATCCTCTCGGAATCCTGTAAAACTTGAGTCCACTGATGGAATATCAATTCTGACAGCCATACACGCAACAACCAAACATTTCGGTGCTGGTAAAATATCTAATTCAATGTTTGCAGATTCATAACTCGTCAGACTGAATTGGAGAGACCACTACTTCCAATGCCATGATGCGCACGCATCTTTTTGATGACGTCGGCTGTAAATGGGTCTATAGTATGCTGAAACCAATGGGTGACATCACGGTAGCTTTGTCCATCTTTTTATACAGTCTATGTCCCTAACCCTCAGCCCAAACACTAACCATAAGCATCAAATATAGATGATAATGGCCTTCTTTTGCGTTTTACATCGACGCTTGGTCATGCAGCGTCACTGTATGGCGAGTCGGAATGAGAATTTGTTGAGCCCACTGAGGTTTTTTTTTTTTTTGAGTCAAAAAACTTTATTTAACAACTATAATTCTTACACAGAGCAAAATGGTGTCCAAATACAAATACAACACATCAACACATTAACATCTATCACACTTCATGCCAGGAGGGATAAAAGTTCACAAAAAAATCTTAACCCTATAATGCCCCCTGTATCATACACCAAATTTAACATCTATCACACTTCATGCCAGGAGGGATAAAAGTTCACAAAAAAATCTTAACCCTATAATGCCCCCTGTATCATACACCAAATTTGAAGGACCATGCCCACCTGGTACGATGCAACACAACCACGACTGCTCACTGTATCATATTTGATACACAGTGCTGCCACCTGGAAGTGATTTTACAGGAGTAGTCTCTCCCCTAGTCACTCACTTCAAGGTCGTTGCTCCCATGAGAATGCGAATTCATGAATTTCCTTGGACTTTGGCAGTGAAGTTCAGCATTCCAAGGTAAAAATGATTATGCATGTTAAGGGATAGCTAGAGATCGTAGAGAGCATATAAATAATTTGAAATTTCGAGTGTTGAGTTGTGGAGGGGTCCTGATTTTTGGCTGTATCAGATATGATACTCCTGGAATTAGAAGAAACTCTGTTCAGCCATGTATATTTTGCTGTCACAAAACCTAATGATGAACAGTGGATCTGAAAACTACCCTTCAATACTTCAAAAATATTACTGAGTCATATGTTTCATATAATGATGTCTGTGTCTGGGCATTATAGGGTTAAAAGGATTAGAAATATTTAAAGTTTTGATTGCCTTTTGATTAAGGGAAAGCTTAATGTAGTCAATGTATGCCAGTATTGAGTCAAGTTTATTTCAGATTTTTATGAATGATTTCGGTCATGGAATAAATCCTGCTAAGTTACACTTGTATGCTGATGACACAATTGTTTACATGGTAGCGCTTTCTCTAAATCAAGCCATAGAGCACTTGCAGGATGCTTTTCGATCCCTGCAGCATTCATTGTTTAAATTGAAGTTGGTCCTCAATCCAAAAAAGACCAAATACATGACCTTCACTCGTTCTCGCTCTCTGAGTATTGATTCTACATTATCAAAATTGGAGGTTCCATGTATAGAAAGAGTAACTTCTTATAAATATTCAGGCGTATAGCTTGATAATGACATTTAATATGCACATTAGCAATTTAATGAAAAACCTTTGGCCCAAACTAGGATTTCTTTTCTGCCTTAAAAAATGCTTCTCATTTGAGGCCAGAAAGAAAACTGTGCAAAGCTCATTTTCATCGACATTAGACTATGGTAACCTGATTTATATGCATGCTGCTTCATCTCTTTTGAAAAATATCATGCTCCTTTACGCTTTATTGCAAAGGTTCTCGCACTCACCATTATATGAATCGCTTGCTTAGTCCTCTCAAAACCATTGGAGAAAAACACACATAGTGCCATTTATTGTAAAAACATTGCTAGATAAAGTGTCAACTTATATCTCCAGCCTTTTATCCTACCATACTGGCAACTATTCTACTAGATCAACTAATCAGATCCTTTTAAATGTCCCCCCAGTGCACTCAGAGCTGGGTAAAATTGCTTTCGCCTTTTATGCACCCTGGGCGTGGAATGAGTTGCAAAAAACTATTACCTTGGGAACACTCCCCTCTTTAAATTCTTTTAAAAGACTTTTACAAACTGCCCTGAAGGAAACATGTTGCCGTTTTTCATAAACTGTGATATTGAGATGGAATATGTTAGATATCTTGATTATGGCCTGTGTGTTTCTCCTTAAATTATTACCTATTTGCTGCTTTTACGCATTGTATACTGCTCAAGAAAATAAAGGGAACACTTTAACAACACAATGTAACTCCAAGTCAATCACACTTCTGTGAAATCAAACTGTCCACCTCAGAAGCAACACTGATTGACAATCAATTTCACATGCTGTTGTGCAAATGGAATAGACAACAGGTGGAAATTATAGGCAATTAGCAAGACACCCCAATAAAGGAGTGATTCTGCAGGTGGTGACCACAGACCACTTCTCAGTTCCTTTGCTTTCTGGCTGATGTTTTGGTCACTTTTGAATACTGGCCGTGCGTTCACTCTCGTGGTAGCATGAGACGGACTCTGTTACGGACCCACACAAGTGGTTCAGGTAGTGCAGCTCATCCAGGATGGCATATCAATACAAGCTGTGGCAAGAAGGTTTGCTGCGTCTGTTAGCGTTGTGCCCAGAGCATGGAGGCGCTACCAGGAGACAGGCCAGTACATCAGGAGACGTGGAGGAGGCCGTAGGCGAGCAACAACCCAGCAGCAGGACCACTACCTCCACCTTTGTGCAGGGAGGAACAGGAGGAGCACTGCCAGAGCCCTGCAAAATGACCTCCAGCAGGCCACAAATGTGCATGTGTCTGCTCAAACGGTCAGAAACCGACTCCATGAGGATGGTATGAGGGCCTGAAGTCCACAGGTGGGGGTTGTGCTTACAGCTCAACTCCGTGCGGGACGTTTGGCATTTGCCAGCGAACACCAAGATTGGCAAATTTGCCACTGGTGCCCTGTGCTCTTCACAGATGAAAGCAGGTTCACACTGAGCACGTGACTGCCTGAAGACGCCGTGGAGAACGTTCTGCTGCCTGCAACATCCTCCAGCGTGACCAATTTGGCAGTGGGTCAGTAATGGGGTGGGGTGGCATTTCTTTGGGGGGCCGCACAGCCTTCCATGTGCTCGCTAGAGGTGGCCTGACTGCCATTAGGAACCGAGATGAGATCCTCAGACCCCATGTGAGACCATATGCTGGTGCGGTTGGCCCTGGGTTCTTCCTACTGCAAGACATTACTTGACCTCATGTGGCTCGTGTGTCAGCAGTTCCTGCAAGATGAAAGCATTGATGCTATGGACTGGCCCATCCATTCCCCAGACCTGAATCCAATTGAGCACATCTGGGACATTTCTCGCTCCATCCACCAACGCCACGTTGCACCACAGGCTGTCCAGGAGTTGGCGGATGCTTTAGTCCAGGTCTGGGAGGAGATCCCTCAGGAGACCATCCGCCACCTCATCAGGAGCATGCCCAGGCGTTGTAGGGAGGTCATACAAGCACGTGGAGGCCACACACACTACTGAGCATCATTTTGACTTGTTTTAAGGATATTACATCGAAGTTGGATCAGCCTGTAGTGTGTTTTTCCACTTTAATTTTGAGTGACTCCAAATCCAGACCTCCATGGGTTAATTTGATTTCCATTGATTTTTGTTGCCAGCACATTCAGGATGTGTTATTGTCAGTGTTACCTTTTTTTTTTTTTTTGAATCTTTTGTCTAGATGGTCATTCGATGGATAAAATCTACATAATATCTTAATTTCTTTAGCTTTGTTGGCCAACAGGTATCAGTTCGGTAAGAGCCAGACCTTTTGCCAGTCAATAAATTCCATGTATTTATTCCAGTGTAAGACCACACAGGGAACTGAAATTACATCTCTTTTAAGCAAGGATCTAATCAATTTATTGTTTTTAACATGGTTACAGGACAAAAAGATTTTACCAGCTGGAGTGTCAGTCACAGCCAGCAAGGATAATTGATGGGTTTCCACTCTTGGTTAAGATCTTAACAACATGCAAATCCCAGATGTCATGGTTTGTGAGCTTTGAGAGCTCTGTTTGTTACTCTAGTCCGGGACGATATCGTTTTGCTCCCTATTGGATTCCTGGGCCAGCAGGCAGTAATTTGGGGCGTTGCCCGGACTCTATTTAAGCACCAGTTTCGCCTGGCGTTCCTTGTAGGCCATTGCCAGTGGCCAGAAAAACGTCTCTGAAAAAGTTTCGTTCCAGCGATCGCGGGACTAAAATCAAACGATATTGTCTTGGAATATGGTTGTTTACCAACCCAAAGCAAAAAGTTCTCCATGTAAAATCCTGCAGTTAATTTTTAAAGGCGTTGAACATTTTGCACTATATTCCGGCTGGCGCGGACGAACCGAATCACATCCACGACGTGCCGTCCATCGGTTAATTTCGCGATAAAACCACGTAAATCCACCATTTACCTACCTACAAATGATATTACTTCACACGAAACTGAAAGTCACGTGATGCTCGCTGCTGGAGGTATTGCGTTCCTCGTTCTAGGATCTAATTTGCATACGTAAACACAGACACATGCTCCGTTGCGTTCTGGCGTTTCTGCCATGAAACCTACGTTTAGCGGGCTTCAAAACGAGACCGTTGTCTCTGGGTGAATGGCAACCATCGGGGAAAGGCATCATCCATGTATATTGGATGAGTTGTACCCCTAAGCTCTCTTATTTCCAACATTATTGTGATTGGACAGACGCGTTCACTCTGGGAAGTGGGTAATTCAAATTCTGCCCAAGACTTCTCTCCCTTCACAAAGAACAATGCTAAAAACACTTTGTACCCAAACCCACCCATCAATATCATCCATTGACAGTGAACTCTCACAAAAGACTCTTAGAGGAAGTATATTCTAGAGAGTCTGCTGATTAACAAGTTGACAGGTCTGTCTATATCAGACTTGGAGATGGGGGGATGACTGCCAGATGGCCAAATAATGGCAGCTTGCAGGGGAGCACACCACCGGTTGCATGATCGTGTAAAGGCAGATAGACAGTTGTGGTTACCCTTCAGCATGATGGCCACACAGAATCACTTGTCTGTAAAACTGCTGGTGTCCCTGGTGCATGCCAAGTGAAGTGTGTTCTCATGATGTTATAATGTGCACTTTAGATTTTATCACCGAAAGTGAAGCCTTTTTTTGCATACTACTTCTTCTTGTCTAGAATTTGCAGCAAGAGTTGGAGATAATGAGGAAAGTTTTGATTCATGCAATATAATGATTTTATTAAAATTAAAAATGAACAAGTGTATAGACATATCATGAAAATATCTGAAATACACATTTTGAGGAGGTACAGTAAATTACTAATTAAGTGGTCCACAGTTGGTTCAT
Source organism: Gymnothorax reevesii (assembly GCA_029721435.1). NCBI lineage: Eukaryota > Metazoa > Chordata > Actinopteri > Anguilliformes > Muraenidae > Gymnothorax > Gymnothorax reevesii. The sequence continues at coordinate 23,744,275 of CM056591.1, read as the reverse complement.
CAGATATACCAGTGCACCATGCGAGAAAATTGTACAGTTCAACTGGAACAGAGCGGGCTGCAGAAACAGTGAGATCTGCGGCAGTTGGAGGCCATTGGGCCTGAAAATGAGGAGTGTCCTTGATCACATTTTTCATAATGACACCCGCACCAAAAATAGTTCTCGTAGCCTCCATGTCCATGCCAACTGCAGCTGCAGGAGGTACCTGAGCCTCAATGGTCCCGTCTCTGGTTTCATCTGCACTTGTAGACTGTACACTGTCCTCCTTGTTTGATGCACTTTCACCAGTCTCTGAAGAAGATCTGTCAAAAAATGCTGTTGGCTCCGTAAAAACAAACTCACTCAGGTTCTTTCGACTGGGCTTCTGGAAGTTCAGCTGTGGGAAGTCATTCTGTAATCGCTGCTTCAGTTGGTCCGTCCTGAAATGTGAAGAAAATGTTCAATGCCAGCATGTACCGAATCCAACTATTTGCATGGGGTGACCCACTGCAACAGATTTTTAAAAAGCCTCTGAAGATGGTAAAGTAATTGTTTTGAATTAATGTAAGACATTCAGTAATGAGACTGTTAGTGCATTTGGGTACATGTTGGTGTTGATGGACTCATGGAGGTCACCCCGAATAACAATTTTCTGACGGTCCCATGGATTTTCAGTGAAGGAGCATGGGTAGAGTCAGACGTCAAAACCACTTTCCATTTAAATTGCTGATTCAACATAGGTGGCTCACAGAACACACAACTTGAGCAGAAATGCCCTCATGCATGTCATGTTCTGGCTGAAATTCTGTATAAGTTGTATACGTCCAAACTCTTTGTTTAACCTCCTGAAATTCTGAAGATACTTCACATGCATTTACTGACCTGTATGAAGACAGATGTATCTCCACATTTTCACACCTTCTATCTAATTTATCACTATAAGCTTTAGCATATGGTAGATTCGCTAGGTCACCTGGCCTGAAAAATGTGAAAATCAAACTGAAATGCTTGGCTCGAGCAATCCGAGTGGGGCCTTTGCGGTGCAAATCTTATTTTAGCCATGCTGGAGTAGCAGGATTCATTCTGTATTATAAAAATGTTGCATGTTGACTAACCTGAGCTGTGCATCATCTTTCGGACGCGTTAAAAATCTTGTGTATTCCTTGTAGCAAGTTTGATGGTAACAGACTTCAATCGCCTCACAATCCCTGTCCCGCACTTGCATAAAGATGCTTTCATCAGCTTTTCGCTGAGCGGCTTCACACAAGCGACCTGAAAAAAAGAATAAATAAGGTGAGATGACAAACAGAATGACAGGACTGAATGTGTGCAATCTGCATGATGTAAAATTAGCTACTAGGTCATTCATTCATTCCCAGGAGGCCAAGACCAAGAACTTCATTTATTATGCAAATTGCATACACACCCCTACACAAGTTAGGAGTAAATTATTCAAATTAAATTGACCACAAAGTGTCCTGTCGAAGAATCTTCTTACCTGCAGACTCAGTTTCTGCCAGCACCAATTTATCCTTCTGTCGTTTGTGGGATTTCGTGAAAAACTTGTCGACCTTCTTGCATATGATGCATGCTACTGGAAGTAACACTGCAGTCGTTCTACGTGGTGCAACAGATTTTCTTGGCCCGCTTGCCTTTTTTTGCCACTGGCATGACTGGAGGTGCCACCGCCGCTGCCGTGGTCTGAACATCACTGTCATCATCCTGTTTTCCTTTTATCGGAGGCCTGCCTACTGGCTTTACTGCTTTTTGCTGCTGCTGAATAACACTGGAAGCAGCAGCAGGCCTGGCTATGGCACTACTAGTACTAGGCCTAGGCCCAGCTGATGCAGTTTCTATCGTACTCATCAGGCCAGGAGTAGACCACAGTTTCTTTGGGGAAAATACAGTTTTAGGCACATTTTTCACTTCACACCGCCTTGTTGCACTATTTATCCGCTTCAAGTCTGTAAAACGGCGGTAACATGCGTCGTGAAACCCATATTTCAAATCCCGTTTAGCGAATTCGGCTTCAAGAATCGGCGCAGCCTTTTCAGAAATTGTCCAGTCATTTCCATCTAAAGTGGCCCAAATCGAATCACAATGGAGCGCCTTTGCCCACCGAGTAGGTGTAAACGTTTCTACACTTGTTACAGAAACAGAGTCTGTATGCAAGAGACATTCAATTTGAAAATTTTCCATCTTTTTTCCTGCTTTTTTGACGAAAATTTGGAAAACAGGAAGGATTTGGTCATCCGCCATCTTGATCTTGCTTTTGCGAAAGCGCGATGCTGATTGGTCAATTCGGGTACTATTTTATTGCGCAGTGTTTAGTCACCATGTAACACCCTAAAAAAACGGTATCATTCCGCCAAAAATTCAACAATATAGTTCAAAGTTGACATTGAAAAAAAACAAAAAAACTGCAGGATAAAACATGGAGAACTTTTTGTTTTGTGATCAGATGGAACCAATTAACATGCCGATGTGCTCATTTCTTAGACCCACTCTCGCTGGAGCGAACTGGCACGCTACCGTGCACAGGCAATGGCCTATTGCTAGAGTCTCAGTGCATCTTTGGCGCTTTAGCCGGTAAGGTCTCTTGAGAGATTATTGTTAGGGACTTAGCGGCATAACAGGATCAGTGTCAATGAGTAAGGGAATCTTTGATTTATTTCCCTTTTCTTTTGTTTGCCTCGAGCTCGCTAGTTTTCTACCACGGGCGGCGTCTGGTCTGTTGGTAGCGCGAGCCTCGTTATTTCGATCTGCTCTTAGTCTCTCTACACGCTGTGAAATTTGCCTTTTTATATTTGGCCGCTGCTCTTGACGTCCACCTCCAGCAGCTATCACACCAGAGGAGATTGCTCCAAAGACTTTTTTGCAAAATCACCAGGTGACACAGGGATATTGTATTCTACTAGAAACTCATTATAGGAGTAGAGGAAACCCTCCCCGTTAAATAACTGAGCAACCAACACAATGTTATCATTGAACCAGTAATCGATAAACAGGGATTTGTGCTTAAACAGTATATCCTTGTTGTTTCATCTACAAAACCCAAAACCAGTGTAGTTGGCACGTTATGTAAATCGTAGATAAAAACAGAATACAATGATTTGCAAATCCTTTTCAACTTATATTCAATTGAATACACTGCAAAGACAAGATGTTTATTGTTCAAACTGAGAAACCTTATTTATTATTATTTATTTATTATAAACCTTATTTTACTAACAATAAAATGTTAGCACTGTTAGTAGATAGCAAAAGGAGAGAGGAAGGAAGAACACGAGATATGAAGGAAGATTGAAATCCCAGAAACCAGTAAATCACCCGAATGTGTGGCACGTAAGACTAAACCGTGAGCAAAGACCTGCAAAAGACAAGACGGGGTAGACGTAGTGCAAAGCATGGCATGGCAGAAAAATAAACAAGACAAGAGCAATGAAAAACATGACATGATAACTATGGCCAGAAAAATAATAAAAACATGAAATCCAATAACCAAAACACAATACGCAATCAAAGAATAGTCATAATAACAAGCAGAGGTCACTTAAACACAAAAATCAATAAACATGGCATGGCCAGGCACAAAACATAAACATGGCATGAACAGGATCCTAACATTTTTAGCCTTCCCTCAACAAGTCATCAAAGTTAAGAGCCGTTCCATGAGAAATTGACACTCGGTGCGCAGTTGACCCCGCTGGAATTGAATGAAACTTGGCACAAAGGTAGATATGAGTGTCTCACAGAAAAAGCTGAATTTTTAGGTCCGTATTTCACTTTGCCTGGCAATAGCGCCACCTGGAAGCCACTTAAGCGGCTAAGTTTTGCTGTTGACACCACATTATACATGAACTATAACGACTTAAGGGTACACAGTACAAAATATGTTATACTTTTATCATGACCTGTGACATTTCAAGTCCCGTTAGACTTAGGCACCACCTCAGCGCCAAGCTGGGTAACTATGTTATTGAGCCAGAATTATTTGAGAAATTACAATAAAAATTGAAAATGGGAATAAAATAATATCACAGAAATATAGCAAAATGGAATGCTTTATTATGTGTTTACTCACAACAAGACTATCATGTTCAGCGAAAAGCACCTTGGTATCTTGCTGTGTTTGTGCAAAGGACAGCCAGAAAGATGTTCATTGTTGGTGCATGTTTGCGATATATTTTCTCTGTAACCCAGATTTGTACTGTGGGGGTAAATTCTGTTTGTTGTGCATTTGGAGCTCTAGAGCCAGAAATACCAAGCATTTCTTTGGTAGTATCAGCACCTGAAAACACCATAAAACAAGGCTCTTCAAGGCCCTTTCAAAGATGGAAAAATGATAAGCAAGATTTTTCCATTTCTAATGAGGTGTCTTGTCAAACATAAAAAATAAAGGATTCAATAAGACCAAGTGATTTGCTCCTGTTGTCTTTAATGTCAAAAAATAAAAAATGAAATAATATGAATATAACTGAATGAAAACCCCCAAAATTGCATAATTAATTGTTATGTATGATAATTTTTTGTACAGCTTTATATTCCATTTGTAAATGAAGATTTGTTACATGCTGTTTTGCTGCCCTGCTGGTCAGCTATATTTATTTTGTTCATTGGCACCATCTGGTGGCGTACTTGTAAAATCATTAAGAAAAGTCTAGTAATTTCTCGAAGCTTCTGGCACTTTCCTGCTTGGAGGGGGCGGGATTTCCCTAGAGTCCTGTGGATCTTTCTGGAAGGTTGCTAGACTATAAAAAGGCTGTGATTTTAAGCACAGCAGAGACAGACAACAAAGAGAGCAGACAGCAGAAGAGAGCAGACCAGAGTTTTGTTTTGGCAACAGTTAAATAGTGGCAGTGTTATTAGAGAATTTAAATAGTGGATAATTTTTGTACAATTTTTTTTGTAAAGAATAAATTTGTTTTAGTTGTACTGGCCAGTTTTCTTTGTTGTGATTTTTCCAAGTCATAACAAATTGGAGGTTCCACCGAGATTGGATTCACCGAAGATTATTATTTTAAATCTTTTGACTAGTTTAAAAACCAGCAATCATGACTTTTGATGTGGAAAGTTTTTTGAAAACTCCAACCCAGGAATTAATTTTGTTGGCAAAGAAGAAGGACTTGCTACAAATAGCCTCAACCCTTGGATTTTTGATGTGAAGTCATCAATGAAGAAACAAGAAATATTTAACATTTTGGTGCAACATTTCATCGATGAAGATATCTTTGGGGAAGAAGCAGCAGAATTAATTAAAGCTGTGGAAGTGCCTGCAACGGAGCTGCAAAGAATTGAATTTCAGCTACGCCTGAAAGAGCTGGAAGAGAGAAGGTTGGAGAAGGAAAGAGAACTGGAGGAGAGAAGGCTGGAGAGGGAGAAGGAAAGAGAACTGGAGGAAAGAAGGTTGGAGAAAGAAATGGAAGAAAGAAGATTGGAGAAAGAACTAGAAGAAAAAAGAATGCAGTACGAATTGGAAATGAAGAGAATAGAAGCAGGTACTGTTCCAAAATCATTTGGACTTTCTGATCATTTTGATGTGGTTAAGCATATCAGACTTGTTCCTCCTTTCTTAGAAAATGATGTTGACCAATACTTTACCCATTTTGAAAAAATTGCTGAAAATTTGAAATGGCCAAAAGAGCATTGGACAATGATGTTACAAAGTGTTCTTACTGGTAAAGCTAGAAAAATCTATAACCAGTTATCTGTCCAACAGTGTGCTGATTATGATTTTGTCAAATCTGCCATTCTGAAGGGTTATGAATTAGTCCCTGAGGCTTACAGGCAAAAATTTAGGAATTCTCGCAAGGAAGCCAGTCAAACTCATGTTGAATTTGGCAGGTTAAAGGAACAGTTGTTTGATCAGTGGTGTAATTCCATGAATGTTGAAAAAGATTTTGATAGAATGAGGCAACTTATTCTAGTTGAGGAATTCAAAAGGTGTGTCCAGCCTGATATTAAGATTTTCCTTGAGGAAAAACAAGCCAATACTTTGCAAGATGTTTCTACCCTAGCTGATACTTATGCATTGACTCAAAAGTCTTCTTTTGTCCAAAAATCCACTTTTTCTAAATTTCAAAGCAGGTTTCAGTCCAAGACTACTTCTAATAACACTTCTAATGATTCTAAGGCCACTTCTGAGAGGAAACCTTCCGGTGAGAAGCAATCCTCTGATTCTTGACCCTCTGTGTCTTGCCATTACTGCAAAAAGCAAGGTCACCTTATTTCTGAGTGTTATGCTCTCAAGAAAAAACAACAACGAGAAGAAACCAAGCCAACTGCTTTGACAAAGAGAGAATCTCTTGTATCAATGGTCAGTTCACCTGATCTTCTACCTTCTGTGTCTGATCCGGTTATGGAGGGTTTTGAGCCATTCATCACTGATGGTTCTGTCTCACTTTCACATGATTTTTCCTCATCTGCTCCTGTTCGAATTCTAAGGGATACTGGGTCTTCCCAATCTCTTATTCTTGCAGATATTCTGCCTTTCTCGGACAAATCGTCTACTCAGGCTAATGTCCTTATTCAAGGAGTAGAATGTGGTTTTACAAGTGTACCTCTCCATAATGTTCATCTCAAATCAGACTTGGTCTCTGGACCTGTTACTGTTGGTGTTAGGTCTTCTCTTCCTTTCAAAGGCATTCATTTGCTTCTTGGTAATGATCTTGCTGGAGATAAGGTTGTACCCTACCCTATTGTAACTGACACTCCTTTGATTCATCAAGAATCTGACTCTATAGAGGAGGAAATTCCAGACCTCTATCCTTCATGTGCAGTTACTCGTTCTATGGCCAAAAAGGCTATTCAAGATGATGCTGATCTGGACTTTAACCTGGCTGACACCTTCATTGGGCAGTCTTTTCATCAGGAACCTTCCAGTCCTGAGATGTCTGGGAAATCTTCAGACTTGTCCTTGTCAGGTCATTCTAATGACATTTTGTCTCGTAAACAACTTATTCATGAGCAACAACAAGCTCGTGATCTAGCGCATCTTCTACCACAGGCTGCAAGTGAACAAGAGGCTACTCAAGTTCCTGTCTGTTTTTACTACAAAAATGGTGTGCTTATGAGAAAGTGGCGTCCACCCGATGTTCCTGCTGATGAAGAGTGGATGATCACCCATCAAATTGTTCTTCCAAAGCCGTACCGTCAAGAAACTCTTAGTCTGGCCCATGACAATCCTATGTCAGGTCATTTGGGTATCAAGAAGACCCTTCAACGTGTCAGAAACCACTTCTTCTGGCCTTCCATGAGGTCTGATGTACAGGAGTACTGCAAATCCTGTCATACTTGTCAAATGGTTGGGAAGCCGAAACAGAATATTCCAAAGGCTCGACTTAAGCCCATTCCCGCTTTTGAAGAACCTTTCAGTCGGATCATCATTGACTGTGTTGGACCTCGCTAGTTTTCTACCACGGGCGGCGTCTGGTCTGTTGGTAGCGCGAGCCTCGTTATTTCGATCTGCTCTTAGTCTCTCTACACGCTGTGAAATTTGCCTTTTTATATTTGGCCGCTGCTCTTGACGTCCACCTCCAGCAGCTATCACACCAGAGGAGATTGCTCCAAAGACTTTTTTGCAAAATCACCAGGTGACACAGGGATATTGTATTCTACTAGAAACTCATTATAGGAGTAGAGGAAACCCTCCCCGTTAAATAACTGAGCAACCAACACAATGTTATCATTGAACCAGTAATCGATAAACAGGGATTTGTGCTTAAACAGTATATCCTTGTTGTTTCATCTACGAAACCCAAAACCAGTGTAGTTGGCACGTTATGTAAATCGTAGATAAAAACAGAATACAATGATTTGCAAATCCTTTTCAACTTATATTCAATTGAATACACTGCAAAGACAAGATGTTTATTGTTCAAACTGAGAAACCTTATTTATTATTATTTATTTATTATAAACCTTATTTTACTAACAATAAAATGTTAGCACTGTTAGTAGATAGCAAAAGGAGAGAGGAAGGAAGAACACGAGATATGAAGGAAGATTGAAATCCCAGAAACCAGTAAATCACCCGAATGTGTGGCACGTAAGACTAAACCGTGAGCAAAGACCTGCAAAAGACAAGACGGGGTAGACGTAGTGCAAAGCATGGCATGGCAGAAAAATAAACAAGACAAGAGCAATGAAAAACATGACATGATAACTATGGCCAGAAAAATAATAAAAACATGAAATCCAATAACCAAAACACAATACGCAATCAAAGAATAGTCATAATAACAAGCAGAGGTCACTTAAACACAAAAATCAATAAACATGGCATGGCCAGGCACAAAACATAAACATGGCATGAACAGGATCCTAACATTTTTAGCCTTCCCTCAACAAGTCATCAAAGTTAAGAGCCGTTCCATGAGAAATTGACACTCGGTGCGCAGTTGACCCCGCTGGAATTGAATGAAACTTGGCACAAAGGTAGATATGAGTGTCTCACAGAAAAAGCTGAATTTTTAGGTCCGTATTTCACTTTGCCTGGCAATAGCGCCACCTGGAAGCCACTTAAGTGGCTAAGTTTTGCTGTTGACACCACATTATACATGAACTATAACGACTTAAGGGTACACAGTACAAAATATGTTATACTTTTATCATGACCTGTGACATTTCAAGTCCCGTTAGACTTAGGCACCACCTCAGCGCCAAGCTGGGTAACTATGTTATTGAGCCAGAATTATTTGAGAAATTACAATAAAAATTGAAAATGGGAATAAAATAATATCACAGAAATATAGCAAAATGGAATGCTTTATTATGTGTTTACTCACAACAAGACTATCATGTTCAGCGAAAAGCACCTTGGTATCTTGCTGTGTTTGTGCAAAGGACAGCCAGAAAGATGTTCATTGTTGGTGCATGTTTGCAATATATTTTCTCTGTAACCCAGATTTGTACTGTGGGGGTAAATTCTGTTTGTTGTGCATTTGGAGCTCTAGAGCCAGAAATACCAAGCATTTCTTTGGTAGTATCGGCACCTGAAAACACCATAAAACAAGGCTCTTCAAGGCCCTTTCAAAGATGGAAAAATGATAAGCAAGATTTTTCCATTTCTAATGAGGTGTCTTGTCAAACATAAAAAATAAAGGATTCAATAAGACCAAGTGATTTGCTCCTGTTGTCTTTAATGTCAAAAAATAAAAAATGAAATAATATGAATATAACTGAATGAAAACCCCCAAAATTGCATAATTAATTGTTATGTATGATAATTTTTTGTACAGCTTTATATTCCATTTGTGAATGAAGATTTGTTACATGCTGTTTTGCTGCCCTGCTGGTCAGCTATATTTATTTTGTTCATTGGCACCATCTGGTGGCGTACTTGTAAAATCATTAAGAAAAGTCTAGTAATTTCTCAAAGCTTCTGGCACTTTCCTGCTTGGAGGGGGCGGGATTTCCCTAGAGTCCTGTGGATCTTTCTGGAAGGTTGCTAGACTAGAAAAAGGCTGTGATTTTAAGCACAGCAGAGACAGACAACAAAGAGACTGACAACAAAGAGAGCAGACAGCAGAAGAGAGCAGACCAGAGTTTTGTTTTGGCAACAGTTAAATAGTGGCAGTGTTATTAGAGAATTTAAATAGTGGATAATTTTTGTACAATTTTTTTTGTAAAGAATAAATTTGTTTTAGTTGTACTGGCCAGTTTTCTTTGTTGTGATTTTTCCAAGTCATAACATAATCTACATCCTTATTTCAGGTAGCAATTACATAGGTAGCATACACAACCCACAAATGACTGCACTCACCAAACTCCTCTTGAGGACCTGAGCACACCGGACTAGCTGTTACTGTTTGACAGGCATCCGCAGCGGAAGCCATGGTCAATTCAGAGAGGGGAGAAGTCACTGTAAAAATGCACAAAAAAAAGGGTACAACCAGGTGCTTATGAAGGGTAAATTTTGTATCGTAATCAACAAGTCGTACTTTGTGAAATGTGGGAGGAGATAAGGGGCGAGACACTCAAGACTAGTCAAGGTCGGGATATATATTCCAACCACGCAAGTATATGGTATAAAGCAAAGGCAAACACAATTAACTGGGACACAAGGCTTCCCAATTTTAATGCATTTCTTGGGGAGTGATGTTAACCTGTAGCTGAGACACGGCCTCGTCCTCCATGCCTCCCCCGTGGTTTGCCATTCTTCGGGACGGCATTCTTCGCGCCTCTCAGCAAGGGGCCACCTCTTAATTGTTGCCGTTTCCTCACCTCAGCTCCTTGCTGTGTATTGAAAGGTGCATTCAGCAATATTTTCAAACATTTGGAGCTCTCCAACTCTGGACTCTGCCAGTCAACACATAAATGGTCAGATGCATAGCACTGATATGCATGCCCCATCTCGGTCCTGTTAAGCCAAAAAATAAAATGGTAGCTGTTCAGACCTCCAATTACTAATATTGTACAAATTCTTACAGCAACCTCATTACACTGAAGCCAAAATCAACTTAACAGCTGTGCGTACCCACAGTATGCTAACAGTATACACTACCTGACAAAAGTATTAGGACGATCCTCATTCTCACTCAACCTTTGATGTACGTGCTATATTACACATGTGAGCGTTGTAGGAATTTAATGGTGTCCTTAAATGTACATGTAAACATCACAGAACATTATTTGAACATTTGGGGATGCTACAGATATACAAATTGGCATATTTTTTCTCTGCATAAAAAACTCTCACTTTGGGTCTATAATAAATAAGAGATATTATAATAAATAGTGCTTGCAAGATGGTAATCTTCAAATTAACAAGTTTGGAATTGTGTCTTTGTTATAATGGAAGACCACGGCTACAATTAGTTCAATCAATATGATCAGGTGTGGCACATGGGGTGATTTTGATTCTCTATCAAAGGAGGGTCAAGACTTAGAATAATTCAGTTTGGTGTATCCAAAATGGGGTCTGTATTTTTATTTGAATAAACAACTATTTCCAAATATGATACATTCACTATTTTCAACTGCACTGTAAGAAAATCACGCACATAAATAGTGAAGTCCTAATACTTTTGTCAGGAAGTGTATATGTTAACTCTGCAAGACTGATAATTTTGAAAGTCCACAGCTAATGTCTAAAATTAAACAAACATATTTGCACACAAACCTTGGCTGCTGCTACCATGGAGTCAAAAAGAATTTGTGCTGCCTCTTGTCTGCGCTGTTGGTGAACGGGGTTCCGGCCGTCTAACCTAAATGTGTTGGCCATGATGACAGAACACATACACAGAAATTGGACAGATAGAGGGGACAAAAACAGAGAGAGAAAGAAAAATAGATAGATAGAATTACGAGGGAGAAATTGCTAAGGAGGGAGATTCAGTAATAATATAAACAGAAAAACAGATTGATAGACAGACAGTGGCTCTGAAAAGTGCCTTTTGGGTCGATGATGGCTCTGAAAAGTGCCTTTTGGGTTGATGATGGCTCTGAAAAGTGCCTTTTTGGTCGATGATGGCTCTGTAGAGTGCCTTTCCGGTGAATCAATTTGAACAGTTGACCAATCTAGAGGGGGCAACGGGGGTTCAGAGAGGAACACAGCGTTACTTTAGTGAGCAGCAATCAAACCGAGGGCACCAAAAGATCATGCTACGTTAAATCATATGCACACATGTAATAAATAAATTATCACTGTGCCAAGCACTGGAATAAAAGCATAAAAAACCGCAATGTTTTTTTTCTGTTTTTTTTTTTCTATCAAAATTGCAAATTTTCTTCTTCCCACAAAAAGTCCTTAATTTGGCGTGATCAGTAAATCTACAATTGAGGGGTTTTACAAAACCATCCATCAATTTATATAAGCACATTCTACACCATTATAGTGTGCTGACCTGAAATGTGTCAGTAACATGAAGAGTGCCAAACAAGTACAATGCAACGAGGCTGAAGTGCTGCTTGTAAACTCAGGATCTGTTCAGAGAATTTAGCTGGCTAGTAAAGGTAATGCCCAAATGATTCCCATCCAGCCAGCATAATTTTACGTATACTGTTGCCAGCTAACTAGCTACATGAAAAATAGAGGCAATGCCACTGTGTCCGCTTGGCTCGAATGTGCAAGCATAGCGACCCCTATTGGCGGAAGTAGTGGGCCAATTGGGCCGAAAATCGAACTTGTCCCAGACCTTATGGTCATAAACCCATATATGCAATATCAAGAGGCTAGCTCAAAAACTGAAGGCGCTAGAGTGCAGACAAGCCCAAAAGTTTACGCACTGACGCACGCACGACAGACCACCACTTTGGAGCCCAAGCACAGCATAAGCCCTTTGGGCCTTGGGGCCAAGCGGGCTAAAAACAGGCTTCTCAATGCCACTGTTATCATGCAGCTCTGTAGCTAGTTCGCTGTATATCGCAAGCAAATGTAAAATGAAAGCATGCGCAAGTAACGTTCTAGCAGTACACTTCAGTTGAGTCAGAGACACAAACAAAAACATGCTAACATAACTATTTGTGATATCAAGCCCTCATAAAGCTTAAGTGAATTGCTAATAATTTTATTAATACACTGGGTACCTTGGTTAGAAAGCTTATTGATAGAATCAATGAGCAAGCCTATTAGATTATACAGGATTGAGCGATGCGGAGCATGACTGCATGTTAATTAAGCCTGTTGCAACTACACAAATGAAACCGATTTTTTCATGAGTTGATCTACAAGCTACACTACAGGTAAATATGTTACTCTGTACAGAGACAGCGAGACCCCACTTCAATCCCGATTCATGAACAATTGTCAAAGCTGTTCAATATCCCCTTCATATGTCACATTTATATTTGGCAATTACAGGCATGCAAGTTACAACATTTGATAAATCTTTGACGCGCCAACTTACCAGGGCAAAAGGTCCGGGCAATATGACCGAAAGAGGACGGGCTGTCGATATATAAAATAGGATTACTGAGGTCGCTGACATTCAACGTAATCCGCCTGTTACCGCCAAATTATCACTTTAACTCCTTAAAAACGTGAAAACGACACGAAATAAAAGCGGGCAATTTTAGGTTCAAAAGCCTTCAAAAAACGTGAAGAGGACACGAAATAAATAACCCTATTAAAATAGGCTGGTTCAAAATTCGTGTTGTGTACACGTTTATTGGGGAAATTTCGTGTCTATGAGCACGAATTCATAGATAACATTTCGTGAGTATGACACGACATTTCGTGATACTGGGTTGAATTTTCAGGGTAGGTGGGTATTAACTCAAGGAAGATGTGATAAAATTTTGCCATATCTAGGCCAAAGTACTGCCGAGATATACGCCAAAGTTCAAGATTTCAAGTCTTTCCAATGGGCCGGAGTTCCAATCACCGTGCTTTTGGCTTTGCTGCCCCCTGGCGGAGGTTCTGCGCTCTCTGAGTGCTTTTCTAGTTAGATTGTATGATACGAGTATGCTTCCCGCACTGTCAATGCAAAATATAAATCACGTGTAGTAGGCTATAACGACGCAAGACGAATTAATATATTATTTCATAGTGATTTCTTGGGCAAAATCATGCAGAGCCAGAGTTGGAAGGAGAAGCCCGCGGCAGACCTGACGCAGCAGATACGCAGGCAGTGTGACCGAGACGCATGCGACCACCTGCTGCAGTGCTACGCTTGCGGAAGACGCAACGCAGCAGCAGGCAGTGTGGCCCGGGCCTAATTAGTGTTCTCATTGTTATCCATTATGTACATCTTATAAAGATTCCTCTTTTCCCTATAAATCCTACGAATACTTTTAGTCATTCACTGAGGATTCTGCTTTTTCAGCTTACTTTTGGATACCTTTGGAGTGAATTTGCTTTCTAATTCAAGTAAAACCCCCTTAAATCTTTCCCACATCTCGTTTACGGACTCACAGTCCAGGAGTGTCTCCCATTTTATTTCACTTAGATATGAGCGCATCCTGTCAAAGTTTGGTCGCCTAAAATTTAAATTTTTTGTTTTTGTATACACTTTTTTAACTTCCCATGAAACATCTCAATTAACGGCAGAGTGATCACTTGTCCCAAGTGGCTCCAGTACCTCAACATTGCTAATTCTATCTGGGTCATTACAGAACAGAAAGTCTGAAATTTTCCTCTCTTGTAGGTTTATTAACATACTGCACCAAAACATTATCATTTATAACATTTCAAAATTCTTCCTCTCCCCTACCCTGTCCTTTCACCATTTCCCAGTCAATACCAGGATGATTTAAGTCTCCCATAATAATAGTCCCTCCACCTCTACAAGCTTGCGTAATCCTCTTAAAAGGCATTTAATTGACTGCACTGTCCAAAGCTGGAGGTCGATAGAATACTCCTATGTTTAAACCTGTCTCGTGTTTGCCAATGAGCCTGACCCAGATATCTTCACAGGGCAAGGATTGTTCAATTTCATGAATTTTCTGGACATTTATGTTTTTATTCACATAGATTGCTTCGCCCCCTCCTCGCCTATTACAGCTATCCTTCCTAAAGAGCTTATAACCTTCTATATTATATTCATCTCCATCCTCTTCACTAAGCCATGTCTTTGTAATCCCAATTATGTCATAGCCCTCACTAATCATAACAGCCTCGAGCTCAGGAAATTTATTTTTATGCTTCTTGCATTTAAGTAAAAACATTTCAGGTTATTACCAATGCTCTTCCCCCTTGATCTCCCATGTAGCCGCTGCTTCAAGCCCCCCACTACGCTTTGTTGCTTTAAAAGTATATCATCAATAGTCCATGTAATGCCATCAGCCTCCATTGGGGCAGCCTGCATTTCCCTATGTGTAACACTCACTAACCTCCCTGTCCCCCAAGTCCCTAGTTTCAATAATCCTGTGCTACCCTCAAGATACACTGGCCCAGTGCAAAGTTACCCCTCCAGTTTAGGCGCAGCCCGTGAGGTTTGAACAGGTCACCCCTGTCTCAGAAAAAGTTCCAGAGCCCCATAAACCTGTACCCCTCTTTCCTACACCAAGTTCGTAGCCACGTGTTAAACCTCCAGATAAAATTCTGCTTTCCTCTGCTTGCACATGGTACTGGTAGAATCCCGGAGAAAACTACCTTTGAGGATCTGCTCCTAAGCTTCTCAGCTAATTCCACAAATTTGCCTTGCAGAACCTCAAACCTACCCTCACCTATGTCATTTGTCCCAACATGGACCATGACAACTGGATCCCTCCCGGCTCTGGCCAGGAGCTTGTCCGCCCGCTCCAGGAGGGCTCCTACCTGGGCACCAGGCAGGCAACACACCGTACGAGACTCCTTGTCACGGGAACAGATTAAGCTATCTATTCCTCTAAGTATTGAGTCCCCCACTATCACTAACTCTCTTTTCTGAGGGGTAGAGGCCAACAGGGTGCCCTGCTGCTCATCAGTACCCTCTCTCTCAGGGTCAGGGGCCATTTCGAGTTCCTGCAAGGGACGGAATCGGTTGGACACCTCAACCACTGGAGGAGCTGTCCCTGTGCAGCCTGCACGACCTCTCCTGCGCTGTCGACCTACAGTCACCAAACTTTCTCTTCCTGCCTGCTCTGGGATCCCTGTACCACCCTGCTTTGGCTTACACAATATTTGTCTAAATGACATACTACTTAGTTCCTCTAGGAACTCAACTGATTACGAACTATGTCGTGCCACCAACTGGCCAGATGCTCAATTAGCTGGCACCTGTGGCAGACAAACCCATCCTGGAAATCTCTTTCCAAAAGTGTGATCATCCTACAACTGTCATTAGTTTTGGCCACATTTTGAACCCCCTACCAAAAGACCTCGCTCGCCCTAGATAAAAGAAAATTACTAATGCCGAGATAGAAGCTGAGGAACCACAATTTATTAATTTATTAACCTAGGAAGCCCCAAGCAGCAGTCACAATAGAAACCTTGGGGAAACTATGTAAATGGATTATAAGCCTCTTTTAACAGGGCCTTAGTTTCAGTTAACAGAAATGAAATACCAAATTGAGCCAAACTCTATATGTAATAAGCACTCCTAATAAGCCAACTTGAGTTTGTCTAGTCCCAGTACTATTAATATACCAACCTAAAAATATCACAGGGCTTAGCTGAGAACCCAGATAAAACAGACTGGCTCCAATGCCCAGGAGGAACTGGAGGAGGGGAGGAGGCAGAGCACTCTGGTAAAACTTACCGTTTAAATTCCAACCTAACCAAATGGACGATTCAAGTGACTGCTGCTCTACTAACTAAGGACTAAATCTCAGATCCCCAGCCAAAAATGCAAACAGTACTTATCTAGCTAGCTAGCCGCAAATACGACCAAGGGTAACCGAGAAAAGAGTAAAGCCCCGGTTCCCTTTAATTAAAACGGACCAAATAAACAAGTTGTTTACTATGCGAACAAACTAAACACGGTATCTCCCCAAACATGCTGTCTTAAGTACTCAAACAAGCAGTTATAGTTTAATCAGCTGATTAAGGCACAGCAACTGGAGGAAAATACAAAGATCGGGTATTTACAATGTGTTTAATCAGAAGAGCCCTTCGGTAATAATAAAATGCGAAAAAGACAAAAACCCCAGTTTGCGTTAATATTCAAGATTGACAATGCATTTATGCAGCAATGCAGTCAGGAAAGAGAACAAAGGGGACTAAAAATAACCCGGTGAACTATTGGCTAGGAGACTGTATGAAAGGCAAGCCATTCAGTATGAAACCAAGCCGGGCTATAGTTAGATATCCAGGTAATTCGATAATATTCTTGGCGTTGAGAGCTTGCTGGGGTTTGTTCACTAAATCAGCAACAGAAGAACCAGGTGACAGTAACTCAGTCCTTGAAAACAACTGTTTTACTTTGTATATCGCGCAATTCACTAGGTTAGACAACCATTTAGCGTTTAAATTTATTTTACTTTACCGTACCTTGCTCCAGGGAGACTGAACCCCCCCCCCAAAAAAAATCTCAAGAAACCCCCGTCGCCTTTGTTTAACCAGATTAGCGACTTAATTTGGCTGTTTCCTCACCGAGTTGTTGCAGGGGGAAAAAGGGGAAAAGAAGACGAGGGTAAGATTCTCCCTGCCTCTACTGTGACAAAGGTTATACCTCAGGAGCAAATCATCTAGTCTCTATTATTGTTTGAGCCGTAACAACCTAATTATTTTCAGAAAACCCTTCTTCTTCTTCTTCTTCTTTTTATTTCCAGGCAGACTAGACGTCCGTTGGCGTATTGCTGCCTCCCACTGATTTGGTTGGAAACTCTTCGTTTTATTCGGCGACCTTACAACTTACGGTGCAGACCGGAGTCTAAAAGAAAATCCATCGCAGCTTTCCCCACTTCCCTTTGATGTTCCTCCGGGTTGAGAATGTTCCTTAGAGATATACACTGTAGCCCAGTACCAAGAATCGCAGAGAACAAAATATTCCTCTCGGTTGCATATTTGGAGCACTCCATAAATACATGTCGCACAGTTTCCCTTTCCCCACATTCACAAAGTCCATTTTCATGTTTACCGACACGGGCCAGTCCCCACGCGAGACCACAATGTCCAATTCTCAGTCTTGTCATGACCACCTGCCCCCTTCTGTGGTTCCCCTATGGACTGTTCCCACCCCTGATACAGCTTTGAATAGTGTGGAAAAACCTTCCGCTCTTTTCCCTATCCCACTCACTCTGCCATCTCCTACTAATCTCTTCTTTAACCACACTTCGGTACTCTGATACCCCTAAGGCTATGCGCACATCCACCTCCTCCCTCCTCAGGGCTTCTTTGGCTGCCCGATCAACAGCCTCGTTGCCCTCCACCCTCACATGCGCTGGGACCCACATGAACCCCACTCCTATTCCAGACAGCTTTATTTTATATAAAGTCATTAGGAGCTCACAAATTAGGTCCGGACTAATCCGTGACCTCCCCCCCTGCAGGGTCCCCAGAGCAGCCGCCGAGTCAGAGCATATAACCACCTGCTGTGGCCTCACTTCTTCCACCCAATTTAGTGCCCATAGTAAGGCTACTATTTCTGCGGTAAAAACAGACACCCCATCAGACAACCGCCTGCTCTGTGTGATCCGCAGGCTGGGAATATGCATTGCAAAACCCACCCTTTTACTGCTGGGGTCCATGGAACCATCTGTATACACTTGTAAGTGGTTTGCCCAGTTCTCCTGCATCCTTTCTCTCACCAAATTCTCTGGGTCTCCTCTCCCCTCCTGCCTCATCCTTTCAGCAACTGCAAAGTCTACCTCTACATTTGGTAGTAGCCATGGGGGAACAGAAGGCCAGACCACTGCAGAACCCTGCCGCACCCGACTCAATCCCAGCTCCTCCCCCTCCACTCCCACCCTGTAAAAAAAACTCCTGCTTTCCCCACCTCCACCTCCTCCCCACTCCCAACACGCCTCCACCAGCTGCCTGCCTGGGTGATCTTGCTGCTCATACCCATAGCAGTGCTAAAAAAAAATAAGGGAACACTTAATCATCACAGTACAACACCAAGTCAGTTTAACTTCAGGGATATCAATCTGTCCATTTTGGAAGCACAAGTGATTGTGAATCAATGCCACCTGCTTTGGTGCAAATGAAGTTCACAACAGGTGCAGTGGAGAGACAAAAGCAAGACAATCCCCATAAAGGCAATGGTAGCGCATGTGGTAGCGAATTGATCTTTCCTTATCTTTCCTAACATATTTTTCTCGAGTTTTGTGTTCTGCTAGTGTCCTTGTCACAACTGGTAGCATGAGGCAGTACCTATAGCCTAGTCAGGTTGCACAGGTAGTCCAGCTTTTCCAGGATGGCATGTCCATTTGTGCAGTTGCAAGAAGGTCGGCAGTGTCTCCCAGCACAGTCTCAAGAGCATAGAGGAGATACAAGGAGACCTGCTGTTAGGAGAGCTAGGAGAGCTGGACAGGGCCGTCGATGGGCATCAACCCAGCAGCAGGACCTGTATCTGCTCCTTTGTGTCAGAAGGAATTGAGGGAGCACTGCTAGAGCCCCACAAAATGACATCCAGCAGGCTTCTGGTGTGCATGTTTCTGACCACACTGTCATACACAGACTCTATGAGGGTGGCATGAGGGCCTGTCGTCCTCTAGTGGGACGTCTGCTCCCAGCCCAGCACCATGCAGCTCGATTGGCCTTCGCCAGCGAACGCCAGAATCAACAGGTTCGCCATTGGTGCCCTGTTTTCTTCTAAGATGAGAGCAGGTTCATACTGAGAGCATGTGAAAGGTATCAAAGAGTCACAAAGTCTATGGTGAATATTATGCTCCTTATAAGCTCATCCACCCTGACTGACTTTGCGGTGGGTCAGTGATGGTCTGAGGAGACATATCCTTGGAGGAGTCCCACAAGCCAGCACACATGCTCATTACAGGAACTGCTTATTTAACGGTCAGAACATTCACCCCGCAATAAAAAGCTAGCAGTTCCCATTTCTGAGCTCACAACTGTATATAAACACTTTCCACAACTTATCAGGAACAAGTATAACTCACTAACTAACTTTTTTTTTAATCTCATCATTTTCAGCTGCGCAACTGTGTGCATCCATAAGAGAATACAACCTACCTTGTTTAAACGCAAAGGTTTGTATACATTTCTGATTTTCCAATCAATGTCTTTCAGTTACTGTGGAAAGTTTATACACTTTGGAACCGGATAAGAAATGAGTCAATTAATACATCATGTGGGAGTGAACTGTAAGTGTGCGTTAGGCAGATGAGCCTACAATGCCGTGAAAAAGTATTTTCCCCTTCCTGATTTATTTATTTATTTATTTATTTATTTTTGCATATCTGACACGCTTACATTTTTCAGATCATCAAACAAATTTTGATATTAGACAAAGACAACCCGAGTAAATACAAATGCAGTTTTTAAATGATGAGTTCATTTATTAAGGGAAAAAGCTATCCAAACCTACATGGCTCTATGTGAAAAAGTGATTGCCCCCCTAGATCCTAATAACTGGTTGTGCCACCCTCGGCAACAACAACTGCAATCAAACGTTTGCAATAACTGGCAATAAGTCTTTTACGTCACTGTGGAAAAATTTTAGCCCACTCTTCTTTGCAGAATTCTTTTAATTCAGCCACATTGGAGGGTTTTATAGCATGAACAGCCTATTTAAGGTCATGCCACTGCATCTCAAGCGGATTTAAGTCCAGACTTTGACTAGCCACTCCAAAATCTTTTTTTTTTGTTTTTTTTTTTTAAAGCCATTCAGAGGTGGACTTACCAGTGTGTTTCGAATAATTTTTTTTCTGTATAACCCAAGGGTGCTTCAGCTTGAGCTCATGAACTGATGGTTGGACATTCTCCTTCAGGATTTTCCAATAGTGAGCAGAATTCATAGTTCCATCAATTACAATAAGTCATCTAGGTTCAGAAGCAGCAAGTAGTAGCCCCAAACCATCACACTACCACCAGCCTCTTTCACTTTTGGTATGATGTTCTTGAAATGCTGTGTTAATGTTATGCCTGATGTAACGGGACGCACACCTTCCAAAAATGTTCAAATTTTGTCTTTTCAGCCCACAGAATATTTTCCCAAAAGTCTTGGGGATCATCAAGATTAATTTTGGCAAATGTAAGATGAGCCTTTGTGTTCTTTTTGGCTAGCAGTGGTTTTCACCTTGGAACTCTCCCATGGATGCCATTTTTGCCCAGTCTCTTTCTTATTGTTGAATTATGAACACTGACTTTAACTAAGGCAAGCAAGGCCTGCAGTTCTTCAGATGTTGTTCTGGGTTCTTTTGTGACCTCCTGGATGAGTCATCGATGTGCTCTTGGAGTAATTTTGGTAGGCCGGCCACTCCTGGGAAGGTTCACCACTGTTCCAAGTTTTCTCTGTTTGTGGATAATGGCTCTCACTGTGGTTCGCTGGAGTCCCAAAGCCTTAGAAATGGCTTTGCAACCCTTCCCAGGCTGATAGATGTTAATTTCTTTGTTTCTCATTTGTTTTTGAATTTCTTTAGTTCGCGACATGACGTGTTGCTTTTTGAGATCTTTTAGCCTACGTCACTTTGTCAAACAGGGTCAATTGAAGTGATTTCTTGATTCAACAGGTCTGGCAGTAATAAAGCCAGAGTGTGGCTTGTGAAATTGAACTTAAAAAATGTGGTTAATCACTGTTAATTCATGATTTAAGAAGGGGGGGGCAATTACTTTTTCACATTGGGCCAGGTAGGTTTGGATAGCTTTTTTCCATTAATAAATCATAATAATAAATAATCATTTAAAAACTACATTTTGTATTTACTCAGGTTATCTTTTTCTTATATTAAAATTTGTTTGATGATCTGAAACATGTAACGTGAAAAATATACAAAAAAGTAAGAAATGAGGAAGGGGGCAAATATTTATTCACAGCACTGTAAGTAAATAATTGAGTGACTGGCTTCCTACATGAGTGCTTAGGAGGATTTAAAGGAGCGCTGAATTTGTGGAAGGAAGAGTCTATGCGTAAATCCACAGTAGGGAATTATGCGATTTTGATATGTGATTACTATAATTGATTGTAAAATGATATAGCATCAACATCATGTCGAATTTTTGCCTCAGAAAACTTGTATTTCTTAACTACTAATTGGGATACCATTGGGTCACTGCAGCTGAAGTGGTTGCGACAGAGGACAATGATTTTTACTGCTGCAAAAGAAAATTTTTTGGAACTGCTGGATAGATACTATGGGCAAGTATATTTGAGCAGTTTGCACATCAGGCTTAGCTGAGGAGTTAAATTCATGCAACTCCTGAAAAACATGGATAGGAGTGAACTCGTCAATGTTCTGGACTATATTCTAGCTCTGCTTGCTTATGAATATTCAATAACTGATCCGAGGGTGCCATCTAGTTATCGAATAGTGTGACTGCATGCAAAAATTTGAAGCTCCATGTCCGCTGGCGGTCACATCTGCACAAAGGGATTAACAGCTGTTTGATTTAAAGGATGCCACAATAGCCTTCAGATGCTCAAACCCTTCAGGACTGGAGTTACCCATTCCTGTTCCTTAACTGTTTACGGTCACCCAAGTTGCTGTTTTCACCCTACCTGGGTGGGTTTTTTGGTGTGGGCTGGACTTGAATGTTTGGCATTTCCGAGATGGGTCCTTGGTGTTTGGAGCTGCCTGGTAGGGTCTTTGGTGTATGGTACGTCCCAGGAGGGTATTTAGTGTTTGGTTCTGCTTCAAACACATTAAAAAGACATTAAAAAGAGGGGGTGTGTGACATCCCTGAACACCTCTACTGCACATGTGGATGGAGTACTGTTCTCATTTCTTTGATTTATTTCATTGCAGGATTGGTGGTGCAGTTGGGTGATATGCAAATGAGCTCACTAACAGAAACCACTCTGGTTTCCACACGGGCCTACTTCTATTTGACTGTTAATGTGCTTTGGCAATTAATCATTCATTTATACAACCAGGTTTCTCCACTGCATGCTCTGATCAGATAGCCACACTTTTTTATATTTGCAAATATTACTTGCTCTGGAAAGGATTTAAAACAGCTTTTGGAAGAGATTACACACAAAATGATTAAACTCAAAAACTGGTTTGACATAAACAAACTGTCACTTAATTTGGTCAAAACAAAAATGATGTTATTTGGAAGACATCAAAATAGTATCAAAGCGTAAATCATAATAGATAATGTAATTATTAGTAGAGTGGAACAAACAACATTTCTAGGTGTGATAATAGATGAAAAAATCTGCTGGAAACCTCATATAAGTCCTGTATGCTCCAAGTTGGCAAAGAGTGTGGGTGTTATGGGGAGATATAGACAATAGCTAAATTATCAGTCATTACTTATTTTGTACCATTCATTTGTATTATCGTATCTGAGCTAGTGTCTCAAAGTGTGGGGCAATACCTATGAAACCAACCTGAACAACCTGAATTGCAGAAAATAGCCATAAGACTAGTCCACAATATGAGATACAACGATTATTCTTATCTACTGTTTTTGAAAGCATCTGCTTTGAAGTTTCAGGATCTGGTAAAATTTAAAACAGCACAAATAATTTACAAAGCTAAAACTAATTTTTTACCGAACAACATCCAAAATCTGTTTTGTGAGAGGGAGAGTTGTCAAAAATATAATTTATGAGGCATTTTTGATTTACATCAACAAAGTCCAAGAGCCACACTGTGTATGTGTATTGCTGTTTGCGGAGTTAAATTATGGAATAGTGTTGAAGTTGAGCTTAAATCCAGTAAAAACTTATACCATTTCAAACAGAGATTCAGAAAAGGAGTGTTTGAAAGTTATAATATAGAAGAGGGGATAAGATAAGATAAGATAAGATAAGATAAGATACACTTTACTGAGCCTCGTGGGGTAATTTGTCCTCTGCATTTGACCCATTCCATAGTTAGGAGCCAGTGGGCAGCCACAGAGCAGCGCCCGGGGACCAACTCCAGTTCTCAACCCAGTTCCTTGGTCAGGTGTACTGGTTGGAGTGTTCCTATGATGCATGTTTTTTAAATGAGAAGGCATGAGGCATTTGAAGATAAGTTTTTGTTTTTCATTTTTGTTTTGTTTGCTTGTGATGGAGGGTGGTAGAGAGCAAGTTAAGCGTGGGATCGTTTTTGTTTTTTTGGTTATTTACTTGTGACTACTGGGGTTGGAAATAGTTTAGCACTGCTTCATCCATCCCCATTTCAAACCAAGGAGGTTGTTTTGATTGGAGTCTTTGTCTGTTGTTGTAATGTCTTTGTTATGTTGTTTGTTGGAACCTGTTTGGTTTAAAATAAACTATTTGAATAAAATTTTTCTGGAAGTACAGTCACATGGCTCTTAGAGTTCACACCAGCAGAGCTCTTGACGTTTCCATGTGCTGCACTTTTGGTTTGCCTCTCCTTGACCTTTTGCCCACTTAATTCCAAGCCAACTTGACTTACTTCTATTTTTTTACTATTGGAAATTGAAGGGTTCAGTGTAATAACATGGTAAATGCTAATCTCATGTTTTATAAGAAAGAGGAGGATGAAAAGATTATTTATTGTAGATAAAATTCCCCATAGACGTATTCAGGAACATTATATCAAGAGAATAGCAGATTTCTGACCGTGACAACAGACAAGTTTCTGGTCAACAAACCTTAACAGTCAATACGGAAATATAATGTTATCAGACTAAATTTTATGCCAGTAGAATTATAGTACACCACATCAACCCTATATGCATATAGCAAGTGGTAGCTTTCTTTTCCTGAACAGCAGAGTCAATGGCTGAAAAATTAAAGCTTGAATCACATCATTCTATACGACAGTTAACCAACAGCCTGATGTACTGAGCATATTTTTTGCGTCTTTTCGTACTGTAGGTCATTTTTCACACTGTTTCAGTAATTTCAATAGTCTGAATAAGGTAAGGACGACAAAGGTCGGATAGATAACCCATAGGCCTATTACCCCCTTGCTGTAGTACAGTACAGGACAATTATGCAGGCTGATAAAATCTGATGTTAGCCTACAAGTAGACCAGAGAACACATGCGCTGGCAACAAGTAAATTATTTTCGAATAGAATTTCTTTCTGAGATTACCGCCAGTAATCTTTCAAGAACAGAAAATTGGAAAGATATATAATGTTATATGCTGGTTATCTACAGCTAAGAATTGCTATATATTTCACAAATGAAATGCGCTGGAAAAGTGCTGCCATAATTTGGCAACTGGCTCATGCCGAACAAACCAAACCATAAGCAAAAAACTAGAACAGTGTTTATCGCCATGATCTTTGTGTCTACATGTGGAATTTAGATTTCTTTTCAGCAATCTTAAACCCAAAATATGCTCATTATAAAAGAACAGGAAGCATTTCACACTATACTTTTGATCATCAAATATTTAGGTATTTCATTTGGTGTGTTCACTGTATGAGTGAATGTGTTGCTATGCTGTGAGCGTGAACCACTGTCAAGGAAGTGAGTGTTGACCCTAGCGAAAGTGACGTCACACTTTTCCAGCGCATTGCTTTTGTTCGCGTTTCCGATTAGGTACGTCACGAAAGTTTGCTCGTTTCCAGTTTTCATTGCTGCTAGCAACGACAATCGCATTCTATATGTTATTCAAGATGAATAAAACTTGGCTGCTACGAGTGAGTGCAGAGGCGAGGGGAGGGTAGAGGGGTGGTGGTGGTATGTAAGATGCGGGCACAAATATCTCCATGGTACACAGCTGGACCTGTCATGACAACACTGTCTGCTATCATAAGTGTTTCCTCATTGGCTGTGTTGCTGGCTATTGTTTTTGTGAATTGTTTATTCAGATATTTGTCGAGCCAGTTACACCCTCAAGCAAATATCATGATATTGATGACAATGATCCCCATAAGGATCATTTATATCATGCCAATTAATTGTAATAAAGCATGATTTTTGCTCCCCACGTCAACATCATTCTGCATATGTGACCACACGAACATGAACGATGAATAGGCCTATGAAACCTACGATAACATTCTAGCTTATGGTGACACGAGACAACGAAAAATGCTCTCACATAGGCTAGTAAACTTATCTGCTAAGTATCTGTCCAAAGCTGCTAGCTAGCTACATCTCACCACTGTGCGAGTTAACATCCATTCAGTAACAACCTCTCTTTTTATCAGACTACATACTGCAAGATTGCAAAAGGCTCAAGTCAGCCATTATTGCTAAATTGCAACTTCCATATTCATTCGGCCAAGTCGCTTCTGTCCTAAAGCCATCATCTCAAAACCAAAAAATTTGTTTAATTCGCTCAACAAAGAACTTAAATTATCAAATATGTGTACTTTACCAAGTTTGCCGTCTGAACAGATGAAGATTTTCAGAACGACGATATGAAATCGGTTGTGAAGAAAAATTTGAAGATTGCTGCAAAGATGTGCACTTTGTGGTTTGTTTTCTCAGCATGAATACATTTGGAAATAATCAGAGACATATGAAATACTAACATATGCGTCATAACAGGTACTTGGAACGTCACAGTTCCCGGGGCAACTCGGCTGCAATTACGTCGCCACATTGCCTCACACTTGTTCTGTTATGAGGGCCGGAATGCATCATTTGCGTGATGTAAAATGCGATGCCACAGTATTGCCAGCAGCATAGATATTATTATTATTATAATTTAATTTTTTAAAGGTACATTGCTTCACACATGGTTTTCGAAATGGAAGCGGTTGAGCCTAGTCTCAACCCAACGCGTCATATGCTGATACTACCTGACCAAGCGTAGATATACGTCGCAAAAGGAGGTTTTTGGCGTCCTCTTTTGAGGACTATGATATCATTAAAGATGAAAAAAACAGGGCTGGGTCAATGGTACGCTGCTGGACCTATCATGACAACACTGCTATCACAACTGTTTCCTCTTTGGCTATGGAGCGGAGTATTGTTTTTGTGAATTGTTTACTGAGTCATTTGTTAGGCCAGTTACACCCTAAAGCAAATAGTATGATATTGATGACAATGATTCCCATAAGGATCATTTATATAATGCCAATTAATTGTAATAAAGCATGAATTCGCTGCCCACGTCAACATCATTTTGCATACATGACCACCTCCGAACAATGAACAGGTCCATAAAACATACGATAACATTCTAGCTTCCGGTGACAAAAGACGACGAAAAATGCCCTCACGTAGGCCAGAAAACTTATCTATCCAAAGCTGCTAGCTAGCTAGCTACATAAGATATACTTTATTGAACCCCTTGGGATAATTTGTCCTCAGCATTTGACCCATCCTATAGTTAGGAGCAGTGGGCAGCCACAGAGCAGCGCCCGGGGACCAGGCCGGATTCGGACCCACGACCTTCTTGCTGTGAGGCAGCAGTGCTAACTAGTTAACATCTATTCAAAAACGCATAA